>CM060560.1:4023324-5273324 GCA_030625065.1 Alectoris magna | reverse complement strand
TTGGCCTCCAACTTTTTCCATGTGCTACATATGAAATGCTGGTGACCATCTCAGGGCTATGAATTTCATTTCTGAGACAGTGTTTCAAACCTATTAGAGTCTTCAGTGCCTCCATACAAATCTCAGGGGTTGAATTCCACGTGAAGTGCGAGCCCAAATTGAAATGTCAAAGATAACTTTAGAATACAGAAAACAAACTCTACTACCCTGCCTTCTTTCATATTACACATATTCTGTAGCAGACAGCTACAGAATAATAACTAGATCTTAAAAAACTATTTGTTTAGCTTCCCCCTCCCACCTTTTTTTTTCCCTGTACATGTCTAAACCACCCTTATTCTGCTTGCATACTTACTAGTACTTATCAAGACAGCATACAAAGTTCGTGTTTTATTCTCTTATTGATACATTTGGAAAACAAACACACAAAAAACACCTTACAGTTTCAGAGAGAGAGAGCTGCATCTAATGTCTGACATTTCACTGAACAGAATATACAGGAGCAGCAAAGACCTGTTCTTGTGCAATGCTCCTTAATCATGAGAAACCAGGTTCTGTCACGTATATCCATAAATGTAATCATATGGTATATAAATAGAATTGTTTTTTAAATAGAATAGCTGTCAAAGTCTTCAGTCAGACTTCATCAGCAGCTCTTTAAGAGAAAGGGCTGATTGAAAAGCAAAGTCAGTCAGCAGCAATTTAGCATGAGGGCTAGTAATCAGCACTTCAGTTTCATTCCTGTTAAGCTAAAGGAAGTCATTTGACATAGATGTCACTAGGAAGGGTACAATATAAATACTGATGTTTTGAAGATCTCACAGAAGCAGAAAATAAGCTACATGAATATTATAATGTAGATGCAGAAGGTACTGTCCATATAATTACCAAGGGAGTATTTGCATGTAAAAGAAGAAAACGTGTTCCTCTTCAATCTCTCTTCCTCAATAAGTTAAAATATAAGAAATAAGAGAACAATACAAGCAATAAAAGGACTCTTTTCAGGGTTTGGATAAAATATTGAAAAATGGATGTAATGGTGTAAGCATGTAATAATATGTGCATATTCAATGTATTGGTATTAAAAGCTTTCTGTGTGTCATGCAAATTCTACTGAAGACTCGTTGACTTGAATAAAGTAATCAGCATCTCCAAGCGGCAGTTTCAAAGGTTAATCTGCCTTCATTTATACCTCTTCAGTTGACTTATCATTTGCAGAGTTAAATTAAGAGCAAGGTAAAACAGAAGTGCTGTGTTGAGTGACAGTTGCTAAAGTCTTCTGCTTAAAGAAGCCCTGACTGAGCTCTGTTCAAGAAATGGATTGCAAAATCCTGGGTAAAACCAGTGCCAAGAAGGCTGCAGGAAGGATTTTCAGCATTTATCTTCTGTAGATGTTGGGAAGCTGCAGCTCTCCTGGCACAGCTCAGAACAAAAAGTGTCTCTTTCATTACATCCTTTGTTGAGATATTAGCAGTGGGGGCTTACTTATTAATTACCTAGTCTAAGGTCTTTTCAGAGGTGATTTTCACTACCAAAGGATTTTGTTATTTCATCCTGAAAGCTATCAAGAGATATTTTCTGTCCACCAAAGGGGAAGAAATTATCACTCAGGCTTTGAAACCTAGAAGATGAAAGAGTTCCAAACAATGGAACTCAAATTTTGGGGAAATGCCATTTAACTTGTTTTAGAGAGTATCTTTTTAATATAAGAGCTAGAACCTCTTCACATTTTATAGTAAGAAGGTTCCCAATCTGTCACAAGTTGTTCTTTTTCTCTGCTTGTGTCAATATAAATTGTGAAAAGGATCATGCTGTACTCAGATGAGTGCCCGTTTCCATTGCATTTGAAAGAAGAATTTCCTTATTCTTTAAACTTCACGTTTATTGGCATTAAATGTTACTGCATCATGCTAACGAAGTACCCTCATTTTATAATTTTCATTAGAAAATATATTATTTCCCCTTGTAGTATATGAGAGTAAATGTTCAAGTGATGGCAAGAAGAGGCATATACAGTTAGTGAGCTTGTTATTTATTCTAGTTCATCATCACTGTATATGACTGTTTCATAGTAGTCTTTTAAATGGCAAATTCATAAAATAATATTGATTTGTGCCATCAAGATACTGATGTAAATATCTGATACTTCAGGAACAAATACCCAGTAAAGTTCCGTTTATTGGGAATATTCATAAAGATACTTCTATTTAGTTTCCACTACACCAAGATTAGCAGAGCGGGCAATTTTAAAGATATTGATGCTAATTAGTAAGCCTCCTTTAAAATACAATACTGGAATCAGTGGGAAAACAAGTAATTCCTGACATGTCTGAGCATACCAACTGATGCTCAGAGGGCATTTTTGTTTTGATATATTCACTTTGTGTGTTAGTATTGTGTTGTTATGCCTTTCTCTCTCAGCCTAAGTAGAGAAACAAGTGCTTAATACTAACAGTCAAACTCACAGAGACATAAAGACAATATTTTCAAAATTGATCTATACTTGGGAGATTTAAGTCTCAGGCACGCGTTAAAATTATGGCGATTGACAAGTTAGCATTTATGAGATAAACTGATAAGCAATAAACTTTTACATACGTCTGGATTTCAAATGTTTTAAAAACCAACAAGATGTGGTTATGCCAGCTCAGAGCACACTCAGAGATGTTTTGATAGTGGACAGTAGATGGGAGTAGATATTTCAATATTTAAACTCAAAGTAAATTGAACAGCTTTCACATCTTTTTTTTCATGTAGTATTAGCTAAGAGAAAGCATAAACATAATTTCTTCTGTTCATTTATAACTCTAAACACATGTCTGAATCTTAGAAAAAGTTATGGGAAATAAGCCTCCAGGGTATGAAATTTTTCTGGTGTTGTAAAATTGGCTACACGCAGTAACTATTTTCTCCATCTTATTAAAATCAAACCAAACCACAACAAAACAATGCAAATAATTGTGTTTCACTCCTATAATTAAAAACATTGATATGCTATAAAATTATTATGAAGTATAATTATGAAGAAGATTAGATTTTTCTAACAAACTGAAGTAGTGAAGTTTTATTAAAAATCACAAATCTTACTGGCCTTAAGTTTTCCCACTAAATACCTTGAGCTTGACAAAGCCTTGACTGAGTTTAGAAAGTGAGTTTCACTGAAAGGTTGCCCAGTTTCCCCATGAGATGTTGAAGTAATTTGATTTTAAATAGCCTCCTTAAACACAGATCATAGAATCATAGAATCATTAATATTGGAAAAGACTTCTAAGATCATCCAGTCCAACAGTCCACATGCCACTGATATTGCTCACTAAACCATGTTCCTTAGTACCATATCTACATCTCTGGGGAGGCAGAAGTATAAGACCGCGGGACATAGAGAATCAGCATTTTTATATTTGGAGGGTCCCAATTCCTTTTTTATTTTATTTTATTTTATCTTTTCATTACAATGAAACTGGGAAAACACAGTTTCAGAAATTCTGTGATTTTTGAAATCTTTTCTTCAGTTAAGTGCTTCTTAATAAGAATTTTTTAAAGTTACAAAACGCTAAACCAGAAATCAGGAATTTCATAGCTTAATGTTATATTCTTGTCGCCTCCGATGACTTGTTTTCCTATTTGATTTGCACCCCACATCACCCCTAGGAACAATGAGGCAATTAGCAGTTTTTCTTATTTCCCCATTGAAATTAGCTTTTCTCCCACTGTCTTAGTCTTATACGATATAATTTTGTAAGTGTTTTGGAGACAAAGAAAACATAGATTTCATTCTTCCTTGTTAATTACTTCATCTTTTTACTGCTTTCAGTCCTTCCTAATGAACGAGAAAAAGACCAAAGTTATTTGTAAAAGCTACTCTGCATGGTTGCTGGGTTACTAATGACTGGAAAAGATAAATTAGTCAAACTCTTATTAGGCTGGTGGTTAGCAAGTCAGAACCCAAGACACAAAACAGCGGTAGTGAGAGAATAATTCTGGACCATTACTGGCCTATAACAGGATCAAATTATTACACTTTTATTTATTAGACTATCTCTGCTGATCATGCGGTACATGTTGGGTACTGAAGCACTAACCCTGTATGCTTTGAAGTTTTATGGGGCTAAATGAATTAACATCTGGCAGATACTGCCTCCTGGTCGCTGTCAATTCCATTAAAATTTACTTGCCTTTGATTTTTAATACAGTTTCTACTGATTTTATTTATTTATTTGTTTGTTTGTTTCTCTGGATGCTATGCAAATAACAAAAGCAGCAACATGGTAAAATAAACCCATAGTCTAGCAATTTTTTTTTTAAGTTTGACACAGTTACGCAGTGCACACTACTGTAAACAGATTTTCACTTGTAGCTTTTCAATTCAGTGGTTTTGACTCTTTTTGTAAGGTGGGTGTTATGTATGTACCATGGTGATTGTCCTTGTAATTATTTCGAGTGAGATTCATGTGATAAAATCTAGACACATGTAACATATGCTACAAAGAGAGCAATGCGTGTACATGCCTACAGAAGGTCAATCAGTCTCAGCATGTGACTGTTTCATATGCAAATACGTGTAACATTGTGACATATAAGACTAGATGAAATAAACTCCAGACTGGCTTCCTGTGGCAGGGAAATGATTTACAAAATTTGTGGAAACCACATCCATAAGAATATGTCCAAACAATAGATGTTTCTGGGTATTTACATATATCAATTTTGAGATTTGCTATCTACAGCTTTCCTATTAATATATACCCTAAGCAACCTACAGCGCTAATGATAAAATTTTATCTTCCTGTGCGTTCTCGATTTAATTTTAATGTTCCTTACATGGTTCAAAACTGTTCACTTTGGAAGCACCAAGAATTTGTAAATCTGTTTATTCAATGAAATTTCTGCTTTTGAAGCAGAAAAGAAAATTCTGGAGATGCTGAGAAAAAGCTTTAATTGATTATCCTTAAAATGAAAAGTCAAGTCTGAATTTATTACTACCTCTTTTACTACTTACTAGCAAGTTTGGTACCACATTATTATGTCTTCTTCAGTGCTCAGTAATTTCTGAGTGGAGAGTGAAAGCATCACTAAAATTCTGGGAATGTGCACTCCTGAAAAAAAGGGTGAAATATAAGCAAATTCTGAGTGATTTAGGGCATAGCAGTAGATCAGTTACAAGCCTTCAGAAATATTTGTCTACTAAAATGTCAATAATCGTAGTTTTTAATTCTCTTAAATAAATGTTCAGTGGTTTGTTTGGTCTTAGATTCAAACCTCACATATATTCCATGATGAGTTGTTTAGGGTGTACTGTATTGTAAGAACTAGAGAGTGCTTTAAATAATGTGGAGGAGAATGTGATTGCTATTAGTTTGATGTGAAGAAAGAGGTCTGACCAGAGAAACATCATCTCCCTCATTTTTTCTGACTGAGATCTGCTTTACTTTCAAAACTCATTCTCCACTAACTTCAGAACTTATGCTGCCTTCTAATTCTCCATCTCTCCTAATCTCTAACCTCCTCCAAACAATGGGAAGTGTGAGATCTAAATTATAAAGTAAAGAATATATGTTTCTGTGGTGTATTACAAAACATCAACATTCCAGCTTTATATTGGGTAAAGAAGAAGGCAATAGCTGATAAAGAATGTACTTATATCCACATCATCACAAGGCAGACCTTGGGAAAAGTCATGAAGATATCCATTATGCTTATTTTTGAGCTTACAAGCACTGTAAGCACCAGACCTAATGCTTCAGTCAGATGGACAAAAAGTTGGCCCTTCTACCTATGTCTGTCATTATTTTGTTTTTGCCTTACATAGCAAAAGCAGGACATTCCTTTTCACTAAGCCACAAATGTACTGCACAGCAGTAGACATGAATTAGAGAGTAAATGCAATTCATTATTTTACTCATTCATCACTTTAAGAAAGTCACTTGCTTATCACAAAAAAAGCTGGTAGGATTTGAACTTTAAGTTAAGCTAGCTGTGAAGTTACACCATTTCTGACTGACAATTCTGAAATGGGAGATCTGTTTTCTTAGCTGTAACACCTTGTACTGCTTGAAAAACTTCTTAGTGAGACAAGGCTTACAGGAAAAACTGTTTTTTACTAGATCGTAACTGGGGAAAAAAATACAAAACAAAACAAAACAAGAACAGGAAAACAAACAAACAAACAAACAAAAACAGTTTACAGACAAGTCCTTCAAGTTTAGAATCATAGAATCATTAAGAGTGGAAAGATCACTGAGATCATCTAGTCAACCATTAACCTATCACCACCATACCACTAAATCATGTCCCTCAGCACCATATCTACCCTTTTCTTGCACACCTCTGGGGATGGTGCCTCCACCATCTCCCTGGGTAGCCTGTGCCAGTAACACATCACTCTTTCTGAGAAGAAATTTGTTATATCTATGCCATCTCCTTGTGAGTATCTGGTATCTTAGGACATAATAAGCACTCTCACATATTGGTAATCAAACACCATTCTGGATGGCTAATAAATTTAGGTGTTTTAATCTTAAATTGAATTCTGCCCTTAAAAAATAGTTGAGATTAGCATTGCTTTTTTACTGCTTTCTCCCTCATTCCACTCTTCTGTAAAACTAATGTAGTAATATCAAGCACACTGAGATCAGAATGGTTTCTTATGGCATCATATCATAAATCCATTAAAATAATTTCAAGAAATCCGCTCATAATAGTGGATTGTGCTAGCTGAGGAGCCAGTCTGGTAGATATAAAGTGCTTTGAAACCCTTCAGTAATATGTACTATAAAACTGCAAAGCAATAACTTCTAACAGATTTTTCTTAATTAGCCACTAAAGATGCTGACTTAGATCTTCCTCCAAACAAAATTTCATGCAAAGTTAAACAGTTTAACTGACTTAGCCCATTAAATATAAAACATGCTGTATTCTCCCAGACCAGGAAAAATCTCTGCCTTCTTGAATTTGCTTGATTTATGTGTTCTAGTGGCAATCAATGTGACAATTATCATGTGATAAAATCTGAACATATTCATGAGACAATATGTCATAATAGAGCAGCACATATGACTTACACATAACGGACATAATGACGTATCTAGATGGAGGGAGTGCTACATTATGGTAAGGCATATGAGATACTTTCATTCAGTAGGCTTGGATTGCATATGGAGGCAATATATTTATGTGGTATTTATGTTTTTATATGTATATATATAGAAACAGAATCATAGAATCCTTAGAGTTGGAATAGACTTTAAAGGTCATCTAGTTGAAATTCCCTGCAATGAACAGGGGCATACACAGCTAGATCATGTTGCCCAGGGCCTGATCCAGCCTTACCTTGAAAGTCTCCAAGGACAGGGTATCCACAACATCTCTGGATAACCTGTTCCAGTGCCTCATAACCTTCACTGTTCTTATATCTAACATAAATCTACCCTCTTTAAGCTCGAAGCCATTTCCCCTTGATCTGTCACC
Organism: Alectoris magna; assembly: GCA_030625065.1. NCBI lineage: Eukaryota > Metazoa > Chordata > Aves > Galliformes > Phasianidae > Alectoris > Alectoris magna. The sequence continues at coordinate 5,265,857 of CM060560.1, read as the reverse complement.
ACAGCTAAATGTAGCTTCCCTTTATATACTGAAAGGCTGCTATCAGGTCACACTGGAGTCTATTCTTCTCTTTCAGCCTGCCCTCATAGGAGAGATGTTACATCCCTTGGATCATTTTTGTGGCCCTCTTCTGGACACACTCCAACAGTTTTATCTCTTCTGTACTGAGGACTCCACATCTGGATGCAGTACTCCTGATGAGGTCTCACCAGCACAGAGTAGAGGGGCAGGATCACCTCCCTCACCCTGCTGACCATGCTTCTTTTGATGCAGCCCGGGATATGGTTGGCTTCCTGGGCTGCAAGGGCACAGTGCTGGCTCATGTCCAGCTTCTCATCCACCAGTACTCTCAGTTCTTTTTTCATCAGGTCTGCGCTGAAGCTTTCATCACTCAGCTTGTATTGCTAGTGGGAATCGCCTTGACCCAAATGCAAGACCTTGCACTTAGATTTGTTGAACCTCAAGAAGTTGACCAGGGCCCACTAATCAACCTTGTTTAGTTCCTTCTGGATAGCATCCTGTTCCTCAGATGTGTTGACCACACTCCACAGCTTGGTGTCATCAGCAAACTTGATGAGGGTGTACTCGTCCCCCTTGTCAATGTCATTGATGAGGAAATTAAAGAGAATACATCAGTCCCAGAACCGACCCCTAAGGACATCCATCCAGATACTAAGCCACTGACCACCACTCTCTGATCTTGTTCCTGAAGACAGTTCTTTGTCCATTGAACTGTCCATCCATCAGTTCAGCCTTGGTTCAGCCACACCAGTCTCTTGCCTTTCTTTCCTGACTTGCTACACCTGGGGATGGAGAGCTCTGGTGCACTGAGGGAAGCCTCCTTAAACATCTGCCATCTCTGCTCTGCACCCTTGCCCACGAGGACAGTTTCCCAGTGTCTTGTTGACTAAATTCCTGAAGAGATGCAAGATGGCTTTCCTAAAATTTAGCTTCCCAATTTTAATCTTTACCTGTCTCATATCCCTCTGAGCATGAACTCAACCATAACATGGTCACTACAGCCCAGGCAGCCTCCAGTCCTGACATCACTGATCAGTTCATTTGCATTGGCAAGCAACAGGTCCACTATTGCATCCGCATGTCTATATATAAAATATTCCAGAGCACTAAAAAGAAAGTTACATTTAGGTTTGCCATTCAGTTGGCAAAATACATCCTACTGATTGCGTTATCAGTCAGCAAAATGTCCATTTCATGCATATCGTGCATGGAAAGCAGAATTATTTGAAATATATAGCAGACCTACAGCATAAGCATATGGGAGTAGATGAGTGCTCAGTTAATGACTCCTGTCATTGTGCAAATCAATTAGGCTTCTGCAATTGTTCATTTTATTTTTTCCCCTTTTGAACACAAGCAAGTGCAGTCATATTCTCTAATTAAAACAATTTTAATTATATTTTGCATGCATAAATACAATATTTTTTGTACTGTGATTTACAGCCTTAGACACACATATAATAATAATAATATAGCAGGCATCATGCTCATTTCTCTGCTCCTTTTAGCAGACTTCCAACAACAGATATTTTATTTCTCAGTGGAGCTGGAGACCTTCTGAATGTAAGGGCATTTCAGCTAGAAGCGAACTTTCATTTCAATAGGAAAACAATTGATGACAATAATATGAAAAAGACTAATTATACTTTCCAGGAGAGTATTTATTCCCGAGTGAGAGGGTATGACAATGTAGATATAATGGAACCTCTATGATGAATCCCGGGCACTTGGATTAAAAATCTATGGAAACTCCAATGAAACAGCATGGGAAGATCTTAATTCTACAGTATCTTCCTTAAATTATGTTGGAAAATACAGGATACTTTCTTGCTACAATACTGCAGTTCAAACATGAGCATCTTCACAGAAGCATCACATATAATATTTCCCTTTTTTACTTTCACTCGCAATTGCTTCATTGCATTTTTAAGCAGGATGTGCTTTCCTTGAAGGAGGTAACTCTTTTCCAAATGTATACTTTTCAAAGGCTGGTCCGGCTTTGCTGACTGTTAACTCCTAGATCAATATTAATACAAACAACAATATTTTCTAGTTGCTCATTTATAACCAACGTAACATGGCATACATTTTTTCCCTCCAGTTTCAGTGGATTTTACATTGTTTTAACACAAGTATCTGTATTAAATGTTCTCACTAACACTTCATAATAGCTCACTGCTCATGGTAGTGTTGCACTCTACAGCTAAGAAACATTTTAGTCTCCAAATCTTGTTACAAAGCCAAATATCAACACTCAATTTTCTTCTTCCTTTTTATTTATTTTTTTTTTTTACAGACAATGTTTTCATTTTTATTTTCATTTTTACTTTCATAAATGTACTGTAATGTTGCAATACACTAAGGCAGAACCCAGGATTAACACAGCATCATTTAAAAAGGATGTGATGGATCTCCATATGTGAAAAGCTTTGTAAATGTATGCCTCAAAAGGACACAAGTGTCTTTTAGTATGAAATTCTGGTCATACTGAAATAGAGAGAAAATATTTTATAATCATACTGTGTTAACTAGAGCTAGAATTTTGACTTTGGTTTAAGATTTTCAGCAGCATCAAGCAATTGTATTGATAACATCTATGTCAAAAGTTATCTTCTGTTAGTGTGTTGCATCTGGTAAAGATCTGGAAAATCTGAATATCTGTAGTGAAAGGATTTTAGAGAATTAATTATACATTCATTACAAACGTTACTTGTTTTTTTTTTTTACTTAGAACTGCTATGATTCCATACTGCTCCTCATCTGGCCTGACCTCTTCCTGGGCCCCAAAGTATTGGAAAGTTTTGGAAGCATTCTGTAGGAGGATGGCTACCTGTTTGCCCTATTTATAGAATTCTTTCCTACCTGTTCACTTTCGAATGAAGTTTGAAATGGGATGCTGAACTAGGCAGAATTTTAGTCTTGCATAGGATGGTGTTATTATGGAAAACAAAAAGACCATCTTGTTTCCCTGAAGCAAGATCCATTTTCAAATTATTTAAGAGAGATTAACACACAGTGCTGTGGCAGTATTTGTCCTACTGTTCTCTATATCTCAGATTAACTAAATACAACCTCTTCTGACAGAATTACAGAGCATTCCTCTATCTCTGTGATTCACTCTTGAAAAATAATATTGCTACCATCTTCAACCTGTGCAATTTGTCATATCTCAGTTGGTAATTAGTGAAACTACACTAATTTATACTTGTTAAGGATCAGGTCTCTGGAGAGCAATTAAAAAAGAAAAGGTAGAAAGCTCTACTGTTAGCTTATGTCTAATCTAGATTCTTATCTCAGCCTTCTTGGCCAAGTTCTCTTCCATGATTACATATCTGAAAGTAATGGAGTTGTGTCAGCAGGGAATTTGACCTGCTATTTTTGGACAACAAATAAGAACAACTGTTCTTATTTTCAAACAGAACACAAAATAGTCATCAAAGTTAAGCAACACTAGAAGGCTTTTGATTTTATGGTAAATTCCATGCTGGACAATGTTCATTATTTCACAGGAATCAAGCCAAGACTGGCTATTGTTTAAACTTAATTATAGTGCAGACCAGTTGTCCAGCTTTCCTGTGTCATGTTGTAAGAAACATGTTTTGAAGAGGGAAGTCTTCCAAGTTGGCTCCTTGACCAACCAGAAGACTTTGCCAGTGGTTAAGTTCTCATTCTGAGAATAAAATAAAAGATGTCAAAAGCCAGCTGCCTCTAGCATTACTCCCCCCATTGTTACTCTGACAATTACTGTTCTCTTGTGATACTTGTCCATGTTTCCTTTGAGTCTTTCTTTTATGTATTTCAATGAGTGGAAGATCTATAAACATAGTGTTGAAGGCTGAAAACAGTCTGAAAAAGCAATGAAAAATCAGACACCAACACTGGTCAGCCAATAAAATACATACAAGGTGCCAGGAAACCATATATGTGAATTCTCTGAAGTTTCTTAGAAGGACCAGATGTGAAATAGAACATATGTCAATAAAGTGGCCATTAGATGGAATGTTAAGATTTTTCATTAAAGAGTGAAACATTTACTCCCAAAGATTTGACTACAAGATATTTGGCTTTTTGGATTCAATCAGATTTGGTTAATCATATCATTTGTAGAAGTTATATTCATTTCCTACCACGAATTTTCAACTTCTGCTGAATCCTAACATCTGCTTAAACTCTTGTGAATCCAAATGCCATATATGTGATATTTTCTTATCCCAGCTAGTTATTTGAGCTAGAAGGATTTAAGTGTTTTCTTGTCAATTCAAGACAGTGTCCGTATGTGTCCACAATATGCTGATTTTTTTTTACCCTTCCAATGGAAAACAAATTCTAGAAAATTACGAATGTATTTATAAAAATATGTTGCTAAGTTTCACAGAAATGGTACATAATTGACATAATTGATTACTTTTTTATTTATTTTTTTTCCCCTGTTAAAATAATTTCAGGGCTATAGTGTGGAGTGGTGCATCTCTCTCTTCCTACTCTTCATTTTCTACTGGGGAAAACTGCAGCTGAGGTAGTCACCAAGCTCAGAAGGCAAAGCTGTTGGAATAAAGGATGATTAAGAAATGCTTTTACAAATATATCAACAAAAGGATGATTACAGAGAATCTCCATCCTTTATTGGATATGACTCGAGATGTGGTGATGAAAGAGAATAAGGTGATATCCCCAGAGATCAATACTGGGCTAGTTAAAACCTAAATGAGAGGCTTGAGTGCACCCTTGGTAAGATTGTAGATGATACTAAATTGGTAGGAGCGATGATTTCCTTAAGGCTTTGCACAGGGACCTTGACAGGCTGGATCGATGGGCCAAGACCAATCACATGAATTTTATCAAGACTAAATTCTGGCTACTGTCCTTGGGTCACAACAGCACCAGTTTGGGAAGCATGGCTGGAAAGTTGCTGGCAGAAAAGGACCTGAGATCAAGCATGCTTAACATGAGCTAGAAGTGTGTCCAGGTAACCAGGAAGGCCAGTAGCATCCTGGTCTGCATCAGAAATACTGCAGCCAGCAGGACTAGGGAATTGATTGTCCCATTCTTCAAGGGCTTGGAGAATATGCCCTATGAGGAGCAACTGAAGGAACCAGTGCTGTTTAGTCTGGGGAAAAGGAGGCTGAGGGGAGACCTTATTGCTCTCTTCCAATATCTGAAAGGTGCTTACAGCGAGAGCGGGATTGGTCTCTTCTCACAGGTGATAGGTGACAGGACGAGGGGAAATGGTCTCAAGTTGTGCCAGGGTAAGTTTAGGTTGGATATCAGGAAAAACTTCTTTACAGAAAGGACAGTTAAGCACCAGAATAGGCTCCCCAGGGAGATTGTTGAGTCACCATTCCTGAATGGGTTTAAAAATCGTTTGTATGTTGTGCTCAGGGACATAATTTAGGGTTGTTAGTTTGGGTAGTACGGTTAGGTTGTGCTTGGACTTGATGATCTTTAAGGTCTTTTTCCAACCTGAGTGATTCTATGATTCTATGATTCTGTTCAGCACTGGTGAGAGCACTAGTGGCTGAGGGAATTGGAGAAGCTGTTCGGTCCAGAGAAGAGGAAGATGAGGGGAGACCCTTTCCCTCTTTATATCTATCTTAACGAAGATTGAAGAGAAAAGTGTGTTCAACTCTTTTCTCAAGCAAAAAGTGATAGGATGTGAGGAAGTGCTCTCAAGCTGCACCAGAGGAGGTTTTGATTGAACGTTAGGAAGAATTTCTTCATGGAGAGGGTGCTTATGTGTTGGAATGGACTCCCCAGGGAAATAGTAAAGTTACCGCTCCTGAAGTTTTTTGAGAGATGTGTAGATGTGGCACTAACAGATAAGATCTAGTGATGGGTATTTGAAGGTCAGCTTGATGGCTGGACTTGATGGTCTCAAAGGTCTCTTCCAACCTAGATGATTCTGTGATTCTATTCTGTGAGACTGAAAAGTTTATTCTAATGAAACACTTCGGTTTTTAGCTTTCTTTGTAGGAGTCTCAAATAAATGAATAGTTCAGCTCATGGTGATTCAGATCAGTGAGATGCTGAGATGTTCTGATGCTTTCCATTGAGATTTTATGTTGATGACAGATAACATTATTCACTTGTGACTTTTCAAATAATTTAAAGATTGGGGAGGTCATGAGATATTTTCATTCGGATTCGCTTTTTCTCCCCGTGTAATTTTCCAATATATTTGAGTTTCATTAGCTATTTCTGTAATTCCTGCCAATTTCGGTATCTGATCTCAAATGTGGGAGCTACTGTAATTTAACTGTACCGTAACTTAAAAAAATGATTAAAAAAAAAAAAATGTTTACAGCATTGATGGGTTTTCTCCATGTTTTTCCTTGAAAAAAAAAAAAAGAAGAAAAAAAAAAAAAGGTAAAGGTAAAGCAATTCATGCTGAAATTTTAATCCAAATTTGAATTTCAAATCCACAAGAGTATCTTATATTTATCAAGATTCCCAGGTCATCCCTGAACTCTTGACGTTGAAATACTTAGACAAATTAATTTGTGGCATGCTTTTCTCCTAATTAGGTTGCTAATGGTTCGGATTAATTTCATTTATTGCTAAAAAAGGTATTACTACAGATCTTAGCAGCATTGATTTTATGTCCAACTCTTTGTTCATGTAGCAGAGTATTATTTACAAGGAGAATAAAATGTTAATTGTAAGTTGTTAGTTTAACCTACAAACCTACAGAATGGCAATAAAAAATCTAAATGTTGGTGTAATCTTCTGGCATCCTGTTTTACACAGAGCAGAGAAGCTATTTAAAGAGACATGATAGAGGCTATAAATTAATGGGAATATTGTAAAATCTTTCTGTATCACTTAAATACTGCTCTTTTACCACAACATTGAAAATAAATAAGCAAATAAATGATTCTGAGCAGTAGTGAACAAAACAAAAACAAATATAATTTCCCTGTATCCCCTCCAAACAAAGTAGGAAATAGATTGTAGCTTGTAAGAGTGTTCTATCTTAGCAAACACATTACATTCAGGTATTTTTTATAATATTTATTTCTTAGTAAGAGAAGAAATGCTGCAATAATGGTTAGAAAAATTTCTTGCTCAGACAAAGTATCTACTTGTTTAGACTCTACTGAGAGAACTGACACAATAACAACAGATAGTATTTGGTCTAGTATCTTAATAATTATATTTAACCATACTGTTATATTCTCCTATAACAGTAATAAATGGCATTTATTAAAACAGGGAGCTGCATTGCAATTACTGTTTTTGTTTGCTTGTTTGTTTGGTTTTTTTTTTTTTTGTAGGCTACACAAATAAAGATATTGCAACAGACAGTTTGAAGGGGAGGTTTGCAAGATTCCTGACCCTTCCTGTATATCCATTTGGTTTGTTCCATGTGTGCTTGATGAGCAAGCAGTGTGCTTTAACTCGAACAATGCACAATGGATGTGTTGTCTCTTTGCTATGTTCACAAACCTGTCACTTATTCCTTTGTAGTGCCTCTCTTTCAAAGGGGAGCAGCAATTATCTTTGACCCTGAAATTCTGACCTACACAGTGGGACAGAATTCTGTTTTAAGCCAATACCCAAGAGACCAGTAAAAAATTGGTCACCTTGCACCTATGACCTTTAAATAAATCCATCTATGACTATTGCAAAAAACCTTGGGACTTATATAAAAGTAAACGTTTAAGATTACCTTTCAGTGATAGGAGTATTGTGTTCTAATAAAGTTTATCTTTGTTTAAAATACTGTCAACAAAGCCATTTATAATAGCTGTTTTTCTTGGCAGTGCTAGCATCTTTTCCCAGTTCAGAGCTTGCGGAGCTAGCTAACAAACACAGAGCTAGCTAACTAACAAAGCCCATTACTGTGCTGACGTTATTGATGATACTATCAGTGCTTCAGGTATACTGAAAGAGAATTGCAGCTTGCTTCTGAGGCCAGTCCTCTGCAATCTCATCTCTGGCAAGAAGCAGGTGGGTTATTAAAAACTCAAAAGAGTTAATTTATAGTAAAAACAAATTTAAAAAACTCTATGAATTATGTCACTTCTTATTTGAGTTAGAACCATGCTAAGAACATGACCCAAAGCTGGAAAACTGAGAATCCTAGTGATTAAAATTATTGTGAAAATTATACAAATTTCAATAAATCACATAATTGTTACACGTTTTTTCAGGCTTATAAGCTCAGGAGGAAGTTACCAAGAGAGCAATGAAGTACTGGAACAGGCTGCCCAGAGAGGTTGTGGATGCCCCACCCCTGGAGGTGTTCAAGGCCAGGCTGGATGGGGCCCTGGGCAGCCTGGTCTGGTATTAAATGTGGTGGCCATGCCTGTGGCAGGGGGGTTGGAGCTTCATGATCCTTGAGGTTCCTTCCAACCCAAGCAATTCCATGATTCTATGATTCATACTGAATAAAGAAACAAATTATTTATGGGAACAGGTTTTATAGTATTTATTTTTGTTTTAAATAGATTGAACCTCTGGACTTTTCCGAATGAATGAAATTAAGAATGAAGAAGAAATTATGTCAGAGTTGCTCATGAAAGCTCAAATTTGTGAATTCAAAGCTGTGCTGTTTCTGACTGTAATTCAGTGAAGAAAGCCAGTTTAAAAAAAAAAAAAAAAAAAGTGATTCTATAAGTCAAGGAAGTGCTGATATCCCTGTTTTATGATAGCAGATCTGAAATATAAGTTATTACAAAGTTAAATGAACTGATAGTTCCTCTCCTAAGAAAGAAGGTGGCTTCTGGTGTGAGAGCAAAGATATCATCAAGAATGGTTTGGAGAGGTGAGATGGGAAGGTACCTTTACATGTCCACACCAAAGTTTTATAAAAGTAGCAATGGAAAAGGGATTCTGCTATTGATGAAATCTTTAAATAATGAAAGGTGAGATACTGGAAAAATTAATAGTGTTTTTTGTTTGTTTGTTTGTTTTTTCAGTATTGTAGTCCTACCAGAGCAAACTTTTTCATAGAACCATAGAATCATAGAATCACCAAGGTTGGAAAAGACCTAAAGGATCATCCAGCCCAACCATTCACCTATCACCAGTAGTTCCCACTAAACCACGTCCCTCAACACAAAATCCAATCATTCCTTGAACACCCCCAGGGTCGGTGACTCCACCACCTCCCTGGGCAGCCCATTCCAGTGCCTGACCACCCTTTCTGAGAAGTAATATTTCCTAATGTCCAGCCTGAATCTCCCCTGCCGCAGCTTGAAACCATTCTTGGTCTTTCAAACCATGTTTGAAAACAAACAAACAAACAAAAAACATTAGTTTTATACCTGTAGGTAATGCTTTTTAGCCTATGGACTTCTTCGTGGGTTGATCTAAAAATTAGAAGAGGAAATAAAATATATTTTATCACCACTTATTCAATTAATTTTGATTCAATGAATTGTTTCATTATTATTTTATGTAAGGAAAGAAACAAAATCTGGGACATTTCAAGAGCAAAACAACCCCACATTTTTTCTTACAACTATTGTTGCACCAATTTGTGGTCTCCTATTTAAATCTCAAACACTTAACGTCAGGGGAATAAATGGCTAAAGTTATAATAAATCTTACGCTGAATACATTATACATATAAGAGGATTATTCTGATCAAACAGATGGAAATGCATATTTCATCACACTACTACAGCCTTAACTCTGGCCCAAAACAAACAATGTTTTTCCATCAGCGATTTCTGAATGTAAACAGAACACAGCACAGAACTCTGCTGAAAAAGAAACGGTTGCAGCTGAGGTTTTTCTAAAGCAGCCAATGGATCTGAACAACTGCTTGACTGCCTGAGCTTTGTAAAATCCTTTCTAAAACTCTAATCTTTGTACACAGCTAACACATCTAAAAGAAGAGGTAGCTCTGAAATTGATCAATTCTGAGCATTACTTTTTGCTTAAAATCTCCAAGCTCTCTTCAGCTGTGCTTTGACAGTTTGTATGCACAGATATGGTTTTAAGATTCCTTCCCCTGGAGATAGATTTAACATTTGAATGTGTAAGGCATACAGAAGGTTACCTGGAATACGGCTGAGGTGCTTCTTCTGGTGACTCGTGGCAACCAGATTTTCACATTTAGTCATATTTTTCAAGAAGGCAAAATAAATCAGCAAAATATTATGAATTTTACTGTCAATATGTATTAAATGTTTAGATAATGATAGTTGTGTAATGAATAGTATACAGTGAAGAAATGGATAAATAAATTAGGAAAAGTGTGGATTCAAAATTATAAAGAGAAGATAACAATCCTGTATTGAGGTTCAAAAGGTGGACTATTCAGTGGATGGTTGAAACCAAAAGGCTGTTGTCTATGGCTCTGTGTCCAGGCAGAGGCCAGTCATGAGTGATGTCCCCCAGGGGCCCATCTTGGGGCTGGTGTTCTTTAACATGTTGAACTGGAACAGTGGAACTGAGTGCAAGTCGCTCACTCAACAAGTTTGCTTGTGACACTAAGCTGAGTGGTGAAACTGACACAGTAGAAGGATGAGAAGCTATCCACTGGGACCTAGACACACTTGAAAAATGGGCACATGAAAATCTAATGAGGTTTAACAAGTCTGAGTACAAGGCATTGTACTTGGATTGAGGCAATTCCAGATATGAGTACAGATGGGGAGAAGAACACACTGAGAACAGTCCTGCCAAGAAGGACTTGGTGATCTTGGTAGATGACAACCTTCACATGAGCCAGCAGTGTGCACTAGAAGGAAAATGGTATTCTGGGATGTACCAACAGAGGGATTGCAGCAGGGAGAAGAAGGTGATTGTCCTCCTTTGCTATGCCCATGTGAGGCTCCATCCAGAGTACTGCACAAATGTCTGGGGCCACCAGCTCTGGAAAGATGTGGGGCTATGGAGAGGGACCAGAAGAGGGCCACAAGGATGATTAGAGTGCTGGAGCACCTCTCCTATGAAGGCAAACTGAGGGAGCTGGGATTGCTTAGTTTGGAGAACACTCCGGTGAGACCTTACTGAGATTTTCCATATTTAAAAGGATATTATAAAAGAGGGATGAGGCAGAATGGTTTTAAACTAAAGGAGGGGAGATTTAGGTTAGATGTCAGGGGGAAGTTTTTCACAGAGAGGATGGTGAGGCGCTGGAATAGCTTGCCCAGAGAGGTCGTGGATGCCCCATCTCTGGAGACCAAGCTGAATGGGGCCCTGGGCAGCATGATGTAGTGATTGATCCAGCAGTTGGCAACCCTGCCCAAAGCAGGGGGTTGGAACTAGATGATCTTTTAGGTCCCTTCCAATACAAACCACTCTATGTTTTTTTGATTCTATGATTCTATAATTCTGTGATCTATCCTCATGCATGATTTCATAGATGGGTATTTGTTTACTGTGTTGGAGAGCTTCACTTAGACTGGACCTTTTAGCTTTAGGTGTTGAATTGAATTCAAATATCAGTTTTTCTGAGCTGCTATATTATTTCCAGCATTATTCACAAAAGCTTGAAGGAGATTTCAGAAACAGTAATAGAATAACTTCTTCCTAATTTACTGAAGTGACTGGTATTATATAACTGTTCGGTTTGAAAGTCAGAACTTCTAAACTGGTGTCAAGAAGTTAATCATCTGACATTGGCTATTGAAAAGGTTTGGCTAAGCCTCAGCTCAAATTCAGTAATAGCTTTTTGATTTTACAGGTCCAACTGCAAATCAGTCATTGCATTGTAGTCATTGCAGTGTTACTGCTTCCTGATTCCTGTGGGTTTTGAAAACTGTCCATTGAGCAAATGAGAGAAAAACATGTATTGAAGTTCATCTTCTGTCTCTTCTGGAAAAGATAGTACTAGCAATTTCCTCTAATGAAGGGATGGTATTCTATACACAGCAGTCTAATTAACAACTGAGAAAACAACTTTACCAATACTTCTTCATAAACATGTGAGCAAGGATAAGAAAAATACGGGGCAGACAAAGTTAGTTCTATAATTAACATTCAAAAATGCAAGTTCTTTGCAACATTAAAGTATGCGACATTAAAGTAATTGTATGCAATACAGAAGAGAGCGGATAGAATTAATGAGATATAATTTAATAGTACAGGCATAATATGTTTTTAAGTTCTTGCAACTGACTGAGCTACTGAATAAGTACAACATCCAGGACAAATAGAAATATAGTGGATCAAATAAATAGCATCTAATACAGTGTCTTTCCTCTGGACGTGGCCACTGGCAGCTGCTTCAGAAGTAAGAGTCAAATCACCATAATATATATATTTATTTTTTTTTTTATTTCCAGTAGAGGACATAAATCAAGGAAGTTCACTGCTGTCTTGAAGATAAGGCTGTCTCTGTTTAAATCTTTCTCCTACCTGACATAAAAAACACCTTTTTCTCCAGTTAAATTTTCAGAATTAGTTTACAGTCCAAGTGGTAGTTCTGCTGGATGCCAAGAAACATTACAGACTCATTCATAAATAAAAAATTGAACAGCTCTCAGAAAGAATTTGGAGAAATATCTGTTGAACAGTTGCAATCCTACCAAGTGGCTAAAAGCCTTATCATGGCTTTTTATTCATTAAGTCTATAGATGAAACTAGTAGTTACAAAAATTCATTTTGTTCTCAGCCAAACATGTCCTTACAGTGTAAGGCGCTTACCCTCTAGCTGCACTGCATCATGGAGCAGTGCATAGAGGGTCTGTTCTTAAAGACCAGCCCCTGTATTTTTGTAATCCTCAGTACTGAAGCACCAAGGCTCCCATCAGGTAAGAGAAGTAGACATACCTAGGATGTCTTCAATCTCAGCTGACCTCAGTTCCTCCACAAACTGGATTTCTTTATAAAGAGTTTATTCCAATCATTTCCCATTGGAGTCGGCACTCATTCCTCCACAAAATGAAACTCCAGCTAGTTTTCTCCATCTGTTCCACTACCATTTTGCAATCCTTCATTTATTACTATTTTCTATGTTTACTTACAGCAGTGCCTAAATTATTTTGGTGCTGTGAGATTGATAACAAGGAGCCAGAGAAAATCCCTTTAGGGATTTTCTTTCTCTCACTCTACAAGATCCATAAAATCTTCTGCCAGAAGCTGAACAATGGGAATTTTTAAGCTATTGTTCCCATTTCTTTTTATCAGCTTTCAGTTTTGCAAGTAGTCCTCTTCAGGGAGGGGAAAGGGGATGAAGAATAGGGAGGTGGAGAAACTGGAAGATATTTTATAATTATCCAGGACAGACAGGCGAGGGGTGTGGTTATCGCAAGATGAATCATATCCCAGGGGCTTTGTGAGACTTCATGTATGCTTAATGCTTCTAATTCTCCTGGGCTGTAATTATCTCAGGATGGGTAAAAGAGCTATTTTTGGAAATGTCAATTTTCTTGATTTATTGGAATTTAAGAGCTCCAGCAGCGGGCTCGGGGAGTGGGATTTAGCGGCCCTCTAAAGGTTAAAACACAAGCCGTTTTGCAGTAATAATCTGAGAGGAAGGTGTCCTGGGAAGGAAACTCTCAATTTCCCCGTCCCAGGAAGGCCAACAGACATTCTGAGACATTGATTTATGACTAGTAAGTAGCTCTGCTTTCCTTTTCTCTGTTTTGTGGTTTCTTCATTTCCCTTTCTGCAGCCAACTGGCACTTTAACCCTCTGCCTCAACCAGTTTGGAGCCCATACTGTCCTGTGCACATTGCCCAGAGGAATCCCTTGGCCCCTCCTCGGTTGTGAATCTCTGAACATTTTCCATCTGCTTGCTCATTATTTGCAGCCTTGATGATTTTACCCTTCCCCCCAAAACAGCTTATTTGACTGTCTTCATGTTTGGTTTCAGTTTGGGTTGAGATTGTACTGTGAAGACACAGCAAGAATGAGTACAAGAATGAGCGGAGAGCTGCTGAGACTGTAACCTGAAAAAGTCACGAGCACCTCTCTGCTGTGTACAGCTGCCATAATGCCCATGTCCTTAACCTGTCATGCTACTAAACAGCCTCCCAGACAGAGATCTGATTATTTCCTACACGATGTATTTCCTGAGTTTCCATATATGTCCTGGTGAAAAAATAAAAATAAAATCCCGACGTATACAAAAATAAAAATTCTGCATGTAGTTAAATGCTGGAATTAGAGAGTAAGAGGACAAAATATTTACCCAGTAAACTGAGCTGCTGCTATCTGTCACTATGTGTTGCAGAAAGGAGGTCTCTCTCTATTCCTAGTTATAAACCATTGATTTAAGGTACAGCTTCCACAGTAGAAAAGGATATATGTAGTGTAATAGATTTGTTTGAGGTGCAATTAAGATATTCTTCTGTCTGTGTTTCCTTCTGATTATTTATTCACAAAGTCATCTACAGCAAATCACTCATGGCCCTGTTACAACAAACATTACAATATTCTTAAGCAAGGTCTAATCACAGATTTACATCTTTTGCTGAATCCAAACAAAACTGAGCAATGTGGAATATTTTGAATTTATTTCCCATTTTTCCATCTTTCTTAATTAAAAACACTGGAGTTATTATAGATATTTGGATGGTGATCAGAATTTGAACTGTTTTGTGCCTTCCCATTTACAAGGAAAAATCACTGGGCTACATTTGTTAATGTTCCTATACCAATGTTTATTGGCATTTGTGTTTATACTGCAAAATATTTTCTTTCATCTTTTAATCCTCCTCTACCCCAAATCCTTTTCTTAGCCATAGAAACAGTGTATGGTGCGTTTTAAAGCTAAATTAGTACATCATGGTGAAAAATGCATACATAAGCAATGCTTCTCCGTAGCAAACGGATACTTGCCCCATTACTTTTGTCCTGGTTTCAGTTGGGACCCAGGTTTATTCTTTTTTCATGTGAGTGCAGGTTTTTTGTTGTTGTTGTTGTTTTTTGTTCTGTTTTGTTTTGTTTTGTTTTGTTTTTGTTTTTTCCATCACAGAGTCTGGTATGTTTTGGCTTTGTAAGAAAAGCAATGCTGATAGCACACCACTCTTCTAGTTTTTTCTGTACAGAGCCAAGGGCATTTCTCATCACACAAGGTCTACTTTGCACTGAAGGGAGGGAGCAAGAAAACAAGTGTGTGGTGCTCACTTGCCTGCCAGGTTAAACCACAACGATTTTAAATTCTTGAGGTCAGAGTCAGTGTAGAAACAGGTGTTGTGTGGGATAGAGTGGTTGTAGTGTTTGGAAAGTTCATTCTCCTGAAGGAAAACAAAGATAGGCAGGCATACATACAGACTGGAGGGAGCAGTCCTTGAGAGTGGGCCTGCAGAGAAGGACCTGGGGGTCCTGGTGGATGAAAAACTTGAACATGAGCCAACAGTGTGCTCTTGCAGCTCAGAAAGCAAATGGTATCTTGGGCTCCATCAGAAGAGAGGCGGCCAGCAGAGACAGGGAAGTGACTGTCCTCTCTACTCTGCCCTTGTGATGCCCCATCTAGAGTACCATGTCCAGGTCTGGGGCCCCCAATACAAGAAAGACAGGGAGATGTAGGAGAGGGTCCAGAGGAGGGCCACAGAGATGATTAGAGGGCTGGAGCAGCTCTCCTATGAAGACAGGCTGACAGAACTGGGCTTGTTCAGCCTGGAGAAAAGAAAGGTGCAGGGTGCCCCCATTGGAGCCTTTCAGTACCTAAAGGGAGCCTGTAAACAAGAGGGGATTCAACTCTTTGAAAGGGTTGATAACAGCAGGACAAGGGGAAATGGTTTTAAGTTGAAGGAGGGAAGGTTTAGGTTGGATGTCAAGGCAAAGTTCTTTACTATGAGAGTGGAGAGGTGCTGGAACAGCTGCCCAGGGAGGTTGTGGGTGCCCTGTCCCTGGAGGTGTTCAACACCAGGTTGGATGGAGCCCTGGGCAGCCTGGCTTAGTATGAAATGTGGAGGTTGGCAGCTCTGCCTGTGGCAGTAGAGTTGGAGATGGAGGTCCCTCCTAACCCAGGCCATTTTGTAACTCTGTGACTCTGTGATTTATCTGATCGGAGTAGCAAAGTGATTTTGTGTTACATTTTGGCTATCGCCAAAATGCCTACTGATAACTGGCAAACAAAGCCCATTTCATCATACTGACACATACTGACAACGTTGGTCACAATATGTTGATGAAAGAACACGTGAGCTCTTTTCTTCAGTCAGAAACCCACTGCTGCAAGAAGATGTTAAAAATGTTGGAGTTTTAATGACCTACTACATCATGGCTTGCACGTTGTGCAGCAGAGCAGCTGAGAGCTTGTACATGATGTGTCATTTCAGTGATACTGGAAGAACCTCTGGGAACCTACTTCAATGTCATTTGCAAGTTTGCTAAGCAGACCTTTATTGATCAGAATGTCAATTTTGGTTTCTCATATGCTTACATTAATTACCCTGTCTGCCGAGTGTGGAAGAATGAAGGCTACCACGGATGTTATTAGGCTGTCAGGCTACGAATTTGTAGCTCCTTGAGAGCACAGAGAGAATTGTTTCAAGGATAAAAACACAACGAAGATTTTTCACGGAGCAGCTGCATGTCATGTTTTGATGTCCAAGCCCACTCCAATATTTTCCCTTTCTGAATAACAGGAGTGCTTGGGCCTCATTAATGAAATCTATGGCTCAGTTTCAAGTGCAAATAAAAAAATATAACTTGTTGAGCTTAGAAATAGAATTAGCTCTCTAGGACTTTGGAGGTCATGAGGGTAAAACCTGACACTGAAGGTGTTGCCAACTTTGATGTGCAGAGGAGAACTTGCACTCTGACATAAAACCATAAATTCCAAACCATATTCCTTTGGTGAGGCACTGGCACAGGCTGTCCAGAGAAGCTGTGGTGGCCCATTCCTGGAGGTGTTCAAAGCCAGGCTGGATGGGGCCCTGACCAGCCTTGTCCATGGTAAGGGTGCTGGAACTAGGTGATCTTTGAGGTCCCTTTCAGCCCTAGCTGTCCTTTGGTTCTATGATCCTACAATTCCTTTAAGAAGACGTTACTGTAATTTTGTTGCTGTATTTTATCATCTCCACTATTTAACAAT
This sequence comes from Alectoris magna, assembly GCA_030625065.1. Taxonomy (NCBI): domain Eukaryota; kingdom Metazoa; phylum Chordata; class Aves; order Galliformes; family Phasianidae; genus Alectoris; species Alectoris magna. The sequence goes on along the minus strand of CM060560.1, from coordinate 5,248,894 downwards.
ATAGCAGTTCCAATGTTGTTTCTCCCTTAAGTGAATAAAGGAAACATAAATCTAACGATGTGCTTAGCTAGTGTATTTTATGCATAACACTAGCCTTTTAAATTAAGTTACATTTACTGTTTTCCCCTGCCTAAACTCAACCCTGTATGTAATCAGAGGCATGCATACAAATCATGTCAACTCTGAATGGTTAGCAAACAAGGGGCCCCACTGACATGACACAACTCCTTTCATGCTTGAAGATAAAAACGTGGCAAGTGTTTGTAGATTTAGGTCCTGCTGTTCTGTGTCTCTCTTAGGTAATGCATGAAAAACTGGCAGGAGGGCAAAAAACAGGGAGTCACATGCAGCACCTCAAAGCTACTTTTAAATTGTTTATTTAAAATTTCTCCTTTAAATATGCAGCTTGATCTAATTTTTTTTATAATCTGATTGGAAAGGCAGTGCTTCATCAATCTGTATCGTGTTAGATTAGCACTGAGACAAGCTGCCTAGGAAGTTTTCTACGTCTAGTTTGTAAACTATTTATGATCCAGGATGTGAAGGCAACTTGGATTCAGTTACTGACTTACTTAGGAAACTGCAAATTTAAGAAGTAGATTTGTTCCTGGACCACATTCTTCAGACATTTCAGTGAGTTGATAAAACAAATACATGTTGTTCAAATGAAATGTTAACTAAATCAGAAATATTTTAAGACATTTTTATGGACTTTTATGTTAGGAATAGTACTTTTGCCTGGAATCTGGAACCAGGTTTCATGCTTTCTTGCACAGAGACAGATACTGAAATAATAACCTTTAATCTCACAAGGTAATGCCACCTATCATAGGTATCTAACAGGTAATACCTTAAGCATTCCTATTTTACATATTTTGTAAAGTAAAGAGAACCTCCCAACCACTACCACAGTGAAGATGCTAGAATGGAGAAAAAGAGAGAATATTGAGTTCTGGTTTCTGTGGTAACTGAGTGTATATGAACTATTGTATAGAAAGTGACTGACTGAAACACTGTTCAGAGGGAGAAGAAATACTTAATTTCCAAGAAATACTTAATTTCCAAAATCACTTCCAAAGACTACAGTACAGTTTAAGACTTAAAATGTCTGCTGCATTAAATCATTAAAAGAAAAAAAAAAAAAAACACCACCACCACCAACAAACCCCACTATATAGTGGAAAAGCTGAAAATAAAATACAACAATCCTTTTATAGCAGCAAGAATACAGCGCTATAGAGTGCACCTTGTGTAACCACAAAATTGCCTTTGTCTCTGATTTTTTTTTGTGCTTTTGAATTTGTAAAGCCTAGGACAAGCTCAAGGAAAGATTTCTCCTGCTTTGTAATGAAGAATTGAGGACTGATAAATAACATGTATCTGGAGGGGAGAGAACAAACCAACCAAAACAAACGAACAAATGATCAAACAAACAAAAGAAATGCCCTAGACCTTTCTGTTTTCTTTCTTTCTCTCTCTATCTGTTTGTTTTGTTGTTTTTTTTTCTTTAACAAAAGAGGAGTGCAATATCTTAGATTTTATTTCCAATTTTCTGTTCAAAGAAAGTGTTTTTAGATCTTGTTTCCAATCAGAAATAACATAGCAAGATAAGCATTTTTAGGGGATCCAGAAAATAATTCACACAAAGCTACAAAGTCTTAACACTCAATCAGCACTTTTCTGCATTTCTCATATTCTCCATTGTATTCTCTTTTGAGAGCAACTGGTACTGAATGGAGATAGGCATTAAAATGTAGATAATGGGTGTCTGGAGGAGGTATCTTCAAGGTGACTTGTGATTCTTGTAGGTATTTTCCAGATCTGGTTCAGTTTTATGACAGTACTTACTGAAGGTCAGTACCATTATTGGAAGTAATGCTTCAGTTATGATTTCACGCACCATCTCCTCAAAACTGTTCCATATTCCCTCTTTTAAGCACTGAACCATATTTGGTAAAGATGCTGTGGTTTCCTGGATCAGCTTGAACCAATCCCTTGAACATTTCATAAATTTGTAATAGTAGCACCTCTGCATTTACAGGTCTGGATGAATAAATCAAAGGTATCATGGATATTTAATGACCTCATGTTATTATGAGAGCCACTGGTTTTTGGGAAACTGACGTAGCCGTCAATTAGACCGACTTATCCTGGGGCCTCGACCACCCGGGGGAGAGAGAGACATAGTCATGGATGCCATGAAGTCTTCTCTCAATTTAATGCTGCGTCACATGGATTATATACCAGCATGGCCTCCACGCATGCGTGTCCCGTACACCCACTACGCAACCCCATGCGTGACCCTTCCTACTCCCAGAGTCCTCTCTTGCATAAATCATGTCAACGCGGGGCATCAGGTAAAGTGCTTCTTCGTATCCCTGATCCATGGTTCTGCTTCAGCTGCTTCGGGCTGTTGTTATCTTAGCAGTTCCTTACTCAGGCCCATCCCCTGGTTGACCTTGTCCCAAAATAGGAAACAGACAGATGTTTGTGTTTCGTATTCTTTACACTTCTAAAAGATGTTCCAAAGAATGAAGAGGTCTGTATTTATTTACTTAGATATTTTCCTTTTGAAAAAAAACAAAAATAGTTACTATCTTACACTGGTGTTAGGAAGATAGGCTCATTAATGTTTGTTAGGCTGAGATACTTTGGCAGTGAGCACCAGAGAAGTATCAGTGGAGCAATTAATAATTTCTAACGTGGTTGAATTGTTGAATAATGGCATTAATTAGAGCAGAGAGAGTTATGCTTAAGTTAAACAAAATGAAATGTTCTATTTTATTATTTTGTTTTACTTTATTTTTCAAAATACATGGGAAATGGGACAATTCAAAAATAATCTTTCCTACTGAGTCTTCCTACACTATTGGAGAAAATCTGGGTCTGGAAAGTTTATATCTTTTTGATGCTGTTGTTGTTGTTATTCTTTATTTATTGATTTCCCAGTCTTCACTAACATCATAAACATACACAAAAATAATAAACGCGCACACACACATACATATATATACACTTTTCCTTTTTGTGCTTATTCTTCTTGTTATCATCTCTGAATTTCCCTGATTTTGTATAGAAGTAATGTGAACGGAGTATGAAAGGGCAAATTCATAAAACAAATCACATCTGCCCAGAGGAAGCAGAAATGCCTGAGAGGTCACCTACAGATTCATGAGGTCATGGATAGACTTGTGTATTTCTTGTCCAGATAGACTCACATTTCAAAACAATATTTTCATGATTGCAAACCCACACGGAAGCATGTCAGTCCAGAATAACAAAGAATGTGCATGCTTATTTGTGTGAATGGGAATGTAGACTTACGCACATGGATTGACTTTCATGAGACTGAAAATGCATTCACTCCATCATCAAATAGAAGCTGAGTTATTTTACAGTACTCATTAAGTATGTAATAGATGAATATTTATCAAAATTATATATAAAATCACTTCCAGTTATAAGGATTACCAAGGCTTTAAAAATATACATTATTTTGCTGTGTCTTTCCACTTATTTTCATGCAAGTAGTTTGCAAATCGGATTAATCCATAGGTTTCCAGTGAAATCTACTGCTGTTCTATAAGCACGTTGTTCAAGCCTATTGTTGTATAAATAAAAACATATTTCAATGGACAAATGAATGAGAGGATCTTCTTAAAATTTGATACTACAATTTCTGCACAAAACAGTCACCAATCAGTCACCTGATTTTAGATAAGAGACCCTAACAGATGATTTTTTTTCTGTTTCATAATTATACCTCTCAAAAGGTGTCATCAAACCATGTTCTATGCTAGAGAAGGACACATGAAAAGATAATGTACGATGGTGTAAACAACAATCACCTGCATTTTACAAAATAACCTGTGGAGTTCTGCCCCATGGAGACTTACTTGCTCCTAAAGTCAGTTATTCTCAAACATGGCAGTCAATTATCCCACACAAAACCACAACTTCGTCCTACTGGCCTTGTTTCACCTATATTAGGACCCATAGGAAGATCCTATACTGCAAAAAATACCCACACTGAATATTCTTGATCTTCGCAACAGCCCTTTTCATCATCTGAAGCCAAACTTCCACAGCCACTAATCCATTCCGAATGTTTGTCATACTGTCTGATCTGAAGTGTTCAGCCTTGCATTATTAAGATTGAGACCCACCCAGTCTCTGTAGTGTGTTAATGATGGATGAAGCACTCAAACAGCAAGCTAGATTGCCAGAGAACAAAACAAGCAAGCTGGTGTTGAATTTACAGTATTTGATTGATTTAGAACATTTGTGGGAGCTGAGTAAAGACTCTGCTGAGATTTGACTGGAGTTGCCAAGGCAGTTGGTACTGCAAGAAAAGGTCAGAGGAGTTAGACGTAACATTCACAGATGGCTGATGCTGTCACTTTTATTTGAAATAATCCATACCTGAGTTTCAAGGGATGAATCGGTCAGATTCTACTACTGAGAGGGCAGGACATTAATATGTTTTATTTCACTAATGCTTGTGATTCTCTTGGAAGTCCTCTACATGGACACATATAATACCAGGTGTAAACTGGGACTAATCCTTCAGCCTTCCACATCTGTTTAAGAGAAGAATTGCTATGCAAGACTTGAAAAGCACTCACTCGGGCCACAGTACCTCTGCTTTTTGTCATGTCTTCATTCATTCCTTGTACAAAGAGCAGGTTCTGTGTTGTTATTTTTTTTATGACTTATATTTGGTTGGAATTGAACCCTGATTCCGTTGTCTGTAGCTCTACATAGTGTGTCTTATTTTTGTATTCAATTACATAACATGCTTTGAAATATTTTCTCAGTTTGCAGCAGGCATTGCTAAGGCATTAAACATCATGAATAGTGATAAAAGAAGTAGCTGGTCAGTGGAAAGAAAGTTCAGGTTTAAGCCTGAACTTTTTTGATTGAAGGCACATTATTTTTATTTTGATTACCTGGCTTCCTCATGGTAGCTATAGTTTTGCTAATTATCTCCTAATCTCCCCTTAACCTGATAGAAAATATGGGTGGAAAAAAAATTAATTTTCATTTCTTGGAGTGGAAGAGCTTCCAATCAGGGACACATTGCGAGAAATTGTTCTATAGTTGGTAACATCTTGAACTCTGGCACATAACCTTCAAAGAACCAAATCCTGTGTTCTTTCAAGATCAACTACCCCAATAATAAGAATACCGTGAGTCCCTCTCTCTATTTCAAATATGTTGAAAAGTTAAGATTTTATCTTTGGTAAAATAAACACATCTGACTTTACTGGGTAAGCTGCTGATCATGTGAGCAGACAACTGACAACACTGTTATCTGTGTGCACTCCATATCCCAAAGGTCTGTAATCATTTACTATCCAAATAATTTCTCATCTGCAGAGCAGAACTGAGGTGTTTTAGGTGTAATACTGTTTTGTAACTTAGCATTGAGACACAAAGCTTACTTTAAGAAAATGCTTATCAACCGCTAGCTCTTGTAGATTTGAGCCCTGAGATGTATATGTCTGTATGGTGGCACTTGACATCTGCCCCATGTAGATGGCAACAGATGGCTGTGGACTAAAATAAATTAGTTATCTTGATGTTTTTCAAGATACTTTTAAAGAAAGTGTTCTTGGAATCAAAGAGCCAACCCAAAAGTTAATGCCTTCTGGAGGAGGATACATGCATTACATATTCAAAAGGACATTTGCAAGTACATAGTTAAACATTCAGCTACATTACAGCTATTGTTTTCTTAACTTGAAAGACCAGTGTTTTATTTCCCAAAGGAAGACCTCCACACTATTAATCTGATTAATATTTATGAACATCTAAAGGGAGGTGGGAGGCAAATGGATGAGGCCAGGCTCTTCTCAGCGGTGCCTACAGATAGGAAATGGGATAATGACTTAAAACTTCAGTATAGGAAGTTCCAAATAAGCATGTGGAAGTTCTTTCTGGTAAGGGTGATGGAACACCAGAATGGGTTTCTGAGAAAGATTGTGGACTCTCCTTTTATGAAGATATTCAAGACCCATTTGGTTGCCTACCTGTGCGATCTATTATAGGGTACCTGCTTTAGTAGAGTTGATGATCTCTTGATGTCCCTTCCAACTCTTGCAATTCTGTGATTCTGTGATTTACAAATCAGTCTGCTTCATTGAAGCTCACAGTACGGGCAAAATCCATCTTAGCAACATTAGTTGCCCAAATCTTCCCTCTTTCTGTAAGTAGTGTTTGCAGTCTCCTTTGCAGAGATGTATGTGGTTGCTTTCCTACTACTTGTTTGATGCCTCCTGTGCTAAGTGCTTGAAGATAAGAGCATTTCACATTCGCTTGGTTGATGGCCTTCAGTATTTCAACCTTATGGCTGCCATCATCCTTAAGAATGTGTGAGTACCGGGATGCATGTGCTAAAAAGGATGTAAGTACAGTGAAAGATAAATTCAGTAAATAGATAATAACTTTACACTACATGATTTGACTTCAGAAATAGAAATCAAATTAAAAATATCTATCTATAGTGCTCTAACTAGAGCGGCTCTGTGTTTTTCAGGGCTATCCATGCTTAATAAAAATATGTGTTGTAGTGCAGTTGTAGAAAGTGTTATTGAATATGAAAATTACAGTTCAAGAAAAGATTTCAAGGAAAGAAGAAGCTTTATTTCTGTGAAGTGACATCCTTAAATTCATCATTAAAGCCTTCAGAAAGAAAAAAGGCCCATTACTCAACAGAACACATTATAGTTATTTGACATCTAGTAACTGTTTTAAATAGATGTAAACAAGTGGTTTCAAAGAAAATTTATATCTCAATATAAAATGTTTCTATAGACATGGATTTCTATGCACTCCTGATATACTGAAAGAAAAACTGTTACTCCATCTCTGTTTTGCTGTTCTCTCTCTTCACTACCATAGTCTTAGCATCTTTTTAGGGGACCTGTGCTTTACATTTCAAATTGCAAAAGCATCCTTGTATCAACACAGATTCATAGACTGACTTGGGTTGGAAGGGATCTCAAAGATCATCTAGTTACAACCTCCTGCTGCAGACAGAGTTGCCAACTGCTAGATCAGGCATTAGATTAGATTGCCCAGGGCCTCATCCAATCTGGTATTGAATACCTCCAGAGATGGAGCATCCATGATCTCTCTGGGCAGCCTGCATCAGTGTCTCATCACCCTCTCTGTGAAAAAATTCCCCAATATCTACACTAAATCTCCCCTCCCTCAGTTTAAAACCTTTCCTCCCCTGTCCCTGTGTTCTCGCAGCCCAGAAGGCCAACTGTATCCTGGGCTGCATCAAAAGAGGGGTGGCTAGCAAGGAGAGGAAGGTGATTGTTCTCCTCTGCTCTGCTCTTGTGAGGCCCCATCTGGAGTACTGCATTCAGGCCTGGGACGTCCAGGGGAAGAAGGATGCGGAACTGTTGGAGCGGGTCCAGAGGAGAACCACAAGGATGTTCAGAGATCTGGAGCACTTCACCTAAGAAGATAGGTTAAGGGAGTTGGGACTGTTTAGCTTAGAGAAGAGAAGCTGCGGATGTTTCATTCCTGGAGGTGTTCAGGGACAGTCTTGTTGGGTCCCTGAGCAGTCTGATCAAGTGTATGGCAAACCCGCTTATGTGAGACGAGTGGAAACTAGATGATTTTTGAGGTCCCTTCCTATCCAAGCCACTCTATGAATTTAAACTCTAGGTCATAACAAATCTCCAGGTTGCATGAAGTCCACTCTAACTCAAACCATTGTTCTCACTGTTTAACAAGAGACATTATGAATATCTTAAACGCTGGGTCTCGATCAATGATGTTTTCATTTAGCTGTCCTGTGGGTGTACCGGCTACTGGCAGGTCAAGCTGTGTCCCATTCTGATTGACTCCTTTTACTTTTTTTTTCATTTTTCTTTCCCAAGATGTTGCTGTACAAGTCATAATCTGTCATCTGGATATATAATTCTCTTTGTTTTCCAATGTCTTGTTTTACATTCAATTTTATTATCACATTTCCTTGGACTGTGATCATTAAGCTTGGCAATTCATAATGCTTCATAACAGCATCTGGCTCCCTCATGACTTGCAATTCCACTGGTGAGTTTTTTGGCTTTTGTGTGTATGATATCCATTCGCTTGATAAAAAGCATCTTTATATTGTCATTTAAATCAAGAATAAGAATATTAAATAGCGGTGGAGCAAGAGTGCTATTGTTGGGTGACCTTGTGTAATGAGTTCTTCTTGCACAAAATTAACAATTACATTTTTCAATCTGTTAGTAAAGCTGATTTAATCCCTGCATCAAAGGCTTTAAACCATCTGTCTTACCTAAAACTTAACTTTTAATCATGATGATGTGATACTTTTCTAACTTCCTCAACTAGATTGAACCTATAACATTTGTAATCTCTTTACTTTTAAATAACACAGCTATCTTGACAAATTATCTTTCCAGAAGTCCAAGTACTTTTTGGGTACATATTTTTGGAATATTATAAATCATAAATGTAACTGTTGGATATATATTCATCTTGCTTTATAACTTTAAAAAGTTGTAGTTTTACATGAAGTAATCCAACACAGACTTTCTTTTCCTTTTCCTTTTCCCTTTTCCTTTTCCCTTTCCCTTTTCCTTTTTTCTTTTTCCTTTTTCTTTTTTCCCCTTCTTTCAAAAAGCCTCTTATAAACAGAAATAGTAAACTAACATTTGTGTTGTTTCACCCATTTCTGTGTTTTCTTCTGAAAGGATCATTTCTTACTATAAGAGTCCTCATAATAACGTGGCTCTGAAAAGTCCAACTTGTTTCACCACAAGAATTGCTGAATCAGCAGGACTCTCCAATCTGAATCATTATTGAGCTCTGTGAGAAAATTTGTAGATACAGTAAAGATCGTTTTGGTTTTTTTTCCTTTTTTTTTTTTTTTTTTCTTCTTTTTCTTTCCAGGGGAATGGTCAGAAATAGATTTTTTTATTTTTTTTTCCATGTAGTCACAGTAAATCCACTTCACAGCATTACTGGATTAGCCTTTCTTGAAGTTTAATTAAATTGGTTTTCCCTCTACAAACTGTTACAACTAGGAAATAGTAGATGAGAAAGAAAATTCATCTCATTTCAGTTTAGAAAGGTAAATCCTTCCTTCTGTCTCTAAGACTAGGAAATAACATTACTGTATGTTAATCATGTAAATGGATTTTTTGTTAGCAACTTGGGAACACATGCTATTATCTGTGTTTCATCCACAGTGATTACCATCCGTTCAAGAAATCTACCATTAGTGTCTTGACCAATAAAATAGAAAAGGCAGAATATTTTTTTCTAATGTAGAGACTCCTGCAGTAGAATGCGTATATTAAGATAAATTAGAAACTAAAAATCTCCTAAAATATACCTGATTTGATAAACTTTGTAACATAGAATCATAGACTCATAGAATTACTCAGGTTGGAAAAGACCTTAAAGATCATCAAGTCCAACCGCAGCCTAACCATAGTACCCTAACTCTAACAACCCTCTGCTAAATCATATCTTCTAGCACCACATCCAAACAGCTCTTAAACACATCCAGGGATGGTGACTTAACCACCTCCCTGGGGAGCCTATTCTAGTGTTTAACTACTCTTTCTGTAAAGAAGTATTTCCTAACGTCCAACCTAAACTTACCTTGGTGCAACTTGAGGCCATTTCCCCTCGTCCTGTCACCTGTCACCAGTGAGAAGAGACCTGCCCTGCTTTCACTGTAAGCACCTTCCAGATACTGGAAGAGAGCAATAAGGTCTCCATTCAGCCTCCTTTTCCCCAGACTAAACAGCCCCAGCTCCCTCAGCCTCTCCTCATAGGGCTGATTTTCCGAGCCCTTCACAAGCCTTGTTGCCCTTCTCTGGACCTGCTCCAGTACCTCCATGTCCTTTTTGTACTGAGGTGTCCAAAACTGAACACAGTACTCGAGGTGAGGCCTCACCAATGCCAAGTACAGGGGCAGGATGACTTCCCTAGTCCTACTCAACACACTATTCCTGATACAAGCCATGATGCCATTGCCCTTCTTGGGTACCTGGGCACACTGCTGGCTCATATGCAGCTGACTGTCCATCAGTACACCAAGGTCCCTCTCCATCAGACAGCTTTCCAGCCACTCCTCCCCAAGCCTGTAGGGTTGCCTGGGGTTGTTGTGACAAAAATGCAGGACCCAACACTTGGCCCTATTGCAACTCATGTCTTTAACCTTGGCCCATCGATCCAGTCTATCCAGGTCCCTCTGTAGTGCCCTTCTCCCCTCTGGCAGATCAACACTCCCTCCCAACTTGGTGTCGTCTGCAAACTTACTGAGGGTGCACTCAATTCCCTCATCAAGGTCATCAATGAAGATGTTAAACAGAAGCGTTCCCAGCACTGAGCCCTGGGGGATACCGCTCATGACTGGCTGCCAACTGGATTCAATTCCATTGACCACATGTAATCTTCACAACTAGGTATTTAGAAGAAAGCAGGTCCTCTTACTCCACTTTCAGCAAAATACTTTAACAAATTCCTGACTTTTAGAGCCTGATGTGGTCTATTTATTTCAAGAAGACTGTTCAAGTGGAAATACACTTTAACTTTAAGGAAGAATTCACTTATAACTGTATTCCTACATTGCCATCACAGAAGTACATTTTAAATATGTATTTTTTACTTGAAATGCAAAGTTTAGCAGAAGAGCAGAGACATAATAGTATAGGCAAAATAGCAGTGGTGTATGTTAAGAATTTAAGCTGCCAAAATCATATCTTCATATTTGTGCACCTCAGGGAATTGAAGAAAACAACTCAGATAGATAACTGTGAGTTATGGTTCTGTGAGTACCAGGTTCCCTGACATATTCCCTGCCCCAACAAAATATGAGATTGATAGAGTCCATAGAGTCATTCTTCTTGTGCCCAGGTGAGAAAATACGACTTTTCTTCTTTACAGACAAGATGAGAATTATGACAGCAATTTGAAAGTTAATTACCTGGAAGGAGGAAAAAGAAAAAAAAAAGAAAAAAGAAAAAACTCTTTATCATCATGGACTTCAATTACAAAAAAACTGATAAGCTTTTATTGGCTGTCTTGAGATATCTAAGGGGTAGAGTCTTTACAGAGACATGTTTGGACCAACCGTATTTGAAGGTGTTTATCTTCTAAGCCTCATACCCATTTGTCGCAACCATGAGTCCCGTCCATCTACGTCCTCCTTAGTAATCTAAACACACACGAGGCTCTCTGTAACTCTGAACATGTCCTGTTTTGTCTTTGAAACAAAGCAAAACAAAACAGAAAATGGTGACTGATTACAAAACACCAACTAGGAGTTTTCACTGGCTCATCGTAACTCCTGATGCACACGCAGACATCATTCTGAAGAATGGTAGATGGACCTACCCAAAAACATTCTAAAGACCACTCTGACAAGTTCACAACATAGGTAATTGAATTCCAGTGCCTGAGAATATTCCTCGATACAATTTAATATATTAATGTTGAATTCATTTCTTGCAGTCATACTATGAGCTCTGTGGAAAACAAAAGTCTTGTTAATTCCCTGTACTGCAGATGATAGAATCTGATCTTTTGTTGACCATCTAGGTGTCTCTTGCAATGGAAATGATTAATGACAATAATTACTATAATAGATAGAGAGAAAAAAAAAAAAAAAAGTTCTACTGTAAAAATAACTAGCAAAGGCATTTCACTACTTAAAAAAAAAAAAAAAAAAAAAAAAGTCCTGTCTCGTTGAAATTTACTGACAGAATTAGCTGTGTAGAGATAATTTCTTAATCATTTTATTTCTTGATTCTATGATGGATCAAGACATTCTGACATACTGCAAACAGTATTTTCTCTCTCTCTCTCTCTTTTTTCTTTTTTTAAATATGTGAAAACTTCAGAATAACATGTAGAAACTTCAGCTGACCTGAAGACTTAGATATGAAGCTGCACTGGCATTGGCTTACAGACAGCTTACAAATGTATGAAGGATCATCAAATATATGTGGCCAGACAGAGACTCTTTTCAAGCATATACACAAGTTTACTTCTCAATTTATTAATGTATTTTTAGCATTTTTATTTTTTGTCCTGCCACACAGAATTCAGTTATCACTGAATTTACTAAGTAGGTTGCCCTTGTCCTTGATTTGTCTAACATCGGTAACATCATACTTTGACAGCGCCATTGTCATGCAAATTCATACAAGTTTATTTGTAGCATAATGTATTCAGTTATAACAGCAAAAAAAATATGATTATGTTGAGAATGCAAACCAAGACAGATTGCAGCTATCGTATTTTATCTTTGTGTATGAGATGTAGCCTTGATCACAAAGCTCATTGACAGCTTCCTTATTTAATACTACATGTACCCTCTTATAAGTAATGACAGATCTTATGCTTTTATTCTTTTTCTCTCTGATATTCATGCATGCATTTCCTTTTTTATGATGATTATTATTTTATTTTTTATTTCTTTACTTGTTTTAAGGTGCTTGCTACCTTTTCAGAGAATAAAAGCTTACTCTCACGTTTTGAAACGGATCTTTGGCAACAGACATCCAACACGTAGTGTTAGATAGTTTTAGAAGTTTAATAGTTTTTAATAGTCCCAGTCTATTTGTTTTCAATTCCCCTTTTCTTTCTTTCTTTCTTTCTTTCTTTCTTTCTTTCTTTCTTTCTTTCTTTCTTTCTTTCTTTCTTTCTTTCTTTCTTTCTTTCTTTCTTTCTTTCTTTCTTTTCTTTTCTTTCTTTTCTTTCTTTTCTTTCTTTTCTTCCTTTCTTCCTTTCTTCCTTTCTTCCTTTCTTCCTTTCTTTTTCTTTTTTTTTCCTTTTAAAGGAGAAATGAGTTTTATTTTGTTCTTCAGAGGTGTGAAGAAGAATGATTAAGTATAGATTGATCTGGAGATGCTCTCTGTCTGAAGAGAATCTGTCTGAAGGTTACACATAGAATTGTGAGAAATACTTGGCATTCACACTTACTGTACAATGAATTATTATTTTTAAAAACCTGGAAAAGTTTAAAAACAGTTTGGAAATTTTACTAAATATATACATTATATATATATATATATTTGTTATATATTATATATAGTTGAGTAGCTGGCAGGAGCTGCGCGGTCACCAGCCCTTGTCCTCATGGGTGACTTTAACTTCCCTGACATATGCTGGGAGTATGGCATGGCGGAGAAGAAGCAGGCTAGGAGGTTTGTGGAATGCATAGAGGATAACTTCCTAATGCAGCTGGTGAGAGAGCCCACGAGAGGAGCTGCCCCGCTAGACCTGCTGTTCACAAACAGGGAAGGTCTGGTGGGAGATGTGGAGGTTGGGGGCTGTCTTGGACAGAGTGACCACGAAATAGTAGAGTTCTCGATTCTAGGTGGAGCCTGGAGGGAGAATAGCAAAACTGCCACCTTAGACTTCCGGAGGGCAGACTTTGATTTGTTCAGAAGACTAGTAGGGGCAGTCCCCTGGCGTTCAGTCTTAGCGAACAAAGGGGTCCAAGATGGCTGGTCGCTCTTGAAGAAGGAAGTCTTAAAGGCGCAGGAGCGGGCGGTCCCCCTGAGCCGCAAAATGAGCCGGCGGGGAAGAAGACCGGCGTGGGTGAACAGGGAGCTGTTCTTAAGGTTGCGGGAGAAAAAGAGAACTTATCGCCTGTGGAAGGAGGGAAAAGCAACTCAGAATGACTACAAAGAGGCTGTTAAGACGTGTAGAAGGAAAATCAGAGAGGCAAAAGCCCAGCTTGAATCTAAGCTGGCCGCTGGGGTAAAAACAAACAAGAAACTCTTTTATAAATACATCAACTGTAAGAGGAGGGCAAAGGGGAATCTCCAGTCTTTACTGGACGAGGCTGGGAATGTGATCACAGACGATAAGGAAAAGGCAGATGTTCTGAATGCCTTCTTTACGTCTGCCTTTAAAAGTCATCTCGGTTATTCCCAGGGCTCCCTACGCTCTGGCTTGGTAGTCTCGGCTGGCGAGCAGACTGAACCCCCTGTGATTCTTGAAGAAGCGGTCAGGGAATTACTACTCCAGCTGGACTGCCACAAGTCCATGGGTCCGGATGAGATTCACCCGAGAGTGCTGAAGGAACTGGCGGAGGTGATCGCTGAGCCGCTTTCCGTTATCTTTCAGCGCTCCTTGTTAATGGGTGAGGTCCCAGAAGACTGGAGGCTTGCCAATGTGACTCCCATTTACAAGAAAGGTTGTAAGGAGGATCCGGGGAACTACAGGCCTGTTAGCCTGACCTCGGGAAGGTAATGGAACGGATTGTCTTGAGGGAGATCACGCGGCAGGTGTGGGATGACCAGGAGATCGGACCTAGCCAGCATGGGTTTGTGAAGGGCAGGTCCTGCTTGACCAATCTGATCTCCTTCTATGATCCTGTGACCCGTCTGATGGATGAAGGAAAGGCGGTTGATGTGGTCTACTTAGACTTCAGCAAAGCCTTTGACACTGTCTCCCATGCTATTCTCCTGCAAAAGCTGGCAGCCCGTGGCTTGGATGGGTACACTCTCAGCTGGGTAAGGAGCTGGCTGAAGGCCGGGCCCAGAGAGTGGTGGTAAATGGAGTCAAATCCAGTTGGAGACCAGTCATGAGTGGTGTTCCCCAGGGGTCGGTGCTGGGGCCTGTCCTCTTCAACATCTTTATTGATGACTTGGATGAGGGCATTGAGTGCACCCTCAGTAAGTTCGCGGATGACACCAAATTGGCAGGGAGTGTCGATCTGCCTGAGGGTAGCGAGGCCCTGCAGAGGGATCTGGATAGACTGGTGAGCTGGGTTGAAGCCAATGGGATGAGGTTCAACAGGACCAAATGCCGGGTCCTGCACTTTGGCCACAACAACCCCAGGCAGCGCTATAGGCTTGGGGCAGAGTGGCTGGAGGACTGCGTTGAGGAAACAGACCTGGGGGTACTGATTGATGCTTGGCTGAACATGAGCCGACAGTGTGCCCGGGTGGCCAAGAAGGCCAATGGCATCCTGGCTTGCATCAAAAACAGTGTTACTAGCAGGAACAGGGAGGTAATTGTCCCCCTGTACTCGGCATTGGTGCGGCCGCACCTCGAGTACTGTGTTCAGTTTTGGGCCCCTCACTGCAAGAAAGACATTGAGGCCCTGGAACGTGTTCAGAGGAGGGCTACGAAGCTGGTGAGGGGTCTGGAGCACAGGCCTTATGAGGAGCGGTTGAGGGAGCTGGGATTGTTCAGCCTGGAGAAGAGGAGGCTCAGGGGAGACCTTATAGCTCTCTATAACTTCCTGAAGGGAGGTTGTGGTGAGCTGGGGTCAGCCTCTTCTCTCGTGTAATCAGTGGTAGAACTAGAGGGAATGGTTTCAAGCTGCGCCAGGGGAGGTTCAGGCTGGACATTAGGAAGTATTACTACTCGGAAAGGGTAGTCAGGCATTGGAATGCACTGCCCAGGGAGGTGGTGGAGTCACCGACCATGGGAGTGTTCAAGAAACGTTTGGATGTTGCGTTGAGGGGTATGATTTAGCTGGGAAGTATTGGTAATGGTTGGACTGGATGATCTTCTAGGTCTTTTCCAACCTCGATAATTCTGTGATTCTGTGATTCTGTGATATATTGTGATTTATTCCTATTTAAAGGAGTCATTGAATATTTGTTTTTAATGAGACCTTTCAAATAAAACTTTCCTAAAAGTGGTACAAAATATTTTTCAAATACCTAACAGAATTTTCTAATTACTTTTGGATATGTTATACAGTCTATAACAGAAGAGCAAGCCCACCAGTCCATGAAAAATAAAGCTACTTCTATTGAACTTCCCTCCTTGCATTCTAATACTATCGAAAGAAAACAAAAATAACAATACAAAGAACAAAATCACCACAACAACAGGAAAAAAAAATCCCCCACATCCTCAATTGGAGAAAATTACCTTCAGCAATCTACATTTTGAAAAATATATCAGTGTTCTCAACAAGATTAAAATTTACAGATTGGATACAGTCACAACGGCTGAACGGTCCCCACTGTTTGAGCACTTACAGGATTGCAACAAATTGACATCACAGCTTACTCCTTTGGTCCACTGCATGGTGTGTGCATGCTCTGAAAATTTCTAATGGGATCCAGTCTGCAGTTGACAAACCTGGAGCCTGCTGAGAGTAACTGGTCTTTGAGTTAATGAACCATAGACTTAAACTCATCAGCTGCGCTTTACAAATAGATGCAGAACAATGACCAGCTAAGAATATTTATACTTTCTTTATGGTTATTGCCACTGATTTGTATCCACTTCCCATGCTGTCAGATTAAACCAGTGCTATTTGCCACAGTGAAACTGTATGCATGTTCCTACTTAGCAATTTGTTCCTTAATTCTCTTTGTTTTGCATAGCCTCCATAATGTAACATCTAACATAACAGAAGCACACCCATCACTGTAGACATCATCTTACTGAAATAAGTAAGTGCTTTAATTAGAAACTGAAAAAACTCCACAATACTGATTTTGCCAGTCTGTTTTGTTTGTTTGTTTGTTTGTTTGTTTGTTTGTTTAATGAAGGGAATAAAAACATTAGCAAAACAAAAAATCCCATAAACCAGACAGTCACGATCATATCTGGAATGGTAAATTAGTATGAAAAAATAAGTCTACTGATCAGAACTTCATTTCTAGGTATTGCTACCATATCTAGATGTAAATGAGACACTCATTCCTTGGAGCATTGTCATTGGGTTATATGGATATGACAAATAGAATGTCACAACTTATTACATAATATTTTTGCTGCTCCGAAAGTAGCATCTCATATTTGAGTATGTTGGCCTATGACATCAGAGGTGGATGCTAGTGGTATGGTAGCAGATGTTGAACCTTCCCACCAATCTTGTATTACGTTTTCTTGCTGTGTGACAGCTATCTGAAAGGTGCTTACAGCGAGAGAGGGATTGGTCTCTTCTCACTGGTGACAGGTGACAGGATGAGGGGAAATGGCCTCATTTGCACCAGGGTAAGTTTAGTTTGGATATCAGGAAAAACTTTTTTTACAGGAAGGGTTGTTAAGCACTGGAATAGGCTCCCCAGGGAGGTGGTTGAGTCACAATCCCTGGATGTGTTTAAAAACGGTTTGGATGTGGTGCTCAGGGACATGATTTAGCAGAGGGTTGTTAGAGTTAGGGCAGTATGGTTAGGTTGGGGTTGGACTTGATCTTGACATTCTTTTCTAACATGAGCAATTCTATGGTTCTGTGATTCTATGGCAGAAGAGTGGCAATATCAGACCAAATGGTGTCTGACATGGAAGAGTGGGTAAAGCAAAGGTATTACTGAATCATTCCATGCAGGAAAATAAATAAATAAATAAATAAATAAATAAATAAATAAATAAATAAATAAATAAATAAATATTGTACCCATTGACATTAATCGACACCTGTTGAATATTTATAGAGACCAAACAGTGGATGTGAACACAGTGAGATGCATTTCAGCAGTGATGACAGTGACACTCTGTTACCTCTGCTGGTGCAGATTTTTATGAGCTCAGCATGCAGGCTCTCATTCATTGCTAGTGAAAATGCACAGCTAATGGTGGTGACTGCTGAAAAAATAGTTTTTGTAGTTGAGAATTTGCTCTATCAAATAACTGTCATTGAGCTTTTTATATATGTTGTAGTTTCCACGGAAATAAATAGAAGACAGTACTTTCGGCACAACCTACATAGTTCGAAAGGATTTGTAAATAAAATCCAAAACTGTGGTAGAGACTACAGAGTAAAGAGCAAAATTATGTCAAAACATGAGGTAAAAATAAGTGTTTTTGTTTTGGTGTACCATGTTAATCTACTTACTTATTTGGACTAGAGGAAGGCCAGCAGATAAAAATGTCACAAATTATTTTCCTCAGTGATACAATAGAAAATAGCAACAACAACAACAAAAACAACAAACCATGAAAACTCTTGTCTGTGGAAGTACCAAGCAGGGTGGGATATGGCTAAGTAGTAATATGTCACACATAGACAAACATATATGATTATTTGCACTCCAGCTCATTTTTCAAGAAAATTTTCAGTCTCCTTTGAGGATTAAGTCTATGATATTTGAAACTAATTTTGTAGAAACTTATCTGTTATTTGTAAATGATATAAGTAGAGTGATTATATCTGTGCACTCTTGCATCAACTTCATTGTTGAATTTTATGAATAAAATTTCCTCAAGAATCCATCATATTTTGAGCAGCTACTGAAAAATATGTCTGGAATATTCTTGCAGGTTCTGTTCTTTATTTTCATTAATAGAAAATGTAATTTATCTTTTGAAATATTTTTCTTTGATGGACCTCTGTTGAAGTCATGTTTTACTTTGTGTTCACAGATAAGAGTCTAAAGGGTCGCTAAGTTAGAAAATAAAGCAAACTAACTGCACTGGTGTCATGGAAGGAGACTAAAGTACTGCACACTTCACTCATAAGAGGAAGGCAGAAATACATTTTTTTTTATATATATATATAAATAGACAGAAGATGGTAATTTGAACAATGGTAATGATGACTTAAGACTTGAAATTGCTAGATATCCTTGCTTATTTGCTATATAGAGGGTAGGGTGTGCATAATGGATCTAAGATCAAATCTTAGCTGGTATAGCTTAAAAACAATACATCACTTACTGAGGATCTGTCAGCAAGGTATCACCACATCCACCACATCCATTCTGAAGGAGCTGGCTGAGGTGGTTGCTGAGCCGCTCTCCATCAAATCTGAGAAGTCGTGGCTGTCACGTGAGGTCCCAGATGACTGGAGGAAGGGTCACGTCACTCCCATATACAAGAAGGGGAGCAGGGAGGACCCGGGGAACTGTGAGTCTCACCTCTGTGCCCGGGAAGATCATGGAACAGATACTCCTGGATGACATGCTCGATCACATGAGGAATGAGCATGTGATCCGAGACAGACAGCATGGCTTCACCAGGGGAAGGTCATGCTTAACCAATCTTGTGGCTTTCTATGATGGAATGATGGCACTGGTTGACGAAGGGAAGGCGACCGATGTCATTTACCTGGACTTGAGCGAGGCCTTTGACATGTGTCCAGGTATGGAGCCCTCAGTACAAGAAAGACAGAGAGACAAAGGCCCTGGAACGTGTTCAGAGGAGGGCTACGAAGCTGGTGAGGGGTCTGGAGCACAGGCCTTATGAGGAGCGGTTGAGGGAGCTGGGATTGTTCAGCCTGGAGAAGAGGAGGCTCAGGGGAGACCTTATAGCTCTCTATAACTTCCTGAAGGGAGGTTGTGGTGAGCTGGGGGTCGGCCTCTTCTCTCGTGTAATCAGTGGTAGAACTAGAGGGAATGGTTTCAAGCTGCGCCAGGGGAGGTTCAGGCTGGACATTAGGAAGTATTACTACTCGGAAAGGGTAGTCAGGCATTGGAATGCACTGCCCAGGGAGGTGGTGGAGTCACCGACCATGGGAGTGTTCAAGAAACGTTTGGATGTTGCGTTGAGGGGTATGATTTAGCTGGGAAGTATTGGTAATGGTTGGACTGGATGATCTTCTAGGTCTTTTCCAACCTCGATAATTCTGTGATTCTGTGATTCTGTGAATATTACATAAATTTAAGATAATATAATATAATATAATATAAGACAAATAATATATAATATAAGACAAAATTTAAGATTGAAAATAATCCCACAGCATTAATTCAGAGTTATTGTGATTTCTTCCTCCTGTGATGCTGCAGCAGCTAGACTGTCCTATGAAATATGCATTCAATACACTTAAGGTCTCTGACAATTATAACATGATACATCTTTTTTTCTTTTTCCTGCATAGTCATGGTCCTGGGTGGGCTTTTGGAGAATGTCAATGGTTTATGGGCTGGTTCGGCCCGGTTCCATGATGAGCAGGGTGGAGGGATTTTTTAGAATCTGCACCTCTGGAGATAGGAAAACAGGGGACCCCAAATTATTTGGAAAAAAAGAATGGCAACAATGTGATGAGAAATGAACTAATTTACTGAATAGAATATCGGGAAAAAAAAACAACATTATGCCAATGCTGAGATGTAGACGCGACAGTCAAGTCGAGCAGCAGGGAGGATAGCCAAAGGAAAGCGAGAGAGAGCGTCAGATGACCCACCAATGCCTTATACGCGTGCCCCAGTGTGCACGACTGATATCAGCACAGCGAACAGTCTTCTGGGAGACGTAGTTTCTTCTCTTTGGTATTCAGAACAGGGACGTTAACACTTTTATTCCCAGTGCACTACATGATGTTATGATGTGGAATACCGATGACCATAAAACCGTGACACACCCAGAATAATTTGATCCATAATTTCAGAAGGCCATGAAGTGAGACTGACACGTCTGTAATTATCAGGATCTTCTTTCATGCCTTTCTTATAAACTAGAGCAACATCTTCTAGTTTCTACTCTACTGGGACTCTCTAGATTCCCAAGACTATTGCAGAAATAATTGAGAGAAGTCTCATAATAATATCAGCCAACTCTTTCAGTACCCTGGGATGAATTCCATTGGACCTGATATACTCACGTGCATTCAAAATTCAATATTCTCTTAAGTTCGTCTCTGTTGCAGATCAGTTGTAACTGATAAAATCGATGGAGAATATTCTATTAAAAAAAAACAAAACAAAACAAAACAAAAACAAACAAAAAATGTGTTATTATTCCAGAGACATAAAACTGTCAGAGGAATAATGCAGACATGAAGAAACTGTAATGAAAAACACCTCATCTTAACCCTTTAAAAACAATCCTCTGATAGAGAAAACTCTCGGGGTTTCTTTTTTTTTTTTTTCTTTTTAAGTGATTAAGACTATATTATACGATTAAGACTATGATTAATGAAAAAATTTTAAATGGTCATTACCCTGTTCATACTGACTGAATTTCATATACGAAATTTTATACATGAAATGATAATAACGATAATAATGATGATAATAAATTTTAAAGACACAAATTTAAAAATGTTTTGAAAGAAATATTAATTAACCAATTTGTTAAGCAGTAGTGAGAGCCTTAACTTAATACAAATGTATTTACAGGTATATATTTGGATTTCCATTGATGTTCAGTAATTCTTCAGTATCAGAGTTTTCCATTCTGTTTCATGGTAATTTCATATAAAATGGAATATTTGGCAGAGATTCTGTCTTAATTTTGTTCTCATTCATATGGATGGAGGCTGAATAAAAACTCTGAAATATTATTTAAAAGGCAATTTGTTGAAACCAATCCTATCTTTATTTATTATTACTTGGGTTTTATCTTGAGCCCAGAATGGCTGGCTAAGCGAACTATAATTTTGTCATAGGATGTCTCTTATTTATGGTAGGTGTGAGTAGATTTTGTTTGCCTGTTTTACTTTCTTTTTTATATTTGCTTCCTCTGAAAATACTTCCCACACAGTTATTCCATGAAAAACTTTAATGAAAGTATTTTTTGTGCCTTACAAATGAGAAAATAATATTCTCTCATTCAAATGCCTATTCCTTTTTTCCAAATTGGAATCTCAGTAAAAATAAATAAATAAATAAAAAGTTCGAAACACAAATGGAACAATACAAATATATTATGAAAGGAAAATGTTGCTAAATATTAAATGGTAGAAGTAGATAAAAACTTTTTTTTTTTTTTTTTTTTTTTTGCAGTCAATCAAGCAGCTGAGATATACAGAGGCAATATTGACTGTAGAGCTCCATAATTATTCTTTCAGCCTGCTGCCACACTTTTCAAGTTCAGTTTATTTGTTTTTAAATGACTTTCTTTCAGCTATCGCCTATTTTTAAAGTGTGATAATGACAGAATTGGCTGACACTACAGCTTGTTCAAGATAAGAATTATCTGCTATTGCAGAAAGTGAGCTTATCTGTAGTAAACTAATGCCTCAGCCAAAGATTGTGACCTATTTCAAAGTTCAGTAGAATTTAAAATGTTTAAGACAATAGTTTATTTTTGTTTTCTGTATAAACATCACTGCCCTGACAGATACGCATGAAAGTCTCTGCCCTAAAGAGGTAGAGATTTTTTTTTTTTTATCCAAATGGATAAAAGAAACGAAAAATGAGAAGATAAACAATGGTGCAGAGAAAGTGACTTGTACAAAGGGCAACCATAGCTTAAGTAGAATTAACACAGGGTGACGTAAGTTTTTTTCAGTCCCTTCATCTCATCACAATTCTGCTGAGACTCTACTTTAAACTGATTGAGAATAGAGGCCATCACCTCCATAAGAAAGAATGAAACCTGAAAGTAGAATGAGAAGAACACTGGACAAACAATACAAACTTGTGCAGAAATGGAAGAATTTAGTGTTCGCACAAGTGGTCCAAGAGTCCAGGAACTCGGTTAACTTTACATGAAATTAGTATTCTAACATTTAATTTCATTTACAACAAAACTGGAATTCATAGTTTGATCTGTGAATCTATACATGCTTTGGAAATCCTCAGTCTTTCAGAGAACTTCCTTCTGGCTCAGACTAAGACACGACTGAAGCAACAGGAAGAGTCATTTTAAATTTAGGAGTTTTATTTTTAGGTTACATAGGAGTTGGATTTGATGATCTTTGGGGATCCTCTCCAACTCAGTATATACCACAATTCTAGTATTTCATTAGCTGTGATTTCTAAACCTCCTTACCAGATCTATAGGAGTGTGTTTACTTTTATTTCATAAATTATATTTAGTTAAAATCATCTCTAAAAGAGTTGACTGATTTCATAATGATTTTAAAATGCACAAACTGATCTGCCGTTCTTTGACTTTTCAAGTAAGACTTCAGACTAATTCAGTGATAGATCTACAAACCACTTTAAAAATCCCTAAACAGAAATGTTTCATTCACCCCACCTTATTTTACTCTGAAGGTATGACTGATTTAGTCTCTAAACATGCTCTGAAATCTTGTCATAATAAAAGTTTATAAAACCTGCTGTCATATTTAAATCTGTCAAGATATATAAGTCTCTATCAAGTTTTATGTCTCTGATTTTCCCCTGAAGTGAACATTTAGTAAAGAGCTCCAAGTTCATATTGAGTTCAATTGGGTTGCATTATGACTATCTCAAATACAATAAATTCTCCCCATGAACTCCGAGATAATTCTCCTAGGTGTCTGTCCTAACAGCCCCAAACTGGGAAAGAGGCCATGTCTGAATTATCTGTCTTGTGCCCCTTCTGTGAGACAGACTTTGCAGATGCTCCAGGTCCCGTGTACATTCAGCTAAGGCTAAAGTTAATTTCAAGTATCAAATAGACTCTGCTTGTGTGTGGTGAATAGTCAGAAGACTAAATTATCATAATGTTCTAGACTGGATGGGCCATGGAGTGCGTCTATGATAGAGGTCCACTCCACTAGGAGTGTTGAAAAGTGGATACAAAACAAATCCGAATTATTTTAAGTAAACAGTTAAAGCAAACCAAAAGTTTTCCTGCTGCAAAATTTATAGTTTAGCTGTGGAACTCTGCCCCAGATATATGCTCGTAGTTTATATGGGTTCAAAAATCAATTACATTAACAAGGTAAGAAATCTCTACAGATTTAACACATAACAAAATACAGCAGTATCTTGAAAATTCCCATAGCTATAGATCATTTGACATCAGTAAGGAAATATACTGCAAAAACATTGCCATATAGGACATTATTCTTAGGGGTTTTTTTACAGTTATTTGGAATTTGGCAAATACATGAATGTACAAACCTCAGGTCTTTTTTGGACAGGACATTCCCATTATTTTACATTTTACTCACTTTGTTCTTACTACCACTCTTTTTAAGTAACTTGGAGCTCTGCATGATTAGACAGTACAACAACTTAAACAACTTGCATGCATATTGGTCCTTCTCTTCACTTTTATGTATTTATTATCCTAGGGGATTTTTAATATTTTCTTCAATATTATCTTGGGCATTTGGAGATTCATTGTTCAATATTCAGAGCTTAATGCACTCTGAACGTATCTTTGTAAGACAGCAATGAATATTTCAGGATTCTATTCCAGAAGCTTTGAGGATTTTGTGATGTTGTAATACAAATTTAATTTCTTCCTGCTATATATCCAAAAATGAAATACTCATGCTGTATGGATAGTAGTAATATGACGTCCTTCATAGACAGATGGCAAGAAATTAGATCCAACTGCCTCTGCCAAATGCCATCAAGAATTCAGTACTTTCAATGTCTTGTGTGTTCAAAATCTACAGGAGCTGTTAGTTGGAGAATTCAGGATGTTCTTGGCTGAACCTAGGACAGTACTGTCAAATCCAAATTTGTTTTTTACTCTGATAGAACATGAAATAACACCTGCATTACTTCAAAACAGTTTATATATATATATATATATATTTTTTTTTTGCTCAGTTGCTTTGTTCTTACTACGTTAGATTTAATGTCATACTATTTAATGCAAGGACTATATCATTTTCCAGTCCATAGTCTTGCTATATCTTCTTTTGATTCTGCATAAAAGAAAGATTATTCTTCTGTTGAAAGTGGAAGATTATCATCACAGTGTGAAGATAATTCTGACCATTTAATACGGATGAGAAAGCTTTGTCTGCTGACCTGCTTAGATTACCATTTCTGTTGCCTCTGGTGCCATCGGTTAAGAATTCTGTAGTATTTCTTCATCGGGATTTAGTCATTCACTCTAAACTGTTAGTTTTGATTTTATAACATAGCTGCTAAGTAACTCAAGTCTAAAAAAAATATATACACTTAGCAAAATGAAGAAAACAACCTCTACCAAAATAAGGGAATCACTCTATGGAAATACACACTGATTTATCCTGAATTGAAGGCACAAAACTTCTCCAAATGAAAACAGGAACAAAAAGTACTTTAAAAGACTTGCACTGTACACAGGAAACAGGATTGGAAGTTCTTTAGGAGTTTGTTTGACAAACAGCCAAACATCCTTCATTTCAGGAGCGCTAATTTTCCAGCGTTATGGTACATAGTTTTTCAAATATTTTTTTTCTGATTTTCTTCCCTAGCCAGAAGTCCATTTGCATGTTAGAAAATCTCATGGCAACCCTAGTGGATCTGCTATTGAAGCACAATCAGTCTCTTCTTTAGGAGACTTTTTGGTTCCTCAGTAGAGCTAAAACTGGAAGGCAAGTTTGCAAGCCTCTGGCTGTGCTAGTGCATAGGTTGAGGATTTGGTCTGTTGTTTGAGAAAGCAAAAATTCCCATATTAAGAATGAGTAAGAAATGATTTTCCAGGTGCTTGATTTTCCAATTTTTTCCAAGCCAAAGGAAGAAGAGCGAATAAAGTCTCCACTCTATGCACTATAAGACATACAGTAGTCTGAAATATTTACTGAGGAATACACCGGGGCTTTGTTTTAATCAGTTCTTTTGACATTTAAGTAATCTTTTCTATTAACCCATCTGACTGTATGTGGCAGAACTTGACTTATGCTTAAATGATATCCCAATGAGAAATGCAAAATAAACTGTGACTGCATTTATAAAAAAAGTGCATAAATAAATGTACTTTCAATGTATGAATCAAAGGAGTGGGAAGAAAATAGTCCCAAAGCCTCACCCTGGCAGATTGCTAGTAAAATATATGTATATACATATATATATATGTATATATACATAGTATTTGGAAATCAAATTAAAATTCAGCTCTTTTGTTAGAATCACTTAGATGCCATGCAGTTACCCTGCATTTAAAGCAGTTTAGCTGAAACCAGATTTTGATCTTGTATATCTTCACTGATCTTCAAATGAGGATAATCAAAGCTGTTCAGTGAGAAAGGGTTGCTTCTAATACCATCAATATTGACAGTCGTATTTACTTTCTGTAACACTCAACGCTTCTTATGTTACACATTTCCACACTATTTCACAATACAACACATTTTCAGTAGAAGATAAATTATTCTAGCACTATAATTATGAACAATCTGAAGTAAAATATATGCAAAAATAAACGTAAAAAGCAAGATCACACAAGAGAACAGTGTAACAAGGCTATTTAATCTGGTTGTCTTGCCACGCTGAAAAGGAAAGTGAAAAAAAGAGGCAGAGGGCTCTGAATGACAGATTTGTGTTCTTAGTGTATTCATCCTGCTGTATACATTACCATTCATAATGGTAGGTTTATAGAGATATTTATCTTACAGAAATTTGTATTTCTAAAAAGAACATATTAAAAAGTCTGTCAACTCAGTATAGTGAGATATTTACCCTCAAACCAGTATGAACAGTGATCAAAGCAGCATCTGTGTTGATAAAATGTCTTAAATCTCATGTAAAATTCTGAATATATATATATATTCTTATATATATATATTTATATATATTTATATATATTTATATATATATATAAAACACATCCTTCATGCAATCCACCCAATGTGCAAAATATTTTTCTGAGAATATATATGTCCGGTGGTATCTGAATATTTGATTTTTCTTTAACAGTTAAGAAATCTTGTATCTGCTGACAGGAAGAGAATCACAGAATCACAGAATCACCAAGGTTGGAAAAGACCTACAAGATCATCCAGTCCAACCATCCACCCATTACAGTAGTTCTCACTAAACCATGTCCCCCAACACAACGTCCAAGCTTTCCTTGAACACCTCCAAGGTCGGTGACTCCACCACCTCCCTGGGCAGCCCATTCCAGTGCCTGACCACTCTTTCAGAGAAGCATTTCCTAACGGCCAGACAGAACCTCCCCTGGTGCAGCTTGAAGCCATTCCCTCTAGTCCTATCACCAGTACTCGAGAGAAGAGGCTGACCCCCAGGCACAACAACTTCCCTTCAGGTAGTTATAGAGAACAATAAGGTCTCCCCTGAGCCTCTCATCTCCAAACTGAACAATCCCAGCTCCTTCAGCCGCTCCTCATAAGGCCTGTGCTCCAGACCACTCAACAGCTTTGTTGACCTTCTTTGAACACACTCCAGGGCCTCGATGTCTTTCTTGCAGTGAGGGGCCCAAAACTGGACGCAGTACTCAAGGTGCGGCCTCACCAGAGCTGAGTACAGGGGGACAATCACTGCCCTGTTCTTGCTGGCAACGCTTTCTGATGCAAGCCAGGATTCCGTTGGCCTTCTTGGCCTCCCGGGCACACTGCTGGCTTGTGTTCAGCTGAGCATCAATCAATACCCCCAGGTCCATCTCCTCTACACAGTCTTCCAGCCACTCTGCCCCAAGCCTGTACTGCTGCCTGGGGTTGTTGTGGCCAAAGTGCAGGACCTGGCATTTGATCTTGTTGAACCTCATCCCATTGGCTTCAGGCCAGATATCCAGCCTGTCCAGATCCCTCTGTTGGGCCTCGCTACCCCCAGACAGATCAACACTTCCAGCCAACTTAGTGTCATCTGCAAACTTACTGAGGGTGCACTCAATGCCCTCATCCAGGTCATCAGTAAAGATATTGAAGAGGACAGGCCCCAGCACCAACCCCTGGAGAACACCACTCATGACTGGTCGCCAGTTGGATTTTGTTTAGCTCCATTCACCACCACTCTCTGGGCCCGGCCCTTCAGCCAGCATCTTACCCAGCTAAGAGTGTACATGTCCAAGCCACGGGCTGCCAGCTTCTGCAGGACAATACTGTGGGAGACAGTGTCAAAGGCTTTGCTGAAGTCGAGGTAGACCACATCAACAGCCTTTCCTTTGTCCACCAGACAGGTCACTAGATCATAGAAGGAGATCAGGTTGGTCAAGTAGGACCCTTTGTGAACCCATGCTAGCTAGGCCTGATCCCCTGGTTGTCCCGCACATGCCGTGTGATCTCCCTCAAGACAATCTGCTCCATAACCTTCCCTGGCAACGAGGTCAGGCTAACAAGCCTGTAGTTCCCCGGGTTCTCCTTACAACCCTTCTTGTAGATGGGAGTCACGTTGGCAAGCCTCCAGTTTTCCGGGACCTCAGCAGTCAACAAGGAATGCTGGTAGATGGTGGAAAGTGGCTCGGATATCACCTCTGCCAGTTCCCTCAGCACTCTCAGGTGAATCTCATCCAGCCCCATGGACTTATGACAGTCCAGTTGGAGTAGTAGGTCTCTGACTGTGTCCTCCTGAATCATGGGGGGTTTAGTCTGCTCTCCAGCCGAGACTACCAGGTCAGAGTGCAGGGTACCCTGAGGATAACTGGTCTGACTTTTAAAGACAGATGTAAAGAAGGCATTCAGAACCTCTGCCTTTTCCTTATCCTTAGTGGTCACATTTCCTGCCTCATACAGTAAAGAATGGTGATTCTCTTTTGTCCTCCTCTTACTGTTGATGTATTTATAAAAGAGTTTCTTGTTCCTTTTTACCCCAGCGGCCAGGTTGAGTTCAAGCTGGGCTTTCACCTTTCTGATTTTCTCTCTACACATCTTAACAACCTTTCTGTACTCTTTCTGAGTCACCCATCCCTTCTTCCACAGGAGCTAGATTCTCTTTTTCTCCTGGAGCCTCAAGAATAGTTCTCTATTCATCCATGCCTGTCTTCTTCCCCGCCGGCTCATTTTGCGGCTCAGGGGGACAGCGTGCTCCTGTGCCTTTAAGACTTCCTTCTTGAGGAGCAACCAGCCGTCTTGGACCCCTCTGACTGCATCTTAACTTTAGAAATGTTTTTCATACTGTCTTCCATAACACCCTCACAAAACGTTTACGAAGAATGGATCAGAAAAGTGGAAAACTAAGGAGACTGAAAACTGGCTGAATTGCTTGGCTCAAAAGGCTGTGATGAGCAGCATGACGTCTAGCTGAGGTCAGTCAACACTGATATATCCCAGAAGCCAGTGCTAGTTCCAGTACAACATCTTCATTTACAACATGATTGTGGAGTATAGAGCACTCTCAGCAAATTTATAGGTGATACCAAGATGAGAGGAGTGCCTAATGAGTGCCAGAGAGTTGTACTGCCAATCAGAGTAATTTTTCAGGATATGTAGTCCAAAATGAACCTCAAGTTCATCAAATTAAAAAGTCTAAGCCATGGTTTCGTATACAGATTGTGAAGTTGCTTGGTAGAAATGTACTTAAGAGTGCACACCAAGTTAGACAGCAGTGTGCCCTCACGGTAAAAAGAAAACAGTCAGCTTCCTGTATTGCATCGGGTAGAGCTCTGCTAGCAGGCCAATGGAGGGGAACCTCCAGTTTTTCTCAGCCCTGATTAGACATGTTGGTTGGACATTATGAAGAATTTATTCTCAGAAAGAGTGGTCAGGTATTGGAGTAAGTTGCCCAGGGAAGTGGAGGACTCACTGTCCCAGGAGGTGTTTAAAGAAAGAGTAGATTTAGTAGTTAGGTAAGTGGTTTAGTGGGTAATATTTGTGGTAGGTGGATAGTAGGACTAGATGGTTTTAGAGGTCTTTTCCAACCCTAATGATTCTACAGTTCTATAACATACAGATTTCTGTGTCACTTTCTGAGCTCCCTGCTACAAGGGAGACATGGACATACTGGAGGAAGTCCACCAAAGGGCAACAGTGATTAAAAGATTGGAGTATCTTTCAAATGAAGAGAGGCTGAGAAAGCTGGAACTGCTCAGCCTGGAGAAGGACAAGGTCAGGGGGATCTTATCCAATTGTAGATATGCTTTAAGCATTTAGGGAACGGCCTCAAGTTAAGCTAGGGGAGATTCAGTTTGGATATTAAGAAGAATTTATTCTCCAAAAGAGCAGTCAAGCACTGGAATGGGCTGCCCAGGGAGATGGTTGAGTCACAGTCACTGGGGGTGTTCAAGAAATGTTTAGCTGTCCTGTTAACAGACATGGTTTTATGGAGGAATATTGGTGGTGGAAACACCATTGGACTGGATGATCTTGAGTGTTTTTTCCAATCTTGGTGATTCTGTGATTCATGAGGAAGAGTAAAGAATATGGAGCTAGAACCTTCTCAGTGGTTCTTAGTGAAGGGCCAACAGGGACTGAAAATGATGTAAAACACAGAAATTTCCACTTAAAGTGTCTGCCACTTAAAGATCTGTCATAGGTTCATGTAAATAGATGTGTAGTAGAGTTAGGAAAAGAAACATTTTCTTTTCCTTCTGGTTGCCCTTATGGGAACCATGCAGCACACGATGCAGAACTCATGTTCCACTTATGCAAAAAAAAATAAAAAATAAAAAATTGTAACAGTTTTCTTGGGATGGCATAACAGTGATATTTTTAATTGAACACTAATTAATGAAAATAATAATCAGTAAAAGAAAAGACAAAATTTTAAATAACAGCATGTCTAGAAACAGGATAGAACGATACATGAGTTCTTGGTGTCATCACAAGAGCAACTGCATGGCTAAAAGCAAACAAATGCCTTAAATCATTACTGCCTTCATTGTTTTCATGTTATTCGTAGTCTCTCCACTCTAAAAAAAGAACTAATTTCATATGTAAGGCAACAACGATTTCAGAACTGAATTTTAATTTACAACTTTGCCCATTAAAAGAATCATGCAATTGAGTAAAATGTTAGTAGTTCAAAATTTAAAATATGGACTGCCTTGTTTAAAAATATTTCCTCGTACTTGCTACTGATTGCACTGAAAATTACAAAATTAAGTTTTCTGTAGTAGTTGGTTTTGATCATAGATTTGTACTGACTTCTTAATGTTGTCTTTAATATAGTACTCAAGAAGATATCGAAATGATATCTTTAGAGTTTATATACGGCTTGCACTGTTGATTCTGTTATTCATTGTCCTGAGGGAAATAATTCTGACAGAGAAAGTACAGAATCATTTTCTACTGAAAATGTGGTTATAACAAAACTAACAAGAAAGTACGTGTTTAAATATTACACTTTGAAAAATACAGTAATTTTTTTAAGTATATCTTTCCAATATTATGAATATTGATAAGTAAACTACAGTCATTAGAAAAGGAAATGTAGTAAGCAGAGTAATCAAAATTAGTCTGCAGGATGAGATAGACTGAATCAGTCACTGAAATACCATATTAAGGGCTATTGTCTCAACCAAAGAGCATTTAAGTCTTTTCAGTAGCTTAATGGATTTTAAATCAGACCTCAGAAGGTTGGGTTTTTTTGTTGTTTTTTTCCTGAATAATTTTTAAACTCTCTCAAGCTCTTTAAACTAATCCAAGCACTGCTGATAAGAACAGAATATATGAGGGAAAGAGTGATGCAGCTATTTCTAATCTACATTCTTAGAAAATGCTGCTGTCTTTAGGGACCTTTAAATAAATAGCCCCTGACTGGGCATCCAAATGCTATCTACAAAAATAAATCACCATATACATTTTATGTATTTCAGTACTTTTCTAAGTAGGCAGGCAACATATCAACAACAGCAGATAGATCAGATATACCCAGATCATCCATCAGGTTTTTGTCTTCAGATAAATACCATCATTTCATTTTTGAAGGTGTAATTTGTCAATTTATTTCTTTTCCCGGTCATATATATATATTTTTTTTGCTTAAAGCACCCATAATGATATTTAGCCTAAACTTTCTTTTTAAATGAAACAAAACTTTTACAGTAAGACTTTTTTTTTTTTTTTTTTTTCCTTGAATCAGACCATTTAGTATTTGCTCTAGTTTATAATAATAACAATTCATGCTATGTTTGCTGCTCCAAATGCTTTGCCATTGTTTTGGCTGCTCCTTACATATTTACAGCTTTAGGTAAAGGTGAAGACATCTCATTAGGGACTTTGGCAATTTCTTAAATGATGACAGGGAAACAAAACAGTTGTTTATTTAAACCTGCAGCTTAACTAAAATGTACTTCAAGCAATATGCCATGGGAAATAATCTTTCAACAGTTTTTAAAAAATAAGACATGGGCAGAACATGAAACAACAGGTAATTATGCCAAGGCTGTGTTCTTCCCTTAAGTATTCACGCACCTTAAATATATATTTATTTTAAATGAGAAAACAATCTTATCTTACAGCAACACAAAACAAGGTATGCTGTAAAATACAAAATGCAGGACTCATGTAATTTGTCACTCAAAAGAACTCTGGTCCCTTTGGTACCTTCAGTTTCAGTAAATGCTCTGTGTTCTCGAAACAAGAATTCTTGAAAGTTTATTTTAATATAATTACATATACCTTGGAGACAATCCTAAGCTACAGTGAAAGGAATACTCAGATTGGTACTATAAACATGTTTTCAGTGCCATCAAACAAATACGGAAGGGGAAAAAAAAAAGTAAAAGAAAAAAAAAGAAAAAGAAAAAGAAAAACAAACAAACAGTAACACCAACAACAAAACCACCAAATCCTGAATGTAAGAAGTGAGGCTCAGGGGAATGGTATTGGTAAGCTAAGCATTTTAACATGAATTTAAATCTGTCCCACATTGTCACCAACTTCAGAATTTAAAATATAAAGGTAGTGACCTACATAACATAAAAATAAAAACCTGTTCCCCACAACTCCCACATCTCTCTTTTTCTCTGTTATTGCAGGTTCAGGGGTTTAGCTCGTCACTTTTCTTGGTATCCTTCAGAGTGGGCTCTCTAGAAGGTGGGGATTAGTTGTTTCAACAACCACAACAATAAAATGTAGGTTGAAGCTGGAATAAATCTCATTTAATTTCAGGTATACTACTTGTTATAATGAAGGGAAAAGAGTGATATTTCCAGGAACTTAATTCTGCCCTAAAATGGGAGTATTAGAAAGTCAGGATGAATTGTTCTAAGAAGTTGAACACTCTCTTGGACCAGAAATGAAGTTCAGTTTACGGATCACAACACCCAAATGTCACTGTCTTCATTAGGTACCTGATGTGAACCAGGTTTCTATCATAACCAGTATTCTATCTGTAGAACTATTATTCTCTCTTCAGAGTACATACCAATATGTGATTAACTGAATGGGTAAATGGATATTCAAACTTGATTGATAGACAGTATTAATGAGGGACTTTACCTTAGAGATATTTTATATGCTCAAAGGCATCTGAAAACAACATAGTAGAGTTGGCTCAGGACATCATGCCCATATGAAGAGGCAGCTTGAAACCAGGAAGGGTCTCAGGACATTTCCGTTGTATTTAGAGGCATCTGTGTCTCAGCTGCACCAAGACTTACCTTACCTCTCACAAACTTACTTAAGACTTACATCACCTCTATTGGTGATGATCACATATTACAACATGATTTCTGCTCTGAGGACCTGATTCTGAAGAGTTCTCTATCCTCAGTTCATGATATGCACATATTCACAAACGTATTTGCTTTATCCAATCTTCCTCTCCAGAGTACATTTAAGAACAAAACCATTACCAAGTGTACATTAAATTTTTAAAGGACTTTTCGCATTCAAATTCTTCATTTTCAAGCATAAAATTCACACGTTATTAACTTAACAGTTTTTGCTTTTGGTGCTTCTTACTGCTATAGCACCATTTTTCACCTTTTCTTTCTATTTTTTTTTCTTTTTGTTGACTCTTTTTTGTTGGTTTTTTTGTTCATTTGTTTCCGCTTTTGTTTAGTTTAGTTTAGTTTAGTTTTTTCCCTAATATTCATTGCAGGAAATTAGATAATTCTTAAAGATGAGCAAATCAGATGAGGACTGTTGTTTTATTTGAATGGGAAGGGGTGAAATCATTGTGAGTCTGATGCATAGCTGTCGATGCTCAGTACTCATCAGGGTAACTATGAAACACAACTAGCACAGGATGACACCAACTTCAGCATCAGGAATCACCAAGAAAAGATCTCAGCAAGTCACATTTCCACATGCGAACCATTCTAATGAATGCACGGGATCAACTTGAAGTACAAGTTGGCATGTTATACAGAAAAAAAAAAAAAAAAGAAAAAAAAAAAAAAAGAAAAAAGCCTAAAGCAATGGATCTGCTGAAGAAAGAAGTAACATCCTTTAGACTTTGATTCTCCTTTGATTATTTTTCTTTTTGTCATGATACTTGAAACACAGTCGCTACTACTTATGCACATACAGAAGCTGAGATAAGAGAGTTTTCACAGTTCAAGGCCAAGGGGAGGTTTTGTTTTTCCCATCTATCAGTTTGAAAGATAAAGAGAAGATAGAGCCAGACTGATCTCAGAGGGTCACGTGAAAGATGATGGACGCAAGCTGCAACAACCAAGATTAAATATTAGGAAAAAAAAATAAAAGGCATTAAAATTATATCAAATTTTCAATCACTGAGATTTTCAAACTTGACTGAGCAAAGCCCAGAGCAACTTTTTCAAATGTGGCCCTACTTTTAGCAGGTGCTTGGGCTAGATCTTGTCCCTTCCCATAAAGGTTCTTCTGTTCATTGCACAGTAAATACTTTATGTAATTAACTTTTTATTCGTGATAATTGCAACAATTGCTGATAACACTCAAGAAGCAGAAGAAATTTTATTATTTAGAGAAGGTAAATAATAAACTTTATTCAGATATTGGGGCCTGAAGGCAATTTCTTTAGTCAGCTGTACCCAAATTCTTCTGCTATCTTCTAGTAAGTTTTTAACTATTGAAATTAAGAGTGGTTTGCATAAGGTGTAACACACGGAATCTATCCAGACAGACTTCCTCATATTGTCAAGAGGAAAATATGCAAGGATTATCTTTATAACAGAAGAAGGACAAGAGACAGAGAGAGAATGAGTTACATTATTTGCTACTTATAGAACTATTATTCATTTTGCGGGAAGTTTTCCTGTAAGGGGACTGTTACTTGACTGGTGGTTTGCCTGAGATAGTGAAAGCACTCAGTCAAAACCATTTTGGGTGTCTGAAATCAATCAAACAAAAATCAGCTATCTGAAGATTTTGTTTTGTTTTCTTTTTCTTCTTTTTCCTTTCCCTTTTGTTTTCTTGAGGAAGATTGATTATGTTTGCTAAAAGGAAAAAAAAAAAGCGAACTAAAAACCTTTTATTTAACATTCAATTCTGATGAGCATTTGAATCAAAAAGCATTTCAGTTAGCTTTAGTTTGCGTGTTCAAAATCTTTCTTTTTAAAACATTTGCAAAGCACACAAACCATAATCAGCATACCAACAACAAACTGTTGATAGAATCTTTTATTCTTTACATAATAACTATTTCCAATGAGTCTGCATCAATTTTTAAGCACTTGGCAGCCACAAATTCCTTGCAGAGTAGAACTTCTTGTACAAAATAACCTTTTTCTTTTCAGATCAGTGCTTCCTGTACCCAAATGTAGTTCCAACCTATCAGATTGCTGAGTCCCTTTGATATATTTAGAGTGAACATTTAAATGAAGTGGTAATGAAAAGAAGGAAAAGGTCACAAGCTTGTAAATAGTTTCTTATAAAAGATTAGTTTGACTACTTAATATACCGCAGTAGGAACAAGTGTTAGATTAAGGCCTGTAATCTCAACGCAGACAGCTATTCCTTATTACTATTACCATTCCTCAGTAGTACTTTCAGCAAGATTATTACTTGCGAAGAATTGTGTGATTCAATCCCAGTGTAAGTTTCATCTTAATGTTTATTCATTTTCCAATTTTGAACATTCTTTGAACTGCAGCTTCCTGGGGAACTCCCAGTGAGTCGTGAGAGACTTACCACCCACTAACATCTTTTTCTAACACTCCCATTATAAATTATTTTTTCAGTAGTTGTTTCATATTTTGTGCTTTTGACTTCAAAAGAACTAGGAAATATTTTAAATTTTTATTCCTGTTACGACAATAGGGTCTGGAGGATCCAGCCAAGATGTGGATCAGTTTGTGTCAGGTTGAAGATGCTTTCTGAGATTTAGTGCCTGATTCAAAGAGTACAAACAGATATTATTTAAATAGAACATTACTTTTTAAAATTATAAAAATAATGAAAAATATCAGTAGCAGTAATTCATCAGTAGACTTCAATGAGAATCAGTGCTCCCCTGAGCTAGGCAATGTTCAGTGAGGAAACCAGGCTTTTTAGTAGATAATTTATAATCTGGGTATCTGACAAGGTGTTGCAAAAAACAAAACAAAAGAAAAACTTGTAAGATGATTTTGTTTTTAAAACTGTGTAAGTAAAAGGGATTTTGTTTTACTTTTATGAGAACCATGTTATGAAACAGCATAATGGGTATTCCCTAGTTGTTTTTCTCTTTTTATACGGTATCCAATAAAACATAAAGTAGACAGAAAAATATAACAAACAGGACAAAAGAATAATATTTATTCTGAACTAAGTATCTGTTCTCTCCATCTAAACTTAGTCCTTCAATGTAAATCTCTCAGATCCTATTTCAAAATGTCCTGACAAACATAAAATACAGAGATCCTACTTGGACTTCTGTCTTAATTCTGCCATGTGGAAATCACTCAGACTGCATCCCTGTGTCCTTCCAGGCTGCCCCAGGGACAGAATCATGGGATTGTGAGTTACCAGAGACCTTGATTTCAACATTGCTTTAAGTTTAGAAAGAGAATATTTTGTTGGTTTGGTTTGACTTGTTTCTTTTGGTTGCCCTTGCCCTTGCCCTTCCCTTCTCTTCCTTTCCCTTCCTTTCCCTTCCCTTCCCTTCCCTTCCCTTCCCTTCCCTTCCCTTCCCTTCCCTTCCCTTCCCTTCCCTTCCCTTCCCTTCCCTTCCCTTCCCTTCCCTTCCCTTCCCTTCCCTTCCCTTCTCTTCCCTTCCCTTCCCTTCTTCTTCCTTTTTTTTTTTGTTTTCCAAAATCTTTACTGTTTTTTGTTTGTTTGTTTGTTTGTTTGTTTGTTTAGCCAGACGTAATTATAATAGATGATTTTTCCATTCACATCTATGGACACAGGCAGCACACAACATATGGATAGTCAAGAGCCAGAACATTTTGGCAACTGGTAAACTGAACATGAACAGAAATATTTGCAGGTACTTAAGTCCAAGTGCCACATCATAACTTTCAAAACAAAGTGGCTTGCAAAAATTAACTATCAGGAGCCAGCTGTGGGATATTTTGACAGCCAAACTGCAGCAGGGAACTGTAGGGCAACATTTTTTATGGGGACAGGCAAAAGTCACACCAGAGAACATATTAACAACTTAGTGATGTAGGCAAGCAATTTCCAATGCCTGGGATCCTTATTAAGTCCATGTGTCCTACTGCTGTGTGCTGGCTTGGTGTTGATTTGATTGAAAGATTAGTTCAGGCACATTTATTGCTTTAGAGAGTCCTTATCTCAAAGCTATAATAGCATAAATGCAAGTTTCATCTCTGCACAGGATCAGAACAAAACCTTCCAAATTCTTTGAGATCTGCAGGATTTAAGCAACTCTATCCTAAATGATATTACAATTATGAACAATACCAACTAATAAGCTTGTCAACTTCAGTCTCAGTGAGCTTGTTGTGGTTTAACCCGGCAGGTAGACAAGCACCACACAGCCTTTTGCTCACTCACCATTCTCCCTGTGTGATGGTGGAGAGAATCTGAATAAAATGTAGAACTTGTAGGTTGAGATGAAAATTATTTACTAAAACAGAAAAGAAAGAGAGAAATAACAGTAAGGATGGCAATGCATGTATATTTACATGTAATGACATACATGCATATATATATAAACACAAATGATGCACAAAGTGGTTGCGCACCAGCAGCCAACTGATGACAAGCCAGTCCTCAAGATACTGCAGCCCCCTAGGCAGAAACAAACAAAAGACCAGTGTGTTATCAACACTGCTTTTCTCCTAAAGCCAAAGCATAGCATCATACCAGACACTATGAAGGAAATTAACTCTATCCCAGCTGAAACCATGGCAGAGCTGTTTGTATGGCTTCTGATGGTGTTGCTTGGCTGAAAGTTATGTTTTTGTTTTCTTCCATTGCCATTTTTGAAAATGTTTTCTTCTGTTATAAACTGAAAGAAACCATGGAAAAAAAGGTTGAATTTTATCATCAGAAGGAAAGAAAATAAATTCATATTTTCAGCTGGGTAAACCTTTTATTCACTTTGTTTTCCTTCTTCAGGATCAAACAATTTCTATTTAGTACCAGTGTTTCAATTGTCCTGTTCAAGGTGCATTGTTTGAAACTGTTGATTATTTCAAGATGGCATTTTCTATTAAAAAAAGACTTGAACAGGATTCTCCTAATCAGCCTGAGTTTCTGCAACGTTGCAAAGTACTGAATCCCTGACAAATTCCATGTTTTTACTATACTTGCTACTCAAGGATGCACTAAATATTCACAGCTTAGTCACAAAAGTTTCTTGAAATCACTCTTTCACATTAACCCATACATCAAAAAAAAAAAAAAGAAGAAATCAGAGCAGGCATCTTAATGAATATTTTTGTGGAAAAATAGAATTTAAGTATATATACATTAGGTATGTTTTATTTTCAGGACAAATCTTTTCAGTTCTAACAAGAAATCCCTGAACAAGATAGCACTAATTGTATTGCTTAGGCACATTGAGTAGGGATTTCATTTCACACATCACAAACTATCCACACAACCTTGTCATAGTAATATTTCATACATAAGTTTTCCCTGGCAAAGTCTAATCTTCCAATCCTTGTTTCACAGTCCACTACTCTGAAACAAAGCTCAGTTAAATCTTAATTAAAAAAAAAAAAAGAAAAAAAGAAAAAAAGAAACCAGAAAGCTACAGGAGTTTTTCTCAGGCCTTTGTCCCAGTTGTAATGCAGGCACAGTACTCTGGTAACCATTAATGGAGAGCCTTACTGATACAGAAGATCCAAGGCAAGAGAAAATTATGCATATAAAGACACGAAATACCAAGAATTAATAAATATGTTTAGATGTTTGATATAGATTTCATTAATATTTTATTTCTGCCTGCTTTTGTAGAAATGCTGCATTTGAAAAGCTTTTGAAATTCAAGCTCTTTTATTTTCACTTATCAATTTATAGATCACAAAGAAAAAAAATGCTTACATACCTTCTCTTTAAAAGATTTTGGATGACACTAAAGTGTGGTCCTCTACTGTTCTGTGCACCTGTTCTACCTCAAAATCATACCTTCCTACCAGAATTATGATCTGAGTAAAGGAAATTCGCCCTTTGTGGAAATGTTATATCCCTGTATGTGTCACAGAAATCTTAGATCCGTTTCAGAAACACTTTTAAAGGTCACTGTCAAAGTCAAAATGTTAGTTGGTCCGCTGGTCTG
The DNA here is from genome assembly GCA_030625065.1 of Alectoris magna. Lineage (NCBI taxonomy): Eukaryota > Metazoa > Chordata > Aves > Galliformes > Phasianidae > Alectoris > Alectoris magna. The sequence continues at coordinate 5,209,895 of CM060560.1, read as the reverse complement.
TTATGGTGCATGCTTCTGTATATAGCTTTTTGCCTCTGGTTCTCAAACAGGTATGTTTGAGAACATTTGAGAACAGTGTTGCCAGCAGGAGCAGAGAGGTGATTGTCCCCCTGTTCTCAGCACTGGTGAGGCCGCACCTCGAGTACTGTGTCCAGTTTTGGGCCCCTCACTGCAAGAAAGACATCGAAGCCCTGGAGTGTGTTCAAAGAAGGGCAACAAAGCTGGTGAGGGGTCTGGAGCACAGGCCATATGAGGAGCAGCTGAAGGAGCTGGGAATGTTCAACCTGGAGAAGAGGAGGCTCAGGGGAGACCTTATTGCTCTCTTTAACTACCTGAAGGGAGGTTGTGGTGAGCTGGGGGTCGGCCTCTTCTCTCGTGTCATTAGTGATAGAACTAGAGGCAATGGTTTCAAGCTGCGGCAGGGGAGATTCAGGCTGGACATTAGGAAATATTACTTCTCAGAAAGGATGGTCAGGCACTGCAATGGGCTGCCCAGGGAGGTGGTGGAGTCACCAACCCTGGGGGTGTTCAAGGAACGACTGGATGTTGTGTTGAGGGACATGGTTTAGTGGGAGCTATTGGTGATAGGTGAACGGTTGGACTGGGTGATCTTGTAGGTCTTTTCCAACCTTGGTGATTCTATGATTCTATGTGATAAGGTGAAATAATGTAACACCTTCCATTCAACATAGGGCTACATACATTTGTATATTCACAGATAATTCATACTTCATAGAATGGCCTAGGTTGAAAAGGACCACAATGATCATGCAGTTTCAACCCTCCTGCTATGTGCAGGGTCACCAACCACCAGACCAGGCTGCCCAGAGCCACATCCAGCCTGGCCTTGAATGCCTCCAGGGATGGGGCATCCACAACCTCCTTGGGCAACCTGTTCTGGCACATCACCACCCTCTGTGTGAAAAGCTTCCTCCTAATATTTAACCTAAACCTCCCCTGTCTCAGTTTAAGACCATTTTCTCTTGTGGTATCACTATTCACCCTCATAAACAGCCGTTGCCCCTCCTGTCTATATGCTCCCTTCAAGTATTTGAAGGCCACAGTGAGGTCTCTCTGGAGCCTTCTCCAAGCTAAACAAGCCCAGGTCCTTCAACCTTTTTTTGTAGGAGAGGTGCTCCAGCCTTCTGATCATCTTAGTGACCCTCCTCTGGACCCACTTCAAGAGCTCCACATCTTTCTTGTGCAAGGGGCCCCAGACCTGGATGCAGTATATATCACAGTCTTTACTTTTAAGAAAATGATTATTGTCACAAAGTTACGTGGTCATTTGTTGTGGCCAAAATTCACTTTTACCGGAAAAAATTCCTTAAAATTATTTCAGGAAGCCAGTTCTCATCTGGAGTAAATTCACTTGAGTATGATAATTGAGTATGATAATTAGTAATTTGCATCAGGTGATGACCTGCTTCTCTGTGACTGTTGTGTTGAAAAAAAATCTTTAGACTGAATGACTGATTGCTAGTAAAATATGGCAGGTATTTGAAAGTATGCATACAAATTAAAGTGAATTTTATTAAAATTAAGTAATCTCATTCTCCTTTTGAGTCAGAAACATGGAATAGTAGGCATGCCGTTTTCTCACAGGACCACTGGGAAGACCTGGACCAGAATTAATTTTCTCTTATGATTGTTTTAAATGAATTTTTTGAAACTTCCATTTCCCTCTAATTATTTTTAAGAGTTTTTGAAGTCTTTATATGTTCTTCCCCTTTATTTATTTCTTTGGAGAGAACATTGCTGCTCAGATACCAGTCATTGAAAAGCAGATAGACAGCACTGACATATCAAGAATGCTTGCAGGTGTGATTTCACTGTGTAGAAAGCAATTTAGTATTTTCCTGCAACCCACTGAACTTTCCTCGTTTTAGGGGAAATTTAGCAGATGTAGTGGGCTTGCTTGATTTGGTCATTTTTAAGTGTCTAAGACTTGGAGAAAACTCAGCAGGTGTTTTGTCTGTTGTGCATTACATTTTTGTCATGTTTTATTCCATGTATATGGCTTTTTGTGTCGGCATACTGGGAACATATTTTAATGCACTAGAGAAATACCATTTCTGATAAATAAACGAAAAGTCTGATTCTTATTTTATTTTAGTTTTGCTTGAATTTGGTCTCCTTATAATTGTGTATTTGACACAGACGTTGTTCACTGTGCCACTGTGACTATTAGTCAGTATTTTGGAATTTCCATGCCATGAACAGCAGAGTATTACTACTATTGAGTAGTAATTCCATTTTAGATAAGGCCAATTTTGTATGGAAGGAGGTGCCAGCACCTCAGAATGTGTTCTTGTGCATATATAACTCCATTAAGTAAGTGCTGATATTTCAGACTGCTCTGACACAAAATTAGCCTTGCTTCTAACAAATTAAATTATGCTTTCATTGTAACATATTTGTTTATAATATCTAACAAGCTGCTCTGCTTGAGTGCTTGATACAGATGAAACCATTGCCTTCTGCTTGGCAAATCAAATGAATGCCACTATAGGACTGTTAAACTCTGATAAAACCATACATAAAAATCTGTGTTCTTGGACTCCTCTTCAATGTTACAATCCTCCAAGCAATGATTATGGGATTCTTCAGTGGATTTCTGTAGAGTCAGTGGTTGTTCTTTGATGTGTGTCCGTAGAGTCTGCCCTTGGCTAGAAAATTCCAGGGAAACAGAAAACACCCTGTTCTGACTAATTAATGAAAGTATAAAAAGCTTGCTGCCAGGGAATCAAATGTTGGCAAACAGGTTCCGTTAGGCTCTTTCTGAGAAGGCTGGTGAATACAAGCTGTCTATCCATTTGGCTTTGGATAAAACATAAGGATAGAAATGGGCTTTCTTTTCTTTTCTTTTTTTTCTTTTTTTTTTCCTCCTCTTTGCAAACAACAACAACAACAACAACAACATTATGTAATAATTTGCATAGTTCAGACTGCCTTCAGTGCAATTATACCAGGAATGAGTCACTATGGAATTCACTCTGTGCACTCATATACATTTCACACCGGGCTGTCATACTCTTCGTTACTTCATAGTATAACTCAGGAGTAAGTTCTCCAAAGTCAGAAGAGCCACATTCTGTTTTAAAGCAGTTAGAAAAGTGAGAGTAAAGCCTATATTGTGATGCTGAGAGAGGAAAAATGTAACAAAGAATTTGGGGGATATGCTTTAAAAACTGCATTTTATGAGACAGAAGAAAATCGTATTTCCTAACTTTAAGTCCAGATTGTTCTTTGTCATGGGACAGTTTTGACCTTGTAGCTCTGCCCCTTACAGAAGGAAATGGGACTAATGGGACTGCTGGTAAGTTCTCTGAGTTCTCTGGTTCTTCTTCTTGACTTTTTTTTTTTTTCTTTTTTTTTAATCCCAGGGAATGTGATAGAATTGTACCTTCAGAATTTATCTGAGTACTTCCATTCAGTTTTCTATGCTGACAAAGTTCAGTTAAACCTAATGTTCTTCAACCTATACACTGGTTGTGGAACTGGAGAGTCCATCTTTGAAACACTCCTTCTACCCCAACTGCTCTCCTCAATTTTTTATGACTTTAAAAGACCTCAGAGAAACATGTACCAGGACTGAAAGACTAGGGAAGGTCCTTAGGTTTGGAAATCAGAACAAAAGAAAAATACTGCAGTTCAGCATAGTTGACAGCTTCAATGCCTGTCTTTAATCAACACATGGCATCTGCCTGCTGGCACATACTTGCCCTCAGTTAAGTACAACAAAGATTTACATCACAACTTATTTCAGTTCAAGTGATTCTCCTTTGTTTAGCATGCCTTGTCATCCTCTGTGTCAGTCTGACTCAGATGCTTTAATGTCATAGTACAGGAGTGCATGCACACCTTGACAGCCACACCCTCACCATTATGTGCCAATGTAATTATCGTTGTATGCCTATAAGTGAGAACAGCAAGCTGTTCATTCTTCCCGTGATCGGACTGCAGAGTTCACATTATCTCAAAAAGGCTCAACTGTCTTTTGAGTTCCATAGTTTTGCTATACAGGATGCCCTACTAGGATTAAAAATGTATTTCCTCCTTAATAATGACATACCAAAATTCAGCATCCATCCCAAGTATTACACCTGGTTTTCAGCCAGGCCGTATTCAAACAGTATACAAGTACCATCTTCATTCACTTTTTTTTTTCTCCTTTGGTCCAATAGTGATTGCCATCTATTGCTGTTGGCAATATGTAATGTAAACAAATTAGATCAGACCTTGGCAAACTATTTAGGTTTTCAGATGCATGTTCACAAAGAGTAGGCAGACACTTGGAACAGATATTTTCTCTAAGCAGTACTATATGCATGCAAAGCTATAAAACCACTACACTATTTACTGAGAAGGACTTGATTTTCTGAAAAGTTGTGTTTATTGTATCTGTGTTTTTATTTATTTTGTTTTTTTACAAATTGTGTTTATTTACCTATTTATTTATTAATTTATTTAACAAAGCCCCAACTGTCTTCCCTTTTGTGAAAAGCACTAATTAAACCGACATTGAATTTGGAATAGCTAGTACATATTGAACAGTAGGAATGTGTTTTTAGAACAAAAACTTATAAAATAAAAATAAATGAAAATAAAAGTAAATAGGTTATATTGCTTAACCATGAAGGTGTCAGGCAGATCTGTGTAAGAGGCTGGCAACATCTTCTTCGTTTGTCTTTAAGGAAATAACCAAACTCTAAATTTTCACAATACTGAAGACCGTGTCTAGTGGGTTACATTAAGTATTGGTTACATTTATTTAAGCATATCAGAAATCAGTTTCTTCTATGATTCCCACTGTTTTTAATGGGCTTTCAGTAGTCTGTTTAACCTGTTTTCTAGGTCAAAGCTGTCTGTTTTTTCATATCTGAGCCATGCTGCACTTTGTGTTAGCAGTTTTCCTTTATCTGAGAAAAGTTGAGTATTTGCAGTTTGCAGTTTGTTCTTCTGGGGAAAGATGAAGGATGATATACAAGTCATAAAGCCCCTTATAAATCAGTGTCCTTTTTTTTTTCTTTTTTCCCACAATATTTTTTAAATTTAGTAATTAAAATACAGCATTAAAAAAAAAAAAAAAAAAGCAAAAAAAAAGCTATACTTTCAAAATTGTGAAAAAGCATATCTCTCTGCTAAAATCCTTTCAACCTTTGGAACTGACAGCTCCTTGACCTGTGTCTGGTTTAATTCTGGTTTAATCTGTCTTTCACTGACCATCAAAGCTTCTCTCATTTGTTTGGTTTTACTTTTGTCTCTCAGGATTCTTCAAGAACTTGATTATCCCAATAATGTCAATTATTTTGAAGTAGTGCAGGCTGATTAGAGTTCAAAGCAGCTTTCCTGCTAAAAAACTGCTAAAAGTTTTCAGCAGTTCTTCAATGTTTCTTTACAGGAGGCTTCTGTAGATCTTCCTTCCTTTTGCCATCTGAAAACCATTGCTGAAATAAATTCAGTATGTTTATTATATAAATAGTAGTATATATCCCACCAAGGGATATATATATTTCTGAGGGTAGGGAGGCCTTTCAGAGAGATCTAGATAGCTGCGTCGCTGGGCTGAGGTGAATGGGATGAGGTTCAACAAGGCTGTGCCGGGTCCTGCACTTTGGCCACAATAACCCCGTGCAGCGCTATAGGCTTGGGGATGAATGGCTGGATGACTGTGCAGAGGAGTGTGTTGGTTTGTGCTCAGCTGAACATGAGCCGACAGTGTGCCCAGGTGGCCCAGAGGGCCAGTGGCATCCTGGCCTGCATTAGAAATAGTGTGGCCAGCAGGAGCAGAGAGGTAATCATCCCCCTGTACTCAGCTCTGGTTAGGCTGCATCTTGAGTGTTGTGTTCAGTTTTGGGCCCCTCTCTACAAGAAAGACATTGAGGCCCTGGAAAGTGTCCAGAGAAGGGCAGTGAAACTAGTGAGGGGTCTGGAGCACAAGTCTAATGAGGGGCAGCTGAGGGAGGTGGGATTGTTTAGTCTGGAGAAGAGAAGGCTCAGGGGAGACCTCATTGCGCTCTACAACTTTCTGAAGGGAAGTTGTGATGAAGAAGAGGGTTGGGCCTCTTCTCTCAGGCAACAAACAGGACCCAAGGAAATGGCCGCAAGTTGTACCAGGGGAGGTTTAGATTAGACATAAGGAAAAGCTTTTTCTCTCAGAGAGTGGTCAGGCACTGGAAGGCTGCCCAGGAAGGTGGTGGAGTTGCTGTCCCTGGCAGTGTTCAAGAGGCATCTGGATGAGGAGCTATGAGATGTGGTTTAGTGGCTTGTGGTAGCAATGGTAATGGGAGGACGGTTGGACTAGGTGGTCTTGTAGGTCCTTTCCAAGCTTGTGATTCTATGATTCTATGATTCTAAGAACACCTGATCCATGACCCATGCCAACATGTAGCATTTCCGTCCGTTCAGATAATCAAAAATCAACCAGACAAAGTCCCAGGTAACCTGTTTGTTGACATTACCTGTGTAGTAGTGTTGGTCTAGATGATCTCAAGAGATTTCTTTCTTACCTGATGATTCTGATTAGTAACTAGCTTATTTAAATAAAAAATATGGTTTGAGCCAGATAAAGAAAGTTTGTCAATCCTAAATCCTAATTTGTTGTCTTGTAAGAACATTCCCTCATCCTTATTTTTTAGCATCCCAGACATTAACAGCAGAATATATGTAAGAAATAGAATTACATATTTATTGCTAGAATCTCCATTGACAGTTAAACAAAAGCATAATTAATGTACTTGACAACAATGTCTGTCTCATCCACTCTGGAGGGAGAGAGCAAAGCTGCTTGTACTGTTCTCAGGAGATAGAAAAGAGAATTTGAAAGTTTGTTTAAATCAGTGTGCTTATATAAATATATGAAGTTTGTACTCAATAATATTTCTACATCAGATTGTCTTTGATCTTATCTTTCAGGTACTCAAGCATGACAAAACTTTGGACTAAAATATTTGTAGTGTTTTCAAAAAATATTCTACAGCAAAATAGGAAAGAGAACTGGCAAAATGAAAATGTTATTGACTATAATGCTACTGTCTTTTACCCTGAGTATAAATGACGAACACCTATTTCCTTCTACATGAATTTCTAATGGCATAGTAGTGGAGCGATGACATTTTAAAGACAATTGGATTTGTTCAAAGACAATTAGAGGTATTACAAACTCTGCCTCTCTAATCCCTAATGCAAAATTCTTATTTTACTGAAGCTGCAGTGTTAAAATTAGTATAGTTTTTTACTCATTAACAAAAAATACTTCCCAAAGCTCAACAGATCTTTTCTTGTTTGTTAAAAATTTCCTCTTAAGCTTGATTCTTAGGTACAATAAATTGCAAGTAGATAAAGATATCTGACACACACCAGAGAAAATATCAGCCATATCTTTCTGTTCATTACTTCTAGCTGAATGTATTTTCTCATCCTGATATATTTGATTTCCTGCCCTTTGCCTTTTAGGTGTTTGTATTTTCCATGTCTCTCATGCATTACTCAAAATAACAAGAGTTTCAGGAGGCCAGGTTGTGGGTCCCCAGTATATTTAGTGAATAGAATGACTGTCTGATCCTCAGAAAGTAGAGTCAGGGCATTTTTGAGAATAACTTTCAAAAATCCAAGGGTTAGTTAATTATTTGTCCCTTCTGAAAAACAGACATGCAACTACCATCTTGTGTACACTTACCTACAACACTGGGAGATTTCTGAAACAGTCAATACAAATATCTTTCTGATTAAATTTCATCAAAAATGATGTTTTAAGTAACTAATGCATACTAGGCTTAATTTAATAAAATTCACAGTAGTGACTAATTTCTCTTTATTTCTAGTGGCATCATTAGAAATCTGTAAGCAGACTTCCCTTTTGATATTTTTCTCCTTATTATTACTTAATCTAAAATAAATAAGTCAATTAATTAAGCACTATCTAAAGTTGCGGGATTTTTGGATGAGGAGAAATCTCAGACATCTTCAGAAGAGTAAACAAACTTACTTCAGTAACTGAGCACATCTATTTTATGGGAATTAAAACAGCTACTGATCTTCCTTGTTTCAGTAACGCTGGCTGTTGCCTAGAGATGTATGAATATATACAATCCTCTTCCTATGTCTTTAAAGGAGTAAAGCAAAAGGGTACAAACCAGACTATAGCTATGCTACGATAGGACTGAGTAGATAGAAATTTGTAGAATGAAAACTGAACAATTTCATGAATGGCCATGCTAAGCCAAGGGCATTACTAAGACAGGGTTTGCAGGGTAAAATGTTCTCTTTTACTAAACCAGTTGTTAAAAGTGAAACAGAAGTTGAGTTGAGGGGCACAGGAGCACTTCTTTGTATCTGAAGTAGAAGTAAAAATCCTCTGAATTCAAGGTGATCATGGTCTAAAGTGTATCAGGTGTATTACCTTGAAGGAAAAACTATCTGGTGACTATGGGCTGTTAGTAAGAAAAGTTGATAAAACAGTTGTTACTTAGGGGAAAGAGAAGACAGGTTGTTTATAGGTTGTGTAACACAGAACTGAATCACAGCAGATCAACACCACAGCCAGTGTATAACCCTAAAATGGAAACACCAGCATTCGTGATCTTGCAACTTTATGCCCTGGGACATAACACATCTAATCAGGGTATCAGTGTCCTCAAGGTAACGATGTGGGTGAAGCCAAGCAGCAGCTACCTGCCCGGATGAATTCATACAATCAATGAAAAGCAAAACCACCCCACTGTCAGTAAAGGAACATTTCTCACAACACCATTGCTCCTTTGCTAATTCTTTGATCCTGATTCTCAATAAAGACTTACAAAGCACTCTGAAATGACGAGTATGGAAAAATCATATTTTTATCCAATACTAGAGACAGCGAGCTAAGTAAAAATATTGATCATTTTGCACATTAAAATCTCTTTCCCCTACACTAACTACAAACTTTGACTGTCTGTCTTCCTTTTCCTCACAAGAGAAAATTATCCTATGACTCTACTAACATCCTCTGAGATCCATGCTGAATTCTAGGATGGTTTAACCTATACCTAAGTATACTGAGCATTTTTTCTTAACCTTAGCTTCTCTTAGAAACAAAGTTTGAGATTTGGAAAAGTCATCTGGATGTCCAATAGCTTGTCTAAATTTTCCAGCTGCTTAGTTAGTATGACATATGGTGTCGTTTCTAATTTAAAATGTTTATCTTATTGTTATGAGAGCAGACATAAGAAAGAAAACTCATAGACAAGTGCTGACTATTCATATTTTCAGAAAACAGTGACATTGAATACTTTGAGTACTTGAATGCAGCAGTATACTTCAGGACGATGCCTTATCAACAGATGGAAACATTCCTGAAACTTTTTTTAACCAGAAAACCTCAATTTTCCCGTCACTCTAATATGGGACTTCTCATGAATCTTTTTGTTCTCTGTAGGGTTTCTACAGTTTGATTTCTCTTTGCTTGTACTATCTAAATGTGGAGAGAAGGAGATACTTTGAACAGAGCTCAGGAAACTTCATCCTCATTCCAATACAGAACCAACAGATTTAAATCTTCTTAAAAATATAATGCAGCAGGATCCAGTAGTTTAAATGGTTGCATCCTTTTTGGAACTGTATCACCATGGAAACAGGAAAAGATCACGGTCTTTGTACAATCCTTGCCTCTTTGCCCTCTCATATTGAACTCCACAGGGGAAACTTGTACAGTTATCCTTCTTTCAGAATGTTTTACAGGGTCGCTTTACAAAAGGAGCAATTAACTCACACCAGATACCTCCAAGACTTTCAACAAAATAAGTTCTATACCTTTGTGTCCATGGCCAAGCTTTCTATAGATACGATATTATCTTCTGATTCTTTTAGAAGAAAATTGCAGAGATTAGGGATTCTGTTTCTCAGATATCAAAAAGTAACACATTCTTTTCCACACTGTAGGGAAATTTTCCTTGAAGTTTTTATATCTCTGAAATGTATGTGAATTGATAGTGTGCATAACCTAGAGTAGTTCTTTCTAGATGACACTGTTTCACCTTCCCTAACTGCATACAATTTCTCTTACAGTATTTAACAGCAATAAAACAAATATCTCATTTATCTTTAATTTAAAGAATTCTTTATTCACATCAGACACAATTTTTGTTTTGTTAAGGTTTTTTGTTTTGTTTTGGACAAAAGTCAGAAAGTAATAACAAATTTATTTTTTCTAGCTATGTTAGGGAAATCTTTCTATCATGGATAATTAGGGAAATGGTTTCTTCATTTTCTTTTAAATGTTTTTTGAAGTTTCCCACCCCTTATTTCTTTATTTCCATCTTCAATTTTTCTGCTAATTTGCTTAAAGAACTCTTCAAATTTTCCATCACTTTTTTTATTTTATTTTTATATATATATATATATATATTTTTTTTTTTTTTTCTTCCTTCTAAATAGCTTTTCTACTCTTCTACTCTCTCCTAGCCTCTTGTCATTCAATCATAGTGTCTTGACTCAGTTTGTTTTTAATTATGCTCAATTTACACTATGGCATCTACCGTAACATTAAAAACTACACCAAACCTGCTGTTAGAAAATACTCTTCATGTCAGTCAGAGAAGGGAACTGTCTCCCTGACATTTAAAATACCATAGATGACATTAGTGAGAAAAAGTAATCCATTAGGCAGTCAAGGCAGTATGCAGCTACATAGAGCTTTTCTCTGTCGGCTCCTTAATTCTGTTGTTTAACAAACATTTAGAAACATTTCTATTTGATAGTGACTTTTTCTTCCGTTTACAGTCTCTTAACCTTGAGCACAGCATTCTTTGTTGTAGAACAACATCCTTTGATCTTCTTTGAGACTGCTTTAGATTGGTTCATCTTTCACATGTGCTGCTCAATATAAGTATCAGATTTTCTATTATACATCGGTATGCCATTTCATACAGTGCAATGAAGACTTAGCTTTTGCAGTTACAGAATGGTGGATTGTTCAGAATTGCCTGAAGACCTGGGAGTCAGGAGGAATCACGCTTTTGGAAGATCACACTGAAAAAAAGTAAACACTGAACAAGGGAGAAGAACTGCCAAGATCCTTTTAATGTTGTACAGACACAACCCAAGATATAAGATGTCCCAAGTGATAAAACTGCTCATTAGACTTCTTATCTACTCAGAAAATTATCTGTCCATGTTATATTTCCATTATTTTAGTATGCGAAAGACACAAAGGTTATCAGTGGATCTTTCAAGAATTTGCCAAGGCCAGATATGGTTTAAGATAAATATCATTATTTCATTCATATAAACCAATGGAAAATAATAATAATAAAATAAGATGGGAAAAAAACAAAGAAACCAAGAAACAAAAAAAAACCCAAAAAATTTCAAACAAAGTCTCACCAGATAAATAATTTGAGAAGAATTCTTATGTGTCTATCCTAGGAGGAGAATGGACCATATGTGAGAGCTGTGAGTCATTTTGTGTATCTTCCAGAAGGGATCAGATTCGGGAACTAAAGATGCAGTATTAGAACTGTGACAGTGAAAATACTTAAAAAAAAAAAATCAAAGCTCAGGCAGGGATTTGTTTTGGATATATGAACCTAGTGTGCAAAGAATGTTAAGAGCTAGAGGGCAGTGAGTGATACTCAATGCTAGAGTGCTTTTTAAAATATATATTTACACTAAAGAAATTCAACTTTTCTTAACCTGACTATTTTACTGTACTAGAGCTCAATTTATTACAAAGCCTGCAATTGAGAAAATCAGAGTTGAAAGATAAAAGACAAACACAGACAAATGCAATGTTATATTTAAGCAGAAGGAAAAAACTTTAATTTTCTGTTCCATTCTCCTCCTTAGCCCCTCATGACCTTATGTAACATTTTTAACTTGTGGTTCACTGCTAAGTCTCCAGTCTCAGTATTCCCTCTGAATTAATTTAATGCTTCATGAATTAACTTCAGTGAAATTACTCACAGAGGTAAAAATAGGCTTATACATCACGGCCTGTAGGTTGAAATATTCTTATGAAAATACTTTCACATTTAGTTCATAGACATAAAAAAAACCAAAAAAACAAAAAACATATATTTAGGCTCTATCAAAGGAAAATATAGTCTATGTTTGTACGAAATGAAATACTTCAATAACACCTATTGTGCTCACAGAGCAGAGAGTGATTCAACTCTTGATTTGGTAGGAACTTTTGCTGTAAGTTGTTTGCAAGTGGTAAAATACGAGATATATTAAAAAAACAAAAACCTGTAAATTGCCCCAAGGATGTAATCTCAGATTTCAGGAATTAATTCATCAAGAAATTTACTGTTTCTTAAAGTAAGTTAACCTGAGATCATACTAACAAAGACACATGGCACAATGACAGTTAGTATACAAGAAACTTGACATGCGGGAGGCAAAAGGCCATGTACTATGATATTTTGCCACTAGTTTGCCTTCCTCTCCTTCATTAGTTAGTGTTGCCTGACATTGGATTTACAGCACACGACTTTTAGGTAACTTCTTTCTTGAGCATGGCTAAAAACATCACTTTCAGCAGCAGAAGTAAGAGATGCTGTCTGCAAAGTCCAAATTCAGTTCATAACGCAATTGAGGAAGGATTTTTTAAATTATTATTACTATTCAAAATGTATATGTATTCTTAAATTTCTAAGTAGATCACTTTTTAAGAGAAAAGTTGTGTGTTGTTTGTTTTTGTATGGGTGTAAGAAGAGCAATAAATCAAAAGATCTCTTGAATGAATTTATGAATCCTTCTACCACCATCTTTGATGGAAGATGCCTGGAATATATGAGTTTTATACAATGAATAAATGGTACAGGTTCTGCAGGTGAAGAAATATTTCAAAGCAAATCAATGTAAAATGACAGCTAACTCCATTCTCTAGATATCTTGTTCAACAGCTTAAGTCATTTGTACAACATTACCTCAGTTTATGTATAGTAAGATTAGAGTTCCTTGTCTGCACAATACTATAGGATAATTAAGTGCAGAAAGAAGTATTGTAACATATGAAAAAGATCATATTACTAAACTGAGATCAATTTTTATAGTTAGGAAGGGAAAACTTCTCTGTTAGTACTCTATTTATTTATTTATTTATTTTAAGTGAAAAGAATTACACTTTCCAGAATTTTAAAACCAAATCAAAATGTCATTGGAAGACAGGCTGTGGTTTAAAACATCTGAAAAACATATTTTTCCCTTACAAAAATTCCATTGGGAGTTCTTGACAACCCTAAGATAGAGGAATGCCGTAATGAGTTTCCATAATAAAAAATATGAGTTTTTGTTGATGTTGTTTGTTTGATTTTTATTTTTATTTTTAGAATTTGTATGTCTTAAGCATCTTTTAGAGATTATCCAAGAAGAAAAATGCAAGCATTGTATTCAATCGCATAGTCACTTATTATATCCAGCTATCACGATTCTGTCTCATTTACAAATGGAGTAGAAATCTATGCTTAATTACTGATTATGCATTGTGGATTTCATCTTATATATAGTCATACTTTCAGAGGGATTTATACAGACACAAACTTAAACCAGAAAATGCTATAAAATAATGCATAGAATATGGGTGTACGAGAGAAGCATTGTACCAGGATATTTTTGTAACTAAATGTTGATATTTCTGTCAAAAAATTATCTTACAGTTCCTGGAGGCAACTTTCCATGTAAGCTCTTTAAATAGACAGAAAATATATTTATTTATTTATTTGTTTTTAAAATATATTCAGAGTTATAGAATGATTTTAGCTGGAAATAACCTCTGGAGATGGTGAAGTCCAGTCTTCCACAAAAAGCGACACTAACCGTGAATATAAGACAGGTTACTCAGATCCTCTTTCAGCCAAGTTCTGAATATCTCTGTTGAGTATGGAAACTATACACTTCACCCAAAGAGAGATTCTATAGCCATTCATCTTTTAGGCGAAAATGACAACAAAATCTCCTTTTAAAGCTAAAGAATTATTAGAGAAAAAAAATAGTTTGGAAAGGATTTTTGGAAGGCTTCTAGTTCAATACCTGCTCAAAGAAGGTTTGACTAGATCAGCTTCTGAGAACTGTATCCACTCAAGTCCCGAACACACCCAAAGATGGAGATTGCATATTTTCCCTGGACAGTTAGTAATTCGGCCCCACAAGATTATTAGCTATTAACATTATTACAAGATTTTTAGTGATGTTTTTCATGAGTTGATTGCTTGTAGCTCTAATGTGGACTGCATAAAGAATGGAATGCTTTGGAGGGGAAGGCACAGTGCAGTGCTCTCTAGCTCCCACACCCGCCGCACACACTTGAAATCGAAAACCAACGAGTTTCAACAACAACAAGTCAAATCAAAACCAATGAGTGTTACATGTCACATGCACTTGTACTGCTCGATGATTAAAACACAGTGATTATACACAACAGTATTTCAACATACCTAGCGAAATCTCAAAAGAAAATAGAAACCCCAAAAGAATGGCGTTCAATGAAAAATGGACAGATGAGTACATTTTTCGTCATTTAGACAAATAATATGGAACTATACTTGATTTGTAAGGAAATTGTGACAGTTTTCAAATATTAAATTTAAAAAATATGTTATATGCAAAAATATGCTTCTCAGTTTGGCGCATAACGCGGAGTGTTTCATAATGACAAAATGTCTGTCTTCTCAGTATATATATATTTTTAAGATACGACTCAAACGAACTCTATTATAAAAGCTTTACATGATAGTAAATCTGTGAACAAGTCAAAACCATTTATTGATGGTGAGTTTGTTCAGCAGTGTATGGAAAACATGGAAGGTATAGTTTGTCATTATTTAAATATATATATATATAAAATAGATTTTTCTTAACTCAGCTCTTCTCGCCAGACTAGCCAGGTGAACTGAAGAAATAGGAAAACCTATTGAAAGAAATTTGGAGAGTTAAACTTCTTTCAAAATTTATTCCTTGGTGGTAGATGAAAACATAGATGCTGTAGATACAGCTCGTCATTTTCACCAGAGAAATTGATAAATAATATTATGTCACTGAAGAAATGGCTTTTCTGCTGCCATTAAAAAATATAACTATATCTCTTGATTTGTATGAAGCAATAAAAATTACATTAAAGAGATTTTCTTTAACCTCTGTCAGCATATCTAGTTACTGATTATGCCATAGTGATGGCTGGTAAGAAAGAAAGACTTCTAAAACTAATAGGAGATGACACAATTGCCACTGGTAACTCACATTTGATGAAATATCACTTATTCGTACATCAAGAAAATTTATGTGCCAAAAAGTTAAAAATGAATAATGTTGTGCAAATATTCATCTAAGCTGTGAATTTCAGTTAGTCCAAGAGATTGTATCATAGCTGGTTCCAAGACTTCCTTAAGAGAATGGATACTGACTATGAAAACACCATTTACTTTTCTGAAGTAAGGTGGTTAAGTATGGGTAAATTGCTAAAATGGTATTATGGTTTATAGACTCATAGAATCATAGAATTCTTAGAGGTGGTTAGGGACCTTTAAAGGTCATCTAGTCCAACTCCCCTGCAATGAACAGGGACATCCACAACTAGATCAGGTTGTCCAGGGCCTGATCCAGCCTGGCCTTGAAAATCTCAAGGTCTGTGGCATGCACCACATCTCCCTTGGATCCTTTTTGTGGCTCTCCTCTGAACATGCTACGATAGTTCTCCATCTCTTCTGTTCTGAGGGCTCCACATCTGGACACAGTACTCCAGGTGAGGCCTCATCAGTGTAGAGAAGAGGGGCAGGATCACCTCCCTCGCCCTGCTGGCTATGCCTCTTTTGGTGCAGCCCAGCGTACATCTGGCTTTCTGGGCTGCAAGGGCACAGTGCTGGCTCATGCCCGGCTTCCCATCCACCAATGTCCCCAGCTCTTTTTTTGGCAGGACTGTGCTCAATCCTTTCATCCTCCAGCTTGTATTGGTAGTGGATGTTGCCTCGATCCAAGTGCAAGACTTTGCACTTGGATTTGTTGAATCTCGTGAATTTCACCTGGGCCCACTGCTGAAGCCTGTCTAGGTCCTTCTGGATGGCATCCAGTCCCTCTGGTATGATGACTGCATCCCACAGATTGGTGTCACTATTGTGAAACAAAATGTAGTCATCCATGGACTCAAAAGGAAAATTTGAAGATGCCAGAATATGCCAGAACTTTAAGATGAAAATTGGCTTGCAAATTTGATATTTTTAGTGAAACCGAATGATTCAATTAAATAAGAATTTCTCCTTCATTCTTAAGGCTGATTATTTTAATCTACCAAAGTGAGATGGATAGCTGTTTTAAATTTCAATGTCTGGCATTTAATTTCATTAGTTTCTATTAATGGGTAGTTTATTTTATAACGCTATAAATAAAATATAAAAGACAAGAGATCTCTCGTTTAATTAACTGAAAACCTTGATATAATGATTCTAAAGATGTAATAAACATTAGTGCAAATATTTAGTATTTACATATACGTGTTTAAGGTTTCTACCTAGCCACGTGAAGGCACAATACTTCATAAAGTATCCAGAGAGCAAAAATGAAGCCCTCAGAATCAGAAAAGGTACATTAAAGATAATCATGTAGTTATCACTATGCTATGTAGTGTAATTGATAGTGGTATTTAAAATTAATGCACTTTGTAGTTCAGTAGATTCATGCATGCTGCACATATCTTCCTGCCTGGAATTTTCTCAGAAATCCAGAAGCAGATTTAAAGGCTTTTTAATCTCTTCGCTGTACTGAAAGCTGGAAACTTTGTGTGTGTGTGTGTGTGTTTGTTGTTTCCTTTCTTTCTTTATTTTTTTTAAATAGCTTGACATTACGCATAAATAAAATGTATTAGCAGTCAGGTTTGCCTAGAATTCAGCAGTGTGTCCTAAGAAAATGTAAATATATGGTGAATACAGTTCTGATGTTTTTCTTGTTAGTTCTCAGCGAATGAGTTCATTCAGGCATTCTGTGAAATGAGATTCAAAATTGTTAGAGGCTGCAGTTTTAAAGGGAATGTTCTTAAAAAAGCTGATTACCTTGTTTATTTCCGTGCTATCGTTAGTTACCCCTTTCTTTAAAAAAAGATTAATGAAGATTGGGTTTATATAAGCCAAATTCTGCTTTTGGAAAATCATGCAAATATTCATTCATATCTTTAATAGTTTTGTCATTTTGTCTTTAAATGATTATAAGAAAAAAGAAAACAAAACAGAACGCAGCATCAGATTTCAATTACTACTATGGAAATCAATGCAATACAGAAAAAAATATCCTATAATAAATAATACTGTTTTTATTTTTTTTCCCTCCAGCATTATTCTATAATTTTTATCATTAATTTCTTTCTTAAAATTTAAACATTTCCAAAAATAAGTGATCCTGAACTTTAATTATTATTATTATTATTATTATTTTTAAGTAAAATAAAGAACATTTCATTCCAAATTATGTGGAATGTATGTCTATTTTTAGTAGTCTCATTACTCAACATACTGAGGTCCTTGTATAGAAAGGTGATAGTCTTCTTCATTACTGTCAAAACTGGTATCCATTTTAACTTCCCAGTCCTGCTCTAGAGATGGCCTTTTCTTCAGTACCCTGGAGCAAAGCCAGCCATACATGTTTCCTCTGTCAGCTAGGATTTTCCTTAGAGAGGGAGGATTCCCAGTAGTCTTACTAGCTCAGCATTAGGATAACAGATCAGTGCAAAGGAACTGTACTAGGAGCCATAGATTTAAATCAAAATAGCCTGAGTTTCATTATATTACACCAAATGCAAATCTACTTGCAAATTGTTTTCTCAACTTTTTTTTTTTTTTTTTAACTTTCATTTATTTATTATTTCAAATAAATTAGATAGAGTTTAATTATCCACATTCATATTGACTGAAGGTTTCAGGATGTTGTCTCAGAAAGATGCTATAGTCACAATGATCTGCGTACATGTTGCAAAGGAGTAAATTACGGTTATGCAGTTCGTAGTTACTTTTCTGTCAATAAAACTGAAATTTGCAAGAACATTCGCTTGTAGCTTCTTTCCTCTGGGACTGGATTTCTGTATTCACTATCCACTCGTATCCTTTGTACATTAAAATCAAAGAATCATAGACCAGTTAAAGTTGGAAAGTTCTTCTGAGATTACCTCATTCAACTTTGTGTAAGTCTTCTGCAGGACAAGCTATGAAGTTAAATGAGATTGCTCAGGGATGCACAGGGAGCCCCTCCAAAGATCTTTTCTACAGCTTCTCAAACCATCTTTCCAGTGCTTAATCACTGTTGTAATGAAAAATAGTACTCTGATACCCAAATAGAATTTCCCTTTTTCACTGCGGACCTCAGAGATGAGTTTGGCATCAGCTGCTGATTGCCTTGATAGCTTCTGTTGAACTGTCCCTAGTTTATATATTGCTATATAATTCTAAGGAACACAAAACTAACAGTAAAACTCCTGTAGTCTCATGGAAGCTCAGTTGTGGACAATTATGATTTCCCTCAATTGGTTGCTAAAGCAACTCCATTATTTGCTTAGCCCTTATGTCAGCAAGGGCATGCTGTGGACAGTGATTTTCAACTTGAACAACTTATTATCCATACTTTTCTGCAGATCTACTTCCCAGACAGCTGGTCCTGGAGTTCTTCTATCCCCAAGACTTTGCACAGCTCAGGTAGTTGCTGGTACCATTGCCCTCCATCATTTTGTCCCTATTCTCCAAATTCTGCAGTTAGCCACAGAGGCCTTGGAGGCTTGAGAGAAGACATGAATAAAAACCGAGCTAGGAAAGTAGTGTGCCATGATTGTCTACTTTTCATCACTTCCACCAACATCAATTCAGCTTGAAAAAAGCATTTTGCTTGGCCTACTTTTTGCTGCTTATGTACTTGCAGAAATCCTCCTTGTTGCCTTGCACCTCTTACAGTAGATTGAATGCAAGCTGAGATGTGGCTGTACAAACACCATCACTGCCCATTCCTCAGATGTCTCCATAGTCCTTTTACACAGTCCATCTCTGCTTCTATCTTCTCTGTACCTCCTTTGAGCCGAGCTTCAATTTCCTTGTTTATCAATGTTTATTTCTGCTAAATCTGCTCAACTCCCTGTATATTGGGATGAACAGTCCTTGCACTTTGAGGAGATTGTCCTTGAAGATCATCAGTCAGGTTTCCTAGACCCTTTGTGCTTCAGAGCAGAGACTCCTGTGGGATCCCAACCAACAGATTTCCTCAAGTCCTGAGGACAACAACTTTATTTTGCTGCTCACATTCTTCACTTCTCTCGGGATTTCATGAGCTATGATTTCAAGATCATTGCAGTCAGCTATCACCTTACTAAATATTATGTGTCAGTATTACATTTGTGAGTAACAGATGCAGATCCCACTTATTCTGCATGCTACCTATGGTCCTTTTTAGTAAAAGCTACCCCATACAACCCACCAGCATCTGTATCAAAACAATCTGCAAACTTATGGGATTGTTTCTCCCCATCTGTGTGAACCTCCTAGCAAATACCCTCTGAACCATGACCAGTGATCAGGAGACTTCAATAAAATTTCACTTATGATCTCTTTCTTATGAAGGCAGTCTAGCAGATTCTTGATATAAAATATTTTTTTTTTTTCTCATGATCGCTTCACTCTGAACCTGACCCTTGACATCCTCTACAGGATTTTTGCCTCTCCCTTTGGAGGACTTAATACGTGCTATGCATTCATATGCTGTCCATCATTACATGTTCCTTATGTACATCCATCTATCACTATACTCAGTTAATACATTTCTGTTCTACAGACGATGCCATCAGTCATATCACAGTTACTGTGTTATACTATTAACTCCTTCAGAATAAGTTCTTCAGAAGTTAAAGTCCCTTAGTTACATGAATCACTTCTGTTCTCCTAACTTAAGATATTCAAGCAGTCATATGGTCTCTTTCTGTTTCAAAAGATTTGTTACAATCCTAGTGCATGGATTACACTGGTACATGAAGGAGCCATACGTTGTTACAATCCGGGAAATGGATGAAGACTAGCAGATCATATCTCATAACTCACATACAAGCTTCTAGCCATTGGTCATATAAAAATGAAAAGATCTTTAGGGGTGATTTAGACTGCAAATAAGGAATCATAAAGTAGAATCATAGAATCACTCAGGTTGGAAAAGACCTTAAGATCATGAAGTCCAACCACAACCTCTGGTTTGCCCAGAGAGATAGTGGATGCCTTGCCCTTGAAGACATTCAAGGTCAAGCTGGATGGGGCTCTGAGCATCTGTTCAAACTGTAGGTGACCCTGTTCATCACAGGAGAGTTGGACTAGATAGCCTTTAAAGGTCCTTTCAAACACAAATGATTCCATAACTCTATCAGTACTTCAAGCTATATAGTTTATCTTCAGTACTGCTTTACATTCTAGTACTACATCCTAGTTCTACATCCTCGCTGATAACAGTGAAATCTGTGTGGAAGAAACTGAAATTATTCAGCTACATTATATTTGTATTCTGTGGTTGGTACCTTTTCTAATGTTACTGTATCTGTGATATATAGATCTATCACAAGATGTGTTACCGTGCTTTAAATTTTAACATGCTAAAAAAAGAAAGAAAAAAGAAAAATGCAGGCACTAGAATTCTCATGGGCTTGGCCATTAATATTTCAGCTTAGGTAAACAGGAACTTTGCCTTATTTATTAGTTCTCATTATATCTTTCATGTAGAAGTTAAATTCTCCTCTGTTTGGGAAATTCCCCATCTGCTTGGAAAATGATATTTTTTCTCTGCAAATTAATCTAGCAGAAGGGACGTAGTTGGGTAATATTTTAGAAAAACTACTTCACTTGTCACCAACCAAATTGTCATGATTTTGACCCACTTTGAAATTAGTTAACATTTGCTTCCTTTCTTGTGTTTCACACATTATTCGTTTGGATTTTCACTATAGTTGCTTTGTGTTTCTAGAGTGGGGACGTGTTGTACAGTCACTCTTAGGAGCAATGGAAACACAACATTTGTCAAGGTGTCATAGTGAACAATGAAACCTCATTACATGTCACTCGGAGAGCTGAATGAAAAGTGATGTTACATCTTGGCAATTTTATACCTAAATCATGGAAGGTGAAAGACGGGAAACAAGTTTTCATTGCTTTGATAGTATTCTGGTTTGATTTGTTCTCTAAGAGCTCTCGCATAAGTCAATCTTGATATTCTCCTTCTTGATCTCTGCTGGAGTTACTGGGAATTTCACCAATAATTTCACTGGGAACAGAAATAAACCCCAAGTGAATGAAATTACCCACATGTAAGAGTTTGCAAGATTAGATCCTCTATGGCAGAGGCTGTCAATTTTCAACATGGTGTGCCATACCACTTTGTTACTGTTATCCCCTCAAAATGTTAAGTCATGATTTAAATAGGAAGAACAGTAAGTACAAACAGTTCAGTTTGATTAAAGAACTAAGAGTTGGAAGTCATCATTCTGAATTCAGTGAAATTGCTGATACTGAATATTTGCACTGTATTTCTGGAGAAATGGCTATCTCTGCACCTCTTTTTACTTTTCACATTGTTTAACTACCTAGATATATGTCTTTTCTTTATGAATGAGAATCTCTGATACTATAGTAATTAAATATCTCTACTCAGTTAACTTGAAGACAAATTATTTTATCCATGCAATTGATTACAACCTAAATATTCAGATTCCACAGAATAACATCTCTTTTCTCAAAGTTTAAACTTGCATACTTTCCACTAAGATGACTTCTCTAATAGGAAAAACCTTGGCAGAATGAAATATTTTACATTTGTCAACAAAACAGGCAATACAGTTTATTTGTCCTTAAACTGAGAGTATCTTCAACACAGATTATAAAACCAGAAGTATCATCAGTGTTCACTAGGATTACCTGTGATCTTACAAGTCCAGTCTTTCTCAAGAACAGAAATTACTCCCATGGGTGTGGGGTGGCCTCACAGTCAGGACTTCCTAGCAGTATGATTTGGCTCTGTCTAGAAATTTCATTAGAAAATGTTTACGTAATAGAAGACACTAAGAAACCAACCAGCAAAAAGAACAACAACAGGATAAGCTAAGGATGACAATATAAAAACATAAGTATAAGCTTTACCATGTTGACATACAGCCACACTGTCATTCATTGTCAAAATTATAGGGTGTAACAGCATATCACATCTTTTCCTGTCAAAATGTTCCCTCTGACAAAGGTCAGTGCCTTCGTGACATAATCTGTTATCCTATTCTTGTCAGAAGTATCATAAGAAGAAAGGAGTAGAGTCAAATGCTTGGAACACAAAGTAAAAGCAGCTTAATTGTGGAAAGGGCCACATTTCCCATTTCCCATTTCCCTTTGTCAGGCTGCCAGCCATCAGCATGAGTGTTCATTCTCACAATCTGTTTGTGTTCCAATGAATAATAGCTTTTTACTGGCCTTCGAAATGACTATCCTATTACTACCAAAGTGCATTCAAGGGATCAAGTACCTTTTGAACAGTGAAGTACGTTGTGGCCTTTAAATAGACGAGGCAGTCTATTTAAGGTTTCAGATGAAACCTTAAAAACTATGATGTCCAATCTGCTGGAAAATTAAAAATATAGTGATCTCAGTGCTAAAATCAGGCATATTTATGAGCTATCCAAATATACAATCACTTAAAATAGCTTGTTATTCAGTGGAATTTATAGGGGCTTTTCTTCTTCGCAAGAGCCAACATCTCCAAAAAGTCATGCGCATTTGTAATAGATGGAAAATAAAGTAAAATAATAATATCTGGCATAAATTATGCCAAATTGCTAGCAGCAGTGTTTTGTTTCACATGCATTTGATTAGATCCCAAACTATTATAAAAACCATAATTGTGACTTTCTTCCAGTAACACCAAGGTCAACTGGGACTACGTACAAGTGAAATACTAGGACCATTAGGCATACTAAACATTAACCTGAGTTGATTAAAACATGCGTATACGTGTGTCAATCAGTGACAATGATAGAAATCAGCTTTTCTGGGTACGACTGGCCTGTTTTTTTTTGCCATCAGCAGGAAAACAGGGTTAAAGTTAAAAGACCACAGCATATGGGGGAAAAAATTGAAAGAACATTATGAGAATGCTTGCTGCCTCCCAAATTGGATACCTGGATTGAATTCACACATGCCATGTACGTTCTGAATTTACTTTGCCATTGTCATCACAGTGCTATAGCCAAGTTGGCACAAATCTTGTGAAAATGAGGGTGAGCAAAAGGAGAAAACTAGAATTTACAAGCTAGTGTAACTTGTAAACTCTACACTAGAGTTTGAAGCATCTGATTATTCAGACTCAGAGTATGGAATTGCAGTGTTGGAGAACCGGATTGCACTATTTTTCATCTCTATTAACTCTGTGATCTACACTAAATTACTTTTTCTTTTTCAGTTGAAAATCAAACAAAAGCTTTGCAAATTTCATATATAAAACACCTGCTGATCCCTTGTTATGAGTGAATGGACCTCCGGGATTTACAATTCTAATAACAGGAATTTAAAAGAGGAGCAAATAGAAAAGGCGTATTGTTTGCTTGTTTGTTTGACAGCCTCGTATCTTTGCTTAGGAACTGAAAATGGAAAAATACAGAAACTTGAAGACAAAACAAAAAATGCAAACACCCTTAAATAAAATATAGAAAACAAGACCAATCCTTCATTTACTTCCCAAAAAACTGAATTTAGAGCTTCTGTTCCACCTATTTTAAGGGCCTCATCCATTCCTTCTCTTGTCTCATCCTGCAGCTAATACAACTGGAGAAACATTCCTGATAAAAGTAAAATAAATCCATAGCTTTCAGAAAACCTAGTAGCTATACATTTCCTTCCTCAAGGTATTTGGTGATTTCCAGTTGTAGCTTTAATGTCCTCTTGCTGATGCTCACTTTAAATACTGCTTCTCCATGGTATAATTGGCAGAAGTTGCTTGCTTTATCACATTTGCACTCTGTGATTGGGAAGAAGGAATTAGAAGCTCGCAAAAGCAGAAACTTGATATCTTCAGAGAAATCTTTTCATTGGGGTCTCCAGCTCTGCAAGGAGGTTCTGTGGGGATATTTCTGAATTATACAGTCAAGAAATTCTTCACTGAGAGGGTGGTGAGACACTGGCACAGGTTGCCCAGCGAGGTTGTGAATGCCATCTCCCTGGAAGTATTCAAGGCCAGGCTGGATGGGGCTCTGAGCAACCTGGTGTAGAGGGAGGTGGACTGAACTGGAACTCAATGATTTTAAGGGTCCCTTCCAAACATAACCATTCTATGATTCTATGATTCTATGAAGTTAATGATAAATGAGGTATAAAGGAGGAGGTAGAAATTTGGATTTGAAACAAGGAGATCTCTTTGGTAACTTGAGGATCAGGTTCTAGGCTGAACTTCAAATCGCATTGATAGTCAAGTTTACTGGAAAAAAAATAAAAATAAAAGCTTCTTAAAATGAGTGATGTATTTTAGGTACTTTTTTCTGTCTGCACTGATTGGGATGGGAAATAGGGAATGACAACAATTTCATCTTTTCATTACTTATGAGGTTGCGTACTTTAACTTTTTTTATTGATTCTCTTAAAATTGCATGAGGAACATAAAGATGATATCATTTTTTAAATATTTTAACAGATAGTATTATTAATATTATTTTTATTTACCCTTAAGACCCTGAAATTTTTGTTTTTGTTATTCTTATATCTTTAAAAAATGCAAAAGGAAAATAATGATAACCCCTGGAAATGATGATGTGGAGCTAAAAATAAACAACTTCTAAAAATCCAGAGAGAGGATTCAGCTTCTGTTTTGAAACTGCATTTACTCATATCATAAAAGATGATATTAGAGAGTATTTTAATCATTATTAATTTCCTCTATCATTCATTATGCAGTACATAGGTATCAATCCTGGGTCCAGAAAAATTATCTTAGCAGCAAACATGTCTACACTTTCACCTATATTCAATGTTAACAAAAATAGGGTATATATCTTCAAGAATTGCTAATATATAAAGTTCGCATCAGACTGAATATCTTTCCATATTTTGCAACTGTAATTCTGATTATAGTTTTCATTCTACATATGTGTTTATTTTATTTATTTATTTATTTATTTCTGTTTCTTAGGAAGTTTGCTAGATTTTCACTGGATTTGTTCAGACATCTCGTTGCTGTTAATAAGGTAAGAGTACTAGATGTGGACTAAGTGTATTTTAAGAAATTCCTGTCACCAGTGAGTGTAAAGTCAGTTAAGGATTTATATTTTAGGGTTGGTGCTGGAGACTTTGCTGTGTGAGAGAAGCAGGTTGTGTCAGAGCAAAAAAGTGCTGTAAAATGGAAGGAATGAACAGTGCAATTAATTTTATGCTTTGAGTGCAGAGTGTAAATTGTTGACCTGGTTTTAGAAGTCGTAGTAACCATTAGGTTCATCATGGCTCCTGAAGAAGGCTTAGGGGTATTTGTACTCTACACACTCACTAAGTGTAGTAGAGGGAAGGACAAGACTCCATCCACATTGTCTTGACTAGGACTGGCGGTGTCAATTGGGCCGTGTATATACAAAAGATACTCAGCTGGTTATTTTAATGGTAAAAATTGAAAGTGAAGTGTCATTATTTCATTTCTTTCTTTCTTTTTTTTTTTTTTCTTCCTCCCGTTAAAAACAATCTGTCTTCCTTTTTCTCTAATAACCTTGATATATACTTTTGTTATAATCTTGAGTGTCAGAATCCTTTGAACCGTGCACGAATTTGTTTCTTGTCTACTTCCTTTGGAAATTATCACTCTGATGAAGCGCTAGTTTTGCCATCTCAATATGGGGAAGTCTTTCTAAGAATTTGGTAGCTGGGCACCAGGTCTGATGTGTGCTGTGCTGGGCAATCCACCTGTATTCAGTTACTTGTTTTTTGTTGTTTTTTTTCTCGGAGATACCATTGCTGTAACACTCACGTCAGCTAATTTGCAAGATATATGAATTCCTTAGTGTGATATATTCATTGGTGGCTTGATTAGAGATGACATATTGCTAGCCATGAAAATAAACAAATTCTTGAATTTTTCAACATTGTTCATTGAAGTACAGAGGGCAAAGTTCCAATCTGAATGTATGTTTGCAATTAGCAGCAAGAGGTTCAGTCTCAAGGGGTATTACAGTTTATTTCCATTGATGAAATGGCTGGTTTAAGTAAGCTACATTTTATCAGGAGAATACTGTGAAATAATATTTAACAGAGAAATAAGGCACACTTCCATTCCCTAACACACAGTCTGCATGGATGTAGCAAGGAAGACACTATTATAATTTACTTTCATGTTTGTACTGAAATTATCCCAGAGTCTTGAAACAGAATAGAGCCAATGAGTGCATTCTACTCAGGCAGAAGATATTGTACTACTTGAGACTACAGAAAGCTGGCACTGACATTCCCAGGAAATCAGAAAGAGGTGTCAAACAAATTCCTTCTTAAATTCAAAAGAAAACAGACGCATATTTAAAGACTGGCTTAAGGATGAAGGCGGTGTTTTAAAATACATATTTTTAACTTCACTTTTTTCTTTTGTTCATTTTCTTAAAAGTTCTTACCTTCTTCTTACAATCTAGAAATTTACATGACATGAGACTCATGAAACTAAACTTGCTTAAAAAATAAAAATAAAAATGCAGAGATGTGAGCAGTGCACCAAAATTAAGAATATTTAATTGACAGATTTAAACCTAATGTCATATACCTTTACAGGACTTGTATTTATTTATTATCTGTCCCTTATCCCTGGTTAGCCAAGCCTCAAAGGTGTTATTGAAACCTCTCTAACTACTTTACTCTGAAATAATACACATTTGATAAGATATCATATAAAGGGAGGGCTGTTTTCTATATTCCACATTTTGTCATATTATTGGTTGTCTTTATCTTATATATATTTTTTCTTATGATTTATGCCAGATATATCTCATATTTTCACTGCCTTTTATTTTGGATAAAAATGCTCCTCTCCTTGCTTGTGGTTGTTTCTCACTCATTTACCCAATGGAAGAGACACTGAGAGAAATGTGTAATATCTCTGACATTTAAAAACTTTAGTAGAAAAATCATGTGCTATAGCAATCTTGAAAACATATGCAGAGCAGTTTGTATGGGGTATACAGTGCTAAGAATGAAATCTTAGCTGCAAGATTTTGTGGAACAGACTTCTAAGAGTGACATATTGTACGAGTGTGATTGTCATTATGCCCTTTCTAACATAAGCCCCCAGAACTTGATGGGATATTGTCTGGAGATTTTATGGCTGTTTGTCTCACATGTCCAGCCTTTGCCACCTCAGCCCATCCTGTTTACAGCAGACTCATGGCTGTTCTGACATATCTTGCTAACATTAAGTCTATAAGGAGCTTGCACTTGCAGAACTGAGCTCCACTATGTTGCTCACACGTCCTACACAAAATGCCTCCCTAAGAAAGGGACAGAATGAGCATTATCGAGAGTTTTCTTCAGTACTACTGTGTCTAAAACCAGCTGCTTTAGGCTTTCTGATTGGAACAAAAGAAAAGAATTGAAATCTGGCCCAAGGGTATTTAATATTACATGAATTCAAGTCATGCACGGAAACTCAAAGAACCCCTTTGTGAACAGACACCATGAGACTACAACCAACTGTGCAATCACAGCCACCCCACAATGCCATACGTATGCAAAGGGTCTCCAGCCTCACAAAAGGGTGACTGATGCCTTGTGCTGTGGTATTGTCTTCTCTTTATTAATCACTGCAGGTTGGTTTTGGCACAATCTGCCCTGTACCCTGAGGTCTTATTGGTTGAGAAAGAGTTGAACTTGTCTTGCAAAACTCACTCAAGACATCACAGACTTCCCAAGCAGAAGGCAAACCACTGAAATAACTTAGAAGGGCCGGAGAGGAAGGTGACAACGTTTCCTTGCAGGATCTATCTGACTGTTTATTAATGCAGTCAAGCTGGGACTAAATGTCAAGTCAGGGTATTCACAAAGAATGGGAAAGATCCATCTGCTGAATCCCCCAGGTTGCATTTAACTATCCTTCTGATCTGACTGCAGATATTTCAGAAGTCAAGTTTAATAACAAATCTCAGTTAAGCTGTAAGCCACACTTCAGTGCTGCCCAACTCATGAACTGAGCACTTAGCTTTTTGTTAAATATCACTTTCAGATAATTTACTTTACTGAAAAGCTTCCTTTCCTCAATATGTTCATTCCCTGCAAACAGAAATCTGTCATCACCTGTTCTGTGCTTGTTTGCATGCTGATAGCTTCTCTCCTCTCATAAATCCCATTAATTAATGAGTAGTCAGCAGGGAATTGTCTCCTCAGGCTCATTAAAGAAATGGACACTAAAATGATATGAAAGCAGCTGCCTCCTTTCTGTCATTCCCTTCTGACGGCTACTGCTTCCCTCATCAGTGCTAAATTATAACACTGCTTTGATTAGTAGTCCAGTTACTTGCTGCAGCTGCATTTGTAGATGGAAATCTTAACTACACAGCCATGTTTAATTGATATTCTCATCAAAATGTTAACATTGTATTAAAAAAAAAAAAAAAAAAAGGCACGTGTACTTGTATTAAATCCTTCTGGCATTTTTTTGATGTTGTAGGCAGATTGAAAAGTCGTGTTATTTCTCAAAGCTTTCTAATAAGACAGTGACTGTGAGCTGAGCTCATTTGGGAACCAGAGGAAAAATCTGTGTAGAATCTTGGATCATCATTTCAGCACCTAAACTTTCCTTTCTGTGGAAAAAAAAAACAACATTTATTTGCTTGTTTGCTTGTTTGTTTAAAACAGGGAGACAAAGTCTCTTGAATTTCATCAATAAATCTCTAATCAAAAAGCACTCCCCACCTATGTTGGACAGAGCATCTGTATCACAGCTGGGTTAAAAGTTCATGACTAAGGACGTGTTCTAACTCATACAACTTGGGAAGGTTGCTTATGCTTAAGTGAGGAAAGACCTGCCTATATTCCCATTTATTTTTAATCCATGCAAGAAGCGGAGTTTAAGTACTAACATATCCCTTGTTTTTAAAGCCTAATTCTTAGACAGGACCACATCAGGACAAGACCCTGTACTGAAGCTTCAGAGGCTAGCTGACCTGCTACCGTAATCTTTAAACACATGGCACAGTGGATGTTTGAGGCAACATTAACAAGTGCGTTCAACAAGCAGATTTAGCAGAAAAATTGGTTATTAAAGTGGACCAGACATACTTTGAAAAAGTAGTTGCAACTTTCCCTTCTATTATTCACTTGAATTGTTCTCTTTTTTTATTTAGGAACTAGTGTTACATCATGATAAATATAATTACTTTAAGTACCGCTTGCAAGTGCTTCTTTTTTCGTTGATAGCCTGTAGCTGTCATTGTATTATTTTGCATTGTTTGAACAATGTCTCCCTTTGAACTGTCTTGTAGGAGCAAAGAAACTAGCTAGCTCACTCAGTATATCATATTTATCACAGTTTTCTGTGAATCTGTAGGAGATTCACATCTTTTATTAGGGTTGCTTAGAAATGTCACGGCTCTGTTCTCAAAAATCAGAAAAGACAACTCTCTGTACAACTTGTAACTGGACTCCAAGCTTGAGTCCAACACCTGAGTTGTATTAAATTAAATGAATTTAGGCTTAACAGGGTGATTCATGGGCATGCTATAAAGTTCATAGTGCAAATTCATCGTGCTAATTATCCACTAAACTCAATGTATGTTATTAACTATTTCAATGTAAATATTCAATATTTCAATATATAAGTAGCCTTATTTTTTATTATTATTATTTTTTTAAATGGAAATATTTATAAACACTTCCTTTCCTGAACAGAAGTCACTTGAAAGCCATTCTCTGGTTCATGGATCCAGTGAGGCAGACAAGATGATTTATCAGTTCCTTTCATTTACACATCTCAGTTCTCCTATGGCAGTAGAGCTTTTTCTTCTCAGAAGTTAAATATAAATTTATCACATATATGTGAAAAGTTTTACATCTTATTAAACCTTTAATATATTTCTCAGTGTCTCTACTTCTTTTTTGTTGTACTGATCCATAACGTTCAAGTCATTAAATGATTTATGCCTCTAAGATTAATTATAATACATATTTTTATTAATTAAGAGGTGCAGTTGGCATAATATTTGATGTTGCTGTTAATTTATTAAATCTTTTGAAATAAAAGATAAAATATTATCCTGCTAGTATAATATTAATGCTGTTGTTCCACACCAACTGCCATGAAAAACAATAATCAAATGAAATGAAGTGCATACATTACAGGGGGATCAGACTTTTTATCTGTTAGTAATGAACTTGAGGCAAGAGAGAAGGGCAAATTATTTGATTTTAGGTCTTTGTCCATAAAACATGAGAAAGAACTTGTGTAAAGGGAAAGGCAGACTCCTAACAACACACTTCATATATGTAAGGATGTATTGAATAAGCGTACATGCAGATGAATCACTATCACGTGCCAGTGCTCTGAAAAAGACTAATTATTTTGTAACAAAAGAATGTATAGTAGTAGGGTAATCTTAAACTTATCTGAGTTGTTATTCACATATATATATATATATATACAGTATGTAGGTCTATAATGGATGTGTTTTGATTGAAGTAACTCATAGTTAGATCCCTACTGGAAGTCCTGAGATAAAAACACTTCTTTATCTGAGACTCACTGCCCGAAGAGTCTTGCTGCTGTGATTATTGACAGTGGTCGACAGTGTGGTGAGCTGCAGCTATTTTCCACTCAGTCAGGAAGCCAAGATTTTCCCAAGGCAAATAAATAATTTTATTTTCTGAACAAACTTGGTGTTTGTGTTGCCTTGGAGAGTAGGATAAAGGATACAACTGTAATGCATATCTAATAATATTTGGAGAGAAGAACCAGACAGAATACAGCTTTAGGTCCAGCAGTCTTCAAGAAGTCTTCAATAGATACAGAAAATTACCAGCGTCACTGATCTCTGCCTAGGTAATGATACCCTACAAACTCCTAATTTTCTGACTTTCTGTTTTGTTGTTGCTATTTCAACAAAGGTCCCCATAGCAGAGTACTTCCATTGTTTTTCCTGTACCACTCATTTATTTATATACCCCCATGTTTATTTCTGTATCTTTTCTTTGACTAATATCATTATCAACAATACATGGCATGTTTGAGACAAACATGTATTCGTGGCCAGTGTAAATGCATATATTTGTGGCAAGATGCAGCCAGTGCTTTCAGTATAAATTATAAATTTCTTCATCAGCTTTGTTTTAGAAACCCGGACAAAAAAGCCCACGTTTTTCATATTCATTTTGACTAATTGTTCAGCAATTTAAATGAAGGAAAAATACGTGAGAAGGTTATTTTGAATGCCATGTATCTAGATCATTATCTGCAGGATGGAGCAGTATAACTATTTCTTAGGACCAGATTGTTCTACAGATGTGTAATTTCAAAATACCCAAACGAGGTAATGAACTCACATTCTTATGCAAGCCTTGCTCACATCTTCATGCAAGGAAATGCATTCTCGTTTATATAAAGTTCTTCTCAGGAATTCATACAAATAGATTGAAAGTGATGACAGTAATCAAAGCTGTTATGTAACAAAATGGACAATATCTGAAACGATAACTGCTAGGCATATTTTTCATTTTATTCAAAGGCTCTTGCAGCTAACAGGTATAATTATTTATTTCATTTGTTTTTGATCCTTAATTATGAAGATCTTTTTCAAAACATCATACTCATGCAAGCAGAACACAAGTTCAATATTCTTTTAGAATTATACTGGGTACACTGATCAAGTAAGAAAATGAAATGTCGCTTATAATAACTTTAAGGAGTGCATATCAGCTAACACAGAGATAGAATGTGTAGTCATGAAGGTCTATAGGAAGGTGAGACGTTGTATAACAGCAGAGTTATAACTGAGTAGAGAAAAGAGGGTACCATTTTTGTTTTTTAAGGTTTTTTTTTCCTTACTTAGTCTGCTTATTTCAGACAAATCAGAAATAAATTGTCCCATTGTGGCGTGAAAGACGCCATTATTATGACGCCATTATTATGAAAGACGCTTAGATTATTAAAAAAGGCTTTTCCTGGTCCTTTGAAACAAAAATTCAAGTCAAATCACTGTCAAATCTGAAAAAAACATATTTTTTCAGGCCAGGAAAAATGAAATTTGAAATTTTAGTGATTATAATTGGAACTGTTTTGATAAATGAAGAAGAAAGGATCTGCAAATAATTAAAGAAGTAATTATGTCTTTATGTTACCTGCACTATTTGTCAAAAATAAAATAAGCAGATATGCATTACATACTTGATGTGGATGCAGCTTCACCATCAAGGAAAATAAAGATATCAGAGGGATTAGGAGTTTCCCAAGCCAAGAATTTGAGTAAATATGAACAGAAGGATTTTAGGGTTATTTGGGGTTAGCACAGCAACGTATGTAAGGTGGATTTTAATGTCAATCTGTTCTTCTTCTTTCTTTTTGTTTGTTTGTTTGTTTGTTGTTTGTTTTAATTTTGGCGAGAAATTAATGCAATACACAGCTGCTTTCAAGGGAACTGTATTTAACAACTGTGACGATATATTTTAATGGGAATATAAATTTTAATTGGCAGTTCCAAATGGGAAGCAGTTTCCTACAATTACCGGTGGTAGGACCTGGTGATCAGATGGTCTCTGGATCCGTCATTCTTTAGGGACTGTTAACCACTAAAAGTGCAATAGTACTTTAAGAAAATAGCCCCTGAAAAATAAACAAACAAATAAATAACAAATCAGCTGATCATTTACCGTTATCAAATTTCTTTTTAAAAATACTTATACTGAAAAAAATGGTACGATACTCAAAAGCCTTCACTGAGTGAAAACAGTAAGTGGAAAGACAGGAATCTTTAACAATGGCCAGAAAAAAATGTAAACCATAATTAAAGTCATATTTCACTTATATTTTCATGTAGCAGACAAGTTGCTGATTTTGTAATGATTTTCATTTTCTCTTTCCACCCAATCTATCCAGATTTTAAAAGAGGGAATTCCTATATGATTAGTTTTGAACTGAATTTATGATATTTTGAAACTTGGGGGGGGGGGGGGGGGCGGGGGGGGGCAGTAGGGTTCATTGCATTTCAGAGAAGGTATATTTAGCAAATACAGCTTCCCCTCAAGCTTTGTACTTCACATAATTACATTCTACATACAGTAATTGAAACTTGCAAATACGTCAAACTGTGTGTTTTCACAAACCAGCAGTAATCAACCCAAATTATTTAAATTCACTATTTGACATAATTGCTATAAATATGACAGAAAAAAAAATATTTCTAGGGTGTATTAATTTAAAACTATATCAAATGGCTACCTAGGGAGATAACTGCATTGTGTTCCTATGGATATCTGCAGGATAGCACCACTCACTGCAAAACCCTTGTTTTTCCATAAACTATTTAGATTTACTTGAAGATTTACTGCAGTCTGGGACCATATGATGTGCACCTCTCTGATTCAGAAATTGCCATAAAATCAAGCAACTAGAAACTGCTGTCCAGAAGCTCAGCAGCTGTCAGCAG
Organism: Alectoris magna; assembly: GCA_030625065.1. Classification (NCBI taxonomy): domain Eukaryota; kingdom Metazoa; phylum Chordata; class Aves; order Galliformes; family Phasianidae; genus Alectoris; species Alectoris magna. Next base: position 5,176,294 of record CM060560.1, on the reverse strand, counting down.
GAATAGCTCCACTGAAGTCAGAAAAATAACACTGATTTTTACCAACAGAGGATTAAAATTGAACTTCCAGGGAGAATACCCATGCTGGTTGCCCTACATTGATGCAATAGATTTGTTGCCTCGACAAAGACTGCTCAAAGACCAGCCCAGAGATTGTGCATTTCATGTGTGACAGAAATGGCTCTCCAGGGGTTCATGAAAGCCAAATGCTGATTGCTGTTTCCAGCCCTTCTGAACCTCTGAGATGGCATTTGTCCCTGAGAGAAAAAAGAAGATTTCTCCAACATGTTTGCTTTGAGAAGTTCTGTGTACATTGGAAGGGAAGAGGGCAGGGGGTGGAATGGGTCCGAATGTTCTAAATTGTGATTGAATGTAAGGTCATGAGGTTCATCTGTCCCAACTGGATGGTTGGCTTGCAAAAAGACACAGAGGATATTAATTGATAATGGGTATCACTGACTGGCTCTGTTTATTCTTTATAAATAGAGTCACTGAAGGAAAAGGACTCCTGAGAAAATATTTGTATGCGTGCTGTTCAGAAATATGGCCACACTCTGTTAGTCCCTGGAGATACTATGAATTAATGAAAAGGCTGAAAAATGTACGGATAAATTTTTCATCCATTTAATGATATTTGTGTGGAGTCGAAACAAACAAACAACAACAAAACCAACCAACAACAAACACAGTGAAACAAAGCAAATAAAAGCATGCTGATGCTTCTCCTTCTTTATTACAGATGTTAAGGATGCTTGTAACCACCAAGCACGTACATTACTGAAGCAGAAAACCAGTAAGAATAAGTTGCTTAAAAGGATTTTTATCCTTTCCTTCCTCACTGTAAGCACCAGGATGGTTCAAATCTTGTTAAATTATCTTGTTTCTCCCTCTAAGCTCTCTTGAGAATCTGGAGCTCCCTGTGGACTTTGCCTACAGCAGTATTCCAAAGTGGTTGGATGCAGAGAAGTGTCTTACAAAAGACAACTAACTTGCTTATCATTTTCTTTCTTTCCCCTTTTGTTTTTTGTCTTTAATGGAGATGCTATTGTTTTGTTCTGCGAAGAGCCTGAACGACAGAAGAGTATAAATCTGTAGAAGTAAAATATTTCATTTTCCAAGTTAAAAAAATAATAATAAAATAAAAGAAAAAGAAAGATATATATATAGCTTCATTCTCAAATTATGAATCAAATATTGCTGTTTAATGGGTGTGCGCATTATTGCACTAGAAAACTTAAGCAACTGTTGTTTATTAAAAACAAACACATAAAGCTGTTTTCTAGCTGCAGACTGGCACACAAACAGCTAAAGTTAAAAATAACGGAACGCTCCTTTTAATCAATTCAGTGATTTAAACTGATATTACATCCACCCTCCGTCCAAAGACAAGATAGAGTTTGAGACAAAGCCCCAGGCCTCATGTGGACACATGAATAATTCTGGGTAGAATTTAGATGGAATTCCAAGTAAAGCAGTAGTATTAATTCACAAATTGTAGTTAACACACTGTAAGAACAACAAATGCTCAAGCAGAGTGAAAATGCAGTAAAAATTGCTCACTGTTCCATATTGAGTTGACGTACTAAACAGACTGCTTCAGTGGAGGGCATGTAGCAGGGGGGAAGCATCTCTTCCACTTGTCATATAAAATTCCCAGATGATGCACATAAGTAAACACACCACTCTTGTATTATCTGTCCTCCCACAAGATTTGCAAGACTTTCAGTGCAGTGAGGTGCACAAGTGAATCTAGAAGCCTGAGTGGCAAAAGGAGTGTACTGGTTTGCTTTATGCAACATTTTTGTCCATCCGCACCCCCCCCCCCCCCCCCCTCCCCTCCACCCCCCAAAAAAGGGGGTGGGGGGGGTGGAAAGAAAGGACTTCTACCCAGAAAGCTGATCTTACTGGACAAGCTCAGTAAATCTTTGACACAGTTTTGGTGTGAAAGGACAAGTTATGAGATCCCAGACTCAACAAGTAATAGCTTTTATGGACTTGAAATCATTTAGCACTCAAATAACTGAATTTTAATTCTCCATATTCTCTTTTTGTTAGTACTGGGAAGATTATTATTAATGTTCACTTCCTAACCGCTTACTAGGGCAAATTTGCTCCTTTTTTAATCCATTTTTTAATGATTTTTTTTTTCCTTTCTTATTTTCCCTTTTTCTTTTCTTTTTTTCTTTTCTCCTTTCCCCTTTCTCCTTCTTCCTTTTTCCTTTTTTCTCCACCTCTGTGCTGTTCATGGAACTTAGGGAAGGCAAGTTAGGTACACCTTGAATATAGATCAGAAAAAGATTAGGACCCCTGTGCACAGAGAGTAGATGAAAGCTCCGGTTGAGTTTGGTCTGGGCAATTAAGTCCAAGTAGAGGTCTCGGGGTTCCTGATACAGATCATGATTAATGTATCCATTAATCATGGATGTATAATTGTAGATGCATAATCAATAGTACATTTGCATGTTTTTATTTCAGATTCATATGAATCCTGTCAAAAGAATGAAGAGGTCTTTCATTTCAAACATATATTTTGTATTCCGCACCAGAAGTTATCTTTATATTTCAAATATTACTTTAAATGTTTATGATTAGGAATTGAAAGGGAATTTGAGAAATGTATCTTGCACACCTTCTTGAAGTTATGTAAGATAAAGACTCATTTGAAATCTAGTGATCTCACTTCAGTAATGGGCATTCACAGCTAGGGATTTGGCTGTCTTTCATACTGTTTTGGGAGCTTACAGCCTAAATTGAGGTTAGGCCTTCTGTAAGTCCATTGGCACAGAAAATGAAGTATGACTGTTTATATTGAATGTGTAGTATTGGCTACTTTCAGAATGTATTTGCTGGACTAAAAAAAAAAAAAAAGAAAAAAAAAAAAGAAAAAAAAAAAGCTAAATATCTTTAAATATATAAGCCTGAGATATTCTAATTTTCAGAATAAAATGAGAAATTCCAAAATAACAGTATGAAGACACGGTCTATACCCTCCTTCCTTTGTAATCACCAACAAGCTGGTCATTAACAAGAAGACTTATTATAGTTATGTGCTCTTTCAGAACTATATTGTATCTTAACAAATAGATTTGTATCAGTGACGTGTGCTAATGGTTGTGTTGTCGACTGAAAATGTGACTCTCCTATTAACACATATTTGTTTAGGTTCCCCAGTGAGCATTCAAGTTGATTTTAAAAGCTAGTGAAAATAAAGTTATTGCATAGTAAACATTTGCTACCAGTTTATTTAGCATATTTGCTGAAGATTTATAGAAACTAGAGCTGTTTTCAGTAGCGTCGAATCTACCAAATCTTCCACTGGTGTTTGTTAGCCCTGAACCATTTAAACCAGCTACAGAACTACTTTGGGGCATTCAATATGTCATCAGATTAGTGTAATGTGTTTTCAAAAGTTTTTAATTGCTCAAGTTTAAGGATTTTTTTTATATTCAGTATATTACTCACTGTACTACGCCAGATTAGATTTTATTAACAGGCAAAAAACATCCTTTATATTAAAGTATTGGTCCTACGATCTAGTGCCATATTGTGTTTCCTGCATGCATTTACATAATTTTTTTAGGATATGCTAATAAATTGTTCTTTTATACCGTAGAACTCTTTACTAGAATACACTGAACACAAGAAATGGATATGGTTTTCCTACAAATCCAGTTTTATATTAACAATATTTAACATTCTATTTTTGGAACTATATTTAGTTTTCCATGATTCTTTCCTTCTCAGTTTCATATTTCCATCTGAGCTCTAGTGTTCCCATCTCGGTGGTTTGGGGTCTTCGTATATTCTCCTCTAAGAGAGTTTGGCAGGGAGATGAGCAGTGATACTGATATCCTTCAGCATGTTGCAGGGGACTAATGAAGTAAAATGTCTAGACAGACAAGAAAAAAAAAGGTGTTTTCTTAAGCCCAGAGCCCTGAAGCCTGTAACAACTTGTATAATCCTACAGAAAACTACATTTCTAAAAAATGGTTGAAAACAATATGTACTTATTAATCTATTCATTTTGCATAAACTAATGATATTCTGCAGCAGAATGTTCAGGTGTCTGTATTTAAAAGTCTGACCCTCTCATTATACTACCTAATGCGTTTTCGTTTGTACTCTACAATCACAGAATCACAGAATTGTAGGGGCTGGAAGGGACCTCTAGAGATCACTGAGTCCAACCCCATTGCAAAGCTGGCTACCTAGACTAGATTGCACAGGTAGGCGTTAAGATGGGTCTTGAATATCTCCAGAGAAGGAGACTCCGCAGTCCCCCTAGGCAGCCTGCTTGATTTCATTTTATAAATACACAAAAACTCGAACACTAATCATTCCTGTGTGCTCTGGTAAAAGAATAGTCCTAGCTTTGAATGTAAATGCAATATATTTCTGGACACAGAATTGACATCTCACATAGGAACAAGCACAGTGTCTCACTGTTCAGGTGAGGCTTGTATGAAAGGAACTGAATGCTGCTCTGGGACTACATCTAATGTTTTGGGGGTACAGATTTTTTTGTTGTTTTCCTTTATTTTATTATTATTATTGTTATTATTTTGGAGAACACCAAATCTCATTAGCCTCTCTTTAAGCATCTGAAGGCTTTGGTTATCTGCATTGTGGAGGCTGAGTATAAAGATTCTAACATGCCAGAGCTATTATTCACAGAAGTTATCTTCAGCGTTGACAACTGAGCAATTCAGGATGGTAGAACAACAGTTTAATAATCCCTTTAAAGAGGAAGGATATGTGATAGTGGACACAAAGTTTTGTCTGATTGGCATTACACATTGTGGGGTGATGTGCAGTGCTCAGCTCTGAGATAATATTTGTAGGTGACTGTCACAGCCTTCCAATGCATAGCCCCATTTTTTGCTTATTTTACTTGCACACGTTCACAAACACTCTGCCCTTCTAGAGTGACTGACCAACTGTGTAACATCCTTTTTCCAGTCACTGATAACGAGTCAAAGGCACAGTATAGCCTTCAAAAGGAATATGAGAAAACAGGCTTCGTAATGATGGGAGATGGACCTACATTTTATTCTATCGTATTACTAACATTCACTATACTCAGTTAATACATTTCTGTTCTACAGACGATGCCATCAGTCATATCACAGTTACTGTGTTATACTATTAACTCCTTCAGAATAAGTTCTTCAGAAGTTAAAGTCCCTTAGTTACATGAATCACTTCTGTTCTCCTAACTTAAGATATTCAAGCAGTCATATGGTCTCTTTCTGTTTCAAAAGATTTGTTACAATCCTAGTGCATGGATTACACTGGTACATGAAGGAGCCATACGTTGTTACAATCCGGGAAATGGATGAAGACTAGCAGATCATATCTCATAACTCACATACAAGCTTCTAGCCATTGGTCATATAAAAATGAAAAGATCTTTAGGGGTGATTTAGACTGCAAATAAGGAATCATAAAGTAGAATCATAGAATCACTCAGGTTGGAAAAGACCTTAAGATCATGAAGTCCAACCACAACCTCTGGTTTGCCCAGAGAGATAGTGGATGCCTTGCCCTTGAAGACATTCAAGGTCAAGCTGGATGGGGCTCTGAGCATCTGTTCAAACTGTAGGTGACCCTGTTCATCACAGGAGAGTTGGACTAGATAGCCTTTAAAGGTCCTTTCAAACACAAATGATTCCATAACTCTATCAGTACTTCAAGCTATATAGTTTATCTTCAGTACTGCTTTACATTCTAGTACTACATCCTAGTTCTACATCCTCGCTGATAACAGTGAAATCTGTGTGGAAGAAACTGAAATTATTCAGCTACATTATATTTGTATTCTGTGGTTGGTACCTTTTCTAATGTTACTGTATCTGTGATATATAGATCTATCACAAGATGTGTTACCGTGCTTTAAATTTTAACATGCTAAAAAAAGAAAGAAAAAAGAAAAATGCAGGCACTAGAATTCTCATGGGCTTGGCCATTAATATTTCAGCTTAGGTAAACAGGAACTTTGCCTTATTTATTAGTTCTCATTATATCTTTCATGTAGAAGTTAAATTCTCCTCTGTTTGGGAAATTCCCCATCTGCTTGGAAAATGATATTTTTTCTCTGCAAATTAATCTAGCAGAAGGGACGTAGTTGGGTAATATTTTAGAAAAACTACTTCACTTGTCACCAACCAAATTGTCATGATTTTGACCCACTTTGAAATTAGTTAACATTTGCTTCCTTTCTTGTGTTTCACACATTATTCGTTTGGATTTTCACTATAGTTGCTTTGTGTTTCTAGAGTGGGGACGTGTTGTACAGTCACTCTTAGGAGCAATGGAAACACAACATTTGTCAAGGTGTCATAGTGAACAATGAAACCTCATTACATGTCACTCGGAGAGCTGAATGAAAAGTGATGTTACATCTTGGCAATTTTATACCTAAATCATGGAAGGTGAAAGACGGGAAACAAGTTTTCATTGCTTTGATAGTATTCTGGTTTGATTTGTTCTCTAAGAGCTCTCGCATAAGTCAATCTTGATATTCTCCTTCTTGATCTCTGCTGGAGTTACTGGGAATTTCACCAATAATTTCACTGGGAACAGAAATAAACCCCAAGTGAATGAAATTACCCACATGTAAGAGTTTGCAAGATTAGATCCTCTATGGCAGAGGCTGTCAATTTTCAACATGGTGTGCCATACCACTTTGTTACTGTTATCCCCTCAAAATGTTAAGTCATGATTTAAATAGGAAGAACAGTAAGTACAAACAGTTCAGTTTGATTAAAGAACTAAGAGTTGGAAGTCATCATTCTGAATTCAGTGAAATTGCTGATACTGAATATTTGCACTGTATTTCTGGAGAAATGGCTATCTCTGCACCTCTTTTTACTTTTCACATTGTTTAACTACCTAGATATATGTCTTTTCTTTATGAATGAGAATCTCTGATACTATAGTAATTAAATATCTCTACTCAGTTAACTTGAAGACAAATTATTTTATCCATGCAATTGATTACAACCTAAATATTCAGATTCCACAGAATAACATCTCTTTTCTCAAAGTTTAAACTTGCATACTTTCCACTAAGATGACTTCTCTAATAGGAAAAACCTTGGCAGAATGAAATATTTTACATTTGTCAACAAAACAGGCAATACAGTTTATTTGTCCTTAAACTGAGAGTATCTTCAACACAGATTATAAAACCAGAAGTATCATCAGTGTTCACTAGGATTACCTGTGATCTTACAAGTCCAGTCTTTCTCAAGAACAGAAATTACTCCCATGGGTGTGGGGTGGCCTCACAGTCAGGACTTCCTAGCAGTATGATTTGGCTCTGTCTAGAAATTTCATTAGAAAATGTTTACGTAATAGAAGACACTAAGAAACCAACCAGCAAAAAGAACAACAACAGGATAAGCTAAGGATGACAATATAAAAACATAAGTATAAGCTTTACCATGTTGACATACAGCCACACTGTCATTCATTGTCAAAATTATAGGGTGTAACAGCATATCACATCTTTTCCTGTCAAAATGTTCCCTCTGACAAAGGTCAGTGCCTTCGTGACATAATCTGTTATCCTATTCTTGTCAGAAGTATCATAAGAAGAAAGGAGTAGAGTCAAATGCTTGGAACACAAAGTAAAAGCAGCTTAATTGTGGAAAGGGCCACATTTCCCATTTCCCATTTCCCTTTGTCAGGCTGCCAGCCATCAGCATGAGTGTTCATTCTCACAATCTGTTTGTGTTCCAATGAATAATAGCTTTTTACTGGCCTTCGAAATGACTATCCTATTACTACCAAAGTGCATTCAAGGGATCAAGTACCTTTTGAACAGTGAAGTACGTTGTGGCCTTTAAATAGACGAGGCAGTCTATTTAAGGTTTCAGATGAAACCTTAAAAACTATGATGTCCAATCTGCTGGAAAATTAAAAATATAGTGATCTCAGTGCTAAAATCAGGCATATTTATGAGCTATCCAAATATACAATCACTTAAAATAGCTTGTTATTCAGTGGAATTTATAGGGGCTTTTCTTCTTCGCAAGAGCCAACATCTCCAAAAAGTCATGCGCATTTGTAATAGATGGAAAATAAAGTAAAATAATAATATCTGGCATAAATTATGCCAAATTGCTAGCAGCAGTGTTTTGTTTCACATGCATTTGATTAGATCCCAAACTATTATAAAAACCATAATTGTGACTTTCTTCCAGTAACACCAAGGTCAACTGGGACTACGTACAAGTGAAATACTAGGACCATTAGGCATACTAAACATTAACCTGAGTTGATTAAAACATGCGTATACGTGTGTCAATCAGTGACAATGATAGAAATCAGCTTTTCTGGGTACGACTGGCCTGTTTTTTTTTGCCATCAGCAGGAAAACAGGGTTAAAGTTAAAAGACCACAGCATATGGGGGAAAAAATTGAAAGAACATTATGAGAATGCTTGCTGCCTCCCAAATTGGATACCTGGATTGAATTCACACATGCCATGTACGTTCTGAATTTACTTTGCCATTGTCATCACAGTGCTATAGCCAAGTTGGCACAAATCTTGTGAAAATGAGGGTGAGCAAAAGGAGAAAACTAGAATTTACAAGCTAGTGTAACTTGTAAACTCTACACTAGAGTTTGAAGCATCTGATTATTCAGACTCAGAGTATGGAATTGCAGTGTTGGAGAACCGGATTGCACTATTTTTCATCTCTATTAACTCTGTGATCTACACTAAATTACTTTTTCTTTTTCAGTTGAAAATCAAACAAAAGCTTTGCAAATTTCATATATAAAACACCTGCTGATCCCTTGTTATGAGTGAATGGACCTCCGGGATTTACAATTCTAATAACAGGAATTTAAAAGAGGAGCAAATAGAAAAGGCGTATTGTTTGCTTGTTTGTTTGACAGCCTCGTATCTTTGCTTAGGAACTGAAAATGGAAAAATACAGAAACTTGAAGACAAAACAAAAAATGCAAACACCCTTAAATAAAATATAGAAAACAAGACCAATCCTTCATTTACTTCCCAAAAAACTGAATTTAGAGCTTCTGTTCCACCTATTTTAAGGGCCTCATCCATTCCTTCTCTTGTCTCATCCTGCAGCTAATACAACTGGAGAAACATTCCTGATAAAAGTAAAATAAATCCATAGCTTTCAGAAAACCTAGTAGCTATACATTTCCTTCCTCAAGGTATTTGGTGATTTCCAGTTGTAGCTTTAATGTCCTCTTGCTGATGCTCACTTTAAATACTGCTTCTCCATGGTATAATTGGCAGAAGTTGCTTGCTTTATCACATTTGCACTCTGTGATTGGGAAGAAGGAATTAGAAGCTCGCAAAAGCAGAAACTTGATATCTTCAGAGAAATCTTTTCATTGGGGTCTCCAGCTCTGCAAGGAGGTTCTGTGGGGATATTTCTGAATTATACAGTCAAGAAATTCTTCACTGAGAGGGTGGTGAGACACTGGCACAGGTTGCCCAGCGAGGTTGTGAATGCCATCTCCCTGGAAGTATTCAAGGCCAGGCTGGATGGGGCTCTGAGCAACCTGGTGTAGAGGGAGGTGGACTGAACTGGAACTCAATGATTTTAAGGGTCCCTTCCAAACATAACCATTCTATGATTCTATGATTCTATGAAGTTAATGATAAATGAGGTATAAAGGAGGAGGTAGAAATTTGGATTTGAAACAAGGAGATCTCTTTGGTAACTTGAGGATCAGGTTCTAGGCTGAACTTCAAATCGCATTGATAGTCAAGTTTACTGGAAAAAAAATAAAAATAAAAGCTTCTTAAAATGAGTGATGTATTTTAGGTACTTTTTTCTGTCTGCACTGATTGGGATGGGAAATAGGGAATGACAACAATTTCATCTTTTCATTACTTATGAGGTTGCGTACTTTAACTTTTTTTATTGATTCTCTTAAAATTGCATGAGGAACATAAAGATGATATCATTTTTTAAATATTTTAACAGATAGTATTATTAATATTATTTTTATTTACCCTTAAGACCCTGAAATTTTTGTTTTTGTTATTCTTATATCTTTAAAAAATGCAAAAGGAAAATAATGATAACCCCTGGAAATGATGATGTGGAGCTAAAAATAAACAACTTCTAAAAATCCAGAGAGAGGATTCAGCTTCTGTTTTGAAACTGCATTTACTCATATCATAAAAGATGATATTAGAGAGTATTTTAATCATTATTAATTTCCTCTATCATTCATTATGCAGTACATAGGTATCAATCCTGGGTCCAGAAAAATTATCTTAGCAGCAAACATGTCTACACTTTCACCTATATTCAATGTTAACAAAAATAGGGTATATATCTTCAAGAATTGCTAATATATAAAGTTCGCATCAGACTGAATATCTTTCCATATTTTGCAACTGTAATTCTGATTATAGTTTTCATTCTACATATGTGTTTATTTTATTTATTTATTTATTTATTTCTGTTTCTTAGGAAGTTTGCTAGATTTTCACTGGATTTGTTCAGACATCTCGTTGCTGTTAATAAGGTAAGAGTACTAGATGTGGACTAAGTGTATTTTAAGAAATTCCTGTCACCAGTGAGTGTAAAGTCAGTTAAGGATTTATATTTTAGGGTTGGTGCTGGAGACTTTGCTGTGTGAGAGAAGCAGGTTGTGTCAGAGCAAAAAAGTGCTGTAAAATGGAAGGAATGAACAGTGCAATTAATTTTATGCTTTGAGTGCAGAGTGTAAATTGTTGACCTGGTTTTAGAAGTCGTAGTAACCATTAGGTTCATCATGGCTCCTGAAGAAGGCTTAGGGGTATTTGTACTCTACACACTCACTAAGTGTAGTAGAGGGAAGGACAAGACTCCATCCACATTGTCTTGACTAGGACTGGCGGTGTCAATTGGGCCGTGTATATACAAAAGATACTCAGCTGGTTATTTTAATGGTAAAAATTGAAAGTGAAGTGTCATTATTTCATTTCTTTCTTTCTTTTTTTTTTTTTTCTTCCTCCCGTTAAAAACAATCTGTCTTCCTTTTTCTCTAATAACCTTGATATATACTTTTGTTATAATCTTGAGTGTCAGAATCCTTTGAACCGTGCACGAATTTGTTTCTTGTCTACTTCCTTTGGAAATTATCACTCTGATGAAGCGCTAGTTTTGCCATCTCAATATGGGGAAGTCTTTCTAAGAATTTGGTAGCTGGGCACCAGGTCTGATGTGTGCTGTGCTGGGCAATCCACCTGTATTCAGTTACTTGTTTTTTGTTGTTTTTTTTCTCGGAGATACCATTGCTGTAACACTCACGTCAGCTAATTTGCAAGATATATGAATTCCTTAGTGTGATATATTCATTGGTGGCTTGATTAGAGATGACATATTGCTAGCCATGAAAATAAACAAATTCTTGAATTTTTCAACATTGTTCATTGAAGTACAGAGGGCAAAGTTCCAATCTGAATGTATGTTTGCAATTAGCAGCAAGAGGTTCAGTCTCAAGGGGTATTACAGTTTATTTCCATTGATGAAATGGCTGGTTTAAGTAAGCTACATTTTATCAGGAGAATACTGTGAAATAATATTTAACAGAGAAATAAGGCACACTTCCATTCCCTAACACACAGTCTGCATGGATGTAGCAAGGAAGACACTATTATAATTTACTTTCATGTTTGTACTGAAATTATCCCAGAGTCTTGAAACAGAATAGAGCCAATGAGTGCATTCTACTCAGGCAGAAGATATTGTACTACTTGAGACTACAGAAAGCTGGCACTGACATTCCCAGGAAATCAGAAAGAGGTGTCAAACAAATTCCTTCTTAAATTCAAAAGAAAACAGACGCATATTTAAAGACTGGCTTAAGGATGAAGGCGGTGTTTTAAAATACATATTTTTAACTTCACTTTTTTCTTTTGTTCATTTTCTTAAAAGTTCTTACCTTCTTCTTACAATCTAGAAATTTACATGACATGAGACTCATGAAACTAAACTTGCTTAAAAAATAAAAATAAAAATGCAGAGATGTGAGCAGTGCACCAAAATTAAGAATATTTAATTGACAGATTTAAACCTAATGTCATATACCTTTACAGGACTTGTATTTATTTATTATCTGTCCCTTATCCCTGGTTAGCCAAGCCTCAAAGGTGTTATTGAAACCTCTCTAACTACTTTACTCTGAAATAATACACATTTGATAAGATATCATATAAAGGGAGGGCTGTTTTCTATATTCCACATTTTGTCATATTATTGGTTGTCTTTATCTTATATATATTTTTTCTTATGATTTATGCCAGATATATCTCATATTTTCACTGCCTTTTATTTTGGATAAAAATGCTCCTCTCCTTGCTTGTGGTTGTTTCTCACTCATTTACCCAATGGAAGAGACACTGAGAGAAATGTGTAATATCTCTGACATTTAAAAACTTTAGTAGAAAAATCATGTGCTATAGCAATCTTGAAAACATATGCAGAGCAGTTTGTATGGGGTATACAGTGCTAAGAATGAAATCTTAGCTGCAAGATTTTGTGGAACAGACTTCTAAGAGTGACATATTGTACGAGTGTGATTGTCATTATGCCCTTTCTAACATAAGCCCCCAGAACTTGATGGGATATTGTCTGGAGATTTTATGGCTGTTTGTCTCACATGTCCAGCCTTTGCCACCTCAGCCCATCCTGTTTACAGCAGACTCATGGCTGTTCTGACATATCTTGCTAACATTAAGTCTATAAGGAGCTTGCACTTGCAGAACTGAGCTCCACTATGTTGCTCACACGTCCTACACAAAATGCCTCCCTAAGAAAGGGACAGAATGAGCATTATCGAGAGTTTTCTTCAGTACTACTGTGTCTAAAACCAGCTGCTTTAGGCTTTCTGATTGGAACAAAAGAAAAGAATTGAAATCTGGCCCAAGGGTATTTAATATTACATGAATTCAAGTCATGCACGGAAACTCAAAGAACCCCTTTGTGAACAGACACCATGAGACTACAACCAACTGTGCAATCACAGCCACCCCACAATGCCATACGTATGCAAAGGGTCTCCAGCCTCACAAAAGGGTGACTGATGCCTTGTGCTGTGGTATTGTCTTCTCTTTATTAATCACTGCAGGTTGGTTTTGGCACAATCTGCCCTGTACCCTGAGGTCTTATTGGTTGAGAAAGAGTTGAACTTGTCTTGCAAAACTCACTCAAGACATCACAGACTTCCCAAGCAGAAGGCAAACCACTGAAATAACTTAGAAGGGCCGGAGAGGAAGGTGACAACGTTTCCTTGCAGGATCTATCTGACTGTTTATTAATGCAGTCAAGCTGGGACTAAATGTCAAGTCAGGGTATTCACAAAGAATGGGAAAGATCCATCTGCTGAATCCCCCAGGTTGCATTTAACTATCCTTCTGATCTGACTGCAGATATTTCAGAAGTCAAGTTTAATAACAAATCTCAGTTAAGCTGTAAGCCACACTTCAGTGCTGCCCAACTCATGAACTGAGCACTTAGCTTTTTGTTAAATATCACTTTCAGATAATTTACTTTACTGAAAAGCTTCCTTTCCTCAATATGTTCATTCCCTGCAAACAGAAATCTGTCATCACCTGTTCTGTGCTTGTTTGCATGCTGATAGCTTCTCTCCTCTCATAAATCCCATTAATTAATGAGTAGTCAGCAGGGAATTGTCTCCTCAGGCTCATTAAAGAAATGGACACTAAAATGATATGAAAGCAGCTGCCTCCTTTCTGTCATTCCCTTCTGACGGCTACTGCTTCCCTCATCAGTGCTAAATTATAACACTGCTTTGATTAGTAGTCCAGTTACTTGCTGCAGCTGCATTTGTAGATGGAAATCTTAACTACACAGCCATGTTTAATTGATATTCTCATCAAAATGTTAACATTGTATTAAAAAAAAAAAAAAAAAAAGGCACGTGTACTTGTATTAAATCCTTCTGGCATTTTTTTGATGTTGTAGGCAGATTGAAAAGTCGTGTTATTTCTCAAAGCTTTCTAATAAGACAGTGACTGTGAGCTGAGCTCATTTGGGAACCAGAGGAAAAATCTGTGTAGAATCTTGGATCATCATTTCAGCACCTAAACTTTCCTTTCTGTGGAAAAAAAAAACAACATTTATTTGCTTGTTTGCTTGTTTGTTTAAAACAGGGAGACAAAGTCTCTTGAATTTCATCAATAAATCTCTAATCAAAAAGCACTCCCCACCTATGTTGGACAGAGCATCTGTATCACAGCTGGGTTAAAAGTTCATGACTAAGGACGTGTTCTAACTCATACAACTTGGGAAGGTTGCTTATGCTTAAGTGAGGAAAGACCTGCCTATATTCCCATTTATTTTTAATCCATGCAAGAAGCGGAGTTTAAGTACTAACATATCCCTTGTTTTTAAAGCCTAATTCTTAGACAGGACCACATCAGGACAAGACCCTGTACTGAAGCTTCAGAGGCTAGCTGACCTGCTACCGTAATCTTTAAACACATGGCACAGTGGATGTTTGAGGCAACATTAACAAGTGCGTTCAACAAGCAGATTTAGCAGAAAAATTGGTTATTAAAGTGGACCAGACATACTTTGAAAAAGTAGTTGCAACTTTCCCTTCTATTATTCACTTGAATTGTTCTCTTTTTTTATTTAGGAACTAGTGTTACATCATGATAAATATAATTACTTTAAGTACCGCTTGCAAGTGCTTCTTTTTTCGTTGATAGCCTGTAGCTGTCATTGTATTATTTTGCATTGTTTGAACAATGTCTCCCTTTGAACTGTCTTGTAGGAGCAAAGAAACTAGCTAGCTCACTCAGTATATCATATTTATCACAGTTTTCTGTGAATCTGTAGGAGATTCACATCTTTTATTAGGGTTGCTTAGAAATGTCACGGCTCTGTTCTCAAAAATCAGAAAAGACAACTCTCTGTACAACTTGTAACTGGACTCCAAGCTTGAGTCCAACACCTGAGTTGTATTAAATTAAATGAATTTAGGCTTAACAGGGTGATTCATGGGCATGCTATAAAGTTCATAGTGCAAATTCATCGTGCTAATTATCCACTAAACTCAATGTATGTTATTAACTATTTCAATGTAAATATTCAATATTTCAATATATAAGTAGCCTTATTTTTTATTATTATTATTTTTTTAAATGGAAATATTTATAAACACTTCCTTTCCTGAACAGAAGTCACTTGAAAGCCATTCTCTGGTTCATGGATCCAGTGAGGCAGACAAGATGATTTATCAGTTCCTTTCATTTACACATCTCAGTTCTCCTATGGCAGTAGAGCTTTTTCTTCTCAGAAGTTAAATATAAATTTATCACATATATGTGAAAAGTTTTACATCTTATTAAACCTTTAATATATTTCTCAGTGTCTCTACTTCTTTTTTGTTGTACTGATCCATAACGTTCAAGTCATTAAATGATTTATGCCTCTAAGATTAATTATAATACATATTTTTATTAATTAAGAGGTGCAGTTGGCATAATATTTGATGTTGCTGTTAATTTATTAAATCTTTTGAAATAAAAGATAAAATATTATCCTGCTAGTATAATATTAATGCTGTTGTTCCACACCAACTGCCATGAAAAACAATAATCAAATGAAATGAAGTGCATACATTACAGGGGGATCAGACTTTTTATCTGTTAGTAATGAACTTGAGGCAAGAGAGAAGGGCAAATTATTTGATTTTAGGTCTTTGTCCATAAAACATGAGAAAGAACTTGTGTAAAGGGAAAGGCAGACTCCTAACAACACACTTCATATATGTAAGGATGTATTGAATAAGCGTACATGCAGATGAATCACTATCACGTGCCAGTGCTCTGAAAAAGACTAATTATTTTGTAACAAAAGAATGTATAGTAGTAGGGTAATCTTAAACTTATCTGAGTTGTTATTCACATATATATATATATATATACAGTATGTAGGTCTATAATGGATGTGTTTTGATTGAAGTAACTCATAGTTAGATCCCTACTGGAAGTCCTGAGATAAAAACACTTCTTTATCTGAGACTCACTGCCCGAAGAGTCTTGCTGCTGTGATTATTGACAGTGGTCGACAGTGTGGTGAGCTGCAGCTATTTTCCACTCAGTCAGGAAGCCAAGATTTTCCCAAGGCAAATAAATAATTTTATTTTCTGAACAAACTTGGTGTTTGTGTTGCCTTGGAGAGTAGGATAAAGGATACAACTGTAATGCATATCTAATAATATTTGGAGAGAAGAACCAGACAGAATACAGCTTTAGGTCCAGCAGTCTTCAAGAAGTCTTCAATAGATACAGAAAATTACCAGCGTCACTGATCTCTGCCTAGGTAATGATACCCTACAAACTCCTAATTTTCTGACTTTCTGTTTTGTTGTTGCTATTTCAACAAAGGTCCCCATAGCAGAGTACTTCCATTGTTTTTCCTGTACCACTCATTTATTTATATACCCCCATGTTTATTTCTGTATCTTTTCTTTGACTAATATCATTATCAACAATACATGGCATGTTTGAGACAAACATGTATTCGTGGCCAGTGTAAATGCATATATTTGTGGCAAGATGCAGCCAGTGCTTTCAGTATAAATTATAAATTTCTTCATCAGCTTTGTTTTAGAAACCCGGACAAAAAAGCCCACGTTTTTCATATTCATTTTGACTAATTGTTCAGCAATTTAAATGAAGGAAAAATACGTGAGAAGGTTATTTTGAATGCCATGTATCTAGATCATTATCTGCAGGATGGAGCAGTATAACTATTTCTTAGGACCAGATTGTTCTACAGATGTGTAATTTCAAAATACCCAAACGAGGTAATGAACTCACATTCTTATGCAAGCCTTGCTCACATCTTCATGCAAGGAAATGCATTCTCGTTTATATAAAGTTCTTCTCAGGAATTCATACAAATAGATTGAAAGTGATGACAGTAATCAAAGCTGTTATGTAACAAAATGGACAATATCTGAAACGATAACTGCTAGGCATATTTTTCATTTTATTCAAAGGCTCTTGCAGCTAACAGGTATAATTATTTATTTCATTTGTTTTTGATCCTTAATTATGAAGATCTTTTTCAAAACATCATACTCATGCAAGCAGAACACAAGTTCAATATTCTTTTAGAATTATACTGGGTACACTGATCAAGTAAGAAAATGAAATGTCGCTTATAATAACTTTAAGGAGTGCATATCAGCTAACACAGAGATAGAATGTGTAGTCATGAAGGTCTATAGGAAGGTGAGACGTTGTATAACAGCAGAGTTATAACTGAGTAGAGAAAAGAGGGTACCATTTTTGTTTTTTAAGGTTTTTTTTTCCTTACTTAGTCTGCTTATTTCAGACAAATCAGAAATAAATTGTCCCATTGTGGCGTGAAAGACGCCATTATTATGACGCCATTATTATGAAAGACGCTTAGATTATTAAAAAAGGCTTTTCCTGGTCCTTTGAAACAAAAATTCAAGTCAAATCACTGTCAAATCTGAAAAAAACATATTTTTTCAGGCCAGGAAAAATGAAATTTGAAATTTTAGTGATT
Organism: Alectoris magna; assembly: GCA_030625065.1. NCBI lineage: Eukaryota > Metazoa > Chordata > Aves > Galliformes > Phasianidae > Alectoris > Alectoris magna. Next base: position 5,158,742 of record CM060560.1, on the reverse strand, counting down.
ATAATTGGAACTGTTTTGATAAATGAAGAAGAAAGGATCTGCAAATAATTAAAGAAGTAATTATGTCTTTATGTTACCTGCACTATTTGTCAAAAATAAAATAAGCAGATATGCATTACATACTTGATGTGGATGCAGCTTCACCATCAAGGAAAATAAAGATATCAGAGGGATTAGGAGTTTCCCAAGCCAAGAATTTGAGTAAATATGAACAGAAGGATTTTAGGGTTATTTGGGGTTAGCACAGCAACGTATGTAAGGTGGATTTTAATGTCAATCTGTTCTTCTTCTTTCTTTTTGTTTGTTTGTTTGTTTGTTGTTTGTTTTAATTTTGGCGAGAAATTAATGCAATACACAGCTGCTTTCAAGGGAACTGTATTTAACAACTGTGACGATATATTTTAATGGGAATATAAATTTTAATTGGCAGTTCCAAATGGGAAGCAGTTTCCTACAATTACCGGTGGTAGGACCTGGTGATCAGATGGTCTCTGGATCCGTCATTCTTTAGGGACTGTTAACCACTAAAAGTGCAATAGTACTTTAAGAAAATAGCCCCTGAAAAATAAACAAACAAATAAATAACAAATCAGCTGATCATTTACCGTTATCAAATTTCTTTTTAAAAATACTTATACTGAAAAAAATGGTACGATACTCAAAAGCCTTCACTGAGTGAAAACAGTAAGTGGAAAGACAGGAATCTTTAACAATGGCCAGAAAAAAATGTAAACCATAATTAAAGTCATATTTCACTTATATTTTCATGTAGCAGACAAGTTGCTGATTTTGTAATGATTTTCATTTTCTCTTTCCACCCAATCTATCCAGATTTTAAAAGAGGGAATTCCTATATGATTAGTTTTGAACTGAATTTATGATATTTTGAAACTTGGGGGGGGGGGGGGGGGCGGGGGGGGGCAGTAGGGTTCATTGCATTTCAGAGAAGGTATATTTAGCAAATACAGCTTCCCCTCAAGCTTTGTACTTCACATAATTACATTCTACATACAGTAATTGAAACTTGCAAATACGTCAAACTGTGTGTTTTCACAAACCAGCAGTAATCAACCCAAATTATTTAAATTCACTATTTGACATAATTGCTATAAATATGACAGAAAAAAAAATATTTCTAGGGTGTATTAATTTAAAACTATATCAAATGGCTACCTAGGGAGATAACTGCATTGTGTTCCTATGGATATCTGCAGGATAGCACCACTCACTGCAAAACCCTTGTTTTTCCATAAACTATTTAGATTTACTTGAAGATTTACTGCAGTCTGGGACCATATGATGTGCACCTCTCTGATTCAGAAATTGCCATAAAATCAAGCAACTAGAAACTGCTGTCCAGAAGCTCAGCAGCTGTCAGCAGGAATAGCTCCACTGAAGTCAGAAAAATAACACTGATTTTTACCAACAGAGGATTAAAATTGAACTTCCAGGGAGAATACCCATGCTGGTTGCCCTACATTGATGCAATAGATTTGTTGCCTCGACAAAGACTGCTCAAAGACCAGCCCAGAGATTGTGCATTTCATGTGTGACAGAAATGGCTCTCCAGGGGTTCATGAAAGCCAAATGCTGATTGCTGTTTCCAGCCCTTCTGAACCTCTGAGATGGCATTTGTCCCTGAGAGAAAAAAGAAGATTTCTCCAACATGTTTGCTTTGAGAAGTTCTGTGTACATTGGAAGGGAAGAGGGCAGGGGGTGGAATGGGTCCGAATGTTCTAAATTGTGATTGAATGTAAGGTCATGAGGTTCATCTGTCCCAACTGGATGGTTGGCTTGCAAAAAGACACAGAGGATATTAATTGATAATGGGTATCACTGACTGGCTCTGTTTATTCTTTATAAATAGAGTCACTGAAGGAAAAGGACTCCTGAGAAAATATTTGTATGCGTGCTGTTCAGAAATATGGCCACACTCTGTTAGTCCCTGGAGATACTATGAATTAATGAAAAGGCTGAAAAATGTACGGATAAATTTTTCATCCATTTAATGATATTTGTGTGGAGTCGAAACAAACAAACAACAACAAAACCAACCAACAACAAACACAGTGAAACAAAGCAAATAAAAGCATGCTGATGCTTCTCCTTCTTTATTACAGATGTTAAGGATGCTTGTAACCACCAAGCACGTACATTACTGAAGCAGAAAACCAGTAAGAATAAGTTGCTTAAAAGGATTTTTATCCTTTCCTTCCTCACTGTAAGCACCAGGATGGTTCAAATCTTGTTAAATTATCTTGTTTCTCCCTCTAAGCTCTCTTGAGAATCTGGAGCTCCCTGTGGACTTTGCCTACAGCAGTATTCCAAAGTGGTTGGATGCAGAGAAGTGTCTTACAAAAGACAACTAACTTGCTTATCATTTTCTTTCTTTCCCCTTTTGTTTTTTGTCTTTAATGGAGATGCTATTGTTTTGTTCTGCGAAGAGCCTGAACGACAGAAGAGTATAAATCTGTAGAAGTAAAATATTTCATTTTCCAAGTTAAAAAAATAATAATAAAATAAAAGAAAAAGAAAGATATATATATAGCTTCATTCTCAAATTATGAATCAAATATTGCTGTTTAATGGGTGTGCGCATTATTGCACTAGAAAACTTAAGCAACTGTTGTTTATTAAAAACAAACACATAAAGCTGTTTTCTAGCTGCAGACTGGCACACAAACAGCTAAAGTTAAAAATAACGGAACGCTCCTTTTAATCAATTCAGTGATTTAAACTGATATTACATCCACCCTCCGTCCAAAGACAAGATAGAGTTTGAGACAAAGCCCCAGGCCTCATGTGGACACATGAATAATTCTGGGTAGAATTTAGATGGAATTCCAAGTAAAGCAGTAGTATTAATTCACAAATTGTAGTTAACACACTGTAAGAACAACAAATGCTCAAGCAGAGTGAAAATGCAGTAAAAATTGCTCACTGTTCCATATTGAGTTGACGTACTAAACAGACTGCTTCAGTGGAGGGCATGTAGCAGGGGGGAAGCATCTCTTCCACTTGTCATATAAAATTCCCAGATGATGCACATAAGTAAACACACCACTCTTGTATTATCTGTCCTCCCACAAGATTTGCAAGACTTTCAGTGCAGTGAGGTGCACAAGTGAATCTAGAAGCCTGAGTGGCAAAAGGAGTGTACTGGTTTGCTTTATGCAACATTTTTGTCCATCCGCACCCCCCCCCCCCCCCCCCTCCCCTCCACCCCCCAAAAAAGGGGGTGGGGGGGGTGGAAAGAAAGGACTTCTACCCAGAAAGCTGATCTTACTGGACAAGCTCAGTAAATCTTTGACACAGTTTTGGTGTGAAAGGACAAGTTATGAGATCCCAGACTCAACAAGTAATAGCTTTTATGGACTTGAAATCATTTAGCACTCAAATAACTGAATTTTAATTCTCCATATTCTCTTTTTGTTAGTACTGGGAAGATTATTATTAATGTTCACTTCCTAACCGCTTACTAGGGCAAATTTGCTCCTTTTTTAATCCATTTTTTAATGATTTTTTTTTTCCTTTCTTATTTTCCCTTTTTCTTTTCTTTTTTTCTTTTCTCCTTTCCCCTTTCTCCTTCTTCCTTTTTCCTTTTTTCTCCACCTCTGTGCTGTTCATGGAACTTAGGGAAGGCAAGTTAGGTACACCTTGAATATAGATCAGAAAAAGATTAGGACCCCTGTGCACAGAGAGTAGATGAAAGCTCCGGTTGAGTTTGGTCTGGGCAATTAAGTCCAAGTAGAGGTCTCGGGGTTCCTGATACAGATCATGATTAATGTATCCATTAATCATGGATGTATAATTGTAGATGCATAATCAATAGTACATTTGCATGTTTTTATTTCAGATTCATATGAATCCTGTCAAAAGAATGAAGAGGTCTTTCATTTCAAACATATATTTTGTATTCCGCACCAGAAGTTATCTTTATATTTCAAATATTACTTTAAATGTTTATGATTAGGAATTGAAAGGGAATTTGAGAAATGTATCTTGCACACCTTCTTGAAGTTATGTAAGATAAAGACTCATTTGAAATCTAGTGATCTCACTTCAGTAATGGGCATTCACAGCTAGGGATTTGGCTGTCTTTCATACTGTTTTGGGAGCTTACAGCCTAAATTGAGGTTAGGCCTTCTGTAAGTCCATTGGCACAGAAAATGAAGTATGACTGTTTATATTGAATGTGTAGTATTGGCTACTTTCAGAATGTATTTGCTGGACTAAAAAAAAAAAAAAAGAAAAAAAAAAAAGAAAAAAAAAAAGCTAAATATCTTTAAATATATAAGCCTGAGATATTCTAATTTTCAGAATAAAATGAGAAATTCCAAAATAACAGTATGAAGACACGGTCTATACCCTCCTTCCTTTGTAATCACCAACAAGCTGGTCATTAACAAGAAGACTTATTATAGTTATGTGCTCTTTCAGAACTATATTGTATCTTAACAAATAGATTTGTATCAGTGACGTGTGCTAATGGTTGTGTTGTCGACTGAAAATGTGACTCTCCTATTAACACATATTTGTTTAGGTTCCCCAGTGAGCATTCAAGTTGATTTTAAAAGCTAGTGAAAATAAAGTTATTGCATAGTAAACATTTGCTACCAGTTTATTTAGCATATTTGCTGAAGATTTATAGAAACTAGAGCTGTTTTCAGTAGCGTCGAATCTACCAAATCTTCCACTGGTGTTTGTTAGCCCTGAACCATTTAAACCAGCTACAGAACTACTTTGGGGCATTCAATATGTCATCAGATTAGTGTAATGTGTTTTCAAAAGTTTTTAATTGCTCAAGTTTAAGGATTTTTTTTATATTCAGTATATTACTCACTGTACTACGCCAGATTAGATTTTATTAACAGGCAAAAAACATCCTTTATATTAAAGTATTGGTCCTACGATCTAGTGCCATATTGTGTTTCCTGCATGCATTTACATAATTTTTTTAGGATATGCTAATAAATTGTTCTTTTATACCGTAGAACTCTTTACTAGAATACACTGAACACAAGAAATGGATATGGTTTTCCTACAAATCCAGTTTTATATTAACAATATTTAACATTCTATTTTTGGAACTATATTTAGTTTTCCATGATTCTTTCCTTCTCAGTTTCATATTTCCATCTGAGCTCTAGTGTTCCCATCTCGGTGGTTTGGGGTCTTCGTATATTCTCCTCTAAGAGAGTTTGGCAGGGAGATGAGCAGTGATACTGATATCCTTCAGCATGTTGCAGGGGACTAATGAAGTAAAATGTCTAGACAGACAAGAAAAAAAAAGGTGTTTTCTTAAGCCCAGAGCCCTGAAGCCTGTAACAACTTGTATAATCCTACAGAAAACTACATTTCTAAAAAATGGTTGAAAACAATATGTACTTATTAATCTATTCATTTTGCATAAACTAATGATATTCTGCAGCAGAATGTTCAGGTGTCTGTATTTAAAAGTCTGACCCTCTCATTATACTACCTAATGCGTTTTCGTTTGTACTCTACAATCACAGAATCACAGAATTGTAGGGGCTGGAAGGGACCTCTAGAGATCACTGAGTCCAACCCCATTGCAAAGCTGGCTACCTAGACTAGATTGCACAGGTAGGCGTTAAGATGGGTCTTGAATATCTCCAGAGAAGGAGACTCCGCAGTCCCCCTAGGCAGCCTGCTTGATTTCATTTTATAAATACACAAAAACTCGAACACTAATCATTCCTGTGTGCTCTGGTAAAAGAATAGTCCTAGCTTTGAATGTAAATGCAATATATTTCTGGACACAGAATTGACATCTCACATAGGAACAAGCACAGTGTCTCACTGTTCAGGTGAGGCTTGTATGAAAGGAACTGAATGCTGCTCTGGGACTACATCTAATGTTTTGGGGGTACAGATTTTTTTGTTGTTTTCCTTTATTTTATTATTATTATTGTTATTATTTTGGAGAACACCAAATCTCATTAGCCTCTCTTTAAGCATCTGAAGGCTTTGGTTATCTGCATTGTGGAGGCTGAGTATAAAGATTCTAACATGCCAGAGCTATTATTCACAGAAGTTATCTTCAGCGTTGACAACTGAGCAATTCAGGATGGTAGAACAACAGTTTAATAATCCCTTTAAAGAGGAAGGATATGTGATAGTGGACACAATCTGCAAACTTATGGGATTGTTTCTCCCCATCTGTGTGAACCTCCTAGCAAATACCCTCTGAACCATGACCAGTGATCAGGAGACTTCAATAAAATTTCACTTATGATCTCTTTCTTATGAAGGCAGTCTAGCAGATTCTTGATATAAAATATTTTTTTTTTTTCTCATGATCGCTTCACTCTGAACCTGACCCTTGACATCCTCTACAGGATTTTTGCCTCTCCCTTTGGAGGACTTAATACGTGCTATGCATTCATATGCTGTCCATCATTACATGTTCCTTATGTACATCCATCTATCACTATACTCAGTTAATACATTTCTGTTCTACAGACGATGCCATCAGTCATATCACAGTTACTGTGTTATACTATTAACTCCTTCAGAATAAGTTCTTCAGAAGTTAAAGTCCCTTAGTTACATGAATCACTTCTGTTCTCCTAACTTAAGATATTCAAGCAGTCATATGGTCTCTTTCTGTTTCAAAAGATTTGTTACAATCCTAGTGCATGGATTACACTGGTACATGAAGGAGCCATACGTTGTTACAATCCGGGAAATGGATGAAGACTAGCAGATCATATCTCATAACTCACATACAAGCTTCTAGCCATTGGTCATATAAAAATGAAAAGATCTTTAGGGGTGATTTAGACTGCAAATAAGGAATCATAAAGTAGAATCATAGAATCACTCAGGTTGGAAAAGACCTTAAGATCATGAAGTCCAACCACAACCTCTGGTTTGCCCAGAGAGATAGTGGATGCCTTGCCCTTGAAGACATTCAAGGTCAAGCTGGATGGGGCTCTGAGCATCTGTTCAAACTGTAGGTGACCCTGTTCATCACAGGAGAGTTGGACTAGATAGCCTTTAAAGGTCCTTTCAAACACAAATGATTCCATAACTCTATCAGTACTTCAAGCTATATAGTTTATCTTCAGTACTGCTTTACATTCTAGTACTACATCCTAGTTCTACATCCTCGCTGATAACAGTGAAATCTGTGTGGAAGAAACTGAAATTATTCAGCTACATTATATTTGTATTCTGTGGTTGGTACCTTTTCTAATGTTACTGTATCTGTGATATATAGATCTATCACAAGATGTGTTACCGTGCTTTAAATTTTAACATGCTAAAAAAAGAAAGAAAAAAGAAAAATGCAGGCACTAGAATTCTCATGGGCTTGGCCATTAATATTTCAGCTTAGGTAAACAGGAACTTTGCCTTATTTATTAGTTCTCATTATATCTTTCATGTAGAAGTTAAATTCTCCTCTGTTTGGGAAATTCCCCATCTGCTTGGAAAATGATATTTTTTCTCTGCAAATTAATCTAGCAGAAGGGACGTAGTTGGGTAATATTTTAGAAAAACTACTTCACTTGTCACCAACCAAATTGTCATGATTTTGACCCACTTTGAAATTAGTTAACATTTGCTTCCTTTCTTGTGTTTCACACATTATTCGTTTGGATTTTCACTATAGTTGCTTTGTGTTTCTAGAGTGGGGACGTGTTGTACAGTCACTCTTAGGAGCAATGGAAACACAACATTTGTCAAGGTGTCATAGTGAACAATGAAACCTCATTACATGTCACTCGGAGAGCTGAATGAAAAGTGATGTTACATCTTGGCAATTTTATACCTAAATCATGGAAGGTGAAAGACGGGAAACAAGTTTTCATTGCTTTGATAGTATTCTGGTTTGATTTGTTCTCTAAGAGCTCTCGCATAAGTCAATCTTGATATTCTCCTTCTTGATCTCTGCTGGAGTTACTGGGAATTTCACCAATAATTTCACTGGGAACAGAAATAAACCCCAAGTGAATGAAATTACCCACATGTAAGAGTTTGCAAGATTAGATCCTCTATGGCAGAGGCTGTCAATTTTCAACATGGTGTGCCATACCACTTTGTTACTGTTATCCCCTCAAAATGTTAAGTCATGATTTAAATAGGAAGAACAGTAAGTACAAACAGTTCAGTTTGATTAAAGAACTAAGAGTTGGAAGTCATCATTCTGAATTCAGTGAAATTGCTGATACTGAATATTTGCACTGTATTTCTGGAGAAATGGCTATCTCTGCACCTCTTTTTACTTTTCACATTGTTTAACTACCTAGATATATGTCTTTTCTTTATGAATGAGAATCTCTGATACTATAGTAATTAAATATCTCTACTCAGTTAACTTGAAGACAAATTATTTTATCCATGCAATTGATTACAACCTAAATATTCAGATTCCACAGAATAACATCTCTTTTCTCAAAGTTTAAACTTGCATACTTTCCACTAAGATGACTTCTCTAATAGGAAAAACCTTGGCAGAATGAAATATTTTACATTTGTCAACAAAACAGGCAATACAGTTTATTTGTCCTTAAACTGAGAGTATCTTCAACACAGATTATAAAACCAGAAGTATCATCAGTGTTCACTAGGATTACCTGTGATCTTACAAGTCCAGTCTTTCTCAAGAACAGAAATTACTCCCATGGGTGTGGGGTGGCCTCACAGTCAGGACTTCCTAGCAGTATGATTTGGCTCTGTCTAGAAATTTCATTAGAAAATGTTTACGTAATAGAAGACACTAAGAAACCAACCAGCAAAAAGAACAACAACAGGATAAGCTAAGGATGACAATATAAAAACATAAGTATAAGCTTTACCATGTTGACATACAGCCACACTGTCATTCATTGTCAAAATTATAGGGTGTAACAGCATATCACATCTTTTCCTGTCAAAATGTTCCCTCTGACAAAGGTCAGTGCCTTCGTGACATAATCTGTTATCCTATTCTTGTCAGAAGTATCATAAGAAGAAAGGAGTAGAGTCAAATGCTTGGAACACAAAGTAAAAGCAGCTTAATTGTGGAAAGGGCCACATTTCCCATTTCCCATTTCCCTTTGTCAGGCTGCCAGCCATCAGCATGAGTGTTCATTCTCACAATCTGTTTGTGTTCCAATGAATAATAGCTTTTTACTGGCCTTCGAAATGACTATCCTATTACTACCAAAGTGCATTCAAGGGATCAAGTACCTTTTGAACAGTGAAGTACGTTGTGGCCTTTAAATAGACGAGGCAGTCTATTTAAGGTTTCAGATGAAACCTTAAAAACTATGATGTCCAATCTGCTGGAAAATTAAAAATATAGTGATCTCAGTGCTAAAATCAGGCATATTTATGAGCTATCCAAATATACAATCACTTAAAATAGCTTGTTATTCAGTGGAATTTATAGGGGCTTTTCTTCTTCGCAAGAGCCAACATCTCCAAAAAGTCATGCGCATTTGTAATAGATGGAAAATAAAGTAAAATAATAATATCTGGCATAAATTATGCCAAATTGCTAGCAGCAGTGTTTTGTTTCACATGCATTTGATTAGATCCCAAACTATTATAAAAACCATAATTGTGACTTTCTTCCAGTAACACCAAGGTCAACTGGGACTACGTACAAGTGAAATACTAGGACCATTAGGCATACTAAACATTAACCTGAGTTGATTAAAACATGCGTATACGTGTGTCAATCAGTGACAATGATAGAAATCAGCTTTTCTGGGTACGACTGGCCTGTTTTTTTTTGCCATCAGCAGGAAAACAGGGTTAAAGTTAAAAGACCACAGCATATGGGGGAAAAAATTGAAAGAACATTATGAGAATGCTTGCTGCCTCCCAAATTGGATACCTGGATTGAATTCACACATGCCATGTACGTTCTGAATTTACTTTGCCATTGTCATCACAGTGCTATAGCCAAGTTGGCACAAATCTTGTGAAAATGAGGGTGAGCAAAAGGAGAAAACTAGAATTTACAAGCTAGTGTAACTTGTAAACTCTACACTAGAGTTTGAAGCATCTGATTATTCAGACTCAGAGTATGGAATTGCAGTGTTGGAGAACCGGATTGCACTATTTTTCATCTCTATTAACTCTGTGATCTACACTAAATTACTTTTTCTTTTTCAGTTGAAAATCAAACAAAAGCTTTGCAAATTTCATATATAAAACACCTGCTGATCCCTTGTTATGAGTGAATGGACCTCCGGGATTTACAATTCTAATAACAGGAATTTAAAAGAGGAGCAAATAGAAAAGGCGTATTGTTTGCTTGTTTGTTTGACAGCCTCGTATCTTTGCTTAGGAACTGAAAATGGAAAAATACAGAAACTTGAAGACAAAACAAAAAATGCAAACACCCTTAAATAAAATATAGAAAACAAGACCAATCCTTCATTTACTTCCCAAAAAACTGAATTTAGAGCTTCTGTTCCACCTATTTTAAGGGCCTCATCCATTCCTTCTCTTGTCTCATCCTGCAGCTAATACAACTGGAGAAACATTCCTGATAAAAGTAAAATAAATCCATAGCTTTCAGAAAACCTAGTAGCTATACATTTCCTTCCTCAAGGTATTTGGTGATTTCCAGTTGTAGCTTTAATGTCCTCTTGCTGATGCTCACTTTAAATACTGCTTCTCCATGGTATAATTGGCAGAAGTTGCTTGCTTTATCACATTTGCACTCTGTGATTGGGAAGAAGGAATTAGAAGCTCGCAAAAGCAGAAACTTGATATCTTCAGAGAAATCTTTTCATTGGGGTCTCCAGCTCTGCAAGGAGGTTCTGTGGGGATATTTCTGAATTATACAGTCAAGAAATTCTTCACTGAGAGGGTGGTGAGACACTGGCACAGGTTGCCCAGCGAGGTTGTGAATGCCATCTCCCTGGAAGTATTCAAGGCCAGGCTGGATGGGGCTCTGAGCAACCTGGTGTAGAGGGAGGTGGACTGAACTGGAACTCAATGATTTTAAGGGTCCCTTCCAAACATAACCATTCTATGATTCTATGATTCTATGAAGTTAATGATAAATGAGGTATAAAGGAGGAGGTAGAAATTTGGATTTGAAACAAGGAGATCTCTTTGGTAACTTGAGGATCAGGTTCTAGGCTGAACTTCAAATCGCATTGATAGTCAAGTTTACTGGAAAAAAAATAAAAATAAAAGCTTCTTAAAATGAGTGATGTATTTTAGGTACTTTTTTCTGTCTGCACTGATTGGGATGGGAAATAGGGAATGACAACAATTTCATCTTTTCATTACTTATGAGGTTGCGTACTTTAACTTTTTTTATTGATTCTCTTAAAATTGCATGAGGAACATAAAGATGATATCATTTTTTAAATATTTTAACAGATAGTATTATTAATATTATTTTTATTTACCCTTAAGACCCTGAAATTTTTGTTTTTGTTATTCTTATATCTTTAAAAAATGCAAAAGGAAAATAATGATAACCCCTGGAAATGATGATGTGGAGCTAAAAATAAACAACTTCTAAAAATCCAGAGAGAGGATTCAGCTTCTGTTTTGAAACTGCATTTACTCATATCATAAAAGATGATATTAGAGAGTATTTTAATCATTATTAATTTCCTCTATCATTCATTATGCAGTACATAGGTATCAATCCTGGGTCCAGAAAAATTATCTTAGCAGCAAACATGTCTACACTTTCACCTATATTCAATGTTAACAAAAATAGGGTATATATCTTCAAGAATTGCTAATATATAAAGTTCGCATCAGACTGAATATCTTTCCATATTTTGCAACTGTAATTCTGATTATAGTTTTCATTCTACATATGTGTTTATTTTATTTATTTATTTATTTATTTCTGTTTCTTAGGAAGTTTGCTAGATTTTCACTGGATTTGTTCAGACATCTCGTTGCTGTTAATAAGGTAAGAGTACTAGATGTGGACTAAGTGTATTTTAAGAAATTCCTGTCACCAGTGAGTGTAAAGTCAGTTAAGGATTTATATTTTAGGGTTGGTGCTGGAGACTTTGCTGTGTGAGAGAAGCAGGTTGTGTCAGAGCAAAAAAGTGCTGTAAAATGGAAGGAATGAACAGTGCAATTAATTTTATGCTTTGAGTGCAGAGTGTAAATTGTTGACCTGGTTTTAGAAGTCGTAGTAACCATTAGGTTCATCATGGCTCCTGAAGAAGGCTTAGGGGTATTTGTACTCTACACACTCACTAAGTGTAGTAGAGGGAAGGACAAGACTCCATCCACATTGTCTTGACTAGGACTGGCGGTGTCAATTGGGCCGTGTATATACAAAAGATACTCAGCTGGTTATTTTAATGGTAAAAATTGAAAGTGAAGTGTCATTATTTCATTTCTTTCTTTCTTTTTTTTTTTTTTCTTCCTCCCGTTAAAAACAATCTGTCTTCCTTTTTCTCTAATAACCTTGATATATACTTTTGTTATAATCTTGAGTGTCAGAATCCTTTGAACCGTGCACGAATTTGTTTCTTGTCTACTTCCTTTGGAAATTATCACTCTGATGAAGCGCTAGTTTTGCCATCTCAATATGGGGAAGTCTTTCTAAGAATTTGGTAGCTGGGCACCAGGTCTGATGTGTGCTGTGCTGGGCAATCCACCTGTATTCAGTTACTTGTTTTTTGTTGTTTTTTTTCTCGGAGATACCATTGCTGTAACACTCACGTCAGCTAATTTGCAAGATATATGAATTCCTTAGTGTGATATATTCATTGGTGGCTTGATTAGAGATGACATATTGCTAGCCATGAAAATAAACAAATTCTTGAATTTTTCAACATTGTTCATTGAAGTACAGAGGGCAAAGTTCCAATCTGAATGTATGTTTGCAATTAGCAGCAAGAGGTTCAGTCTCAAGGGGTATTACAGTTTATTTCCATTGATGAAATGGCTGGTTTAAGTAAGCTACATTTTATCAGGAGAATACTGTGAAATAATATTTAACAGAGAAATAAGGCACACTTCCATTCCCTAACACACAGTCTGCATGGATGTAGCAAGGAAGACACTATTATAATTTACTTTCATGTTTGTACTGAAATTATCCCAGAGTCTTGAAACAGAATAGAGCCAATGAGTGCATTCTACTCAGGCAGAAGATATTGTACTACTTGAGACTACAGAAAGCTGGCACTGACATTCCCAGGAAATCAGAAAGAGGTGTCAAACAAATTCCTTCTTAAATTCAAAAGAAAACAGACGCATATTTAAAGACTGGCTTAAGGATGAAGGCGGTGTTTTAAAATACATATTTTTAACTTCACTTTTTTCTTTTGTTCATTTTCTTAAAAGTTCTTACCTTCTTCTTACAATCTAGAAATTTACATGACATGAGACTCATGAAACTAAACTTGCTTAAAAAATAAAAATAAAAATGCAGAGATGTGAGCAGTGCACCAAAATTAAGAATATTTAATTGACAGATTTAAACCTAATGTCATATACCTTTACAGGACTTGTATTTATTTATTATCTGTCCCTTATCCCTGGTTAGCCAAGCCTCAAAGGTGTTATTGAAACCTCTCTAACTACTTTACTCTGAAATAATACACATTTGATAAGATATCATATAAAGGGAGGGCTGTTTTCTATATTCCACATTTTGTCATATTATTGGTTGTCTTTATCTTATATATATTTTTTCTTATGATTTATGCCAGATATATCTCATATTTTCACTGCCTTTTATTTTGGATAAAAATGCTCCTCTCCTTGCTTGTGGTTGTTTCTCACTCATTTACCCAATGGAAGAGACACTGAGAGAAATGTGTAATATCTCTGACATTTAAAAACTTTAGTAGAAAAATCATGTGCTATAGCAATCTTGAAAACATATGCAGAGCAGTTTGTATGGGGTATACAGTGCTAAGAATGAAATCTTAGCTGCAAGATTTTGTGGAACAGACTTCTAAGAGTGACATATTGTACGAGTGTGATTGTCATTATGCCCTTTCTAACATAAGCCCCCAGAACTTGATGGGATATTGTCTGGAGATTTTATGGCTGTTTGTCTCACATGTCCAGCCTTTGCCACCTCAGCCCATCCTGTTTACAGCAGACTCATGGCTGTTCTGACATATCTTGCTAACATTAAGTCTATAAGGAGCTTGCACTTGCAGAACTGAGCTCCACTATGTTGCTCACACGTCCTACACAAAATGCCTCCCTAAGAAAGGGACAGAATGAGCATTATCGAGAGTTTTCTTCAGTACTACTGTGTCTAAAACCAGCTGCTTTAGGCTTTCTGATTGGAACAAAAGAAAAGAATTGAAATCTGGCCCAAGGGTATTTAATATTACATGAATTCAAGTCATGCACGGAAACTCAAAGAACCCCTTTGTGAACAGACACCATGAGACTACAACCAACTGTGCAATCACAGCCACCCCACAATGCCATACGTATGCAAAGGGTCTCCAGCCTCACAAAAGGGTGACTGATGCCTTGTGCTGTGGTATTGTCTTCTCTTTATTAATCACTGCAGGTTGGTTTTGGCACAATCTGCCCTGTACCCTGAGGTCTTATTGGTTGAGAAAGAGTTGAACTTGTCTTGCAAAACTCACTCAAGACATCACAGACTTCCCAAGCAGAAGGCAAACCACTGAAATAACTTAGAAGGGCCGGAGAGGAAGGTGACAACGTTTCCTTGCAGGATCTATCTGACTGTTTATTAATGCAGTCAAGCTGGGACTAAATGTCAAGTCAGGGTATTCACAAAGAATGGGAAAGATCCATCTGCTGAATCCCCCAGGTTGCATTTAACTATCCTTCTGATCTGACTGCAGATATTTCAGAAGTCAAGTTTAATAACAAATCTCAGTTAAGCTGTAAGCCACACTTCAGTGCTGCCCAACTCATGAACTGAGCACTTAGCTTTTTGTTAAATATCACTTTCAGATAATTTACTTTACTGAAAAGCTTCCTTTCCTCAATATGTTCATTCCCTGCAAACAGAAATCTGTCATCACCTGTTCTGTGCTTGTTTGCATGCTGATAGCTTCTCTCCTCTCATAAATCCCATTAATTAATGAGTAGTCAGCAGGGAATTGTCTCCTCAGGCTCATTAAAGAAATGGACACTAAAATGATATGAAAGCAGCTGCCTCCTTTCTGTCATTCCCTTCTGACGGCTACTGCTTCCCTCATCAGTGCTAAATTATAACACTGCTTTGATTAGTAGTCCAGTTACTTGCTGCAGCTGCATTTGTAGATGGAAATCTTAACTACACAGCCATGTTTAATTGATATTCTCATCAAAATGTTAACATTGTATTAAAAAAAAAAAAAAAAAAAGGCACGTGTACTTGTATTAAATCCTTCTGGCATTTTTTTGATGTTGTAGGCAGATTGAAAAGTCGTGTTATTTCTCAAAGCTTTCTAATAAGACAGTGACTGTGAGCTGAGCTCATTTGGGAACCAGAGGAAAAATCTGTGTAGAATCTTGGATCATCATTTCAGCACCTAAACTTTCCTTTCTGTGGAAAAAAAAAACAACATTTATTTGCTTGTTTGCTTGTTTGTTTAAAACAGGGAGACAAAGTCTCTTGAATTTCATCAATAAATCTCTAATCAAAAAGCACTCCCCACCTATGTTGGACAGAGCATCTGTATCACAGCTGGGTTAAAAGTTCATGACTAAGGACGTGTTCTAACTCATACAACTTGGGAAGGTTGCTTATGCTTAAGTGAGGAAAGACCTGCCTATATTCCCATTTATTTTTAATCCATGCAAGAAGCGGAGTTTAAGTACTAACATATCCCTTGTTTTTAAAGCCTAATTCTTAGACAGGACCACATCAGGACAAGACCCTGTACTGAAGCTTCAGAGGCTAGCTGACCTGCTACCGTAATCTTTAAACACATGGCACAGTGGATGTTTGAGGCAACATTAACAAGTGCGTTCAACAAGCAGATTTAGCAGAAAAATTGGTTATTAAAGTGGACCAGACATACTTTGAAAAAGTAGTTGCAACTTTCCCTTCTATTATTCACTTGAATTGTTCTCTTTTTTTATTTAGGAACTAGTGTTACATCATGATAAATATAATTACTTTAAGTACCGCTTGCAAGTGCTTCTTTTTTCGTTGATAGCCTGTAGCTGTCATTGTATTATTTTGCATTGTTTGAACAATGTCTCCCTTTGAACTGTCTTGTAGGAGCAAAGAAACTAGCTAGCTCACTCAGTATATCATATTTATCACAGTTTTCTGTGAATCTGTAGGAGATTCACATCTTTTATTAGGGTTGCTTAGAAATGTCACGGCTCTGTTCTCAAAAATCAGAAAAGACAACTCTCTGTACAACTTGTAACTGGACTCCAAGCTTGAGTCCAACACCTGAGTTGTATTAAATTAAATGAATTTAGGCTTAACAGGGTGATTCATGGGCATGCTATAAAGTTCATAGTGCAAATTCATCGTGCTAATTATCCACTAAACTCAATGTATGTTATTAACTATTTCAATGTAAATATTCAATATTTCAATATATAAGTAGCCTTATTTTTTATTATTATTATTTTTTTAAATGGAAATATTTATAAACACTTCCTTTCCTGAACAGAAGTCACTTGAAAGCCATTCTCTGGTTCATGGATCCAGTGAGGCAGACAAGATGATTTATCAGTTCCTTTCATTTACACATCTCAGTTCTCCTATGGCAGTAGAGCTTTTTCTTCTCAGAAGTTAAATATAAATTTATCACATATATGTGAAAAGTTTTACATCTTATTAAACCTTTAATATATTTCTCAGTGTCTCTACTTCTTTTTTGTTGTACTGATCCATAACGTTCAAGTCATTAAATGATTTATGCCTCTAAGATTAATTATAATACATATTTTTATTAATTAAGAGGTGCAGTTGGCATAATATTTGATGTTGCTGTTAATTTATTAAATCTTTTGAAATAAAAGATAAAATATTATCCTGCTAGTATAATATTAATGCTGTTGTTCCACACCAACTGCCATGAAAAACAATAATCAAATGAAATGAAGTGCATACATTACAGGGGGATCAGACTTTTTATCTGTTAGTAATGAACTTGAGGCAAGAGAGAAGGGCAAATTATTTGATTTTAGGTCTTTGTCCATAAAACATGAGAAAGAACTTGTGTAAAGGGAAAGGCAGACTCCTAACAACACACTTCATATATGTAAGGATGTATTGAATAAGCGTACATGCAGATGAATCACTATCACGTGCCAGTGCTCTGAAAAAGACTAATTATTTTGTAACAAAAGAATGTATAGTAGTAGGGTAATCTTAAACTTATCTGAGTTGTTATTCACATATATATATATATATATACAGTATGTAGGTCTATAATGGATGTGTTTTGATTGAAGTAACTCATAGTTAGATCCCTACTGGAAGTCCTGAGATAAAAACACTTCTTTATCTGAGACTCACTGCCCGAAGAGTCTTGCTGCTGTGATTATTGACAGTGGTCGACAGTGTGGTGAGCTGCAGCTATTTTCCACTCAGTCAGGAAGCCAAGATTTTCCCAAGGCAAATAAATAATTTTATTTTCTGAACAAACTTGGTGTTTGTGTTGCCTTGGAGAGTAGGATAAAGGATACAACTGTAATGCATATCTAATAATATTTGGAGAGAAGAACCAGACAGAATACAGCTTTAGGTCCAGCAGTCTTCAAGAAGTCTTCAATAGATACAGAAAATTACCAGCGTCACTGATCTCTGCCTAGGTAATGATACCCTACAAACTCCTAATTTTCTGACTTTCTGTTTTGTTGTTGCTATTTCAACAAAGGTCCCCATAGCAGAGTACTTCCATTGTTTTTCCTGTACCACTCATTTATTTATATACCCCCATGTTTATTTCTGTATCTTTTCTTTGACTAATATCATTATCAACAATACATGGCATGTTTGAGACAAACATGTATTCGTGGCCAGTGTAAATGCATATATTTGTGGCAAGATGCAGCCAGTGCTTTCAGTATAAATTATAAATTTCTTCATCAGCTTTGTTTTAGAAACCCGGACAAAAAAGCCCACGTTTTTCATATTCATTTTGACTAATTGTTCAGCAATTTAAATGAAGGAAAAATACGTGAGAAGGTTATTTTGAATGCCATGTATCTAGATCATTATCTGCAGGATGGAGCAGTATAACTATTTCTTAGGACCAGATTGTTCTACAGATGTGTAATTTCAAAATACCCAAACGAGGTAATGAACTCACATTCTTATGCAAGCCTTGCTCACATCTTCATGCAAGGAAATGCATTCTCGTTTATATAAAGTTCTTCTCAGGAATTCATACAAATAGATTGAAAGTGATGACAGTAATCAAAGCTGTTATGTAACAAAATGGACAATATCTGAAACGATAACTGCTAGGCATATTTTTCATTTTATTCAAAGGCTCTTGCAGCTAACAGGTATAATTATTTATTTCATTTGTTTTTGATCCTTAATTATGAAGATCTTTTTCAAAACATCATACTCATGCAAGCAGAACACAAGTTCAATATTCTTTTAGAATTATACTGGGTACACTGATCAAGTAAGAAAATGAAATGTCGCTTATAATAACTTTAAGGAGTGCATATCAGCTAACACAGAGATAGAATGTGTAGTCATGAAGGTCTATAGGAAGGTGAGACGTTGTATAACAGCAGAGTTATAACTGAGTAGAGAAAAGAGGGTACCATTTTTGTTTTTTAAGGTTTTTTTTTCCTTACTTAGTCTGCTTATTTCAGACAAATCAGAAATAAATTGTCCCATTGTGGCGTGAAAGACGCCATTATTATGACGCCATTATTATGAAAGACGCTTAGATTATTAAAAAAGGCTTTTCCTGGTCCTTTGAAACAAAAATTCAAGTCAAATCACTGTCAAATCTGAAAAAAACATATTTTTTCAGGCCAGGAAAAATGAAATTTGAAATTTTAGTGATTATAATTGGAACTGTTTTGATAAATGAAGAAGAAAGGATCTGCAAATAATTAAAGAAGTAATTATGTCTTTATGTTACCTGCACTATTTGTCAAAAATAAAATAAGCAGATATGCATTACATACTTGATGTGGATGCAGCTTCACCATCAAGGAAAATAAAGATATCAGAGGGATTAGGAGTTTCCCAAGCCAAGAATTTGAGTAAATATGAACAGAAGGATTTTAGGGTTATTTGGGGTTAGCACAGCAACGTATGTAAGGTGGATTTTAATGTCAATCTGTTCTTCTTCTTTCTTTTTGTTTGTTTGTTTGTTTGTTGTTTGTTTTAATTTTGGCGAGAAATTAATGCAATACACAGCTGCTTTCAAGGGAACTGTATTTAACAACTGTGACGATATATTTTAATGGGAATATAAATTTTAATTGGCAGTTCCAAATGGGAAGCAGTTTCCTACAATTACCGGTGGTAGGACCTGGTGATCAGATGGTCTCTGGATCCGTCATTCTTTAGGGACTGTTAACCACTAAAAGTGCAATAGTACTTTAAGAAAATAGCCCCTGAAAAATAAACAAACAAATAAATAACAAATCAGCTGATCATTTACCGTTATCAAATTTCTTTTTAAAAATACTTATACTGAAAAAAATGGTACGATACTCAAAAGCCTTCACTGAGTGAAAACAGTAAGTGGAAAGACAGGAATCTTTAACAATGGCCAGAAAAAAATGTAAACCATAATTAAAGTCATATTTCACTTATATTTTCATGTAGCAGACAAGTTGCTGATTTTGTAATGATTTTCATTTTCTCTTTCCACCCAATCTATCCAGATTTTAAAAGAGGGAATTCCTATATGATTAGTTTTGAACTGAATTTATGATATTTTGAAACTTGGGGGGGGGGGGGGGGGCGGGGGGGGGCAGTAGGGTTCATTGCATTTCAGAGAAGGTATATTTAGCAAATACAGCTTCCCCTCAAGCTTTGTACTTCACATAATTACATTCTACATACAGTAATTGAAACTTGCAAATACGTCAAACTGTGTGTTTTCACAAACCAGCAGTAATCAACCCAAATTATTTAAATTCACTATTTGACATAATTGCTATAAATATGACAGAAAAAAAAATATTTCTAGGGTGTATTAATTTAAAACTATATCAAATGGCTACCTAGGGAGATAACTGCATTGTGTTCCTATGGATATCTGCAGGATAGCACCACTCACTGCAAAACCCTTGTTTTTCCATAAACTATTTAGATTTACTTGAAGATTTACTGCAGTCTGGGACCATATGATGTGCACCTCTCTGATTCAGAAATTGCCATAAAATCAAGCAACTAGAAACTGCTGTCCAGAAGCTCAGCAGCTGTCAGCAGGAATAGCTCCACTGAAGTCAGAAAAATAACACTGATTTTTACCAACAGAGGATTAAAATTGAACTTCCAGGGAGAATACCCATGCTGGTTGCCCTACATTGATGCAATAGATTTGTTGCCTCGACAAAGACTGCTCAAAGACCAGCCCAGAGATTGTGCATTTCATGTGTGACAGAAATGGCTCTCCAGGGGTTCATGAAAGCCAAATGCTGATTGCTGTTTCCAGCCCTTCTGAACCTCTGAGATGGCATTTGTCCCTGAGAGAAAAAAGAAGATTTCTCCAACATGTTTGCTTTGAGAAGTTCTGTGTACATTGGAAGGGAAGAGGGCAGGGGGTGGAATGGGTCCGAATGTTCTAAATTGTGATTGAATGTAAGGTCATGAGGTTCATCTGTCCCAACTGGATGGTTGGCTTGCAAAAAGACACAGAGGATATTAATTGATAATGGGTATCACTGACTGGCTCTGTTTATTCTTTATAAATAGAGTCACTGAAGGAAAAGGACTCCTGAGAAAATATTTGTATGCGTGCTGTTCAGAAATATGGCCACACTCTGTTAGTCCCTGGAGATACTATGAATTAATGAAAAGGCTGAAAAATGTACGGATAAATTTTTCATCCATTTAATGATATTTGTGTGGAGTCGAAACAAACAAACAACAACAAAACCAACCAACAACAAACACAGTGAAACAAAGCAAATAAAAGCATGCTGATGCTTCTCCTTCTTTATTACAGATGTTAAGGATGCTTGTAACCACCAAGCACGTACATTACTGAAGCAGAAAACCAGTAAGAATAAGTTGCTTAAAAGGATTTTTATCCTTTCCTTCCTCACTGTAAGCACCAGGATGGTTCAAATCTTGTTAAATTATCTTGTTTCTCCCTCTAAGCTCTCTTGAGAATCTGGAGCTCCCTGTGGACTTTGCCTACAGCAGTATTCCAAAGTGGTTGGATGCAGAGAAGTGTCTTACAAAAGACAACTAACTTGCTTATCATTTTCTTTCTTTCCCCTTTTGTTTTTTGTCTTTAATGGAGATGCTATTGTTTTGTTCTGCGAAGAGCCTGAACGACAGAAGAGTATAAATCTGTAGAAGTAAAATATTTCATTTTCCAAGTTAAAAAAATAATAATAAAATAAAAGAAAAAGAAAGATATATATATAGCTTCATTCTCAAATTATGAATCAAATATTGCTGTTTAATGGGTGTGCGCATTATTGCACTAGAAAACTTAAGCAACTGTTGTTTATTAAAAACAAACACATAAAGCTGTTTTCTAGCTGCAGACTGGCACACAAACAGCTAAAGTTAAAAATAACGGAACGCTCCTTTTAATCAATTCAGTGATTTAAACTGATATTACATCCACCCTCCGTCCAAAGACAAGATAGAGTTTGAGACAAAGCCCCAGGCCTCATGTGGACACATGAATAATTCTGGGTAGAATTTAGATGGAATTCCAAGTAAAGCAGTAGTATTAATTCACAAATTGTAGTTAACACACTGTAAGAACAACAAATGCTCAAGCAGAGTGAAAATGCAGTAAAAATTGCTCACTGTTCCATATTGAGTTGACGTACTAAACAGACTGCTTCAGTGGAGGGCATGTAGCAGGGGGGAAGCATCTCTTCCACTTGTCATATAAAATTCCCAGATGATGCACATAAGTAAACACACCACTCTTGTATTATCTGTCCTCCCACAAGATTTGCAAGACTTTCAGTGCAGTGAGGTGCACAAGTGAATCTAGAAGCCTGAGTGGCAAAAGGAGTGTACTGGTTTGCTTTATGCAACATTTTTGTCCATCCGCACCCCCCCCCCCCCCCCCCTCCCCTCCACCCCCCAAAAAAGGGGGTGGGGGGGGTGGAAAGAAAGGACTTCTACCCAGAAAGCTGATCTTACTGGACAAGCTCAGTAAATCTTTGACACAGTTTTGGTGTGAAAGGACAAGTTATGAGATCCCAGACTCAACAAGTAATAGCTTTTATGGACTTGAAATCATTTAGCACTCAAATAACTGAATTTTAATTCTCCATATTCTCTTTTTGTTAGTACTGGGAAGATTATTATTAATGTTCACTTCCTAACCGCTTACTAGGGCAAATTTGCTCCTTTTTTAATCCATTTTTTAATGATTTTTTTTTTCCTTTCTTATTTTCCCTTTTTCTTTTCTTTTTTTCTTTTCTCCTTTCCCCTTTCTCCTTCTTCCTTTTTCCTTTTTTCTCCACCTCTGTGCTGTTCATGGAACTTAGGGAAGGCAAGTTAGGTACACCTTGAATATAGATCAGAAAAAGATTAGGACCCCTGTGCACAGAGAGTAGATGAAAGCTCCGGTTGAGTTTGGTCTGGGCAATTAAGTCCAAGTAGAGGTCTCGGGGTTCCTGATACAGATCATGATTAATGTATCCATTAATCATGGATGTATAATTGTAGATGCATAATCAATAGTACATTTGCATGTTTTTATTTCAGATTCATATGAATCCTGTCAAAAGAATGAAGAGGTCTTTCATTTCAAACATATATTTTGTATTCCGCACCAGAAGTTATCTTTATATTTCAAATATTACTTTAAATGTTTATGATTAGGAATTGAAAGGGAATTTGAGAAATGTATCTTGCACACCTTCTTGAAGTTATGTAAGATAAAGACTCATTTGAAATCTAGTGATCTCACTTCAGTAATGGGCATTCACAGCTAGGGATTTGGCTGTCTTTCATACTGTTTTGGGAGCTTACAGCCTAAATTGAGGTTAGGCCTTCTGTAAGTCCATTGGCACAGAAAATGAAGTATGACTGTTTATATTGAATGTGTAGTATTGGCTACTTTCAGAATGTATTTGCTGGACTAAAAAAAAAAAAAAAGAAAAAAAAAAAAGAAAAAAAAAAAGCTAAATATCTTTAAATATATAAGCCTGAGATATTCTAATTTTCAGAATAAAATGAGAAATTCCAAAATAACAGTATGAAGACACGGTCTATACCCTCCTTCCTTTGTAATCACCAACAAGCTGGTCATTAACAAGAAGACTTATTATAGTTATGTGCTCTTTCAGAACTATATTGTATCTTAACAAATAGATTTGTATCAGTGACGTGTGCTAATGGTTGTGTTGTCGACTGAAAATGTGACTCTCCTATTAACACATATTTGTTTAGGTTCCCCAGTGAGCATTCAAGTTGATTTTAAAAGCTAGTGAAAATAAAGTTATTGCATAGTAAACATTTGCTACCAGTTTATTTAGCATATTTGCTGAAGATTTATAGAAACTAGAGCTGTTTTCAGTAGCGTCGAATCTACCAAATCTTCCACTGGTGTTTGTTAGCCCTGAACCATTTAAACCAGCTACAGAACTACTTTGGGGCATTCAATATGTCATCAGATTAGTGTAATGTGTTTTCAAAAGTTTTTAATTGCTCAAGTTTAAGGATTTTTTTTATATTCAGTATATTACTCACTGTACTACGCCAGATTAGATTTTATTAACAGGCAAAAAACATCCTTTATATTAAAGTATTGGTCCTACGATCTAGTGCCATATTGTGTTTCCTGCATGCATTTACATAATTTTTTTAGGATATGCTAATAAATTGTTCTTTTATACCGTAGAACTCTTTACTAGAATACACTGAACACAAGAAATGGATATGGTTTTCCTACAAATCCAGTTTTATATTAACAATATTTAACATTCTATTTTTGGAACTATATTTAGTTTTCCATGATTCTTTCCTTCTCAGTTTCATATTTCCATCTGAGCTCTAGTGTTCCCATCTCGGTGGTTTGGGGTCTTCGTATATTCTCCTCTAAGAGAGTTTGGCAGGGAGATGAGCAGTGATACTGATATCCTTCAGCATGTTGCAGGGGACTAATGAAGTAAAATGTCTAGACAGACAAGAAAAAAAAAGGTGTTTTCTTAAGCCCAGAGCCCTGAAGCCTGTAACAACTTGTATAATCCTACAGAAAACTACATTTCTAAAAAATGGTTGAAAACAATATGTACTTATTAATCTATTCATTTTGCATAAACTAATGATATTCTGCAGCAGAATGTTCAGGTGTCTGTATTTAAAAGTCTGACCCTCTCATTATACTACCTAATGCGTTTTCGTTTGTACTCTACAATCACAGAATCACAGAATTGTAGGGGCTGGAAGGGACCTCTAGAGATCACTGAGTCCAACCCCATTGCAAAGCTGGCTACCTAGACTAGATTGCACAGGTAGGCGTTAAGATGGGTCTTGAATATCTCCAGAGAAGGAGACTCCGCAGTCCCCCTAGGCAGCCTGCTTGATTTCATTTTATAAATACACAAAAACTCGAACACTAATCATTCCTGTGTGCTCTGGTAAAAGAATAGTCCTAGCTTTGAATGTAAATGCAATATATTTCTGGACACAGAATTGACATCTCACATAGGAACAAGCACAGTGTCTCACTGTTCAGGTGAGGCTTGTATGAAAGGAACTGAATGCTGCTCTGGGACTACATCTAATGTTTTGGGGGTACAGATTTTTTTGTTGTTTTCCTTTATTTTATTATTATTATTGTTATTATTTTGGAGAACACCAAATCTCATTAGCCTCTCTTTAAGCATCTGAAGGCTTTGGTTATCTGCATTGTGGAGGCTGAGTATAAAGATTCTAACATGCCAGAGCTATTATTCACAGAAGTTATCTTCAGCGTTGACAACTGAGCAATTCAGGATGGTAGAACAACAGTTTAATAATCCCTTTAAAGAGGAAGGATATGTGATAGTGGACACAAAGTTTTGTCTGATTGGCATTACACATTGTGGGGTGATGTGCAGTGCTCAGCTCTGAGATAATATTTGTAGGTGACTGTCACAGCCTTCCAATGCATAGCCCCATTTTTTGCTTATTTTACTTGCACACGTTCACAAACACTCTGCCCTTCTAGAGTGACTGACCAACTGTGTAACATCCTTTTTCCAGTCACTGATAACGAGTCAAAGGCACAGTATAGCCTTCAAAAGGAATATGAGAAAACAGGCTTCGTAATGATGGGAGATGGACCTACATTTTATTCTATCGTATTACTAACATTAGCTATAATCTTTGCAGGTGTTGTGGGAGATAAAACGCATCTCAAACTGTCAGTTATCTTTACTGCTGGCCTTACGTCTCACCTAGAAATCCTATAACTTAATTCCCAGGATTCAAAAGAAAGGGACAATGAATCTCTATAACAGACTTTCTTCTCTTCTCTGATATTCAGTGCTAGCCCTAGCTGAAGCCAAAATACAAGGAAAGGCAGATCTCTGACCTTGTGCTGTACTTCAGCCACACTGCAGCCTCTCTGCAGCACAGCCCACAGATGTAGCATTATTGCTGGAGTGTAATCAGGTTAACCTCAAAGAGAGAGTATGCTTTACAGCATGTACAGTGCCGACAAAACATGAAGAGCTCCAGAGGCAAAAGCCACTGTCTGACTGTGGTCAAGCCTCTTCCTTGTGCCTGCAGACTTCATAGCATGGGAGTGCAGTACTAATTTGTGCTTTGTGCATGGCACATCTAATGCTGAGTATTAGGGATTAAAGGACAGTCAGCAGCACTCTGCCCTGTGTTTTAACTTCTCAAGGTAGACTGTAGAGGAGGAATTACCTTCATCTCTGCGTCAGTGTGTATTAACTGGAATGACTGCTGAGTTTTCTCTGTATAAGGTGCTGTTATCTCAAAATGACTGCAATAACTACGAGTTTTTTAGATGTATGGTGGAAGTGCTAAATGTTAGTTAGGGCAGCTCTTAGATCTACGCTCAGTGCAGATTATGTTCTTGCTGTGGCTCTGGCTCTGGGTTGCACTAGCATTTGGATCATCCTGCACCAGTAGTCAGTGCCAAGAAACGGTATGCCTGATTTTGGAGAGAGCTTCCCTAAGGGAAGTCACAGCCTTGCTAGTCAGGGATTGTCCTGCTCTGCTGCAGCCTCACCTTGAGCAGTGTGTGCAGGTTTGGGCTCATCAATATGAGGCATAAAACTGTTAGAGAGCATCCAAAGGTGGGATATGAAGATAGAGAAGGGTCTGAAGGTCAAGGTACATGAGGGCTGACTGATGTCTCTTTGTTTGTTCAACCTAGAGAAGACAGAACTAAGGGGAGGCGTCACGGTGGCCTGCAGCTTTTCACAGTGAGAAGAGGGGCAATACTGATCTCTGCTCTCTGGTGACAGTGACAAGATCCAAAGGAGTGGCATGGAGCTTTGTCAGGGGAGGGTCGGGTCAGGTGGGTGTGAAGAAAAAGTTCTGCCCCAGGGACAGAGGGCATGGAAAAGGCAGCGTGGGGCAATTGGCACAGCCTCGAGTTGCTGGTGCTCAGAGAACGTTTCAGAAACAGGGTTTGAATTTTGTGTGGTCCTATGTGGAGGCAGGAATTGGACTCAGTGTTTCTTGAGGGACCCTTCCAACTGAGAATATTCTGTGAATCTATGGATCTATCTCATCGTAAATTACAAGATGGGCCGTTTGTCTTTTGTTATATCCCACAATGGATGGAAAACATTTCTGACCTATTTTACCCACCACATTACAAAGAAATATTTGTCATGCTTTGCCCTTTGCTCAACTTGAATGACCTTCATTTGGACATTATAGTCATCATGGTAGAAGAAACTGGAGATGATTTACCCTTTAGGAAAATACTTTATAAGTGTTTGCCTAGGTGCTATATGAAATATCCTGTAATGCCTTTGAGATCTGGCATGTCCCTGTCACTTTTATTTAAATTCTCTTGTTTTTCACTTCAGTATTCTAAGTGGATCTTCAGGTTTTGTACCTGAAGAAAGAACAAACAAAGGCAGAAATTCCTAAAGTTATGGAAATTAAATCAGGATGTACAAAACAATAGTGTAATCTTACATGCTTTTCATTTCTTTTTCTTTTATAGGGGTCCTTATTTATATGGATAGGTTTGATAGATATTGGACTTATGATATACTAATTTTATTCTACCTCTAACTATAAAAACCTGATGCTTGTTTAGATTTCTTAGACATTTTATCTCTTATTGGCTCTTGACGTCCCTTATATTTTATGGTTTCACATGATGTGTTCAGACCGCTCAGATCTACAGTCCAAATCAGTCTTGATGACATTTCTCTTTCTTTTAATATGACTTAGATTAATAAATAAACGAATGAATGAATGAATGAATAAATAAATAAAATAAAAGTCTGTGCTTCCTAATGTTACTTAAATTGAAGCTGCTGTTTCTGTTCTTTTCAATCATACAGGAAATCGAGTAATCCGTTTAGATACTGGTACATATTTCTATTTTATATAGTTAGGTATGTCACCTGCTCATCCTCAGACGGCTTTATGCACTTATAGATCGGAAGCAGGAGGCTTATATCTGCTGTAACTACTGACCTTTGCTCTTTGCTTTTCAGTCTTGTCTCAGGACTTACACACGAGCTACTCATTCACCTACACGCTCTCAGATCAGAACAAAATTCCAAAATGTCAGATTGTCACCGGAGAAAGAACAGGGAAATCTGTCAGGTACTCTAAGACTCTGATGGCAGCTAGGACTTACAGCCTCCGGTATTCTTACACAATTGTATAAAATAAAGATCCTGTAGATGGTGGATCTGAAGCCTTATGTTGCTGTAATTTCAGAATATGTATATATATTTCAAAACCTCACGCAAAGATGCATAGGCAGTATGGCTTTAAACACACAGTAGCTGAGAAAGGAAAATGATTTCCGTTTGTTTTTCGTTCACTGTATGCAGGTGAGTGATGCACAGAGCAGTGGATTAACACTTGGACTTCTTCTGAGTTTCTTCTTCTTTTGAAAGCTTACAATGCGCAAAGACAACGTTGGTTAAACACTATTTACTAGGATAGACACAAGCATATATTTGTCATCTCCTACTGAAGAATTCAGCTCAGCTCTCTTTCCAAGGTGCATTTTCAGCCGAGAACAATCATTGTAGGCAAATTCTACTACACTCCATACAGAAATTTTATTTGTTGCCCAATCCATAAAATGTTATGAGCGACTATGGAAGTTACCTGCTGTAGTGCAATGATGTATCTATTCTTTACCTCTCTGTGATATCGACAATGTGCTATTCTACACTGTTCTACAGGGAACACATTTATAGTTTGGCATCTTTTCATGCTATTCCCTTTCCAATTATTACAAGCAAAATTAATAGCTAGGTTTCCAGGTCATCAAATCTCTTGAGCATGGTTGTTATGGTTTAGGAGGTGAGAAAGCAGCCAGAGAATCAGTGCTGATAGCTTTATATTGATGCATATTATGTTTCCATGAAGTATTGAGGACTTAGTTCCTAAGATAGGCATAAGCATATTATTGCTGTCTTTTGCCATTGATTTTTCAGTGGTTTGGATTCCTCATTCTTATCAAAGCATACGTGGAATTCATCAAGCCAAATATCAGGATCGAAATTCAGCTGTCTATAAACAGTTTGCAACTACCATCTGAGATACCCTGAAATATCTGAAACATCCTGATAGGAGTTGTTAATACAATAAATAAGATTTGCACCCCACAGATGCGCTAGATGAAAGGCAAGTTCATGTAGTTCGAGCAGAGAGATACAAAAGCCCTGATATCTAAATATGAAGCTGAATTTCACCCTGAAAGCTAGATGAGGTCAATCCTACCTTTCAAAACAGTATAATGAGAGCTTTTAGTCAGTTATGTCTCGTACCACTATACAAAAAGAGATTTGTAAGATGATGCAAATGCTTTTATTCTTGTATAAACATCCCATGTCTCGTGTGATGTTTGATATCATTTAGTATCATTTAATATTATTTTCATGGTTGTGACTTCTGCACACTATTTGTACAATGGTAAAGAAAAACAAACATTAGTGACAGACATTAAGATAAAGAACAAGGTAAATGGAGATCATAACTACACCACAACTGATAAATATTTTTTTCCTAGGTTTAATTGCATCTGTGTTCTGGCGATCTGCAAGTGTTTGTAGCAGCACCATCTAGGGGCTACAGCTAATAACAGTGTTAACATGGCAGAGAAATTTCCAAAACCAGTTTTCGCACTCACTGCCACAGCTACGTAACTGAATAATATTCATTTGCTATTTCAATATTTCTTTGTTCAGTGAGCTTCAGTGACTCATTTTACTTCATTTTCCTCTGAAATACAGAGACGTGAGAAAAACAAAAGAAGTTGCAGCTTGATTTTTAGATGAAATATCTCATTGAAAAACTGGCTTCTCTGAACACAACAGGAAAGCTTTCATTGATGTCTATTAGCTGAGATTTTACTTGATTACTTTTCCTATTCCAACACACTCTCCTTTAATGAAATACATTTACATCTGCAACATGTGAAGCAGGCAATTCTAAGGCTTAATCTTTCTGTAGTGTCTTTAAAATTAAGTTGAAGATTTGAAAACAAGTAAGAAATAATAACCAGATATTTATGCTTCCTGCTCAAGATACCGTGCAGAAATACATCTCCTTGTTTTGCATGTTTCTCCTCCCTTTTCAATACATAAATTTTTTCATCCATCAGGAACTACTGCCAAGAAGCCCAAAAAGTCCATAGATCCCAGATTATCTCTCTATTCTCTATGAAGAAAAAAATATTTAGGGTCTGACCTTTTTCTTAAATTCCCCGGTGAAATTGGAAGCATCTTTAATCATATCAGTAGAACTAAAATGATAGAATTAATAGAGTCAGAAGAATTATAAGCAGATATTAAGGTCTGGCTACAACAATTATCTGCTAGGTTTTTTTTTTTTCACACCCACGTTCTGTTATAGAGTTTTTAAGTTCAGGAATGCCGATGATAATGTATTTCTTGCCAATTACTAAGATTTTAATGGATTTTTTTTTTTTTAATAAATTGCAAATTTATGCAGAAAGCTAGCATACTGCAAAAAGCTAAGAGACTGTGAAGCAAATACATTTTCTTTAATAGTATCGTTAGCTTCAATTATGTGAAGTCAGGATTGGGGCTCTTATTTACCACACTTCTTTTTTAAATATGAACTGAGGAGTAGAAATGATAGTAGATAAGGGAGGAGGAAGAAAAGAGTGAATAAGAGGGCTGAGTGGACTGCTGGGATGCTCAGAACTGCTGTTCAGCAGGTGTGCTCCCATATTTACCCCTGGACTGCCAGAAGCTCAGTTCTGGACAAGACACACTGAGAGCTGCCAAAGCATCATCACTTCATGCTTGGCATAGTGTCTGCAAGACTTCTTTGGTATGGGATTTGGCTGAGGAACACCCTACTCTGCAGTTTGCATGAAGATTAAGCTACTTTCATGATGCTTTCTCTGAAAATATCTGCTTAGTTAGAAATCCTAATGCAAACATTTAATTCTCTTGCTGGTCCATCACAGTGAAGTTTTTTTTTTAAGCTGCAGCCAAGAACGGAAGGAAGGAATTCCGATTATGAACTTCGAAGTGATTTTATTTTTGTTCAAACCAGGCACTGCTTTAGATCAGGTGGAATATTTAACACATTATAAATTATTGTGCTGCTAATTTCATAGTAGCTCTGTTGGGAAACTAGATATTCATCTAGTTGTTCCAGATATCAAGGTCTAAGTGGCACGATCTGAATAAACCCATGTGTGCCTGTAGGAATAAATAAATAAATAAATAAACAAATGTCTGTAATTGCTTGAGTGTCCATGCTGTCCCAAAGTTTCTGATTAAAAAGAACAATTCCTAACAAATCTGGCTTTTTATCACCTCACATTGCAGTGGTTTATCTGTAATGTTGTGATTTCCAAATCAACAGAGGAGGGTATCCATTTTGTTGGAATTAATTGGAGGGGGCATGGTACTGTCCCCGAATTTCATAGAGTCAAGTTGATAAGGTTGGAAATAACCTTAAAGGTAACCTAGTTCCAAAGTTCATCTCACTGTGCTGGGAGTTGGGATTTTCCCCACCTGTTGCACCCTGGGGTGATAGAGAAATGCTCATAGCTTATTGTATCCTTCACGTAAAGAGACAAAGCAAGTAAACAACTTTTATTCTGTGACAAATTGTAGAGCCTGAGGCTTCTTTGTACTCAATGCGCTTTTCCATCTGTGAGGATTTTGCCTTGGTTTCTTAAGTTTAATTTTCATTCATCACAAATGTCATGGTGACTCCTTTCAATACAAACAAGCTTCTGTACGATACCTTTTTGGCTCAAAGCTGCATAACTGAATTTGAGTATGAGCATTAGCATGTCACCAGATTGCTACTTTACCTTATTTATTGCTTAGCCAAATGCACTTCTGTTCTAGTGCATTTCACTGTGAATATCTACATTTACCTATTAGTTTTAACACAGTTCACCTGATAGCTTCTCCATTAGTAACCGGTCAACATGCTTGTGGGAATATTATTGTTATTCTTTTTCATTTTCCTTTTTTCTTAGGGAAATTTGGGAAGCTTGAAATTTGTTTTCCTCTTGCACTGCAATAATACACTGTTGTCTGTGGAAGCGTGCTCATCACATGAATACATTCCTTGTTGTGAATAAATGTTTATAGAAACATCCTTACAGTACGTGCTTATTTCTTCTAGAATAATTGTTATTTATGCATAATAGTTTTTAGTAGAAAATATGAAGAAAAATACCTACACGGAAATCACTGATATTTTGTGGTTTCTTACAACATTGGCTTTACTTTCCTATCTGCTTCCTCATTATTATTATCATTATACTAAAGGTGCTAAAAGGGAAGCAGAAGAATAGTTGTTTAACTGAACTCAAGCTTTTACTGAACAAATTTTCTTATAAAATTAGAATCACTGTAGAAGTGAAGGCATTTTTAACATCACAATGCACTTAAATACTTTGTGTAATTAGCCAGCTTAGACTCTTTCACTGTTTATATTCAGTTCAGACCGCATCCTGATAGTGTTAAAGATGGTGGCTTGTCATGCTTCATATCACCCATTGGTCTATGATGTGCTAACACACATACAAGAATCATAATGCTCCTCAAAAAGTCAGGATCCAGAAAATGGTGTCAAGCCTGCTGAATTTCTGTGGAGGTTTATGCCTGATCTACCCGCTAGCAAAAATCAAGCCCATATCCCCATTGGAAAAAGAAGGCAGGAGTAGATTTTCTATCATCCACACCAGCTTTAAAACATGGCAAACAAAGTCAGCATGAGCACACAGGTGTGCAAAATTAGATATATATTTATGTACTTTGATGAACCAGGATCAAATAGAAAAGGAAAGAAGGAAACAACTTTCCTTTCTAAAATAGCCAAAATGAAATGTATTTTTCTGCAGTTAAGCCAACATTAAACTTAAATGACAGATTAAAAAAATCTTCAGAAAATGAAATTAGGCATGTCATGTTAACATCCAGGATACAACTTCCCACAACTTCCCTTTACTATCTTGGAGAAAAAGAGCAACACCTTCAGAAGAAAAAAAAACAACAACAAAACTTCTGAGGGATGAGTGACAAGATAGTTGAGTGGTAAATAGGGATATAAGCAATGTTTGAATAATTTATGTGTTCTGTGTGAGAGTGATTTTCCATTTTAGCTGTATGAATTCTCTTTGATCTGCTTTGCTACACATTTACATATCACAGCTGAAGGTCGTTTAAGAGTTATAGGGCAGAACCTTTCCATTGTGTTAATCACTTACAACACTAATTTCACACTACATCAGCCCTTTTAATTTTGGCTTGCAGAACCCAATACAGTCTCTGTGTAAAACACAGAGTCCAAAAGTCACAGTCACAGCTTCACAGTCACAGTCCAAAAGTCTTTCACACTGTACAGTGAAAACAAGGAACATCAATGAGATCCTAGACAGAAGGAAAGCACTAATTATAATGTAAAAACAATTGTTGGGTGAGCTGAAAAATGGTTTAGATTATGCTGCCTTTCAGGATACCCTAAGGCATCTCTGAAAAAAATGCTTTGCTGTGAAAAATTCTGACCCTGAAGGTATACTGAAATTAGAAGATTACCAATAATTTGAGCGGTAGGATGGGGATCAGTTTTCTTGTCTGAGTAGTAATGGTACAAAAACCACTAGCTACCAGCTATAAGCATCTGCTTCTGAGATGAAGCTGAATCGAGTTATGGAGGCTTATAATTACATGAGCAGAACTGTCCCATTCAGTCCCGTGTTTGTGATACTTCAGCCATGTGACTTACACATGCAGCCAAAAAAGCAAGGTTAATGCTACTGTAATCTGGGCTTACATCCCAGATTCTTCCTGAAGCCCAGTTTCAAATAACTTTAGTGAGCTGTATTCCCATAATAAAAATCAGTTTTCCACTGTGAATGTTACTGCTTGCATGCTGTAGATTTATTATTATTATTATTATTATTCACTATTTCATTGTCTCTATAACTGAATGACTGACAGAGAGGTTATTCCATAAGGTAAAATTTCAATAAAATATTTGGATTGGAGGGACCATAAGGATCAATGTACTGTATGGTGAGGGAGATTAAAAAAAAAAAAAAAAGAATTGGACAATAAATTAAATTGATTCAGTACTCGGTGTTTCAGTGTCACAAATTCACTCGTCTATATCTTTACAAGTCTCATTGCAACCTCACATCTCTGCTTAATCTTGTATTAGCATTCATTCTTCGGAGTAAATTCCTGAGTATAACATCTCCTATTTAATTCATGTGAACATATATGAATTAGTTGTTGTCAATAATAGGATTTATATCACTACATTTAATTATATATCACTGCATTTGAAAGGAAGAAAAGATTTAGTATTAGATCATTACTTTTCCAGACGGAATAAAATACTTCTAGTACATTAATATCCTGTTTTAAGTATTATCAAATAATATGTCTTTTGGATTGTCCCATGCTCTATTTTTTTTTTCTATATTCAGCATTTATTCCCCTATATTTTTTATTTGACATTCCAAATACTTTCTCTGTGACGCCTCATAGAATGCTGACCCCTTCGTAACTTAGATTCCCAGATCCGCCTGTAATGCAGAAACAGAAGCGAGAATCCAACCTTAAAGCACAAAGCAACTTTAAAACTGCTTTAAGTGTAATGATATTGCAAGGTATTTTACTTTTTTGAGAAGAAACATTAAAAGGGAAAAAAAAACACAAAACATTATTCTTTGGGAAAAACAAAATGTAATTGAGGCCTTTCACAAATAAGTATTTTTAGCCCTCCCACACTTTTTGTTTCTTCTCTCTAAGATTTTAAAGAGCATTAATTTGTGCTAGATCCTATGATACCCTGGAAATCATTGTAATATTTCAGGAAGGTTGCACTAGAATTTTCTAAGTAGATATTAATTCTTTTTATTGAAGTTTGGATTTAGAAATAAAAACCCATAGTGATTTAGAGCTCTTTGTAATTAGATGAAATTACTTTAATTTCTTTTATATCGTACTTCAGCTTTGCTTTGAAGGGAGAACGATTTTTTTAAGTTGGCGATTTCTAACATTTATCAATTTTCTTGCATTTCTTTGTGAGTCTCTCTACTGCAACTTCTCATCACATTTGCTCTGCTGTCATCACTACGCTGCTCATTACCCTGTGCAGGTCAAGTAATTTTGGGTGAGTTTCTTAGTTTCCTTCCATTCATCTAATTGAAATGTATCTGTTGGATCATCCAACGGAAATATATCATCTGTTGGATCATGAAAACTTCATGGACTTCATGAAAAAAGAAAAAAATAAAATAAAAAATACAAAAACACACACACAAAACAGGGTTAATATACTGCACATACCTTTGACCATTCTGTTTTGGTGCAAATTTGCAGAAATGTCCGAGGAATTTACTGCTCAAATCCAAAGCATTAAAGGAATTTATCCCAGGGAATCTGATTTTCCAGAGGAGTGAGATTTCGTATCACAAATAGATCTCCTTCCACAGTCTTCCAAACTTGTTTTCTGAATACCTTCACTTGTTTATTTCCTTGGGCTCAGGTGGCATTTCTCTGGGTCATCACTAAAAGAGGAGATTGCATAATGAGAATGGGCTAAATCTTTATTTATGTTGTAAACATATTAATATGCAGCTCAGGAGTAAATTTAGATTTTAACAGCTGTCTACTATGTACTCTAAGTATTTGTTGCAAATAATTCCTTCATGCTGACAGCTGGAATTTTCTAGGTTTGAGAACAATCATCCTCCCTCTCTTGAGGCAATGACTAATTAAATATGTCTCTTCAATCATTCTTCATCATCCAAGGATGCTCTGATGCTGAGGAACATCCGCACAGGGCCACCTTTAGTATTCACAGTAAGATGAAGAATGAAAATGTGAACCAGAATCCAACTTATTACCTAGAAGTGTCCCTGAGACACAATACCATTACCCTGATTTTGAATCTTTCTCACTTAAATATGATAATATTCACCACTATGTTTTTATCACTTAAGAATCTGGGTTTAGGTTGATTGTTTGGTCTTGATGATTTGAAAAGATGAATGGAACACAGATTTAAATATTATTTATTGCTCAGATCAGCTGATTTATCAAAATAACATCAACTAGTGAAATGTAATAACTTTTTTAAAAAAAAATTATTTTGCTTTTAACATTATTTTTGTTGGTTTTTCTTCATTTTCATGGCAGTGGTGAATTACTGAGGTATATAAAATCTTTGCAATATATTTTCTCCTATTGATTTTATAACTTTTAATTCAGTATTCCATACTTTGTAGAAGAAGGAGTCAGAAGGGAAAGGAATAGGGGATTCATAGGGATAGCGATCAAAGCAAGAACTCCATGCCTGAATAAATCGCAAAGTTATTGGGAAATTAAGGGACAGCTGAGACAGAATCAAAGCTGAACACTTCAAAAGGCACCTACACAGTTTTTAATAATGCATTGCATTTCAAACTTAAGATATCCAATCTCAGCTGAAGTTCTGGCATATATATATTTTCTAGAAACAGCAAAAGTGTTTTCTTCGTATGTTGTAATAGTATGTAATAACAATAAAGTGTTGCATTTTGATGGAATTGCAACATTTACAAAGAGAAGGATGTTTGGAAGTTAGTTACAAGTGAGAGCATGATAGCTGGGAAACCTGTCATGGCAAGGGATGTCCTGAATAAGTAAATACATGGTAAGGGACAGTTAAAACAAGCTGGGGGGGAAATAAAATAAAATAAAAATAAAATTAAATAAAAAAATAAAAATAATCTGGTTAGGATTAAGAAATATGGCCCCAGAGAATTTTAAGGGCCTTCAGCCTCAGTACTTTTCAAAACTCAGCTGGATGAGACCCTCAACAAGGTGATTTAACATATAATCTAGTGCATCTTGAGTGGGAAGTTGGATCGGGTCAGCTCCAGAGGCTTCTTACAATCTGTTTTGTCTTTCCTAACAACGTAATTGTGTCCATGATTGCTCACAATGCCAAGTTTGAGATCCAGCATCATCTACTTTCCACTTAGAAATACAGCCTAAAATTCTTCTAGCTTATCACAACTGTTATTAATACATATACTTTTAGATGTGATGCAGCTTTTACAGGAGTCATTCGTGTGCATTCGTATTAATAAATAAATAAATAAATGAACAATGTGTATGGTGTAACATATTGAGTCTATACCTTCGATACAGTGCATATATCCAGCCAACATAGAAGGAAGAAGTGACTTCAGGTTAATGGTGCCCTCACCCATACTGTAGGAATACTTACAGTTGCCATAAACTAATATGTGATTTAAACTTCCAGGGACAAATCAAAATTAAAACTCCATTAGAAATGCTGAGAGTTCCTTTTGCTCGGATTTAGACAATGTGTGGGATTGTTAGGTTGCTTTGTTTTGTTATAATCAGTTTCTATTCTTTAGTACATTTCTTACTAATTTATCTTGCTCACAAATTAACACGGGCTGATGTTGCTGAGCATTTGCCCATAGTCTACAAGCATAATAAAAATAATAATAATAAACAAAACAAAACAAACAACAACAGCAAAAAGCCAAAGAAACAGAAATCGTCTCAATCAGAAGAGAAGTAATTTTGATTCTCTGAAAGCTTCTAAATCATCTCTGAGATTTCTGCTTTCAGGATCATTGCTTTTCCCCATTACATGCACTGAAATTAATGTTTACCAAAAGCAAATAAGAGTGAAATTAAATATTTTCTGATACAAATGATAATTGGGCACTTGTCTGATAAGATGGTTTTATTGAAACAAAATGTACTTGTGTAATGCTGCATTTCCTATTCTACAATCCTGTAATCTTCAGGCTGCTTCTCTTTTCCAAGTCATCATAATTAAAGGCAGGTGTTCAATTTAGCCACCAGAAGGGATGAGTTAATGGTGTAATTATTAGTTGTAAAAGATTTTTTAATTACAATTATAAAGTATTTAGGTGTGTAAAATGCAGGTAGATGCTCATAAGATTTTAAATACATAGGCACCTATCTCCAATATAAGAAGGATTTCAGCTCCTAAGCATTTTCAAAATGTCATTAGGAACTTATTTCTGTCTCAGGGCACTAATTAAAAATGCTCTTTTGTGCAAAATTCAGATGTGAATTGTTATCCAATCTTTCTGGTAACAGATGTTTAACCTCTTCCTTGGTTACTAATGGAATGGAAAGTATTACATTGTGTTACAGCATTTTATTCTGATCCATTCTTTTTTTTTTTTTATATACTTAATAGAGAACAAAAGTATTTATCAAAGATATTTATCAAACGTTTCTGACTTTACCTTGTGATTTGAAATGTTATCCATTTAGAGGACATTAGCTGCATTCTCAACTACGGAATTTTATTTATTTATTTATTCATTCATTTATGGCCATTAGCTTACACTGTCAGGAATTATGCCTCATAAATAATTACCTACTACTCCCTTCTTCAAGTTTTATGAGTGGCTCTCAAATTTGTAAGAAGAATATTACAGATTTGGTTGTGGGTTTTGTTGTTGTCATTGTTGTTGTTTTGTTGTTTTTTTTTTGCAAAACCTCTTTCTTTTGATTTTAGAGAACTCTAAAATTATCAACCTAGACAAAATAAACCATTATAACAATATGTACATAATTTCTAAATTATCTCTTAGCACTCAGCAGGGAGATCTCATTATTGCTGTAAATATATCTTTAAAAGTCTGACATGGCCAGAAGACATAATATTCTGGTATTATTAGGAAAGTTGTAGAGAACTAAAGAAAGAATATTATGATTTAATTGGTTACTTCCTTGTGTAAATTTTTCGTATCACATGCACTTCTAGTCCTACTAACAACATAAACTGGAAGAGATTGGAAGTGTGCTGAGAATAATGATGTGGAGGATAAGTGGGATGTAACAGCTCCCATGAAGAAAATTTATAAGGTTTCTTCACTTTGGCAAAAAAAATATGAGTGAAGATGCTTGGAAGGATCATAAATAAATTTCTAAAAATCATGAAAATTTTGCTCCAGAAATTCTTACAAAATCTCACTTAGCTATTTTTTGTCATACGCTTTTCCTTTGATATGGACAGACAATGAATTTCTGTTAGAGATTATTGCAAGGTGACATGATTATCATGGATTCATACACTTTAAAACACTGTGAGTCTCAAGGCTGACTCAACAGTCAAACTCAACTCAAACCAAGTCAAGAATTCAGCCAGATGATTCATATTTCAAGAATACACACTCGTCATAAAGTCCAACATCACACCCACTCTTCACCTTATTAATGCTAGTTAGAGCCTTTTCCTATGCGCCAATAATGTCTCATCATTTCTATTCATTAAGAATGTTAATACTTTTGAGGACATACCAAGGCAGATCTCTGATAAGGGGTAAAATCACCCAACTCATGGTGCTTAATGTTGCTTATCCTACCCACTTTCAATTGACATCAAAGTCTGTGTTATAACGCTGTTATGTCTCTCACAATATCAAAGGATCATGCATCATTCCTCCCACATGGTTCCTTTATCTTAGTTGTATCAACCTTCTTTTGTAAATGGAAGAGTTTGCTGTCCTGTGTCTGTTCAGCTAGCAGATAATAAGCAGGAATCTGTATCTTTCAAGACTTCTGTTTTTCCTTGCCACTGTCCTTCTTTCCTCTACAATTCAGAGGTAATTTTGTTTATCTAGTAGGAAAACTTTGGGGAGCGTACTTATTTATTAGTCAGTGTTTGAATGTTTCTTAAAAACACAGTATAATGCTGAGTAATGCTCTTATTTAATTATTTTTCAGTTTAGAAGAGATAATAGTCTAATCAAATAACTTAAAAGCAACAAGAGCAGAGCAAAAATATCTGAACCAATCTTAAACACAGTGAAAGAGATTTTGTCATACATAATAATTTGTTTTAAATAATAATAAAGTGATAAATAAGAAAAGAAAAATAATGAAATGAGATGGGAAATGAAAACGAACAGCTAGGGCTACTTCAGTTAAGTAACTTCAGTACTTCAGTCCATTCATTTGCTCAGATCTGAACATATTTTCAGAAATGTAATTATTCAGTTTGGTGTATAATTTCTGTTCCATTTTCCAGTTCTGATCCAAACTAAGCAATTAAATCAGTGTATTTCATGGTATTTTTGTTCCGAGGAAAAGTAAAAAAGCCAGAAAGTTTTGTCTCATCATTCTTTAGTTTATTCTACTCTTTCTGATTTTTGCAAATTATTATTTTTTTCTATATTGTTCAATGGAATAACAATCAGAGAAGACAAAAGGATTCTGAATCCTCTGTCATGTTGTAGCTTTACTTTGTAGTTCACTGAATCAGAAAATTTCTGATAATTCCAGAATCTTTTCTTCCTAAATTGAAACTCCGCAAAGGAAATGAAAAATTGATAAATAACCTGGAAACAGAACAAGCATACTGGATGTGTTAGTGTTATTGGAACATATTTTATGGTGCTCAAAATACAAGAAAATATAAAATCTCAGGATTTGGCTTGCATTTTTTCCAAGTATAATGGCATTAATGTTAACGAAATCCTTACTTTATGTTGGTGAGCCACTGTTTACATGATTAACTCTGCTCACACTCTGAAACTGTTTTACAAGAAGATGCTCTCCAGCATTAATCAAAGAAAGGATTAAAAGGAAACCAAGAACAGCAAGAAAATGTTAGCATGCAGAAACGTGTATTTAATCAAGGTAAAATACAGATTCCTTTCTGCAGCCATGGGTCTACAGAATACCTTTACTGGTTTCAATTTTCTATTAGTAATATCAGGGAATTCCTCAATGACAGCTGATAGGTGAATATTTCCTACTTTGGATATGAGAGCATGTAAAAGGTTCTAAAGTAAATTCACAGAAAATTTAAAAGTTAAACTGATAATTGTTAATTGACAGTAAAAAGTTTAACATTAGACAGCCAAAACCTATAAAACTGTAATTTGTTATTCAAGACCAACAGTATGTTTTAGTTAAATGTGCTGCTTACCAAAAATAAACATTTTTTATTAAAGTTGGATTTTCTATGCTTTCTTCTTTTTTGACTAAGCCTGCTGAATTAGGAAAAAAAAAAAATGCAGAAACCGTAACTGATCTTATATTGAAACATGTCAAATTCTTTCTTTTGCTTCAAGACTATAAGTTGGGTTTTGACCAAGACAGATGGTTTGAGGTGCTCCAGAAAGCTGTAGTACTAAAAGCCTCTGAGCTGGGATACATTATGGATTGTATTCTTGTATTACATGCTTTGCATTAACTCTTTCAGAGATGGCAAAGGATACATGCTTCTGTCATCACATCAGAAATGTAAACTATCCAGAGCTGTTTAGCACAAATGTAGCACCTCTGATTTAGAAGTTCTTCAAGATCTTCTCAAAGACTTAAGCTTTTAGAAATGGGCACTGTACACCTGCCATCTGCTAATGGCTTTTTTTGGAGATAAATTTCTGGTCTCAATGTCAATTTGGCTTGACTCAATATGATAGTGTTTTTTTTTTTTAGTTTGTTAGCTTACGTTTTTTTTTTTCTATGCTTGTGTTTTTTATTGTAACAAAATAAGTTAAGTAATCATCAATTTAAACTGAATTGTCAGGATTCAATCACCTAGCTCCAAATATCTCCAGTGCAAATGTCTACATCAAAGCTAGTAATCCACATTTTATTTTCTATAGACAGAAATTGGTACTTCCAGGCTGTGATTAGATGTATCTTAAGGTGGGCATCTAAAATTCACTATGATGTCATAAAATAGTGCCAACTGCCAAAGCTGAGCAATAAATTCACAGAAATGCCCTAGCAGGATACTTACCATACCAGGTTTTCCTCATGACCTTTTATTGTACCAGATTTTCCTCGTTACCTTTTGACCCTAGATACAAAACCATAGAGATTCAATCAGAAATCTAAATGTAGTCATTCATTTCTTGCACTCATTCCTTCACTACTCTTTAGAGGACAGGCAAGAAGCAAAACCACTGTCAAGAAACTTTATTTTATTCAGTTGGCAGATAATTAATAAGCTTACTTCATTTCTATTTCTGAAATAATTTTGATTTCAGCATTTAAAAGAACGAAAGACATGCCCTGCAAGGAAGAATATACCAACCTTGTCTCCAGGAGAGTCAATAAGAAGAACTGACTATGGAAAGCAAGAAAAACAAAAAATGATAACTACATACAGTCCACTCTCCTTTTTATTCCCCAAGCATCCAGAATTATTATGTTTATTTTAAATTTATATCTTAATGTTATATCCTCATCCTTCCAGTTCCATTTTCTGGATCTGCTGTCTGTTAATTTGTTTGATCTCTGCTTTCTCCAGCCTCTCTTGGTATGACCTTTTTGCAGTTTACTTTTCATTGTGTGAAGAGGAGCTTTCAGTACTCCCTTTATAAATCCCATAAGCTCCAACAAGCGTCCCCATCTTTCTTGTTTTTTTTTTTTTTTTTTTCTTGGGGGGGGGGGGGGGGGGAGGGGAAGGAACCATCACAACCACTATCACCAAAAAATAAAATAAAATTATATACATTTTATCTACCTCCAAGTTTTTTACTTTTTTTTTTTTTTTTTTTTTTTTTTTTTTTGTCTTTTTCTACCATTGTCTCGCTCCAATTAATAGGAGTGAGAGGAGATTCTTTTAATATACCCAGCGTGAGATTAAGAAACAACGGTTCAAATGTTGGTCCAACCAGTTTATCCTGCCGACTACGCCAAAAATAATGTCTCGCTCCAATTAATAGGAGTGAGAGGAGATTCTTTTAATATACCCGGCGTGAGATTAAGAAACAACGGTTCAAATGTTGGTCCAACCAGTTTATTACAAATCCTAGCCTTTTAGGGAGACGGGGAAGGGGAAACGGGCGATAGAAAAGGTAAGAAGAAAAGCAAGAGTTGCGGTAAGCGGGGATAGTCACCAACTCGATGCAGCAGTGTCCCGTTATCCGTTGGTCCGGGGTCCAAGCAGGCAACGAAGAGCAGCGGGCTGGTGCCAAGCAGTACGGGTGGTGGTGGTGGAAGCAGCAGCGTCTCGTGCAGCAAGGCCGGGAGAGTCCGTAGACAGTAGGGCAGCTCCGTAGACAGTAGGGCAGCAAAGCAGCAAAGCAGCAACGAGGGATCAGAAGGCAGTAAACCCTCTCTCTGTCTCTCTCTCTTGCCTTCTCCCTCAAGAAGACGAACACGATGATGATGATGTTGATAATGATGATGATGATGATGATTTTTCCTGCGCCCTTTTATCCTGTTTTTTTTCCTGCCTACGTGACATTCCTGGGGGCTTGGGTAAGGGTCATATGAGTATCCCCCCCCTCCACCTCTCGAGATGGCTCTCTTCCTCGAGATTATGAGTCCAGACAAAAGGTTTCCTCCTGGCCATCAAGGTGCTTATCCTTCTCTTGATAAGCCCTGACCATCAAGGTGTGGCTCATCTTTCTTGGTGATAAGTCCAGACAAAAGGTTTCCTCCTGGCCATCAAGGTGCTTATCCTTCTCTCGCTGCCTCCAGTTAGCATATCTTTAGAGCAAGGGATTGCTCAATCCCTGGACAGGACTGGCATGGAATAGTCCATCTTCAGCAAATTTTTGAGACAAAAGTACAACAACATGGCCTCTTACAACCATTTACCATTTTTACCTCACCCCTCTGAGTTTTTGAAGTCTAAAATCCCACTGGCCTCCCATACACTTGATCTTAATTAAGTTCCTCTCAACCTTCTCTAAGGTCACAAATATCCTCTTGAGATGAATGGAACAGATCGACACATAATATTTCAAGGTGTGAATGAATAAGGCTTTTATATGGTGGCAAACTGTACTTCTACTTGTAACACCTTTCTTGATAAGGCTTAACATTAGTTGAATATTAGGATTTCTCTAGAACTGTGAGTTTCGCTCAGATGCTCCAAATCACAGCCTAAATAAGCATTTTTCCCAACAGGCCATTCAGACAATTATCTAACCTTGAGTGGCCTCATAAATTAGAAACCAAGAAGTAGATCATGTGAAAATTTCCTAAAATAGAAAATGGAATACTTAGGCTCATTTACTGTATTTTCTGGACTCTCTGCACCTAACCGTGTTTGGTATATAGAAAGACAGAGACTTAGTATAGAAACTTCCACAGATAGATGTGAAAAACTGAATAAGGAAAAGGTAGTTATATTTACATCTCGTGCCTTAAAGGTAAGATTTACCCTGGTGGGGTTAAATGGTTATTAAATGGGTCCTTGCAGAGATTTAAATCCCATAACAATGAAACAGAAACGATAGGATTTAGATGTGTGGAGTTGTATTTTGTTTATTATTATTATTATTAATATTTTTAAGGAAATATAACATAAAAGTGCAAGGAAAATGATGAGTAATTGAGTTGCTTGTATCCTCAGTTTCCATCAAGGGCTTTTTAACTGATTGTGTTTCACTTGGACCTTCATTCAGAAAAATAAATTACAAGTCAAGTCACACTACTTGACAAAACATATAGTAATTACAATTACAACTACAGCACTAACGACTTACTAATACTTTCACTCTAGCATAACACTTCTTCATTAGATTTTTTTTTTTTTTTCCCCCACTGGATAACTTGTCTCAGTTTTCTTTATTTTCATGCCAAATATAATCTCTGGTACTTTTCACAGTGACGCACATTCACACAAATACATACAGGAATTACACTGATTCGTAGAATCATAGAATGGTCTGGGTTGAAAAGGACAACAATGATGATTCAATTTCAACCCCCTGCTATGTGCAGAGTCGCCAACC
Source organism: Alectoris magna (assembly GCA_030625065.1). NCBI lineage: Eukaryota > Metazoa > Chordata > Aves > Galliformes > Phasianidae > Alectoris > Alectoris magna. Next base: position 5,114,280 of record CM060560.1, on the reverse strand, counting down.
ACCAGACCAGGCTGCCCAGAGCCACATCCAGCCTGGCCTTGAATGCCTCCAGGGATGGGGCATCCACAGCCTCCTTGGGAAACCTGTTCCAGTGTGTCACCACCCTCTGTGTGAAAAAACTTCCTTCTAATATCTAACCTAAATCTCCCCAGTCTTTGTTTAAAATAATATCTTGACAAGATAGAGTCAGGTAAGGTTAAATGCTTATAGTCGTGCATCAGCTTTACCCTTGCTAAAGCTATGCCAGAGAAAGCCAAGCTTATAATGCAGTATGTTGACACATAAAATGTATTAATCTCAGAATGAAATCTCAGTGAATGATTTCTTTTTTTTTTTTTTTTCTGTTGAAACAGTAGTCGTGCCTGTGAAATAGTCTTTCCTAATCAGCTCCAAGAGATTTTCTAAAATCCCATTTTTATTCATCTTCCACATCCTCTATTTCTTGTGCATATGGAGTATCTTCATAAAGCCTTGTATTAATTCAGAGCAGAAAGAAGTGCAAATCCCTCCTGGAAACAGCTGAATAACAACTGCCAGACATTTTTCTCTTTTCTGAATTGTGAAAGAACAAGTGTATTTTCTCTCTTTAGTGAATGTATATCACTAAAGCAAAAGGGTGAAATGATGTAAGCTTATGTGCACAATGGAAACCTCTAAACTGTTCTGAGAAATTTTGTGTAACTTTAAAAATAATAATAGTACATTTAAATGCAAATATTAGGAAAAAAAAAAATCAGAGGCAAAGAAAATCTAGAACACAACAACAATAACAAAAAAAGTGGAAACAAAAAGAAGAAGAAAACAACAACAAAAAATCATAGAATCATAGAATCACAAGGTTGGAAAGGACCTACAAGATCATCTAGTCCAACAGTCCTCCCCATTACCATTGCTACAGCAAACCACTAAACCAGATCTCGTTGCTCCTCATGCAGACACCTCTTGAACGCTGGCAGGGACAGCGACTCCACCACCTTCCTGGGCAGCCATTCCAGTGCCTGACCACTCTCTGAGAAAAAAAGTTCCTTCTTATGTCCAATCTAAACCTCTTTTGGTACAACTTGTGACCATTTCCTCAGGCCCTGTTTTTTGCTTGGGAAAAGAGGCCAAGCCCCTCCTCATCACAACCTCCCTTCAGGAAGTTGTAGAGTGCAATGAGATCTCCCCTGAGCCTCAATAAAACATACAAACAAACAAACAAACAAACAAGCAAAAACCTAGAAATTACAAACAAAACTAGCAAACAGACAAATTCCAAAGACTCTTACAGCTAGTGGATTACTGTGCCTTTAATATAAACCCAGAGAATATTCAAAAGGGTAGGCAATGGCTATTGCAACTCTGAGTCCTCCAATTTATCACAAAAGAAGTTCCCCAACTGAATGTGCTATCTTAAAAGTCAAATCTAGGGATCATTTGTTACACATTTCTTGCAAAGTCAACAAGGAGAGAAATGTACCTCAAATCCACAATTATTACAGTGCAGAAATTATACAGTGCACTAAACCAGCATGTATGATGTGATTTATGCTGCGCTATAGCTGTAACTTGTTTGTTCTTTCTTTAATAAGATAACTTAGCAGCTGATAATGTGCCTTAGATTCATGATCCATTTTGCCTTCTGAAGGAGCTTCTTCAGCAAATCTTTTGTCATATTTAATCTTTGATTTTTTTTTTTTTCCTTCTTAATAATTCTGTACTTATTGAAATGCTTTGGCAGAGGAATGGTGAATCTGTCCATAAAACGCTATCCATTTTATTATTAATGTCTCATTAGGATATTTGTAGGTAGGGTTGTGTGGTACATAAACATAGCTAAATGGTGAAGAGAAATGATTTAGTAGCTGATGTTGAGAATAAAAAAGGATGTTTTAGATAACAGACCATCACTTTTATTTTCTGTCATTTGTTGCTATAAATGTGTAGAAAATCAAGAAGGAACAAAAATATGTTTATCATAGAATCATAGCTTGGTTTGGGTTCAGAAGGGACCTTAAAGACCATCTAATTTTACCATCCTCCTGGCACGGGAATGGACACTTCCCCCTATACCATGTTTCTCAAAGCCCCATTTAATCTGGCCTTGAGCACTTCAATAGTGGGGTCATCCACAGCTTCACTTGGCAACCTGTTTCAGTATCTGACCAACCTCATAGTAAAACATTTCTTCCTTATATTTCATCTAAATATGTTGTTCTGTTAGTTTGAAAACGTTATCCATTGTTCTACCACTACACACCTCATCGTTTTTGTAGCAACAAAAATAGCAGGGGTCTGTGTTATTTCTGAAGGGCCACAATTCTGAAAAAGAAAAAAACATCAGCATGATGAACTGGACTATATTCGTTCTAAAGAAACTAAAGACTGAGAAGGAAATGCCCCAAAAATACAGTAAAAAAATTCAAGTAGCCAACAGAGTGCCAGAACTCATGAAGGGAGTCTGATTTCCTCTTGATTGGTATCTCATATTTTAATTATTATGACAGAAAGAAGTGAATGCTGAATCCTGAATCTGGCATATTTATAAGAGCTTGTGCTGCTGCGTATGCTTCTCTAGTCTAATACTCCCAGTCTACTACCTTGACTTCAGCTTGTCTGCCTTAAGGTTTTATTTCTTCTCCTATAGCTCCTGTTAATCTGTCTTGTATCTATTTAATCACCCTCATTTGAAAGCGATAAACAAGGTTTAAAATGTATCTAAGCTAAATGTACATTTGAGTAGATAAAAATCCTCATTACATATACTCTTTCTCCAAAGGAAGCCAGGCCAAAAATGGTTTTATAAGCCATAATTTTTTTAATGTATCTCTTTGTAGAAAACCATTACCAGAAATCGAACCTCAGAATGTGGCTGTAAATCAGAAGTGCTACTAATTTATTTCATTAAATTATCTGAGGGTATTACCTTGTTGTCCCACAAATATCTGAAATATTTTTTTCTTGGGGTAGTTTAAAGCACTAACAACTTTATGTGGTCACTTATGAAAAATTTCAAATCCTATACTAGCAAGGACAGTATTTTATTTACTGATAAGAATATAAGAATTTCCTACTTGGTGAGAGCAATGTTTATCAATGAGAATGCAGGTCTTCTTCTACTTATTCTAAAATTCACTTATATGTACAAAAGCTGCTGCTACTACAAATTACAATATCACTAAATTCACTCAGTACAATTAGTAAACATAATTCATTGTCAGTGCTAAGCAAACTTTCTCCCGATCATCTGAGTGGTGTTTCAGAGGTGTTCTCTATTTACCAGAATGCTGTTTTCTCCAGTTTTCCCTCCTGCGGGGTGGGGTCCCTGCTCTACTTCCTAATAACCAGTTATATAGCTCTTATATCAGAGTTAATCTGCCATTAGTACTGTCCTTTGTGGAATGCTAAGAGTAGTCTTGCCTTTAAAGTTAGTGAACAGAGAATTCAAATAAATTTACTTCTTCACTTTTCCTATTTCCTGTTCTGAAATAGTCTCTATTTTCGTCAGCATTCCATATTAAATCATCACTGTTGACTTCTGGCTAACCTAGCCTCATATTTTATGATGTCACAGAATCATAGAGTTATGGAATGGCTTGGGCTGGAAGGAACCCCAAGGATCACCAAGCTCCATGTCACTTCTTATAAAAACATTGTATTAAATGTTTCATATGAAACATGGAAATTCATATTTATATACCATCTTTCCAAAGGTACTAAAAAAAAAAAAAAAAAAAAAAGCAAGTTAAAAGACAGGACATGCACTTTTCAGTTATGGAAACACATGTGAAATAATAATATTCGGTCTGGGGTTGTTCAGGTTAGGGTTCTGTCTATTTTTCTTCCCCTGCACAAAACATGATGCAGGGATTCCTCAAGACTGAAACTAAGTTTTAACGAGCACCGCATTTTAAAGATGAAAATAGACACAGTGAATATGACAGATTGTGTGTGAGCACATCTATAGAATTTGGGAGAATAGTGACAAGATGCATCCCTGGCATTCATCTCCTTTTTATGATTATAGACAATACGTTAGCATTCAAGCCCCTCTTGTCTCATTCTTCTTATTCTGCTCAGCTGAGACAATGTTACAATATTAAGTTAATCAATTGTGAATCTCTTTTGTTGTAGAGAAATCTCCACTTATTCCAGGAGAATGATATGAACACACTTAGACAACAATACTTTCAATGAATCTCTGCCATGTGTTAGCAGCCTTGAAACTGTTTCATTTTCATTATAGTGCACAAGTCCTAGAGTGCAAGTATCTTGATTTTCAAAAGAAAAATAACCAGGGAGTGCTTAGGTAAAATTGTTACTTTCAGAGTGGGTTGGTTGGTTAGAGTTGATTTTGAGTTTTCCTTTTTTTTCTTTCTTTCTTTTTTTTATTTTTTTCCCAGTGTTTTTGTTTGTTTGTTTTGTTTTCTGAGTCAGACTGTCTGAGAATTTTTAATATCTTAAAGAGATTTAGATAGCAAATACAGCACAACATATGATAATATGGGGGTGATTATCCCTCTCTGAAAAGACCTGTTTGGAGAATGTATAAAGTACTGCAAGAGACTTATTCGCATGATGACAATGACTTAAGAGGCAAAATAACAGCTGAACATCTGCAGTTTACCTTCACCAGATGTGCCCTCAGAATGTATTTAAATATGTGAAGAGTAAACAACAAGGAGCAACTTATTACACCATTGTTTTTCCTTATTCTTTCTAGGTTTACATTCTGTACAGTGTTGCTAAAGACAATGCATTAATTTACCAGATTAATAGAGTCTCTATTTCTGAGTCATTTGACTAGGTGGTAGCTTGCTTTAGTGAGTTATTTGTCTGAAATGCATTGCAAAAAAAAATCTGTTTTCTTTCAGATGATTTAAAAAAAATACTTTATTTTCCTTCATATTTATCTTCCTTTTTGTATGTACATAACAATGCCCAATTGACTTGCATGACAACTCTGTTTAATAAGCGACTGTGACAACAACTATTACCTAACTCCAAGTTTAAACAGCCCAGATCTCCTTCCTTTCTGCTCACATGGCAGTCTTTTCATGCCTTTCATAATTTTCATTGCCCTTCTACAGAACTTTTCTATTCCTCTTATCTCTTTCTTGAGTCAGTATGACCAAAATTGAATGCAAGAGTCAAGGGAGGATGTATCACCAATTTATATAATCATGTAATAACAGCTCGTGAATCTGGGATATTGTTGGACTTAATGCATACACTTGCTACACAGCTCTGAACAGTTCACTACATTCAAATGGTGGTTACTACCCTAGAAAGCCTTCAAAGGAACAGAATGAAAGACTAAAGATTTATTTATATATCTATATAGATATATATATAGATATATATCTATATATATATATAGATAGATAGATAGATATAGATATATATAGATATATTTAGATACATTTTGTGATGCACCTCACAAAGATGGAGCATCAGAGTTTGTTTTAATTTTTCTTTCTCTTACCCAGAGCTGATATTGATGCTGAGATATTGAGCTCCATACATTAGAACAGTTCACAAATATTGTTCTAATTTTTAAGTTGTGTAAATGCCATAAGCATTCTTCCTGTCTCCCAACAAATCATGATAACTTTTCTTTCACAATGTGAACTATTTGAGTAAAAAGTCAAATGTATGCTTCATACTTTTATGGTCTTCTTTTCTTTAGACTACTCCAGCAATAAATGATATTCTCACAGTTCCTTAAAAATTCCAGGTTACATTAAAAAAATTCAGGTTGAAGTCCAGTGTAGAACCCAAATTGAAAGATAACAACACCAAGGCAGTGAAAGTTTTGAGACTGAGACGTTTTCATTTGGAATTACATATCCCAGGTTGGGGAAAATCCATGTCAAATTAAAGTACATTCTTGACCAAAAATATGATTTGTAGACAACTACTGCATATTTGTTCTCCTGATAATTTTCTCTTTTGGCCCAGAATCTCAGTATCACTCTAAATTAATTACAAACAGAAATACTTCCTCTGAATAAATTTTGAAATACAAATTTGTACTCTGTGTGTTGGAAGTTGTTGTCCTTTCTGAAGGGAGTTGAGAAAGGACAGTTTTCACAGCATTTCCTAACTTAGTTCCTCTGAACGTCAGCTTAGCTGAGACTCTTTAGACACTCTTTAGGGGTCGCGTACCCACCCTCAAACACTACATACTACCATTCCATATGACAACTTTGGCCAAGTTGCAGTCAACTTAAATCTGATTTTATTGTCTTTCTGTACCTGCATATCTTAACATCTAGACCTTATTGATCCAATAAGTTCACCTTTTGGCAGTAGCAGGCAAATTCTTTCCCAAAAAGTGGAAAATCCTTCAATACTGCGGGTCCAGTAATCCCCATGTTAAGGGAAGCAAAGACTGCTGTGATGGACCTATGACCTCTTGGTAGAAAATCGAATGTTACCTGACCAAAATCTAAGAGAAGTTTAACTAAATAACTGTGTTGTTGTGGTAGATATTTGGTTTCCAATTCTTATTCCTACATTAAAAAGGAAGGTAGAAATTAATCTTACATCCTGATTTCTTTTCTGCTAATGAAGATCTAATAGTAAAAAGAAGCAACGCAAGAACTCAAAAATATTTTTTCTGTAATTAAGTACCTACGTATTCAGTAAATTACAGGGGAAGTATCATTGCTAGGCAACAGTTTTTCATGAAAGATAACTTCATGCTTAAGAGAGCTAGAGCGTAATAAACAGCATTTTCAGGTCTATCCTTAAATGCAGAATAACACAAGTTAGAGGAGTTCTGTAACGTTCTGTTGGCATGAGGACAAGATTCGGTCCTTTTATTTGTAAGGTGAAAATTAAGGCTTTCTGTTACGTAGCTTTAAACCTTCAACTTTTACTGTCTTATTAATTAGCAGTTTATATGTCATCCTTTGACCAACTTCAAGCACTGTAACTTGCCAGAACAGGGTTATTTAAACATTAATTATTGTACAGAAAGCTTCAGGTTGTCAAAATGCTTGACTGGTGTCTTCTGGGTTAATTATGTCTTTAGTATGAACACAGCTGTTTAAAAAAAAAAAAAAACATTTAAATAAATAAATAAGTAAACAAGTAAATAAGTAAATAAATAAGTAAATAATCTCCTCTACAATCTTCCTGAGGGAGGGAGTCAGTTTGTGGACAAAATCTTGGCTTAGGTCACATTGTTTCTGTCAAATTTCCAGGTGCCAGTAAGGAATAGTTTTCTGGACAATCTGTTATGTGAGGAAAAGTCCAGAAAACAAAGTTCAGATGGAAGCAGTCCTTCCCGGGAAGAGTGCATATAAAGTGTTCTTTGAAGGCATTGGCCAACAAAACAGGCTTTCTCTTATGTACTAGATGAATGCTTCTGATTCAATCCATCTAGGCCCACTCTGTCCTACAGAAAGACTCTGGCAGAGAGAATCACATAATTCGCTGGTCATGGCTTAGATATGTTAATGATATGGCACAATCTGATGGAGACTTGATTTTCAGACACACTGCACAATGAACACCAAAAATCCATTCATTAACAAGCCACTGGAAGATGCCCACTGTTTCAGCAGTGCATGTGGCTTGGTGATAAAGTCTTCTGACTAGGATAGGGCTTAACGGGTGTAGTACATTATGATGTGAAGTGCAAAACTATAAAGATGTTTGTTTGGTTTGTGTTCTTCACATGCATTTAATAAATTCACATCATCACAAATGCTATAACGCTTTGCCAGCATTCAGAAATCTCTCAACAACAGGAAAACCTTGACATAAACATAAAATGACAACACTACAACGATTAATAAAGCAGTTACTGTTCTTAGAGACAGGTGTACAAAGAGAAAAGAATGCAGTATTTACAGAAATCTGAACTTTTCAAGAGATTATATTTCTTCAGTTTATCCAGATGAAACATCATCAGTATATATACATAACTTTCATGTCACAACAGCAGCCTGTTCTTTAGTAAAGATGTTTTCTTGGATTGTCAGATCAGACCTAGTCTCTGTCTAGAGCTGTATAAACCACAGGTACTTATTTTCTAAGGCATCCATAGGATTCTTTTTCCATCTATTTCATCCTAAACTCAATGCATAACGAGATGATAGCTGTTTTTAGCATTTCTTTCCCCCAAACATTTGCCATCATGAAGCTTCAGAAATGTTAATGTCTTGAGGCAAAATCATCTCCTACCTATAAAACAAAAGGAAAAGTGTAACCTTGTGCTAAACCTGACTGAACAATTTGGATATAGGCTGCATATAAAGCATCTCCAACAGACTGTCAAATCTGTGATAAACTTTAGTATGCAACTCTTGTACACAGAATCATAGAATCATAGAATCACTCAGGTTGGAAGGGAACTCAAGGATCCTCAAGTCCAACTGCAGCCTAACCATAGTACCCGAACTCTAACAACCCTCTGCTAAATCATATCTCCAAGCAACACATCCAAACGACTCTTAAACACATCCAGGGATGGTGACTCAACCACCTCCCTGGGGGGCCTATTCCAATGTTTAACCACCCTTTCTGTAAATAAGTGTTTCCTAATGTCCAACCTAAACCTACCTCGGCGCAACTTGAGGCCATTTCCCCTTGTCTTGTCACCTGTCACCACTGAGAAGAGACCAGCCCCGCTCTCACTGTAAGCACCTTTCAGGTACTGGAAGAGAGCAATAAGGTCTCCCCTCAGCCTCCTCTTCCCCAGACTAAACAGCCCCAGCTCCCTCAGCCTCTCCTCATAGGGCTGATTTTCCAAGCCCTTCACAAGCCTCGTTGCCCTTCTCTGGACCTGCTCCAGTACCTCCATGTCCTTTCTGTACTGAGGTGCCCAAAACTGAACACAGTACTTGAGGTGAGGCCTCACCAATGCCGAGTACAGGGGCAGGATGACTTCCCTGGTCCTGCTCACCACCCCATTCCTGATACAAGCCAGGATGCCACTGGCCTTCTTGGCTGCCAAGGCACACTGCTGCCTCATGTTCAGCCAACTGTCCATCAGTACACCAAGGTCCCTTTCCATCAGGAAGCTTTCTAGCCACACCTCCCCTTGCCAGTAGGGTTGCCTGGAGTTGTTATGGCCAAAATGCAGGACCCGACACTTGGCCCTATTGCAACTCTTTCCATTAACCTTGGCCCGTTGATCCAGTCTATCTATTGTTGTTTTTTTTTTTTTTTAATTTGACACAAAGGACAGGTTTTTTTTTATGCTTCTCCTGCCTTGAAACACTGGGTGTCTATGTCAGGTTATTTCACTTCTGCATCATAACTTTCCTTCCTTCTGGTTTTCTTTTTTTTTTTTTTTTAACCATTTATTTCCATATTCTTTTACAGTTCACCACCAAAGCTATCTCATCTAAAATCTTTAGCATTTCTGACTCTTTTTTCTTCTTATAATTCTTCCTTTTTTTTCCCTATTCTTCCTTTTTTTTTTTTTTTTTTTCCTTTTATTAGCTATTAATTCAACCATCCTATATTTTCTATACCTGGGCAAAAATCAGCTTGTATATAATAAAAAAGCTTCTTGGGGATATATTCTTCTTTCTTTAGAAGTGACATTTCTAAAATTGTCATTCATATTTCTTGGATTCGTGCTTTAAATCAAATACCGAAATGGCAGTAGGAATTTTGCATTTTTTCATATCTTACCCAGCTTTCATCTTATCTTACTTTCTATTATCTCACCCAATCAATGGAGAGAGTAGGCACTACTAGAGTCTTGTCTGGTTTTGCTTATTTAAAATATCTGATTTATGTTTACGACTCTACTGCAGACTTTTCCCCTAGGTAGATGAATACTATCCTGTTGTTGGTTAGGTATAAACAAATCAAATTACCCTGTTAGTTGTACAGGAACTGAAATATAGTGTAGCTAAGCTTTCTAGTCAGAATATTTTAATTGGGTTCATCTTCACATCATTGACCTTAAGAAAGTACAACAAAAACAATGAAGACTATTTTCTAGAAACTACTTTCAGATTGAAAATAGAATACAGTTTGAAATTACTGTTTGCATTTATATTTTAAATGAGATTTATTTATTTTTTTTAATGCTCTCTTCCCTTTTCTTATTTTATTAAGGATTCCTAAGTTTAGACTGTGATTTTGAGAAGCTTTAATTTGCAGAAACCTATTCTGGCCAAGTCTTGTTCCTCCCCATGCAAAACTTAGGCTTACTTGTTCTATATTTCCAGCAGTGATGTGAAGCTCATACAACATAAAAAAAATAATCCTGAAAAATGATGTTGCAATAAAGACATCTTCAATTTACCTGAATTAAGAGCTCAAGAACACATTGTTAATACAATTAATAGGCATCTCCCAATCATCAGTAACTTCTTAACTGCACTAAGCTTTGACGCATAGCTATTGTGAACAATAAGCACTATGCCCTGTTATGAGCTGCTTTCCAAAGATATACAGGTTTATTCTGAACATGATATGGAGCATGCTGAAATCATAAATGCTTTCAACTGCCAAAGTATTTCATGGTAGAACTGAGTAAGAACTCTAGCACAAAAAGAAATTAAAAAATGGATGAAGACAAAACAATAAGAAAAATAACACTGGAGTGACATACATTAGCATACCTGCATTTTATACTCGTACCAGAAAAGGTCACAGCTCCAAAACTGCAATATAAAAATCTAGAAACATTTTCTTCAAAAATTAGCCTTTTAGCATCAGTGTGTGAGCTGAACACAGTAACTATTGTTGCCTCAACACAAAATCACCTGTCTATAACTGATGAAATAAACATCAAGTTAATGCTTTCTGGGAAGGTGTTTTTTTCCATAGAACAGTACTTAACTAGAGTTCTGGTTAATACAAACATTCCATAGACGTAAACTAGAAGTTAATAATAAGGTTTAGTTGCAACTGGTATAAACAAGATTCACATGATTTTGTATTTCTGAGATGTGTAGGCAGAAGTATATACTGATAATCCAGATAAACCAGAGGGGTGGGAGAGCATTTTCCACACTTACTGTTATATTTATGGGAATGAGGATCTGTCTAGAATTATAAATGCTGTTGACATCTTACTTGTGAAATGCAGAACGCTCACGAATCACAATTAAATCTCAAGTGTATAGCAAAATGTATGCTTATCGAAATGAATGCAGAAAAGTAAATCTTGATTTAACCTATAAAACCTGGATAGCTTCATACATCGACCAAATATGTTAATATAAATGAAGTGACAGTATAAGAGCAAGAGCTTCAATTATGATAATTAGGCAGCATTCGTACTTCACTGATGTCACAATTATGCTGCTGTAACTACTGCAATATCATACTTTGGATACAACATCATTCATCTTTCAGAAATAAGTTGGATATAAAGGTTGGGTTGAACTCCAAATTATTTATTTTAAGCAAATAGAAGCTCAGTGGAACAATGATCTTAATAAATACTTCAGAAGTTCATTTATTGATTTCTACCTCTCCAAATGTAACAAAATTCAGAAGTATGTATAAAAAATACTGGATCTTCAGGTGAAAGTTTGGGATTTCAAACATGAATGATTTGTTATGGTTCAAATGGAATAAAGGCATCACCCTAAACGTGGAGTATAGACACGTTCCTTAAGAGAACTGAATTTGAAATTAAAAGCATTTTTGATTGTGTTGGTATAGTTGCATCTTAACACATTATCTCTGCTGAGGGGCAGAGATTATTGCATCGGCCATCTCTGTATCACACTATCTCAGTGTTTCATTGTTTTCAATCCATGGTAGAACCACAGACTCATAGAAATATTTTATCATACTCAGAGTTATATCAGAGATCTCTATTGAAGTCCTTTATTTTCCTATGAAGGTATATATAGCAATAGCTCAGTGTATTATGACTGTTATACTGGACTCATTCTATTATTTGTGCAACAGTAAATCAAAACTTCAACAGCAGTTGCATCTATGCAATTGTGTTGCAATAACAATTTCTCCTTTCCCCACATAGTTCAGACTGGGACTAAACTCAGCATCTCAGTGGTGGAAAGCTGGTGTACGTGAGAAAAAAAGTAGAGCCTAAGAGAATGAAACGTTTCTTGTTATTAGGTGATGAATATGATGAATATAAACTCTTCGAGGTGTTGACACACAGTCATGCACAATGGAAGGCTGTCAAGCAAAAGAACAGCCGCAAGCTTGGTCTCGATGTAAACAGTAATTACTTGAACACATGACTTTTATAAAACAGAAACCCTCAGTCTTTTCAATAGTTATTTTCCCCAGGAAGAAAATATAAATAGCTTTTAGAGAAATAATTTTCTAATCAAGCTGTAAGGAGAGCAACAGCATCTTTCAGTGATACCCTTGGAATGAAAAAAAAGTTTTCATCCGACAAGACATTCAACATTTACTTTTTCTTCTCATTTCTAAGGTGGATTTATTAGCTGCTCCCTCAGAGCATGAGGATTCCCCTTTGTGTAGCTATGTATTATTACAAGTATTTGTTTACTTATGAAAATGATAATAGATGGAAGAGAACTCTGAGATCATTTTCAACAGTAAAATTCAAACTAAAACTGGAACAAACTGTGTGACCACAAAGCTTTTGATGATGTGAATAGTATGCTGAAATCCAGAGGTTTCAATGAATTTGAATGTTTCCTGTAATTTCCTGTAGAATTCTCTACTAGGATAAAGGCAATATTGGTTTCCTTAATTCTAATTCAAGACAGAGGGAAGATGGGCATTTCAGCTTGCTGGAGAGTAATCTAAGATATTGGAATTCCTATGAACAACGAGAAAAAAGATAAACAACCAAATATAATGTATGTATACAAACCTACAAGCGCATATATATATTTGTATGCAAGTGTATACATCTGTGCACAGCATATACAGATAAGAATATATGCAGAGTTCAGACAATATATATATTTATATATGCATCTGTACACTTGCAAAAAGTTTATATTTTCTATCTAAAAATAAAAATAAAAATTTAAAAATCTGTTTTTCCTGTAGATCTGAAGATACAATTGAAGTTTAACAGCACTTCAATTTTTTATAGCGCCACATTTTGTGCAGTTCTGAGCAGCTATTGGTCAGGCAGGAAATGCAATAGACTGTGACCAGATGTTTAAGTGCTAAATGATTCTTAACTGCATGCAAACAGTGTTTACGAGGTGTTTTTTCGGGGGAGAGTAAGGAGGGGTAAGTGCCTGAATGGCAAGGAGGGCTATTTCTCAGACTGTCATAGAATCATACAGTTGTTTGAATTAGAAGGAACCCTTTAAGGCCATCTGGTCCAGCTCCTCAGCTATGAACAGGGACACATCTCCATCAGGTGCTTGTAGCCCTGACCAGCCTGACCTTGAATGTCTGCAGGGATGGAACATTCATCACCTCTCTGTGCAAACTGTTCCAGGGCCTCACTGCCCTTATTGTAAAACAAACAAACAAACAAACAACAACTTCTTCCTTATATCCGATCTAAATCTCCCCTCTTTTTGTTTGAAACAATTTCCCCTTGTCCTATCACAACAGACTCTGCTCAACATTCTGTCCTTCTTTTACACAGTCCCCCTTCAGATACTAAAAGGCTGCTCTCATGTCTTCCTGGAGCCTCCTCTTCTCCAAGCTGAACAGTCCCATCTCTCTTAGCCTGTAGGGAGATAGATGTTCAGCCTCTTGGATCATTTTTGTGGCCTTCATCTGGATGCTCTCTAACAGCTCAATATCTCTGCTGTACTGAGGAAAGTGTTATTTTTGCAACCCAATGCTCAAGCTAGTGCCATGTTCCTTGGAGAGGACCCTGACACAGATGTGCACAGGCTGCAGGATGAGCGCTGAGGAGTCGCTTGAGCGTACAAAGCAAACCTGGCTTAGCCTCACCCATACAGCATCTAGCATGTAAAATTTATAGGAAACTTTCTGTAGAACCATATGTAGGATTCTTGTAAGGTAGAATTAGATACTTTAGTCAAAATAAAAAACAACAATAACAAAATATTGGAATATGATACCGCACACAGAATATTTAATCAGTGATTAAATTAGAGATCTGCTTTGTTTGACAACATGGATGTACCCATGTGTGAATTCAGTTCCAAGATGGGACACATCATGGCCCAATTCCACAAGCTAGTCTGTAACCTTGTCTCACAAACAGAGAAAACTCATACAGTAGTTTTACAGAAAGTATTCTACATTGGCTACCTTTCAGTGAGCCAAATCCTACCTACCCTATGTATTCTCTTGCGTATCTTTCTGCTGCAAGTAGTCCCACAAATATTTTTCAAATCTGTGAATCATACAAACTGTGCAACTCACTTCAGTAGTGGTTAGGGGTACTAACACAGATACATGTGAAGTTTTATCCCTATCTCCTGTGATCTTTTGTTTTTCTCATTATTCTGAGCTCCAGACTGTTGATTATTGGTTTAGGTTCCTGTCCATTTTGTCATCTACAACAAATCCTATTTACATCTACATGTTGTCATCTACAACTAACCCTAACCCTAACCCTAATCCTAGGGAAGAAACTGTCAACAAAGGAAGACTGACTGATATTATCCACTTGGACTTCTGTAAGGCCTTTGATATGATCCCACATGAATGGGGCTGTGAGCAACCTGGTCTAGAGGGAGGTGTCCATGATTATAGCAGGGGGGTTGGAGCTAGATGATCTTAAAGGTCCCTTCCAATTCAAGCCATTCTATGATTCTATGATTCTAAAATTTTAGACTGAGGCAGTAATCATATTTTAATTGAATTATTTGAAGTGTTTAATTTGTCACATCTAGGAATAATTTTAATTACTTAATAAATTGCTTTGGTGTCATGATTGAATATCATTTTGAGTACTGTATTTCTTTAAAAAATGACTACATTGATTAATATTAAAATGTAAGTACTCAAATCAAGCAATTATTTAAGCAGTTGTTTACTTAATGTAAGCTTAGAAATAGGGGAAATGAATGTCAGATAAACAGGATTAGAGTTTGACCCTGAATTCTTGACACAGTCAATATTTTAGCTGTGGTCAATCAAAGTGTTCCTGGAAATTAGTTTGAAGTTTGAGTATGCAAGGTACAAAAGTTAGGGATCTATTCTAACTGTGTATTTCTGTTCTCACCCACAAAGTTGTTGTGAGAACATACAAATGGGTAGAAATACATGGTAGTAATAGAAGAACTACAGCTTTCAAGATCTCCAAGGAGATGAATCCACAACCGCCCTGGGCAACCTATGCCAGTGCTCTCCCACTTGCACAGCACAGAAGTGTACTCTGATTCTTAGACAGAAACTCCCGTGTTCCACTTTGTGCTCACTGCCTCTTGCCCTGGAACTTGGCATCAGTGGAAAGAGTCTGGCTATGTTCCTTGCACCCTCTCTTCAGGTATTTACACACACTGACAAAATCCCCTGAGCCTTATCTCCTCCAGGCTGAGCAACCCCAGCTCTCTCAGCCTCTCTGTACAGCAGAGCTGCTCCAGGTCCTTCAGCATTTTGATGACCTTTTTTTGGACTCTTTCTGGTATGTTTAAGTCTCTCTTGTGCTGGTGGATCCAGAACTGAACACAGGACCTCAGGTGCAGCTTCATCAGTGCTGAGGGGAAGGATCACCTCCTTCAACTTACTGGTGATACTTTCTCAAATTCAGAAAGTACCATTGGCCATCTTATTGACAAGAGAGCATTGCTAGCTCATGTACACCAGGATTCCAGGACCTTTTCTGCAGATCTTCTTCCAGCTGGATGGTGCATGTGCTGGTGCTGGGTTGTTCCCCCCTGGGTGCATGGAAGAACATTCTCTGCATTGAACACCATGGGTTCCAGTCAGCCCAGATCTCCAGTCTTTTAAGGTATCTCTGGATCTCACAGATTCTAAATATAATAAATACTACCACGCCTTATCTGATTTTCTGTATGTGTAAAGACAAACAATACAAACCATATACAACTGCTTTAACGCTTAGTAATTCCTATTTCATGTTGTTAAGAAGATGTAAACATATGTAGACATCAAGCGTTAATATGCCCATTGGAAAGAGTTAAATTTAGAGTACATAAAGAACCAGAACTGTATTTTTGAAATCCAATGTGCCCAACTTCTAACCCACGTTAATATGCTAAAGTTCTCCTCACAGAAATTGAGCAAATTGGATGTACAGAGAATGTGGCTGTAAGCAACTACCTAGGGGAATAAATTGATTGCCCAATTTTAACTAAAAGTCAAACAAATTAGTACTGAAATCTTTAGGGACACTAAACGATCAAAGACAGGTTGGGGTTACTTATTGGTAGCAAAAACAATCCAGTGTATTTCGGAGCTTTCAGTAATTTTTTTATTTTACACATAACATTTGTTTTTTATCTATTAAGTTACAGATTTCATAGTATTAATCAGCTACTGCTTAACTAGTATTTAAGAGACTGAGCAGGATAATGCAACTTAAAAGTCAGAGGATTCACTGATTCTCCCCTCATTTTTTATAGTTGCAAACATCACCGACTTCCTCTGAGGTTCCTCTGAGGTGAGAGGGAGATAACACAGGTGCAAACCAAGCTGAGCAGTTGGCAATAGCTGATTAGCTCCCATTAGTCAAGGTTTTCACCTATAGCTGAATTTCATAGTAAAAAGCCTTGTCATAAGATAATCTGGGCACTCTTGGAGCTCTTCTGTGATGTTTTCATCAACTCATGTCTCTAAAACAGATTTTCTGCACAGAATCATAGAATCATAGAATGGCCTGGGTTGAAAAGGACCACAATGATCATCCAGTTTCAACCCCCTGCTATGTGCAGGGTCACCAACCACCAGACCAGGCTGCCCAGAGCCACATCCAGCCTGGCCTTGAATGCCTTCAGGGATCGAATGGGGCATCCACAACCTCCTTGGGCAACCTGTTCTGGCACGTCACCACCCTCTGTGTGAAAAACTTCTTCCTGATATCTAACCTAAACCTCCCCTGTCTCAGTTTAAAACCATTTCCTCTTGTGGTATCACTATTCACCCTCATAAACAGCCGTTCCCCCTCCTGTTTATATGCTCCCTTCAAGTATTGGAAAGCCAAAATGAGGTCTCCCCAGAGCCTTCTCTTCTCCAAGCTACGCAAGCCCAGTTCCCTCAACCTTTCCTCATAGGAGAGGTGATCCAGCCCTCTGATCATCTCAGTGGCCCTCCTTTGTACCTGCTCTAAGAGCTCCATGTCCTTCTCATAATGGGGACCCCAGACCTGGACGCAATACTGCAGATGGGGCCTCACAAGAGCTGAGTAGAGGGGGACAATTGGCTCCCTCTCCCTGCTGGCCACCCCTTTTTTAATGCAGCCCAGGTCACAGTTGGCTTCTGGGCTGCAAGTGCACACTGCTGGCTCATGTCCAGCTTCTCGTCCACCAGAACCCCCAAGTCCTTCTCCACAGGGCTGCTCCCAAGGTGATCTTCCCCCAGTTTGTATAAATACCTGGGATTGCCCCAACCCAAGTGCAGCACCCTGCACTTGGCCTTAGTGAACCTTGCTAGATTTTCATGGGCTCACTTCTCCAGCCTGTTCCAGTCCCTCTGGATGGCTTCCCTTCCTTCCAGTATATTGATTGCACCGCTCACTTTGGGGTCATCTGCAAACTTGCTGAGGGTGCACTTGATGTCATTGTCTGTCACTGATGAAGACGTTGAAGAGCACCAGTCCCAAGACTGACCATTGAGGGACACCGCTTGTGACCGGCCTCCCCCTTGACACAGAACCATTGATTACAACCCTTTGGCTGCGTCCAGCCAGCCAATTCCTAATCCACCAAACAGTCCATCCTTCAAATCCACACCTCTCCAACTTAGAGAGAAGGATGTGGTAAGGGACCATGTCAAAGGCCTTGCAGATGTCCAGGTAGTTGACATCCATCACCCTTCCCCCATCCACCAAAGTTGTCACTCCATCATAAAAGGCCACCAGATTGGTCAGGAGTGATCTGCCTTTGGTGAAGCCATGTTGGCTATCTTGAATCACCCCTTCATCTCGTATGTCCATTAACATTGCTTCTAGGAGGGTCTGCTCCATGATCTTCCCAGGTGCAGAGGTGAGACTCACTGGCCTGAAGTTCCCCAGGTCTTCCTTTTTCCCTTTCTTAAAAATGGGAGTAATGTTTCCCTTTTTCCAGTCTCCGGGGACTTCACCAGACAGCCAGGATTTTTCAAATATGATGGAGGGTGGCTCAGCAACCACATCAGCCATCTCTTTCAGAACCCTAGGGTGGATACAATCTGGCCGCATGGACTTATACACATTCCATTTCACGAGGAGGGCTTGGACTTGTTCCACTCTTACAGTGGGACAGAAATCACTCCCCACACCCTCACCTAGGCAGACATGGAAAGCCTGACCACCCGTGAAGACTGAGGCAAAGCACTCATTGAGTACCTCAGCTTTTTCTATGTCTGAGGAAGCCAGCTCCCCATTACCTTTCATCAGAGGGGGAACATTCCTGTTTTCTTCTTGTTTTTATTAGGAATGTTCTATGTTCCTATGTTAATTCAATTACCAGCAGTTCTGCAGATTATACTGACAGGATTCAAGCTGTGGAGTGACCTGGTGCCAACTGGGGCTGCAGGCAACATCAAGGGAGATTCAACACCAATAAACATCTGTCTAAATACTCACTTGGAATTTGGTAATTTATGAACATCCACACATCTGTGGTACTATGGAAAAATTTGGGAAAATGTACAGAAGAAAATGAGTGATTTGTTGCTATCGTTGCCTTGAAGAAATTTATACTGAATGGCATCACTGCTTCCAACCTCCTAGCTGTTATGCTTCACCTAAGATTAAAAAAAAAAAAAAAAAAGAAAAAAAAAGAAAAAGAAAAAGAAAACACTAACAAAAAAATCTCTAATGCTTTGAAATTGCCTTTTCAGGTTTGATGACTCTGTTATCTTGGGAAATGTGTTGCCAGTTTAATCTTATGTTTGTCAGATCTTTCTGTTCAAACTTAGCTCTTCCCACCTTCTGATAATATGTTGTTGTTGTTTTGACTTTCCTATAACCCTGTCTTTCTTTGTAAAAGTAGTTTCTAGACAAATTCATGTCTTCCTGTGTCCTAAACTCTGCCAGGCTTTGCTATTCACAGTCATATGAAGGAATTGGCTCATTCTCTGTGAGTCTGTGAGGCAAGCAGTGCATGCTGCATTCCTTATTCCCACATAAAATAATTTTTAAAAAATAAACATAAAGGAAAGAAAAAAGGTATTTATCCTTTTGTACCAAAATAGAGCACAGGAAGAAAACAAACAAACAATCAAACAAACAAAACAACAACAAAACAAAAACAACAACAAAAAACCACCTTATTTTATCCCTACTTCCAACACATTTTATGAGTGTTTATGAGTATAAATATTACCATCTTGTAAATACTTTGAGTTTTGGCTTTCTTAGTAGAAGGAACATATACATGCATGAATGTATGTATATATGTATACATATGTGTATCTATCTATCTATCTGTAAGTTGATAGATTTCTATTTAATTTTATTTTTATTTTACTACTACAAACTGTGTTGATACATGAGTTAATGTACGTGAAATGGTCAGACAATGTTTATAATCTGTTGATGCTCACAGGGACCCTATCCTTGTATGATGAACTTGTAGAATAAGAATAAGGCTGTAGATGGTGTGATGAGCCTGGAGAAAGTAAGTTAGAGACCTATAAAAATGCACTCTTCGTTACTAACATCTGGTCCAAGAGACCAAATATGCCATTCTGTCTTAAGAAAAAGCTGAAGAGATGGGTTAATGCATCCCACTGGATTTAAGTGATATCTCTGTGGTTTTCTCCTTTCTTAATTGTAAAAGTTAGGCAGCGAGGGGAAAAATTGCGCCAGTAACACTTGTGTGGGTCTTACATAGCACACCTGCAATTCACTGCTTTGATGTACATTCTTGCATGAATATTCACCATAAAAGCTTTCATGGATACTCACAGAAAGATCAAGCTGGTGACCTAAAGAAAAAGCAGTAAGGAGAAGGAAAAGGCACCTTCTGTGCTGCAGTGGGCATTAGTGAAAGATTAGCACCCTTTCTCTTTCTGTTGTGATGATGACGGGAGAGCAGAATATATTGTCTACCTTCAGTACGGCCTATGTAACTGTCCCTCATAAGATTCTTACAGACAAGCTGTTGATGTAGTGTGATAATGTTTAAGAAACATTTAGATGTGGTACTAGGGGACATGGTTTAGTGGGGAAATGCTTGACCAATCTGATCTCCTTCTATGATCCTGTGACCCGTCTGATGGATGAAGGAAAGGCGGTTGATGTGGTCTACTTAGACTTCAGCAAAGCCTTTGACACTGTCTCCCATGCTATTCTCCTACAAAAGCTGGCAGCCCGTGGCTTGGATGGGTACACTCTCGGCTGGATAAGGAGCTGGCTGGAAGGCCGGGCCCAGAGAGTGGTGGTAAATGGAGTCAAATCCAGTTGGAGACCAGTCATGAGTGGTGTTCCCCAGGGGTCGGTGCTGGGGCCTGTCCTCTTCAACATCTTTGTTGATGACTTGGATGAGGTTATTGAGTGCACCCTCAGTAAGTTCGCGGATGACACCAAATTGGCAGGGAGTGTCGATCTGCCTGAGGGTAGCGAGGCCCTGCAGAGGGATCTGGATAGACTGGTGAGCTGGGTCGAAGCCAATGGGATGAGGTTCAACAGGACCAAATGCCGGGTCCTGCACTTTGGCCACAACAACCCCAGGCAGCGCTATAGGCTTGGGGCGGAGTGGCTGGAGGACTGTGTTGAGGAAACAGACCTGGGGGTACTGATTGATGCTCGGCTGAACATGAGCCGACAGTGTGCCCGGGTGGCCAAGAAGGCCAACGGCATCCTGGCTTGCATCAAAAACAGTGTTACTAGAAGGAACAGGGAGGTAATTGTCCCCCTGTACTCGGCATTGGTGCGGCCGCACCTCGAGTACTGTGTTCAGTTTTGGGCCCCTCACTGCAAGAAAGACATTGAGGCCCTGGAACGTGTTCAGAGGAGGGCTACGAAGCTGGTGAGGGGTCTGGAGCACAGGCCTTATGAGGAGCGGTTGAGGGAGCTGGGATTGTTCAGCCTGGAGAAGAGGAGGCTCAGGGGAGACCTTATAGCTCTCTATAACTTCCTGAAGGGAGGTTGTGGTGAGCTGGGGGTTGGCCTCTTCTCTCGTGTAATCAGTGATAGAACTAGAGGGAATGGTTTCAAGCTGCGCCAGGGGAGGTTCAGGCTGGACATTAGGAAGTATTACTACTCGGAAAGGGTAGTCAGGCATTGGAACGCACTGCCCAGGGAGGTGGTGGAGTCACCGACCATGGGAGTGTTCAAGAAACATTTGGATGTTGCGTTGAGGGGTATGATTTAGCTGGGAAGTATTGGTAATGGTTGGACTGGATGATCTTCTAGGTCTTTTCCAACCTCAATAATTCTGTGATTCTGTGATTCTGTGAAATATTGGTGTTAGGTGGATGGTTGGACTGGATGGTCTTTTACAACCTTGGTGATTCTGTAAGGGGGAAGAGCTGGAAGACAAATATTTTTAGAGCCGTTATAGGCACTTATTTAGGACTTTGTATCCCCCCAAGCATAGGAAAGTTCATGTTTAGTAGTATACAAGTAACTTATTCTATTTTGTTTTATTACCTTTCTCTTTCTGAGCGCAATTAGTTGGAGCCATAAAATATTTAAGATCACCTACATGGAGATATAGTCTGTATAGATTACTAACATTGAGTGAAATTGAGACAAGAGACTCAAAAGAATCATAGAATCACAGAATCATAGAATTGTGCAGGTTGGAAATAACCTTAAAGATCATCGAGCCCAACCACAACCTAATCGTACTAATCTAATAACCCTCCTAAATCATGTCCCTGAGCACAACATCCAAACAGTTTTTAAACACATCCAGGGACAGTGATTCAACCACCTCCCTGGGGAGCCTATTCCAGTACTTAACTACCCTTTCTGTAAATTTTTCCTGATGTCCATCCTAAACCTCCCCTGGCACAGCTTAAGGCCGTTTCTCCTCATCCTGTCACTTGACACCAGTGAGACCAACCTTGCTCTCACTGTAAGCACCTTTCAGATGCTGGAAGAGAGAAATAAGGTCTCCCCTCAGCCTCCTTTTTCCCATACTAAACAGCCCCAGTTCCTTCAGTCTCTCCTCATAGGGCATATTTTCCAAGCCCTTCACAAGCCTTGTTGCCCTTCTTTGGACCTGCTCCAGCACCTCCACATCCTTTCTGTACTGAGGTGCCCAAAACTGAACACAGTACTCGAGGCGAGGCCTCATCAATGCCGAGTACAGGGGCAGGATGACTTCCCTAGTCCTGCTCACCACCCCATTCCTGATACAAGCCAGGATGCCATTGGCCTTCATGGCTACCTGGACACACTGCTGGCTCATATTCAGCCAACTGTCCATCAGCACACCAAAGTCCCTTTCCATCAGGCAACTTTCCAGCCACTCCTTCCTAAGCCTGTGGGGTTGCCCGGGGTTGTTGTGACAAAAATGCAGGACCCAACACTTGGCCCTGTTAAAACTTGTACAGTTAACCTTGGCCCATCGATCCAGTCTATCCAGGTCTATCAGCCAGTCTCTGAATTTCTGTTCAAGCAGAAGAGGATGCATTATGTAATGTTTAAACCTCACTGGTGTGAGCAGAAATACAATGTTCAAGTCCACATTATTACAATAATTGTTTTTTTCTTGGAAGTCATTACACAGAGATAGTTATTATGTTAAAAACTGAGACAGACTCTTGCCCTTTCCAGAGTGTATGAGCTACCTCTAGGCCAGCCAACAAAGCTCCTCTTCATCTCATGGAATTATAGAATGGTTTAGGTTGGAAGGGACCTTAAAAATCATGCAGTTCCTTCTGCTTTCGTTGCTTTTATTTAGCTATGTTTGAGGCTGGTGGACTTCAGTCGTTTGCGTATTTCTACTTCACAAGAGAGATTATAGAACTACGGTTTCAAACAGTTGAGAAGTCTACTGCATTTAAAATATATATGTATACTTTTTTCTTTTTCTTTTTTTTTTCCCTTGTAACTTTTGCTGTTTTCTTTAAGTAAAATTACTACTAATAGTTCACTGGTTAAAAAAATAAATAAATAAACAAAAATAAATAATAATAATAATAATAATGATAAGCAATCAAGCAGAAGATGGTCTAAAATATATTTATGCTAAAAGCACATCTTTTTAAAAAAGTGATTCATTGCTCTAATCAGTTTCTCTTTCATATTTTCAACCCCTTACCATTAAAATAAGCAGGATTGTTAAAGCACAGAAGCTTAGTCATTAGCAGATTGCTAAAGTGATGCAGTGATTGACATCTGTCTTTTCCATATTAGCAGCTTAATCTGATGGTATGGCCAATCAAAACAAATGTTGGCTGATTATTTGGTGAGTGTTTAGCCCTAATGGATAATTTAACTAGCTATATAATCAGAATACAGATATTCTTTTACAGTTCACCCCAAATAGGCTTCCAGATTACTGTGCCACCAGATTTACAGCAAGCATATGAAACCAAACACACAGTAAAAAGTATTCACCGTTTTCTTCTCACTGATAGCTAATTCATCGTGGATGTATCTGCATAAAACACCTTGAAAGTGCATGTGAAGTATAGTTTCATGCAGCAAGTTTTCCAACTGCTCTCAACCTAGGAAAAAAAAATGAAAAAAGAAAAAGAAAGGAAGGAAGGAAGGAAGGAAGGAAGGAAGGAAGGAAGGAAGGAAGGAAGGAAGGAAGGAAGGAAGGAAGGAAGGAAGGAAGGAAGGAAGGAAGGAAGGAAGGAAGGAAGGAAGGAAGGAAGGAAGGAAGGAAGGAAGGAAGGAAGGAAGGAAGAAAGAAAGAAAGAAAGAAAGAAAGAAAGAAAGATAGAAAGAAAGAAAGAAAGAAAGAAAGAAAGAAAGAAAGAAAGAAAGAAAGAAAGAAAGAAAGAAAGAAAGAAAGAAAGAAAAAGTATAATGGTAAATAGCATGTAATTGAAGTTTAGTTTGCCTTCAGAATGATTCTTTGAAGCTACCTTATTGTGCCCATACTTTCAATTCCAACCAAAATGACCTTATGTTTTGTAAATAAGGCCTTTGAAGAACGGAACCAGTGTTTTCATGCTATTTCTCTGCCAGCTGCACTGCCTTTCATCTTGTTTCTATTGTAGAGCTTTTTCAAAGGGAACAACAATGGGATTTTTGTAATTAACAGTGCACCTTGACCTGCCTCTCATGGTTGAAATATTTAAATTAGTAATGTGTCGGATGAAAGTGAACAATGCTGCACTAAATCAGAAGCAGCAGCAAACATTTTCACGAAGGCTACATGATAGAAATGCTTGAGCACTGAGTGCTCCTTAAATCAGAATATACATAACTCTTGAAAAGCCTTTAAAAAAGCAAATGAAACTTAATTTAGCAGTGGTAGTAAAACTCTGTCCATTAACGTTCCACATTTCATCTGCCATCTGCAGACGCCTAGGAAGCATTGGCTGAATAAATGTTAGAAAACTATCAGTATGCTGTTGCATTGCTATGATTTGAGGAGATAAGCATAGAACAACATGCAGACTGACTATGGAAGCGTGCACGGTTATCATTTGTTAATTAAATCATTGAAACTGACTGTATGCATCATCTCAGCCCTCACGAAATGCATTAGCTGAAACCTCAAAAGAAGATTGTTTCAGTTAATGGGGTTTCCTTGGAGGAAATGAGAGTACACATATGGTAAATTGCCAAAGCCACAGTAGTAAATGAATACTTGAGTTACACAGAGTTTGAAATGCACTAATCAAGAAAATTTAAAATTATGGAATATTTTATTTCTGAAGAATTTAAGTCATCAAGCTCCCAAGAGTGTCATTTTTCTGACAACAGCAGGTACTACAAGGAGATCACTGAAAAAAATCAGTGCTGAAACAAGCCCTTGTGTATAAAGTCAGCTATGAAACATTAGCCACATATAATAGTATTTTTCAAATTTTGATCTAATTATGTTTTTTCTTTTTTGTTTGTATCAAAGAAGTAAGTAGAATCAATGACCCCTAAAAATCCAATTTAATTACTGGAGTAAATTTGTTTTGACAAAAGCTGGAAGAAAATGAGGACAAGTAAACGAGGATTTCTGTGCATTTATGCATTGTATAACATCAAATCAAATAGAAACCTAAAACTAAATCAATTGATGCTTTGACTATACATGTTTGGACAACAGAAGGCTTCCACTTGAAGTTTTTAAAATAGTTCTACTGAATATTCTGTCACAATGTGGAAATTGAGATGGTATGCCTTTCCCAAATAAATTCCTGAAAGTAACTATGAAATTTTATGGCTAGAGATGTAATTTGTCAAATTAATTAAATATTCCTTTTAAGAAATCTATACATAGTCTATTTTTCTGGTGAATAATTTATACGGACAATAGCGTTCTCTGGAAAGAGTTCTCATTACCATCGCAAAGGAAAGGTAGCGTATGATCTTTCTGACCACATATCCTATTGTGACGCTAAGAGCACTTTATGATTGAAAGACTTTCACCCTAACTACCATTATGTGACAGTAATAAAGTATTGCTTATTAAGGAGAAAACAAAACAAAACAAAACAAAACAATAATTCCTCCTCTTTCTGCAAGTTTAAGTTATATGTTTTGGAGTCTCACATTCTGCCTGTCTGTCATTATGTACTTACAGACGTGCTATGGAAATGAAAATAATTAGAAATATAATTTAAACGAGAGGGGACCTCTAGAAGCCCCTTGATCAACACCCCACTCAACCCATTCAGATCAACAGCAGTTTGAAAGTTGAATCTCTCTTTGCAGTTATATTTTGTTGGTGACTGCCTTGTCCAGATGAGTTCTGAGTATCTCCTAGAATAGTAGAATAGAGATTTTACAGTCTGCTTAACCAATGATGGAAAAGAGAAGCTTCCAGGAGATGAATTGTCTTACTGAAAGTCTGATTTACCCTTTAGAAATGTCACTCCAGTCTGTACTCAGTTAAGGGTCTAATTTGAGGAAGGATGGATTGGATCTTAAAATTATCATTCTGTGTGTACTGTAGGAGAAAAACATATTAAACTGGCATTCAGCAACTTTATGCTCTTTATTTTATAATTGAGTGCTTCCTCATGAATTATACTTTATCTAAAGAAAACAAACAAACAAACAAACAAACAAACAAAAACCATCACTGTGGGAGTTGTCTGTGGAAATAAAAACAGGTGAGTTTGTGCAGTGGGATGTGCCATCCGATTTTACTTCTACCTCTTATGCTCTACTTTTTTTGATCCTCAGTGCTACTGAAAAAGGCTCTTCACATCAGAAAAGCCCCAAAGACACAACCTTTAATACCTCGTTTTGGTGGTATCTTAAATTTCAGGTTAGAACAGTAAAATGCTGAACAATAAACCTCACAGGCTGGTATACATCATTTACAGGAAAGAAAAATTATCTCAAATTCTTGGGGTCAACATCATGAAGGCTATTACCACGCATTCTGTTTATTGATTTTTATTTATTTATATATCTAATTATTCAAACATGGTCCTGTGAAACAGCAGTACAGGACTTGACAAAAGACAGTGATATTGCTACTCTAGTTTCCTCCTTGACATGGCATTTTTACTGATTTGGGAGGGCTTGTACAACTACTGTAGTGTCTTTTCCAAAGCTTTATATTTAGTTAGTCCAGGAATAATCTCTGCCAATTTTTTAACTCAAGCCAGAAGGGAAATAAGTGGACAAGACAAAGCTGCCTTCTTTGGTCAACCATTGCATCTGGGAGGTGATCCTGATGGACAGTTGGACAGTCATGTTCAAAGTTTATTTGTTCATTCAATTCATGAGCATCGTTAACTGAGATAATTTGCCTCAGCTGCCATCTAAACTATCTAATTATTGTTCATCACAGTTCATACAAGCTTCTTCTTTTTCTTCTTAAGAAAATCCCTAATAATAATAATAAAGATCACAGCACCTACATTATGTTGTTAATTGTAAAGACAAGGTCAAGATTGAAATGAAGTTTTAAGTTTTTCTGATCTTCAGCTTCATTGTTACATTTTGACTGCGAATATTACAATTTCATTTGATTACGTGGATCATATCACTGGGTATAAACTACTGTAGTTCTACTGACATGCCGATCCTGTACAATGCTCTGCACAGTTGGGTACCTGCAATATGAAGTCTGCATTAAATTCCATTGATAGGAAACTACTGTAAATAGTTTTGGATTGTGATGCAACCCTATTGTACCTGTGATCCTAGAAATGTCTTTTTTTTTTTTTTTTATGGTTGTTTGGAGACACTTTTAGATTAGTTTAAAAACTGCCTTTAGATTAAGAACTCCATATCTGCTTAAAATGTTATTTCTTAAGCCTTCCTAGCTACCACAGCCTGTCTCCAAGGGGTAGGAGGATTCTAGCCGAGGAACTGGCAGGACTTATTGAGAGGTCTTTAAACTAGGTGTGAAGGGGGAAGGGGACAAAACGAGGGCCAGTGGGGTTCAGTGGGTAGTTCGAGGCTCAAAACAGAGCTTGATGGGTGAAGAGGGTGGAGTTTAAAGGGATGGAGAGGAGCAGAGGGAAGCTGCTTCCCTAAAGTGTCTGTACACTAATGCACGCAGCATGGGAAATAAACAGGAAGAGTTGGAGATCTGTGTGCGGTCGCAAGGCCGTGATCTCATTGCGATCACAGAGACGTGGTGGGACAGCTTGCATGACTGGAATGTTCTCATGGAGGGCTGTGTGCTTTTTAGGAAAGATCGGCTGGCAAGGCAGGGTGGTGGAGTTGCTCTTTATGTGAGGGAGCAGCTAGGATGTATTGAACTCCACCTGGGGGAGAGTGATGTAGCTGTGGAGAACTTGTGGATGAGAATCAAGGGGCAAGCTGGTAAGGGTGACACTGCTGTGGGTATGTACTACAGGCCCCCTGATCAGGAGGAGGAGGTTGATGAGGCCTTCCATAAGCAAATGGAAGTAGCGTCACCATCCCAGTCACTGGTGCTTTTGGGGGACTTCAGTTATCCAGATATTTGTTGGATGAGCAACGTGGCCAGGCACACACAGTCCAGATGGTTCTTGCAGTGTGTTGAAGACAACTTTCTGATGCAGGTACTGGAGGAACCGACGAGGGGAGGGGCGTTACTGGACCTTATTCTCAATAACAAGGAAGGACTTGTTAAGGAAGTAAAGGTCGGGAGTAGCTTGGGTTGTAGTGACCATGAGATGGTGGAGTTCAAGATCCTGAGTGTAAGAAGCAAAGCAAAAAGTAGGATTGCTACTCTGGACTTTAGGAGAGCCAACTTTGATCTCTTCCAGGACCTACTTGGAGCTATCCCGTGGGCTAGGGTGTTAGAAGGTAAGGGAGCCTATGAGAGCTGGTCAGCATTTAAACATTTCTTCTTCCAAGCTCAGGATCAGTGCACCCCTGTGAGCAAGAAATTGGGAAAGGGTGGCAGGAGACCTGCATGGATGAACAAGGAGCTCATGCGCAAACTCAAAGGGAAGAAGAAGGTCCGTGAAATGTGGAAAAAGGGTCTGACCACTTGGGAAGAGTATAGCCTTCAAAAAGGGCAAGAAGGAAGATACGGGTAATTGCAGGCCAGTCAGCCTCACCTCTGTCCCTCGAAAGGTGATGGAACAGCTTGTGCTGGATGCCATCTCGAGACAATTGGAAGAAAAGGAGGTTATCAGGAGTAGTCAACATGGGTTCACCATGGGAGGTCATGCTTGACCAACCTGGTAGCCTTCTATGACATTGTCACTGGCTGGGTGGATGGGGGGAGAGCAGTGGATGTAGTCTACCTTGATTTCAGCAAGGCATTTGATACTTTTTTTTTCCCACCACATCCTAATAACAAAGCTGAGGAAGTACGGGATTCTGATGGGTGGACACTGAGGTGGGCTGAGAACTGGCTGACTGGCAGAGCATAGAGGGTCGTTGTTGGTGGTGCAGAGTCTCGTTGGAGACCTGTAACTAGCGGTGTTCCCCAGGGGTCGATGCTGGGTCCGGTCTTGTTCAACATCTTCATCAATGACCTTGACGAGGGGATAGTGGCTACCCTCAGCAAGTTTGCTGATGATACGAAGTTGGGAGGATTGGCTGACACGCCTGAAGGCTGTGCTGCCATTCAGCTAGACCTGGATGGGCTGGAGAGCTGGGCAGTAAGAAACCAGATGAGGTTTAACAGAAGCAAGTGTAGAGTCTTGCACCTAGGGAGGAATAATTGCATGCACCAGTACAGGTTGGGGGATGACCTGCTGGAGAGGAGCTCTGCAGAGAGGGACCTGGGTGTCCTGGTGGACTGTGTCCAGTTCTGGGCTCTCCAGTATAAAAAAGAGAGGGATCTCTTGGAAAGAGTCCAGCGGAGGGACACAAAGATGGTGAAGGGCCTGGAGCATCTCCCCTAAGAAGAAAGGCTAAGTGAACTGGGTCTGTTTAGCCTTGAGAAAAGAAAACTGAGAGGGGACCAGATCCAGATCTATAAATATTTAAAGTGTGGGGGGCAAAGTGGTGAGGCCAGACTCTTTTCAGCAGTGTGTGGAGGCAGGACAAGGGGAAATGGCCAGAATCTGGAGCATAGGAAGTTCTGCATGAATGTGCGCAAGAACTTCTTTACGGTGAGGGTGACAGAGCACTGGAACAGGCTGCCCAGGGGGGTTGTGGAGTCTCCTTCTCTGGAGATATTCAAGACCCGCCTGGACACCTACCTGTGCGACCTGGTGTAGGGAACCTGCTTTGGCAGGGGGGTTGGACTCGATGATCTCTGGAGGTCCCTTCCAACCCCTATGATTCTGTGATTCTGTGATTCTGTGATTCATCTGTTTGCCAAACCAACCGACCAACCAACCAACCAAACAAATAACTAAAAAAAAAAAAAAAAAAAAAAAACCAACAAAAAAAAAACCCACTGCATTTCCAGGATTTTGATCATATCAGATTTTTTCAACAGCTCTTTGAAAGTTTTAGCTCTTGTCAGCATTTAAAGAAAGGCTTAAAAAGAAAACCTGCTATTGATGTACGCTTGCTACAAGATGGTGTCCTAACATATTTCTAGATTTTTTCTTGTTTTTTAAGTTATGAACAAAAACTTCTTCACAATTGTTTTAAAATCATCTGTTTTGGTGAATTCAAGCAAAAGTTAGAATCTTAGGAAAACTAACCACTGTCAATGTTTGGGTTATTTTGGACCATATTGTAATAGATTCTTTCAATACAAGACATAATATCTCTTTTGATCGTATTCCAAATACAAATTTGCTTAGGATGAAGCATATTAGATTAATCCTGAATTAATAAACATTTCCCTCTTCCTCAAAAAAAGTGCTCGGGGGAAATCTCAAGTAATGTTCTTTTTTTGCCTTTGAGATTTGTCTCATGACGAAATGCCATCGACTTGTCTGTTACTGCAACAGGGTCTTGACAAAGAATTGAGAGGTTTTCCTATAGTTCAGCAGAGGGCTCCAGAATACATGCAGGCTGGGGGCTTTCTGTCTTTATCACCTCTACGGAGCAATGGAGTGGTTAAACTCCCTGTAGCAATCTAATTATATTTCTCTATTGCACAGAAACTTTGTCCTCCCAAAATTAATTAGGAGCAAGAAAAGAAAATGTCCTTTTGTTGTTTTTAATGAATTAATCCTTCATGAAAATCATTTCCATGACATAATAACAAAAGGACATTTGTTCGCTCTCCTCATCACTGCACATACTGTAGTACATAAATGGTCTCCTGTGGGGTGCCTCTTTGTCTCTTCTGTCCAGGAACATACTTTATTGCAGACGTGTCACAAGAGTATTAATACCCTCAATTGCAGTACAGGCAGATAAGACTATCCAGATCATTATAGTAAAACAAAACAAAACAAAACAAAAAACCAAAAAAAAAACCAACAAAAAAACCCCACCAAAGACCTACAGAGGAAGGAGTCCAGTGTTTTGATAATAATTCTCACTCTAAAATCAAAGGAACAGTTCTATTATTGGATTTTTTTTTTTTTTCCAGACATAAAAACTCCCACATTGCCCTACTTAATCTAGTCATTTGAAACATAGCTTAGGTAAATCTATTTGACTAAATGAAGAACGTCAGTCTCCATCTGATTGCTCATCTATGGTGGAGGAAAGGAATCCATTATGTCACAAGATGGAGTAACTCAGGACTGTGCCTTGTAAGATGAATGGGTACTATGTCAAATGTAGATTTAATAGGATTGCAATGAAGAGTCCAAAGGTAGCTGTAATATTTAGCATTTTGCTAAAGCCAGAATGAGGTGAAATTCTCTGGCATTGCACGTAGTAGGTGTATTTTGTGAATTCTTTGATGTTTTGTGGCTATTGAGTAGATGGTCAAAGCTCAGCAAACAAACGTTTGCATTACCAATGGGTTTCTACTAGTTTGGTATGTTTTCAAGCAAATGAACTACAATAGGAGCTTATTTTAAAGGTGGGTACTATGTTACATGCAGAAGACCACAGCTTTAGAATCATGTGGTAAGCAATACTAGCACACTAGCATGCTGCTTCTGCTATATCACTTAACCTGAGAGTGAATACTACAATATTGGCATCAATGGGATAATCTAAAATATTGTTCTTTATAAATTCCCCGGAATATGAAAGGCTTGATGTACAGTGCAGTGAAGAGAGGGGAAAAAACAACAACAACAACCAACCAAACAAACAAAAACCACCACCACCAACAACAACAAAAAAAAAACACTGGAAAAAAGAAGGTTTTACAATAAGGATAGTGAGCTACTGGCATAGATTGCCCAGAGAGGTGGTGGGTGCTTTATTCTTGGAGACATTTGAGGCTAGGCTGGATGGGGCTCTGAGCAACTGATGGATCTGTAGTTGCCCCTATTCATTGCAGGGGAATCGGACTATACCTTTAAAGGTCCCTCCCAGTTCAAATATTTCTATCATTTTATGAGTCTATGAACTGCATACCTTTTCTGGTACATAACTTGGAATATCTATGTTATAGTAATATGTATACGGTTCTGGAAGACTGATACATAAAACACAGCTTTGTGGAACTAGGGATGAATGACCAAAACAGGGATACACACATGCACACAAACTGCAGTGAAACAAACAGCTGGAGTTAGATCTCTTTCAGTTCTAGATCAACGTCTTGGCCTCAAGACCACTTTAAATATATATATATATATTATTTATTATTATTATTATTATTTTATTATTATTTTTTTGTGTGTGTCTGTGTGTAAGGGACTGATTGAACACCTCATGAGTCTGGCAAAATATAAATGTCAGTAGCATTTCACATATGCCTATCGACTTTCCCCTACTGAACACATCGCTATTGACAGCTGCATTGCCTTTTACACAACGTTGCACTTCATCTGCATTGATCACACAAATCTAGAGTGAATGAATGTAAAGTGTTATAGATAATTCATTCAATATCTCCGTGAGTCAGGGCTTCGTCTGAGCAGATGCACTTTTGGAGAAACTCAGAAATTTTGTGTCTCTTTAAGTGTCTCTTAAAACCATGTTCCAAGTTAAACCCTTGATTGTTTTCTTTATGCAGCTTGAGGAACAACCTGTCCTGCTACAGGTGACAGCATTTTATACACACACAGAAAAAAAAGAACTACACTAGAGATATATGAATCAATTCCTTCCAAGGCCAGTAGGCATGTTTCTGTTCTTGTGGATCAGGATGTGTGAGTAGCAACTAAAATTTTCAGTAGTGGTTATTTGCTTCATGATCAAAAGAACCATATAGTTCTAGTTAGTTTCTTGTAATCTATGCTGCGCATTTCATTATTTTGTTTTAGTTTTTCAGCATTTTTTTTTTAAATATAATTTACTCTTATTTAATCTGTTTTATTATTTTCTCATCCTACCAATTCCCAAGAAATCAGTTATTGTGATGTATTATCCTCATTGATATATACACACAATTACCTATGGCTTATTTTATTTTACTGTTTGTGATCTAAGATATTTTGTACATTAGCACAAGATAGAAAGCTCTGATAAAGCATCCTCCTGCAGAGATGAGCTAATCTCTTTCCACAGACTACTGAAGATGTGAATAAATGCTAAACCTTAGTTTGATTTTCATTTGGCTGTTGAAGGTGAAGATTAAGCACAACAAGAGCATTATTTATGAAGACACAGCTGAAATAGCAAAATATCATAATGCTCTTAATTCACAGCAGGTTTGGGTCAACACGAAGTTTATTTGCCATGTCTGGCGAGCAGCATTGTCTTATGTGATACTAATTAGTAAGTCAAAAGTTCATAGAAGCTTCTGAAAAAGAAGGTCTTATTCGTTTCAGTTCTTGTTTAGGCTTAGAAATGTATTGCATGTTCTTTAACAAAAGCCTTTGGGACTTTTGCAGATGCCTACAACTGGTATAAATTAACAAAACAAACAGAAAAAAATTAGTGCCTTGGGTTACTTTGGGTTAGGGTTACAATACAGAATGGTTGTTCCACTTAAACTGTGGAGCATATGATGTAACAGCAGCATCTTCAGCACTTCTAACTCCATGACATCTTTCTCTAGGCTTTCACCATTTAGCAACTGTCTAACATAGAAAATTCAAGAGATGCTTTGTAACAAGAAGAATGGAGCAGAGCCATAGACAAATTATAATAAAAGGGCTTTCAGGATTACAATGGAATGTTCTGCTACTGACTTCCATTATAGCAGAAATTTTAAACCTCAAAAAGCTACTGCATATATTTGTTGAACAAAAAAATATAAGTAAATGTTGTTTCCTTCCACAAAAGAAACAGAGCATCTCTGTTTGGGTAGATATATGATTTGGAAAGAAAAATTGGAAGGCTGATTGGAAGACTCCCTAGAATTCATACAGAAGTCAGATGAAAGAGCAAACCTAAGTAAAAATTTAAGGGGCATAAACTAAAAATGTGGCTGATACTTAGGTTAGCACAGGCATGTAAAAAGGATCTACGTGTTGTCATTTTGATATATGTCAGCATGTTGTTTTATTTACGTTACAAATAGCACATTATAAACCAAGTTCTTTGGATCTGAGGTTAAGAAACAAAATGTATGGGAAACAGATAAAAGGAATGAGCCCATAAGCAGAAGTCAACAGCTGAGACTGGATGGCATCAAGTCACACACAGATGAGCTGAAGTTGAAAAGAATTTTACAACTTCAACAGAGGTTGGTATACAGCAATAAAACATAAATAACTGTCAGTCAGAAGGTCATATGAACACCCTTTTTTTTCACTCAGTACATGTCTGCAAAATACAGGAAATGTTGTAAGACTTTGAGGGTTGTCAGGGAAAATAATTAGCCCTTCCATAAGATCAATAATGATTAAAATGAAGTTTACTTACTGCCCTATAACACTTACCTAGATAATCACAGTGGTTTAACTACTGCCTTAGAGAAGCAGAACACATTACTGCATTCTGAATTATTTTTTCTGCTGTATGCTTTGGTAGGAACAGTGGGCATAATATTTACCTCTTGGAAGACAGTTGGATTCTTCTATCACCATTTGCTCAAGTGAGAATGAAATCAGGCACAATTATTTACATTGCCAAGTGTAGGCTCTGGTTTAAAGATAAACATGGACAGCCCAGTTTGGTTGCTCAGCTTGAGATGCCATGGGCTTAATTTTCATAATCAAAGCATATTCACATTATTCCGGAACAAACAAAGATGGCTTCTTTCTAGCTGGGTGGTCATTTTTTAAAACAACATTGAATTTTTAAGTTCTTCTGAACATATTTCTGGCTGGCTGAAACTTAGAAAAAGCATCTATTCATAGCTCATAGCTGAAAGGAATTTACTATTATACTGCAAGGGAGAAACCCATATTCTGGGATTCTTAGGATCAGAGGTCTTGTCTTTCCATTTCTATATTCCTAAGGAAAATAATGCATGTGCTCATTGTTTTGTCATTGTAATATTTATTATGCGTTTAACTATTCATTTCCTTGCCATAAAGTGCATAGGTTTTGTAAATGATGTGAGAGTGACAAAACTGTAGTTTCCTTGGCAACCTTAACTGGTTTTCAAAACAATGCTTTTCATGTTTGGATAAAGCATTGATTTGTACAATCTGGCAGGAAAAGAAAAAAATAAAGAAAAGAAATAAGGAAAGAAAGAGAAAAAAAAACCTCTTGAGGCAAACAATTGGCAGCTGCAAAGATTGCAAATCAACCTTCTGCCACTTAGTCATCTGTGTGATGTGAACTTTGAAGGCTCAAACTTAAATGAATCTAAAACTGACAAGTTTTTCGATGCTTTTCATGAAGTCCAGCAAAACTAGCCCTTTAGTTCAGAATCAACTTTGAAATTAAATTGGTTCTGTACTCTTAAAAACTTAGTCTACTCTGAATGTGAAATCTGGGACACATATAGGCTTAAATGAAAATCACATCTAGCTTACATTTTTTTCTGGGTTTTGATTTTATTAATTATTATTATTATATATATATTTTGTCACTTTGAAAATTAAGTACAGCTAATATTTCAGCATCCCATCCCAAGAGAGATCAGGGTGCAGAATCAGGCCCCAAATTAGATATCTTCATATTTAAAACATTTTCTAAGAACTGACTGGAAGAAGAGATGCTACCTTATCCAATATGCATTCTCAGTCTTGAGAGCAAAATGAAGAGGTTTCTCTGTGTGCAGTAAGATGTCTATGAAGGCTGATTTCTTCAACCAACTTTTTGATAGCCCCCAAACACAATTTCACTAAACGGAACAAGATTTTACAAGCCGTGTTTAGCATTTTCATTCAGCTCTACAGTATTTTCTCCATTCTTCTATTTTAATAGATTCCCCAACTACCAAGTACATAATATAAAAAAGTGAATCTCCTTGAAATATCATCATCTCTGTCATGAGGGGGTCATGCATGTTGAAGTCTTTCCATTATCTCTGGCTTCCTATACACCAATAGCCATAAACCTATAAAAATACTCAGTCAGAGGGTGCTTTCATTAATCTGAAAGCTGATTCTCATTCATGGTAGATACTCAGAGTTATAAGTAGCAAGTGATGAGAACTGAGAAAATTGGAAACTCTAGATGTCATGATTTACCTACTCAGGCCTTGTATAATGTAGTAATGAGCAGAAAACAGAACCGTACCTGGATGGAGATTTTTGATAAATGAGCTCAGGTTTATGCTCTGACTATATATAATATGACTCATATATTATGAGCTGTGAAGTTGAAATCCCTCTATGTAACCTTAATCCTAATCCTAATCCTAACTGTAACCCTAATCCTTCCATCAAGAGTGTAAAGGCTTGGAAAGAGGAAGAACAGAAAATGAAATGTTGTCTTTTTTACCCTATTATGCCCAGGCAATAATCTGGACTGGGCATCAGAATTTTGATAATAAAAATATTACTTTATCATAAAGGTATAACTTCTTACTGGCATCCAAGGGAGAATTCTCCTTCCATATAGTCACCTATGACTCATATAGTTGTATGTTAACTATGCATTCTGGAGATTAAAACAATGGAAGAGTTCATATCTACAGCAAAACTCTGCTAGTGGTGATGGTCTTTGGTTTCTGGATCTGAAAGAGTGTTAATAAAGTACAGCAATTGTGCATGTCCTTCTGTTGGGGTACTGTCCTGTGTATCACCTGAGTAAAGGGTCAATGTCCTTGTTAAAGTTTCTTTGGACCTCATTTGTTTCCGCCATCTTAGCTTTCTGACAGTGCTGCTGGCTTGATGTATTGCTCTGTGCAAGCTGCTGCTTTTCAAAAACATCGTCCCTGATGTCTGACTCATGACATTAGGAGTCAATGATTGCTGCCAGCCGGAGGGAAAAGTGATGACTGAGAACAGAGATCTTCGTTTGGTTTGTGGGTACTTCCACTGGAAAGTGGGAACTATATCAAAAGCTCACGCCTGTGTATGAATTCTCCATGCTCAGGAAAAAGAAACAAAACAAACAAACAAACAAACAAACAAAAACAACAAATAAACAAAACAAAAAACCCTGAAAATTGGCCTCATTTAAGAATTATTTTGATTAAATTCCTTATCTGATTTTTTCAGTGTATAAAATAATGTATCTTTCTGCAAGTGAGCAACCATTAGTTTTTGTCCTATGACATTCAACCATCCTGCATTTAATTGTCTACATGATGCATCATTACATAGGTCCTGCTCCTAAGACCTGTTAGATGTATACTTCCATTAGATGTATCATATATCTCCATAGGATTCCAATGAAAGTGTTCACTTTCTCATCAGGTTGTGAACAAAGAGATTGACTTTCATTCATCCTTTTACAGTATTATGAAAGCAGAAGCACGTCATAACATTGCTGGAATTACAACTGCACCCAAATTTCAATCCACACTGTCATGTCGCAATATGTAAACCTGTCTTATTAAAATCCTTCCAGAGCCCTTGCGAATGTTGAATCTTATTTCTAAGTGCTCTAAAATAATAAGAAAAAAACTTTCTTAGAATCTCTGTCTGCCTTCCTAACTCACTGCATTCTCTTCTGTACTTGCTTACTTGCCATTATGTTTGCTCTGAACAAAATAAAATCTAGGACTATATGCCTGCTTTTATATACTTATTCTCACAAATTGTTTTGTTTATTTGTGTTTTTTCCCTGCTACCTTTCCACCGTATAAGAGAATTAAAAGCTTAAGTAGAAATACAGCATTTCTTAATTCTTTTCAAGAATCATATTCATTTGATGTTGAAAAAGAGAGAAAGAGCACCAAAAAGGTCTAAGATGATTACAAAAATTGTAGAGCTGACTACCTATGTGCTCAGAAGCAGAGAAGCAATATATTTGTGTTTTCCAAGGCATTTCAGCTCTCTCAAATCAGTTATGCATTCTCTAATTACATGTAATACACAGGTAGTAGAATAGCCCAGCATGAAGCTTGAGAGTCTGAGTCTCTGTATTGTAGAACGATGCTCATAAAGAGACTTTTCAATAACAAAGGAGACAAGAATGGCATCAATGATGTTTCAGTTTTAGCATATGTTCAACACTCGTTGCTTATAAGGGAGGAGTTAAATCACTAGAGTGCCACAGTGGCTCTGATATGATTAAACATGAATTGTTCTGCTCTGTTCTTCCAATTATCATGTAGGTAAAAGCAAAGGATTGTGTAAGCTCATAATGTCTGAATCTGCAGCTTTTTCTACCACAGCTAATAGTGTAAAATGTTATCCCTGTATGAATGGAGAGATCTGATTTTATGAGTGTTTACAGACCCTACACTCATATGTAAATGTGTAGTGAAGGTGCCAGGCAGCAAAGAATCAGATAAAAGGTCTGACAGTTCTATTAAGGTACCTAGTGTAATTCTGGGGGGGCTTCTCTGTTATATCTTTTATTTCTGTGAGCTACTTAACTAATATGTGCAGTATCACTTCATAACGTTGTCCGTAAGGAAATGATTAATGCTGACCTGCTGGCCCTCAATGATTCCACTTTCTAGCACATAATGCATGAAACCGTTAGGGACAGAGTTGTTAAGACGTGTTTTATGGAGCTAAAACGACAACTCGGGAATTACTTTCAGCTGTATTCTTGCCGTTTGACGGCAGTATTGCTGAGTAATGCAGTAGGGAGTCAGGGTCCTGAAATGTAAAACAAAGTGGCCTACAATTGTAAAAGACCTAGTTTTATACTCATTTGTGTTTAACTTGTGTTTTGGGGAAGTTACACAGCTTACAGTGTGTCTGATTATATTCAATTACATATTTTGCTTGGATCTGGTGTGTACAAATAAGACATAAGAAGGGGTAGTTGTGTTGAGTGTAAGTCTGGAAAAAGACCTTAGATAAGCAGATAAAAGGAGATCAGTTTAAAAACACTTTTGTATGTCTCTCTGAGGTGGGCTGGCTTTTGTACAGCCTCCAGGCACTCACAAATTAAACTTGCTTGCAAAAGTCAAGAGTAACCAAAACATGGTTTGCCACAATGATCTCATATTGTGCCTCCTTAGATCCCCCAAACAATAGAACATGCTGTAGAAAGGAATGAAGGATATGTGTTTATGCCTTAATAAGTTGTTTTCTGTTCTGGTGGTTTATTTAAGGGAGTTGGAAAACATTATTTCAATCCAGCATGTCTATCTTGAGAAACGGTTTTTAAACAATTTGTATTTCTCTCTAGACAGAGAAAATCAGTAAGTTTTTGCAGATGAAAGATTAAGATATTCATCTCAAAGCAGTCTTTGTACTCTCTGTTTATCTTCCCTATTGCTTCCTTTCTGTACCATACCGCAGGTATTGCTATGAATCCTGAGTGCCCAAATCCATTAGGGTTCATCAACTTTATGCATTCAGATTTTTCAGTATAGTTTTCTCTACATCAGTTCCTTACCCCTAAAAAAGAGTAATCTTATCTACATGCATCATAGGAATGCTTATAGAATAACGAACTTGCAAATCTAGGGGTATTTATTCAGATAAGGTTAATGATCTATCGAAGTTTTTTAAGTAAGAAGCCTCTTTCAACTAATAAATCAAGAAAAACTGAAAACAAGGAAAGTTTCTGAAAGATATTTCAAGCATATTATTTAGCTAATAAATATAAATTCAGACAATGTTAGGAACTACAGTGTCTTATTTCAGAGGCAGAACATGGATTTCTGTGACAAGGAATATCATAAAGGAGAATCAATCTATCCATGGAGGATAGTTGATAACCAATATTTGTCCTACAAATCTTCATCTTTGTAAGGCATGAGAGTAAAGCAATTTATACAACCTATGTTTTTCCTTGAGTAGAGCTTACTGAGCAAGGATGCATCAGATTTCAAGTAAGGCAGTACCTGCATTTTGTGAATATGGTCTATGAATACTATGAGATGCTTCAACAATATTTTATTTTCTGTTTACTATCTCTCTTACTACAGAATATCTTCATGGTGTGTTTGTTTATCTTTTGAGTTCAGGCATATGTTCATAATTATACATAGAAAAAAAAAGTAATTTTCGTTATGATAATTCTAAAGTTTACTTTGAGTCTGCTTTGATTTTAAAAGTATCTGAGGAAAGATTCTCTTCATGTACCATTTTTCACTATTTCTCTTCCTTCTTTCTGTATTACTAAGAACAGTAATATAAAAATAAGTTCAACATTTCTTACCTCTTCATTTTTTTTGTGTTCATGAAGTTCCCATTTATATTTATTGGTTATTTTCTTGAAACTGTTTTGCAGTAATGAATAACAGTTTTTCCTACCTCATTCCTCTTATTACTTCTCTGTGTCTTTCTGAATCTAGAGTTAATCCACTGAGGTCAATGGTTGTACATTTGTCATTTATGTCAGACACACGTGATACATTTCTCTAAGCAAACAGTAGAAAAACTGGATATGGTCATTCAGGAAGTTCTTTCTTATTTTGTAATGGTAGACTTAATCAACAAAAGGTAAACAATGATGTACCTTTGTTTAACAGTGTGAATTCCCTGACTACGTGATTCATTATCTCCTGTTCCACTATGCTGATGTACTCAAATGTAATCTCTCAATATGGCATATACTGAGTAGACAGTAACAAGTTAAGAAATTTAGGATTGGATGAGCAAAAGTCTACAGAACAACTCATTTTTTTTTTACTTTGTTAAAACTGAAGAGTTCAGCAATTTAATTGTATTTGTTTCTACAGGTACATAAACTAATTGATTATCTACTTTCAGAAGCCTATATTGAAGAGATACAAGCCATTCATATATGTATATAAGCATAAGATCTACATGGGATGGAAGGTTAGAATTGTAGAATCATTAAGGTTGGAAAGATCACTAAGATCGTCTAGTCCAACCACCAATCCATGCTTCTGATCACCGATGAGGAGGGTATAAATCAGGCTGAATTAGGGATGCCTGCTGAGTTTTATCCTTTATAATTTTTAACGTGTACAAAGACCTCTGAAAAGCAGACTTCCTGCCAGGTTAATCATGACGACAAGTGCATGCACAGCAGCTTAGTATTTGTGAGGTACAGTTTCACAACATAAATAAAGATATACAGTCCATTCTATTTTACTATGTTTATATACAGTGACTAACAAGTTTCTGGTAGAATGTATTAGAAGATGAAATGTGGCTCCAAAGATACAGAGGTAGCTGCCATGGTATAATATGGGATAGAATAAGACAAAAAAGAAAACTTATTTTTTCCTAAAAAGGGAAAGATTTTTTGAAATTTCCTTTCGTACACTACTTGTAAACCTTGAACAAACCTACGTTTGTTCATCTCTGAAAGATTTTTTTTCAGCTAAAAGCTGTTGGCCTAATGACATGGAGTTTCATAAAATCATAGAGTTGTGGAATTCTTAGAGTTGGAGGGGACCTCTGAAGGCCATCTATTCCAACTCCCCTGCAATGAACAGGGCCACCACAGCTTGATCAGGTTGCCCAGGGCCTGGTCCAGTCTCACCTTGAAAGTCTCCAGGGACGGAGCATCAACCACATCATTAGCCAACCCGTTCCAGTGCCTTATTTAATCAAATACAGTGTGATCTCTGATTGAAGCTTTTCTACCAGGACATTCAGAATAAATATTAGCTAAAGGAGATTTTCTAGTGTCTAACAAGAAGTGAGCTTGAAAAGCAGTTTTTGTTGTTGTTGTTGTTGTTTTTCCTCTTAATGATGTCCCAGCAAGATCTCTTTGATACAAACTCTTTTCTCATAAAACTTACAGAAATCTAGAAACATTGAAATCCTTATGCTTTTGTCAAATTTATTTCAGATTGACCAATGGGTTTAATTTTTTATTTATTTTTTTCAGGATACACTCCTTTTAAGAGTACAATTGCAGAGTGATTACAGAAGTTCTTTTACCTTAGAAAATCAGACTATCAAACATAATGGTAAGAGAAGAAATGAAAGTAGCAATTTCATGTAATGATCAGAAAAGCAAAGAACTTGATAGCAATAAGTACAAATCAACTGTTGGAAATGCAGGCAATTGAAATTATAATCAAGAAGCAAGAATTCCTTCAGAATTTGAATAAAATCTTAAATTGAGGATTTATATTCTAAAGCTAATTAAAAGGACTTTGTGATATAAAATCCCCACATGTGATATAAAGTGCCCAGCACTAGAACAATTTAGGCAGACCATGAAACTAGAGAATTAAAATTCTAATGGCTCTCCAGTGTGCTTGTACTATGTTCTCCTCTCATTGCTATCCTTGTAATGAGAACAAATTCATATTGTTCATTTCCTCCTTGCACTAAAATCTTCATTAGAATTAGGTGCCACTGTTTAAATCTCTTGAACATTCTGCAGAAGGTAATGAAAATGTGTATAAAGTTGACCTTTTCAGGGCTAAGTTGATTTATTTGTCCTCTCTAGCTCTTGATCTGATAGAGAGGTACAAATGAAAGACAAAGAGGAAAGAGGAGAGGAGAGGAGAGGAGAGGAGAGGAGAGGAGAGGAGAGGAGAGGAGAGGAGAGGAGAGGAGAGGAGAGGAGAGGAGAGGAGAGGAGAGGAGAGGAGAGGAGAGGAGAGGAGAGGAGAGGAGAAATAAGAAAAAAGTATCATCACACAGAGTAATATAAAGGTTAAATCAGTGAGTGAAGCACGAAGTTGTGTTATACAGACTTCTGCTGGGCATTTGAATGCTGCATTTGGTTTATGATAAAGATTGTCATGCTATTTCCTTATCCCATTAAAAAAAATTACATACTTTGACAGGAGAGAATGCTTTGGACTGGATTTGCCTTGAGATTTGAAACAAGATATATAGCCTTGCAGTTTGGTTTTATGGCTCAAATCCAGCTGAGGATTGAGAATGAGTGAAGTTTGATTAAAATCCAGTAATTCTTCAGAGGTGAAATGAGTTTGGCATATGCAAAGCAGTTTTTAAAGGATGTGTGCTCAAATTTTTATATAATTTGCACTGATGCACACCTTTGCTTGTAGTCTTAGCAGGCTTCATAAACAGGCTTCATAATCAGCATATATTCAGATCCCCAATGAAAACAGGAACGAATTTTTAAGCAAGGGAAAGCAAGATACACCTCAAAAAGTTTCTGTGGGGCATGTATATCTGAAAAAGGTAATTAAAATACCTTGAGTATAAAAATTGGCTGGGATGCTGCTGAAAACTCTCTGAAATCTCAGGATAATTTAGATCTTCTATACTTGACCTCTCTCATTTTTGTCTGGAATGAAAAAACAAGTGGTTTTGCAAACTTTTTCTTATGCTGCCTTCAGAAGTGAAAAGCGATAGCTTGTCTAGCATTTGTTCTACCTGTACAGTAATTTAAAATTGTATCACATTTTTATTCAGAGACTGAGTTAGTTGCATATCCAAATGTATAGATCTCAAGCCTGGACAGGCTTGGGAGGTGGGCCCATGCCAACCTCATGAAGTTAACCAAAAGTTAAAGCAAATTAATGACAGTGTTATCCAAATGAATTTCAAACACTGACAGGCATGGGGTATCAACCACCTTGCTAGGAAGCCTGTTCCAGTGTTTGACCGCTCTCACGCTGAAGA
Source organism: Alectoris magna (assembly GCA_030625065.1). Classification (NCBI taxonomy): domain Eukaryota; kingdom Metazoa; phylum Chordata; class Aves; order Galliformes; family Phasianidae; genus Alectoris; species Alectoris magna. The sequence continues at coordinate 5,070,813 of CM060560.1, read as the reverse complement.
AATTTTTCTTTATGTTCAGTCTGAATCTCTCCCTGGTCACTGGCTACCTTCCCGCTCCTCTTTCCCTCCTGAGGAAGTTGTAGAGAGTGAAACCTTACACTTCAGTGAAATCAGCTTGATTAGTTGCCTCTCTGAAACATCTGTATTTTGCAGAGGAGCACTTGGGAGTCTAGGAATGCACCAATTCAGCCATGAGCAAGAAATGTGCCCTTGTGACAAAGAAGGCCACCAGTCACCTGGGCTACATTAGGTAGATCATTGCCAACAGGTGAAAAGAGATAAATCTGAGTGAGACACATCCAGAATCAGGCCAACTAACGACCTGAGGATGAGTAAGGGACTGGAGCATCTGATATACCAGGAGAAGCTGAGAGATATGGGATGATTAGTCTGGGGAAGAAAAGGTTCAAGTGGAATTTATCCATGTGTATGAACATCTAATGGGGGGTAGTAAAAAAGACTGAGCCATGTCTTTCTCAGTAGGGTGCACTGGCAGGATCATTAGGCACAAACTGAGATACAGGGTATTTCTTTGAAACATAAGAAAAAAGACTTTTTTTTACTCTGAGGGCTGTCAAACACTGGAATCAGCGTCCTAGAAAAATTACAGAGATTTTCTTGGAGATATTCAAAACTGGACTCAGCTTTGAGCAACCTGCTACACCTGACTCTGCTTTGCGCAGGTACTTGGACTAGATGATTTCCAGACTTCCCCTCAACCTCAATGATTCTTAAAACATTTTGAATCTTTCACTAAACTGATAGGCATATTTCATTAAAAAATATTTATACGATGAGCTTTCATGTGCAAAATCCCTCTTAAACAAACTAGACTATAGCAAATATCACATAAACCAAGGCATAAATTTGCAAATGTCAACTACAGTTGTCAATTTACAGAGTAAGAACAATTAAAACAAAATTTTCATTCACTCAAGAAGCATTGCAAATATCCTGTCATATCATAAATGACATTTGAAAAGCCACCCACAGCTATAAACAAAAAGAAACAAAAACTAAAAGAATTGCTGGTTCTCTTCAGGCTTGTTCTTTTTCTTTTTTTTCTTTTTTTCTTTTTTTTTTTTAAATTTTTCCTTTTTAATTTTGTTTATACATGAGGCTCCAGTGGGAAAATGATGTTTCTTTAATTTGAGACATGTGGCTCCTCCTAATATTTTCCAAGATGAGTCTAAGCTTATCTATAGTTTATGTCACATGGATGGTGCAAAGCTCTGAGAAGAATCTCAGTCCTGCTCTAAATGCTTCTGACCTCTTTCAGCAAACAGTCAGGGCTCTGTCTGTTTGAGTTAATTTTCAATTAACAGCTGAATGGTCATTAGTTGATGAAGCAGAACACTGAGGACCAGAGTCAAGGCAATACAGGAATTTCTTCTGGCTTTAAAAATATCCACTCTCTAAACCTCCATATGGACATATCAAGCAAAATTAGATAAGTATTTATTTATCTTTAGCTCCATGACCTTTGTTTCCAGTCCCTTAGAGGTGCAAATCCACTTTGAGCAGTTGTGGTTGGATCCACAAAATGATTTTCATAAATTATTCTTACTTAATTTTCATTTCAGCAGTTCAAGTCCTCAGTTGCCCTTAACCCGAGAGTCTGTGAAGCTCATGTCTGTCTCCTACATTCTGCTTCATGCTATCAAGTATCTCATACCTTATGACTAATTCTTAGAATAAAATAAAAAACACCTCACATATTTCAGCTGAGGGAATATTGCGTGGTGCGCATGGTTGGAGTTCAGTGAACAGAGGATCTGGTTGCCCAGAGAAGTTGTGTAGTCTTCCTCCTTGGAGATCTCCAAAAACACCTGGCTGTGGTGCTGGGCATCCTGTTCTAGATGTCTCTGCTGGAGCAGAGTTGAGCCAAAGGTGCATTCTGTGATTCTGTGAGGTTTTATAGGACCTCTGTTTCTGTACAATGGAGTTCTGGTAAGGGTACATGTGGTCATGGGTAAAACTGTAGGCTTTGGACTATTCTGAACTTCCCTTCACTAGAAGTTCTGCCTTGCAACAAAGCATCCTGCTCATCCAGCTATCTGAAAGACTAAAGGAATCCTAAATCTTTTCTCCCCAAACTGTTCTATTTTGATGAATGAATGAAAGTGTCACTCATAAAATGTGTGCAAGTGTGATTTTCTTGCTTCTTCCTCAAGAACAGAGGGGAAACCTAGAATCCCTGTGCAACCATTACACTGGTTATTCTTTTAAATGATAAAAAAGGAAACTAATTTTGATGCAGAAGGAGAAAAAAAGGTCTTCCCCATACCTCAATACATAATATTTAACTAGAATCTCTTTTCTCTGTGGATCTTTCTTCTTCCCAAAATGTAAAAACTTTCCCACTTCCCAGAGACTAGCTTAGTGAATTTGTAACCTCCCTTAAGGAAAAGGTTTGGTGAGTGACTTAGAAAAAAATAAGAAATTGCTTTGTCTGGATGAGGAAGCTCTGAAAAGATGTGGGATACCACTTAATTTTTATGATATTTTCCAGTACCCTGTGGGATCTCTGCTTTGCATACTAGCACTTGTAAATGCCATTTTATAGTATGCAACCATTTCCAGGGTATCATTTTTGCATTTTTCTTCACATCTAGAAGCAAAGGGACAATAATTACAGCCCTGTTGAAATAACTTTACATGTGCTTCCTATGAACTGTGCACTGCATAAGAAACAGTAGAGCTATTAACTCCAATATCCTTGTCAAAGCCTATTAGGAATAACTAAATCTTGCCCACCTTTCCTGTCTGCTCTATCAATAATGACTATTGGCTAAATAACATGAGGACTCTACAAAACTTTGGGGATTTTTTACAAGTAAAATCTGTTTACAGGAGATCATATTAACGTTACAAGCATGACTTCTGCTCCTTGATGTGTGTATGCAATTTCTTTTAGTGAAGGGAATCATGTAACTCCACTTAGGAGAGAAAAGACTCTTGATACATTCATCATAATACAAATAACCAGAGAAGCATGTGCTTTCAGGAGGGCTCTGACTTTCAGCACTTTGAGTAGATAAAAATATAGAATCATATCAAGGGAATATCACTGAAAGTACATACTATCACTCTGCAACAGAAGTCCTGTACAGTTGAAAACGTAATGTATTCCTACAAGTATCTTAGTAATTCCACTTTCTTAAAATCTTTATTCTTAAAAGAGTCCTGTCTATAGTGTTAAGGCAGTACAGCTTTAACAAGAGCCACAGTCAGCTTAGAAAATGAAAGGGGAAAAAAAAAAAATATGAAAGACGTACAGAGCCTTTAGGTATATGGAGATGAAAGAGATTTCACTGAATTTAAAGGAATGTAAAGTGTTTTCTAGAGGTCACTAACAGTTTTAAAAGAAACATCTTTGTAAGTAGGAAAACATTATTTTTTTGCTCTTTGTGATCATGCAGTGCTTGACTCCCAGTTTTGCACTGATTCACGCTCTCTGTGCATAGAGCGTATCCCATAATGATGCTTTTAGTTTGCTTGAAGATCCATAACAATATAACTACGTGAATGTGTGAAGTGAGAGAACCTGGTGATCCAACTATCACTGTCAGCAATGGGAGAACCAATTAAAATTGTGTAACTGCAGTGTGTACCTCTGCCTACAGACTTGAATGTGACAACTAGTATTGTGCAATCAGAAGGTGGCTGTCTGTAACATCTGCAAGACTGATTAAATGTATATCTTTCTACCTGCTGGCAGAAATGTGAAGGTTCTTACCATCTTACTCACAAGCAGTCTACTTCACATGTGCATCTCTGAACTAATATAAGTTTAGAACAAAGAGAATACAGAGGCAGACTATTCAGTATTCATATCGTATCATATCATATCATATCATATCATAGAATGGCCTGGGTTAAAAGGGACCACAATGCTCATGTAGTTTCAACCCCCTGCTATTTGCGGGGTCTAGAACCACCTGACCAGGCTGCCCAGAGACACATCCAGCCTGGCCTTGAATACCTCCAGGGATAGGGCATCCAAGACCTCCTTGGGCAACCTGTTCCAGTGCGTCACCACCCCCTGTGTGAAAAACTTCCTCCTAATATCTAACCTAAATCTCCCTATCTCAGTTGAAAACCATTCCCCCTTGTCCTATCACTGTCCCTCATAAACAGCTGTTCCCCCTCCTGTTTATATGCTCCCTTCAAGTACTGGAAGACTGCAATGAGGTCTCCCAGGCTCTCTAAGCTAAAGAAGCCCAGATCCTTCAGCTTTTCCTCGTAGGAGAGGTGCTCCAGCCCTCTGATTATCTTATATAGTGGCCCTCCTCTGGATTTGTTCCAAGAGCTCCATGTCTTTCTTTGAGGCTTTGAGGGCCCCAGGCCTGGATGCACTACTCCAGATGGGGCCCAGCATGTGCTAGTTTCATTTTTGCTAACAGTTCCTGAGGACCTAGGCAGGACTTGTGGCTTGAAGACAGTCCTTGTTCAGTTGCTTCCTGCCACTGGAGTATCATGAGTTACAAAGACTAGAGTGTGTGCAGGATTGTTTTCCGGGGATTCCTCTTTTTGTTCCTGGTGGATGATGAGTAGCTGCCCAATGCCTGTCCTGCTATTGCTTTTGGAATTAGTGTTAAGTGCTCAGTTTTGGTATATTATTTGTTGAAAAATAATACGAAGTGCCTCTTCCTACTTGGGAGAAGGAATATATAAGGCATGGCTGTCCAACCTTTTGGCTTGCCTAGGCGACATAGAATGAAGAATTTTCTTGGGCCATATACAAAATATATAATATGGTTAATGTATATAAGTAACAAAATTTATTATTTTATAGTTTTTTTAACTAAAATTTAAAAAAAAGAAAGTCAACAAAAACATAAAACCAGTGGGATATTTGGCCTTGTTTTAGTGAAACTAATACATCAATCTAGTTCAATAGAAGAGTCTAGTGAAGAAACACAATCAAATTTTTATTGAATTTCAGAGCTGAATATCTGATTACAACTCTGTATATTCAAGTTGAAAATCTGTAGGTAATGTATTTATGTTGACTGAAAATGGAGTCAAAAATATACAAAATCTTGATGTTTTTTTTTCAGAAATCTTGAAGCCTTTTCTCAAATTCCTTTATCAAAACAGAAATCAAGGCTGCATATTTCTTTTTTCTATTAACAGGACTGTGTTTATCCAATGTATCAAAATGCATAAAATTATTTGCCATAACCTGAGCTTGCCATAATTTTTCTTTTGAATGCTGGTGTTGTTTGAAACAGTACAGGGAAGTTGATTTTCACTTTGAAGATGTGTTTAACTCATTTAAATGAGCAATCAAATCCACCAAAAATGCTAAATTTGTGAGCCATTTTTAATCTTCATGTTCTGACACAAATGTTCCTTTTGATTACATAAATGAGTTTATTTCATTTTGCAAATCGGGAAATTGTTTTAGCATTTTAATCTGACTTAGCCATCTTCAGAAAAGTAAATGATGTCCCCATAATCAACATCCATACTTTTAAGGAACTCATGGAATTGATAATGACTCAATCCATTGGACTCTGTTTACTATGCGGGAGGAAAAGAGTGAGGTTGTTTGCCCTGGTATATGGCATGCCTACAGGGGTAACATTTCTGGATCCCATTGCTGTTCCCCAGCATATAAAAGTCTTGTTATGAAAAACTAGAGTGGTCTCAGCAGATTTTGTGTTTCCTAACCTCCAGCTGAAGTCCTAGCTCAGAGGATATGGAAAGTAATTTAAAATCTTTCATTTTGTGTATTTCCTGACTTATATCATGAACGTGAGTCCCAAACATGGAATATTTCCTGGTGGAATATGTTGAAAAAACTGTTTAAAGTGTTCTGGAAAAGTATAATTAAAAACAAAAAAACCCCCATGGAGGTAGCTTTTCAAGATCACTATGTCATCAAGTTAGACTCATTAGGAGGCCAAAGGACAATCAGTAATGAGGCACATACCCTCCTTTTCCTTCTAAGTCATATAGTTTAGTGTCAGTACTACTGGTTTGCACGTTCAGATTATTTTCTTTCTTCCAGGAGAATGTTCTTTCCTACTAGTTTCACAGAGAACGACATGACTATCACCTCCTTTCCTCTGAATGGTGCCCAAATACTACTCTAAGACAAATTCCATATGAGGAGAATATTTTCTAGTCTTTAAAAAAAAATAAAAATAAAAATAAAAAAAAAAGAGAAAAAAAGAAAAGGGGGGGAAAAAAAGACAAAAAGAAAAAAGATCAGAATATTTTACTCTTCTTTCCATTCAATATTTATTTAGAATAAGAAGGATTTCATGTCAAGCTTGGCTTGTCTCAGACCAGGGGGGAAAAAAGAAAAAGAAAAAAGTATTTATATACATTTTCCCAGACACAGAAGAAAAACTTACTGCTTCCCAGCACTGTTAAAGGAAACTCATATGAGTTGCTTTAAGAAAGTACAAGACTAAACAGACATTAGGGATGTCCCCAGTGCTATCCAGAGCCATATCCCCAACGGCTACGTTCTCTAACGGGTTTGCTCACAAGTCAGTGTTTTGCAGTAATTCTTTCCAAATAAAGCTCTCTTCAGGAGTTCCTTTCCACATGCTGGAGGAGGTTATGTCATTCCCACCAGTTGTGTTTTACATTTGCTTTACAATGATTCTAACTCTGAGTGTAAACCAATAAGTATCCAAAGGTTACTTTGGATCAGTCTCTTTTCCTACCATGATTGATAGGACTTTTGTGTTTCCCGTGGGACAGATAAGTAAACCTATATTCTGGGGTAACTCCAAAATAAAGTATTCTAAGGAGAGCAGGAGCCAGCTGAATTCTCTTTTGAGTATTTTGATATCTTATTCTGACTCTTTTAACTTGAATCATATTTAACTAGCAGCATCTGCCACTGACATTTCCACAAGGATGGTCCAGATGGAGCAGTGACTCAGACTGCTGGCTCTACACAGTTATGAATAGTTCAAACTGTTACTGATGAAGACTAGCAACAACGCTGTCAGAGAGGTCTGTGTGTGTGGCCGTCACTGACAATATGTGGTATTTAGACTTTCTATTTGTATTTTCTAGTAGAATTGAATAAATTGTCTACATATCCAACTCCAAATATGAACAAAGTCTTTGTCTTCGGATGATTTTGTAGATGAAAACTTCTCTGCATTAGTTAACAACTAGTTATAATTAAGGAACAATTAGTAAGATTTCTTCCAGCTCTAGTGTAAGCATATAACTTAAACCATCCTAAGCATAGTACTAGATATGATTTTGCTGCTTCCACAATGAAAAGAAACCCATCAGTCCCAGAAGCTTGATTTAGTTTTAAATTTAATTACAAAGAAAATGGAAAAACAAAATAGGTATTCCAACATATATTCCATGACCAAGATTTTAAACTTAACCATAAGAAAGCCAAGGAAATATTCCAGCAATATGTTGTTCTACGAACATGATGTTGTAAAACTGCTAAGCACACCAGCAGCAGAAAAATGCAATGTTGGGGATATTCTGTCTATGATCACCTTGATCAGATCAATACATAGTACAATGAGGGCTGCAATCCAGCCTAGAGCATTTGTGGTTGAGTAACATGGTAAATGAAAGCATCGTTTTCAGGGCTCTTCTCCAAAAACACATGGCTGTCTTGCCAAATGGCTTTAAGATGAACTTGACCCAAGCTTCAGAAAGAGTAGATGCCAGAATGCATTTGATAAAACATTATTTTCAGTGTGGACATCATATGAATTAACTTGGAACCTAGTTAATTTTACAAGCCAAATGTCAGCCATCTTTATTTGATTACTTCCTACTCGTTTTTGCCACCAGGTGTCAGTAAGAGAGCATAGACAACCTAGAGTTCTGTGCAAAGACTCCTCTAGAGCTCCTAACATCAACGGTACAGTTTGGGGATAATTCTTGTGCTCCCAAAAGTGTTTTAGTTTTCTGCTTCCACTACAGAATATGAACTTTCTTACCCATCTCTGTAGTCCTTCAAGCTGTATAAACTGACCTGTTCCTGTATGCATTATACTCTTCTATGCCCTAATCTTCAGCACTGGGCTGAACTGCCTTCTCTCCACCAAAATATGAGGACAATGAGGAACAAGGCAGAAAGAGGAACAGATGTTAATGGGATCTTGAGAAAAAGATAGGCAAAGACCTCACATCACTCTTAAACATCCTGCTTTCCAAGTAATTATTTATAAGCCCTTTTTGACTCTTTATATCATCTAATGGTGATTTCCACAGATCTCTACTTTGGGAAGTGGGTCTTGAGTCCTTAGTGCCATGAGCTCCCTCTCAGCATCACTCTGCTAGATGTAGCATATTGGATTGGACTTTGCTAAAATATAGTCAAAACTTCTCATGGATTCCCATCAAGCATCAGGATGAACAATATATTTATTTATTTATTTATTTATTACCAGGGCTAACAACTTTGCTGGACACCCTGATTAAAGGAAACTGGCTTGGTTTTAGTAGATTTCTTGCATTGCAAGTCTTCTAATTCTAGCTTTCGTGTAGAGGTATCTCTAGCCTTGACTTCATTGTGGTAAGGATGAACACCCATGAAGCTTAGTCTAAAGCGTTTTGTCTTATTTAATGTAAAAATGTATTGGGAATAGATACATGTAGGAGGAGAAGTTTAAGTACCAAGACAGAGGTATCTTTTCCACCTAAGTGACTATTATAAGACATTCCTATTTTTTTATGAAAAACAAGCTTGTCCTGATGAAAGGTGACATTCTTCTTACCAAACCTGTGAAACAGCATGCTAGGATCTGAATATGAAGTTGAATTTCAGTATTTAAATACAAAGTTCATTACTATGTGGGGAGAAAAAATGGGAGGAGTGAGTTATTCGCTGTTTATTCTGAAGAGTTCTGTGAAGGTCTTAGTCATGAATAGTGATCAGGCTCCTCAACTGCTTACAACTCTGAACATTTTCCAGAAGTTGGAGGGGCTGGAGGGGCAGTTTATGGCAGCTTTCTGTAACAGTCCAGAAGATACTCAGTGAAAAATATGTATTCAGACTTCTTTGGAATTGAAAGTGTTGTGATATCTTCAAAGTGACTTTGGAACTCAATCTGTTTCAAATTTGGAAACCATGGTGAGCAAGATCTCTCAGGGGCCTCACAGCTAAGTAAAACAGGTGCCTTACCAACCTCATGATAGCAATGCCGGAATGCCATTGTTATCACTAAGAACCTCCCAACTCATAGTTATCAGTAATGTGTTTAACATTAGGACTAAAACAAACCAATATGGCTCGTGTTATCTTCTTGGGTTGGTATCCAGCATTTCTCCTAGCAGGTGTCATAATTCCTCTGGTCCTCTCCCTGATACACTCTATTTGTCACTGCTTATAATCTCTTCACATCAGTGGTTTACAGATGGTTTTCCTATTGTTTCTATACGGAATATTTTGTCTTCTTAAAAAAAAAAGGGGGGGGGGGAGGTGGGGGTGGGAGGGGAATGGAATTCTTCTTAGGGTTCTTTGAAACCAAAGAGAACTGTCACTCTCAAATGTTGCATACCTCCTTTCTCTGTCAAACTCCTAGAAAGTAGGAATGCTTTGCAGAGGCACCTTGATAGGCTAGATTGATGGGTCAAGTCCAGTCACATGGCATTCATCAAATATAAGTATTAGGTCCTGTACTTGGGTCTCAAGAGCCCCACAGTATAGCTATATAGGCTTGGGAAGAGCAGCTGGAAAGCTTCCTGGCAAAAAAGGACTTGGGGACACCGATTGACAGGCAGCTGAACATGAGCCAGCAGTGTGCCCAAGTAGCCAAGGTCGATGGCATTCTGTAGTCAGCAAGACTAGCAAAGGGATTGTTACCTCATGTGGCACTGGTGAGACTGCTCTTTGAGTACTGTGTCCACATCTGGAGCACTGTGTCCAGGTCTGGGCTCCCCAGCCCAAGAAAGACAAGAAAATTCTGGAGAGAGTCAAGAGGAAAGCCATAAAAATGACTGGGGGCCCAGAGCATCTTCCTTATGAGGAAAGGCTGTCCTTTCCTTATGAGGACACAAACTGGAACACAGGAAGTTCCATCTGAACATGAGAAAGAACTTGTTTACTTTGAAGGTCCCAGAGCACTGGAGCAGGTTGCCCAAAGAGATGGTGAATTCTCCTCTCAAGAATCTCAAAACCCACTGAGACTATTTCCTGTGTAACTTACTGTAGGGAACTTGCTGTAGCAGGGGTTGGACTTGATGGTTTCCAGAGGTCCCTTCCAGCTCCTATGATTCTGTGTTCAATTTTGGACTCCTCACTACCAGAAGTTTCTCAAGAGTATGAAGAGAAGAGATGCAAAGCTTCAGAGAAGGTGGGTTTATTTGCCACTTGAGTTTTGATCATGAAGATGTGTCATTGTGTTTAACTCTAAGAAAAACTGACACAGATCTGTAATGGGAAAGACACATAAGGCACCTATTGTGTGAATGAGTCAACTTGCACAAGGGCATCCAGTATCTTTTTGCATTAGCAATATGTGTGTTTGTATGTCACCTATTTGTACGTTAATCAATACCTGAGTCAGTGAAGTTGCATGCTGCAATGGTTTTCTGTTAATAGGATACAGACGTATGACTCATTTTTCCCACAATCCCATTCTTAGCAAATTGGAAGATACCTTCAGCCTAACTGCTTATGGATGGATTTTTTTTTGCAATATTATTTGAATATGTTTGATTTCTGTAGACCTTAATTCTCTTGTTCCCAGGTAATGAATTTCATATTTTTCGTTGCTCATCATCTGATGGTTGCAATCAGCCTTTCTCAGTCTTCAGCTTCATTCAACAGAAAGGGAAGGGAAGGGAAGGGCAAGGGCATACTTGTGATGTTGAATGTTAAAATTAAATTAAATTAAAATAATAAAATAAAATAAAACAATAAAATAGAAGTTGGAACCTGTAATCTGTGCAGGATTCTGTGCACACACATGGCTCAAGAAATCACTGCAATGTGCTGAATGAAGAACAGCTTCTTCTAAATCATCAGCTGAAGCCTTTAGTGGTGGATTGTGCAGATTAATGCTCAGTACCATATTAATCCTAGAGAGTAGCTGAAAATTGTGACATTCCCTGTATCACTTATTCACCTTCCATGGCCAGATAGTAGTAATATCATCGCCACACATTTGTTTCCAGTGAAAGCCAGTTTGGCCATGAATGCATGGGTGAGAAAAGGTGACTAAGCAATAAGGGCTAGCACAATTAATATCATTCATTGTTTCTCTACCGCTTGGATGTTATGCTAATGAGTAACAGAACTTTGTTAAACAGTTTGGAGTGGGGATGTATTGATGGTGTTGTACTTACATTGTGTTTATGGCCTTCACTTTGAATTTATTTGGTAAGGATCTCACCAGTGTGCTAGAAGAGCAAAAATTATAAAAAATTGCTTTCAAGGTTCTTCAGAAAATCTAATTTGTTACTACTTAATTCTGCTGGGCATTTCAGTGCTCACTAAAACAAGCTCGCTCTAACTGCTGAATTTAGCATGTAGCATAAATGCCTTCCTGACCCCAGCTGATGTAACTCTTCAAGAGGCTGCCAAAGCCAGCGTTACACCACAACCTACTGATTTTAGAATTGGCTCGGCAATGCCTCAGCCACTCATTAAAGATAAGATTTGATACAGTGGCACAAATGTCAATTGAAATAACTCTCATTGATTTTAGGGGTTAATTTTTGGAATTGCCTCTGCCCTGAGAATTGAACAATCACAGAGGTGCTGCCCCTGAACAAAGGGATGTCAAGTAGAGCAAATGGGAGTTGCCCTAGCTTTTCCCACATTAGCTGGAAAAATGTCTTGTTATCAAAAAAACAAAGCAAAATAAGTCTTAAAAACATTGCAGTTCCAGGTTTCATGTATCTTTCTTTTCTGCATTTCTATTTCAAGCAACAGTAGCACAGCAAATTCCTATTATTGTGCCGTATTTTATAATCTAAATTTTCAAGCAAATCGAGGATTTCTGTGGATGTAACTCTCTTTTGAGTAGAATCATCTAGAATATTTACATATTTTAATCCTGACTCAGAAAGAAAATAGTACACAACAGATTCACGTGTCATAATTCATATTTACTTAAAGAACCATTGCCATTCTTAAGCAAATAGAGATAAAATAATATTTTCCTAAAACCCCTATTAAACCATCTTGCAGCCCCTTCCCACTGTCACTAATTACTCAAGTATGCATGCAAACAGAAGCTTTCTCTCTCTTTCTCTAATTGAAATTTTATTATATGCAAATAGAAAATGGGAAATTAAAAATAATGTATATGCATGTAGAAAGAATTAAAGACTAACATCTTGCTCTAAGATGCACTTTTTTTTTGCTTGAATCATTCTGTAACACTGCAACCCAACTTTAGGAATTCACCATTCTGACAGCAGATGGTGGACGAAGGGAAGGCGACCGATGTCATTTACCTGGACCTGAGCAAGACCTTTGACATGGTCCTCCACCACATCCTCATCTCCAAATTGGAGGGAAGTGGATTTGATGAGTGGACAACTCGATGGATAAGCAAATGGTTGAAAGGCCGCAGACAGAGGGTGGTGGTCAATGGCTTTATGTCCAGGTGGAGACTGGTAACGAGCAGTGTCCCCCAAGGGTCTGTCTTGGGACCGGTGCTCTTTAACATCTTTATTAATGACATCGATGAGGGAATTGAGTGCACCCTCAGCAAGTTTGCTGACGACACCAAGCTGAGTGGTGCGGTTGATATGGTGGAAGGAAGGGATGCCATTCAGAGGGACCTCGACAGGCTGGAAAGCTGGGCTCAGGTGAACCTAATGAGGTTTAACACAGCAAAGTGCAAGGTTTTGCACTTGGTCCGGAAGAACACCAGGCACCTGTACAGGCTGGGAGGAGTGGTCCTTGAGAGCAGCAGAGAAGGACCTGGGGGTCCTGATGGATGAGAGACTGAACATGAGCCAGCAGTGCGCTCTGGCAGCTTGGAAAGCAAATGGGAGCCTGGGCTCCATCAGGAGAGGGGTGGTCAGCAGGGATAGGGAGGTGATTGTCCCTCTCTACTCGGCTCTTGTGAGGCCCCATCTGGAGTACTGTGTCCAGGTGTGGAGCCCTCAGTACAAGAAGGACATGGAGATTTTGGAAAGGGTCCAGAGGAGGGCCACGAAGATGATCAGGGGGCTGGAGCACCTCCCTTATGAGGATAGGCTGAGGGAGTTAGGCTTGTTCAGCCTGGAGAAGAGAAGGCTGCGGGGTGACCTCATTGCAGCCTTTCAATACCTGAAGGGAACCTACACCCAGGAGGGGAATAAACTCTTTGAAAGGGCTGACGATAGCGAGACTAGGGGAAATGGATCCAAGTTGAAGGAGGGAAGATTTAGGTTGGATGTTAGGGGGAAGTTCTTTACTAGGAGAGTGGTTAGGCCCTGGAACGGGCTGCCCAGGGAGGTTGTGGATGCCCCGTCCTTGGAGGTGTTCAAGGCCAGGTTGGACGGGGCCCTGGGCAACCTGATCGAGTAAATGTGTATGTTTGGTGGCCCTGCTAGGCAGGGGGGTTGGAACTACATGATCCTTGAGGTCCCTTCCAACCCGGGTCATTCTGTGATTCTGTGATTCTGTGATTCTGTATGGAGTTCACAAATGGATAGAGGAGATTCTAGTTAACCTAAACTGCACCCATCTGATATTCCTTGCTCAGGTGTCTGTCTACTAAAGGTGAATTTCCTTTACTGATTTTTAGGTGTATCACTTATGTATTAGTTTTCCTTTCACCCCAAATCCTTTTGAAGTTGCAGAACTCACAATACCCTCAGAGCTGCTGGAAAGTGAAGACAAGTTCTCACCCTAAAAGTTCTGGTCCCAGTCACAGTAATCTGGTAGAGCATCACCCAATAGACTTTTAATTTCCCCTGGCTGTGAGTAGCACTGCATGCGGGGAAACAGTTAAACCTGAAGCTGCAGTCAGAGCAAAACCCATTGCTTTCTGCAGTGCATTAATTGCTCAGTACTGTTGTCCACAAGGTAGTGATGATCAGTGTTCTTCTATAAGGATTTAAGTATAACAAAGTGTCCGATTTCTTTAACACACTGTTAGATAGTACCTAATGAAGTACTTAAACTTATTTCTTGTTTCCCAGTAATTACACACTGATTATTTCCGCTACTCCTAAAACGTGTGAAATAAATGAGGCTTAATATGACAGTACCATGTGAAATATTACATGCTGAAGAAATTATCTTTTAACCATTGAAATACAGTAGGATAATTCTCTGGCACTGTAACTAATAAATATAGAATGTTCTGTATCTATGCTGTCAAGCACTTTCTCGCTCCAAATGGTATATTAACACATCAGTTGATCTGGGGAATGTTTTTTTTCTGGAAACTGCTTGAGGAATTATCAGCTTGGGCCAGAAACATATTGTTGCTTGACCACACTCCAGTGTAAGAACAAACATGAGGTCATATCGAATAGAATCCCATAGTTCTTACCATTGACCTGATAGAAACTTTGTAGAAGCATAGAATCATAAAATCATTAAGGTTGGAAAGACCACTAACATCATTTAGTCCAGCCGTTAACCCACCACCCCATTCCACTAACTGTGTGCCTCTGTGCCACATCTACCCTTTTCTTGAATACCTCCAAGGGACAGTGACTCCACTACCTCCTCAGACTTAGGAGATTCTGGTGCCATAAGAAATTTCTTCTCAGCTAGTTTCCTGATGACTATTAAATATTTTGCCACATAAAGATAAATGTTGTTATCGGGTTCATTCTTATGTACCAGGAAATTAGTGCTTGCGTAAGACTTGAGTAGTGGAAAGATTTTTGACAATAAAATGTTCTTAGAAAAAATCTTTTCTGTTATATCGTTCAGTGCAGAGTTACAGCCAGTTCAGAAGTGCTAATTCAGAAGCTATGTGACTGACAGGGAGTCACCATGTATAGCTGCAGTCACTTAGAAATTCATTCCATTGTAGTAAATTCTATATTTCTGCTGAGAATGGAGGGGGAAAAAAAAACAAATCACATGCAAAAAGTACAAAGAACAATTTGGCCAAGCACAGACCTCAGGGTACAACATATTTACAGTCAGTCTGTATGACAAGCCTAAGTGCTGGACACAGTCAGAGAAAGGGGGTTTTGTTTTTAATTGGAAAAATGGCTCCCAGGACATGCAGCTTGTTTTGCAGCCATGAGAATAAGCACCACAATGACAGAAATACTATGCTTGCTGATATTTTATGGAGGTTAGAAAAACAAACCACCACCTTCTGTATGCGCTTGCCTCCTAGCAGCAGATTCCTGTTTTAATTTTAGTTTGCTTTATTGCTTGCTGGTTAGAGCAGCAGGCAATACTAAAATTGTTATTAAATGCAATCTGTCTCTTTAATAACAGTTTCAAAATTAAAATCATAAAGTTGATTCATAAACCGCAGGAATACATACGGTATTTGGAGTGGCCTTTTTTTCTGGAGCAGTGCTGAAATGTACCAGTGCAACGGACTTTACAGAAAAAGGTTGCAATTACTGTTGTTGATGGGAGCGCAGAGCTTGTAATAACCAAGAAGCGTGGATAACATGTACAATATAAATTTGAAAAAGGTTGCTAGGACCAGTGGACACTGCTTTGTGCTCAGTGGGTTGAAGGCTGTTAGCTTGCTTTTATTAGCCGCTAGGCTTTAAGGCAGAATCAAAAAATGATGAGAGGAGTCCTGGGATCCCTTCAAAGTGAGCAGCATCCTCTCTTCCACCAGCTTCTCTCATTTGGACTATGAATGAACACACAAGGCAATTTGCATAAAATGTTTATGTTATAATAAGTTGCAATACAAGACAACCTAGATATCTCCAGAATTGTTGAGTGACTCTTGCACTGTACTGTATGGGATGCCCAGAAGTACATCTGTTTTTTCTCATGCTTCTTGACTTGCCAGTATCATACAAAGAGGCAGCTCTGTGGGACAAAGAAGACACGATTCTAGGTGCTTCTTTTCTCCAGGCTATCTTTAGCCCTGCTTGTTCAGAACCGTTCATGAAGGGCAAGTTTATTTTGTAAACAAGTCATCCTTCTCATTCAATTTAAGGAAATGCGATACTTATACCTCAGATAAAGTCAGGAGACAAAAATATGAATATTTCTTTATTTTTCGTAGCAAAGTTTGGAATTCCTCTTTGCTTTCCAAATCACCCACAGATTCATTGAGATATTGATTCATCAGCTCTTTTAGTGCAAGATCTAGCTGATATAGAGGGAAATAATGGCAGCAACTGTGTCCTTGTTGATATTAGAATACTAACAAACATGAAAGAGGATGCCATCTTCAGAAATGCTTAGATCTTCTCTTCATTCCAGTGTGGGGTTTCAGGCTTTTAACTTGAAAACCTATGTGTTTAATAACACAAATCTCTCCTACTTTCTCATTTCCATCCTCCTAGCTATGTACCATACAGCTATTTAGGGATGCATCTAAAAGTTTTGGAGGAATCCCCTCTCTTCCACTTTGAAAAAAAGTGAGAGATTTGACCAAGATGAGTTAAATCACATTTAGATTTAAACATTAAATGTTCCTTTATCTTCCAAAATAATATTCATTCTGCTTCTTTGGAATGGTCCCTGGCCTATTCTAGCTGTTGAGGGAAGAAGTTCACACAGTTCAAAATCATACAGGGAACAGACTAACAGTTGAACAGTTAAACTGCTAGAGTTTTCAGTGTCCTTTTGGAATCATCTGAAGCAATTCAGAAGCATAAACAGAGTTTGTTGTAAAAAGGTTTGGAACTTATGAACACATCTACACTGTACAATCATAGAATCATAGAACCACCTAGGTTGGAAAAGACCTACAAGATCATCCAGTCCAACCGTTCACCTATCACCAATATGAACGAACTCAAACCAACAAATCCATAGCAACTTTTGATTGAATTTGCTGGCATGAATCCGGAAGAATGTTTTCTCGCAGCTATCTGGTGGTCAAGCTTAGCTAGTTTTTAACTGCATCTTAAGTCCTCCAGCAAATCATTACCACATGACAAATCTGTTCTTTCTTAGGTGGAACCAACGTAGGATGGCCTGTATCTATGTTACATGTCTGTAAAATTTATGGGCTTTCTGTGCAAGTCCCTTGTAAAAAGTGATTTGATCCATAACTACTCAAGTCATTTTGCAGATTTGAAATATCTTTTTTGTCAAACATAACATTTTTCATCACTTTTTTTTTTTTCTTTTTTAACTTCCATTTCTGATTACCTCCCCATTCAAGATATTTTAGAAGCTCTTGATATACAATGTATATATATTGTTTACAGTATACATATATTGTCTCCAAAATGCGTAGGTGAAGAGAGAATAGATGTAGAGGAATGGCCTTTGAAAACAGGTTATTTAGATATGATCAGTTATGAAAGAAGAAGGAAGCAAGGAAAAGAGAGAGAACGAGAGGGAAGGGAAGGAAAGGAAAAAGGTATTTGAAAGGTGTAGGAAGTTTTTGAATAGCGTGATATTGAAGGTATCAATAGGAAGAAGGAAACTTGTCTTACACAAAAATCAGATCTGCTTCTTTTCTTCTGTGAAAACACTTCTGGTCTCTGGTCAGATGTAAATATCATCAGAAGCATTATTTTAATAGTGCATAAATTGAGATAGCATTCTAGTGCTGTTGGTAGGCAAATACTGAAGGTGGTAGTGTCTGCTTGAAGGATTATAAAGGTTTTTAAGCATGCCAAATAGTTTCTGTTTAGTTTTGTTGTTGTTGCTGTCACGGGGTTATCTAGATCAATCTGTGTCCGTGACAGGGGGGGCAGTAGGCCCGTGGGCCCCCGGCCCCTGACAAAGGGGAAGGGAAAAAAGGGAAAGGGGTAGGGAGATGGGAGCTGGGCTCAAGGAAACAAACAGAGCAGCGGCAACGATCTAAGGAGTAAAACTTATTTTACTATAATACAATCTAATTGGAATTGAGGCTAATAAATCAAGCAAAATAAGAGAGAGAGAAAGAGAGGTTTCCGAAGACCGAGAAGCCTACTTTGAAATTGAAGGCGCCGCGGCTTGGAAGCACACCCACACTCGCTGCCAGGCAGTGAGAGAGAGAGAGAGAGTCCCAGCGTCGCTTCCGTGACGTATTTTCCTCTCTGACCGCGAGGTCCCCTGGGATGTGTAGTACTTCTTCTCTGTGCTCCACATGATGTTATGATGTGGAATACCAATAGCAAAAATTACAAAACCATGACATTCCACCCCTTATTCTACATCACTACATCATGCTTAAGATACATATATATATATATATATATATATACAAATAAACAATACAAAAAAAAAAAAATAAAATAAATGCATTACACGTATAGGTCTATATACATATATACACATGAAATTATTGACTGCACTCCCCCAACATCAAATTCCCTTGTGGTACACATTGAACATCCCCATCTTTCTGCATCACCCACCACGTGCACCCAGGTCCCTGGGCAAAAACAATTCCACGGAGAGGTTTGCCCTTTCCAGAGGCTGGAAGGACCCACACTGCTTTCCCCAACATGCTCTTTACATGTACAACAGGGACCTTATCTCCCTCTACAGTATGTAGGGGGCTGGATTGGGTAGGACCATCACGATTGACAGATCCTCTGGTATTGACCAACCAGGTGGCTTCTGCCAAATGCTTCTCCCAGTGCTTAAATGTTCCACCACCCATTGCCTTCAACATAGTTTTCAACAACCCATTGTATCGTTCAATTTTACCAGAAGCTGGTGCGTGATAGGGGATATGATAAATCCACTCAATGCCATGATCTTTGGCCCAAGTATTTACAAGGGAATTTTTGAAATGTGTCCCATTATCAGACTCAATTCTTTCTGGGGTGCCATGTCGCCACAGGACTTGTTTCTCAAGACCCAATATGGTGTTTCGGGCCGTAGCATGGGGTACTGCGTATGTTTCAAGCCACCCAGTGGTTGCCTCCACCATGGTAAGCACATAACGCTTACCACTGCGAGATCGTGGCAAGGTGATATAATCAACCTGCCACGCCTCCCCATATTTATACTTTTGCCATCGCCCTTCCCCCCAGAGAGGTTTCATCCTCTTGGTTTGTTTAATTATGGCACACGTCTCACAGTCATGAATAACCTGTGCAATAGCGTCCATAGTTAAGTCCACCCCTCGGTCTCTAGCCCACTTATATGTTGCGTCCCTTCCCTGATGGCCCGAGGTCTCATGGGCCCATCGAGCTAGAAATAATTCACCCTTGTTTTGCCAGTCCAAGTCTATTGGAGCCACCTCAATTCTAGCAGCTCGATCTACCTGATGGTTGTTCTGTTGTTCTTCAGTAGCCCGACTCTTGGGCACATGAGCATCTACATGACGCACCTTTATAACCATATCTTTTGTTCGGGCAGCAATGTCTTTCCACAGTTCAGCAGCCCAAATAGGTTTACCCCTCCGCTGCCAGTTATTTTGCTCCCACTGCTGCAACCACCCCCATAAGGCATTTGCCACCATCCATGAGTCAGTATAAAGATAAAGCATTGGCCACCTCTCCCGTTCAGCAACATCTAAGGCCAGCTGGACAGCCTTTACCTCTGCAAACTGACTTGATTCTCCTTTTCCTTCAGTGGCCTCTGCAACCTGTCGTGTGGGGCTCCACACAGCAGCTTTCCATCTGCGATGCTTCCCCACGATACGACACGATCCATCAGTGAACAGGGCATATTTCTTCTCATTTTCTGGTAGCTCATTGTATGGTGGGGCCTCTTTAGCACGTGACACTTCTTCTGCTGGTGATGTTCCAAACTTTTTACCTTCAGGCCAGTCCATGATCACCTCTAAAATTCCCGGACGACTGAGGTTCCCCATCCGTGCTCGTTGTGTAATCAGTGCAATCCACTTGCTCCAAGTGGCATCAGTAGCATGATGGGTGGAGGGAACCTTTCCCTTAAACATCCAGTTCAGTACTGGCAGTCGAGGTGCCAGAAGGAGCTGCGTTTCAGTACCGACTACTTCGGAAGCAGCCCGAACCCCCTCATATGCGGCTAAGATCTCCTTCTCAGTGGGAGTGTAGCCCTCTTCAGACCCCTTGTATGCTCGACTCCAAAATCCCAGGGGTCGGCCTCGAGTCTCTCCTGAGGCTCTTTGCCACAAACTCCAAGCGGGACCTTTCTCACCAGCAGCAGTGTAGAGGATGTTCTTTACATCCTGTCCCGTCCGTACTGGCCCCAGGGCCACGGCACGGGCTATCTCCTGTTTAATCTGTTCAAAAGCCTGCTGCTGCTCAGGGCCCCATGTAAAATCATTCTTCTTCCGCGTCACCTGATAAAGGGGGCTTACAATGAGGCTGTAGTTTGGAACATGCATTCTCCAAAAGCCCACTACGCCCAGAAAAGACTGTGTCTCTTTCTTGCTAGTGGGCGGAGACATAGCAGCGATTTTGTCGATCACATCTGCTGGGATGTGACGACGCCCATCTTGCCACTTTATACCTAGGAACTGAATCTCTTGGGCAGGTCCTTTTACTTTGCTTCGCTTTATAGCAAAACCAGCTTGCAGAAGAATTTGGATTATTTGCTCTCCTTTCTTGAAAACTTCTTCTGCTGTATCGCCCCACACAATGATATCATCAATGTACTGCAGGTGCTCAGGCGCACCACCCTGTTCCAGTACAGTTTGGACCAACCCATGGCAAATGGTTGGGCTGTGTTTCCACCCCTGGGGCAAACGGTTCCAAGTATACTGAACGCCCCTCCAGGTGAAGGCAAACTGTGGCCTACAGTCTGTGGCCAAAGGAATGGAGAAGAAGGCGTTAGCAATGTCAATGGTGGCATACCATTTGGCTGCTTTTGACTCCAGCTCGTACTGGAGTTCCAACATGTCCGGCACAGCAGCACTCAGTGGGGGTGTGACCTCATTCAGGCCACGGTAGTCTACTGTCAGCCTCCATTCTCCACTGGCTTTGCGCACTGGCCATATGGGGCTGTTAAAAGGTGAGCGAGTTTTGCTTATCACCCCCTGATTCTCCAGCTGGCGAATCAACTCATGAATGGGGAGCAAGGAATCCCTGTTGGTGCGGTACTGCCGTCTGTGCACAGTCTTTGTAGCAATCGGTACCTGCTGCTCTTTCACTCGTAGCAGCCCCACAACAGAAGGGTCTTCCGATAGGCCAGGCAAAACAGACAACTGCTTAATGTTGTCTGTATCTACAGCAGCTATTCCAAAGGCCCATCGATACCCCTTAGGATCCTTGAAATGCCCCCTTCTTAAGTAATCGATACCAAGTATGCATGGAGCCCCTGGGCCAGTCACAATAGGATGTTTTTGCCAGTCTTTACCAGTGAGGCTTATTTCAGCCTCCAACACAGTCAATTCTTGAGAGCCCCCAGTCACTCCAGAAATATGGATTGATTCTGTCCCTTCATGACTCGAGGGCATTAGGGTGCACTGTGCACCGGTATCCACCAGTGCCTTATATTTCTGTGGTTCTGATGTGCCAGGCCACCGAATCCACACAGTCCAATAAACTCTATTATCCCTCTCCCTCCCCTGACTGAGGGCAGGGCCCCTCTATTCATTACCTGTGGTAACTGGAGCAGATGTACTGGCAATGGATCTGTTTTGTAATTCTCTCACCCGTGCTCGTAGTACTGGAGTGGCTTGGTCATGCCACTTCCTCATATCTTCTCCATGGTCACGTAGGTAACGCCACAAGGCAATACGCGATGTAGTCTTACTGTTGTTCCTTGCTTGAGCTGGAAAACGTTTGCGTTTAATAGCTGAAATTTTTGATGATACAGGTGAGGAGGAGGGTTCATCACCTTTAATTAACTGGATCTGAGTTTTCATTAGTTTGATCAGCTCCTTCATTAGACTCCCTTGATGATCCTGATCTTCATCAGTCGTTTCTGATACTACTACAGGATCATCACGATTAACCAATAGAGACATTTGCTCTTCCATTTCATTCAGTCTGTCCGTTACTTCTGAGATGGCTGAAATGGAGACGTGAGTTGGAGGTAACTGTTGTTCAAAGTTTTGAAGAGTAAGAACCAATTCAAAAACTAGGGGTCTTCTCTGTTGTTCCTCGTACCTTTGAAATGTTGCTGCTAGTGTAACGGCGTACCTCTCTGGTGCTGTCTTGGTGAGTTTCTGCCATATATCAGGTGTTGTCCTCACTCTCTCAGGATCATGGTCTTGGCGAGGATCGGCAGGATCAAAATTAGGGTTATACAACATTTCCACCACAGCTATTTCCCTCAAATACTGGATACCTTTTTCAATTGTATCCCACTTTTTCATCACAGGCTTTAGACCGTCCTTGAAGGGAAGCTTTTCCCTCACAGCTACTAACATTCGCTCCCAGAGGGTGGCAGACTGCCCAGACTACAATCTAATCTATGAAGGTCAGGTAGCAATGCTTCTGCAGTCTCTGGCTTAAAGAAATCCTGGTGTTTTTTGCTTCTTCCCTACTAACTAACTTTTAACTACTGTTAAAAGCTTTAAAATTGTGCCCGCCTTCTCCACCAAAATCTGTCACGGGGTTATCTAGATCAATCTGTGTCCGTGACAGGGGGGGCAGTAGGCCCGTGGGCCCCCGGCCCCTGACAAAGGGGAAGGGAAAAAAGGGAAAGGGGTAGGGAGATGGGAGCTGGGCTCAAGGAAACAAACAGAGCAGCGGCAACGATCTAAGGAGTAAAACTTATTTTACTATAATACAATCTAATTGGAATTGAGGCTAATAAATCAAGCAAAATAAGAGAGAGAGAAAGAGAGGTTTCCGAAGACCGAGAAGCCTACTTTGAAATTGAAGGCGCCGCGGCTTGGAAGCACACCCACACTCGCTGCCAGGCAGTGAGAGAGAGAGAGAGAGTCCCAGCGTCGCTTCCGTGACGTATTTTCCTCTCTGACCGCGAGGTCCCCTGGGATGTGTAGTACTTCTTCTCTGTGCTCCACATGATGTTATGATGTGGAATACCAATAGCAAAAATTACAAAACCATGACAGTTGCTCATGGTTGTGTTGTTTTTTCCTCATATATTTGTTTATTTGTTTAGCTCTGCAGAATGCATGTGCTTTCTTCTGCAGAATGCATTTGTATTTCCCAAGTTACTGTCCTCTAATTAAAATTAATAATAATAATTCTTTCTTATTCTCGGCAGAATAGTATTGCAATTCTCTTGTAAGAGCCAGACATATCAGTACAGTTCTGCTCTTCCAAATAAGCAGAGGATGAGATCAGCTCTCCCTTCTTACAAGATACTCTTAGACTTGATAGAATGAATGATGGCCAAGAAACAAAGAGGAGAAAGCAAAGAAGACAATCTAGTTTCTTTACTTGTAAGTACTTGGCCAAAATTTTATTGTTTCCAGCACAGTATCGTCAAAATACAAAATGGTTAAGGTTGGAAGGTACCACTGGAAGTCTTCTGTTTGAAACTACCTGATCAAGTAAAAATACCTAGTAAAAAATGATCCCTGATATTTAGATTGAAACTCTTCTTTTCCAGTGTGTGCCCATTGCTTATTGTCCTGGTACTGGAAACTAGTGAGTCTGGCTCCACCCTCTTTTTACTTTTCTGCAGGTCTATGTAGACATTGATCAGATTCCCCTGTGCCTCCTCTTATCCAGGCTGAGCAGTCTCAGCTTTCTCAGCTTCTCCTCATAGGAGAGGTGCTCCAGTCCCCCGCTTAGGGGCTCCAGAAAGACAATACCCACTGCTTGACCCTCATTTATTAGGCTGGTGATTTCATAAGGGAAACTTATCAGGTTTATCAGGCATAAAATCTTCCTTGTGCATCGATGCTGACTACTACTGATATTTTTCTTCTCTTTCCTATGCCTGGAAAGGGTTTCCAAGACTAGCTGTTCCATCACCGTCCCAGAGATTGAGGTGAGGCTGACTGGCTTATAGCCTTTTCACTATCCTGTGTAATCACATCCCTTTTTTCCTTCTAGACCTTTCCTTGCAAAAGCCCTTCATGTTGTCCTTTTTGTCCTCAGCCAGATTCAATTCCATCTGGGCTTTCCTAACTTGATGTTTGTCTGCTCAGACAGTGTCTCTGTATTCCTTCCAGGTCACCTGTTCTTGCTAATATCCTCTATAGTCTTCCTTTTTGAGACTGAGCTTGTGCTTGTTGATTCATGCAGGCCTTGCGGCATTTTTGCCAGGCTTCCTCTGTAAGTTTAAGTAACACCTTATTTAGGATTGGACAGTTTTTCATGAACAGTGTCATGGAAATTTAACTGAGATGGATATGAGGCCCACCTGCTCTAACTGAACACTGCAGACCACGTAGGATAGACATCGACTTCATGAGATTTTCCAGTGACCTAGGTGACAAAGACCTTTGTATGTAAAACAAAACAAAATAAAATGGAAGATAAAAACAAAACCAAACAAAAATAAGCAAGCAAACAAACAAAAAACAACCAACAACTTAAATATATAAATAGAACACAAATTAAACTGAAATATTTCCAAATGTGATGATTTCAAAGACAAATGAATCTGATCAACACAGTGCTGTCACCCTAGGTCTACCAACAGTCAAGAGCCCTGGCTTCAGTATTCATGTTTCTCCTTGAATGTGTATCCTCATTCACTTGAAAATTACTTTTGCGGCTCGCACTCAGATATCCGTATTTATTACTGAAGTGCTTATCACTTTTGGGAAAGAGAATCAGAAAGGCTGATCTGAAAATAGAGAAGAATAAAAGCAGAGAATAGAGCAATATCACAAATCTCAGTTTACTGTACAAATTTTTATTAGCTGTGTTCTCCTTTTCAAGCTTTGACATCAGTTAATCATGATTTTTTACCAAGACCTTAATAGGTTAATAAGGTACTGGGAAAGTTACAAATCAGTGATAATGGATAACTGTATAGCAACAGCATGAATGTTATACTTTAGATTCATTTATTTTTTCTCTTGACTTCTACTCACTTCAGAAGCCATATATGTATATACTTTTTTTTCCCTGAAACTTTCATCCTCAGCTGCTGTTAATGCACAAATAAGACTGCTGCTGATCTAAGTGACAAAAGAATTTAGTAGGAAGCAATACTGAAATAAGAAGGAATGTTTGGAATATAAATGTCATGTGAAATTCAAATTACAGTAAATTCTTCTGGAGATATAAATGTCTCTGTTGAGATAAGAATAATCAGGATTAGAGATAACGGTGAGTTCTTCTGAAAAATAAAAATAAAAATAAATTCTCTGCACTGTATCTATCTAATCTGTTCAATAATTCTGTATTGCTTCCAATTACTGAAATTCTAATTTCCTTTATCCAGTAGCAGACATTATACTCAGTGGCGCTTTCTTTTGATGCATAAGCTGTCAGTATTTACATACCCCCACTGCACTTATTAGTGTCATCACATACCAGTTTATTAAGATAAATAAATAAATAAATAAATAAATAAAATGTTTTGACTAAGACAACATATTCTGAATAAAATGCCATCTTAAAGCAATTGAGAGAGAAAATGTTTTCCAAACAAGATGAATAGAACTCTGATTTAAATAGCCTCAAGAAAAATACCTGACATAGAAAATGAAATATAGTCCAGAAAAGTCTTAGGGGAAATAGATGTTTTTAAGGTAGGATGATGAAATAACAGCAGATATGCAGGATCAATGTCAATAATCTTAAACATTTTAGAAAATGTATGGTACAAACTAAAATCACCAACTTGATGGAAGATATAACTTCTTCAATACTGCAACATCTTTTTATCCTGTAACTTCACTGATATGCAACTTAATCAGGAGAACAGAGAATTGAGTTATTCTTTGGAAGTCTGTTCAAACCTGTACTTCATATTCCAAACCTGATTGTTGAGTTGAGGATGGTCATGTTTCAAAATTCCTGGCTATAAATACCTGTTTCTAGATATCTAAATGACCACCAAGTGTTCCTCATTTAGAGAATGAACAAACAACATTTTCAACTACCCTTAACTGAAATCATCTTTGAGAACCTGAGATCTTCTAGGATATGTTGGTAACAATGGGGTTAAGTTACATGGGAGAATATATTTTAAGTATAGAAAATGATACAGAGGTTGCTCTGAAAGTACTTCCTCCTATTAGTTCCTATGGAAACTACAATAAAAACAACACAATTTGATAGAACAAATTCTTAGCTACAAAACATGATTTTTTAACATAGTCACCGCTATTAACTGTACACTTTCTCATCCATGAACATGCATGCTGCACTCATAAAAATCTGACCACTGATGAAATGCACCAGCCACTGCTTCACTATGTTAACATCCACTCTTCTATCTCCCAAGAACTGATGAATGTCAGTGGGTGCAGTTTTTTCCTCATGGAGGAATTTCATGTCACTTCATAATTTCATGTTCATTTCATATGCACTTTCATGTCAGATATCATTTCATCAAACTGCCCCACTGCTGCCGTCGTTTGCATGGCACCAAAATTTAATGGAATATTGGTGAGAAGGTTCAACCTCTACTGTCATATCACCAACATCCACCTCTGAAGTCTAAGGCCAACATAATAAAATAGGAGGCATTACTTGCAGAGCAACCATTGTAGTTAGTGATAATAGAGTGAGTCTGAAGAAAAAAAGAAATCATAAGATACATACCAGGAAATGAGCTATGACAGGTGCTCCATGTAAGGCATAAGAGCAGATGACTTTATGCAGAAGAAAATAAACTGGTATTATTTTTTGGTTAGCATCTGTAAAGTGTTGTCTTCAATCCTTGTTCATGATCATATTATACTCTAAGTACTCTTGTATAAATTAGCAGTGTTACTCTTTGCATAATAGCTATGAGTAGAAAGATCAGAATCTGGTTGGATACTGCATTTTCTTTGCCTTATTCATTCATCTCCATTTTTGAATCAAAGGTAGAGATAAAAAAGAGATTGATCAGTGTCACTTTTGCAGTAAAGTACCTTTGCTTTGGATCTAGTGAATTTTCATCATTTAAAAAACAAACAAACAAACAATAACCACAAACAAACAAACAAACAAACAAACAAAAACACTAGTTAAATTAGAAGAGATTCAGATATATTTGAAATTAATTCTTTCCATTCGATGTAAGTCTGAGTTAGATTCTTAATTGTTCACTTCTACCCTGCTGCTTGGTTTTATTTTGATAAGATGGAAGCACAAGTAGTGTCTTTAGTCCCTTTTACAAGGATATTATGCTATGTTTCTAGATATTTTCTGATTTGTAATTTAAATTTGAAAGAAACTTGCTGCTTTAGTGCCATGCATCATAGTATACAGGACAGACTCTAGGCAAGAAAAACAAGTGGCTAAAAATGGCAACAATTTTTTTCAGTAAGTCTGAACAAATGCAAGGTAGGAAGCAGCCTTTAGCACTCCTTTTGGCAATGTATATTTAATTTAAAATATTTTTGTTTAAAGAAAGAACAAAACATGAAATTAAGGGATCAAAACTCCACAAATAGATACAAAAGTATAATTTCTGAGAGCAAATATTAAGGATTTACTCAATATTCCATGTTAAAAAAAAAAAAAAAAAAAAAAAGCTGTAAAAACATCACCAATTTGTTTCTGTAGGGACATCTTACAAAGACGACTAGATTTCTCAGTGAAGGTAATCAGCGTATTGCAGCTTCTGGACTGTGAAAATACCTGTTGATCATGATCACTTTTGTCACTTCTGAGCAAACACAAGCACTATTTATTTTGCACGTGTCACATAATAAATTTGCCCTTACTTCTGGTTCAGACGTCAGAAATTAGAGTAGAAAAAGCAGCTTGATTATAATTAATGTGAGAATGTGCTTTGTTCATCCATTTCTCTTTCGAAACAAAGTTCCTAAAAGGAGTTAAGCATGTTTCAGTGAGATATACTGAGTCACGTAAAAAACAAACAAACAAAAACAAACAAACAAACAATTTACTTATTTATTTTTTAAAGCCTGCTCAGGCTTTTGTAAATTATTGGCCTCTTTTGTAACTGTTAGTTAAAAATATTTCCTTCCCTCTCACCTCAGGAACCTCTCCCATCTACAAAGATGGTTGAGAATGATGTTGCAATGACATAGGCTGGATCTCACTCAGCGTACCCTCAGATCCCATGTACTTCTGTCTGTCCACTTTTCTTAAATGTTCCATAACTTGAGGAAAAGTCTTCTTTGCTCCACACTTTTCTACTTGTCTCAGAAACCTTGGGTTACTGAGGCAAGACTTATCAAGGATAGCAAGGCAGTAACTACACTGTGTTTTCCCATGTCCCTTTCCATGAGGTCCTCTGCTCTGTTCATCAGTGGGCACATATTCTCCTTCCATTTCCCTTTGCTGCTGATACACCTGTAAAAAGCTTTCCTGTTGCCCTTCAAATCTCTTATCAGATTAAACTCCAGGTAAATTTTGGTCCTTCCAATCCCATCCCTGCATGCTTAAACAGGGTGTTTCTTCTGGGAAACTTGGCCCTGTTTCTACCTATTGAATGCTTCCTTTCTGTATTTTAACGTAATCGGGATCTTCTTATTTATCCATGAAAGCCTCCTATAACTTTGCTGGACTTTCTCTTCTTTGGAGCAGACTCTTCTTGAACACAGCGGAAAAGTTAGTTGAAAATCAACATGATCGTCTGGATACATCTTCACCCTAGGCCTGTATCCCAAGAGGTTTTCCAAGGCAGATACAGGAACAGTTCGGGTCTCCTCAAGTCCAGGAACAAAATCCTATTATTTGTCCCATTTCCTTCACTCAGGAGCCTGAACTTATGGTTCTGAACTCACAAATCTCCTGCACTCTCTGCATCTCATGATCTCTGTATCCAAGCCTATCTCTGGCCTTCAGGCCCCTTAACGGTTCTTCCTGGTTTGCAGGTATCAGGTCCAGCAGAAACACATTATTTCATTGGCTCTTTGATCGCCTATGTGAGCAAGTTGTTATCAGTGCTCTTCAGATATCTTTTATAGTGTTTGTGACCTGCTGTTCTAGACATTGATGTGGGGACAGTCTGCCATGATGACCAAAGCCTTTTAAAATATCTGAAGAAAATTTCACTACTTCAACTTCCTGATCAGGCAGTCCACAGCAGACATGAACCACATCACCCATACTGATCTGCCCTCTAATCCTGACTCATATACTCTCTGATTGTTTATCATTCATTTCCAAGAACAGTACATTTATACCCATTATTTTGTAACATAAAGGGTAAATTCTCTTCACTGGCCTCACCTGTTTGTTAGAATCACAAAATCTTTTGAGTTGAAAGGGACCTTTAAAGGTCATCTAATCCAGCACTCTTACAAAGAACAGAGATATCTACAACTCAATCAGGTTAATCAGAGTCTTTCACTGTAAGCAAAGATCAGGTTCATGATCGCCTGAAGAACCTGGACATCCGTAAGTCCACGAGTCCTGATGAGATGCATCCCAGAGTCCTGAGGGATTTGGCTGATGTAGTCACCAAGCCATTATCAATGATATCTGAAAATTCATGGTAGTTAGGTGTAGTCACTGGTGACTGGAAAAAAAGTCCTGTTTTTTCCCCCCCACTACATACTTTAGTGAGCAGAAGCTTCAGAAAATACACTGATTTCCTGTATAAAATGTGAAGCTTCTCCTATCATGCTCCCATTCTGTCTGTACTTCCAAATTCTATATTCACATGCTTAAAGAAACCTCACTTTGCTGACTATGTATTCCATTTCATCCATATAGTTAATAAGACTGAGCAAAAGAGTCACACCTCAATCATGTCTTAAGAATTTATTACTTGATGGGGATCCTTAATTCAATTTTGTAGGAAGACATAAAATAACAAGGGCCTCTGGGAAGAGGTTACCCGGTATCTATCTGATACCATTCTATACAGTAGTGTAGAGACAAGGCTGGGCCATCTTTGTTGAGCTTTGAAGATAGAAAACCAGTTGAAATCCCTGTGTTTATTTTCAGAAATATATAAAAATGTTAAACTCTTTTGACTCAATTTTTGGGAAAGGTAACCATCTTTTTTGACTATAACTTATGGTTTTGTCACATGAAGCAGAAAGCCGTTTTTTCTTTATAATCATTAGCCAATAATTTGCAATCACTGTTAAGAAATAATAATTTAATATCTTATTTAAACAAAAGAATGATCACACGTATATGTTGTACCAATAGTGAATAATCTTTTTTTTTTCACAAATATTATATTTACTTTAAACGAATAATGGCAGAAAATGAGTTGAAAATACATTTTAGAAAATGAAACACATTAGAGAGGAAATGAAGTAACCAAAGCAGTCCTACGATTATATTTTCAACGCTTTTAAGACAAACAGGAATCCAGAGCTATCCATTCAAAAGCTGCTGATGTGGGCTACAGCTAGTGATATTATGGACTTCTGCAAAGTGGTCGCCCCTGGCTCCATGTACAGTTAGAGGAAAGAAGGGGGCACTTCTACAGTGTGATTTATTTGACCATCTTATCTGATGCAGCTCTCTACACTGTAGATCTGCACACTGAAGAACCTTTGGTACTTAGGCATCAAATTTTCCATAAGTGTGCCTCCTGCTCCCTCCAAGAACACCTTTGCTCAAGCTCCAAGCTTGCCAGGGTCAAAAATGATGTTTCCAAGAAGCAACACAATTGGCCCTTGAGTAGAAATTCTCATCTGAAACACCATGTGATATAACTTTTGCTGTATGCTTTGTTTGTAGACCATGACTTGCACCCAGACAAGTCAAAGAGTTAGCAGCGAAGTTTAGCTCTACACTCAGCTTTGTGAATGCCAGTTGTCATTAAGTGTCTTAGCCTCTTGATTTAGGTGGGCAGTTTGGGGAGATGTAAATGCTAACTATAGTCTTGCTGTCTGTTTGCAAGTCAGGAGGAGTTTTGAGCCCTCTGACAGCTATCAGGGGTCCTGCCACCAGCATTTCCTTAGAGGTCCTTCATAACTCAACCAGGCATTACAGTTAGATTTTCTTATGATCTTTCTAAAGGTTGAGACCTCATTTGAAGTGAATCTGCTTCAATTTGTAGAAATAATTTATATGTGATTTTCATTCACAAATGCAGTTGTTGAAATTGTATTTTTCTTTATTTGGTTTATCCTGTGAATCTGTAAATCAAATTGTTCTTGAAGAATCTAGCACAGCTGTGGGAGAGTAAAGTGAAAAAAATGCCTAAATGCTTGTAAACCAAACCTGCAAACCATTGCATTTTACAGTGTAGATAACAGTACCGGAAATCCTCAGAGTCACTGGAGGTAGTTACTTCTTCACTAATCATGTTATGTTCTGTTTATCATCTCTGGAGAAACGTGGGCACTTTAAGGTGACTGTTCTGACCTGCTGTAAACATGCATGCAATGTTTAAATGAAACACACTTTTACAGTTTACTGCTTCAGTCTATCAGCATGACAGACCACAGGGATGACCTCACCCTACTTCTGTAGATTTGTTAACTCTATGTTTTCTTATGGTAATATCCACGTAATTTTATACCTAGAAATGTATGCACAGTGATCACACTCCTCTCTACAAAACTTCTTTTACTTCTTTCATTTTTTCTTTATTGACTTGACTTTTGAAAGGCACCATTTCATATGAATTTATAACGAATCACTTTATTTTTTTCTTTTTTTTTCAGTCTTTCTTTCCTCTTGAAAGATTGATTTCCAGAGTTATGGAAAAGTCAAAAAACAGGCAGTGGTATGATAGGCAAGGTCTGAACATCAGTTCTCTAAACCCAGACTGAGTGCTAGATTTAAATGCAGCTTTATCTTTGTTCATTTTAAAGTAATAGTGCTCAGAGGTAACGACACAGAACTTATGCTGCCCTGAGGCACAAGTGCCTTCTAGATTAAAAACTCTTCTTTCTTATTGTAGGTTAGCATATAATATCAAAGTTCATAGTGGGAGATTTGGAAACTACTGTTTTTTTTCAGGTTTTCCTGGAAAGGTTAAGCATAAAAGAGATGAGGGCTGAAATATGTTCATATTCTAGCAAGACAGATTCCTCTTTCAGTGGAAAATATTTTATGCTTTTTACTGTTGGGTTTTTTTTGTTGTTGTTTGATTGATTGATGTTTTTGGCATCTTTGTTTTTGTCATCATTGACAGCTGGAATAAAAATTTTACTTGTCTGCCTTGGATCCAGATCTTGTGTCTGATGCAGAATTGTCCTGGTAGCGCACTTAGGAAATGAAGAAGCACAGTAAAAGATGTAGCTGAGAGTTAATTTATTGCTGTTGATTTCACCATAGAATCATGGAAAAGATCACTAAGATCACCAAGTCCAACAGTCAACTAATTCTCACCATGCCAACTAACCATGTCCCTCAGTGCCATATCTGCCCTTTTCTTGAGCATCTCCGTGGGCAGTGATTACACCACCTCCCTGGGTAGCCTCTTCCAATGCACTACCACTCTTTCTGAGAATATTTTGTTCCTAAAATGCAAATTGAACCTTCCCTCATGCAAACTAAGACCATTAGCACTCATCCTATCACTTTTACCTAGGATAAGAGGTCAACTCCCACCTTGCCATAAGCTGAGCCTCATCTTCAGACTGAACAATCCCAGTTCCCTCAACCACTCACCATAGGGCTTGTGCTTCAGATCCTTTACCAGCTCCATAGCCCTTCCCTGGATATACTCCAGGGCATTAATGTCTTTCTATTAGTGACAAGCCCAGAACTGAGCACAGCACCTGAGGCATAGCCTCACCAGAACTGAGTACGAAGTGATAATCACCTCCCTACTCCTGCTGTCTGTGCTCTTGCTGACACAAACCAGGATGCTGTTGGCCTTCTTGGCCACCTGGACATACTGCTGGCACATGTTCACCTGAACATTGACCAACACTCCCAGAACCTTTTCCTTTACTCAACTTTCCAGCCACAGTGATCCAAGCCTGTAGTATTGCAAGGGATTTTTATAACTGAAATGCAGCACTCAGCTCTTCGTCTTGTTAAAGCTCATACAATTGGCCTCAATCCACATGTGCAAGTTAACCCAACAGGTGTATTTCTCAAGGGAAAGTTATTGTTAACAGAAAGTGGTTTAGGTTTCAATTTAAGCTGACTTGAGCGTTCAAGATATTTTCCATGGGGAATTCTTTTTGCAATCTCTCTGAATTTATAATCAAATGAGCGTTTGGTTTCACATTATTGCATGCGAGAAAGGAAGTCTAGAATGAGAACAAATATCTGCACTGAAGTGTCTTGTCTTTCAGCAGAAAAAAAAAGTGGAAGAAGCAAACTTTCACTTTCATAGTTCCAGAGAAAGAAAGAAAAAGAAATTATTCCTGGACTGACATGACTTAAAAGACTATAATGTACACTATGGAGGAAAGAGGAGGCTCAGAGGAGATCTTATTGCTCTCTGTAACTACCTGAAGGGAGGTTGTAGTGAGCTGGGGGCTGGCCTCTTCTCTCATGTAACTGGTGATAGGACTAGAAAGAATGGCTTCAGGATGTGCCAGGGGAGATTTAGGTTGGATGTTAGGAAATACTACTTCTCTGAAAGAGTGGTCAGGCAGTGGAATGGGCTGCCCAGGGAGGTGGTGGAATCACCGACCCTGGAGGTCTTCCAGGAAAGTTTGGATGGTGTGTTGGGGACATGGTTTAGTGAGAACTATTGGTGATTGGTGGATGGTTGGACTGGATGATCTTGTAGGTCTTTTCCAACCTTGGTGATTCTGTGATTTCTTCTGTAATGTAAATACAGTGAAAAGTTGAATACTTACACATGGTTCTAGACATGAAAAACACAAAGTTCTTGACATTGAGTGCTAAAGTGAAGTGGCAGGCTGCAGCTGAGTTGTATTTCCGTTGTGCTTGTCTATGGAAGATGCATGGCAGAGCCTTCAAAATAAGAATGGCATTTTGAGCCTGATTGATTTACAAATAAGACATTAAGATTTCTGCCCAGAGCCTTAGGCAGAAAGTCATACAGAAGAGGGCAGGAGATGATGTAGCCTTGTGAATCCTCATGCCACAGGATTTAGAAAGCTCTTAGAATGTTATCAAGCTCTTTATATGAAATACAGTAAAAATGGAGTTATATGTTACCACTTTTTTTTTGTCGCACAAAGAAATCACATTTCCTGGAATACTGATGAATTTTTAAAGGTGAAGAACTACTGAGAATTATTAAAATCCTCTTACTCATAGAACTTTTGAAACTTTACCTTTTTTTCTCTTTTTTTTCCCTTTTTTTTTCTTTTTTTTTCTTTTCTTTTTTTCTTTTTTCTTTTTTTTTTTTTGACAGTGTACAAACTGTCTATTAAAGAGTATACATAAGTGAAAACTTCTATGTCACATTTTTATTTTTGGATTCTGTCTCTTCTTTTATCATAATAAAAACACTTTTCTCCCTTGGGTTTAATGGAAAAAAGATTAATGGTAGAAAACAACTGAATGTTTTGGTGTAAATACTCGAGATACAAAGATAAATCAGAGCTACTCTCTTGAAGATACCTTCTTCTCCAAGCTAGAATCACCAAGGTCTCCATCAGATGCAATTATTTTATAACTATTAAGTTGAATTTTGACTCCAAACAGCCGCTTAAATGTGAAGAGGAAAGTTGCAATCAGTCTTACCTTCTTAGGCTGCATTAAAGACATTTTGAAAGTATCCCTCACATTGCTAACTGGTTGAGTCCTTCTTTTCTGGAAAATTGTAGAGGTCTGTTTTCAACAATACTGACTAAATTCACAGTTTTAATCTGCCAGACAGTCTTTTATATGCTGCAACATTATTCAGCTTTTTCCATGGAGCTCTCACATGAAATATACAACAAAATTTGGCTAATTCCTTCTGTGCTGCTTAACTGTTCTGAACAATAGGGACATGATGCAGAAATCAAGCAGGGTATGATTGATTATGAAAAGAAAGAAAGACCAATTTTTTTTTTTTTTTTGTAATGCCTTAAGAGTTTTTGCTGTTAAGCTGGTGTATTTGTGTCCTTGCATAATAAACCTGGAAGTTATATAGCTTATGAAATGGTTATCACCTCATAAACAGGACGAACCCTCAAGGTATCATCTAAGTAATATCGGCAGTGTGATCACAAAAGTCTGCATTCCAGCTTCCCAGCAGCCCTACATCAGTTCTTTTATTGCATCATTATGTTAAGTGTTTTTAATGCTGGAATATTTCAGCATAATAGCAAACTATTTTCTATTTCACTGCAGTTTCATTCAGGTCTATTAATGTGTGAACATGAAATAGAAACAAAGAGTTTCAGTAACTTCTCTAAGGTCACGGTGATGTACTGGCTTAGATATGGGAACAGTGATAGTGAACATCTGAAATCTGATAGTGATTTTGATTTTCTGCAGAAGTTCACATAAATCGCTTGTGTGGAATGACTGATGGGATTAATTACTGCAAATGCAGACATATATGTCTGAAGTTCTTATTTTTTATACTCAAAGCTGAAACTATATAGAAAAGGAAAAATAATTTTGGAGTATCTACTCAACATAAAAAAGTAGCAATACAGTTGCCAGGCTAACACATACCAATGTCTTACATATTACATGTTTACTATATGATTTGATGATTACATTTCTTAATGTCACAATGTGTAAAAATACTGGTCTACATACTAAATATATGACATAACAGATTCAATATCTAGAACTGTCACAAGTCCACGTGACTGGAGGGGATGCACCCAAGGGTACTGAAGGAGCTGGCAGAAGTGACTTCCAAGCTTCTTCACATCATCTATCAGTGATTCTAGTCAACCAGGGAGATCCCCAGTGAGTGGAGAGTTGCCAGTGTGATGCCCATCCTATGAATACTAGACCCAGCTATTAAGTTTATGCTGCTTTGACACATGGAAAAGTGGCAGTGCCATACCTGTCTAGAGTTTGTTTGTACCATGCTTCATCAAGCAGTGTAAGTATGTCTGGTTTTAGTGAACAGAAGTGTAAAATACTTTCAGGTATGCTCAGTGCTACTGTAAGATGTTAATGGCAGTACACAATGTAGATTTCATTGGACATACACGTGGCAGCTCTGTGGTCTCTGCACTACTTAGTGATACCATATCTGTTAATGCACACCAGAATTGACTTTACAGGAGTTGTAACTCACTGTGTAAATCATTAGAGGATTATTTTCCCTTGTGAGCAATAAGATAGCAGGAAGGGAATTCATTTTTCCCCAAGTCATCATTTCTTGGCACTTTTTCCCAGGTCCTCATTTTGTAAGGAAAGATGTCCCAGATTGACTCTTTGCAATTTGCTATTATATATAGCCTGTGGATAACTAGTTAAATAAGAATATATTTACTGCAATTCTCATGGCTCTGTGTCCAAAAGTGTCTAATAAAGCTGAATCAGTGTCTTGGCCCAGGTGTCAGAAGGCAGAAG
Organism: Alectoris magna; assembly: GCA_030625065.1. Taxonomy (NCBI): domain Eukaryota; kingdom Metazoa; phylum Chordata; class Aves; order Galliformes; family Phasianidae; genus Alectoris; species Alectoris magna. Next base: position 5,034,501 of record CM060560.1, on the reverse strand, counting down.
GAGCTCACTCAGCAACAGGTATGGTGTTTGCTCAGCTTTGTCTACCATCATGCTTGCATTTTTGAAACTTTTTGTGTTCAGACGTCTGCAAATGTGTCACATGCGAGTCTTTTCAGATTTCAAAAACTGATTTGATAGGTCTTTTCTAGCTATTTGATATCATCTGTATTGAGAAAATGAAGCCTGACAGCTGTTAACAGCAAAGAATACAAATGATAATCAGAGCTGATAATCAGATGTCATAAAATTAAAAAAAAAAAAAAAAAGAAAAAAAAAGAAAGGGAATGAAACCCTCCCAAAAAAATCCAAAACCATTTTGCTCAAAAATGCCAGGAGCGTGAGTAGTTTGACTGACGGAGTGACTGAAGCTATTGTTTGCTCTTTGCTCTTTGCTGGATTTATTCAGATTTATGATTTGTTTTAAGAGATGTATGTAAGGCACAAAGACAAGAAGGGAATTGTAAAGCTTGGAAAAAGGAAGGAAAACAAAACATTGCATGGATTTCTTTCATATCAGCATTTAATTTTATGAAAGAAAAAAAAAAAAAAAGCCAGGTTTTGTCTTTTGGCACAAGTCACCCATGTTCTTGTTTCAACTGGTATAGAATTAGTTTTCTTCCTAATAGGTGATATGGTGCTGTTTTCTGTATTTAGGATGAAAGTAATCTTGGTAACATATTGATATTATTATATTCTTTACATCTGCCTTTAATATGCAGATCAGTTATCCTCAGGGCACTTTACACTGTGATCTGGAAGTCTGGGATGCTATGTTGAATACACCCCTGGTGATTCAGGTAGAGACAGTTAGAGCTCCTTCTCCATCTGGACTGTCACAAGTCCATGGGACCAGATGGACTCAACCCTAGGGTGCTGAGGGAGCTGGCAGGGGTGATTGCCAAGCCGCTCTCTGCCATCTATCAGTATTCCTGGTTATCTGGAGAGGTTCCAGAGGATTGGAGGCTTGCCGATGTGACTCCCATATGCAAGAAGGGACATAGGGAGGATCCAGGGAACTACAGGCCTGTCAGCCTGACCTTGGCTCCAGGGAAAGTAATGGAGCAAATCATCTTGGGTGAGATCACACGGCACATGCATGGTATCCAGGTGATCAGGCCCAGAAAGCACGGCTTCATGAAAGGCAGGTCGTGCTTGACCAACCTCATTTCCTTCTACAACTGGGTGACCAGACTGGTAGATGAGGGAAAGGCTGCTGATGTAGTCTACCTAGACTTCAGCAAAGCCTTTGACACAGTCTCTCACAGTATTCTCCTGGGGAAAGTGACTGCCCATGGCCTGGACAGGTATACCCTTCTTTGAGTAAGGAACTGGCTAGAGGGCTGTGCCCAACAGGTAATGGTTAATGGAGTTAAATCCAGCTGGCGACCCAATAAGAGTGGTGTCCCCCAGGGGTCGGTACTGGGGCCCATCTTGTTTAATATCTTTATTTATGACCTAGATGAGGGGATTGAGTATACCCTCAGTAAGACACCAAGTTAGGAGGTGGTGTCGGTCGGCCTGAGGGTAGGGAGGCCCTCGAGAGGGATCTAGATAAGCTAGATCACTGGGCTGAGGTGAATGGGATGAGATTCAACAAGGCCAAGTGCCAGGTCCTACACTTTGGCCACAATAACGCTATGCAGCTCTATAGGCTTGGGAATGAGTGGCTGGATGACTGCGAAGAGAAAAGGGACCTGGAGGTGTTGACTGATGTTTGGCTGAACACGAGCTGACAGTGTGCCCAGGTGGTCAAGAGGACCAATGGCATCCTGGCCTGCATTAGAAATAGTGTGGCCAGCAGGAGCAGGGAGGTAAACCTCAAGCACCGTGTTCAGTTTTGAGCCCCTCACTACAAGAAAGGCATTGAGGCCTCGGAAAGTGTGCAGAGAAGGGCAACAAAACTGGTGAGGGGTCTGGAGCACAAGTCTTATGAGGAACGTCTGAGGGAGCTGGGATTGTTTAGTCTGGAGAAGAGGAGGCTCAGGGGAGACTCTACAGCTTCCAGAAGGGAGGTTGTGATTAGGAGGGGTTTGGCCTCTTCTCCCAGGCAACAAACAGGACCTGAGGAAATGGCCACAAGTTGTACCAGAAGAGGTTTAGATTAGACATAAGAAAGAACTTTTTCTCTCAGAAAGTGGTCAGGCACTGGAATGGCCTGCCCAGGGGGGTGATGGAGTTGCCATCCCTGGAAGTGTTTAAGAGGCATCTGGATGAGGAGCTACAAGGTATGGTTTAGTGGCTTGTGGTAGCAATGGTAATGGGAGGACAGTTGGACTAGATGATCTTGTAGGTCCTTTCCAACCTTGTGTTTCTATGATTCTATGATGTTTTTGTGAGTGAGCAGTGTGTACATTAAGTCAAGGACTTTGTTTCTCATAATTCCCTGCCAGCAAGGAGGCTAGGGGTTCAGATATCATAGACATGGGGGAAATCCCACAATACCTGTCCCTGGGTGACCTGCAAGATCATCAAGTTGAGAACATTGTTACCTGGCTGCTCTGGTGCTGGGATAACAGGGCCAGAAGCTTGTAATTAGAGGGCATGCAATCCAGGCAATTGGGATCCATCTCTAGGGAAGAGAGCATTGACAAAGTAATTGGAAAAAGTGCACAAGCACTCATCCTCTGAACAAGACTCTTGTCAGCTGTGAAAGAATTGCATCTATTCAAGGAAGATGTTTTCTGTCACTCTGTCAGGTGGACCAAATTGGAGAGAAGTATCTCGCACTTGAGGAAATTAGCTGTGCCAGAGCTGGTTTACAGTGACCTATTAGATGAGCATTTATCCCAAAATCCAAATAGCATCAAGTTCATGCAACCTATGTGGCAGAAGTTTATACAGAACAGAATGTTGTCATATGTCAATTCAGTGGAGTAATGACCTAGAAAAATGAGGACACTGGAAGAATTGGCTGACCACCTCTCCAAAAAGATGAGCCTTCTTAACTTCAGTCACGATGAATTTCATTATTCTGTTGCTTACTTCTGCATTGAATGTAAACTGAACCAACTTTCCCATTAAAGAAGACAGTCCTCTTCTCTGTATCATTTAGTTTTATTTAGATACCGAATTTTAGTTAAAAAAGAAAAAAAAAGAAAAAAAAAAAGGCAAATGTTCATAAAGCCATTTTTAGAATGCTTATGTGCTTGTCATTAAATGTAATGGTCTAAAACTTCTGAACTACATATCTTCTATATATAGTCTCTTTGGCTTTGTTTCTTACCTATTTTGTTCATGTTTCCAGTTCTAAAACATCTGGTTACATTCTTTATCATAGCTCCAACATTCATACACATTCATATCATCAGAGAGAATGTCCAGCAATCTGTAAATCCTATTTTTGACTTAATTATCTGCAAATGCTTCATTCAGGGTAGTGATGCTGATATTTCTTTACAATTTTGTCACAGACTTGGCTATTAATCTTGCATTGTAGATCAGCATACGATTTTCCTTTTGAATCACTCCACTTCCATTTCATTGAGGACTGAACAAATGTATAAATTGATACTGCTGAGCTTTTTAGATTTAGCCAGCAGCTGGAAAAAGGTTAATAGGTTTGGTTGCCTAGGGATAGCATTCCAGTTCAAATCTGTCAGGTGTCTAATCATGTGTCAGCTGTAGATATTGCCTGTAGCAGCCTTTGTCCATCTTCTATGTTTCCCTGAATTTTGAAAAGCAAGGATTGCCCCATCCCCAAATAAATGATTCAGATCTGTGATTTTAAGAATCAGATTAGCTCAAATATATATATGTACATTCATTTTGAAGTGCACGTTTGTTCTGCAATGTTGTGACTATCAATTAGATGAATTAAGGTAGGCATATAGCTTATTTCAGTAACATATTCAATTATCTTAAAAAAGGAAAATACTTGCCTTTTGAAGTGTAACAACTAAATATGGTTAAATTTGCCTTCTAAATGCACCAGCCAGGTGTTTGCCCACTTGAAAACTACTCCAGTGACTTCAATAGAGTGGCTAATTTGCTAGAGTACAAGAGTACTAAATCAGTCTCTTCAGTTAAGAGCTTCATTTCCTTGAATTTTGTTTTTTGTTTATGTTATGGAAAAATGAATTTTTACAAATGCATTTCAGTAAATTAGACCTCTGGGTGTATATGGACACCCTCGTTAATAATGCCAAGAGTCGTTTGGCTAGTGTGTCAGTATCCAGCTGATGATTCTAGGTAGATTTTCTCCATAGATGAAGTACCTCCTGGTCATATTCATACATGCTTCCTAAAATAAAATTTTACCATCTATGTATAGACTACCAAACATTTCCACTGCTCTCCAAGATGGAAGAATCACAGAACCATAGAATCATAAATGCTGGAAATACCATTAAGAATGTCTGGCCAAACCATCAACCCTCCCCCACCATACCCACTAAACCATGTCGCTCAATCAAGCATCTCCACTTTTCTTCAACAGCTCCAGTAATGGTGACTCCACCACCTCTCTGGGCAGCCTGTTCCAATATTCACCAGACAATTAGGAAATATTCCATATATATTTGTAGAAAAATGAGATTTTATCAACACCTGAGCTTCTTGCAACAAAGTGAGACTTTGGTAAATCATTAGTTTGGCAGTTATAGCATTCATTACAGTGGACAGGTGAAGTCCATGAACTCCGTTGCCTGAACAGTGCTAGAGCACACCCAGAAAGTTAGACAGTAATTAAATATCTGTGTAATAGTAAAGTGGAGGAAAAAACGTGTCTTGGTGAGGTAATAATATATCAGGATTTTAAAGTAAGAGCATTCCAGGCAATAAAGTTGGCTACATTACTTCTAGTTGCCCCTCAGAATGTGTATTAATTGCTCCTTCCTATCAGAGTCAAACTTCACGGTATTCAAACTGGGACAAAGTTGGATTTTATTGTGTTTTATGCATCATTAGTAATTATTATTCCAAAGTAATTTGGTCTTTTAAGGCAACTGCTTAAAGTTTTCCTCTTTAAAGTGAAAATCCTAGCCAATTAGGATCCAATGTGAAAACTGGATCCAATTAACTTAATCAGTTTGCTATTTTCCTCATATTTATCTGCTACCAATTGTATTTCTGGACTGTTAATCTCTGAAGGAAAGCATGCATCAGTCATTGACTAGCAGGGTGTGCAGAGGTGTAAAGGCTACATTATCTGTGACAGTGGGAGCACTGCACAAAGCCTGAAGGTGGCTATCACTGAACCCACCTGCAAGAGCTGTGAATATATATTCAGCAAGTAGAGACTTTGTCATCAGTATGTTTTATGAGTCACCTTTATTTTTTTTTTCTCCTAAAAATCAATCTACACAGCAGAGAACAGTGCAGGCAGTGGTACTTTATCTTGATATTACAAATGGAAAGATGGAGATAGATGTGGATAACACATTTGTCCAGGATCTCACAGGATCTGCTATTTTCTCAAATCTTGTCCTTGGACACTCTTTTTCTCGACCAATATTACAGCTTTAACTACCTGGTGTCAAGTCAGGTGGTTTGATTCAAGTTATTCTGTAAGAGAAGTGAGCTTGGAAAGAAATATAAAACTGTACTTTCTTAATGGTGTAATTTGAGGTCAATTAAAATATTACTCTTGTTGGAAAGATAAAGGAAATGTGAATGCTTTCATGGATTTATTTTCAAACACACACAGGAGGATGAATGTGCATTTTAAAATGCGTCACATCTGTGTGCCATGTTTCTTCCTTTCTTGTGCTGCCTTTCTTCTTCTGTGTAGCATGACAGAGAAAGACAAGGGCTGGCTGGATTTTAGAGAATAACATCTGTAAGAGAAAAGGAAGCAACATTCTTTAAAGGATAATAGTGTGGTGTTTTCTTTCTCCAGATATTTATAGGAGAATATAAATGAAAAATAAGGATAAATTATTTACAAATTCCACCAACACTCCCACCTCCAAGAAAGGAAAAAAAGGGGGAAAAATATATATATACAACAGAGAAAATCAGCTTGGCAGTGCGGGTTAGTTTTTAATCTCTGCTGGAGCCTTTTAGTAGAATTACCTTATCTCTAATGGCAGCTGTCACTTTACCTAAACCTACACTCCTTGCTTTGTATTTTCTGTTTTCTCATTTGCGGTGCTATTCACATTATACATCCCCAAAGGGCTACAAACATAGAAAATAACATAACATAACAAAGTGACAGAACATAACAGAACATAGCATAGCAGAGTAGAACATAAGGGAGAAGGAAAAAAAAAATGGGTAGGAATGGAAAGGGTCATCTTTGCAGAATTTGTTCTTTGAACTGTATTGTTCAGATGCAGCTAATTGCAGGAGCACAGTATGGGAGGGCTGGTCTGTTTTATTTCTAAAACTGCCAATCTCCCCAATAATCAGTGAGTTTTTGATGCTTCATAAGGGTGTGATACCTGGAAAGCAGGAATTTTAAACAGATGGTGTACACAAAGCTAGGATCTATTTATCCTCTTCTTTTTTCTTTCTTTTTCAATGTGTTGTAGTCTGTTCCGACTTCTGGGACTTAAATTGATTTTTCTTGCAGCTTTCTCTGTAGGTTTTCATTGTTCAAATCATGATAAGCTTTGCTCTTGGCACCACTGGAAAAAGAAAATGAAATGCAGGCATTTGTAGGTTGAGAATTCTCATAGTGGTATATACCCTCAATCTCCCACATCAGCTGGAGACATTATATAACGACAAGTACACTGTAAGAGGAAATGGTGTAAAACTCCCAGGAAAGGCAATTAGGTAGGGTTTTGTTGTTCTTGTTGTTTTGTGGGTTTTTTTTTTTTCTGTTTTGATTTTATTTTCTTCTTGATGCTTATAGAGCACTCTATAATATAGTGCAACTTGAACTAATTTTATGGCTATTATGGCATTATTGGTATAGGCAGATAGACCCTGAATCAGCACGGCTACAATCAAGGATGAAAAAAACAGTGCTTAACTGCAGCTTTTCCTAACCAGAGACAGATTAAATTTGTACTTAGGTGATTCACAGAATCATGGAATCATTAAGGTTGGAAAACCAAGATCATCTAATTCAACCATCAACCCATCCCCAACTATGTCCACTAAACTAAGTCACTCAGTGCCACATATTCACTTTTCTTGAACACCTTCAGGGACAGTGACTCCAACACCTCCCTGGGCAGCCTGTTGCACTTGTTTTAACTTGTAAAACTTGATTTCATGCATTCCATTCCATTTATATCACTGTTGAAACTCCCATTGGATTGAAACCTGTGGGATCATGTGGAAAGACTTCGGTCATCCAAACTTAGAGTACTCACCTCTTCAGTGAAGCCAGCTCTGCACATTTTGAGATCTAATGTTAGCTGTCTAATCACAAATTTGAAGTATTTTACAGATCCTTATCATTCAATAGAGTAGGTGAGGTGATGCGTCAAATTTTTCTTGTGTTCAGCAAAGACAAAGTAAGCCCGTGCAAACAGTAAACTGGAGAAAGAAGAGAAATTCTACACACAGAAGTATCAAGACAAATATCTGCAGTAGCATTAGTGAGGACTGAAGAATAATTTTTAAGTTATATTGAGAAAATCATATGCATAGCATGACTTACTCTTTTTTTTTTTTTAAGGTTTCTATCAAGTCTTTATTTGTTCTGTATATCACAAGCAAAGATCAAATAAAGAGAAAGGGCTTTGAAATTAACTGACAGTTCAAAACCACTTGTTAAAAACTACTTATGGAAAAAAAAAGTAGTACCATGTAGAACTAATGGTTGGTTTTGTTTTGTTTTGTTTGTCTGTTTGTTTTTTCCTGATTCAGAATGCATGTATTCTGTTTTTGTGGGTTTTTTTTCTTGGTTTTTTTTTTCAGCAAGCATCAGTGAAGGTCAATGGGTGGCAATTCTTTTTTTTTTTTTCTGTAAGCAGGACATCAATTGCACATCTTTGCTTCACATGTACTTCCATGTCAGACACCACCTTGGCAGACTGTCCCTCTGCTATCATCTGTCACACAACTCCAAAATGTAATGGAATGTTGGCAGGAAGGTTCAACCTCTACTGCCATCCCACCAACATTTGTCTCCAACACTGTGGGCCAACATAAAATAGGAGGTATTACTTTTGGAGCATCTCTCCTAGTTAGTGGTAATAGAATGATCATCACACAGGCTTTTTAGAAGTAACAAATATCTGTGGAAATGCATATGTCAGTCCGTTCACCAGAATTCCTCTCATGCTTTGTAAATACTTCTGGCTCCCCAAGCGTCAGCACAGTCAGTTTTCATACTTCCTGATACCTCGAGACAAGCTGGCAGACACGAGTTCATTCACTTTTCCAGTAGGTTTTAGAGCTTGTTTTTTTGCCTGTGCTGGAAACTCCAGTCAGCAGCTTACTTCAGCTCTCCACTGTGGTAACTCACTGTTGAGATTTCAGGAATAGCGTTTTTATAATGTCAAAACATGGTGTTTCTCAGACTGAATACCATAGATCTATTTCTGACCAGGAGATGAAGCGTCTGTCGAGGAACATGCTGGATTAATTCCTGCAGCTCGCAGTCCAACTCAGGGTTATTTTTTGGTCACTTCAATTACTAAATCAAGAAAAAAGAAAGCCTGATGCAGTCGCTTGAAGTCCTTATATTGTGCTTCTTTGGTGTAGATTAAGCTATGGGCAAATGTGACAATAATTTGGAGATTAGACTTTTTTTGGGAGAATGAAAGCTACTGGGTTCTCTGTAGATGGGTAGCTAGAATAATCTGGTGTGGAAGGTTTATGTGATTTCAAAGAAAAGCACTGTCAAACGCTAAGGTAACCCAAAGGGCTATGCATGGATACACAGATAAAAACATCAGAAGAAAATATATATGGTAAAGTGCCTCCAAGTCGTTTAACAGACTAAACCATAACCATCAAAACCAATGCAAAGCAAAACTTGAATAAGATTAATTCATAGACAATTAAAAGGTGTTTTTAAAGGAAATTTTAGCAAAGTAACTGACTGACAACACAGGCTTAAAATCAATTAATGTCTGAAAAATGTCTCTGGATAAAGATAGTGGTATTTCATAAAGCAATATATACAATTTAGATGTCTGTCTGTTTAGAAAGCAACTTCTTTCTAGCTGGGTGCTAGACTGTCCCAAGCCACAAATGCTTCTACATCCATCCACATGAACTACAGCAATGCTGGATTTAAACATTAAGGTTTGTCCTTTCTAAAATGTTAAAGCACACCAATAATTTAAAAGAGAGGCTACAGTGCTTAGCCAGATAAACTGTAGTTCTTCACTAGAGTGAATGGCTCACACATGCAAATATCACACCACAGATTTGGAAAACCAAAATATCCTGAGCAGTGAAATCACATTTACTACAGGGAAGGCACCAACTCAGATTCTCCTTCTGATAAACTCAAGACTTTTATTATTTTTTATTATTATTATTGTTGTTGTTGTTGTTGTTTTAATTAGAAGCAACTAGAGAGCAATTGCGAGCATTAAATTCATTGCTATATCGGTATTGATGGTTCTTTTGGATTTTCTTTCCTCCACAAGTAATTTGTTGAGCATAAGAGAGATGCATTCCAGGATCCTTTTCTTCATCAAAATGTTATGTCTTTCATAGTATTTTAGGTTGTGGTATATATATATCAGGAATCTTCTAAACTCTGCCTGTAATTAGTTAATATTTCTTAAATGCTTTAAGAGATAAAGAGCTATATAAATGCTAAATGTTGCTATTACTTTTGGCAGAGGTAAATCCGATTTTCTGTTATAATGAGGAAGGCCTTAGCTCATCATCTTGGCTGATTACAGAATTTACAAGAACAGATTGCACATAACCAATGTATACCTTTCTTTCCCATTTTGAAAATTATATTGCTCACAGCTTGACTCCTTGGAGGGTAGAATTATAATGGTTTTTAGTGTGTCTGAAGAAGAATATCAACTAAATCTAGTTCCTCTGAATAATTCTGCTTAGGTTTATTGCCAGGTCAGGCAAAAAAGTTTTGGAAAAAAAATACATCAAAAGTCAAAACTTCATAAACTCTTGTAAATATTGACAAATACAATTGTCTGTATAATTTATATGCATGTATTTAGTTGATTTGGATTTTTCATTAGTTAATCTTGATTTCTTCCAAATTACAATAAGAGACTGAAGTAAGTTTCCTATCATCTCAGCCTGTCTTCATTTGATATGTGGATAAACAAGGTATTAGCTTCCATGGATGTTCATCTGACATCATTCTCAAGCACAAAAGAAAACAATTTATTTCATTTATGTTCTCATATATCAAATATTATTTTGCACAGATAATTATAAAATAGCCAGAAGAGAGAAAAATAAGAGAATAACTCAACTGATTGAAAGATTTCAAAGTGAATCTGGAAAATTTTATTGAAAAGGATACTTTGTCTCAGTTTTATCTCCTATCAGCTCATTTAAACATCCTTGATCTAAAACATTCCTGCTTTAGCTATTGTGAGATGAGAAGTTGATCATTTTTGTTATCTACTTCATTTTAGCTGCTATTTACTGAATATGATTGTGCTAGTATGACTTGAAAATAAATTGCAAATACAAAGTGAAGGAGCAATGTCTCTCCCACTGTAAGTGAAGCTGAGGTTTGTGATCACCTGAGGACCTTGAACATCCATATCTATGGGTCCCAGTGAAACACATCCCAGTGTCCTGAAGGAATTGATTTACATAGCCAGCAAGCCATTCTCAACTATATTTGAAAAGTCATAGCAGTCAAACGTAGTCCCTGGTCACTAGAAAAATGTTAATACTGCACTAATTTTTGAGAAGGGTAGAAAGGACAATCCAGGGATCTACCAACTTTTATCAGTTTCACCTCTGTGTCAAGGAAGAGCCTGGATCCTAGAAGGTATCCTATGTCACATGGAAAAGAGGGAGGTGACAGGGTAAAATCAGCATGACTTCACCAAGGGCAGGTCCTTCCTGACCAAACATGTTGCTTTTTATGATGGCCTAACTGTGTCAGTGGACAAGAGCCTCTGATGCCATCTCTCTGGCCTTCAGTAAGACCTTTTTCATGGTCTTCCGAAACATCCTTCTCTCCATATTGGGAAGAAATGGATTTGATGGATGAACTCTTCAATAGACGAAGAACTGGTTGTAAGACTGTACCCAGAGAGTGGTGGTTGGTGTCTCAGTGTTTGAATGGAGATCAGTGATAAGTGGCGTCCCCCAGGGGCTGGTACTGGCACTGGTGCTTTTTAACATCTTCATCAATGACATCAACTCTAGGATCAAGTGTACTCTCAGCAAGTTTGCAGATGACACTAAGCTATATGGCATAGTCAACACACTCAAAGGACAGGATGACACCCAGAGGGACATAGACTGGCTTGAGTAGTGAGCCCAGGTAGACCTCATGAGGCTCAGTAAATCCAAGTGTAAGGTCTGCACCTGAGCTGTGGCAAACCCCGCTATCAATATAAGCTGGATAGAGCACAGCTCTGCCAAAAAGGCCTTGGAGGTACTGGTGCATGACAGCTGGACATAAGCCAGCAAGGTGCCCTTGCAGCCCAGAAAACAAACCTGGGCTTCATCAAAAGAAGTGTGGCCAGCAGGGCAAGGGAGTGATCCTGCCCCTCTACTCTGTGCTGGTGAGACCTCACCTGGAGTACTGTGTCCATATACAGAGTCCTCAGTTCAGGAAAGATGTGGACCTTTTGGAACACATCCAGTGGAGTTCCACAAAAATGATCCAAGAAATGGAACACCTCCCCTATGAGAACACTCTGAGAGAGCTGGGGTTGTTCAGCCTGGAGAAGATAATGCTCAGGAAGGAACTGAGAGCAGCCTTTCTGTATCTGAAGGGGGCTATAAGAAAGAAGAAAGAAGGGGACAGACTCTTTAGCAGAGTCAGTTGTGATAGGACGAGGGGAAATGATTTCAAACTAAAAGAATGGAGTTTTAGATTGTTTATATGTTGTTGGTTTTTTTTGTTTGTTTGTTTGTTTGTTTTACAATAAGGATAGTGAGGTACTGGAAGAGGTTGCCCAGGGAAACTGTGGAAACCCCATCCTTGGAGACATTCAAGGTCAGGCTAGACAGAGCTCTGAGCAACCTGGTCAAGTTGTAGGTGTCCCTGTTTACTGAAGGAGAGTTGGACCAGATGATCTTTAAAAGTCTCTTCCAACTCAAACAATTCCATGATTCTATGATTCTACGAACTAAAAGTGAGCAGCTTATAGAGACCAATTTCAGCTTTTAAAAACCTATAACAAACTCAGAAGTAAAAGCTGTGATTCTTCTGTAATAGTTCTGTTCTCAGAAGTGTCATTGCATGACATGATACCCATCTTCAGCACCGTATTAAGACTTGGGTTTTAGTTTGTGCAAATCTGGATGCCCAAGAAACAAAGTAAAAAGAAAAACGTTACTCATTCTGGAAAAAATGTTGCATACAGTATATTTTTTGAGATGCTTCGAAAATATTAAATTTCTACTGTTTGTTGTTGTTCATAATTTTTGTCACCTGCTTTTGTTTTAAAACTTCAGTATCAGCTGTGAATTGATTCTTGAATAAGCTTCCTTCAGCAACTGTCATTGCTGCCTCGTTATTACTGTAAATACTACTGTGTAGTGTCTGCCATCCTCTCTTGGCATTTCAGGTTTCAGCCAAGCAGTTATTTTTCTATTTGTATTTCCAAAGACTGCAGAGAACAAATGTTGACCAGATGCAATTTCATCTTCAGAACTTGCTGTAAATATAAGCCATTACATTTTAAGTGATAATAGAGCCCAAATTTGCTACATTCTTATATAATGACTCCTGGATTCCCTGATCCTTCCTCTGGTGTTTTGGTTTAACCTGGCAGGCAGTTAAGCGCCATAAAAACTACTCACTCTCTGTGCCTACTGTGGGATGAGGGCCAGAACTGGAAAAAAATATAAAAGTTGTGGATTGAGATAAAGACAAATTAATAGGACAAATTAGGAAGGGAAGATAATAAATAACGATAATAGAATCACTGAATCACATGAAACGACTGAAGGACACTGAAAGGACCTTACAGATCATCCAGGCACAGGCTCCTTGCTCCCCACCAGATCAGACTGGCAGGACCTCATCCAACCTGGCTTTGACCACCTCCAGAGGTGGGGTATCCACAGATTCTCTGGGCAGCCTGTGTCAGTGCCTCATCACCCTCTCAGTAAATAATATCTTTCTAAACTCCAACCTAAATCTCTCCTTTTTTTAGTTTAAAGCTATTCCTCCTTGTCCTGTCATTATCAGACCATGTAAAAAGTCAGTCCCCCTCCTACTTATTAAGCTCCCTTCAAGTACTGGAAGGTCACAATGAAGTCTCCCCATAACCTTCTCTTCCCCAAGCGAAACGTGCTCAGCTTCCTTAATCTTTCATCATGGGAGAAGTGCTCCAGCTCTTTGATCATCTTTGTGGCCCTCCTCTGGACCCACTCCAACAGTTCCACATCTTTCTCATGCTGTGGCCCACAGGCCTAGATGTGGTATTCCAGATGAGGCCTCATAAGGGCAGAGAAGAGATGAGCAATCACCTCTCTCTCTCTACTACCAGTCCCTTTTTTGCCACCCAAGATACTGTTGGCCTTCCAGGGCACAAGCGCACACTGCTGGCTCAAGTTCAGCTTTTCTTTCACCTGGACACCTATGTCCTTCTCTGCAGGGCTGCTCCCAATGAGTTCTTCTCCTAGTCTGTACATATGTTGGATTCCCCCAACACAAGAGCATCATCTTGTACTTGGCCTTCTTAAACTCCTTTAGGTTCATGTGGGCCCACTCCTCAAGTTTTTCCAAGTCTTTTTGGATAGCAGTCATAACAACTGCATGACACAGTGTGTTGTCATTAGCGAACTTGCTGAGAGTACACTCAGATCCCACTACTGAGGTCATTTATAGAGATAACAGAGTATACGAAACTAGCGATGTTCAACACAATTTCTCACCACCCACTGACTGATGCTCAGTCGGTCCCTGAGCACCAACAGACAACTTGGCTAACTTTTCCCAGTTTTACTGTGGAACATGACATTGTATGGTATTAAATATCCCTTTGGTCAGTTTTTGACAGTTGTCCTGTTTCTGCCCCTTTTCAGTTTCTTGTACACCCCCAGCTCCTCACTGGCAGGGTATTATGAAAAACTACAAATTCCTCAACTTAGTGCAAACACTGCTCGGCAACAAAAACTTTTGTTTGTTGTAAATACTGTTTTTCTACTAAATCCAAAACGTAGCATCATACTAGCCATTATGAAGAAAATTATCTCAGACAAAAACCAAAACACCCTGGAGTGAGAAATAATAGTTTACAAACTAGAACTTGTCCAGCAAAATAGACATTTACATGATACTCTTTTTCTACATCCTGCACAGTTTTCATCAGAATTATTATTTTTTTCCCCTAGGGGACCTATAGGCTCATGATTTTCAGAAAGCCAAGAAAACAAATAAACAAACAGTCAAACAGACAACTGACAGGTCAACAAAATGTTTTGATCAAAGTTTGATTTTTTTAAAGATAACAGAGATTTATGTTTATTTGTTCTTCTCGTTGCTGTTTGCTTGTGTTTGTTTTGTGCTTTTGTTGGTTCTCTGGCTTTTAGTGGCTAGTAGAAACCAAATTATAACCCAGAAAACTGCAGCACTGGCTAACACACTGCTTGGAACACTAACTTGGTATAAGGAGGAGTTTGAGCCAAGTGGTTCAAAGTGATGATGGTAGTGAACCTGCCAGGTGAAGGAGAAAATAATAACAGTATTTTTTGTACAAATATATATTTCGTTTCCATAGTAAATAGAAGAAAGGGAAGAAGAAAAGATAAGGACCTCATTAATGTATGTACTATCAGTCTTTGCAATTATCACAGTGATAATGCCCTGAAGTGGTACTACATGTATTACTTCACAGCTGAAACTATTTTTTTTTAAATAGAAGATTAGATTTTCACATGATTCTGAGAATCAGGCATGTTTAGCAATGCCAGCTCCATAAGATTCCTAGTTAAAACTGCAGGAAATGGCAGTGCTGTCCAAGACTTCATAATCCTCTGCATCTGCAAAACCCCAGCACTCTCAGCAAGACCAAACTGAAGAGTGTCTAAGGCAAATTAAGCAAAGCCTATCTATTAGTTAGGAGATCAGTGCTCCCACTTTTGGGAGAACTGCAGTTATTTTTTATTCCTATTATTATGACACTGTGTCATTACCAATATAAAATGAACAAGGAACATGTGCAAAAGTAAACCACATGCTGTCTCAACTAGCCAGGAAAATATATACCAGATGGGAAACCATGAGACAAGCCATTGAGATGGATCAGCTGGTCTTGGAACAAGTGCAGAAGAAGCTTCAGGGCTTACTCGCTAAACCCTCAGTAGGGACTGCACCCAGGAAAGAGATGTCCACCTGTGAAACTTGGAAAAAATTGCCTTTTAGTTCCATTCAAAGGAATTCAAGTCACTAGAAGAAATAAGGTAAATAGTTTTCTTCCTAAAACTGTGAGACTCGCAGCATTGTTCAGCCATGACTTCACTAAGATTTGAGTGCAAATATACTGAGGACAGAATGAGTGCACTTTCCATGCTGGAGCAAGCAGTTGAGAGATCTGAGTTACTGGTGTCCATTTTTTCAGAGTTGTGCAATATGTAATTATTTTACAGCTGATGGGTCTGTTTTCAAGAGTTTTCCTGAACACTGGCTTGTCAGTCTGAAGAAGAAATTGAGAGGCTCTACCCAGAGATGGCAGCCTGAGACCATGCAGGACAACTCTTTCACTTAATGTTTGCCACTTAGTTTTAGACAACTGTGTGATTTTTTCTTTCCTTTTATTCTCAGAAACTAAAAGTGAACTGATTGCACCCATACCAAGGAAACCAAAGATTTAAGCTGATATAAATCTAACCAGCTCAGAATTAAGTTTTTTACTCCTTCAGAGATTTTACCTGAAAGAGAACAAACATTTCAGCCATAATTTGATTGGTTTTCTCAGTAACTGCTGTGAAATTGATGAAGGTTTTTGTTGTTGTTGTTGTTGTTGTTTGTTTGTTTGTTGGTGCGGATTTTACATAGTTTAGATAAGCAGTTTATACAGAAACATTTATAGAGTTCCAGCCATACACTATAACTTTACCTTTCAAAAACTACAAATAATGGCAAAGCAGGCAACAAAGATTTACACAAATGCAAATTTTAAATCCTTAACGGGTAACTAAAGTGTTACAACTAGCTGGCACATGAGAACTATGGCAGTAAAAGCAGCTCATCACTGGAAGATGTTGTATGTACTGTTGAGGATTCTCAGAGATCTATTTCCTAAGCTCCCACAGCCAAAGAATTCCCTCTCTTTAGATATGTCAGCATCTTCAAAGGACTTACAAATATCATTTCCTTACTTTTATAGCAGGATATTTATGAATAAATAACTTACCCGCATTCTTTTCCCAGTAGGAATATTTCTAGTAAGAGACTCCTTCTGATCGATGAAAGAAGAATGAAATATAATTTAAGTACTGTCTTTCAATACAGTCTTTTATTATTATTATTTTGGTCTATTTACTTATTTGAAAGCAGCTTTCAGCTCAAATGAGTCTGCTGGGAGACAAGTAGGGCTACAAATGATAGAATAACATCAAGGCAAGGATGCATACCTTTTCCTAGGTAGCTCACTTTATCAATTTCTGAAACTTCTGTTAATTTGGCAAGCACATTCAACAGAAATTACTGTAAGTTGTGACTAAATGAGCCATCACAAAAATGGAAGTCAAATCCTGAAAATGTCAGAATTGCACGCACTGGAAGGGAGCTCTAGAGACAATTGAGTCCAAGCCCTCTGCAAAGCAGGCTCCCTACAATGGGCTGCATAGGTAGGCTTCCAGGTGGTTCTTGAATATCTCCAGAGAAAGAGAC
Source organism: Alectoris magna (assembly GCA_030625065.1). Taxonomy (NCBI): domain Eukaryota; kingdom Metazoa; phylum Chordata; class Aves; order Galliformes; family Phasianidae; genus Alectoris; species Alectoris magna. The sequence goes on along the minus strand of CM060560.1, from coordinate 5,017,631 downwards.
TCCACAATCTCCCTGGGCAGCCTGTTCCAGCACTCCATCACCCAAACCATGAAGAAGTTCCTTCACATAATTGGTGTGGAACTTCCTATGCTCCTAATCTTCTCTTTCTCTTAACAATAACTTTCTCATGCTTCAGTTTGCCCTGTAAAAGATTTATTTTTTTCCTCCTAGTTCTCCGACAATCATATATATTTAATTCATTTCATAATTTCATTTCAAAAAGTTCCTCAAATCTCATGAAACATGTGGAAAATGATACACAGATAAGTCATAAAGCAAAGACAGTCAGCAGCATATTGCTAAGCAAAATTTGGTAGACGTTTAAGAATGGGAAGGAGTTGAAGGAGTTTGCTATGACGTTTGTACTTAGTGTTGTGTCTTGTGCCAACACATGCTCTTCACTGGTGATAAAATACAGTCTTTGTGGCTTTCTGTAGTACTGTTTGGGATTTCACGTGATATTTTATTTTTATTGATAAAGTCCTGCAAGTAATTACTCATCTCCACTGACTATAAGGGAGATACAGGGAGAATTGTCTTGGTTTCAGGTACCTACTTCTGAGACATATAAATTAAGACAAACAAATTCCAATTCTGCTGTGTGGAAGCTGTTAACCATATATAAGCCAACTGTTAACCATACATTAGCCAAACAAGACCCAGCTCATCTGCTGAGGAAATATAATCTGTTGTGCTGGCCGCTAAGTTTACATGTCTTCAAATATCCTTCCCAGTTTCATCAAAACATCCAAAATAAGTAAATAAATAAAAAGATAATATTCTCATTTAGGCTACTGGTTGCTTTAGATGCTTTACAACATTTCATGCCAGTGTGTATATGTAAACACCTCCTTCACTATTTTTATAGCATTTAATGGGTTGGTTTTGTCATTCAGGTTTTCCAGTGGGTCCAATGGGTATGGATTACCTGCAAATTAGATTGTCATCAAGTTTGCACAAGAAAAGAAATATAAAACTCTCTTGTAGCCAGTCCCCTGTGAGTAATCTCAGCACCATCGCTGGCATTATTAGTAAATATTGCAGAACTGGAATATTCATTAGAACGTTAAGCAGAAAAATAATGACAATTAATGATATTGCAGATAAAGCCTGTATTCAGGACTGTGTAAATCCCAGACAAATCTGAATAGAGCCCACTGGTGAAGGGAGAGTGGAAAAGCTTAAGAGAATGTATACAATCAGGGCTATCAAATATATAAAGGGTGGCTATAACAAAGAAGGGAACAGAGTCTTTAGCAGGATCTGTTGTAAAAGAACAAGAGGAAACAGTTCCAAATTATAAGAGGTGTTGTAGTAGGCGACAGCGAGGATTTGGGATGTGACGTGGTAGGACTGTCCCCTTGCTCGGTGTCGAAAGGTTAATGTATGCTTAAGGGGCGTAGATGAAGTAGGATAGGTATATAGGTAAGCCACATGACGCAATAAATGCCGATTTTACTGCTCACCATATTGGTGTCTACATGCAGTTCTTTGGCCCGGGTAGGTTTTACCTGATAGTCCAGCACAGGTGCAGAGCTAAAAGAACATGGGTTGCCAGGTGTATGGCAACAAAGAGGGGAGATTTAGTTTGGATATATGGAAAAAGTTTTTTACTTTTTAAGTGTGATGAAACAGTGGAACAGATTGCCCAGAGAGAAGGTGTATGTCCCATCCCTGGAGACACCCAAAGTCGGGCTGGATGAGGCCCCGAGTACCTAATGGAGCTGTAGGTGTCCCTGTTCTTCACAGGGTGTTGGACTAGATGACCTTTAAATCTCCCTTCCAACTCAAAAGATTCTATGATTCTATGATTCTATGACTCTCTCAAACACTGATGTATGGATCAATTGAAGGATAGAAAAGGTGAGAAAATAGTGTTTTTTGAGTTAATTTAAATGTCCTAATAAAATAGGAATGAGCTAGAACACACTAGTGGCTGGGAAGTATATCTGCATTTGTGGGAGTATTCAGAGTAATCATCCCTGTTTTATTAATTCATTTTTCTAGCTGACAGCACACATTGACAACACGATTGTGGCCACCCAAAGAACAATCAGGCTGCATGTAATCTGAAACCTCGTTATTATGTAGTCAGGAGGGATACGATTTTCCATGCACGTGTTTTCCCTGGCACATTTCTGTTCCATAATTCAAATATGATTCCTAGATGTGAGAACATACCATGAGTCCAATTTACAGTAGAACTTAATTTCAAACTTTAGGCTCACATTTTGTCTGTAGAGAAATGAATTCAACCTTAATCCTAAACTGAAAGCCAAATTCTATCACTTTCTTTCAGTATAGCTTACTTTCTCAAACCATTTGATTATACCTATTTGAAAGAAGGTGGCATGTACATATGACTCATGTAAAGTTTTTACATAAGACTTACCAGACCATGCTTGAGTAGGCTGCTTATGGTTTCTACCCTGATTGCAATTTGCAGACCTGAATGCTTTTCAGACATTCCCCTAATCTCTGCGCAATTTCATTCTTTTTTCCCCCTTTCCTTCACGTTTAAATGAATTTCACTCTTATCCTCAATCTGCCATTCAGAATATGTCAACTTGAAGAGTACTAGACTATAGTAGTAACTGACAGTGTTTTTAAAAAATCAGTCTAGACTGTATGCACCAAGTCTGAGAGAAAACTGCATGCCTATATACGGCATTTTTGTATATTATTCTAAATTACTGCCATCTAAATGGCAATCACAAGCACGTGAACAAGCTGAAGAATTTCCTTTGACAACATGTTCCTTGCAAAATCAAACTTGTAAAACATCGCATCAGATTTAATGTCTAATGTATCAACTTTGTTTTTTTTAATTCTGAAGATTTGATGTTGAGGAGATATTTTTCCCAAGTTGACATAAATATTAGAAGTGCAGAGGAATAAGTGACTTGTTCTTCCTACAAGAAATGTCTCTAAAAGACAGTGCAGCACTTAGACATAATCAGATTGCAGAAATGAAGATGAGGAAATGACAGATTCATTAAACAGCTGTTTGCAACTGTCTTTAAAGAAAAAGCAGATTTTAGACAGCTGCATAACACAGAAATATATCCTGAGCAGAAAGTAGGAGTTGGATCCAATGATAACTGGAATTGTAATCAATTATTAAATTATAGAATCATAGAGTCATCAAGGTTGGAAAAGACCACTAAGATCATACAGTCCAACAGTCAACACATTCCCACCATACCCACTAACTCATGTCACCCAGTGCCACATCTATTCTCGAGAGTACTCTTAGCAAAGTGACACTGAAATAACAACATTCAGGATTTTGGATTTTTCGTTTTTCTCCCTTTGTTAGTTCAGTCAAAAATAAACCATTTTGGCAATTCAATATCTGTAATATCAATTGAACTAGTAGTTGGATTTTCTCGTTTGCAAGAAGGGCTCTTCACCAGCCTTCTTTCCTTTGCCTTATTTGTCCACGTGTAGAGGAAAATGAAACAAAATTTACACTGACAATGTTCCTGATTGTCAGCGTGATCCCATTTGCATTGTTTCATCTTATTTACATAATCAGCTCCCTTGAAAATAATCAGCTTTTATAAAAGCATGCTAGCTGTGACTATAAGATGAAAAATCCCGAGACATTTCAGTGAGTTTGATCAAAACTTTAAAATTACATTTAAAATCTTCCATGCTTTAAGTGATCTCCTGACATTTTCTAATGGATGTATTTCTGTCTTGATAGTTTATTCCAGGTCTGTGTTTGCTTCTTCACTGTCACTGGATCTTAAATCACAGAAATATACACTAGAGTGTTCTACTCATTCAGAAACGGTAGTTTCATTTCCTTATTTTTCATTTCCTTATTTTTCCATTCCAAATTTCTCAGTTTTATTTTCCTGTTTTGTGTTTCTATGCCTGAGACAGTTTTCAGCCACTGAGTACACAGGAGAAATACTCAAAACTGCAGAGTTGTGTCTGTCCTTCATGAGCAAATGTACGATCTCAGACTTTACTGTCACAGGGATATTTGTCCCCAAATAGGTAATTAGGATGGTGGGATAGTTCCTAATTCCTCCTCTCTCTTTCAGAAGAGTTTTTTGTTTGTTTGTTTGTTTGTTTGTTTTGATTATTTTTGTTTTTTGTTTTGTTTTCTCAGAGAATAAATAGGTAGTAAGTAGTGTATCGTGTCCCCGGGACAAACTGAAATGTATTACAATGCTAATGGCTTTACTATGATAGTAACTGGCTTCACACATATAATCACAATAGCAGTTAGCAACTAACCAGACATTCAAGCACGGCTATGTACATTGTCCATAATCTTATTTTTCCCTCAGTATTCTACTTCTGACAATCAGATTTGCTCAAGTCCTAATTTAGCACTTGTTAATTCTACTAGGTTAAATGCGGACTAATTCCATTATAGTCATTATAGTAAGGCCTAGACTGGCTTGGGCAGAAATCAAGAAAAGATAATTACCATTCTTTATTGTGAGTGTTAGAAAAGCATTTTTGAAAAAGAAACCCTTGCTAGTAATTTTATATCCCTTCCATGCCCACAGCTTCCTTGGCTTGAGAGAACAACATTATCCCACTGATTAAACATCAGCAAATTTATGTCACTATAATTGCAGCATCACATCATTGGCCTGGGATTTAGTTTTGGATGGTAGACAACTAAGAGCTGGTGTTGAATTAGACACCTAATTCATTTTTGAAGATAATTGGGAGCTAGTTAATGCAGTCAGTGGACCCTAACTGAATGTGTCTGTATTAGAGTGAGCAATTTTCTACACACTTCTTTTGTGTGTGTGTGTGTGTGTGTCTGTATGTGCTGGTCACCGCTGAATATAATGCAAAACTGGAAATCTAGCTGTTCTGTGGGCATTCTGAAACATTCAGATTTAGTGTCTAGATTGAAGCTGACTACACTTCCTGACATGACTGCACCATGTCTTGTTAAGAAATAAGTTGCTATAAGATATACGAATTGCCTGGTAAGTTGTTCTCAAAATATCTATTAATCATGCTGTAACCCATAAAATACATATGTAGTATGTATTTTATAAAAATGAAAAAACACCTTCTGCCATGTCAAGTCTACCCAGTTGGCTTTTGGTATTTCAAGTAGCAAAGTTTCAAACTGGCTGCATGTCTGAGAGCACAATGTCTTTTTCTCACACCATTACACACATCAAAGCACCTTTACATAATCAATAGCAGCCAGGTATTACTTCATTTGACACACACTACTCCACCTACGTACAAAGATAATAGATCGCATAACCTAGAGAAATTACATGCAGATATTAATGTCTTTTACTTACAGGGAGAACACCTGCAATTCTGAGTAGAAGAGGAAATATGTGGCTAGAGGATTATGATTATTAAACTTTTCTAATGATCAGTCAAAATTCATCATTCTCATAATGACTCTGGCACACATCATAACGTAATAGTCTGCAGAAAGACTAAAATTCAACTGCATGAATACTTTTTTTTCCCATCAGTAGCTCCTCAGTGATGTCATTTAGGTTATGTTCACGTAGAAGGGGAGGGACACAGTGGTGGGTTAAGCATGAAATGTGGATTCATGGAGAACTGAGTTTCATGGTTTTGCTCTCAACTGATGCTATTGTAGTTATGCATGTCCAAGTCCCACCTTCTGCTTTACAGCTCCTAAGTCTCCACAAATCATTTGCTTAACAGAATTGTCCTAAGAGGGAAGACAAAGCCTCAGAGGTGAAAATTCACAGAAAATCTTTGCATGTCCGACAAACTGAGTTAAGGAGGGATGAAAAGGGGGATGTCATTTTAGCTCATGCTTGCAATCCAAACCTTTCTGCCAGATTTTAGCACTGCGAGTTTAGTGATAGAAGAGTGCTATAAAATGGCAGCCAGAAGCCCTGTTTCATTCACAAGTACGGTATGGACACAGTATATTTCCGATGTAATGGATAGTTGTTTATTTTCTTCTCGATTTTCCCTCCCACTCATTTACAACTGGTGGAGGCACCTTCCTTGTAGGTGTTCAAGAAATGTGTAGATGTGGCACTGAGGAACATGGTTAGTGGCCATGGTGGGTGTGGGTTCATGACTGGACTGGATGAACTTTTAGTGATCTTTTCCAACCCTAACGATTCTACTATGAAGTTATCAACTTAATATCTTCTACAGATCCTGAGTTTTGATGCAAAACCAATTTATCTTTGCCCAATCACAGGCTCTCATCTAATACAAAATCTACCTTAATTGTTCACTCTTGTGCTTTTCACTGACACATGCCAACTGTTTCTTTTTATATTTTATTGTTTGATATTTTCTCCAGCTGTTGAGCTTTCGTTTTTGTTAATGTTGGATAAGACTGCATGTAAGTTACACATTCTCTGTTATGAGTCAACTTTTCTTTCCATACAATATTGCCAAGTTCAACATGGGAGGAAAATGTATTGTTTTATCTTCGTGTTCATTAGTGAAGTCACCATGATGTGTCCCTTAGAAGGTAACATTTAGCTACTTCTGAATCTCCATGCAGAACAAATGTGAGCAGTGGATCCTTGCTCTGCCCAGTGAAAAACTGTTAGTTTTCTTCCAGGCTTTTTGCACTGTTTCAATTCATTCCAGCCAAGAAAAATCTGCTCTGGAGTTGACTATTCCTAAGCAGTGCAGGCACAAGCCACTCAGATCTGCTTGGTTCCAGGGCCCTTGGAATTCAGCAATATACTTGATCCAGAAATTCCAGTTAAGCCAGTGTTTTGTTTTAGCAAAAACAGTCTGTTAAGTCTCACTTAATGTTGCGATCTCTCCACCTGAGCTCAGAAATTATGAGCTTAGGGTAAGAAATAGCTACACAGAGATGCCAGTCAGAACTCAATAGTAGTATCATCACCGAAATATATTAAGTTCCCATTACTTAGTATTAGTGGATAATATGGCGATTTATTCTTGTAACTAAACAAAAATCACAGAGGTCATTGTCTAAACATGGTAAAAAGGAAATACATAGGTGAGATGCAAGGACACAGCACTGGCCCAGAGCCATAGTGTTGTTTCTGTCTTTCCAGTAGCACGCTAAAGATGAACAGTGATCATAGAATCATAGAATCACTCAGGTTGGAAGGGACCTCAAAGATCATCGAGTCCAACACCTAAACAACTAAATGACACAATTTTATTCAGGTAGAAAGTGAAAAAACTTGTCATCATTACATTTTCTTAGAATTTCCACATTCATTTGTTTTTTTTTAAGTTTATTCCATCGTATTAATTGGACTAGCTTCTTCCATGTCTTATATATCTATATTATGACTTCAAAGAAAGGGAGAGAAAGAAAACTTAAAGTGTTAATAATTTTATTTTTAAAAAATCTTTTAACTTCTAAGAAAAAAAAATATTGAAAATTGCAATTTCAAAGAAACTTAAGGGATGGGAAAAACAAAAAGTTTAAAAAACAAAACAAAAAGTTTAGGAAAACACTATTTCCCTTGTTGATTTTGTTTGCCTTGTAGATTTCTTTTGGAAGAAGAAAGCCTACATTCAGACTGAATGCAGGCATCTAAACTCTGCAGGCATCTTTTATTTAATATTAATTTGATCCAAAGCAATATGTAATTTCAATATGAATATTAGATTGATACATATCAAGAAAAGATTTGACTGCACAGTTAATAAAATATCTCTATCTTGGATTAAGATTTTGTATAAGTTTTACACTAATCTTGTTATTACTGTAGACTACACAAGAAATAATTCTATTTGCAGAGTTAAGTCATGAAAGTCCAGAAAAACACTCGGAAAACAAAATGCACGTGAAGTTCAGGAATGTTTATGCCTGGACTTCCCACTTCTCCTATCATAACAGAGCAATCTGAACTCTAAAACTCTGAGCCAGATTTGCATTTCCACTGCATTTTATGTGGGAAAGGATATATGCACTGCTCCAACATTATCAATAGTTCTTTTTTAGAAAGCAACGCAGAAAGAAAACAGATGTTAACTGTTGTGGGGGGAAAAAAAAATGATTGGCAGAGAACAGAAACTGAAAATTTATGTTTGAGCATAAAACACCTTTGCCTGTAAATGGCAAAACCGTAGTGCGAGAAGAAAACTGTCATAAAATGTAAAGCACTGCTCAAGAAGCAACACTGAGTCTGTGCTCCAGCAGGAGATGAGAACTGTTAATTTGCAACACCATAGAAGATAGAACTATCTGTATTTTGGGGATATTCTGGATATTCTTCTCATAGTTAACAGCATGCTGAAATTTCAGGCTTCTGTTTCATCTACCTTATGGTTACCTACATTTGCCTTTGGACTGTCGAGGACAACATAGAATTACCATAGAAATACCACGCTTATCTCACAAGCTATTTGTCATACTGATTTGCCTTTAGGGAAAGAGCTGCGTTAGTGATTATACGTTCTCTTAAAGGAGGCATCATTTCCCTCCTGAATCCAGTAATCGCTGTTTAATGAAGTTAGAACAGTCATTCTCAGCTAAGATGCCTTGCACACAAGATTTTATCTCCCTGTCTCTGCAGACAGAAATTTAACACCAGCCATTCTTTCCGTGGCACTTTGAGTGCTGGGTTCCCCTCCTCCCCTCTACATACACTTGCATCTTCCTCCTTACTTTTGTGATGAGAGGAGCAGTGATTGATGCAGTGGGATGAGCAGGGGTACTGTAAATCAGGAGGAAGGCACAGAGCAGTGTAGAGAGATGCAATGCAAACTAGCCAAGCAAATCTTTATTTTTTGCTGCATCATGATAGAGACAAATGACAGTGTGTAAACAAAATGTGGAGATATAAAGAAAATTAACTTTATTTATTTATTTATTTATTTATTTATTTATTTATTAGGACTATTTGAAGTCTAACATTATTTGGGAGGGATAATGAAACAGTAGGACATGCTTAAAGCCAGATATAGACTTAAGTTGGTCTGAATTTTGTTCCTAAAATTGAAGCACGAAGGTTAAAAGAAGTCCTGTGCCTTAAGCTGGTAAGATATTACACCATGTCAATGATCTTTGCTGTGCATTTTATTCTTTGTTCTCTTTTAATTAGGTAGGAAAACATCATGATAAGCAAAATACTTGAGTTGTGCATGTCCCATTTTTACTGCTATTGAAGTACAAATCTACTTCATTAGGGTATGCCATGGCTTCATTAATATCTTTGAATTACTTTAAGATCTGTGGATCAAACTATTGAATCTACTATCTTGCCTGCACTAGAGAAGGTAAGAGAAAGCAGTGTACATCCAATATACATTACCCATTTCCAATCACGAAATAAGTGCAGTGTTTGGAGTAGCATTTTATAAATATCTTCTGAACAAGTGCCATCCCTGCAAACAGCAGCTCCACAGGCTGCAAGAACTATATCTGTCCATTTATGCAAACATTCGTATCTGATGTGCCGTCGTGCATACTGAGCCATTTCAGTCCTGCAGGGTTGTGGCTTATGTTCTACAAAGTGCATGAGGGAGGAAGGGAATAATGAAACAATAGAGCTTGTGTTGCCTGTATGAAATATATATATATATTTCTCTTTTTAGAGAATAACCTCTATCTTACCATACATTGCTTGCATCCACTGTGATAAGGAAAAATTCTTATAAACTACAAGAGGGAAGATTTAGATTGCATATAAGGAAAATGTTTTTTACAGTAAAGGTGGTAAGGCATGGACACATGTTGCCTGTAGATGTGGATGTCCCATCCCTGGAGACACTCAAGGTCAGGCTGGATGGGGCTCTGAGCACCTGGTGGAGCTGTGGGTACCCCTGTTCATTGCAGAGGAGTTGGACTAGATAACCTTTAAAGGTCCCTCACAATTCAAATGATTCTATGATTCTATGCTAAATTGCAACCTCTACAGTTATTACCTTTACCTAGAGGATATTTTGTGCCTCCTGCTATTTTTTGTGGAAAAATTGGCACCAATTTCTGCTGCCTCCCTCATGCCCATTCCCATCCTTCCTCCAGTGATAAGGGTCCTGAAATCTGTGGGCCGTAAGTGAATTGCATTGGGGAGCTAGCGTGATGGTAAAACATCTACTGCTGAGGGCAGCACCCATAGTTGCAAAACCCCAGTTTTGGGGCAGCGGCTTCTTGGTAATTTTATTTGCATATTTTCCTTACAAATGTGTGCTTATCAGTCTTCATGAGCACTTCGTAGATAAATTTCTCCTTAGTTCATTTAGCTAGAACAGGACAGGAAGAGTGCTTGTACATATTTCACTGTAATTTGAGTTCTCTACAACATGACATTATGACTCAAATTGTGCCTGCTCCATACCATCTCTTTTTAGAAACGTTTCTTATCATTTGATGTGTGTTGAGGCAACTGATTAGTTGGGGTTTATCAGGAAACTAGTGTTGAATTACTATTGTGGCAGAACCACAATCCTTTGTGATTTCTGTTGTTCCTAGCTACAACCTGCACCCTGTTTGCCTTTTTCCCTGAAGTTTTCATTGAGTTGAGGCTTTAGAGATTTCTTTGTAATAATTCTTAAATCTTCCATCTGGTCAGTTATATAAACAAGTTCCACTTCACAGACTGTTCCTGTCTATATCTTTTTAACTTTTAATAACTACTGAATAAAATACATGAGTTTCCTATATGAAACTACGTAATGATTGGAGCTTTAGGTTGGGTAGGCAATAAAATAATCTTGGTTCCTCGGTTGTTGCTCAGACACAGAATATAACAGTTCTTTTCTAATGTGGAAGATAGAATTGATATCCAGAAGTTTTATGTCAATTACGTGTAAAGGACAACACTGATACATAACAATACTTAGTGTGGTCAACCATCTGTGGAAAGGAATCTTCTAGTGATATTCCTTCTTAATTGTTATTTAATTGGTGCTTCTATCATTCTGTGATGGTGCATGATCCGTACCATGTATATAAACATGTGCCAGCAGGTGTACATGTTCTGACTGCTGTACTACTACAAGTCAAAAGCTGTACAGGTGCAGCAGACCTCCTTCCACAAGCATTTTACATGGAAGCTATGAACCATCAGTTTCATGGAAAGGTAAAGAGAAACATGAAGCTAGTCAAGAATAAGGCTCAAAGACACGTGGGAACAGCAGCAGAGCTGAAAAGCTTTGATTACCTATGTGGATTCCTGATGGCATTAACAAAGAAAGCTGGCTGCCTCCGAGTGGGGTTGGAGAAATGGACAAGTGAGCAGGGAGCTGCCTCGGGCTATTGGAGAGGAAATCCTATTGCCTTTCATGTTTTACTCTGAAATAAGCCCTGGGAGGTTAGGGGCAGAGGGTGAGGGCAGCACACAGAGGGTGAGGTACGCTGGCAAGTGCGTAAGGTTTCATTTTGATTGCAGAGGAGTGCTTAGATTTTTCCACTTCAAAATGTATGGAGTTTCATTGCTCTTGTTTTGTTGTTGTTGTTACTTGCTTGTTTTCTTTCCTATCCTCAATTTTACTTTCTAGTTTAAAATGTGTTGAAAGCAGGATGATCAGAATAGGTGATTATGTTTTTGTTTAATTTAATGAAATATTTCTACCTACCAGATATATATATATATATTTTCATTATTCCCACACCAGAATTCAAGAGGTGTTTCAAAACATTTAGTCTTCCAAAAACAAAAATCCAAATTGCAGAGTTCTTGCTTTGCTCTTCCCTTTTACATTCACAACAAATAGAAATCTCCTTCATTCTCCGTAACAATGTCCCAGTCTTTATAGCACAGCTGCATACTGATGGCAACATCTTCTTGACCTGCCTGCATGGTCCCTGTCCCTTCCTTGGCTTTTGACAGTTATTTTAGACCAGGCTCTAAAAGTTACTTTTCCCAGGAATAGTTTTTAGCATAACAACCATTCTTACACTCTTTTAGTCCATTTCCTAATTGTCTGCTGAACGTGATAGTTTTGAGTTATTGCTTTGAGATTCAAATTCTGACTGGAGAAACTTTATTCTTTCCCTTGTGTCCTTTTACACCTCTCAGCATTATGGCAGCAGGTTTTTCAAGCAATGATCTCAGAGTGTCCAGTTCACTACTTCATTTGTGAAGAGCACCTGCCTACCTACTAGAAAGAGTTCGAGGAGGAGGCAGAAAGAAGTGTCAGGCTACTTTATTGTAGCTGTGTGCATTGCTTGATGCAAAATGCTGTTTTTCATTACGATCAGTAGAGATTCTATCTTTTGTAGTCAGGAAAATTCAAATTATTGCTTTTTCTTTTCCTTGTTTGCATGACATCCTCATCTTTCTATTGCTTTTCCATGGTGCCCATCCCTTGGGAAGAGACACAATTTCTCCACTTCTCAGCAGTTGACATGCCTCTGCAGTTGGGGATAAGCTGATTTCACACAGCAGAGCTGTTCAGCTAATTGCATTTTGCAACATGGCATACCACCAACAGAGAATTCCTCTTTGAGAGGGTCATGCACCTTCTCAGGCTAACTAAAGACGTGTCTATTAAATGCCCATTTATTTGAAATGACGGAAGTAGACATTAGAAACTGAAGAAGACGAAAGAAAAATGAACAACTGTACCAATTGACTTTTTTAGATATTCAAATTGCCCCTAGCTGTGGGAGATCATGTTGCATGGCACAGCAAAAATCAGAGCACACATTAAATTACAGCATTTCACACATAAGAAGAACACTTTGGAGCTGGAAATCTTCAATATTCATGCTACTTTTTTAACTGAAATGAAGAATATGTGAGTTAAACCATAGATCTCACCAAGCCAAAATCCTGTCTCTGGCAGTAGGCAGTAAGAGTCAAGATGAACATGAGAAAGATGCATATGCAGAGGCTTGTTGTCTTCTCAGTCTCCGGTTGTCATCGTCTTAAATCATCCCAAGCCAGAGATCACCCCCAAACCCTGATGTCTGAGAGCTATATGAATTTCTCTGGTCTGTCTTGACTCAGTTATGCTTCTTGCGCTGCCATAATGAGTGTCAAAGTGTAACGATATGTTGCATGAATAAAAATTTCCTTTAGATTGTTTTTAGATCAGATTTCTCTTCATTTCTCTGGTCCCACTCTACTTCCCCTGTTGAAGGAAACAATAAAAAAACATCATCCACTTACCTTTTTCCCACACAGTTCCTGATTTTATTGACTTTTATTGATATTCTGTATTATCCTTTTTCTTCCTCCTCTCATTGCTTTCCACAGACAGGATTTCCTTCCAAGTATTAAATGGATTATAATCACTGTAGCTAATAATTAATTAATTAGTTATCACCTCTTTTGAATTTTGTTGCTTCTGTATCCAACCTAAAGAGTGTACACATATTTTAAAGCTACAATTTTATGGTGTTTTGGGTTGGGTTTTTTTTTGTTTTGTTTTTGTTTGTTTGTTTGTTTTTTCCTAACAGTACCTACTGAACTAACAAAATAGGCTATGAACCTTGGCAATATCATGTGCTACAATCCTTATTTGCCACCATCAGATTTACACAGAGGTCTTCACAAATGCCCTAATCACAGAAAGGCAATCAGCCTCAATCCAGACCCCAGCAGGTCACAGAACACATGCACCTCACTGATTTCAGAGTGAATTTTCTGGCATCTAATAAGTCTTGAACACCAAATTAAAATTTCCCTACTGCCAAGACATTAGGGAAATCTCTCTTCTATGTGGATTCCTGGGGGGACAGTAAGCCAAGCTTACATGGAAGCAGCATGACAATTTTGTTGAAAAACAGTCCAATCTCAGCGTGAAATCCCCAAGAGACTAAACTTTGTGTGCTGTGCTATTCACAGCACCAGGTGAAAGTACAGTATGAAAACTGTTAAACTTCCCAGAGTTTGGCTCCCTTCCACAACAAGAGCAGGGACATCCTAAGACCCCATCAAGCAGGGTAACAATAAAGAAATGAGTTGAGGGAATTGAGCTGAGTCTATCAAGCTCAATTCCAACATTTGCTAAAACTAAAATATAATATATGTAATATACAGTATATGTATTTTTGATAACAAATGTAATTAGAAAACTGCTTTTTCCTTCCTTCTCTCTTTTTTTCTTGTTTTTCTATGTGTTTTTCTAGCCATATACTGAATTATTGTCTTTTTCTTGAAACCATTTCCAGAAAAAAACAATTCCAAAAAATACTCAATTGATGGTATTTTATGACAGTGTGCTTCGAGCTAATCCTCAGATAGAGAAAATTTAACATCCCTGGAGCTTGTATAATTTCAGTGATTTTGTGTTGTAGGGGTACTGTGAGATGGTCAAACAATGTGTGGACTTAGAACCATAGAATCACGGAATTGTTTGATTTGCAAGGGACCTTTAAAGGTCATCTAGTCCAACTTGGGTACCAGATTCTGAGATGTCTATGATCACTGATTTCCTAATAATGGTATATGAGAGAATTCAGATCCCTGCATTTGTTATTAGTGTACCTCATGTACCCCTTTGTCCAATGCAAATACTTCAATTAGGTGAATAAGTATTATTCATATCAGACATATTTTTGTGTTTACATAGGTAGCTCCAAAAGCAACGCCTCCTATTTATTTCTATGGAAACTACAGTTAATACAAAGACTACAATAACACTGTCTGATAGAGCAAACTCTCAGCTACAAAACACTGTTTTTCAATGTAGTCACCACCATTAGCTATGTGATTTTGTGATTAACAAAAGCCTACATGCTATACTCATAAAAATCTCCACCAGCAGAGGTGACACAGTGTTGCCACTGCTGAAAATCACCACCCACCACCTCACTGCGTTCACATCCTCTCTTTGGTCTCCCTAAATGTTCAGCAAATATTGATGAGTGGATTTTATTTTATTTTATTTTACATTTTTCTACATCTGTATTTCCATGTCAGACCCCATTTTGTCTGGCTTCTGCCATCTGTCACACAGTAACAAAATGTAATGGGATATTGGTGTGAAGGTTTAACCTCTTCTATCATGCTATAAACATCTGCCTCAGATGTCATGGGTTGACATAATAAAATAGGAGGCATTACTTTTGGAGCAGCCCTCATATATGTGTGTACATATAGAGATACACATTAGAAAAATATGTGTGTTCTTAGCATTTCCAGATGGGAACAAAAAGAATGGAATCTCTATGAGGTATGACATTTGTCAGCCACACACCAAAAACTCTTGTTCTGACCTATTCACTTCTGAAGGACACAGTTAAAATTTAGCTTGATGTCACTGAGGTGCTACACTATTTATCAGTGCTCACAAAAAAGAGAGAGAAATTACAGTAAAACGTTTACAAGAACAGCAGATTTTTTTCTGGTGGAAAATGAAGATGTTAAAAAGATCTCGCATTGTCCAAGATCAGATGACAAGTTAATTAGAACAATTAAAAAAAAACAAAGTACCAGGTCCCAAATGAATTAGACTGTAGTTCTAAGGAAGGAGAAAATAGGAAAGCCCTTTGGCAAAGATCTGTAAGGCTCACTATGGGTATGGAGAACTAAACAGAGCCAGTAACAGAACTCCTCCATTACAGTTACATGATAACATGAACCTCTAAATATGCTATGAGCACAGTCTTAGAATATACAATGTTCCTTCCCTTCCAGTTTCCCTCAGATGCTCAGAAATGGCGGATGACCCAGAATTAAGAGGGAAAAAATTAGTAAAAATGACAGCAGTTCGAGTGGATTAGCTGTGCAGTGTAGTTTAAATGCACTGCAAATCCAAATTTTTTTTGTTGGGATTTTGCAAGAAGAACAACAGACTGCACAAAAAAGGCCAAGATGATGAAAATAAATTAGGGCAGATCTCTGTCTCGTACCAGAGCCAGCAAAACTAAATAACACTGCAGATTAAAACATACTCGATTTTGATATTTGAATTAATTTTCATATTCATTTGTGACACTTGCTGTCTAATTTGCCGTGGTAGTCTCCATTACCCTAGTCTTTATACAGTTAAAAATGTCTTTATCCATTGCAAAAACAGTGAGAGGTACAGACATTTGTATCTGACAGATTATCCAGAGAGGACCGACAAAGAACTGAAGTGCAAAGGAACAGACACATAAATCTTTGGAGGTGTTATCATGCTCGATATTCTTTGGAAAGAAGATCCAGCCCTAAGTTAAATGTTATAAGCAAAAACAAAACTACATCCAAGATGCCAATTTAAGGTAATCTTGCCACACTAAAAATATCAGGCACTCAGGCTACCTACAGCTTGTCTATAGTTCAGAATAATTCAGTTATGTGCTGAGGGGATAAAAATCCTGGGGTATGCATGTTTTCTGGAAAGGTGCCTTTCTAGATAAATTCAGTCACCCAGATGACAGCAAAGCCTTGGGTGACTTGAGACTCAGGGAGCTGAATCCTCTCTCCATCCAAAGGAGTTTTTCTGCTATCTTCTTCTGCAAGTCAATTATTGTCATGGTCACAGCAAGCGCATTTCAAGTAACCATTAGTCTAGATAGCATCCAATAATCTGTGCTTCATTAATTACCATTTATGATTTTCATTTAGCTTTGCATAAATTGTTGCCTCTGGTCCTAGTGGCTGAGGCTTTATTTTAAGTATCGGAAGACACTAAGATTAAAGCATGTGCTGTGATGTCATTCACTGATATCATCATTATCTATCTACCTTTTGCATTGCATTGGCATAATTTTAATTTCTGTTTTATCACTTAGTTTCAATAGTTGTCCAACTGTTCAGCTGGTAAATAGCTGTCCCATTTCATTCAAGTAAAGGTTCTTTTCCTATAATAACCTAAAGTAGTTTCTTCTTATCTCTTAAAGAGCCATTCAGACTCAGCCAACTACTTTCAAGCACCTGTTTGATTTCTGCAGATAAGACTCTACCTGTATTATAGGTATTTAAGTTATCATTTCAGTCAATGGAGAGGCAGTTAATAGAATAGATGATACATAGTTCAGTTATTTAAGTGCAGGTACAAATACCTCTTCTGATGTTGAAACCATCTGCCTGTCACAGGGTGTAATGGGAGATCTGAACTCTTTTGAAGTGGCTTCTTGCTGTCAGGTGGGATAGCCTCAAGCCTTGCAAATGCTTCTAGGTTCCTATGTTGTAGCAACCAAATTGGGCATTGATATATTCAGGACGTGATCCTGCTGGCACAGTTTGGACTATGCTTTAGAAGGAGAAGAATGCCATCTCCTCAAAATGTGTTTCCTTGATCTCCACTAAATATGTGATCTTAGATATCCTATCTATACATAAATGCTGCACATGAACAAATGAATTTGGGTATCTACATGTGCGGATGAATTTCACGTACAGTTTTCAAAGCAACATGGGTTCTTTTGATTTAAGCAAAATCAAATGATAATATAAACAGCAGGAAGCACTGGAACAGGTTACTCAGGGAGGTTGTGGAGTCTCCTCCTTGGAGATCTCCAAAAGCCACCTGGACACAGTACTAAGCACCTGGTTCACCTAGAGCAGGGATTGGGCCAGACAGACCCAGGGGTCCCTTCCAATCTCAATCATTTTGTGATTCTGATATTCTGTGATTCTCTACCATTTTATCTCTTTCATCTCTACAGATGTACATATTTAAATATGCTAAGCATCCATATGAAAATAAGATAGATGTATTAGCAACCTCTGCATATTTGGCTTCTTGAGGAAGCATGATCCGTAGGAAAGAACATCCCAAAAGCCTCTGTAGCACCAAATGTCGACCATACGTTTCCTGCTGGGATAAAAAACAAACAAACAAACAAACAAACAAACAAACAAACAAACAAAACAGAGAGAGAAAGAGAGAACAACAATAAACAGTATTGATATTACCCATAGTATATGCTATTTTGCCAAGATTAGCCTTCAGTGCCACAGACTGTTTTTTAAGTTTATTCACTCCTGTGTTCAGTCTCACTGGTCTGCTGTTTCGGGTTATCTTCTCTCTCATTGAACAGGTTACCTTAATAATGGATCCAAAATGTTAGCACACAATGACTGTAATTAAACAGCATCTTAGTAAATGTTTTGCTGTTTTGTTGAATTAGAATCCTCCCTGGTGAGGAAATGGATTAAATTTTGTAGCTGAGAGCCCATCCATTGAGAACACAAACCTTACCACATGCACTGTACTTTTCTGCCCGTCAACTACTCCTGAAGCTTCTTCAGCTGATCTCAGACCCTGGGATAGCTTATTTAGAAAATAGATCATTTGGAAATGTGCACTGGCATAGACAGAATCCTTCTGAATAAAACGTTGACCACCAGTGAATGGATCTGCCACAAAACAGGACTATGAAACAGGGAGGCATATTTCTCTGAAAGTTATTGGAAACCAGGATGCTAGGTTTGACCTACAAAAACTCAGACAGGTCAATGACAGCTGATAAATCATCTCATCTATGTCATGGCAAACTGAAAAAAGGAATTCAACCTAGATCTTCCACGGTGTGGAAAAAAAAAAAAAAACATGGAGCAGATGACAAGGATTTTCTACAAGATGTTTCCATTATAGTTTTTTACTTTCCAGGTTGCATTTGCAGCCTTGCCAAAAAGAGACGTTTCTCTCTCTTTTTTTTTTTTTTCATTATTATTATTATTATTATTATTATTCCTTTTGACCTTTTAAGGCTGTGGAAGTTTTCTAGTCCCTTGCAGATTTTATTTTATTTTATTTTATTTCATTTCATTTAAGCAGTAGATTTTCACAGCACAAGACAGAGGCTGGCAATTTTTCACTAAGTTATTTGTATCAGTGTTTTCCTCTGACTGTGCAAAAGTCACTCCCTTGTGATGCTGGGTAAATCCAGAGCTTGTTTCTATTGGAAGTAATTTGCCTTCCTCCACCACTATCTCTGTACAGATGTCATGACGAGCCCACAATGAGCCTTTCACAGAATGGGACTTTATCAGAATCCATAAAGTAACAAACAGGTGTGACACAAAGCACAAAGAAGCAGACAGAGCTATCCCTGTACAGCATTCTGCAATGACACACCTATCTCTGCTTCTTCAAGTAAACATATTGACTTTTGAATCACCTTGTCACCCTAACTGTCCCTTTTGATGGTTGTCTAGCCACTCTGTCCTTACAAAATCCTATGCTGTGAGCCCCCTAGGGCAACAGTCTCCTTTGTCTCACTTGCTTGTACAGAGATGCACAATGAGGCCCTAAAGCTTCATACTACTTTCTAGGTGTTAGGAGAGTAATAATAAATAATATTAAAAGCCATAACAGCTGCAATAAAACTGGCATTTATATGGGTTAGCTTGATGCACAGCTAACAAATGATTTAAGCTTTTAAATATATATGTATATAAATATCAACAATAAATAAGATGAAGCTGTAACTGGGAAAAAAAAAAAAAAAAACTCTTTTGGCTTTTAATTTTATTGTATTTTTACTTATCTTTCTCTTGCATAAGGGATAAGAATAGGTTTGCGTTGCAAATTCTGGGCAGTTGATCTGTCTTCAATGACAGTTTTGCTATAATTCTCCTAATTTCAAGCTTCTGCTTGAAAAGGTAACAGCAAATGGCATCCAGGACATTTTTGCAGTCATCGGCAGCTGACTCAGTTGATTCGTTTTTGCAGATTTAAGTTTTGTGCACAGTCAATCCCCTTGGAAAAAGGCTGCTTCCCCATATTAAATGGTTGGCATAAACACCAAATCCTGATTTGAAAATAAGCATAAAAGTTAAGGTTTTAAACAGCCCATATCATCACTCCAGCCCCAGATCTCAAGGGAGAGCTGTATTCCATTAACAAGATCCCACAAATAGTTGAAAACAAACAAGGAAGCTTGTTTACTTGTGTGAAAATCACATATATATGGGTCAGCAAAGGTTTTTAGATTAAGAAATGTTAGCACCCAAAGGACTGACCTCTCATAAGTAATACAAATACTTCTGACTCACGCGTTAGGTATGGTAAACCACCAGCAGTTTTTATTGTTGTCAGCTCATACATTTTGTTCCTTGCTATTTCTAATAGCGTTAGTCAACAGGAATTTCCTGTGCAAGAATCAACAAATAGTTCATAAGGCATATTTGCATTTTAAAGACTTCATGGGGTTGAGCTGGTATCAATATGAATCTATTGAGTTGGTTCAAATAAAAAAAGAAAAGACAAGTAGACATTGTGAAATCAGGGTAATCTCTGGAAGAGTTGAGACTGTTTAGTCTAGGGACAAGAATGCTGAAAGAAGACAGGATAATCATTTCCAAACATGCAGAAGAGACATTCAAAGAGAAAAGGAATATATATATATATATATATTTTTTTTTTTTTGGCCTGAAGGGAACAGAGCAAAGAGCAAGAAGCAAAGGCTTAAATCACATCAGAAAATTCTGAGTGAAACTGCTGGCAGAACTCTCTAAGCAAAAAGCAAAACACAGGACTGGGTTAGTAGGCTGTGGCATCCCCTCTCAGGTATAAAGAAAGCCCCAAAATACTGTAGGGAATATTTTTTTGCATTCTTTCTTTATGTTATCAAGGAATTATTTCCTTTTCCCTTCCCTTTCCTTTCTCCTTTCCTTCCCCCTTTCTTTCCCCCTCTTCTTTCCCCTTTCCGTCGCTCTTCCCTTCTCTAAGTGCCACTCTTGGAGCACAGGGGTTGGATCAGATGACCTCTAGAGGTCCCTTCTAACCTCAGCCAATGTCAGGCTGGATGTGGCTCTGAGCACCTGATGGAACTGTAGGTGTCCCTGTTCACTGCAGAGGAACTGGACTGGATGACCTTTAAGGGTCACTTCCAGCTCAAACAATTCTAAGATTCAATCGTTCTCTAAGTACACTTTATCCAAGTTTCTGCAGGAAGGTACTATGCTGTGAAACACTGATCAAATCCCCAGATTTGTTTTTGTTTGTAACCTAATAAGCAACATACAGAAATCATAGCACTTGACCCTTTAGGTGTTCCAAAGTCTTACCCAGCAATGACAGATCCTGGGTAAATAACTGCATTTGTACCAAAGAACAGAAAAAATGAACCATAGCTATGGCTTTTATCTTTTCTGCTGCTGTCATTTCACAAAAGTTGAATGCATTTTTGTTCTCCTTTTGCCGTACCCTTTTCTGATTAAAATTCTGAAGTAAGGGGAATAAAAGGTGGTAAGAAGTGTTAGGAGTAGCTTGAAATCTTCTGAAATCCAGGATTTTCCTTGCTAAAATCACGGCAATTCTGCTTACAACTGGCAAAGGACTTTCTCATTCTTTTGTTGAGATGCCCAGCCTAATGTCTTCTGGCATTATGCTGTTGTCAGATGTGCTGATTGAGGACGCGACAGCCTGCCCCCTGGGAATGAAAGCCACGGTCACACATTTTTGTTGAGATACCTTATACACACTTAAAGCTCTGCTATCTTGGAAGTCTCTTCTGTTTTTGTGGGAGTTTTTAAATTGTTTTGTTTTGTTTTGTTTTGTTTTTCATTTAAATTTCAACAACCCGAGTCTCTGAAAAGAAGGACAGTCTCACATGACAGACCTTTTAAAGTAAATTCACTTAAGGAGATTCATTTGCATTTTAAAATAGGGTGTAGGAGGATGTAATTAAGGAAGGAATTCTTAGTTAAATGTGCCCCATCTCAACGATTTGATCGACTAGTATGTGACCATTTCCTACTTCATTGTGACTCTTCTGTGAAAATAAACAAAATCAAGTTCATTGCTTGAAACATGTGGAGGGTAAACTGTGTGTCTGTATTCTGGTAAATACAAATAATAATAAAAATAATTCAAAAAGTTGAAAACTGATTATTATTATTATTTTTTATTATTATTATTGCTCTGCACTTCTTCCTACCATTCACTTTTTCTCAACCTTCTTTAGTTGAGTTACACAGCCATGATTTGATGACTGCCATGATTTGATGACTGCCGTGATACTGCGTTATTGTGGCAGTCTAACTTGGGCAGTAACGCCTACGTAGTTTGCACAAACGTAGGTGATTCACATAGTCCTGGGTAGGAACTTTAGCTTTTTACTTTAAGTTTTAAAATGAATATGTTCAGCTGGCAACAGCTATAAGACAGAGGGGAATGGAAGTCAGCTGTACATATATAAACTCAAGGAATGTTTTGATTAAAATTTTAAGGATTTATGTAATGTTTTGATTATTTTTAAGCCATCCGCCAAACTGTGTAGAAAGCATCACTATGGGAGAAGTCACAGCATGTTTCAGGCCATGAAATCACTAGCATTGCAGTGACATCCATACCTTTATCAGTGTGCACTGATATGAGTCGGATAATTTACAGACACGATTAAATATTTTGCAACTACTTCAAACATTCAGAATTTCAATTTTTGAACCATCACCAGAAGATTAAGTGCTTCACTCCTAATAAGAGAGTACTTTGCTACATTTTGCAGGAAGTCATGCTTGCACTATTTGAATTCTGTTGTGTTTAACAAGGTTTAGACAATTCATTTACTCTCAGAATGGTAAAATGTATACAATGTCATTTTTACTGTAATTGTCTTCCATAATTTTGCTCAGTATTTTATTTTTATTGGAATGTTCGTTGAAAATGGAGCCATTAAATGTAGTGTAAACATTTCTGAATTGAGATGTTAACATTTAAAAATTGCCTCATTTCTTCTTAATGTGTTTTGCTGTTTTCCTTGCCTAATTATCATTCTTTTCAATATTTATGTTAACATGACCTTTCTCTGACTGAATAGCTGTAACTGCTTCTCAAGTACTTATAGCATCATGATTTTTAAATTAAATTACGTTGTCGTAGAAGAGATTGCATAGAATAGTGGAAAAAAGAACAAGTTTCTGTTAGTCCCAAAATCTGAGAGTAGTAATAATGTTTATCGGTTCACTCATCCAATTGATGCAACTGTACTGGAGGAAGTATGACTTTGTTTCTTGGCCATGATTAGAAACATTCTAGTAGATGTAATGCTAGTCAAAAATGTCACATTGACTAGCAGTGGAAGTTTGTTTAATGTTGTAAAATGTTTATTGCTTTTATTTATTATACCTTCACTCTGCTGACAGAATTAAGTTACACTGTGGATTCTGTTTGCCCATGGGAACAGATCACAGCAATATAGGCAGTAAGATTTGGCTCTGCATCTTGAGTTTTCAGGTCAATGTTATACCATAGCTAAAGCCTACTCTTTTGAAATCTGTGAGGTCTGAGGGTACAGCATGTGCAGTAATAAGCAAATGCAGAATTCTTTTCTAAACACTGGGATTTGTTTACTTTGATTTTCTGCATGTCTTTCTGTTCAGCTTATCTGGAATTTATGTGTAACGATCAGAGTATCAGCTCAGTTTCACTATGAAAACTTCTCTTGTATACCCAGCTTCCCAAATGCTTTCTTCTTCTGCCCAGAAAATGTGATAATTTTCCCCTAGCCTTCCTTTCTTTTCATTCATTTGGAGCTGGCTGAAAGTAAGAACACAATGAACTAAAGGACAGGAATGATATACATTAAGAGAGAAAGAAGGAAGAAAGTAAAGCACCCAAAACTAAATGAGGTATAGAACTTTAATGATTTAACTTTTTAAAATTGGAAGATATTAACAAAATTAAAGAGTGTGTAAGACTGAATGAAAACAATGCATGTCAAAAGACTGTGTAGAAAAAGGGATATTAATGCCAAAAGGAAATGACTCCTGAGAAACAGAAAAAGGAAAGCTAGGTAGACTTCAACTGTCACTAATCAACAAAATGTTAATGTATCTGCTTGAGATAAAAATGACAAATAGAAATAATAGACCTGGCAGCTTATTCAGTTAACAAGTTCAAACAACTGAGTCCACAAACACTGCACAGCATAAAATTATGTTGAGCTTCCTTCAAGTTTTTCTCTCCTCAAAGATGGGATGAATAAGGATGGTCTGGAACACTAATCATGTGGGAACTGGCTGAGGGAACTGGGATGGTTCAGTCTGGAGGAGGCTCAGAGGAGATCTTATCTCTCTCTACAACTCCCTGCAAGGAGGTTGTGACTCAGTGGAGGTGGGCTTCTTCTCCCAGGTAACAGCAACAGGATGAAAGGTAATGACCTTAAGTTGTGTCAGGGGTTGTTCAGGTTGGATACTGGGGAAAAGCTCTTCTCAGAAAGAGTGATGAGAATTGGAACAGGCTGCCCAGGGAGGTGGTGGAGTCACTGTACCTGGGGGCATTCAAGAACTGTGAAGATGTGGCACTGAGGGACATGTTTAGTGGGCATGATGGGAATGAGTTGATGGTTCGACTAGATATTCTTGGTGGTCCTTTCCAACCTTAATGATTCCATGAGTCTATGATTGGGGATGTTTTGAAATCATACTTTCTTCAGAGCTGTCTTGGACTGAGTTCTTTGGTGGAACTTGGGTTTCTTGATGATGTTGTTTTTCCTCTGCACATGAAATACATACCCTTTCCTTCTGGCTGATTTTCTTTTCCTTTCTGAGAATTTAGTCAACAGGGAGAAAGTAGGTTCAAGAAGAAGCAAGAAAGAGCAGTATTTCAAGGCAAGCTGCTGTAAATGACTTGTGTGCCCTACTCAATTGCAGACTATCAGCATGAAAAAAAGATAACACGGAATGAACTTGTCCCGACAAGCAGATCTCTGATTGCCAAAAGTCAGTAACACTAATGCAGCTTATCCACATTTCCCTTCTCCTTTTCACATTTGGCCAGATAAGCAATAAACACATGGTTTCCATAGAGGATGTGCTAATGGCTGGCAAAACAGAGGAGCTCAATCCAGAGCCCTGCACCTCGTAGGTGAGCAGCTAGAGTTAAACAAGGCAGGGTCATAGCTGAGAGCTTTGGAAAAGCAGCACAAAAAGAGGGGAAGGGAAAAACAGAGAGAGAAAGGGAGAATGCAATCATCTTTTTATGGGAAAAAATGTCAAACTGTCATGTTAGTCTCTGCCGGGACTCAGAGTGCTAACGGTTGCCGGGGCAACTGTTGTGCCAAGCCTCAGTACTTATGTATTTTTTCCATTGATAATTGCTAATGTGAACAAGTGCTGGCTTGCACTTTACACCTGCCTGGCTTGTAAGTCTACCTTAATTGGATGTGCCAAGATTGAGGAAAAAGTAATCTGCCCTTTCAAGACAAGTGACAGGTAGATGAAGTGTTGCTTAGGCCTTTACTGTAACAATTTTGCTGACAAAATTAAAATGAATTGTTTCCCTTAGTGCACATATACTGCCTTTGCTTACCAAATTGAGAGTGTAGGCTTCAAGGTTCATTTTAGGAAATTATGCTATAAAGCTTTTCGGGAAGATCTTCTTGCTGCTGGG
This sequence comes from Alectoris magna, assembly GCA_030625065.1. Classification (NCBI taxonomy): domain Eukaryota; kingdom Metazoa; phylum Chordata; class Aves; order Galliformes; family Phasianidae; genus Alectoris; species Alectoris magna. The sequence continues at coordinate 4,992,476 of CM060560.1, read as the reverse complement.
TGAAGTCTCCCTTTTACTCTCAGAGTTCAAAGTAAATTGCTGCAGCATGTTTCATTTTACATGAACATATGAAAGCAGTCTTTCAAAATGAAGGAGAAAAATGAGTAAAAGGAAACAAATATTGCTACATATGTGTATATAGTTAATTTGTAGATGATCGTTAAATAAGTGTGATTCTGTAAAGAAATGTCCTATGAAATGAAAAAGAGTTATTTTAAATTTTTTGGGGGGCTAATAGCTTGTACCACAACCACCAGTGATGAGAGATTTTGTAGTAGTCAGTGTTTGAATGTCATACTCAAGATATTTCGTAGAATCTTAGAGTCATACAATTGTTTGATTTGGAAGGAACGCCCACGGCTCTGTCAGGTGCTCAGAGCCCCGTTCAGCCTGACCTTGAATGTCTCCAGGGGTGGGAAACCACCACATTTTGCGGCAACCTGTGCCAGTGCATCACTGCCCTTACTGTTGAAACCTCCTTCCTCATATCCAATCTAAATCTCCCCTGACAGAAAGAAATATCAGAATCTCAAAACTCTCTAAGAATGATTTCTCCATTAAAAATAACCAAAACAAAAAACAAAACAAAACAAAGACCCAAGAAGCCCAGGGGATCTTAGTCACTCATGAGTTTTTCCCAGAGCATCACTTTCTTAAGGAAATTTTCTCCCTAACTATTTTAAGCTGCTCTACAGAATTCTACGATGAGGGTCTAATTCTCTGCTGAATCTTGTAAGACTGCCATGCCAACTGTAGAAAAGTTAGAAGGTTTTGTGGGACCTTTTATTTATTTACTTAATTTATTTTTTCCTGGTCTTAAAGGGATTACAGAGTTTCTATGCTCAGCTTGCATTTGATTCTCAGAGCTGTGTCAGGCCTGGCTTGTTCCACTGCTGACTGTATTCACTCTGTGTAACTCTGCATTTCTTTGATGTTGATTTCCCAGTGCTCTTAAATGAAGTTTACTGAAAGCAATATGCCAGAGAGAATTAACATATGAATAATACATAGTGCTTATTTTAGCACCTTTCATCAAAAGACCTCAAAGAACAGCACAAAAGATATGGGAGATTACCTTACACCCATTTTATGAAGGAAGAAGCTGAAGTACATTGATATTTTATTATTTATCTAACACCTCATCATCAGTGAGGGTAGTAATAGGAGAAAAAACATCCTGCCTGACCAAAAGATTACCCCAGAAGCTAGACACCATCAGACCTACTGGTAATTCTGATTGTATAATCAGTCTTCCTTTTGAGTAATAGCTGAGGTTTCAAATGTGTCTGTTCCTGTGGGGTTGACTGAGGATTAAAAGACTGCAAGTGTAAGGCAGAGCACAACTTGCCAAGCTGTTTGGCAAGATAATAGCATTAAAAATGAAATTAACAAAATCCAAAATCTATTCTCATGTCCTTCATAAAGCACTGTAAATCCTAGATAGTGATTTCATGTCTGGAAACATAGTGATCTCATAGGGATATTTTTTTGCTAAGATATTGAGAGTAAGAGTATAAAAGAGCCTTCTGAAACTGCACAGGAGAGCAGGGGATTTATAACACCTTATTTAGGATTCTTTTAATCCGTGTTTTCAGTGATATTCATTTACTTATGTAATTCCTCCATAAGACAGACTCATGGGGCTAATTTTTGTCCTCAAATTTCTGGCTGGTCACACTTGCACAGAGATGAGAGAAACTGGAGTACACAGCCATAATTGTGGTTTTTAGAGTTGATAAACCCCAACCTGAAATAAGGTATTAGCTGTATGCACATTTATTAGTAGTTGCAGCATGCAGAAATCTGATTTCACACTACCAGTTATTAATGCTGGTCTAGGAGTCTATCAAAGTTTACCAAGGCATGAAGGAGAGGGCTCTTCCCACCCCCACCCCTGCCCCCCTCCCACCTTCCATATCACACTTTCTAATATCATCAGAAACAAATTTGATTCACTTTTCACTGAAAAAAAATAAAAATAAAAAAAAAAAAAATTGACCTACATTTTCGGCTTCTCTACTGAGTTGATTATAGAAGCATCTGTAATGGTGTTTATTTGCTAATGATTGTGACTAAACTGGATCTGCAAGAGTAGAATATGACGGAGAACTGCAATGCAATAGCGAATGTTAATCTGAATATAAAGAAAACTAAATTGGAAAAGTTTAATAAAGAAATTATTTCAGTTTGCAAAACAGATAAGAAGCTAGTATTATTTTAAATCTTCATTATGAGCAAAAGCATGTTGGACAGTCTAGAGTGGTCCACTTTATTTTATTTTTTATTTTTTTTAATAAGCATGAATCTGAAAACATCAAAGAAGTGCTAACAGAAAAATAGGGAGGCTGTAACTTCAACATATGGCTTAGGAAGGGAAAGTACTCCCCAGAGATACAAGCTCAACTCAACTTCCACAAAAGAATTAGGAAAAATAAATTAATTAATTTAAGCAGATCAGGAAAAAACTACTTCTTGTGGATACCTGCCATTGGTTGTTTGTCCAATTTCATGATGTTAAAATGGCACAGAATAGACACAATGTCTTCCAGACTCCTCTTGTAGTTGGCCGGATGAGTTTTCCTATATAACTTTGGCTAATGAGGAAAGAACTTGAAATGCAGTTGAAAGCAATTTGCCCCGTATCCTAAAACAAACTTGTCAGAAATCTTAGTTGAAGATTTCCAAACATAGAATCATGGTGTTATAGTCATAGGCCAGAAAATGTGAAGATGGGATTTTTCCCCTACTGCCATCTGAGGTAAGTCATCGATTGCGTTGGGCTTACCTGGTGAGCTCTTGATAACACAAGGTCTGCAGGGGTGGCCCAGCACTGCCCCATGTCAGAGCAGAGCAGCTCCAGCTTCTCCAACAGGGACCTGCTGCTGGGCAGAGCTGAGCCATGAGCAATGCTGGGAGTGCTTCTGGGAGAACAGATTGAAGGGAGGGAAACTGCTACACAACAGCCACTAGGAGAGAGGGGTGAGAAATAGGAGAGGAGCAGCCCTGCATGCTTCAATTTCAATGAAGAAGGAAGACAGGAGGTGCTCTTGATGCAGAGCAGAAGCTCCCTGCACCTCGGGAGAGGCCCATAGTGGAGCAGGCTGTTCCCCTGCAGCCATTGGACACCACAAGGAGCAGAACTCAAAATGCAGCCATGGATGAGCCCATGGTGCAGCAGTGAATGTGGCCTGGAGGAGGTACTGTCTATGCAATCCCTGCAGGAGCAGGTCCCAGGTCTCTTTGAGACTTTTTATCCCCCTCTTTCTTTGGTGGGGGGAGTAAGAGAACGATGTGGTAGAGCTCAGCTGCCTGTCATTGTGAAGCCGTAGTATCCAACTTGGAAAGTTCACCACCCAAAGTTGCACCCATGGTGAACAATGTGATGTATTCACTCCCTGGTCATTGTGTAGTGTTGGAACTTCTGTTTTGACCCAGGACCTCATAGCAGGTACCGTTTTCTCATAAATCAGTCATGGGAGACAGGAATTATACTGTGTCGAAAAGTGTGATTTAGGATCTTTGAAAAAGAATCATTAAATGAAAACTCCATGCTTGCTGAATAAAATGTGGCATATTTGTTTGCTCTTTTTTATTAATGCTACAGGGTTCATCATGCATCACAGTCTGTCTTGAATGAGCACCCTGTGATCTCTCACCTGTAAAATACTACACAACAGAACAATTCATATTGTTTCTTTTTGTACAATGCAAAGACATATCAATGAAGTAGCGTCTTTATATTCTTCAATAAGTCTACATGGGGGGAGGAAGGGAAATGGCTGAAGTTCAATTTGATAAATTCAGACTAGTAGAATGTCTTGGGTCCTTAAATATCATCAGTTCCAACCTTCCTGTCATTGGCAGAGCTGCCACCCACCATCAGGCTGCCCAGGGCCCTGCCTTGAGTTTGACATTGAGCTCCTCCAGGGATGGGGAACCCACAGCCTCTCCAGGCAGTAGTGCCAGGGCCTCACCATCTTCTGAGTAAATAATTTCTTCCTAACATCTAACCTAAATCTCTTTTAGTTAAAACCATTCCCCCTTGTCCTATCGCACTGTCTAAAAAGTCTCTCTTCTTGTTTATAAGCTCCTTTTAAGAACTTTTTCTGGGTATTTAAATTCAGCACCAAATGTAGGATTTTCTTTGTACAAAGATGAGGTTATTATGGTATGCTTGCTTTTATATATATATATATAAAATGCTGCATCCCTCCTTAAACTGATATATACTGTGTGACTGAAATCTTCACTTAATTTTTCATCCTTTTCAACTCCAAACCAAAGTCAAAAAATTGATTTTTCTCTGAATTAAAGAACTTAGAGAACTCTCTAAAGTGCTTCTAAATTGCAAACACCCATTTTACTAGTTAGACTTCAGAGCTTTTCGCTTATTAACATTAACTAAAGAACTGCCATGTAGCACGGGCAGTGTGAGAAGGAACTATGAGCAAGTCAAAAGAAAAAATACTGTCATAGTAACAGAAATTAGAGAGAATATGTAAAGGTAGAAAATAAAGAAAGAATAGCCCCTAGATTCATGGATCATATTGATCCTATTCCTTCATTCACATGGAAACTGGAGTAGACACACTGAAATCAGTGATAAACAAAAGTGTGATTATTTCCATTAGATACAGAGCTCATTCGCTTTGGCTTGATAAAATGCATCTTCCTCTTAGCTAAGCTCCCTAACTACCAGTATGTTGAGCTGGAGCCATACTGAATGCAAAGATACTTTACTTAAATTAACTTCTTTTAAATTTGAAGTTTTTCATTAACCTGTAAAGAGATGAGAGCTCAAAATCATGCAAACAGTAATTCAAAACAACTCAGCTGATAAGCTGTAACTCATTAAATCATTATAACTTCATCACATTCGTACGTGTGTGTTCATGTCCTTACTCTTACCTACGATTTGCATTAGGACAAAGCAAATACTTTTCATGAAATTGGTTTTCTTGCTTACACATTTTCCTAAATGCTTCATTGCATCATTTTAGTAATGAATGAAAGAATTCAAGTCAGTAACCATGTAAATGCCTGTAGAAAGCCCAACGCCCTCAAGAAAGAGGGCGTATAGATATGCAGTGTCATACTGGCAGCATTTTAGCATGTGCCAGTCAGTATTCATACATGCAGTGTAAAAGAACTCATAGTAAAAACTTCAAACAAGTAAAATTTTACCAGATAAATGTACAAATTGAAGAAGAAAATAAAAGAAAGGGTTTTTTTTTGTTGTTTTTTGTTTTCCTACTGAAGAAAATACTTCTTTCAGATATATTTTCTCTTCCTGTGCTTCTTAAAACTAAGCCTGTAGACAGATGTGTTTATGGTCCTCTTCATCTCTGTGGGCCTAGAGCCAACAAGTGATTACATACTGATTTATGTTTTAGATATCTGTCCAGTAGAGAAAGGGGCCAGATAATTAATCATGTTCCATCTTCCTTTGCATTCATATAAATTTTCAAAATAATCAAGGAACATAGTGTGCCAGATTTTCTTTTTTCTGTATACATACCATCTCCTGTAATGTTTTGTCCCTGTTCATTGCAGGGGACTTGGAGTGGATGACCTTCCGGGGTCCTTTCCAGCTCAAATGATTCTGTGTTTCTATTATTCTGCAGTTTAAAAGTTTGTGAAGATGAAATAATGTCAGAAAGTTTTTTTCTCTACTGTCACACTCTATATCACCATATTAAAAATATACATATGCTTGTATGTATTTATAAATACATGCATATGTGTATATACATGTATGTGTGTATGTGTGTTAAATTTCCATTCTCAGATGGATGGAGTATCTTTGCTGTCCTGGTGGGAAATTAGATAGGTAGAAAGACTGAACAATCGTATTTGAAGACATAATCTTTAATGCATCCCTGTATATAGGGACCAGGTTTTTCCTCTGAGTGTATATATCAGTAATTCAATGTTTCAGCCAAAGAACGGGGAATCGCAGATCTTATTATGGTACAAATACATTTATGCATATTATAGTGAAAGATAGTATATATTTTTAAATATGTATACTAAGTTGTTGTGTGAAAAACAGGTAAGAAGATCTGATGTGTAAATCGAAGATATAAGAAGAAGATTACTTGCTAACAACTGTTTGAATTAGTGACACAAGATAGGCTTTTGTTTATGTTACATCATCTGCTCAGAGTAAAACTCACTAAATGATTCACGTGACTATAATCTCCTCATAGAACATATAATTTAACTCTTTCTAGCATTGAGCACAACTTCAGTATTACTTTCTAATCACAGAGTGATAGAAGAGAAGCATAGTTTTGGAAATTATGGGTCATTCTTCATTTTTTTTTCTCTTTTTGTGTATTGCAGGTTGGATACATCTCTTGGCTTTGTTCTCTGGTTTGTGGTTTGTTCTCTGCACATGAGATATTGGTGATAGGCTGTAATTAAGGTAAGAATGTGATAACAAAAATTTGTGCAATTTATTGGTCTTGCAACTTTATCTAACTTGAAAAGTGGTGACTAAAATTCTGTGCTTATTTATTTATATTTCATTTAAAAAACTCAGGTTTGTTCATTATATTTTTAATGCCATAAGGATTTTCTTGTTACAGCAGCTTATTTAGATATAACAACACTTGTGGGCTTTTTTTGTTTGTTTGTTGGTTATCAGAGATGCCATCACAGATTTAAATTTTAGCAGCCTGTGGGAAGAGACTGCGTTTCTACAGAAAGCAATTCTTTTTGTAAAGAAATTCACCCTGAAGGAATTGTAACAACTCAGGATCCAACTGTGGAGTTTGAGCACTCTACACTTGGCATAAAATTTGAAAATCAGCTATATAACATAGGACCTTTAACTCTAATTCAAAGAAAATAAGACTTAGGGGATTTAAGGGATTTACAAGCTTTTGATTCCCCTCTGTCCACACCCTCCACCCCCGCTAAAAAAAAAAATAATTTAAGGATTGATCTCTAGGTTGCATTATTTTCTACTGAGATGTCTTTTCTTATACATCTTGGATTTGAATAGCTAATGTTCTTGTATTGAGATAAAATTATACACTTCTTTCTGGAGGCACGGAATCATAAGCTTAAAGTTGCATCATTTTAAAGAGGAGTAGTGAACAAATACCAACAAACCCCAGCAGGAATTGATCAATCTATCTTTTGTAAGTACTTTTGTGAATCCCTGCTCTAAGCAACGATGAATCAAATCAAATGATTAAATCTAAGATAAGCATAGAGTTGGTGAGAATCCCGTACTTGGAAACAAATGGATTTACCAACCTCTTCCAATTTGTGTGGTGGGATTATCACCAGTGAGTAGAGCGTGGAGTCATTCTAACTGTGGAAGTCATCACATCTGTAGCTTGCAAGGTGTTGCTATGAGGAAAAAAATAATAATAAAAAATTTAAAAAAAATAAAAAAACGCGAAGGAGGATTACACATAATTATACGTACACATAATTAAAAATGCAGTACTGTTTTCTGAACAAAAGGTGTATAAGGAGATATTGAGGATTTGACCAAATCTTCACAGATAATTTGTCCCCTGTGAATAGGGAACTGTCTGTTTTCAAGCAAATCTTGTAGATTTAATCTTTTTTCAGCATAATTAATGAGCGCTGTGTTTTGATGGCTTCTGTTATCTGAGATCACCTACTCCAGGTAGTGCTGGCATGCTTATCAATGCTAAATTTATCAGTATCCAGTCACACGTTCATTAAGCTTTTGGCTTTAGCGTACAGCAACAACACTTTTGTAAAAGTTTGGTCAAGAAGTCTGTAATGACTGTTCAATTACAAGCTGCTAAGTTTAAATGCATGTAAATATGTTTAAATGTGAGTAGTACACACTCTGTATATAGTCTCCGAGTTGTGATTTATATTGATAAGATGGTAGAACAAATTTGTCACGGTAAGTTGCAGACAGACAGTTTATTTTTCTGTATTTAATTGCAAATTAAAACCTCAGTAATGCAATAGAAGTGTTCTGATGGTGTCCTTTGAATATTCTGTTTGGATGGTTAAAGACTTTTGGCAAGGAGCATGTTGTATTTAAAAAATGATTCCAAATATAGAGCTGCATTTTCTGATTCTAACATAAAACAGCAATCTGAATGAATGCATTTCTGTTATTTGATTATGTTATTGTGCTTAATTGTGTTGGTCACATTTCATTAAATCTTGACATGTAACTAGTCTTGATTGATGTAATTTGACAAATTACATCCAAGATCAAATCCCAGCCTCTGCCTACATTTCAGACGATGTTTCTACATTCCTGTGAGTGTGCAAAAGATCACTCCTTCTTGAACTAAATCCGTGACTCCTGAATTATCATCTCTTAGTAGGACTATGATATCTGATAATTTAGGTGTACTGTGTGTAACTGGAAATGAATTTTTGAGCGTGAATGAACCAAACTATTTCACTGCTTGATTTTTTATGTTCAGTATAAAATCTTTACACTAATGCACTTATCATTACACTAACACTAACATCAACTTATCATACTTATGTTACTAAGACTAAGGACCGACTTAAATCCACCATTTTTTTTTAAATACAGCAGTTTATTTCTGCCAATAAACGGTCATTATAAAGACTTCCTCTGTAACCAGGTGCTTGAGTGGCAAACTATCATTATCATGAAAAATCACAGCCAACTTTGCAAGCTTATGTTTAGTAGGAACTAGAAAATGACTTCTGGAAGAACAAGAATAGAAAACAATGTGTTTTCAGTTACAGGATAAGTCTTGGAACTGTTTCATTTTTGCTAAAACAATAACAAACAAACAAACAAACAACATTCCTGTTAGTAGGATGAGCCAGTGACACAACAGAGATTTAAAAGATACTGTTTATAAAGAGTGGTTAGAAACTAATCTGAGTTAAATGGATTTAACCTTTGGGGTTTAAGCATAGTCCTGCCTGACCACCTGAAATAACACACGGCAGAGTCATGCAAATTATGGCTGATTATTCCCTTAAAACCAGAGATTAAGCTAAACTTTTGTTAAGAAGTAAATTGCTTCTGAATATGGAACAGACTTAGAATTGTGAAACTAAAACAATATGCAACACTATGTTTTCTTAGAGTGTAAACCAAGCAACTTTGCATGAACCAGAAAGCGTATGTTAATACTACTAGTAATAAATCCATCTATTATAGTGAAGCTATAGTTAGCATATGTCATTCAGGTACTATCAGAGGAACAGAAGTGTCCTCTTCTGGGAATGTGTTGTTAGAATATATCTGTCACTGAATGCCATCTGGTCTATTACAAAACAAACTATCTCTTCAGAGATATCTATTCTTAGTTCTTAAGGAGGCTGATGAGTCCTTTGACAGAATAGGACAATATGACAGAGGAAATAAACCTATCAGATGCACAAAGACTTCAAAAATATTTTTTTCTAAAGGTCATCTCCTGTAGTTGTCTGAATTAAATTACCCTAAACTACTTCAGAAGCCTTGTCATCACAGTGCCTCCTGAATACGGCTATGTTTTATTTATCTAAGCTAAAAAGTAAGAAAGGAACTTGACTGTGCATGGCAACATCCAACACAACTGGGTGTTTTTTTTTTTGCTATACAATAAGCTATCATACTCTAATCATTATCTGTCCATCAAGAAAAAGTTATTCTCATGTTCACATTTTTTAGGATCACATTATGGACTTCGTTAGTGATATGCAAGGAGTCCTCCCTAAATATAGTTCTCAAACTAGGGCCAAAACATTTATTGACACTGCGCTCTATGAAATTAAGCAGCTGCTCTTTCAAAAGTTTTCCAAAGGCTAATTCTGACCCAAGGGAAATGGACAGGATATAGTGTCATGGTCCTTTTTTGACTCTGTTCAAAAATTTTCTTACCAATTGATTCATAATTTCCTTCTTCAATTCTGGTTGCAAGTCATTCTCTTCCCAAATTAAAGTGACATTGGGAGGCCCTTGTAGTGGATGAGTATTGAAGGACTGGCTTTCACATGACTGGAAGCCAGGACTAACCCAACTAGTTTATGGCTTTGCACGAAGAAGTTGGTTGCCTAGGCTCTTTTCAAAGTAACAAGAGAGAGAGTTTACGTCTTTGGTATGCTGAAACACTTAAGTATGACAGTCTTATTTTTTTTTTTTTTTCTTTTTTTTTTCAAAAAGCATTGAAACAGATAATCAAGCCAATCCCTTATTTGGAAATCCTTCAGGCAGGCTGTAGGTGATTCAAATTTGTCTTCTTGTTTCTTGCTGATTAAGAAGGAACTAGTGAACTACCATGGGGCAGATGACAGCCAACTCCAGACAGAGTAGGAAAAGGGCTTGGGGGTTTATGATGTTGTTTGCATTGTTGTTAGTCGTGGTTGTTTTTCGAATTGTTTTTTTTTCTGTGTAATTTGATGGCTAGTATCAGAAATGATGCTATCAGCTGTGACAGGACAAGAATCAAGCTCGAGGGCTTTTAAAACACAACTAAAAGAAGTTACCCGCAGTAAAACAACATTGTTTATTGGTGGTGTGATAAAATCAGAGAGCATGACAGATTAACTAGTGGATCACCAATCCAGCTGGCTGTAGTAGGTCTATCATTATTTATTCCAATGCTAAATATCTATGTCATGACTTTCTAGAAGTGTCAAGAACTAAATTTTGCATCCCATTCTGTCCCTTTTATTCATTCCCTTTTGTTCATTATACAGCAGTAGTGTTATGAATAGATAAATAAATGACTTAATTATGATAATTGTATTTGTAATTAAAAAAAATTGTAGTTCTGTATATATTTAGCGTGTCAGCTAATATAACAAATCACAGTATATGTACAATGGCATTGACATCCTTGCATTTCATATGACTTTTTGTATAGATGAGGGACATTAATTGATTATATTATACTGAGATGTGCTGTATTTTCATTTCTTCCGCTGTTCTATGAGCAATTCAAAAGCCTTCTTTTGATTTTTTGTTACATTTTCTTTTCAAAGTCTTTGTTCATACTCTAATTAAGTTTTGATGATAGCTTCAGTTATAATTTTCTACACTAAACTAGGTATGGAGAATGAGAGCATCAGATCAATATCTGGACCTAGATTTAGAGAACCATAGAACCGTAGAATCATAGAATGGCTTTTGTTGCAAGGGACCATGATGATCATTTAGCTCCACCCTCTCTGCTATCAACAGTGTTGCCAGCCACTAAATCAGGCTTCCCAGGGCCCCATCCAACCTGGACTTGTGCACCTCTAGGGATGGGACATTCACAACCTCCCTGTGCAACCTATTTCCTCCTAATATCTAGCCTGAATCTCCCCTTTTTTTTGGTTTAGAATGATTTCACTGGTTCTATCGCTATCAGATAGTCTAAAAAGTCGGTCCCCCTCCTGCTTCTAAGTTCCTTTTAAGTACTGGAAGGCCATAATGAGGTCTCCCCAAAGTCTTCTCAAAGATAAACAAGCCCAGCTCCCTTACTTCACAGAAGTGCTCCAGTCCTTTGATCATCTTTGTGACCCCCATTTTTTTATTTTTTATTTTTTAAGAAGTTATAACAATGCACTGAGTTGTCTGCTACAAAAGAGAGAAAGCTAACTATTATTACCTGTTAAAAAATCAGATTTCTAAGGCTCATTTATTTTTTTATGTCTTTCTTTGTGGTGTGACAGAAAAAGGTGATGACTGCAGTTAAAGGGAAACTCCCTGATGTAGTGGGTGGCAATGCTGCCCACAGCAGACGGTTGGAACTAGATGATCTTTAAGGTCCCTTCAAAAACAAACCATTTTACATTTCTATGAACAGCTGCAATGCAGCTCATAAACATAGTTTCTTTTGCAATAACGTCTTATCTGTCTACTTTTTCCTTTCTTCAAAGGGCATATTATTCCTGACTTACTGATTTTGATATTTCTTTATTCCTTGTAATACTTGCATAATGGTAAAGAGGACTGATAACTTCACTCTGAGAGAGGATAGGTTTCAGAAGACCTTGCTTACTACAAAGCAGAGTACTCCAAAGCTATTTTCAAGATAATTAAAAGTAGAAGCTCATCTTCATACTGGACTCAGATAAATTTTTTATAATTTTGGTTTTGAACTGAATTCCCATGAAGGTTTTAGCTGGAAACTCTAGGTTCAATAATTAAAAATTCTTATGAGATCCCATTGAGCTTCTTTCCCTTCTTTTCAATATTTGTGGAGTATTGTTGTTAAAAGGCTAGGATGTCAATACTTTGCCATCCTGAGCAGCCACAGATTATGCCTGCAACTGCATCAGAAGTTCTCCTATATATCAGTGCCTGCTGTTCATTAGCATCCACCAGATTATCATTTCCTCTTCAGATGCACCTAGAATTCAAATAAAGATCCAACAATTTGCAAACCTGAGATTCTTTTAACCTATATTAATGATTTATACAGAAGACTTAATCTGTTTGAGTAAGAGAATGCTCTATTTGCTTATTTGTTTATTTATTTACTTATTTATTTATTTATTATTACAGTAAAGGGAATTTTGGGGATGTTGTCATATCATTTGTTGTGGGAATTTTATACAAATACGTGCTTTAACCATTCACTCTTTTGACATTTTCAGTATCTGTCAATGAAAACATGAAATAATAGTTTCCTTACTTACAATTAACTAGAAATACGCGTCACACCTACACTGTTGTGCCTCATAGAATTTACTTATATGTAAAACCATTTACAATATATTGTATATATATATATATGATATAATGTATTATATTATAAGCATATACTATATAACATATAGTGCTATAATATATATTAATGATATTGGATATTGTAATATAGAAATATATACAAATAATATTGTGTTCTGAGGAGGAAATTTTAAATCTGTATATATACATTCGCTATTTGATCACTTGAAAGTAAAAAGTATGAGTAAATTAAATATGATGTCAAAATTTGTATAAGTTCAGTTTAGTAATCTACTGCAAAGCAAAACCACTGTGCAATTATACTGCAATTACAAGCTAATTACATAGATATTACATCATCTGCATTTAACTTATACCATCTTTTTCCAAATTATAGTGATTAACCTTGAAGCTTCTAAGTTTTTCCTTGAATAAGAAAAGAACACATAGCCCTGCTAAGTCATTTTTATGCTCTTATGTTTGCTTCACATAAAAATCTTACATAAAGTACTGAAGCAGCATCATTTCTCCAGGTAATTTAAAAGAAGAATTTCTTAAAGGTAGTACCTGTATTCCACAATAGTGCTTCTTATGTGTAAATAATATATAACTGGAAATACAGGGAAAAAAAATATATATATTTATATATGTACAGTTATGTATATAAAGAGCAGCTATAAAAGAGTAGATTAGCTTTTACACCTGGAATTAAGCTTTCTCTGCAGTATACCAGACTTTATATGATTTAAAATTCAGGTTTGATTTCTTCTCTCCTATTCTCTCTTAACTTCAGATAACTGAAATGGGATATAGTGCAGTCACTGGCTTCATTTTCTGTAGAGGGAACTTCACTGGTTTACATTACCTCATATATTGCAGCAATGGTTTTCCCAGTGCCTATTGACTTCCATACCCAATGAGTGCCAGAAGACACTTCTTTCCCATTATCCTGTCCTGTGAACTGAGATCATCAGTACGCCCATACAATAATATAATTATTCACGAGTCAGAAAGAAGCACAAGCTCTCTTAGGATTTTATACTGACAATGAAATAACAGAATTTGAATATTTATGACTTTGCCAATAATATGAAACACTGTTCTTTATTCAGGAGGATGTGTTCAAATTTGTCTGCCAGTGGAGTTCTGAAGTATTTTCTGTTTTCAAAACTGTGTGCACAAGGAAAATTGAAGCCTGATATGATATTTACAGAAATATTTGTTATTAAGCACGTTATTATTGTTGCTCAAATGTTCTAAATACTGCACATAAAGTACAGACTGTCTAGAAAATGTTTAAGCTAAAACAGAAATTATAAGTGCTTGAAAAGAAAAACATACATGGGAAAGGAAGCAGTGAAACAATCCTGGTTAACAAGTAATGCAGCATTTTAAGAATTTATTATCTCTAATGTTATGGAAATCAGAATTTCTGTAGGTTTTTGGTGTACATCCCTTCATTTCATAGGTCTGTTTGTTCACACCTGATTAATGACACTCAACTCTTTACAAGCGTAAATAATGACAGGACAAAGGGTAATGGTTTTAAGTTGAAGGAGGAAAAATTTAGGTTGGATGTCAGGGGGAAGTTCTTTACTATGAGTGTGGTGAGGTGCTGGAACAGGCTGCCCAGAGAGGCTTTGGATGCCCTGTCCCTGGACGTGTTCAAGGCCAGGTTGGATGGGGCCCTGGGCAGCCTGGTCTGGTATTAAATGTGGAGGTTGGTGGCCCTGCCTGCGGTAGGGGGGTTGGAGCTTCATGATCCTTGAGGTCCCTTCCAACCCAGGCCATTCTGTGATTCTGTGACATAATTTTGAATAACCAAATTAAGATGTTTTGCTACAGGAGCAGATAGTAAATCAAAGAATTGCACACGTAGTAAATGCAGGAACAGGACCTGTTTTCCTATCACTCATTATGATAAATTTCAATTTCAAGTTCAGCATGTTTCATCCAAAAAAAGGGAAATATAAATCCTGATCCCAGTGTTTCACATCCATCTTCTACAGCAAGAAACAAACAAACAAAAAAAAAGAAACAAGGACACAAATGAGAAAAACAGAATTTTATGAAGATGGGTAGTAGAACCATACTACGCATTTATATTATTATTATTTTTTTCTAAGATAGCTGTATATGTTCCTGTTTTCTCAATACACATCATGTAGCTAACTAACCATGAAATCATGTCATACCAGAAGAGAATGATAGTTTTTAAAAATGTACTAAAAATGTATTTAAAAATGTATTCACCCATATAAATAAACCTGAAAAAGTGTTTTCTTGTAGATAGAAGTAATAAAGAAAAAAAAAAAAAAAAAAAAAAGGCTGCTTCTTTCTTGAAGAGTTTGGATTTAATAGATATAACCTTTTCTTCTGTGGTGAGCACACTAGGTCTAACACAAAAATAAATATTTATATATTTATTCCTCTGTTCACTGGAAATGCCAATGAATACTCCCTCATGCATTACAAGCATATGGAATAACTGTATGCATTACACATAAGAGTGAATTCAGATAACTAAATTGGTAGCAGAGCCTTTTAAATGTATCTAAGTTATTTTTATGTTAAGAGGAAGACGGGCTATTTAAGTGACACTAAAAAACGTCTTGGTAAAAATTGATCATTAATAAATTTAAACTAGTAATTAAAAGACTGTGTCTAGCTGTTAGAAGGTTGATGTTTTAGACTGTCAACATCATCACCAAGCAAAATTAAATTAAGTTATGGACATTTGTAAATGAGATTAAAAACAGATTTTGCTTTTGAAGGTGAAGTCAGTGAGCTAAAGTTGTCCTCTTTTCTATCTCAGTGAGGTCAAAAAGGACAACCTTTCTTATTAGAATACACCTGCCATGCTTCGTGAGAATAACTGATGGCCTAATTCTGATCACAATTTGTTGTTGTTGTTATTTTTTATTTTTATTTTTTTAGTTCCTAGTCAGATTCCCCGAAGTGACTTGCTTCATTAGTATTTCACGACTTGCTTCATTAGTATTTCATGCCTATATTTCATTTCGACAATTGATTAATACCCCTTTCTTGATTCTTTTTTTTACACTCAAATTATTTTAGAAACAGGTACTGAGTGATTCAAAGACCTCTAAAATTAATGGATAAGCTTTGACTGCTTTCACTAAATTTTGGCCAGAAAAAAGAGACCTCCTTAGGTCTCTCGCAGTATATATAACGAATTTTGAAAGACATTTCCACTTCAGAAGAGCTGGGTTTTAGTGATGTTGCTGCAATCCGAAATAAACTTTTATATGTATTTTACATGTATATTCATAAGTCTTCTATGGACATCTGAAATGTACAGTTAGGGAATCTCAATGAGACAGTCTGAAATCCTCATCTTCTGATTCAGAATAATGTGGATGGATGAGCAAGGAAAAATTGTCATTGCTTTATCATACCTGTCACTGTCATTCAATCACAGAATCATGCATTAGTTTGGGTTGAAACAGACTTCAATCCCTTAAGCGGACAGGGTTGCCAACCACTCAATCAGGCATTCCTGATCCAACCTTTCCTGGAGCACCTATAGGGATGGGACATTCACAGCTTCTTTGTGCAACATGTTCCGTTACCTCACCAACTTCAGAATAAAGAATTTTCTCCTGACCTTTAATACAAATCCCCCATTTAGGTACTAGATGAGGCCCCATCCAACCTGGCCAGGGATGGGGAGCCCATAACTTTTCTGTACACCGTATTCCAACCAAACATATCTAACAACTGTAAATTTGGACCTCAGTGTGCACAGAGTAAATTGCATCTATTCATAAACCACCGTGCATTTCCTCTAAGCATTCCTGGAAAACATTTCCTAGCTGTAGGGCTTCAATTAATCAATCAACCTTTATTTTTATAGCACCATTCTGGAAAATCCACTCATAGCACTTTCAGTAATAGAGGTAAGAAAAATGAATCCATACTCTCCAGTTAAGAATAAAGCATCTGTCTTCTTGATTGCATTCATTGAAAACATTTCAGTTGTGGAAATTCCAACAGCTTTATACCTTAAAAACTCTGACTTTAAAACTGTCAAATATATGTAAGATACAATAAAATTATTGTGTTCACATAGAAGACTTTGAAACTGGACTTCTGATCTGACTTGATGTTTCAGATCTTAATTTCTTCACTTCATTTAGAAACTGCATTTAAGTCCTTTCTACAGGCCACAGTTTGGTTGCTAAATGGTAGTTGCAGGATTGCTCACAGTTACTTATTGGTGTCAGATGCTATCAGACATATGGTTTAAGATTTATGTAGTCTTGTGTGGAGCCTGAAGTTGGATTCCGTGATCCTTGTGAGTCTCTTCAAACTCAGGATATTCTATAATTCTGCAATTCTGTGTCAACAGTGTGGATATCTACAAATGAGCAAGGCTCCATTTAATCATTGGCAGAAATAGGTCAAGTCATCTGTTCTGGATGAGATGAGTCAAGGCACCTTTCTCTTAATTCTTAATTATTAATGTCTCTTAATTGTAAAAGGTGTTGAACATGATTTGATCCCTTGCAGATTTATACAGAGACCTCTCCAGTTTGTCAGATAAAGTGTGTCATGAACTGCAGCCCAATATCATAGTGAAATTTCAGTTAAACAGTTTAATGGAAGACATACCTAACTAGAAAGCCAGCAAAACTCAGTTCAGCCCTGAGCACAGCTTATGATGCAGTTTGCTATTTTTATAATCATAAGAGTTTCATAAGAAAATAATATCAAGAACTGATGATGCAGCACCTGTATTCACTAACTTAGGTAATATTTCACCATCAGAAATAGTGTTTCAATACAAGCTTTATTTCCATCTTATCATATGAATAGTCAAGCTGAAACCTTATCTGAAGTACAGAGAGGTGTCTGAATGCATTCAAAAGCCAGTTCTTCAGTACACTGAGGTACTAAATGGATTGAATTTGCACTACACGCCAAATTTATATGATGGTTCATTAACTCTTATACCCCCAAGTCATTCAGAGAATATGATATTAGTGGTTTGAGCTTATATTGAGGGCAAAGCCAGAGCTTGTGCCAAAGCATGTATACAACTGGGCAGCTGAAGAAATTTGCAGATGGACCAAATGAAAGAGTTTCCCATCTGATCAATGCTAATAGAGAGCAAAATTTGGAGATCCAACTTAGAGGCCAAAGTACTGAAGAATGCTTTTTTCCAGCATGTGAAGTGAATTCCCCATTTCTATTCTGTTCACTGATTCCTCAGACGTTTAGCTTTTCTTGGTCCTGTTATGAGCATGTGTTCTTTCTCATGCCAGCATCTAGCTCTGTGCTCTCTTGATTTAGCTGAATTTTATTCTGTAAGTCTGCAGATTACCTCTTGCAAATTTGTGTTTTGGAAGCCTGATATATCTGCCTTTCATCACGTGTGCTATCACATCTAGAGGTTATTTCAGCTTCATCATTACAAGTCTTGCACTTTAATTTGGAGATAGATTTTTGTCTTTTCCCGTAGAATAAGTACTAATTAATAAAGTAATAAGTTCTAAATATATTTGAAAAATGTTTTATTGGTGAAAAAAATAAGACCTGAGAGTGATAAGGTCATTTATCTCTTGCTATCAGGATGTATTTAGGCTTTTATTTGCACATTTGCTGACTTTTTCTTTCTCTGACAGACTTAAAACATATTCCTTTCATCTCCTCTCAAGGTAAATGAAAATCTTATATTCTAACAAGAGTCTGTTGAAACAGGCTATGATCACCTGACCTGAGTTTTCTCATTCCCTAACAGTAGGCTTTCAGCCATGCAACTTTTCACAAACAAACAAACAAACAAAAAACCTAGTCATCTAGTATTATTAGATAAGCAGTTTAGGTTCCCTTAGCAGGCCATAGATTTTCATAATTTGTAAGATATCTTCCTGTCCTCTCTATAGAGAGTGGCAAGTACCCACAGTGGTCATGTGTTTGCAGGGTTTTCTTTCCTGACTTGGTTGGAGGATGTCAACGATATAATAATTGAAAACGGTTAACCCACCGTGCTGTACACTACTTCAGAGCCTTCACAAACCATGTGCCAAGAAACCCTGCCCTAGGGGGAGGGAGAAAGCTTTCTGCTCTTTGTGGAGGAGTCTGGGCATCACAGAGCCTGCCAGTCCCATATTCCTGTCTTCCTCTATTCTTCCCAACCAAAGATTGTTATCCTCTGCCATTTCCCCATGACTGCCACTTTAAGTGGAGCAGCAAGCAAGAAATGTGATGGGTTGCAGGTAGGCAGCAGGAAAGGAAATAACAACATAAACAAAGCTCACTGTAGGTCCATCAAAGAGCCAGCAAATCCACATGCACCTTCCATATTCACCTCAAGTGAGAGAAATGACATGGGGAAAAAATTCAGTTTCCATAGGAAACTCCAAACCTGTTCTTCCTCATGAAAGATTTCTCATCCTTGGTGCTATCACCTTCTCACCTTAGCATACCTTAACTTTATGTGAGGACCCTTTGCCCGAAGTTGTAAGCACTTTTCACCATACTTTACCATGTGTGATTTTTCTGCCAAAGGGGAACCCGATAGCCCAGTTTCCAGTAGCTGAAATAATCAAACCCATAATCCATAACCGTTTAAGCCAATTGTTTTTCATCTTTCCCAGAATTCTACAAATTCTATAAAAACTGTCATTTTCATTGTATTGTGAAAAAAGTGGAAGAAATAAGGAATAGAAAGATAAGACTATAGAGAATATAGGGTAAAATGAAGAGCACGAGAAGAAATTCGTACTCTTCTCAATCTCTTAATCACAAGCTCCTGTAAGGTTGATTCATCTGTCTCCAGATTTTTTCCCATTTATCCAGTTGTTGGTAATTCCACCAAAAAAATCAACAGAAATATTCTATTTTCAGGTTGTACATGATGACTTTTGAGGAGAGAGTTTAAAATTCATTACAGGCATAAAAACAAATCAAGCTGACAGAATGCTCAAATATAGTGTGCTGCTTGGATTTATAATTGAAAAACCCTCTGCTGCATGAAATGAGTGAAATAGAGCAGATGAACTAGCAGACAAGCAGGAGATCAGAATTAAACAAATGTGTGTAAATAAATCCCACTTATTTATCAGATACCAAGAATTAATTTTCTCTGTATTTGACCTTTCAGTAAGATAATTTGAACAAATACTGATTGGAACGGGAAGGCAGAGGGCAACCAGATTATTTTCTATTATTTAACTATTTTAATTCATTTAAATAGTCAAACGATAGGAAAGGAATGTATTTGGTTCTTGGTTGAAAGGAAGCATAAAGTGACGTGTTTGATCATGAACCATAACACTGTGGGCTCAGTTCTCCTCTGGGATGTTCTGAAACTACTATTTTGGAACAAAACTTACTCTTCGGATGTGCAACGGCTGATACAAAGTAGACACCTGGTTTGGCCTAAACATCATTATAAAGACCAAAAGAGGATTTTGGTTGGAAATATATATCCCTGTACACTTAGTACTAGTTTTATAGCCAGTCTTAACAAAGTTTAGTAACAAGTATAAATAGCAGCTTTTTTTGGATCAAATACTTAAATGTACACATTATTGTACAGAGCAATTATGGAGTAAACATTTACTGTTACCTCTTTAAGAGGTTATCTGAAATAACTAATTATTTCAGAGTCAACTGTCTTTCATTCTTCTGCCCACCCAACTTCCCAAACAAAAAAAACAAACCAAACAAACAGTTGAAAAAAACAACTCATTGAATATAAAAGCTAGATAAACTGTTAAGCTGGCCAAAAAGGTTGATAATCCTTGGTATTTATGTCTGTTGCAGAGACAATGTCCTTAAAAGAGGTCTTGGGTGGTAGCAGGAAGCCACCTTTAGTGCTGAGGCAGTGGCCCAGATGTTTGTGCTCCATTTCTCATTGAATTTTTTGGGACATTGCACAGGCTGAAAATTAAACAGTGCCATGTTGCCATCCTGACAAAAGAGGTAATAGATGCAAGTTAGTCCCAGAACACGCAGTGACTCTTCCAGTCCTTCCATCCTATCAGCAGCATGATTGAATTGATATTGCCTTAGAATTAGCCTTTTTAAAAAAGGAAGTATGGGAGTTTATTTATTTGTTTGTTTCTTTGTTTGTTTTTCAGCTGTTTTCCTCCCATGATTATTTTACTCAGACACTTCTCCAGGGACCAAACTGATTTGTCATTTTTGCTTAAAATATCCACCAAATTCTATAGCAGGGGGAGTCAAATGAACATTCTCAGATGAGGGAACTCTGTAAAGTGGTAAAGAATATGAAAGAAATTTATTTAGGGCCTGTACCTGAACCCTTGTACTCAGTGTAAGGAAAGTAGTTTCTGAGAGCAGTATTTGAACTGTTACACCTGTCTACTAAAAGGTATTTCAGAAGAAATGTTGCATCAAAAATGAGGATAAATCTTCAAATCATTGAGAATCTTATTTATCTTTCTGGATTTCTGATGCTCTAAATTCTGTTCAGTGGAGACTTATTTTGTAGTTGCCATGCATCAGTAGCTGTGGCATTGATATCTAAGTGCCAGGGGTCATCACATATACATTTTTTTCATTTGCTTTAGTCGTTCTTCCAGGAAGATGATCGATGTAAGTACCAGTACTTACATTACTAAGTTGTAATCATTCAGCACTGAACACTTTATGAATAAAAAAAGCCAGCTACCAACGACCTGTAGGTTCAAAATTTATGTCCTCTTTCATGCAGTAGCATGTCTATGGGGTAAGGAAAACCCTCATTTTCAGCTTGGATAAACATTCGAAAGTTCAAAGACTTATCTGAGAAGTCTGCAAAATAAGCCAGAAGTCTCTAGCCTGGAGATTTTTTGAGCTTTTCTTAGCAACTAAAAAATTAAACTTTAAATCAATCTTATGAAATCTGTAACTTTTTTTTTTTTTTTTTTTTTTCTTCCTATTAAAGGGCTAATGTTTGAGTTATGCTGAGGTTAGAAATTGATCCTAAGGGGAGAAATGCCTAAATCTTGTTAAATACATACATATATATATATATATCCTTGTAAAAGCTTTACTTAATAACTTAGGTGAATGTAAATTTTGTATAGATTCAGTCATAATCAACTGATCTAAGCACAGGATAGGACCTGGGGAAGTTTCATTATCATTAACTTTGCCTCCCTAGATGTCTTTCCCTAGTTTATCTCTCTACTCAACTTTTCCAAATTACCTATTTGGGAAATTATTTAATTGCCCGTCTCTCAAGAGTTCTCTGTGAACCATTTAATTAGTCTGTAAGGCATTCTCAAAACTATCAATTTATTTCTTTTTATTTATATTATGTCTGATTAATAAGTGCTTGAGGTGCAAACTCGATTCAAAGTCACTGAATTTTTAATTTAATCTTATTTAGTTTTTGATTCCCACAGGCTGGGCAGAAAGACAGTAACTGAAAAACTCAGACTTCAGATGTAGCACCTTTCGATACTTTTCAGTGTCTGGTTTTACTCCCCAGTCACCCATTCCCTTGACTAAGTGACAGAAAAGGTCTATTTCTCAACTCCAGAATTAGATGATGATGATGGTAATTGCATTATATTTTCTCCATTAGTTTCAACTTATCCTTTTAATTAAATTGTAAAGGAATGACAGATCCCCCATGCTCACTCTAAGTCTTTACTGAAAGTTTAAGATCCCAAGTGGGACTTGAACTCCCATTATCACAGAGCAAAAGTTCAAAGCACTAAAACAGGAAACATTAATGTGTCAAGCAAGTAAGCTTGCACTTACAAGGATCAATTTTCCACTTAGGCATTCTTTGCCCAATTGTGCTCACTCCCACTGAATCTATACCTACTAATGGATCAAAGATGAGAGGCTAGGAATTCTAAAATCATCAATTCTCACGACTCATTAATATTACAATTGCACCCACTAGCATTACTACAAGAGGAAGCTCTTCACAGGTTTGTTTTAATAAAATATTTGTTGCTATTGTTTGTTTTATTATGTTTTGCTTTGATGGGAATTTTTGATCCATCTTAATACTTTAATTTCCAGGTTGGGCAATTGTTATTTATTCAGTAAATTTCCATAGATCTTCAAAAATGTTATGCTACCATAGAAGAAATAAAAATAAGGAAATATATATATATATATATTATTATATATATTCATTACTATTAAGATAATTTTTTTAGCTCATTTTAAAACTATTTGAAGGTCCATTTCAATGGACCTGGAAAATAGGAAGAACTTGAAAAAAAAAAGTCACAAAGGTTTAAGACATTCTCTGAGCATATTGTTTTCAATATCTTTGGAAGTCATACGTATTACATATCAAATGGGAAACCACAGTGTTGTTACTCTGTTTTGCCTGGATTTATAGGGGAAACAGCATGAAAATTATTCACACAATAGTTAGAAAAAAAATCCCTGATAGGTATAAAACTGATGTTCTGTGAACAACTGACAAAATAATAGAAGCAAGGAGATTATCTGTATTCATTAGAAATGAATACCTATATATAATAATTCACAACATTTAGAGGTTAACTAAAGAGAAACAATATCTTTCTGTTGCCAAGGTTGAGCTGGTTTCTCATTATAAGCCACATTCTGACAATTCCATTATCAGTTGTAGGGGAAGCTGGTAGAAATCACTATGTTTAGATTGCACAAGGCATTTCATTATGAACTATTCCACTGACATTTTTTTCCCTCTGAAAATCAGTAAGATCATTATCAACTGTCAGATGGAGATTTTTACATGATAGGAGATCTCTGCCTTACTTAGTGAACTGAGACATGCAATTCAGTTTGCAAGGGCAATCACTGATAGTTACTCAGTTTTGCAACCTTAATAGCATTTTTTAACCTCATTTATTTTCCCCTTAATGGCATTTAATGAATACCATTCTAATACCTATTATCTTCTTATGTAAAAATGGCTATTTTTTTTTTCTTTTAAACCTCAAAACTGTCAATAGCACTACATTTTCCTTCTTTTCCTATATTACTCATTGTTCTCTTTGAAACTATCTAATAAAAATGTTAAATCAAATTTACGTCACCAAATCCACAAAGTTATTTCTGGTAAGCCAGACTGTGAGTCTTGGGTTGGTTATACCTATGTGCGGCAGCCATTTCTCTGCAATAGATGCTGAACTGACAATTCATAGACATTGAACTTCTATCTAAATCCTCTCTGTATGTTCTTAATCTGATGTTCACTGGTGATGAGGTAAAGAGAAGGGAAAATACTTCCAAGATGAGACAGGATTAGGTCATGTCCTCACCGATGGTGGTAATGGATGTGCTCTTCACATGCCAAGCAGGAGCTTATCATTTCATCCTCAAGAATATTTACTCAAGAAGTAAATCAAGTCACTCCAGCTAGAACACCTAATATTTTGTTGTAGGACCCTCGTCTGGGTCATCCCATGAATCTAGTGAGCAATAAATGTACTTAATATGCACCACAATACTTTGGATGATTGCTTTGTTTTACGTGTCCTTTCTACATTTTATTAAGAACTCTTTTACAAAGAAAAGTTCACTATTGTTCTCAAGAAGAATCAGATGCTGCTGTAGGAAACTAAACAAATTTGTATGTATATCTTAAATTCGATTGCAAGCTATCACCAAGTATGTAAATTGATTTTGCTTTTTTTGATGGAACATCAACAAAACTAGCTTATTCCAGATGAAGGAGTTTGTCACTCTTGAGCTAGGTAGGTTTCATCCTTCTTTTTATAAACAAGCACAATTTAATCCATTCTAAACATTAAAAAATAAAAATAAAAAATCACTGTTATTAATTGAAAATTGAACTCAAGAAAGTCAATACGAAGCCAGTAAATAACAGGCTAAAGTTGAAGTATCTGTTACTTGTTTAGTGTCCTGAATTGAGCTCATATGTGAGACTCAGGCAGTCCTTTTTTCCTTTTGAAAGTGTTGTTAAAAACATGGTACTGAAACTCATCTAAGACATGCTTTTTCTTTGCCATCCCCTGAGATGTGTTAAGATCTGAATCTAGCATGGACCTACCATGAGTCAGCTTTGTTAGAAATTTGTTTATCTCAAGTACTATACAATGATGGTAAATGCAGACCCATGCTTTGTGGGGCCTGTGGTGCCTAGAGGTTTCATTTCATCGACCTACAGAAGTTTTCATTGTAGGTGCCAATGTCTGAACAAACAATCAGTCCTACAGGGGAAATGACAGGGGAAAATGACTACCGTAGAGCACCAGTTATCTGACCCTGTTTAGTTGTCTGGAGAGAGAAGAACTATGACCCAAAATTGTCTGTTTCTCTTTAATGACTGTAAAAGGACCCTTGGTGGAGAGGTCAGATGTCAGCATCCCTGAAATAAGTAAATGCCTGAACTAGGTGAGATGAGACTTATCCCAGAGTTCATAAATTTCTCAGTGTGTGGAAATATTTTTATTACATTGTTGTAAACTCAGTCAGAAAATATATATATATCTATGCCTAAAAGAAACATAGATTTCAGTACTTTTTTTTTTCTTTTTCATTTTTGTTTTTGTAAGGAAAGCTTTCTGTATGTGTGTTTTAGTATAAGCAAAAAGTAAAATATTTGTGAAAATATGTTATTATAATAATATCGATATTAAAAGCACCTTTTAGGTGGCAGATATATTACAAAATGATAATAATAATTAAAAAATTGCTTACACATTTCCAGTACTACTGAAAGAGAAAATCTGGCAGAACTCAGTCTAACACTTCACTGATGCCACAATACTTTAACAACCTCCTTAGAGTACTCCTATTTAACGTGTATAGTTCTTCCTCTTCATGTTTTTCCACATTTTTCTCACTGCAGTTTATTGCTTCAATCACTTTTTGCTTCACGTTCTGCTTTTCCATCCATTTGTAAACCACATCAGAAAACAATTCTTCACTGGTTATCTCTTGCCCTTTATCCCTCCCCTTTCAATTGCAATTATTTGGATCTTTCAGGTGTGCAATACAACTAGCAAAAGCCTTTCAAAACATAGTTTATCTGAAAAATATTCTAGAAAATTAAATGAAATGACAGTTCAGAACAGTATTACTTTTAATAATTAATTGGTATGTAGTTCTGGGCTTTCTAGATTTGCCCAAGAACTGGCAGAACAATATCAGGTTCAAGGTGTTCACTGATTAATTTTCTCATTCATGGCAGACAGATGATCTCAGTTTTCTACTTATGCTTTACAAAACAAAATTTGAAACCTTTTAAGAGATGAAATGTTTAATTTTACTTAAGGAGAGGTAAGCAGTTTCTCTTGAAGTTGTTGGTTGCAGGGATGATAAGGGCAATCAAAATGCTTACCTTCGGTACAAATTAAGTCATGTGCTTTGGCCAGATACTTTGAATTATAGAGAAAGTAAAAAAAGACATGGCAACTTAAAAGCTCAATCATACTTTATCTTCACATTTACAACTTAACACCAATCTACAAAAACTCTGAAATAGGCATTTTCTGTCACTATCATGTCTGTCTGTTTTCCACATAATAGCTCCAGGTTGACTTCCATCTCTTTGCAGGTTATGTTAATGAACTTCCTGAAAAGGATCCATCCAAGAATATTTAGTCCATGCACAATAGACAGAGTTGCCTTATCTAAAGCTACCCTAAACCAATTGTACCACACAGCGCATCATAGCAAGGGGTAGATGAAACTGAGAATTAGGGTATCTGATTATAGACTGCACTTTCTGAATCTCACTGTATTGCTGTCTGAAACGAACTGAATCATCCAACTCCATATCATCTCAACATGCACATCTATTCCTATTTCACGTGTTTTTGTGGAAATTCAGAGGACAGGGGAGTCAGCAAATCTCTAAAAGGCATCTTCAAGGGGAAAACTACAGTGGTGTATTGTGCATATTACAGTATGAAAGAAAATGTGGGATATCTCAAAGGAATACAGGAGATGACACTTTTCTGGAATTTATAATGTCTTTTACATCCATAGATCTCAAATGTGTTAGGAAGAGATCAAGTACTACAATACAAGTACAGCAAAAATGACATTATCTTACACAGCACCTCTGTGCTAGATTATTGCTTTCTGTCAGTATCTAAAGCATATAGCTAAGTGAAGTCTAAAGTGATTGGCAGTGCTTAGCCATACCCTCCCCCAGCAATGCATTACACTACTTCCATTCAGCTTAAAAGCTGTCAGCATCAGAACGAACTGATGTGTCCTTCTTAGAAGAAGTTACAATAAAATGATAGTAGAATAAGGGCAAATAAAAAGAGAATTTTTAGAACCCTTGCTAAAATTAATTTAATCTTTATATTTAAATTTTCTTTATATTTGATAAATTCATATTTGTATCTACCTCTAGCAAGAAAACGAGAGAAAATAAATTAAGGGAAGGAAAAAGGGGAGTGAAATCTGGTAATGAAAAGGAAGAAAATTATGGCTATCAACACAGATGTACTAGAGATGGGCAGCAGCAGTTATGTTGTCTTAGTGTAAGTTTCCATGGTATCTCTCCCTTGTAGAGTCTTTGCTATTTAATAGGTTAATCTTATTCAACACTGAGTAGAAGCATAGTAAAGGGTATCTATCTCTATCACTTTATAAATTCATGACATCTAATGAACGTTAATATCTTTGAGATAACTTCATAATAATTGAATTTTCTTTGGAATCAGCAAGTCAACTCAAAAAGTATACAGAACTAATAGACAAACATGCAAACATTCAGACACAAAGAAGCCCAGATAAGCTTGCATGCCATGCTATGGATTGTATAATCTTAGGGCACCAGGATGAAAATGTACTGTGTGAAATAAATTAAAATGTAGAAGTGCTGGTGCAATTAGAAATTTGAATGAAAATGAATGACATTGACAGTACAGCAAGAGCTTGGGTTATTTTCTTTTTTTCTTCCCCCTCCTCCTACAAAAACAAGACTTAATGCTGGATATATGATTATAGGATATTTCAAAAAGAAGACCTGAAATAGAAGATTTGCCCTTATCTGTCACTGAAATACACAAAAGAACTGTAACTCTAGAGAATCGATTGGATTGAGTTCATAGATAGTGTTTTAAGGCCTAATAGCAGGGGACTGCAAGAGACCAACATGATGGAAAAGGCAGGAGAATGAAATACTATATGATCAGATAAGAGAGACAGGTAAGATTGTGATTACGGGCGATTTTAGCCTCCCTAATAATTACAGAGAAATCTTTGAGATACTGTCTGATGGCATGTTGAATGACTGACATAACAAATGATTACTTCCTGGAGCAATATGTCAATTATTCTTCTTGCAATAATTTATTTCTAGATCTAGTGTTATTCAGTGTCCAAGATACTAATACGCATATAAGAAACCGTGTCCTTTGGACTTAATGCTGAAAATATAAAACACAAAATAATACAAAGGCGTAAAATATGAAACATAAAATAATAATAAATATAAAATATAGGTTATTTCCTGAACACTGGGAAGAGACTTTCAGCAGATCTTACATGATGAACTGAAAAAAAATTAAAGGGGAAGTTTGTTTCAGCATTATTTTTCTCCAGGAAAGTGAACTGCTCTTAATACCTGCTAATGCTTCGTATTATGCTTTCAGTTTCAGCATGTGAGATGTCACACAGCATAGATCTCAAAGTGTCGGCTTCCCTCTGTTCCCTGTATTTCCCCATATTCAGTGTTTCTGGATCCTCTGATGCTTCATTATCTTTCCAAAGATTTCCCCATTTCACTGAAAATGAACCAGGACACTGAGATCCAGCATTCCATTTTTCCTTCAGGCCTATGACCTAACACCATGCCTTTGTTCATGGTTCTGGTCTTCAGGACTTAGCATTTAACTATTTAATAAACATTTAAAGACCTGAGAGAATGATGGAGTCCATATAGCTGCTCAGCTCCAAGCGAAACTAAGGGTGCCCCAAGTCTCACTGCTAGACTGAAGTTAGGCAGTAGATCAGAGCAGATACACGTAGTCAGATGTATTCCTCATGAGGAAGGAGAGCTGTTCTACAGGATGGCAAAGGCTAAAGATAGGTCTAACCTACAAGTGGAGATACTCGTCTCTAGGTAGAGATCTCAAAAAAAGACTCAAGGTATCATGACTTTGCCTGAAGGGGACTAGAAATACCCTTATGTCTTCCTTTGCAAGGACTTTCCCATGATTCTCCTATAGTTTAGAAAGCCTACATGATTTTTAGATAAGTCATTATCCTTCCCAGAGGGTAAGAGGCAAAATGATAACTACAGTGTCTTATATTTAGGGATTGTTTAGGCAGAAGATATGAAATGTGTGGCCTGCTTTTCCTCCAGTATCCTTATACAGTGAATAAATGTGTTTCTCTCCAGAACAGAAATTAACATGACACCTCTCAGGGTATAAATGGCTTATCATGAAGGGCAGCAGGTGGAATGGGATGTTTTGTTTCAATTCTGAAAGTGTGCTACCTAAAATGCACCTATTCACTCCCACATTTTAATGGAATGCAGAACACATTACTTCTGTCTAAAATGAGATTTAAGCACAACATAAGAGAACAAACAGTCAGCAAACAATCCCATATATCCACTTCCCAGGGCTGTCTAATTGGAAAAGTATCTAAATTCAGTGCATGGATCCTCCTCTATCCTTTGAGTTCATTGGGAAGTTATCTTCAGTGGCTGAAGAGCTATTGAAAGGCAGTGTTGGATGAGCAATAATTGCCTGCCCCCAGCCCTCTGAGGAGGCTTAAGGGGCTTACTGCATGATACCTACATATTGTACTATACAGCAGCTCAGTGAGGCAGGTGCTTAGACCAGAAATGAGAGAGTTGTATTCTAGACATTACCTCACCTAACGTAATTACCTCATAATCCACACGTATCACAGAATACTGCACTAGGCACAAACTGAGGGGTATTTTCAAGACTTTTTTTTTTTTTTCCATCCTCTGTCAGAAGTGCAGGCATTCCATGCTTGGCTGTCCTGTGCTATTTGATCCTTTAGAAAACATACATTCATGAAAATTGTTACAGCATTTTGAGACCTAGCCACATATTCTTCCAGTCATTTGAAGTCAAAACGTGATGCAAAACATGCATGCACTCCTGCTGTATTATGGTACAAAGGTATGGTTCCCATCTTTAGTGCATCCCCGGCTATGATTCTAGCAGTTAGCTTCTTTGAAAGGATTCAGTCAAAACCTGTAGCATTTGGTGCACGTCATTTTAATTTTCAAGAATCTGTAGGTGTGGTTTCACTTCACAGAATCTCGCCTAACACAAAGCAGCTGGGATTTAAGGTGAGATGAAACAATGGATGCTTGATGTACACAACCATTCTTTTTAAAAAGAGAACTGTATAAAATAGGGGTGATGGTTACTGCACTGGTGATCCCCTAAAGGTTTCACTGCCTCTTCTGACTGTTTTAATATATGTGAATCATCATTAAACCCCAAAGACAGAATTTGAAACAAATTTGCAGTTATTAGGTGAGTGTAGTATGTATAAATACATGTTGTATGAGAAATCTACAGAATACTGAATTGGATTTTTTGTTTGTGCCCTTCCTGACTCTACCGTCATTAGAAAACTACATGAGATGGTTCTAATGTGCAGTGCTAATAATTAAGAACAGAATGCATGAGGTGATGTATGTTATCTTCCTGTCTTGTGCAATATGACATACAGTTCAGCTCTTGACTTCCCTTAGAGCCTGTGCATGCCAAAAATAATTGTTTCCAGAAGACAGACAAGAATTGGAAGAAGACGACTCTTCCCTTACTATTGAGGTGGAGTTTTCCCATATCACCAAAGTAATATTTCAAAATATTGTATGACATTGAGATTAATTTAAGGAAAATTCCCCTTTATATATGTATTTTTATTTCTGTACAGTGGTCATATGCATCTGTGTGTGTGTATGCATATCTATCTATGTATCTTTATGCCTATCTGCATATCTATGTACTTTGAGTCTTAAGGCATAGAAACTTTTATATACTCCTATACTCCTTTTTCTGCCTTCTGTTTCTCATCTTACACATGTAAGAGTCGGAAAAAATATAAGTATCAATAAACTGGGCAAGACATTAAGAGGAATATGTTAAGAATTGTTCACAAGTGAAGCTGTGGATCATAGATAATTAACTCCATTGGGTGAGCAGTAGTATGATAATGATCAGTCAAAAGATACAATTAAATAGTTTGAGTCTGCAACAGTCATGCTTGAATAATATGAACTGACACGGACAAAAAGTAATTAAAATAATTTTTTCCTTAAATTTATGTTCACATGAAGATAAATATGCTTATAGTTTTAATGAATCATGATGATTTATATGAACTGATGCAAACCACATAAGATTCCTGTTTCATACCTAAGAGTCTCTCATTTCCTATTTTTGCTTTATTTCTGTTTTGTTCTCAGTTCTTCAACTCTGAACAATTATTTGATTACATATGTGCTGTATCTCAGCAGGGCTACTTAAGACACAGAAAGTTAATACTGCTCAGCTGTTTGCAATATACTTAAATCCTTGTGAAAGGGATTATTTACCACGATTCACCAGTACACGTTTTTTTCCAAGAGTATATTGTACATTGCTTTGACTGATAGTGTTTCAAAAAATCTGTGTGACAATCCTTGTGATAGTCCTTGTGACTGTTACTGACTCATCAAAGGAAATATTTTCTCTTACTCAATCTAAGCTGAATAGAAAAATAAAGCCCACATGTGGAGTTCATACTTCTATAGGCTGTAATTATTTTACATCACTAGGGAAGTAACATTTTGTTTCAACCGTATAAGAATAGTGCATCTGATTTTCCCATTATAGTATACATCATCCTCAATAGATCTTTTGCAGTATGATATCCATGTACATTAACTTATTTCTTTGCTCTAATCGGGGAATCATAGAATGACCCAAGTTGGAAGTGATCCATAAGGATCATCAAGTTCAACTTCTGGCTGTACACAGGACAACCCAAAATCAGACCCTGTGTCTAAGAGCATTGTGCAGATGCTTTTTGAACTCTGGCAAGTTCAGTGCTGTGACCACTTCCCTGGGGAGATTGTTCTAGTGCCTGACTAACAGGTCTCATTGAGGAACCTTATTCCAGTATGCAACCAAAACCTCTTCTGTTGCAGCTTCATGTCATTCCTTTGGGTTCTACCACTGATCATAAGGGAGAGAGAAGATCAGCACTGCCTCTCCACTGACTCCCTTGAGGAAGACGTAGGCCATGATGATGTCACTCCTCAGCCTCCTCTTCACGAGGCTGAACAACCCAAGGGACCTCAGCCATTTCTCATGTGTTTTTCCCTTTAGACCCTAATTCTGTGGGGATTTGCCCATTTACAGTATGCTTTTTACAGTCTTTCTTGGGATACATGTAAATTAAGAGCAATGAGCAATGTCTGACTGATCTAAAACTCAATTGAAAGACTCAGCTACACAATAAAATACCTCCTTTGCCCAAGACCCTGCTTCTCCTTTAGGCAAAAGACTCCATCAAGGGGTTTTGTTTTGCCCAGAAATCTAACAGGTTTATCCCTGTTTACATTTACAAGAAAAAAAAAAAAACTAAAATAAAAGAAATTCCAGGTGAGTTGTTCCCCACCATTGCAATTCTATAATTAATATAAAATACACAAAAAGAATTTCAGCATTCTTTGGATCACATCAGTAAAGTTGTCTACATAGAAAATAGGATATAAATATCTAAGCTGACAATGAAAATACAGTCAGTGGAGTCCAGAGGTTTTTCTCTTCTTAAACTACATACTCTTTGCTGTAACTTATATATAAACCACTGAAGATACAGTAGGCATTTAGAAGATGCAAAACAATTCTGCCTTTCTGGACTTACAGTGGGTGGCCAGCTGGAACACATCAAGACATCTGAACTGCTACCATTGTCTGTGATAAGACAACTGAATCAAGCCCCAGCTAATAGGTCAGTTGAATCTCTCTCTGGACTCTATTGGTTTTATTGATTATCTAATTGTTGGCATTAGGAAATCATTCTATAGACAACTGAATTAAAATGAGATGAGTCCCACTTCAATACCTAAAAAAAAGAAATAATTCTGTCACATATGAACTTGACCTGAAGGGACTGGAAGGAATAGTGATCATGTCAGTCTTAACGTGGGATGTTTTCTGTCATGGTTGAGTCTGAGATCATGAAGTATATAAAACTCCATGGAAAAGCATTGCATGAAATTGGAAATTAATGAATACTGTCAATGTATTTATAGTTTGTTAAATGCCAACAATGTTTGAGCATTAGATTTTTAAACTCTGCATTTTGTACCAGGAAATCTACTTTGCCTTCCAAAGATAGATGTAATATTGTTCCTATTATGAATTGAGCACAGTAAATTATTTCAGTTAGGCATTTCCTATAGTTGCTGAGGGGTGAGCATCACCCTCTAGTTGTTAAATAACTTTTAAAATTAAATTCCAGCAATGTTTATCTTCATTAAATTATTGCAAAGTACTTCGTCAAAAGCCCAAATACCAACTTTTCTCAGCAACAGCTCAAAATTATGTACCTCAAAAAGGGCAATGCTGATGATCCTAACTTTAGATCTCAGTGACATTTCCTTTTCTAATGAAGACCGAGGATGATATCCCCAGCGCTGATCAAATACACTGTATAAATCCACAGCTTTTCTGCACTTATCACCAAAGTATCCAGCTGTTTCTTTAGAGAAAATAAAAAGAAGAAGAAAGAAGGTTTTTATCAATCTCATGTCTTATCATGTCTAAGAGTAGATCATCATTGGTACAGTCACTGTCTGATGAATGGTTTCTAGACAGGAAAAACATACATTCCAGCTTTTTATCTTTTCAGAAGTCTAAGGTAATTATTGTACTGCTGCTATCTACAATGTTGTTATCTTTCTATCTCTGCATGAAGAGATTCGTATGAGGAAACATTCTTGTTTAGTTGCCTCTAAAAAACACATCAGAAGTGGAAACACTTTCATATCCTGCGTTTTGATTTTGTTAAAGAAGATCTTCATGATGACCAATGCCTGCATATTCACAGAAGCAGAAACCTAGATTCTTACTGTTTAGATGAATGCAGAGTGGATCACCAATAATCACTTTCTGTCTCCATGTCTCCACAATAGTCATATGAACCCATTATAACCTGTTCTCCATCTCACCCTTTGAAAATCCAAATGAGAGGATTTCTACTGCCACCTTAAGTATTCCAGTGTTTAATAATTCTTGTCATTGAAAAGATTTTTTCTCCTATTTTCTGTCCGAGATCCCCTTTGCTGCAGCAATATGTGGAACACTCTGTCATGACTTTCTTTGTGGAGCCTTTAAAATATTTGAAATTCATTTGGATGTCTCTATGTAGGTTTTCCTTAAATATACTCAGTCGTGCTTATTTTTGTAGATTTCCTTATAGTTCAAGATTTCTATTCTTTAATTATATTTGCTTCTTCTGGATCACATCTAAATAGGTTAGATTTTTTTGGAACATAGTTCTTAAAACTGGATGTGCAAACCAGTGTGACATTAAGACAGTTGATCAATTGGTAGATTATTTTGCATGGTTTAACTATAATACAACTGTTTACATATTTGGTGTGAAGTTATTTTGTGTAACACTGTACCACTGTACTACTGTGATCTATCATATTCTTCAGATTCCTTTTTGGTATGCTGCTATCTACCCAACCTTTTTCCACTTTGTGCATATGGTGTCAAAATTTAAATGCACTTGTGAAATATACTTAGTGGGAACTCAAAACATTGGAAGAAGAAGAGAAAATAAAACAGTTATTTCTGTACCAATATATACTGTTAGAAGTAAAAGAAGACAAAGACAGTGACAAAACCTCATAAGAATAATGTATACATCAGCACTTTCATTAGTTTTAGATAATTTTCCATTACCACAAGCAGAGGAATATTATACCTTTTCTTCTTAGCATTTATCTGACTGATTTCACTAACTTTCCTTATGTTCTTCTACTTCAAGATTTTTGTAAATAACAAACATACATTCCAAGTCAGAACAGACGTAATAAATGTCATAGTAGTAGATTACTGCTCATTTCCTCTCTTCCTTTTCTTAAAAGAAATAAATAAATTAATTAAATGTTTAAAAAGTAGGACTTCATAGAGCTACACAATAGGAAAGAGTATCCAAATTTCTCTCAGTGAAGTTCATCAATCTGAAACTCATAAGAACACACTTTAAAACAGATGTGTATCTTCTTTATGTTCCAAGAAGAATATTCAAAAACCTGTTGGCAGCACTTCCATCTATATCAGAATAAATCTACTAAACTCTTAATTACTATAATCCTGAGAAATTTTCTCTCCCTCAAGTTTGCCTTCTAAACTGGGAAATCATAATTCAAATGAATTTTATGAGGTTTAGAGGTCAATGCCAGTCTTCAAGTTTGAAATCACAGAATCACAGAATTGTAGGGGTTGGAAGGGACCTCCAGAGATCATCAAGTCCAACCCCCCTGCCAAAGCAGATTCCCTACAGTGGGTAGCACAGGTAGGCGTCCAGATGGGTCTTGAATATCTCCAGAGAAGGAGACTCCACAACCCCCCTGAGCAGCCTGTTCCAGTGCTCCGTCACCCTCACCGTAAGGAAGTTCTTGCGCACATTTGTGTGGAACTTCCTATGCCCTAGCTTCATCCTTTTTCCCCTTGTCCTGTCCCCACGACTTAAGCATCACAGTGACTTAAGGGTCACAATATTCTGATGATAAAGCTTGTGATTTTCTCTAGACTTAATTCCTATTTTTTGAATATGTAGCGCTGCCAGCATTGCTTGCTGAAAAACAGGTATTGCAGAATGCAATTTTACTTCGGGTTTCTAATCCTCAGGCTTCATTTTTTTTCTGTAGTTTGTTTCAGACTGAATCTGTGTTTCTTATACTTATTTTGTAAATCTGCATTTTATTTCTCCCTCACTCCCCATTTCTATTCATTAAAATAAGCAGAATCAGCTGTAGCTATACTTATTAATTCCTCTCTCAGTGTTTGATTTGCTTTATAAGAGATCAAAGACTGGAGAGTTAAATATGTCAAAAGTCTTCCCTACCCTAAAATGGCTAGATTTTTTTTTACCCCCGGATTACTGAGAAGATCTCAGAATAAACAAAGATTCCCATGTGATTAGGTAAACAAGGAGAAACTCATCTCTTTTTTTTTTTTTATATTTTTCTCTTTAAGAGTGGATATCGACAGTGTTAAAAGATCAGTAGTTAAGGATGGACCTTTAAAGCTTATGTGGTCTTCAGATACAAGAAACGGCCATATAAATATTAATATGTTTAAAAATTTTCATTTGAAGGGCCTCTGGTCAGCCTTTCTATGTAGATTACTTTATACATAACATTATGGAATACAGTATGAAATGTTTTCTGACTACTAAACTATAATGGCTGAAATGGTTACAGCACAGGTTTCTTCCAGGAGAATATTGTTTTTGACTTTGATAAATGCAACCTCGAAAATAACACATTATTGACTAAACAAAAGCATGAACAAGAGTTTCAGAGCTAGCTAATATCATTTTTCAAATGGCATAGTAAAAACTGCTTTGATTAAGGGAGAAATTTGTCCCCTGCAGATCTGAAGTCATGTGTACCACTTGAGTGTCATTTAAGTACTGCAAATGGAAGTTAAGTGGTGAATTCTACTCCAAGTACAAATTTTAAATGTTCTTCATTATGTAAAAACTCTACTTCTTAAACTTTGATTTTCAAAAGCATTAGCAACATTCAGAGTAGTAAGTTTTGCATTGTGTCTAAATACGATTTTCGTGCCTTTATCTCCAGTAGATTTTGATAATAAAGAAAATAATACAGCTCCAAGAAATGGTGATATGATTGTAACAAACTTGGTTCAGTAAAGCTCCTGTTGTTAATTAAGAAACTTTCATCTTTGAAGTGAAGTTAAAATAAACTTTTATTAGCAAAGGTGTCTTAGGTCAGTAATAAGTAGGTTTCTCTTTGAACATTATATCTAATCAATCCAGAGAGCACTAAAAAAATATATTTTATCAGAAACATGCAGAAGCAAGGATCAACAAGGGGGACGGTGTGTTACTTTAGAATTAATTACAAAACTGATTTAGGAAATAATCAATCCTTTCTTAATCAGAGCAGGTATATAATGTGGCAAAGAAATTATTAAGCCACAAGGGCAAAAATCCTAGGCAAGAGATTATGGGGACAAAGTTCTGAATTATAAAGCAATCATATTTAGGACATAAATCACATTTTAGTTTGGATTTCTTTTTGTATCCTATTCTAAATACCATTAAGAAATTTAGAAAGGAAACCCTAAATGCTATAAACTGTAAGATATATAAATTATATCATTTCGCTTTTTGGAGTTCCAGCTATATTTTCAGAACATGTTATTATAATTTTTTTCAGTCTTAATTTGTGAAAGCATTTTCTTTGATTTGAGGTACAGAACTGATTTACTCTTTCAAACTGTTCTTCCAGTGCAACCAAAATACACTACTGAAATCTGAGACATCTGAATATTTTGAGTGGAATTCATCAAAAAGGAAAAAACAAAAACAAAACAACAACAACAAAAAAAAAACCAACCAGATCATATAGTAAAATAAATTGGAATTAATGTATTTTCTCACAATAATTTTAATTATTTTCATTTCAGTAGAATTTGTTGATATCCTCAGTTCGATGACCACCATACCTAAAGAAAACATAACTGTAAAAGTGTAATAAGGAGGGATAGTACTAAGCTCTCTTCTTTGATAAGACATTGTCATTTCCATATTCCGTAAATTACATAGAACTTTTCTTCCCAAATTATATTTCTGATAAAGTGTGTAAAGAAAATAAATCTCGTTTTGACTCGATTTTTGGGAAGAAGTAAGCAGCAGATAGACAACATCCCTATAGTACAATTACAATGAGACCTGAGAGACAGTGTGTTTGCTCTGTTGCCCGTTACCTATGTTCTAATATTTAGCTACTAATTTTTTGTTCCTTTAAATTTCTTAGGAAAAAAAAAAAAAAATCAGAATTTTCTGGAACATTACTTCTTTTTCCTACATATTTTCAAGTAGTTCTCTGACTTTTTGTATGCTTTTCATACAATGTTTGTAGGAGTGCATCACAAATTCTGTGCATTAAGTGTGACTGGTGGATTCTAAGTATGAATTCTTCACTTTTAATTTCATACTAATCTATCAAATTTGTAACTGTCCACATCTCTTAGAATTTGCGTGTCATTGACAGTGTGTATGAACTAGGACTCTCAGTCCTAGTCCTACAGTTGATCGTTATGCTTCATCTCTGTGTCAATGGCCACTAAGCATCGCCTGTTATTATTATGTAGATTATAAGATCCTGGCAGCAGATAAGCTGTTTTGCTCTATGTCTGTTCTTGGAAGCATTTCAAGGCCAGGTTGGATGGGGGCACAATCTAGTGGGTGGCAACCCGCTCATGGCAGGGGATTGGAGCTCAATGATCTTTAAGGTCTCTTCCAACCTAAGGTATTCTATGATTCTGTGATTCTATTGTATGATTCCATAAAGAAAATAACAAGGAGTTCAGAGCTTCAGTACCCTAGGGAAATTTTTTGTGGTAGCTGCAATCACTCTGCCCACTCAATCTGTTATGCAAAACAGAAATTTGTTTGAGCCACCAGACAGGAAAAAGGATGTTGACAGATGAGGACTATATAAAATCGATCAATTATATTTTGCCTAGGAATTGTGAAATCCAGTTCAGTTCTTTACGTTCCTTGCTAAAATAGCACGATGTTGGTTTCTATTGCAAAAACAATTCCATGGGTATTTGTCCGAGATCTTCAAAGCGGCTTTTAAATACCTCCTCATAGAAGAAAAAGGAGTGTACAGTATTCCTCTCCCTTGACAAAGACACCTTTTACTTTACTATTTTAAGGGCTGAGAAGAGTTCAGCACTGTTCAACACTTTTGTCTTTTTGTGGTTTCTGTATCCACTAACTAAATACATAACTTTTTCAAAAACTTTTTCTCTCATTTACACTTTTTTCTCTATCATAGACATTTATCTCTCTGAGATGCCACTGTCTCATCTGTTGCAAGCATTTCCTGGATTTCTTATACTGATCTCCAAGTGTCAGTGACACAATGCCAATGTGAATTGGCTTCCAGGCAACTTTCACAGCTAAGCCAAAATCTGAACAGCAAAATGCAGCTCTTCTTTATGCAGATGCTCCCAATGTCAGCTCTCACTTTGTTCAGACATAGAGTTCGTGGAAAGAAGGGCTGATTCTGAATGCTAGCAATAACCTCTGACAGCTTTACCTGATGTTAACTGAGTACGTTTCCATTATTCAAAATATCCTCACTTTTTCTCCTGAAGACCTCCATTCACCAGAATGTCTCTAGGCTATTTTTCTCAAGGTTTGAAAAATGACTTAGTGTGATTTTTTGATGCAAGTTAATACAGTGATAAGCAGAGTAAAGTCTCCATGAATAGCAAATCATTAATTTACTTTGGAAAATAAGACTTTGGTGATGAATCAACCCCATAAGAATTCTACAGTTTTAAACAGTTTCACTGGCAGTGAATATGTGGACTGCCAGAAAGAACAGTAAAGCGTGTTACTAAACTAGCAGTTATTATATACTAACTATAACTAGCAGTTTATACAGATGATCAGAAAATATGCTTAAGAAAGGAGGATGCTTGACAAAGTGGTTTGAGATTAGATTTCACTAAAATGGATGATCATTATTTTAAACACAATATACATCAAAATTATTGGAGTTCGTAACTGGGAGATGTAGCTAAGAAGAGTGCAGAAAGTTCAAAGCAAAACAAATAACTTTGTATTGTCTTTGAAATGTAGGCAATATCATGAGTCAGGACTCAGTTTCATATATATCAATAAATTGAGAAAATCCTGCTGCTGGAAATGATCACAGTGAAATTATTTGAGCAGTTCTGACATTTCTTGTCCAGACTTCATCACTCCAAGCCTGATGCTTCTTTTAAATCGGAAGCAAGGAAAAGGCGACTTCCACACTATTTATTTCTACTGTTGTTTCATTTTTGCTTATTATGCTTGAAGTCATTTTCCCAAATCTACTAATCATCTTTTAAATTGCCTCAGTTGATTTATTATTAGCAGATTATTTTAACAGGTTAAGAGTGAAATGTTGCTGATACAACTGCAGGGAGGTCCTAAATTCACTGAAAGCACAGAGTTACCAGGTAATCTATCATTATATTCGCAGCCTCTAAGGAAGAAAATGTAAGATTTCCTTCCATAAAGAACAGTGATTCCTCAATTTTACTCTTAGTCCCAATGGTACTTCTGGTGGTTAACCTTACTTCTATAATCAAATTCATCCTGGATTTATGCACCTAGTTGTAAGTATCGTGACATTATTTGGGCCCAGAATGGGTGCCAGCGCTGAGAGTGGAACTTTGAGAGCTTTGCTTTCACTCTCTCAGTGCAAGCTTGCCCAAATAATGGAATAACAACTATGTAGGAAAAATAAATAGATAAATAAATAAATAAATAAATAAATAAAAAGGAATTATATCATCTTCTGGTAGCTAGGAGTGATGTCAGTCTAGTGTATTGAATAGAATCAGATTTTTTTTTTATTCTTCTAGCAGTTCTAACATTTGAAATTCAAAACCAATAGTACATGCAGATCAGGAAAGTGACATTTCCAAGGTATTTATAAAATAAAATGAGAAAATCAGCACTGTTTATCCTGGTCTTTCTTCAAATCACATTAGTCTGGAAAAAAAATCAAATTTCTGTGCCTAGCTATCTGAAGTCAAAACATACATGTCCAGATAAATATAAATCCTAAAGGATTTTCTTTTGTGCAGACCAGTAATAGGAAGTTGTGAGGGAAGATTAAGATTGCAGGTATGGGATGATGTGATAACTCTGCTCCTTTGCACAAGGGCTCGGCCTGAGTGATCTCCTAGAGGACAATACTACACCTTGAAAATCAAGGATGATGCTGAATCCATCAACAACTTTATTGTTCTGGTAGTTAACTAGAGAATCGGACTCCATGTAAGTGTTAATATGCTGCTCACAAATGCAATGAATGTGTTGTACACATACAGCATTGCAGGGTGATTGTGAGAGAATTCCTTCTTAAAAATAGACAGATTTACAAATGCAACAATACTCTGTGCTACATCTTGCCAGCAACCTATGTTAAAGGATGAAAAGTTTAATTCATCCTTCTCTAGGAAACAACAAATGAAAGGTGAATAATGTCAACAAAAGCAAACTGACCTGCCTGATAGGGACATGCCATCCTGCATTACGATAAATATATGAAATCAAGAATTTACTGCTGATCAGGGTTGCCCAGTGTAAGAGGACTACAGGAACGCCCTATCCTGCTTTCCTTTTCCCTATATATTTACTACAGAGGAGCAAAGCAAAGGAAGAAGGTTAACAGTTCCATCTTTTTATGTTTTGTTTGTGTTGTTTTTTTTTTTTACCGACAGTTCAAAAACACTTTAGAAAATAAAACTTAAATGAAAGCTTTCTGATCAAAACTTAGATTTCAGTGGTGGGTTTATTAACAAAGAGTTGATTTGTAATTAATTAATTACAGCAATAATTTTCTGCGTTGGAAATCACTCAAATCTTATCCAGAGGGTCTCAAAGGAACAGGAACACTGAAATGTCTTGGCCATGATACAAACAAGAAAATCTATCCAGGAAAACTGTAATACATAACAGATTGTGTGAACCTTGTTTCATGAATGAATCAGAGCCCTGACATCCTTTTGGAGATAACCTACTGGCTCTAAGATGGTGAATTTAGTCCTGCTCTTCACAGCTTAATGTCAACCTTACAAACAAGCTTCAGCAATTTAAGAAATAACACAGAAACCACTAGAACACATAGAGTATGATCCAGAGCTCGCTGAGTTTAACCAAAAAAAAATCTTTCTGCCATTGATAATGAAAGATTTTTAAGGGATTTTCTGAAAATATTATTCTGGAACACTGTGATAGTAACTTGAAATGAATGCCTCCCTAGTCAATCTAATCAGACTATGACCAAAAAATATCGATGAAATATCAAGAAATCAGTGGGGGATGGGGGAGGTTGGGGGTTTGTGTTTGTTTGTTTGTTTTTTTTAACTCTGCATTTTGCTTCTTTCGTATTACCCTCAACAAGGAGATTTTTCTGCATGAGATTTTCCCACATCTATAGGAAATACACTGAATCATAGCATGAGTTGGAAGGAACCTTTAAGATCATCTAGTTCCACTCCCTGCCATGGGCTGGTTGCCACCAACTAGATCAGGCTGCCCAGGGCTCCATCCAACCTGGTCTTAAGCACCTACAGCGATGGGGCATCCACAAATTCTTTGGTAATCTGTTCAGCACCTTACTACTCTCAGAGCAATGAATTTCCTCTTGACATCTAATCTAAATCTCCTCTCTTTTGGTTTAATTATGTACAAATATAGCTAAATTTCCTGTGATTGTCAGCAACTGATTCCATAATTTGTCCTTTGAGTCTTCGTTATTGGTTCAGATGTAAAAGAAATACATAAATTTATTTTCTTTCCAAGACTTTTGTTGCTTGTAATCTTCCAAAATCAGTAATTTCTACTGTAAATGGAGTGATTTTGATATAAAACAATTTAATGAATGGAATAAGGAACCTTGTGATATGGCAGTCAATGAGACATATCCCATTCAGCTGAGTCCCACTCATGACAGCGTCCTTAAGATCAGATGGCATTTTGTCTCCTACCTACTCCATGAGATTAAGTACATTTGGCTCAGACATGTGTTGCCGTTACTTGGGGATCGCCATGCTATCCAATGATGATGTATGTTTCCATAATGAGAGTCCTTGGATTTTGAGGGAGCCTCTATGACTTGTAATTTACTAAATCAATGACCTTGTGACCAAGTGACCTTAAGTACTGTAAAATTACTAAGCAACCATTCTGATTATTTAAATTATGTATATTCCGAACATTTGGTTTGTATTTATATGCCAAAGTTTATGGTAGAGGGGATCCCCATGGTAAGGAGCCATGATGGAGCAATGCTTGAAAAGATGTGGTCTGTGAAAAGCCCATATGGGATAATTTTGGGAAGATGGCATCCTCTGGAAGAGAACCTATGTGAAGCAGGTGCAGAGTGACCATAGAGGAGCTGCAGAGATGAAGCACTGTGGACTGATGGCAGCCCCCATTCCCCATTCCCTTGCTTGGGAGAGGAAGTAGAAGAGAATTGATTGGGAGTGTTTTAGTTTGATTTCAGTTCTC
Source organism: Alectoris magna (assembly GCA_030625065.1). Lineage (NCBI taxonomy): Eukaryota > Metazoa > Chordata > Aves > Galliformes > Phasianidae > Alectoris > Alectoris magna. The sequence continues at coordinate 4,949,584 of CM060560.1, read as the reverse complement.
ACTAGTCTGCTATCAATAGGCAATAAATTGCCTTAATTTCCCTCTGCTGAATCTGATTTACTTGTAATAGTAATTGGTGATGGATCCCTCTGTCCTTATCAGCCCTTAAGCCTTCTCCCATCGTATTTTCTCCCTTCTTCCTTTAAGCAGAGGTATGAGAGTGATATGGTAGATCTCAGCTGCCCATAAAGATGAAACCACCACAATACTACAAACTTAATCATGTTCATAGCAAAAAGAAGACATAAAATTATGATAAATGCATTACATTTAAAAGGGTAGTCCAAGTTTCTTGGTTTTAAAATAATAGAATTAATAGAGAATGATAAAGATTGAAATAAATCACAGGATCACTCTTTAGGATTATTTCCAAGCTTCTTTGCCACTAGCAGTGGTTTCTATTTAATCTTTACCCAATTTTTACTGAAATGTTAATTAGGTGAATTAAGATATCCAGAAGACAGGAAGGGTTCCTGAAAAATATAACTGAAAGTGCTTTCTGTTTTTCAGGTCATGTGTACAGCTTAAAAGCAAGGTGTTGTCACCTTTTGTACAATGCGATTCACATTTTATCTTGATGTTTCACTACAGATAATTATAGTCGAATCATTAAAAGCAAAGGAAGAGAAATCTTATAGCTACAGATTTATGTGTGGCCAGTGACATAGCAAATGAAAGTCAATTTGAAAGAAGTGTGTACAGGAGTGGGCAAAAAGGATGGTGAAAGAAAATAACCTGATTTTTCATTTGGATAAGTGAGAGATGCTGTCAAACATTTTCACCTCCGGGGCTTTTTTTGAATTAGCACTAGTTTGACAGTTGCTGCTGTGAGGTGCCTCAGGATTAAAAGTGTGGAGAATAGAGATGTCATTCTGACTCCAAGAGAAGATGACATTCAGTAGATTTGTATTGGATTGCATCTTTATCACAGTAAAAAGCATGTCTCACTTGTTCTAGTAAGTGTCTTGCTTGCTTTTCATTTTCTGGACACCAAAAAATGCAGAGTGACAGTCCGATTAGCTCTCATTACTTCCATTAATGATTATTCATTCAATTACATTTTAAGGGACATTTATTCCTTAAGATCAGAGATATAGAGGGCAAGACAAGAATGCCATACCAATTATTGTCTTCTATCAGGTGTCCACGTGCAACAGAGAATTTACTGTATTATTCAACCAAAATGATAATTTATTTATTAGTCATCTCTGAATATAAATGTTGTCTCCCATGAGAGTCCTACCTGACTTTGAAACATTTGGTAAACAGCACAGATAATTATATTATCTATGTCTGTTTCTTTCATGAGGAGTCAGTAAAGCAGAAAACGTTTTGTAGGTTTTTTAGGAGCTTCTCCTAATGTTACATGACGGGAGAAAAAAAACAAACATCAAATAGATGACCTTCCCTTTATTTTTGAAAGATTAAAAGGAAAAATAATGGATTAACTGGAAGAGTATTCTCTATATGTCTCAGCTCCTCTTTAATAATGGTAACAATAATAACTCCTTAAAAATGTTTGAAGAGATTTTCCAATTTAGGATCTTATACAAGGATACTACCGAAAAGAAAGAAATCAAGTCAGAGGATACCATGTACAGTATACCTCAAACAAGCTTTTTAATATGTTCAAAATTTTGCAGCTGAAAATGGGATCACCTATACCTATTAGTCGTTTGTGAAATTATGGTATTCCAAATTGATCTGTTTTAATATTCCTCAGTTTTAATATTCCAAAATTAATACATTTTAATATTAAAATTAATACAAAATTAATATGCATAAAATATTAGTAAACTAGGACTCTTTTAAATTAGGTGTTTTAATTAAGTGGCACCTGGAAGGTCGGAAATAAAAAGACTCTTTAAATACGATGAATATGCAGTTCAGAGGAAGAAATAGCACCAGAATTTATATCTACTGCAGTAATACTCTTAAAGCTTACACTTTGGAGCATGCTTTCTGTAAGTATTAGTAAATCACCATTGAAAAGTAATGGATTAAAAAAAAACCTCGCCAAACTTTAGACAAAATTAATACCTTTATTCTTTATCCAGCCCCACGTTTCAGCTGAGATAATTATTTTCTGTCATGATACTCTTACAAGTGGAAACCATATTCCCCACTCAGGCTTTGCTGAGCCTGAATGTATGATAAAAATATTTTAGTCTCCTATGATAAAAAAATAGCCTATTCTTTTTCCTAAACCATTGTATTTTCCCTGAATTTGCTTTTTGATTTGTACTGAAAATGCACTTACTGAATACTCATTGCAGTTAATTTCACATTTGCCTATTTGCCTTTTTCCTGTTGGCCTTACAGCGACTTCTTTTAGACCAGTAATCAGTGAAAGTCTCTTTCAATTTCTGAGGAAAAACTTCTAGCTCAGTTCAGAAATTTTTGTTACTTACCCCTCAATAACTGACATGTTTTTTCATTTTGATTTCTATTCCTTTCCTCCTTTAATCTAATCACTCCTCCAAGGTACTGAGATTGTCTTCTGCAATCCTACTCAGCTTTGCATCAGTAATTTCCTGACCACCTGATTTCAAGATCATTAAAAAAAACTTTCATAAGACTCTTATCCTGGTTAGTCTTTCCTGTTTTCTGTATCATATTCTTTTTATCTAGGACCTTGCTTACCCTTAAAAACTTTTAAGTAATCTTTATATTTTCTCGTTTTGACGTTAACAGCCCATATGGCCATTGGGTACAGCGCTTCAGTCGATTAGTTCTATTATGCTTTGTTACGAGAAACAGATATCTTACAAAGGACAGGTCAAACTAGAATAGAAGAACGTTGCTCTGGGAAATCTATTTTATTTTTTGTCACCTTATCTTGGGATAAAGCAACTTGGCTAACTGAAATACATAAATTAGCTAAATGAGAAGAAAAAGAAGTATTTTTATGATGACAGTGCTTCAATAACAATTATAGCAGTTAAACTAGTGAGAGAACTTAATGCATGTATATATTTCAGCCTGTAGTTCAGAGGTATATACTGAGCATGTAAAGTGGACTGCGATCAGATGAGAATGAAAAACCAAGATTGTTGTCCAAAGGGAGTAGCAGTTTTTTCTGTATTCTTTCTTTGCCATGATCTCCTGCTGTTAGTTTGAGCAGGCCTCACAGAAAAGCATTTATATCATGTTTTGATTGCCAGCAAGTCAAGCTGTCATGTTAAAATGTTTCTTTGTTTTGCTTTTTTTTTTTTTTCTCCTAGAAAGCTCATTTTATTTCTGCTATGAATAAACTCAAACTGCAATCAGATATCCTAACATTTTTTAGTATGTTCTGAAATTTCAATACCACAGTTGAACTTTTCACCTAGGACTTGTCTCTAATTTCCATGTACAAGTGCATGATTAAACAATCTAAAAAGATACAGAAAATATATGGGTGTTTATGACATTAAAGTGATGTAATTTTTTTATGGATTGGATTACTTGTTATTTTCCTTTGAATCTCTTTTTTTCTTGAAAAATGTTTGTCACATCTATAGGAATGAAAACTGAGCTTATGCACTGAGGTTAAGAACAGGCTGATAGGATTTCCCTCGTCTCTACACCTTGCCCCACCCTTGAAGAGCTTGCTTGAAAATTTGAAGGAATAGGTTATTTCTCATGTTGAACCATTCACAACTCTCTCTTCTACAACTGTCAGCACTGAAGTTCCTTGTATTTGTATATCCACTGAACTTGAGATCACTGACTTGCTTACTTTAAACCAAAACTATTAGTAAATATTTGCCACATTCTGCCATAATTGACCCTAAACAGTATTTGAAATGGTGTAAAAGAGTGGAAAGGCACTTAATGCTATTGTAGCGATGCGTATTTTGGGCATGCAGGTCTGCAAAGTTGCTGCAAAATTTGGAAGAACATCAGGACAGAAAACTGAATGTGATGTAGTATATCAGTGCAATGCAGGACAAGGAGAAGAAAAAGCTGACATGAACTTCAGCTACATCAAACCTTTCATTCTGTTGCGGTTGCTTACCATTAATTCATGTTTCTCCAAAGCACTTTCCTTATCAAAATCACTGAATTATCCTTAGTTTTTTGAATGGAAATTATATTTCTATAAGAAAGTATGGATTTCTCGTTCATGTATATATATTTTTCTAAAAATCTACATGAAATTACTTTAGTGAGCCTTTTCTAGGCAATGATAAATTGGCATAGAGCATTGCTGTTATTTGTTATAATGTTTATGAAGTGCTATAATGTTTACAGAGGTGCTTCTGGAGCAGCCAGACATACACCTCTACTGTCCTAAGCACTGGGAAGACAGAATGATTTACGATCGTGCCTTAAATTGCTTTCATTGTGAATAGAAAAACAGGCAACAGATTAATGGAAAAGATGGTATATTACTTGGCATATATGTGAAAAAAAAAACAGTTTGGAACTTACTGCGTTTATTCTACACTTATTTGGAAAGAGACATTCACAAAATGAAACACAAAAGGAAGTTTTTAAAAGACACAGTACAGGAAGGACCTTAAAGAGAGAGGAGAGAAGGATAAGTAGATCCTGTAGATGGTAAAAGAATTGTGGAGACTGTGAAAAAAGATCAGTAGGAGGATAAACTGAATTGCTATTACAGACTAACTTTCAGGTCTAGTATAAACAGACTGTATTGCCTTTCCCATAAGTTCATAGATTTAAGTTAAAATGGAAAATTTAAATTACATGGCTAGATGAGAAGTAACCACACTTGGCCAAAGAATGGACTTCTGTTCGCTACAAAGTATTTAGGATATCAAAAAGCTTCCAGATGAATTTTATTATCATTCCGTAGCAAATACGGTGAAGCGTCTCATGAACATTTTATCATTTTCATATTGCTTCATGTGTTCTGTAAAATTCATCTTGAAACAAAAGGGTTTCAGAAATATAAAACTTTTTGTTCCAGGAAATAAATAATAATAATAATAATAAAAAAAAAAACACAACAAAACAAACAAAACAAAACAAAACAAAAGCATTTTCAAATAGTTTTCTTTTCTCTACAATATTCTATTTTGTAATTTTGTCCCAAACTGAAATCATTTCACATGAAGAAATGCAGACTGGTTTTCTCTGAATAGGAGTGAATATGAGAAAACTATTTGCATGGAATTTTCCCAGACAGCTCTTTTATTACAGTCTTCAATTTCCTGTGCTGGAGTTATAACTTTAATTAATTTTATAAACGGAAATTTAGTATAAAAATTCAAGCCACGCTGTGAATATGGCAGGAGAAGGACTGGTCAGTTCTGCATTTCACTTCTTGACCTCCTTCTATAATCAAGTGAAGGGTGGGTGAGGGAAAAGCTGTTGATGTAGTCTACCTAGATTTCACTGTCTCCTACAGTATTCTCCTGAAGAAGCTGGCAGCCTGTGGCTTGGACAGGCACACTCTCTACTGGGTAGAGAACAGTCTGGATGGCCGGGCCCAGTGAGTGGTAGTGAATGGAGTTGAACCCTGCTGGTAATCAGCCATGAGTGGTGTTCACCAAGAGCTGCTATAGGGGTCTGTCCTGTTCGGTATCTTTATAGATGACCTGGATGAGGGTCATATGAGGACCTGGAAAATTGTTCAGAGAAGGGCAATGAAACTGGTCTGGAGCACAAGCCTTATGAGAAGTGGCCGATGGAACTAGAATTATTTATTCTGGAGAAGAAGAGATTTAGGGGAGACCGTATCACTCTATACAACCTGAAAGGAAGTTGTGGTGAGGTGAGGCTTGGCCTCTTCTCCCATGTAACCAGCAATAAGACTAGAGTGAATGGCCTCAAGTTGCACCAGGAGGTTCAGGTTGGATGTTAGGAAGAATTTCTTCTCCAAAAGAGCGGTCATTCATTGGAACAGGCTGCCAGGGAGGTGGTGAACTTACCAGCCCTGCAGGCATTCAAGAAATGTTTAGATATACTAAGGGTTTAGCGGAAAATATTGGTGATATGTGGACGGTTGGACTGGATGATCTTGGAGGTCTCTTCCAACCTTGGTGATTCTGTGATTCTGTGATTCTATGCATTCTGTGAGCTGGAACCTGTGCTCTGCAGGATGTCTAATGGATATGCTATTGGACCCAACAACTTACTGATCAAGGACTCTGAGCAGATCTAAGTAAGCAGATCCATTTATAAAGGCATGAGTTGACCCATTCACTTCTGCTCCACACTATGAGTATTTAAATGGGCTTTAGCTTACTGGTTAGAAAGGGAGTTTCTCTCTCTTTCTGCAGGAAATGACAGCTCAAACTGATATAATTTTCATTTAATGTTGCCTCTCACATTTACTTTTGGTTAGGGAAAGTGAAATAATAAATCTTCAAATTGCTGCTCAGTCTTACTGGAATTTGAGAAATCAGAAAAAAGAATTCCTGGTGGTATAGACAAGTAATCCATTGCCATAATTTGGTTGTTGATGATTCTTTGTGGATGGGTGATGATTTCTTGTGGAAATCAGCAACACTGATTTCACTTGTATTAGTATATTCATTTCTGTGAAATCTTAATAGAAAACTAATACATCTTTACATTTTTAGGTGTTTGCTTTTTGTAAAGAACGATGATATGCAGCATGTAGAATTGCATGTATCTCTCTACTAGAGCAACACAGAAGAGAAGGTGTCATTGAGAATTCTGTTCCTTCTTGGTTTCACCATTTTCTGAACAACGCATTTGGGACATGCACAGTGATTGTACAACACTGCTTTAGCAAACTGAGAATGTAACTGCTGGTAAATCATCATTCTTCCATCAAGTGCAGAAAACACTTCCATGATAGAGAACATATGAGATATTGAATGGCATAGCTTTATTCTCTTCAACAGCTTTATCTTTCATGTGTTGTAATTACATTTCATTTCTGTGAAACTTTCTTTATTTCTTCTCATAGTAATCATATAGGAAAAACAACAAAAAGTTGTATGCATCCATACAGTGAATTTGAATGACAGCTGATCTTGACTGAAGACCAGAATAATTACATTTTGAAGGTATTTCAGGCAAGAAAGTCTGATCAAAGAAAGCCCTTTAATGTTACACCATTTTTGGAGTGGAGTGGCACATTTAATAATTATATGAAATGACTTTAATTTTCAGCACCTTTCCTACACCTTTTTCATTTCCATTTAATTGACAGGATAAGAATACTTAATGCCCAAACCAGAAATGCTAATATTCATAACCATCAAACTTCTTGTATTTTCTCAGTGTAACTCTATGACTGAAAAAAAAAAAAAAGAAAAGAAAAAGAAAAAAGAAATATATATATATATACTACCTAAGTTATTTCTTCTGTTGTCTTCTTTTAAGTATAAAAAAAAAAAAAGAAAAGAAAAAAAAATACATTGCAGTAGATTTACTAATCCTGCAACTAGGTTAATAATCCAAAAGGTATCAAAAGATGTACTGAAGATACAAAATTCCTTTTAGAAATATTAAAATGAAAATGAAAGTGTAGTATAATTATTTTATTCATATTGATTTATCTATCTTTTAAATAACATATATACGTTTCAAATCTCCATATGTCAAATAGCTGTCAACACACAGAATAAAAATCATAATTCTGTTCTATGAAAGAATATCTGAAAGTGAAAGTAATACTTAATTTTCTTTGTATTTAAGTAGCATCGCTGGAATTGGCTGAGATGGCCCAGACATACTGCCCTGTAACACAAGGAATCAATGCATTTTGGTATCTTCCACTGCAGGCTGTGGTTTCTTCCATAATATTTGCCTCTAGAAAGAATTTCCTTTATGACTCTTTCAAAAGGTCAGAAGCATCTTCCAATGCTTAAAAAGCATCTGTTTCTATTTTTAGATTCTCCTTAAAGATTTACTAAGCACCTTGTCTATAAATGAGGGAATGGATCACTAATCACAAAGGGATAGCTTCACAAAATTTGAAATATTTTTAATTTGATTTCATTACGGCATTCTTCTACTCTTAGAAAATTCATTCAACTCCTTCAAATGTAAGCAATATTAAAATATCTTTTCGATCTTCAGTTTAATTCCACCAAGATCCTCCACTGTGAGATTAAATATTCAGGTCTATGTTCCTTTAGAGAGAAGGAAGAAAACACAACAACCTATAGACTTTTACTACAAAACTATGTTGTGTCAGCACATACCCACAAAAGGTACTTATCTTTAGTTTCATGCTTTGTGGTTTTTTCCTCTCTCAAAATGAACTGTACATTTCTAACACGTTTAAAATGAATATTTATTGCATAATATGCATAGGTCTGGGACATACAGTTGTGAACAAAATTGGTGCTTTTTGCATTGTTAAAAAGTTTGCCATTTTCCAATATCAAGTGAGAGCAGCATTAAGTATTTCATTTCTGTCACTTGTGCTAAAGGAAATGTGTGCTGTAAAGGTTAGTGAATTAGTTCTCTCGGGTCCCATTCCTGCCAACTAAAATCTGAATTCTGTTATGCAGGGTTTTTTGCACACTAGGAGAAAGTGCTGAGCACACTTTCTGTTTCATGAATAAACGTCAGTGAACTGTATTAAACCATTAAGCACACAGAAATGTTGTTGGAACTCACCTTGGCATGGCAGAGAACAGAGTGAGTGACCTAATAAATCATCCCTGAGCATCAGCTTTAAGATTTGGTAAACTGTGCTACAGAATTAGCTTCAGCTCCATTACAGGGCTCTTGCATAGGGGTTCTTTTTTGACAGATTATGTATAACCTAGCCCAGATGAACAACACCTTTCAAAATAAAGGTGGGAGGAAGAATCAGAAAAGAAGGCACAAATAATGTCTTTAGATTCCCCCTATTTAATTTTTCATTCACAACCATCTCTCTGTTTCAATCATTTCTACTTCTGCAAAACACAAGAAATGAGCTGGTTCAATATAATTGTACAAGATTTTATATCTGTATCACCCCCAGAGAAAGTGTCTATATTTTTTCATTGATACTCTTCTGCATGTGAATACCAATTTTGCCTTCAAATTCTTTTGGGTACTGAAAATAGCCAGTGGTTGATATTAATTATTGAATGTGACTTGTAGTCTAGCTGAGATTTCAGGAGATATGAGACAAAGGGCTGATGAAAGGATTGCTGTAGGCTAATAGTATCATTTCCAAGATGGGAGAAAAAGTCTTCTGCACATCCCATTCTCTCTTTTCTTAAAGTATGTCAATAGCAAAAAAGAAGACCAGGGAAAATGTGGGCCCACTCCTTAATGGGGTGGGTGCCCTGGTAATGAAGGACACCACCAAGGCAGTGTTACTGAACACATTATTTGCTTCCATCCTTATTGCTGACTGTGTAGAGAAAGGAAGATGGCCCTTTGGTTGAGAAGAGTCTGGTCAGAGATCATCTAGACGAACTTCTTAGAATCATATAATTGCTCAGGTTGGAAAAGATCTTAAAGATCATGAAGTCCAACTTCAATCTAACCATACTAGCCTAACGCTAACAACCCTCTGCTAAATCATGTCCCTGAGCACCACATCCTAAAGGTTTTTAAACACATTCAGGAATGGTAACTCAACCACCTCCCGGGGGAGCCTATTCCAGTGCTTAACAACCCTTTCTGTAATGAAGTTTTTCTTGATATTCAACCTAAACCTCCCCTGGTGCAACTTGAGTCCATTTCCACTCTTCCTGTCACCTGTCATTGGTGAGAAGAGATCATAGAATCATAGAATTGCTCAGATTGGAAAAGACCTTAAAGGTCATCAAGTCCAACCACAACCTAATCAAACTACCCCAACTCTAACAACCCTCTGCTAAATCTTGTCCCTGAGCACGACATCCAAATGGTTTTTAAACATATACAGGGATGGTGACTCAACCACCTCCTTGGAGATTCCAGTGCAGACCAACCCCACTCTCACTGTAATCACCTTTCAGGTATTTGAAGAGAGAAATAAGGTCTCCCCTCAGCCTCCTCTTCACAAGACTTAGCGGCCCCTCAAATCCATGAGCCTCAATGGTATGCACCCCCAAGGCCTTAAGAAGCTGGCAGAAGTGATTTCTAAGCTGCTCTCAATAATCTCTGAAAGATCATGGAGAATGTGAGAGATGCCTGAAGGCTGGAGGATAGCTAGTGTCACACCACTCTTCAAAAAGGGCAAGAAGAAGGACTCAGGAAACTACAGGCCATTCAACCTCACCTCCATCCCTGGGAAAGTGGTGGAACAACTTGTTCTGCATTCCATCTCCAAGCAAATGGAAGATAGATAAGAAGGTTATCAGAAGTAGTCAACATGGGCTCACCAAGGGGAAATCATGCTTGACTAATGTGATAGACTTCCATGATGTCATGACCAACTGGGTAAATAAGGGAAGAGTAGTGAATGTTGTGTACCCTGACTCTGAGCAAGACTTTAGACACTGTCTTTCACAACATCCTCATGGGTAAGTTTAGGAAGCATGGGATAGATGAGTGGGGAGTTTATGGAGTTGCAATCTATGGAGATATTCAAGACCTGGATGGTTTCCTATGCAACCTTCTGCAGACTATTTGCTTTATCAGGAGGGTGGGACTAGATAATCTCCAGAGGTCCCTCTCAACATATATGATTCTGTGATTCTCTTTCCATTTCTTCCAAAGAAATGCGCAGGGGAGAGCACTCAGGTACATCTGCATTGCAACCTCATGGTCATGATGTTTACTGATTTATTCAAGATTTATATCAGATATTTGGAAAAATAAGGTGAGAAAAATGTATTAGTTCTTTTCCAATGTAACATACAAAACTGTAGTTAAAAATATGCCCATAAAACAGCCCCTTTCCCTGGTCCTGTTGGGTGCTTCAGGCCAAAGCCAGCCTGTGATAGAATAGAGGGGTAAATTCTGAAGAACTGCTTAGCTGTGAATCTGAATCTTATTAAGCACATTTGAAGACGAACCATCATTAACATCTTCCTTGAAAAGACTCAGCCTTTAATTGTCAAGGGAGAACCCAGTCAAGAAGTAGGTCCTTATTATCGTGTAAGGTTAAACACTAAGGGACATTTACTCTGCAGCCAATAAATAAACAAAGAAAAGTGTTTATATATATATTCGTGTGTGTGTAACGCATATAAAGATCTCCACATATTTGTTCTAGCCTTAAACTCTATCAAGTCTGGAAAATATATCTTTATTTGAGCTAATATGGAGAAAAATGTTATGTATTCATAGTTCAGAGATAATATGCCAAATACTAAGTATTTTCAATATTTTTTTTACTATTTTTTACTATATTTTTTTAAAAGACTTTTTTTTTTTTTTTGGCCTGTTTTACCTTGAGGGATCAGCACATAATTAGATGTTTTCCTTAGTGAAACAGAATAGACTAGTGAACATTGGCACAATGGTGAAGCGGTGAAGATACAGTTCAACAGATGAAGCAGATGGGAAATTTCTTGAATTTGCCATCTTACACGAAGAAAAGTACAGCATGCATATGAGCTGGCAACTTGCCGTTACTCTACTGGTACCCAGCTGGCCTTAGGAAATAACTATGTACATTTTTCTCTTCAATACATACATCTACTCCTTGAGAAAATCAAGGAAGGATAGAAAGAGTTCTTAACTGTGACAATTAGAGCAAAATTACAAGATTAAAATTATTTCATTTTTATAGCACAAGATCAATAATCCTATTAGTTGTTAATGTATTTATGCTCCCTAGGCAACTGCATTATACCTGCACACTTTCAGCACTGAGTTAACACTGCCTGATAAAAGTATTCAGCCTCCAGTATAATTGTAATTTACTTGTGAGATGGAATTATTTTTATCACGTGAATGATAAAGCTCTATTCCATTTTGTACTGATATACTGCTCTTACATGGAGTGCCAGATCAGCAGGAAGAGACCATGAAGACACTTCAAGGGGAAAGGGAAAGACAATAATATACAGAAAGGATATATCTATTAAAATTCAAAGATATACAACAGCACCATAATTTGCAAAGACACCTGAGTTTTCCAAGACTTCTGTCAGCATTATTCAAGTCAAAGCAATAATGTTCAGACTCTTTTAAAGAGTTCATTTTGTAGGTTGAATTTGGGATGACCAGAGGACACAAGTGTGATGAGGTGAATACACAGAAGATTGAAGAAGAGTTTGTAAGCTTAAGCACAGTTAATTTTTCCAGCTATATGTCTAAAAATGAAACAAAAGAAAACAAAAAAAATCCAGAACAGTTAATCATGATCTTTGTCCTGTTCAGATTTGTTCAAACTGCTTTATACAGAGTAGTTAAAGAACATTAGAATACTGATGATTTAAATAGTATTGCTGCTTTTATGTATGCATATAGATGAATGTATTTTTATATGTATGCATATATTTAGATGGTTTTGTGTATATACGTGGTACAGGCAATTGCATTAGGACTCTATATCCTGACTTGCTCAAGGTCCTTTGAAACTGATTCTTCTTCATGCTTTACTAAGGAGACTATTTAATTTTCCACTGGCAAGCTTATTTTTGCTTTATATATTGCATCAGTATGCTGTTAGGGAAGGCATCAGTAGGCAAGGAAGAGGATCATGTCATGAGTTCTTCTCCTGTGTGTTGTCATTAGACCTGAGCAAACTGTTGCTGTGGGCCAATACCATGGATTTCAGTTTGCATACTATAAATACAAAGAGAACTTTAGTAGAATAATTTTTATGACAGCAGTAACTTCTTGCAGATGTGTTGGGGTCCCACCAAATTTTGAGGAAAAGCAGTTACAGTGATGCACTTTGAATTATTCCATTTTCCACTTCTCTATTCACTTATACCTAACAGTGCCCCAGGTAAGAGATTGGAAAAAAAGAGAAAGAAAGAAAGAAAAGCAAAAAAAAGTACGTTGAATGGGCAGTTAGAAAAACCAGCCAACCGAACAAACAAAACTCTTTTCCTTGGCAAAGATTTGATTTTACGCTGGTGTAAAACAAAGTCAATAAGGCTCTTCAATCATGAAAGTATGAAAGTGATGTGCATGTACATTGCAAACGGCTGCTTTCTTGCAATACCAAGCAGTGTGTATACATGATTGAACAGAAGTATGCATCATCCTTGGAAAATAGGAGGTACGAGGAGAAGGAGGCCCCATTTTTCAGTCTGCTTCAGAAAATACAAGAAATATCCTACCAACATGGTCAAAGAATTTCTAAGTCTCTGAGAGCAACTGTAAAAGACTGCATAGGGAGGGTATATAATCTGACCCTTGTATGCAGACAACTCCTTTAAACTTCCCTACATCTGCAGTTATTGCTTGAGGAATGTTAGAGGGCACACACCTCCCTATTCCCTTCCCAAAAAAATAGAAACATTAGATGCAAGAGACTTATAGAGGTCAGCTAGTCAACCTTTTACTCAGTGCGCAAATGTTGCTAAAGCTAGGTCAGGTCAGCAGTGACTATTTGAAAATATCTGGAAAACCTCCAGGGATGAAGATCCCACAGTCTCCCTTCCTCCTATTTCAGCATTGTGCAACTCTTCCAGTAAAAATGATCTTTCTGATGTCTGGTCTGAACCCTCAACAGCTTGTATCCACTGAACTTTATTCTACAATCTGTCACCACAAGCATTGGGCTCCATCATCTCTGTAACTCATCTTGAAATAACTGCAGGCTGTTATGAGACTCCTTCTTTGACTCATTCAGAATAAACACTTCCAACACCCTTGAACTTCCTATGTTGTGAGCTCTAGGTTAATTGCATTAGTTGCTCTTTGCTGACTTAGGTTTCTCTATGTGCTTCTTGAATTTGAAGGGTCCAAGAATGAACACTGTGTTCCTTGTGTAACTTCACCACTTTTAATGAGAATACAAACTCTCAGTCTCCTGCCACGTTCCTTCTCTTGTACGTAAATATGAAGCATTCATTGCTTAAGGGCTCTTGGCTTGTGTTAAACTCAGCATTCACAATGCTCACATCCTTTTCAGAATAATTCTTGCTGCAGCTGAGCCCCATCTGTACCAGTAAATAGCTTTACTCTGTACACGTGTGAAACTTGCTCTTCTCCTTGTCAGACTGTATGACAAGGTGTTTCTGCTCGCTCATTCTTACTGTTCATCAGAATCCCTACAGAATTAGGATTAATTTTTTTTGCTTTAACACTCACTCAATAATGGAGTATTGACTTTGCTCACTGGATATCTAATTTATCTCATTTAATTTGTCTGCTTAATTTCTTTAATCCTTTCTGAACCTCTGAGTCTCCACAGTCTCCACTGGCGACAAGTTCCAGCACATTATTTCTTTCCTCATATGCATTTGACGCCTAAATAATAATAATAATAATAACAATAATACAGTTTTTAATATTCATAGCAAAGTCCACAAGTTACAAATTATATTGTAGCTTCCTCCAATCTTTTTTTTTTTTTTTTTTTTACCTATTAAATCTGCCCTGCTTGGAGGAGCTGCAAGTCCTGCCTCAAGCTGAGCTACATCCCCATGGCAAGCAGGGATGAGGAGTATGGTGAAGCATAAATGATTTCCAGACCTGCTGAGTACCTGAGATGTTAAACTTCTTGGGACTAAGGCACCTTACTTGCCATGGACAGATGCTGGGTATACTAACAGCCTCTTCTACTACCTCAGAGTGGCTGCTTGGAGCCTCAGTGGTTTCCTCATTTTCAGGATGATCCTCTGGACTTGTAACCTTTTCTTGATCCACTTCATGATTTCTCTTAAATTTACCACACAGGAACTGAACTGCAAAGGCAAAACTGAGACACTAACACTTGATGTCTGAATCGGACTGAGCATTTGGTGCACCTGTCCCTTATTAACAGGTGCAGCTTATTTGGTGCACCTGTCCCTTATTAACGATGGTATATGACTATCGTTAACATATGAGGTCCATGGAGACATGATTTTCCATATATGATCAGTTCTGCTTTCTTTCTTATCTTTCATAATTAAGTACCTAATTCAACGTAACACCTAAGCGCATCCATCAACACCTTCTTTGTGTGTTTTCCTGAAGAATTATGATATATACAATCTAGCATACTGCTGAATTAGGACCTAAATGGAGCAACTACTCATTTGTCAGATATACTTAATGATTTATTTTATTTTTTAAGTTCCTCTGTTTGTTTACGGAAACAATGACTTTACAACATGGTACAATGCCACAGCTTCAGGAAGGTTCTGAACCGTTTGGTCACTCTTTCAGATAGAATGAGGAAATGATGTCAGTGCAGCCAAACATATACCTTCTTGACTAGGGAGAGAGAAGGAAAATAATTAGCCTCTTTGAGAACAGGAAACAAATAAAAAAGTCTTTCTTTCTTTAGAAATTTCTCAGAAGAACCTGTACACCATAGGGACCAGAGAATCCTTTGTATCACTTACCGAAGTTGTCAAGTAAAGATTTCAACGTCAAGTGATTTATCAGGAATGGAAAATGTAACAAGTCAGAAATCTTTCAAGGAGTGGAAGTAATAGCTGTAACTTTTCATTCTTCAGCTTCTATCACAAGAGATTCTTCACTACGGAAGTACGTTTTTAGTCAAAATTCTCTAAGCTGATCTCTCTCTCCTTTTTTATTTATTTATTTTTTTAAGAGTGCTCGTTAAGTTTTAGCTTACATTTGAGTACAACTCATGTAAATGAGTTTAATGCTACACCATTAAAGGGAGTATGATAGATCACCCCCACCTTGCTAAAATCAGCATTCACTTTAATTTTATGAAATTTATGGCTAGTTTCAAACTGCTACAAGCAGAAGTAAATAGTACACTACTGAAAATCTTGAAAATCCAAATAACTTGGATTATAACTGAATTTTGGACATAGCTAGTCCAACATTCTGATCAGGTCAGTCTCAACTACATAAGGTTGATTTGATCAACTAGATCAACCAAAACAAATTGTCCTGTTAAATTTTGAATATCATCAAACAGAACACTGCAAAGCTTTTCTGCGCATGTTTTCCAGAGCTTGACTACCCTCTTACTGAAAAGATTTTGCCTCATATATAGCCAGATTTTCCTCTCTGCATCTTCTCATTGTCCTGAAGGCCACAAAGACGATCAAACAGCTGGATCACTTCTCCTATGAAGATACGTTGAGGGAGTTGGTGTTGTTTAACTTGGAAAAAAGAAGGTTGCAGGGAGAAGTCATAGTGGCCTTCCAGCACTTGAATGGAGTTTGTAAGCAGGAGAGGGGGCCTGATATTTTACAAAGTCTAGTAGCGATAGAACAAGGGGGAATGGCTTTAAACTAAAAGAGGAGTGATTTAGGTTAGATTTTAGAAAGAAATTCTTTACACAGAGGGTGGTGAGGCCTTGGTAGAGGCTATCCAGAAAAGCTGTGGGTGCCCCATCCCAGAGGTGCCCAAGGCCTGATCTGTTAGGTAGCAACTCTGCCCATGAAAGGGGGCTTGGAATTAGATGATCTTTAAGGTCCTCTCCAACCTAATCCATCCTATGGTCCTATGATAATTTAGAAAGTCTGAAGTAATGCGACCCTTTTAATTTGTCTTAAGGATGAACAAAACCAATTCTTTCAACATCTTTCAGTGTACTACTGGACTTGCTCCAGTATGTGAACACCTATGGCCAGCTGAGCTAATGTAAAGACAATGTGCTTATGATAATTTCTGCAAATTTCAGGTAGAGCATAGAGAAACAATGTCATTTGTTTGTTGTTTGAAAATAGACCATTATTTGAAAATAGGGAGTAAATTTTGCCTCTAGAAGTAGTTTTTTATTCAAGGTTGAAAGTCCTGTGTCTGTTCAGTCTGGAGAAGAGAAGACTGAGAGAGTATCTCATAACTGTTTATAAACATCTAAAGTGCGGAAGTCAAGTCTATGGGGACAGACTATTTCAGTGGCATGCAGCAATAGAACAAGAGGCAACAGACAGAAACTGGAACACAGAAAGTTCAATACTAACACAAGGAAGAACTTTTATTACTGTGAGAGTAATGGAACCCTGGATCAGGCTGCCCAGAGAGGTTGTGGATTCCCCTCTGGAGATATTCAAGGCCCACCTGGATGCCTAACTGTGCAACCTGCTGTAGGGAACCTGCTTTAGCAAGCAGGTTCAACGTGGTCTCTAGAGGTCTTTCCCAAACTCTACAATTCTGTGATTCTCTAAAATTTACTCATTTCAATTTGTACTTAAACAGGTGTTTGAACAAGTGGTGTCCTAAACAGCTTTGATTGGACAGTTTATGTAATAATTTGAACTTTTGGTCAGAGAAGCAGGAAGAAGTTGAACTACAAGACAGAAGTGGTTTTCTACATTTAAATGATTGAGACTTTGTTTTAACCCAAGGAAAAAATAAAGGCAGGAGATAAATAGAAAGCCACATGAAATTGTTCTGCTTCACAATTTTTACTCCATTTTCTCCATGCAAAGTCAAAAGTGCATTAAAAAGTAATATTGTGCTGAGCTCACAAATATGCAAACGTCTCTAGATATCTTGTCTCAATAAAGTTTATAGAATGCATTCCCAGAGGTCTGACAACAAAACAGAATAAATCGCAAGGCTCATAAAAAGATAATGCATGCCATTTTTTTGCTTACATAAACACAAACAAATACAGCAAGAGGCAGGAGTGACTCTGAGAGGCAACTTCAAATCACACTAGTTTCTTCTATCATCATACATATTCATAATGATTACACTAAGTCAGAAATAAATAGCAGGTTTTGTCAAGCACATTTTAAATATAAAATAATTAAAAGATTAAAATAAGATAAAAGAAGATAAAATCCTGCTTTCTTGAAAGTTCTGTAGCATACTGTCTTTTCCTTTTTGTTGACAGTTATTCAGATGAGCTGTTCTGGATTATATTCTGCGGTGAATCCCTTATAAAAAATAAATAATTAAAAAATTCCTACTTGTTACAGTGCAGCAGAAATCTACCAGCAAATTCCATTACTAACTCAAAAAGAAATGCAACTGCATAGTGTTATATATTCTGAGCACTGCGATCCCAGGGAAATCCTCTTCTACATCATAAATTGGGGAACTTACTTTCCTTTTCTGTAGCTTTACTCAAACCACAAAAAGAGCCAGGATTTCCCTTGCTGATGTGATACTGGTTCAAAGTGAATTCAGCAGAAACAAATGAATATCTCAACATTATTACATAATCACATAATCACAGAATCACCAAGGCTGGAAAAGACCTCCAAGACCAAATGTACACATACCACCAATATTGCCCACAACACCACGTTCCTAATTACCACATTTACACAGTTACTGTACTTCTGTAGTGCATATATTCCGTGGGCAGCTCATTCCAGTGCCTGATCACTCTTTTGGAGAAGAAATTTTTCCTGACATCCAACCTGAACCTCCCCTGGTGCAACTTGAGGCCATTCCTTCTAGTCCTATCACTAGTTATATGGGAGAAGAGGTTGACCTCCACCTCGTCACAACTTCCCTTCTGGTAGTTGTAGAGAGTGATAAGGTCTCCCCTAAATCACCTCTTCTCCAGAATGAATATTCCCAGTTCTGTCAGCTACTCCTCACAGAATCACAGAATCACAGAATGACCTGGGTTGGAAGGGACCTCAAGGATCATGCAGTTCCAACCCCCCTGCCTAGCAGGGCCACCAAACATACACATTTACTAGATCAGGTTGCCCAGGGCCCCGTCCAACCTGGCCTTGAGCACCTCCAAGGATGGGGCATCCACAACCTCCCTGGGCAGCCTGTTCCAGGGCCTAACCCCTCTCCTAGTAAAGAACTTCCCCCTAACATCCAACCTAAATCTTCCCTCCTTCAACTTGGAACCATTTCCCCTAGTCTCGCTATCGTCAGCCCTTTCAAAGAGTTTATTCCCCTCCTGGGTGTAGGTTCCCTTCAGGTATTGAAAGGCTGCAATGAGGTCACCCCGCAGCCTTCTCTTCTTCAGGCTGAACAAGCCTAACTCCCTCAGCCTGTCCTCATAGGGGAGGTGCTCCAGCCCCCTGATCATCTTCGTGGCCCTCCTCTGGACCCTTTCCAAAATCTCCATGTCCTTCTTGTACTGAGGGCTCCACACCTGGACACAGTACTCCAGATGGGGCCTCACAAGAGCCGAGTAGAGAGGGACAATCATCTCCCTATCCCTGCTGACCACCCCTCTCTTGATGGAGCCCAGGATCCCATTTGCTTTCCGAGCTGCCAGAGAACGCCAACATGGCCGCAGCGGCTCCGCCGGACCCCCGGCTGCTCCTGACCGCGCTGCTGCTCCTGCCGCCGCCGGGCCCGCTCTGCGCCGCCGGGCCCGAGCTGAGCCGCCGCTTCACCGAGAGCAAGCGCTGCGCCGACCCCGAGTGCAGCAAGCTAATGTGCCGAGGGAAAGCGATGAAGGATTTTCAAGGTCCGGACTGTCGTTTTGTAAATTTTAAGAAAGGAGAAACTGTATACGTGTATTACTCCTCGTAAGTCTTGTGCTCCAGACTCCTTACCAGCTTCATTGCCCTTCTCTGAACAGTGTCTTTCTTGTAGAGAGGGGCCCAAAACTGAACACAGTACTCAAAGTGCAGCCTCATCAGTGCTGAGAAGGGAGGGATGATGACTTCCCTGCTCCTGCTGCCAACACTATTTCTGGTACAAGGCTGAAGAATTCACTTTCAGTGGCCACTTTGTCTAATATCATGAATCCCTGGAGCAGTGTATGTCACGGGAAAGCAGAGGTGTATCTGCATTAGCAGAGTAATCTGTTTAATAATAGTGGTCATCGTAGTTGAAGTTGGTCTTGATTTCTCTAAAATGTCACAATTGTGATCTAGTTCAAATTTCCATGTTAAGACACCAAAATGGAATACTGGTTTTGTTGTGTTTGTGAGGTTCTAATGATATGAGACAACTCTTAAGAAATAATGTCTTTCAGTAGATTAACTGATAGTTTTTTTGAGGTTGGCGGCATTGGAAGAGAGAGATGACTTTTTACACACATACCTCCTTTTAGGTCTGAAATATGTGCAGGAAGGTTAAGCTTTGTAGCTAATTGTATTCATATTCACATGAAAATAACCATCACAAGACATTCTGGCTGCAGAGTTGCTCTAAAGTTTCCAAAAAATAGTAATATGTAAAAAACATTCTGGAACTGCCTGATTTAAAATGGTATCACAGAATCACAGAATTATAGGGGTTGGAAGGGACCACCGGAGATCATCAAGTCCAACCCCCCTGCCAAAGCAGGTTCCCTACACCAGGTCGCACAGGTAGGCATCCAGGCGGGTCTTGAATATCTCCAGAGAAGGAGACTCCACAACCCCCCTGGGCAGCCTGTTCCAGTGCTCTGTCACCCTCACCGTAAAGAAGTTCTTGCACACATTCGTGCAGAACTTCCTATGCTCCTACATACAGAATGGGTGCAAAATGTATTGCCTATCTTTAGTTCATTTATACAATTATCTCAGGACCTTAAATTCACTGGGAGTAAGGATTGGAGGTAAAATGGTGGAAAAAGGGCAAAGAAAAAGAGAGAACGCAAAAGAAATTCAATTCAATGAATGACTTGCTCCTGGATTAATCTAGTCCAGACCATCAAAGCTAGATTAGATGTATTTTTTTCTTTGCATCACTATTTTCCATTGCTTTGCTATTATGACGTATCATCATGTGAGCTCTATCAATAATATTTCAATATTTACTATTGTAGTAATGAACAGATGAGGGTAGTTTTTACTATATTTTCCCTATATCTGAGAAATATCAGTATCTTCAGGATACTTTTCAACACATTATAGTGTGGCTGGCATGTTATAATTCTTCCATTTACGTTAAAATGACTGCTGCAAAACAAAGTAATGTCAACCTATTTTACGGTGATCTTGCCTAAAAGAATAAGTACGCATGGACATGTTCTATTATCAACAGTAATGGAACAATTACAGTGTAAATCAATGTGATGTTTCAGAGTACCTATAATTTGCATATTATATGTGGGTTTAAACTTCCTGAAGGTATTTAAAATTGAATTATACGAGCAAGAATGTACTTTTTGTAAGGCAAATTGAGATTCTTTCAGCAGCTGGATTACAAACAAGGAACCGTATCATTCAATTTTTAAGGCTTCAGGCTATCATCAAATTGAAACAAGTTTCATACATTGGCTGGAGCACCTCTCTTATGATGAAATGTTGAGGGAGTTCAGCTTGTTTAGCTTGGAGAGGAGAAGGCTCCAGGGAGCTCTGGAATTTGAAAGGAGCTTATAAGCTGTCTAGAAAGAGACCTTTCCTAACCTCAACCTGACCCTTTCCTAATGCAGCTTCGTGCCCTTCCCATGAGTCCTATCTCTGTCACCAGAATGCAGAGTTCAGTACTGCCCCTCTGCTCCCTCTGAGGAGATGCAGGCCGCCATGAGGTCTCCCCTCATCTTCGTCTGAGCTGAGCTGAACAAAGCAAGAGACCTCAGATACTCCCCATACATCTTTCCCTCTAGACCCTTCGCTAATTTTGCAGCTCTACTTTTGAGGCTCTCTAATGGTTTTGTGTCCTTTTTATATTATAACACCCAGCCCTGCACATATGATTGGCCATTTTGACTGTTTTCTCATGTACTTGTCATCAACCAGAACCCCTAGATCCCCTTCCACAAGGCTGCTCTCCAGCCCCAATTCCCACAGTCTGTACATATATTCAGGGTTATCCTATCCCAGGTGAAGAATCAGACACTTGCTATTCTGAAATTTCATATAGTCAGTGATTGCTCAACCTTCTACCCCTAAGGGAGTCAACAGTTCCTCCTAATTTAGTATTGTCTGCAAACTCACTTACTAAATCTTCAAATCCTGCTGGCAAATCATTGATGGAAGAATTCAAGAGAAGTGGCCCTAGAAGGGAACCGTGCAGAACCCCACTAATGACAGGACACTATTCAGTACTGTAATAAGTATTATTGAAAGCTTTGCTTAAATCCAAACTCCCCCTCATTAATCCATGTTGGACATTACCAATCTGTTAATCTATAAATAAAAATCAGCCTTATCAATGACTATTTCCTTCAAACTATTTTAAGAAAAGGAACTTGATATTGGATATCTATCTCTGGATAAGAATCTGAAGATTCTAGTTTGTGTTGATTTTGGATTTTTGAACCATTTAAAGTGCCCTTGCAGTCAAAATACCAAGTGTCACTCAATTCTTACAGCCTTATAATATGAATATTTCCTAGAGACCCCAAACTACCTTCTCCTTGACTACTGTCACTTCTTCCCTAAGAGACATTCAGTCCAGAGTTGACAAAGAATGCGTTCATCTGCTGAACAGGTACAACCTGAATATTTTTCCTGCTCTCTACTACAATTTCACTGCATTTTCTGGAGTCATATAAATGTAAGAACATGCTTCCAATTGAGTGATTACTGGCAGGTTTGATTATATAAATAGCACTCTGCAATTCAACGGAGTTGCAGGCAACAATGAAGGATTTGCTGCAGATGTATTCTTCCTTTGCAGTCTCATTTATCAATGTACAGTTTCTCACTTGCCATTTATCATCTGCTTTTCTGTGCTTCCCTCGACATATGGAGGATTTGTAGTCTGCTAAGTGGAGCAAGGCCTTGTCTTGAATACCTTAGCATCCCTGGCCAGCCAACATACTCCTGCTTTTTCCCCACTTTAACTTTTCTTTAAATAAACTTGACAGGTTCAATATATCCTCCCTGCAAAGGATATATTTAGAGGAATTGTGAGTAACAGAGAATAAACTGAAAGGCTACAGCTGATAGGAAAAGGGTGAGACAGAGAGAAATGCCCCTCTAATGCATGTATGAATTTATAATAACAAGCAGTTGTGATAATTGCATGTCTTTTAACTGAAGTGGGCCATAAAACAGTGTGATGGAATATAAGCATGAGTGCCAGGTGAGAAGCAAGTCTTCTGTTTTGCAAGTACTTTCAGGTTTTGGAGATGTAGGGTGAAAAGAAGCTCCTTGTTCTCATTAGTTATAAAAGTCGTTGGGCATCCTGGTCCTTTTACCAAAGAAAGGGTACATGGCACCTAAATATTTCTCAGCCTTACATGTGTTCTAGTACTGGTTATCTAGTAACAGAGGAGGATAAAGAAAGCAAAGACAGAAACAATGAAAGATAATGCTTTGGCAGAAATCAAGTTAAAGAATTCACTTAATTTAAAAAAAAAAAAAAAAAAAAAAAAAAAAAAGTTTTGATAGTGACCTTTCAAAGTTTCTTTTATTTTCATTTTCAAATGTCAAAACAGGGCATTTTGACAATTGCTGAATGTGATATATTTTCTTCTAAGCAGAAATGTGATATTTTTCACAACTAGTCTCGTTTGGCAAATGGGTTCACTTTTTGGGGAAAAAAAAAACACAAAAAATCATTATTTTCAGGACTGGTGAGGGAAATAAATATGTATATATCTTTCTGGAGAACAGTAATTGCAGCAAAAAGAAGCACACACCGGGCCAAATAGGGCCACCTGTCCTGATCCAGAATCCAAAAGATTGGGTCCCCAGGTGAATAATGATTCTTTAAGATTAACCTTGTTGCCCAGGCTAGTTACTCCTAGCACCTTAAACTAGCTGGAAGGACACGTATGGCTGAACTGGGAGTTGGCCTGCCATGCGTCCATCACCTGGGCTAGCCAAATCCCTGACCTGACCACCAGGTGGAGGAATTATACAGAACAACATGTTTTCCGGATTTAATACCCTTGACGTTTACCTGAACAGATTCTAGCATTCTTTTCTGTACTCAGTGTACCAGAAGTTGGTGAAGGACTGACTTCACCAAGCTTTGTTCAGCTGCATCCTTGTGGAGAATACATCTGACATTGCTGGTTGAAGGACTAGGATAAGACTTAGGAGAAATTATTTCATCTTGTGATTGTGATGGATTTGCACAATCTTGAGCTGAGTATCTTTGTGCAGTTCCTCAGAGAATATTGCTGTGCTACTGATGCTGCATCTGAGCTCAGGGACCCTCAGCTGAGCATGACTTTCATAGGGTCAAGCTCATATTGCTGAATAGCACCAGGATTGTACAGACTTCCACCCAGGACCTCTTTTATCATGTATTCTTATCTGTTTGTTTTTCAGTTCCAGCTTTTTTAAGATTTATGACACAAAGTTCTTTGAACACCCCGTGCATTTTTCCTGGAGACGTATCCTCATTCTATGTTTTCACATCTGAAAAATCCCACATACACTCAGCATAGGATGCTAGAACATCAAGTTCATTGATGGAACTTAGGTACCACTGAACCTTCTTTCAGTTGGCAAGTTTTACCTAAGCAACTATTATCTGCTTTATTCATCCAATTTTGCAAGAAAAGTCAGAAGTACGTCATATTTTGAGATATATGTTAATCACACCCTCTCTCTATTTAGGGTTTTGTGTTGCTGCCTGTCACAGTAGTGTTTGATATTATCATGCACCGAATTGATTAACAAAAGCCAGTGTCCCAGTGGGCTGTGAGGAGAGACAGTATGATAGAGAAGATTCTTAACTGATGTCACATATAATAACTCCACTGGAACTGGTAGAAACATGACTGTTTTCTCCATCAGATGCATCCAAAATTTCCAATCCCTAAAAAAAAAAAATCCTATATTTGTCATGCCACTACCATCTACTTCTTCTGAGAGCTCATACATCTTCTCAATGTATTATGTTAAAAATTGTATGTATTTTAAAAGTACACACAAACACGCAAACCCTCACAAAACTTTATAGTGAGGAGCACTCAACACATTTGTGAATTTATTCTTATCAGTGGACAGTGGATCAAATACAAAGCATCTAGCAATGTTGTTTCTGAGCTACCTCCATTCGTGACTTCTGATAAGAAAATTAGTAAAGGGCAAATAAAATAAACAGAGATAGAGTTAGTAGAATGCTTTCTGTGAGACTCTTCTGTCTTTCTTAATCAACTAAGAATAGGCTGTGATTACTGTAATCATTATGCAATTAATCACTATAATTACTTTTTATTGGAATAATAGTTTAAAAAGCAACTAACATACTTTCTTTTCTTGCTTGACTGGAAGACATTAAGTGCTTGTCAAGAAGTTGCTAAAATTATGTCTTTGTAATTTATTTTTCTTCTTTTTCTATCTTGTTTTTCTTTTTTTTTTTAATGAAAGTAACAGCACAAATTTATGCACATCATGTATATAGACAATATTCACACAAAGCAGGAGTTACACAGTGGTAATAGGAAGCTATTTCTCTGTAACTGGGATATTGCACGTTTCTATATGTTTCTATATAGCATGCACTTACATGCAGTTATCCATATTGTGGTCATGATTACATGTGTGTTTACATCAGTAGGAAAAGAAAAAAAAAAAGACCCCTAGATACTGGGGTCCTGGGTATCATATATTTAGATTTGGCAATTAGGGGCATGGTTTAGTAGGTGTGGTGGTGATGGGTTGATGGTTGGAGTAGATGAGCTTAGTGGTCTTTTCCAACCTTAAAGATTCTATCATTCTATGTTTCCATATACCTTAGTAAATTTCAAACATAAATTCTGTCCAATTATTTAAAAATACAGGAGGGGACAGAAATGTAGAAGATATTTTACATTTTCTGATAAACGATTTAGTTTGAAATGTTGATGCAGAGCATGGATTCAGTTGCTGTGAAATTATGCTATTTAAAAACACTTTCACTCCACCCATCTTTTAAAGATGGATATGCAATGGCCATGTTAATGTTTCTCCCAAGCAGGGAGTAAAAGTGCTTTTAAACAGCACCCACCAGCTCCCCTCTGATGTTGGACTAAGCCAGTGTACCACAAACAGGAGATTATGGTAAAATGGCTGTTAAATATCAATTCCCCCCCACGCTCCCATCTTTCCAAGCATGGCTCCAATTGGCAGCCCAGCAAAAGTGCTCTTAAATTGCAACTTCCTGCCAGTGTGGGATCCAACGGGTACATTCTGAACAAGAAGTCAATCAATATCACTCGAATTTAGCGCACAGTAGATTTTTACAGAGGACTGCTGGAGCTTTTAGGCAGTTACGGGAATTATAGTGGGAGTGAAGGTACGGGTGCAGAGGGTGCAGACATAGGTACATTCTTGCAAAAGATTTTTATTTGGACAGGTGAACGCTTTCCGATATCCAGAAAAATTCTAATTCTTTTAGAGGGGGAATATAGAAATGTCTTACTGATATTAGAATTTAAATAGAGACAAGATAATGCTTCTTTCTTAACAGCAGAAATTTCCTCCAAAGAAGTCCATGACACGGTTGATCATATGGGAGCACTGACTGAAATAGTAACACGGTTGATCATATGGGAGCACTGACTGAAATAGTAACAACTTTTTTCTTCTTCTTCTTCTTCTTCTTTTTTTTTTTTTTTTTTTTTTTTTTAATTAAGAAATTATTTCAAAGAATCCTGTTGCAGTGTTCTTCATTGAGATTCAGAGAGTGGTAATTTGTTTATTTGTTTTGAAGAGCAAAGAAAACCTCAGTTATTTCCTACCTGTTGAACTGATGCATTGCAGCTATTTTGAGACCATTTTTGATCATTTTTAAACATGTGTTTGTTTTCTTTTGAAGTAAATATTGCTTTTTAAAATCTGAAAGTAAAATAAATGCTTCTAAAATGTGTATTGTCTGCACCTATTCAGAAAGTATTTCTTGAATTCTCAAAGAATTGAAATAGCCACAAATTTCCGTTAATATTTTGGCAAAAAACTAATGGCCAGTTTTAGGCAAGTATGATGACTAATTTCCTGATCTTGAAGCTGTGTCCTGAACAGTGAAAGGATACACAGTTCTAGGGATGTTTGATGTGTAAAAAGAAGATGCCTATTTCCAATTTCTTTTCTGCCTGTTATTCTGTTAATATAAAAAAATAGTTGGATCTGTAAAAGGACATCATTCATAGTCCTCGATGTATGTTTCATTAATTTTCCATATGTAATTAATGAAAATAAAGAAAAAGATAAGGGGACTTAGTGATAAACCTTAGTTCATCACTAAAAGTTTTCACACGATATTTTATACTTCAGTTTTTTTCAAGTAGCATTCCATTTCTTCATTGTAATTCCTATAATATTTTGTGGGTGAGCTGAGTAAACGAGAAGATGTTGATTTCACTGGAGTCAGCTGAAAATCTTCTTTTGGTTACACTAAGAACAGGATTTTTGAGACAAAGTTTTTGGGGTCTATCAGCACCGTAGGACCTTGCTTACTTGCATGACATAGATTTCTCCAATTTCATTATCACTTTGGAAGTTTCGAAGTCATCACCCCATTACTCCATGTGGTTGGCCACCTTTAGCCTGGCAAAGCATTGCATGGGAAAAAAATCAGTTTGTTCAGCAGTGGAGGGAGCACAGTCCTGTTTACAGAGCATAGAACAGTTCTCACTGTTCTGTTCTCACTGAACCTCCTTACAGATGTCCATTGTCAGCCAGTGCCCCTCATTTGCCTATGAAAACTAGAGTAAATTAAAAGTTAAAAAACCAGCATATTTTTTCACTGAAATCCACAACAGATACGACCGTCAAGAGAGTGCAAATTGTGTTTCTATGTCTGTTTTAGTGATTTACAAAAGTGAAAATATGAAATTCACCACTATAGTTTTGTAATATTTGTGGATTTGTCTTCATTGCGACAAAGCAAGAATGTATTGTGCCTTCAAATCATGACACCTGTTAACTTTGGGTTTTGGCTCTGAACCAGTGACAAACCTCCTGATCATCTATCAGAGAGCACCTAGCTCCACCTGGTTTAGAATAAAACCCAGTAACTTTTCCCAAGTTAAGCTAAAATAGAGGTCCAGGTTACTGAAAATATTTGAAGAGTGATAATTTCCCTTTTGGTGTGCTTGAATTGAGCTGTAATGGAACCTATGAAGTTTGTATGGCTTCCGTCTGCCTAGAGGAAATTTTTCATATATGCCATAATAATGTGCTTCTAGTATCTAATATATGTGCAAAAAAAATAAAATAAAATAAAATAAAATCTTTAGAAGTTTACTTTTTTTTCTTTTTCTTTTTCTTTCCCCCCCCCCCCCCCCCCCCCCCTCTAATTTACAGCAACTGATTTAGGTCATCTAAGCACGAAAATAAATGAAAGTAAATCAAGCCTTTCAAAAATGCTTTGGGCTGCAGTTGAGTCACAGTGAGCTGAGGTTTAGGAACAGAATTAGCGTGTCTGGGATTTCTAGACACAAGTCCCTGTACATCAATGAAAGGAAATATATCACGTTGTCTCTGGTTACAACTTCTTACATGAACACGAACCCTGGATTTTTAAAGGTTTTCTTTAACATTTCCCTTCTGCTCAATTGTCACCTTCTGATGAAAGAAACCTCAGAGTAATATTCTCCGATTTCTTTAGATCACATTGAAAGTGACACTCAACCTTTCAGGGTAGGGCAAAGAAAATAATAGACTTGTTTTTGTTGTTGTTTGTTCGTTTGTTTTTGTTTTTGTTTTCTACAAAGCTGAGTCAGGAATAAGCATGGTGTCATCAAACTAAAAATATGGAAAACAGAGGAAAATTAACCAGTGCTGAGCATGGCCTGTTTGCGGTGCTATAAAGTCTCTAAAATCTTTAAGGTGCCTAAAATATCTGACATTCATGCCACTATACCAAAAAGTCGGGACAACCATTAGAGATAAAATTTGTCATTTTAAATTGCTTTTTTTTTTTTTTTTTTTTTTTTTTGCCAGCACTAGCAATATAGATGTCGAAATTTCCTCAGAAAGTGCTTATCTCATTAAGAGTAAAATTATAGTATATGAAATACTAATTACAGTACTATGAAGAAAGGTGAACTTTCTGGTGACATTGTATCCATTAGTAGAATAGTAATGTTCTTCCTTCTTAAAGCACAAGTCACACATCATCATTTCTGTTATTTTCTCATCAGACAAAATATTTTTTATATAATAGATATAATGATTTTTTTTTTTTAATCTTAAGAATCCCCAATTCCACAGGAGCACCTACTTTAGATCACATCTAAATCAGAGTTAAATGGTATGTGCTGAGAAATTCTTCGTAATGTCTAGCCATCAAGATAGTACAAGAATCTCTTCCCAGAGCTTTGCAGTTTCATGTTACAGAAACAAAAAACTAATAATGATCAGGTGTCATTTTGAAGGATAAATTATGGAGTTACATTAGAATACCATGGGAATTATATTTCTGTGCTTCTGTTATGGAGGAATGAGTAGATTTTGATGATTTGCAAACTTATTTCAGTTGGGCTAAGACCAGGTAGAGTTCTCTGAAATCTCATTAACTTTGGCTGACATCTTTATTTAAATATTTGTCTTCTTTTTCATGTACTCAAACAAAATCAGTCCCTTGGAAAGCTGCACTGTCTTCATTTCCAGAACCTTTTCTGGTTTCTTCAGTGTGTTTTTTGTTTGCTTTGTGTTTGTTCTTGCTGTTTTCTCAGTACTGTCAAAAGCAGTCAGTCTGATCTCATGAAATGTCATACGGGGACTATAAAATATTAAATAAGTTTGTATAAGTTTTGGATATCTAACAAAACCCATTTCATTATGTCCCAGCTGTATACAGTCAGTTATGATCACCTTTGGTCAGGTTGAAAATAAAAGCAGAAAAATGTCTCAATAAATATTTAATCTGACAAATTTATCTTCTTTTTCCAGTCATATAGTAGTATCCTCCAGTAGATGAAGTTACTCACATATAATTAGATTTTTTTCCCTTCTCTATATACAAAGGCAAGCTTCAAATATCCTGTGTTCTCTGTGTTAACTCCAGCTAGATGCCTAGCAGAGATTTATTAAATCAGTCACAGGGTTTCGCTTTCTTAGTTGACAGAAAAAGGCACCACAAATTCTTTTCAACCACAGATACATCTGCACGAGTGTTTATCACTGTGTTTCCACATGCAATTTTAACATTCACTTTTGATAAATAGTTGACCACTTATTCTATGTGCAGTGCAATTATAAATGCGTAGACAGAATCAACTTGCTGGAAAACCACATTTTTTTCACACCAAGAATCTTTTCTTCCCTCATACAAGTTAATCTGACATTTTCCATTAGCTTTTAGGTCCCATTTTTTTTAATATGCACTACTTTCCAAAATTTTAGCATGCGTTAAGTCATCTCTGGAGTTGAGGAGAGAAATATTTTTGGTACAGATCCCACACGTGTGGAATTTATTTGATTGCATATCCCATGACTACTAGAGTTCTGTTCCTTCTATCATGATAGAGCTTCAATGTAGTTTTCAGCTGGGCCAGTAAATCTATCACTAATGTATTTAGTGATGCAGGATTGGAACAAGAATCCATAAACTGAGAAGGGTTTTTGTCTATAAGTTTCGAGAGCTGAACAATTTATTTTAATGGCTACAATGGCGGTGCTTACCTTTATTTATTTTACTTTTATTTATTTTAAAGCTGTGGTCAAACTTGTATAAGGAGAATCCAGTCAAATATCAGAGAAATATCAGAAATATAGCGCATCCAGCAGCAGCAGGCAGGTGATCATCCTGTACTTGGCACCAGCAAGGCTACACATTGAATGCTATATTTCTATTCAATCACTTCACTACAAAAAGACATCAAGACCCTGGAACATGTTCAGAGAAGTACAATGGAGCTGTGAAGCATCTGGAGTACAGGTCTTATGGGAAGAGGTTGAGGGAACTGGGATTTTTTCATCTGGAGGAGGCTTGGGGGAGACCTCATTGCTCTCTACAGCTGCCTGAGAGGAGGTTGTAGCGAGGTGAGTGTCAGCTTCTTTTCCCAGGTAACAGCAATAGTACAAGAGTGAATGGCATCTAATTGTGCCAGGGGAGGTTCAGACTGAATATTAAGAAAGACTTTGTTTTCTGAAGGACTACCGCGTAGGTGTCATAATTAGGGACATGGTTCAGTGCGCAATATTGGTGGCAGGTGGACAGTTTATATAGATGATCTTAGAGGTCCTTTCCAACCTTACTGATTCTGTGATTCTAAGAAACACACATAAGAGCCAGTTTGGAGATCTTGTCCTAATAAGTCACCCGCACACCAGTTTCAGTGTTAGACTGTTCTTGCCAAAGCTGCATGCCTCAACCTGCAGATAAATCAGACACTGTAAATCTCTTTTCTAAGGAGAAAGAATAGGAATCCTGTGCTGTGTGAATGAGCTGCAGGCTGCTAATCATTATTCCACCGTAGTTTATTTCCACTATTAGTGTCTATGTCTGAAGCCAATGGGATGAGGTTCAACAAGACCAAATGCTGGGTCCTGCACTTCGGCTACAACAACCCCAGGCGACGCTACAGGCTTGGGGAATAGTGCCTGGAAGACTGTGTAGAGGAAATGGACCCGGGGGTACTGATTGATGCTTGGCTAAACATGAGCCAACAGAATGCCCAAGTGGCCAAGAGAGCCAACCCCATCCTGGCTTGCATCAGAAACAGTGTTACCAGCAGGAGCAGAGAGGTGATTGTCCCCCTGTACTCAGCAGTGGTGAGGCCGCACCTGGAGTACTGCATCCAGTTTTGGGCCCCTCACTGCAAGAGAGACATCGAGGCCCTGGAATGTGTTCAAAGAAGGGCAACAAAGCTGGTGGGGGGTCTGGAGCACAGGCCATGTGAGGAGAGGCTGAAGGAGCTGGGAATGTTCAGCCTGGAGAAGAGGAGGCTCAGGGGAGACC
This sequence comes from Alectoris magna, assembly GCA_030625065.1. Lineage (NCBI taxonomy): Eukaryota > Metazoa > Chordata > Aves > Galliformes > Phasianidae > Alectoris > Alectoris magna. The sequence goes on along the minus strand of CM060560.1, from coordinate 4,918,036 downwards.
TTATTGCTCTCTCTAACTTCCTGAAGGGAGGTTGTAGTAAGCTGGGGGTCAGCCTCTTGTGTCATTAGTGATAGGACTAGAGAGAATGTTTTCAAGCTGCAGAAGGGAGATTCAGGCTGGACATTAGGAAATATTACTTCTCAAAAAGGGTGGTCAGGCACCAGAATGGACTGCCCAGGGAGGTGGTGGATTCACCACCCCTGGGGATGTTCAAGGAGCGATTGGATGTGTTGAGGGACATGGTTTAGTGGGAGTTATTGGTGATAGGTGAACGGTTGGACTGGATGATCTTGTAGGTCTTTTCCAACCTTGGTGATTCTATGATTCTATGATTCTTTGACTCTATTATGCAAAAAAAAGAGATATACTTCACAACAAGATGATTTTCATTTGCAAGAAAGGGAGAATAGAGAGTAGAGATTGTGAACCCATCAGCTCCATAGGGTTTGACTAAACCATCTGCAAGTCACTTCATGGACATTAGGATCATTGGTCACTCCCTCTGATCTGTGCCAGTCAGGTGAAGCAGGATCTTGTGCTGCAAGAAGGCCTTCTGCTGAATACAGAAACACTTCTAATAGCTCTGCAAATCAAACGAACCAAGATAATAGTTTCTATCTACAGATCTGAAGGTTGTTTATGGCAGATGAAGTACTCAAGGAGATGCATCATCTCAATCCTCAATATAATCTGTAGCTAGCACTTAAATCCTAAGGAGGCATTTTCCCAGAATCCATTTGCTGTAAAGAAACAACTATGTCAAAGAATAATTGTAGATCCTGAACTCTTGACTCTTGACCAGATAATCAGAATGTTTCCAGAAAAGAAAAAAAAAAAAGAAAAGAAAAAGAAAAAGAAAAAGAAAAAGAAAAAGAAAAAAAAAAGAAAAAAAAGAAAAAGAAAAAAAAAGTATATGCTGTAGGAATAGCACCTATCATCTATTGTAATGAATGATCGCTATATATACTTTAAAAAGCAGTATGATTGATGCTTGCATTTACATTTTTTTATTGTTGACATCTCATGTGGTGATGTTTTCATACATCAGGTAGTCTTTTACCTAAATTTCCAGTCATACTAAACATGTTAATATTAGACAATTTTCTGATTTTTTTTTCAATATGTATATAATTAAAATACTATCAATCAATTAAGTAAAAGTGAGATTTGCTTTTAGTTTCAGTGTAGACAGTGGTTTTTCCCTGCCCAAGAAGGGGTTGGTAGCTATTACTCTGTGTAAGACCCTTATTCAGAAAATTTGCCTTAGCAACAGGGGGTGATGCCGTGTTTCTCCAATCAGTTTCCCATTCATCAACAAGGGATCCCTTTTCTCTTTGTTTTCCATTTCTACTCAACAGTGGAGCAGTCTGAAAAAATGCTGTTTTCTTTACATTTTTAAAAGCTTTTGCAAAACAATTCAGAAGACTATGTAGAACAGTTTAAAATGCTATTTTGTGTAACAGATAATGTGTAGACATAAAACAAGAACTGTTTCTTTCAGACATGAATACATTACCTGATATCTCTTCTTACTTAACTGCTAACATTACACCTGAGCTGTCTTCTTTTTTTCCCCGTGAAAGTTAATTTTTAATTAATTGGGACATTGTGAAATTCATATTTTTTTTTTTTCCTAAGAGATTTTGAATCTTGTGCTTTTATTATTAATAATTAATAATTAATAATAATTAATAATTAATAATAATAATAATAATAATAATAAATTGTATTATTATTTAAATTAAATATTATTTAAATTGAATAATAATAATAATAATAATAATAATAATAATAATAATAATAATAAAAAATTGTCAGTGACATTAATAACCATGAGTTTTTGAATATTATAGTAAGGATTATTTTTAACTTATGTTCTAGAAGCACATGTAAAAAGCTGTAAAAAAATAAAAGCATGTATAGCTCTAATTTTTTTTCAGTTTAAGAACAATGTATTGTGATAGCATATCATTGAACAGAGAGCTCCTATTGTCTGTTCTATGTAGTAGAACACAAAATTAACAGTATAAAGGAAAACGCAGTGGGGTTAGACAAAGAGTCTTTCACATGTTCGGATTATATTCTGGGTTTACATTTGTGAATGAATAACCAGTTTTCTGTAAAAAATGTTTCTGTTTTCTTTCTGTATTATCAGGGTTGAACAAGGTGGTATATAAATGCTTTGATCCTCAGTGAATGAGTATTAAGGGTAATGGGACAGCTCATTCTCTGTCGGTTCCCGAACAGGGTCAGATTTCCTAAACAGTAAGTCCCTTGGCAATTAGAAAGCAGCTTGGGGGTGAGTTTCTTGAAATAACGGCTGTGTTGCCTGACTACACTTTCCTGAGGTGTATTTATGTGTAAATGTGTTTATGTAAGACATGCATGGACCAATCTCACTTTTATTACAATCATCATCCTAAGCATACTCTGGCTAGGAAAAGCATGAAAAACAGCACAAAACATGGGCAGATTTGAATAGATGGCATTTCGCTGTGTAAAAATTTCCTTGCAGCATAAATTACACCTTCAAGAGCAGTTTACTGCCAGCTAATGCTGCACTCTTTCAGCTGCTTGGAGCAGATCTGTGCTCTCCTGGAATGGATCTCCACTTTGGGCACATTAGAGAAAACTCTTGCAATTATGCAAAGAAGCAAGAGTTATACACCAGCAAAGGTGGAGAGGGAAGGTTAATCTCAGCAGGAAAACCATTCAAGAGAGGATTTACAAAAATACGTGCCATGAGGTCACAAAATATCGTAATGTCACAGAATCAAAGAATTGAAGAATTGCAGTGGTTGGAAGGGGCCTCAAGAGATCACTGAGTCCAACCTCCATGCTAAAGCAAGTTCCCAACAAAGGATCACAAAGGTAGGCATCCAGATGGGTCTTGAATATCTCCACAGAAGGAGACCCCATCGCCTTTATGGGCAGCCTGTTCCAGTGTTCTATCACCCACATGGTAAAGGAATGTCCTAAGCTAACACTGGGCTGTGCAGTAATCAGGAAATCAAGTACATTATTTTTTTTTTTTTAGCACTGAACGAGCAGTGTGAGTGTGTGCCTAACTCTAAATACATAGTCCCATTTACCTCAGTGGGAGTATTCATATGCTTAAATTTAAGTATATGCTAAATATCTTGTACAATTGGGACCCATTTACATCTTTAAGTAGGAGAAGCAGCGTGGGTGATGGAGTAAGTCATTTCTGGAGCTCAGGCAGGGATATACAGAAAAATATGAAGAATAAATGAGTAAGTGGTATATTAGAATGGAAAGTGTCTGCCTGTAAATTGTTAGCAAACTCAAGCCATTAACATGAAGCCACATGTTTCCAAAAAGGCAGTGTGGAGAGTTATTGTTAATGCATGTCATAAACATCTCTAATTATCAACAGACATAAATGTCCTTGATTTTTTTTTTTAATTTTTTTTTAAGAGTGTGTAGCTGTGCGTGTATAATTTTCTCATGCCTTGCTTTTAGCAGAGATTTGATTCCTTTATCTCTGCACAAGAAGATTATGTGGGTGTCAGAGTCCAAGGAAGGTGGGAGGGAGGAAAATAGAAGATAAGGAAGGTTGTTACAGCATTGTCTTACTGCCTGTGCTCCTCCTCCTCCCTGTGCATTGCTTCCTTCGTGGTCTCACTCCTGGTCCTGGCAGTGTTGCGTGTTACTGGAGGAGACACAGAATAGAAGAATGATCAAGGTTGGAAAAGGCCTTTAAGGTCATCTAGTCCAACTGCACACGTACCAGTGATATTACCCATTAAACCATGTCACCAAATGTCACCACATGTCACCACAACTCCACATTCCAGGGACAGTGACTCTATCACCTCCCTGGGCAGCCTGTTCCAGTACTCAACCACTCTTTAGGAGCAGAATTTTTTCCTAATATCCATCCTGAACCTCCCTTGGTGCAGCTTGAGGCCATTCCCTCTTGTCTTACCCACATTTTATGATGTTATGGAGGCTTCTTCTGCAGAGAGCTTTCAGAGGATGAGGCTGTGAGAATGCAATAACAAACAGTTATGTGGCCGTGGTTAAGCTCATCTACCAAGCGTGCTAGATGCACCAGGCCACATGACATTCCCATTCCTAATGCAGACCAATTTATGACATTTCTATCACCCTTTACATGAAAGATTAATGGTGTTTTGCATATAGCTGAAAATTCTGCCATACCCAATGAGAAGCAACAGATAAACATAAAGGAGTCCAATGAAGGGCACCATAATGATGAAGGATCACCTTTTACTAAGAGGAGAGTCTGAGATAGATGGGATTGCTCAACATGGGGAAGAGGAGGGATATACACCACCTGAAGGGAGCTGTAGAGATGTTTGAATGCAATCTATGCAAAGACAAGCGTCAGATGAGTTGTCTGTGCTAAACTCAGGGCCACAATGTGGCGGCTCTGAGCAAGGTCTAAATCTGTCAGCAAGGTTCCATTTTTCCTACAGTAAATTTCACCCAGATTCAATAATTTATGGTCAAATAGGCTCATGCCTACAGTTAATAGGAGAAACTGAGTATAAATGAGTCTTTGTGGACATATGTGCAGTTCACTGTCTGAGTGCAGAATTTCAGGCATAATTTAATAGACTTCTGCGAATATTTGGCTGATCAGCTTTGAAAAAATTTTTGATTTAGATTTACCTTGCTCAAACATAATGCTGTTATTTCTTCTTTGCACTACTCCATGGAAAACTCCACTGATAAAATTTATATTCATAAGTTTCTGTGTCTTAAGGAAGTGGAATAAAATTGAAGTACATGCAGTACACTTACCTATACATAATCACTGAAGGTACATTTCTTCCAATTCTACTTTTCTTGAATTCTAAAAGCATAATCATTTTTTCTGTATACAGGCACAAATTTGAGCCACCAGGAATGATAATACTGAATGTATAGGTTTTGTGTGTAGTTTTTTATCTCTGCATGCCACAAGTATTCTGCAGTGAAACCACTCATGAATGCACATACGTAATGCTATTTATTTCTCTGTGAAATGTATCTGATTAGAGAGTAAGCTCTCTTTCGTTGTTAGTTACAAGTACAAAAGAAGAAAAAAAAAAGTATACATACATATATATGTATGTGTGTGTGTGTGTATATACTAGAGATTAAAAAAAAAATAAAAAAATCTTTTTATTTGTACATCTTGAAGTATTAAGTTTTTCTTTAATTTAAATTTCATCCCACTGACCAAACACAGAGCACCAGTCGTCATATCAGAAAGGAAGGAGTTGCAACAAAAAAATATTGTGAATCTATCACTTTTATGTTATGCTCATCTCTGGGTATGAGTGCCAAGTCTGTGCACAGACTCTGTGAAGGCACAAATAGATAGTGTAAGCAATATCGTGAAGAAAAATCATTCTCAAACTACTGCCAGAGTGACTGTAAAAAAATATGCCCTTGTGTTTCTGGGTAGTAATAGAAGTGCCAGAATCAGTTATCTCAGAGAGCTCTTGGACAGTAGGAAAAGACGTGTCTGACAAAGCAAGGTGCACTTGCCACACCATTAATTGGGTCTAAGATATGTAGTTCAGACAATGGCTCCCTGTTATTGCAGGATCCACTTCTCTTCCAGTCCTTTAAGGGGCAATCTAATCACTAGAGCTGAAGAAGCAGGAGTTACATACACAGATTGGATATTCCGTATTTTCAGGACAAGCTAGGAGCCTCTTGGGTCATTTTTATTTACAAACATCACACATGGACACACATTTTGGATACACAATGGTAGAGAATTAGTGGGATATGAGATGATAGATCCACAGCTCTGAGAAATAGCAGAGCTCAGTGTGCTGAGGTCATTTTGAGGGCTGGCCATATATATCCATAAAGAGCGTGCAAAGAAACTCGTCTGTTTAATGAAGCATTCTTAAGCTGCCTGTTAATATTGTCTGAAGGGTGCAGAGTGCCTTCAGCTCCTGCTGACTTTCCTGAATAGAGATCTCCAACAGTAAATCCCAAAAGATGTAAACAGGTATAGTACCCAGAACCCTTAGGAGTTTCTAATCTATGCAGTATACCCTACAGGAATAGCTTATAAACGAATAAAGACAGAAAACTTTTCCAAAGTGAGAGTTGTTCTGAGTATATATATGCGATATAAAAACTCACTTCTTAGTCATAATATAAATAATAAATACAAACAGTAGGAGAAAAATATATTTACAGTTATATAAATAAACTAATGAGGTATTTTATCAAGCCTAACTCTCTCTTCCGTCCTCCTTGTATTATTAATTGGTGTTCAAATAAAATGAATTTGCTTTGTGACTCAGAAGAATACTCAGATCTGACAAATTAACAGCTAAATTGTTTTGGTACTGTATTTCAGCAATTATCATGAGGACCATTAATCACTGTTCAACTTGCTCAAGAAAGATGACAAACCCCTTTGTCAATCATTTTGCCAGCAATTGTAGCAACAAGTAAAACAATCCTGCTCCGGGCATCTCAGCACAGCTTTGGTGGTGGTGTGGGTGTTTTTGTTTAACAGTAGCACCTGATCTACATCAGACTTGATGCAGGAATGCACGCAATCACCCACGTCAGTGGAACAAATCTTCTGCTGAAATGTTGGCATCTACTTGGATGTTTTACAAAATAAGAGCCTCAGCTGGTAGGAAAATCTTTTAATTTCTGGTGGAATCTTACAGAAATCAAAACTCATCAACAAAATGAGGCCTGAAGGCATATTTATACAGACAAAAGGGAGAAGGGAAAAAAAATAAAAAAAGAAGATAAAAATAATAATAATTAAAAAAAAAAGAATGAAGTGTGGGTAGGCTTTACACACAGTGCAGCTTCTCTCTCCCATGCTATATATTTGTGATATAAAGATGAGGGAGAAAGGCACGAAAACTCACTCAAGAGATGGCTAAACTAAATGGAAACTGAACCAAGCCTAGGAAAAAGAAAGAAAGAAAGAAAGAAAGAAAGAAAGAAAGAAAGAAAGAAAGAAAGAAAGAAAGAAAGGAAGAAAGGAAGAAAGGAAGAAAGGAAGAAAGGAAGAAAGGAAGAAAGGAAGAAAGGAAGAAAGGAAGAAAGAAAGAAAGAAAGAAAGCAGCAACCAAGATTGCTTTCGTTTAGAAACTTGTCTTTATGCATAATAATCTGAAAGGGAAAGGGCCCTCATGAGACTCCATTTGGAGTACTGCATCCAGGGCTGGGTCCCCCAGCTCAAGAAAGTTGAGGAGTAGTTGGAGCAGGTCCAGAGGAGGCCATGAGGATGATCTGAGGGCTGGAGCACTTCTTACGCAAAAACAGGCTGACGGAATTGGGCTTGTTCAGTCTGGGGAAGAGGAGGCTCCAGGGAGACTTCACTGCAGTATTCCAGGACTTGTGCAGAGCTTGTGAGCAGAAGGGAAATCCACTTTTACATGAGCAGATGATGACGGGAAAAGGAGGGAAAGTTTTAAACTAAAAGATTTAGGTAAGATTTTAGGTGGAATTTATTCACTGAGAGGATGATGAGGTGCAATGGGCTGCCCAGAAAGGTTGTCAAACCCCATCCCTGGAGATGCCCAAGGCCTGGATGGATGAGGTCTCCTGATCTAATGACTGCTTTAGTAGTGACAGCCCTGCCCATGGCAGGGAGCTGGAACTGGATGACCCGTGCAACTCACACCATTCTATGATTCTTTCACTTTTGTTTGCTGTTTTTCTTGGCCAGAAGGAATTCATCCTGACTGCTTGGATTTCTGTTTTGTTCCTGCTGAAACTGTGCATTAAGCAACAAAAAATGCAAAGTTCTAGAGCCAGAAATCTGATCAATCAAGGAGGGATTTATGAGAGACTCCCTTTTCTCCTGCTGGGGTACCATATCAGTGGTACTTGAGAACGTAGAGGTTGCTTAGGATAGAAAACATTTTAAAGAGCTCCTCTGAAGCTTAACATCATTAACTAGAAAAAAGAAAAATAAACTCATGACATGTTTTAATTTCCACACTAACTGAAGGTTAAATTAAAATACTAAGTTATGCAGTAGCTAAGCAAAGCTTGAGAAGCTAGTTTTCAGAGGATCTCTATTTTTATACTGAATAAAAAATCACTTTGTGTTCTGACAGCACAGGTTGGTAAAAATAAACAAATATGGGAATGATTAGCAAATGAATTTGACAGCCAAAGATCTTATGTATCTGGAGTAACCTCTCGAGAGACCTGCAGTTAAACCAGCATTCAAGTTACATTAGAAATCAGAGAAAAACGGTGTTTTGGTAATTACTGCTGCATTCTCCTGTTACTATTATTGTTTATTTAACTCTAAATTACAGAACTGACCTAAGATTGCAGCTCTACCATGCCAGATGCTTCTTGTGCATAAAGTATATCCATGAGTGTACCACCTAATGCAGAATTTGAAGATGTAATTTGGCCAAGCATCACATTTTTGCATTCGTAGGAAGATCTACGTACCTGCTATTTAAAGGAGTCTGACAGTGTAATCCCACATTCTTTGTGGAATTACAGAGTTATAGCTAAGAAACTTCTATAAGTAGAAGCATATCTAAGTTTTCCATTTGTGTTTGTGCATTATTTATATCTCCTCTCCATAATGTTAATGTCTTTAAAGGCTTTTCACCTATTTTGTCAGCAAATCTGATTGACAATTAATTTTTGCTAATAGATATTGAGATAAAAAAAAATCTTCAGAAATCTCTTAAGGGAAATGATGACATTGTGTCACACGCACAGTGGCCAAGACAGATCTGAAAATATTGCACTCCCTGAACACACACTGCAGATTCAATGTATGAAAAGCACAGTTTAACACAGTTTAGGTTAATGGAACTCCTGTCCTCCTGGAAATTGAAAGAATAGTACGCTTGTGCTCAGGTCCCATAAAAGCTTTGTTTTCTGAGAGCAGTAGTTAGAGCGCTATTTGCAAAATATTTAGAGAGACAAATATCATCCCAGTATATCAGGACCTTTATTTTGTTTGCTTATGTTTTGTATGGTATTATTTCTATTGATTACAGCTGTCTGAAACTGACATGCATTTGAAGTTTTAATTCTTAAAAGGTAGCTTACATGTCCTACTATTTTTCCAGAATTTATCTCACAATTACGTGTTTCGTGATTCTTGTTGTTCTTGATTTTCAACACAGAGTTGAGAATGGGTTTAAACTCTCCAGACACAAGATAACCCTTGGTCTGTAAGCCAGAGAAGGGAACCAATTTATTTTAAAAAGTTGTTTGATTATATCAGAAATGCTAATCTTGTGGTAAGCACGTGAAGATGATATTTATGAAAAGCACCACCCCCTAAAATTAAAATAAATAAATGAATAAAATCAGACGTTATTTAGCCTGGGATTTAAAATATGTCAGATGATTTTGAAAATCTGTGTGTATTCATAGTTACTATTTTCTGAACATTTTCAGTGGTGCTTTTTCTATCTAGCTTGATAAAATTCAACTGAAGAGACAGTCCGTGGGAAAACTGTTTCGTAAAATAAAAACCCGTAGTTATTGAATACGAAAAGCAATCTTAGGTCTTGTACTACTAGAATAGGACTCAGCATTTTACATGTAAATTCTTGAGTGTAAGATATTTAGGCAACATGGAGCCTAAACCTGCTTTTGCTCACAAACTTTTCAATAGTTCTTAGACTAACTACACTTAGAAAAAATATTTCTATTTTTTTCTGAAAACTAGTGTGATCATATTGAGCTACCAACCAGCTAATGAAGTTGATGAGGACATGCAAATGAATTCTGATTGGTTTCCTGCTATCTATATCTGGTGTGTCCCATCACATTAGCATTTACTTGACCTACAGCATAATATGATGTGACAACTCTTAATGCCAAATGAAATGACACAATGTTATGTGACAACAGTGTAAAAGAATACACTGCTTTCAGACTGAGCTTTCATTCTTAATTTCCAATGGGCTATACACAACCTAAAATAACCCAAAGTGATGAGAAGACAGCATATAATAACTATTCTAAATACCTAGGAAATAATACTGCCTACCATCTCGCCAATGTGTTTTCAGGGTATTCAGATTAAATATTATTTTCATTTCTGTGACTTACGTAATCAAATTATTGCATCTTCAAGTTTGCGCATATGGGTAAAGGTTGCATAACCCAGGACAGATTTTCATTCAAAGTCTCTTGATTTTTGTCAGTCATAATCAGTGAACACATCACTGTCAGGCAGTCAGTCAGTCATACTTCCTGTCTCCATCACAAAGATCTTTTTTTTTTTTTTTTTTTTTTAATCATTTTGTCATTAGGGTAGAGTATGCAAGAGAACTGGTCTCTGTCCCAGAGGTGATAAGCCATCCACATTTGCTGAACTATCTGGGATTGTATTTTTGTTTTCTTTTTGGTTTTTTTTTGTTTGTTTGTTTGTTTTTGTTTCTTTGGTTTGTTTTTTAATGATTATAATCCCTCTGAAAAGGCTAAAACTGTGGCAAAGATTGAAGTGGTTGTGCACATGAATGAGGACTGCATGTAAAAAACAACCTCATGACATTAAACTTCCAAGGTATGTCCATATATATATGTAAACTGTAAATAAGAGCATTTAAACACGCCTTTGTGGATTTTCCTTCCTTCCTTCCTTCCTTCCTTCCTTCCTTCCATCCTTCCTTCCTTCCTTCCTTCCTTCCTTCCTTCCTTCCTTCCTTCCTTCCTTCCTTCCTTCTTTCCTTCCTTCCTTCCTTCCTTCCTTCCTTCCTTCCTTCCTTCCTTCCTTCCTTCCTTCCTTCCTTTCCCTCTCTCTCTCTTTATTTCTTTCTCTCTTTCTCTTTCTTCCTATATGTATATATTTTAATATCTACTTCAGTGTTCATTCCAACCAGCATTGGTTGACAAAGAAGGTTGTCTTTCTCAAGAGAATTAAATAGACACCACTGAGAACAAAAGCGTCTTCAGATCTGAGCTTACTCTTTTTGCATTATCTTAGAGCAAAGATGTATAGCCATGTGTAGCCTTGCAATAAAGCATGGCTTTGAATAACAAATTATTTGGAAACAAAATCGGCATGATCCTAATTCGCATAAAGATGTATCACCTTATCCGCCACACATTACAGCTCCTTCCCAGGAGCTTGGAATGTACATGACTCTCTTCAGGACTAATCTATGTGCTGGAACAAGCCTCTGTTTTTTCACATTATAAAATCTTTGTTTCCTCCTGGAAGCTCAAGGGTTTGACCTCTCCGATAAATAAGATTAAAGTCCTCAGAACCTTGCAGGCATTTGTTAGTTATTACTCACAGCATCCTACTAGGAAGATAAGAAATTGCTGTTGCTCCATTTTATATGTCAGGAAAAAATAAAAGCACGGAACAGCTAAGGTATTTACCAAGCCTTTTGTCTGTGTCTCACCTAACACCAGGGGCTCTAAACAGCATGTGCTGAAGTTATGTGATTACTTCGTACTTGAAGTAAATACAGAAAAACTTTATCTTTAAAAGACCAAAAATGGTGAAGCACTTATTCATCTTAAATAAGGACAATTATATTAATATCCTCCACATTTATTCCATTATATTATTTCAGAGAGTAAATAGATGCATATTCTTAATGCACCCTTAGGAAAATCTGAAGATTAACCTTTAAGAATAAACCTTGCTAATTTCTAGTCTCTCAGTGCTTTCAGCAGTGCTTGGGCTGCTGATCATTAGTAGTGGTGTAAGCGATTCATTGTCATTTCACACTAGCTGAAAGGTTTTCTTGTAATTTTCTATTAGGAAATTTTCAGATGATTCTTATTCGCTGGAAGGTTACTTAGCTTTCTGTAGTCATTCTTAAAATGACTTCACTGTGCTACCTAATAATGAGCAAACCCCCCTCTACTGCCTGCTAACAGTGGTTCTGCTTTCAGACCAGATTGCCTTCATCAATGAGATTCTTCCTCTTGCCACTTACTAGTACTTGAATATGACATCAAAAATCTAATGAGAAACATGAGATTCAGAAGATGGGATATTGAAAAAGAAAAGAAGAAGTAAGGCACATTATTCCTTTCTTTCATCAAATATATCTTTTTTCTCCATGTCAGTACCGTTTCACATCTGTCAGAGCTTATTTTGTACCTATGCATCCATTACACGCTGTGTCTTAAGACCGAATACCAGGCAGTTCATATTGTCCCAGGTCATCACATGATAAAATACATCTGCAATGGAGACTAGGAAATATGTGCTAACAAAACCCAACAGAACATAGTGAAGTAATTGACACTGCTGCTGGTCTGTGACCCAGGAGCAAGCAAGTTCTTGATAAGAAACTGGATACAAAATCATTGGAAGGAAAGCTAGCCCAACTGCTTAAATAATAGAAAAGTCCTGGTACCAGTGGTCCTCTCAGAATGTTTTCTCCTTTTCTTTTACTTATTCCTGCTTTTCTGTGGCATTTGCTCACAGTTCACCAAGTTTAAATTTAGATTTCTGTATACATATATATATATATGTGTGTATATATATATATATGTTTCTGATAGAATATTCATGTGATTTCTATTTCTACAAATACAAAATTCAGGCAGGTAAGATAGGAATCATGCGACATCTGATTTATAAGAATTACAAACATACTTCAGACTGTGAGCATGTTTTTTTTTTTTTGTTTTGTTTTGTTTTGTTTAGATAATTGCCAGTAGCAGAAGACAACAAATTAGTATTTGTGTTGTTCAAAAATCCAACAAATCCTTAATTAATGTTGAAATATGTCTCTTCCTGGACACTGTTATCGGGATGTGTTTTTGGGTGACTTGTTTTCAAATTTCTTTGATTCATGGACTGAATTTATCTGCCTCTAAATCTTACTGTTCTACTTGGTTTAGAAATAAAAAGTAGCTTTAAAGCACCAACGTCTTTGTGGTGCTTTTTGAATGCTCATTTTAAAGATTTGTAGGCAGATACTTTTCTGAACTCCACCTGATTCAAGGTCTTGCTGTCGCATGTTTTAACATTCTTTTGTCTTGCATATAATTTATGAAAATTTGTGCAGGTGTGAGTATTGTGAGCCTGGTGCAGTTTGCCTTTTATTCTGTTTCATTCTTATGATGTCTTTTAAATAAATCTCAACATAAAATGCATAGAGGTAGATAACTGTGAGGTGTTTTCAAGTGGTCTGAAAAATGCGAAGTATGTAAATTATACTTATTGCTGTTAGAACTAACATCTCATGTTTATATCTCATTGTTTGTTTAACACAATATTCATAGCCTTTAAAAAACTGCCTGCACTGGGAGCTATTCATCTGCAAGGTCATTCTATCATCACATCATCTAATTTTATCCGTATGAAAGTTAGTCATCAAAGGTAATTATCTACAGCGAACACAGAGAATGTAGCACCTCTATGGGTAATTCACCCTACAGATCACAGGCATCTATCCTTGAAAGTACTGAATCACCCAGTGCTGATGCCTGTGTCTCTTTATTGCATTCATGAGGCATTAAAGCAACATAGTTAGTCTAGCTGTCTGAATTTTTGATTACCAAAGTTAAGCAGAATAAATAACAATTGAGATGAATTGGCTTTCAAGTAGAGGTTGAGATTCCACCTCACCAGTGTGAGGTTCAGAGATTCTCAGAACATCTTAGCATTCACTGAGTGAGTGATTTGCCTTGCAAAAAGTCCCGTCCATTTGGATTGTTGAAGGGTTATAAGCTTCAGAGGGAGCTTTGGTGAAGGAATAAATAGCCTTCAGGAACTACAGGGAGAGAGGGATGGAATCGTGCATGAATGCATGGATGATAAAGCTGTTATAAAATGAAACAGTTAATTGAGCCTGGAGGCTTAGAGTGTTTAATGGTAATAAACAATACTCAGAAGTAGTGCAGCAATTTGAACAAGCCAAATTTTGGAAGTTTCTTTGATGTGTGATAGAAAATAATTTGAATCAGCATGAGAGTCTGAATCAAGCAGCGTAAGCCTTACCATAGCCTGCTGGGGCTGGCGTTTTCTGTCTTGATAAAAGGTTTCTTGAGGCATTAAGTAAAGTCCGTGGGGGTGGGAACATAAACACAAACAGAAGCTACTGAAATGTAAACGTTTGCTTTCCCTTTCCTCCTAGTCCTCCTACTTTTCTGCAGTATCAGACTGTGATGAGTTGCTTACTGTCATAGTGTACAGCCTAAAAAAGAAGAAATGGGTAGCATGATCACGTGCCTAATTTAGTAACTGACAACCCTTTCAATGGAAATGTGGTTGGAACTGGATTATCTTAAAGTCCCTTCCAACCTAAACCATCCTATGATTCCATGATTTTTTGTACTGAGCATCTCGGAGAAAAAGTTTCTCAGATGGGCATTTGTTAAGCCATCTGCCTATGGCAAGCTTGAACACAGATATTTTAAAAACCTCTATCTGAACCCCTCAGTTTTGTCTGCACTAGCGTAAATCAGATTAATCACTCTCCGATAAAACAAAGGCTGTCACTCATCCCTGGTAGGTTGGAGCTGAGGAGGAGGGAAGGACACATGTCCTCCTACACTGACCTGATGTGTTTGGCCAAACCAACACACGCCATTGTCAAAAGGTGTCATTTCTATTTGTTTTTTTCCTGAAGTGTGGCTTTTGTAACACCAAATGGTGAGTAGTACCAGAAGGAGCTGATATTCTGCTCACAAAGATGATAACTTAAGTGTAGAGCTTTAGCTGCTGAACACAGCATACGAACAGGTCGCCTTTAAAGCCTTGTGATTACATAGAAGCACTCTGTTAAGTGCCTTTATGGAAAGAATACCTAGGAAGTTAGATCATGATGAAAAATGATCAGTAGGGTCTACAATACATAATAAGGTATATAAATAAATGCCACACAAATCTGCCATAGAAAAATAAGAAACAAAGCTTGCAACATTCTTCCTCATAATGGCTTTACAGAAACATTACAACATTACACAAAGCTTGGAGTACAATATGAACCCCTGCAGACTCTGAAATGCGGTAAGCTGTAGGATACAGGAACCCATGGTGCAGTGAAAGCAAAGGTTTAATAGCGTTTTAAATGTTATGACTATACAGAAGACAAAATCTTCAATATAATGCTTTTCAGAATCCTTTGTACGTGGTAGAATAGGTGTCATCTCTGAGGCTGTCCTCTAAGTCTCACCACAAACAACCAAAGAACAAATGTTGGTAAGAGGAGCAGTCAAAGGAAAGAATTTACAACAGGAGAGCTTCAGATACGAGAGAATATTCATTGATGTTCCTCGTATTACAGTGAACTGTTGACATGCTTATGTGTTTCCATCTTGAGGGGCCCGTCTTGCACTGTGTAGATTTTGCTGCCAAACAGGGGAGGTTGCATGGTCAGATTTTATCACGCTTGTCTCAAGCCACAGTCCCAGGAGAGAGTGCAGGAAATCCAATGGAGAGGGCTTGAGTTTCAAAAGTAGGGCACCGCTAGGTTAGAAATGGCATTGCAAGATTTAAAAATATCATAGAATTGCACAAGTTCCCGAGGAGTTTAATCACCCGGAATTCAGACAGTGCTCATGCAATGGAATTACTTTTTTTTCAGTGAATGTTTTTTCTCCTCCATTGGATGGATCTGCCTTCATTGCCCTGTAACACCTTTGGCTGGAATCAGATGGGAAAACAGGAGAGGGATCATCACAACAGAGTGACGTGAAAATGAATGTACTATGCTAACAGTCCCTTCCTACATGGCTGTCCTTTTACAATTAATGAATAAATAATAATAATACTAATAGTAATAATAATAATAATAGTAATAATAATAATAACTGTAATAATGATTATAATACAGAGCACATTTCAATGTAAGAGGTCTTCTGATTTTTTTTTTTCCTACATCTAAGACTCTTCGCAAATTTTATTTTAAACACACAGATCTTGAGCTTGAGGGGGGTAAATTCAGATGTATGCAAGCTGTTTAACAAACATGAGAAGGAAAACAAAACAAAACACATATATTAAAACACATCTTCAAGAAGATGTTTATTTTATTGTCTCAAAAAAGAGACAATAATTTTGTCAGCCTCAAGTCCTGTTATTATCCAGCTTCTTAGTTAACTGAAATATTGATCAATTCTGTCACATTTTCTTTGTCTGTCACAAGTAAGAGAAGGTGCTGACCCCCTGCAGGAAACTGTAGTGTCAGGTCTGTAATTTGATAATCCCTAGCTCGGGAAAGATTTCACTCTGTTCCCTAATGTAAACTCCAGGTACTTGGTTTTCTTTTATTTACTTATTTATTTATTATCTTAATCATGTCAAGTTTAATCTTTTAAAAGCTTCAGAGTTAGATAAAGGAACACAAGGTGAATATGAATTTTGCAGAATACACTTCCCAGACTTTGTGTCTTTTTCATTGAGTATTCTTACTGAGGAGGGGGCTATTTATGATCCAAGGGATATAATACCTCCACTGCAAGGACAGGCTGAGAGCTGAGGCTGTTCAGTGTGGAGAAAAGAAGAATCCATGGAGACCTGAGCGCAGCCTTTCAGTATCTAAATGCAAGCTATAGGAAAGAAGGGGACAGACTCTTTTCAGTCTGTGGTGATGATAGGCTAAGGAGAAATGGTTTCAAACCAAAATAGTAGAGATTTAGATAGGATATAAGGAAAAAATAAATAAATTAAAAGAGTGGTGAGGCACGGGAACAGGTTGCCCAGAGAGGCTGTGGACATTCTGTCTCTTGGGACATTCACAGTCAGGCTCGATGGGCCCCTGAGAACTTGATTGAACTGTAGGTGTCCCTAGGGAAATAGATTGGCATCTTTCTCCTACAGCCGTCCTTATTGTCAGGTCTCAGAGGATCCTCCCATTACAATAGGCAGCTTTGTGGACCTGGGTTATTCTCTCCTGGTAGGGTTAGGGAAGGTCTAGAAATACCTCCTATCTAGCCATAAGGCCCCAGTTCAGGAGCACTTCCTTGTTTCTCAAAGGAATTCAGACATTTGTTAAAATCCTGATTCAGCAAGAGCTTAAACGTAAGGTCAAGCGCTGAAACATCCTTCCTGACAAGAGCAGGATGTGGTCTTGTCTCAAAATCTCAGATGATATCCAAACACACTACAGCAGTGTATGTAATGGGAAGGTTCTGGCTATGCAGTGAAATGGATCAGGATGCCCTCAAAGCGCTCAGCGGAGCCAAATCTCCAGTTTGTTCAGCTTCACTAGCAGAGCGTGGAAATCCAGAGGAGCATAATCATGCACTGTACAAAGCAGAAAACTTCTCTCTCAAAGTTATGAATAATCAAATAACCAAGTTAAGCAATCTTCCTGTAATTATTTTGTTCCATTAAATGTTCTACCCATCATAAATTAATTGTTATAATTAACAATAGAAGTATTCCCTCTCTTCTTTCTATTTCACTGAATTGATCTTCTGCATGCCATTACCTGGCATCGTTAACAGAAATGAAGTCTCTGTGTCTTTGTTTGATGAACAAGGCTGTCATCTGGATCTGGACTTTTTTAATTGTATTTTCAGTCTAATCAAAGCAATCAAATATTTTTTTTCCTCACAGCTGAACTATAGCAGTTATGCTCAGAGGTCACACGCTTGTGATACTGAAGCAATACTCTACATCAAACCTCAGTTCTGAAATGAGCTACATTGAAAGCAGCTGGCTGAGAAGAGATTTGATGTCAAAGCATGTTATTAATGTGGTGCTATTTTTTATTTCATTTTCTTTCTTTTTTTTTTTTTTTTAAAGAAAATATTGTTTGGTATCTGATCATTATTTATTCTTGAGGATATTTGTGAGTCCTCTTTAACAAAAAATACCAATATAGTTTCATAGAAAGTTTTACCCAAATCCTGTTACAAACTGGGTAGTATTCAACAATTTAGAATCTCATCTTAACCTTGTAATGCTGCTACTTTTCACCTACACCGTACATTTTAGTCTGGAGTTTCCTCTACGGCCCTTCAAAAATGAGTGGAACCTGTCCTTATATGGGTTAACTGAAACCCAAAGAGCCTTCAAAGATTTTGCTTTATTTGGGCCTTCAGAGGCTAAGTAGCTACAAAACTAATTAATTCCTTCTAAAATAAGGTGAAATGTGAAATGAATTGATGAAATTTGCAGTGTGAAAAATTAGTTAACTGGGGTCAGCTGAGGTTCTTTCTGTATTTGGTAGAGATGCTGCTTAGAAAACCATCCCAATCTGCGTGTACAGAATAATTAACATAACCAAAACTCCTAAGGATGTTTTGTTTTCCATTCTGATCATTGAGAGGACCTGAAAAAATGACTAACTTTGCAGAGCTAAACCTTGACGAGCCTCACTTGATCCAGCCTTACTGACAAACAGTTCCTTATCCAACTCAAAAGACATCAAAATAGCATTTTTCACATCTAGGAAATATCTGTGATTCCATGGCAACCTCCTCTGCCAAAATCTGTGGATTGACATCCTGTCTGTCTGTCTGATGTAGATCTCATTGCAGGATTTTGTTATTGCCTCTATAGTATCTTAAGAAGCAGTTAAAAACCACGAAGCAAAGCAGATGTAATTCAGTGAACCAAGAAATAACTTGTTGTGCAAGAGCAGAATCTTTTTTTAAAGAGAATAACTACTTCAAGAGGTCTATCAGGCATGCCTCGTATACATCGACTTAAAGACATGAGTGAAAAGGTTAAGGAGAAAATGAAAAAGCAGAAAAAAACCACCCAAAAAACAGTGTTACATATTATCTGCAAGTTATAATAACTATGGGTAGAGTTGCTTTTTATTTTTATTACTTTACATATAACAATGCTTTAGTTTTACCTTTTGAATTTATATGTACCTAATATTATACCTGCTAGCCTTTCTTCTAAGAAGTTAATAGTCTCATAGAAGCCTACTCAAATACAGAGGATTTCTGCTTAAAAATAGAGGGTACAAGGCTTGCTGAAGATGACCTTTTTTAAAGCAATGTAGAGAAATAATATTTTGAATCTGGATGATCGAGGGTAGCTACTAGACTGCTTGTGCTAATATTATACTTACTCTTTCCCTGTGTCAGTGAAATATTTTCCTCCCCCTTATTATTTTTAAATAAACTGCACTTAGTTATACTTTTTGGTGAAGTTCTTTATCACTTTCCCGGAATGCGGTCCCACTAAGATCAGAGAATAAATTTGTAACCTAAGTTGTATGCATGAGACCCCCCATTACTGCTGCTTCAGCAATTCTTTGATATATTTTTAAATAGCATCCCATTTTCTGCTGAGCATAGCCCAATGCCTCTAGTGCTGCTGTTCTGAGGAGTTTTAGCAACCATAGATGGTGCTGTGCTGTAATTCTTTGATTACTTTTTATAAGTAGCTAAAAGAGGCAGAGACCAGCAGGAAAGAATCAGTGGTTATAGTTTACAGACCAAAAGAATAAAAATAAAAATAAAAACGGATTGGATCAGTTCAAAATAAACACAGAGGGTGTTCTGGTACACTTCTGAATCCTCAGTTTCTTTTATTCTCTATCTATTGTATATACTTCTCTACTTATTTCCTCCTCACTGTTTTTTTCTGACGGCATCACCACCTCTGGTTGTCCTTTTTGCTCTGATACGTACCGGGCAGTCCATGTAGTGGGTATCTCACAGCTTGCCACCTTCATTTACATTATAGAGTCATAGAATGGTTAGGGTTGGAAGGGACCTTTAAGATCATTTAATTCCAACCCCCCTGCGATAGGACAGGGACACCTCCCCCTAGACCAGGTTGCTCACTGCCCCATCCAGCCTGGTCTTGAATGCTTCCAGGGAGGGAGCATCCACAACCTCACTGGGAAACCTGTTAAACCTGTTTGTGTTCAAAACAACATCATCACAGAAATTTTTATTCATATTTATCATTGTAATTTGTGTTGTCTTTTTGTTTTTGTTTTTGTTTTTTTAATGTCTCCAAATTATCTTTTGAACAATATAATCTTTTGAATTTCAACTAGAGATAAAAATCATGAAATGGGGCATTGATCCAGAATCTGGTCTGAATTTCTCCACTTTGGGGCCAGGATGATTTACCGATCGAGAAGTGTTTGCCTGAGCCCTTTGAATTTCACTATTGTCTCCATGACACTAAACTAGAAATGAACTGGGAAAACCAGTTTTGAAAGAAACACTTCCAGTTTAGGATCAGCAGAAAAAAATATGGATACATTGTGTTGTAGGGTAATATTTTGAAAACGAGTGCAATAAATATAAATTGTATTTTCTGAAAATTTTAAACTTTTACAAATATCCCCTCAAAGGGACCCTTTAAATTTGACTTTTGACCCAAGAGTTTACCTTATTACTTTTCCTTAAAAACAGTGCTTCCATTCCCAGGTGTTGCAGAGGAAAAAAAAATCCTGCTCAATTCATGTGGTTCAAATCAAATGGTATCAAGGAGTTATATAGATTCATTAACAACATATCATTATCTTGCAATCAATGAGCCATACATTTAGGATCAATTCAGCAGTAAAACAAATAAACCACAGCACTATAGACTTACAAAATGCTAATGAATTCCTACACATTTCAAGACATCTTCCTGTAAATAGTCCCATAAAATTGGACTCACACCCACATACACCCATAGAAACACACAAAGTTGAGCACAGATGTCCAGCACATGGGTGTTACAAAAGCACATCCACTTTCTAAGGAAAATCTCCAGCTTTTGTACTTCTCTTGAGGGAGAGCTGGGCAGTAAGAAACCAGATGAGGTTTAACAAAAGCAAATGTAGAGTCTTGCACCTAGGGAGGAATAATTGCATGCACCACTACAGGCTGGGGGATGACCTGCTGGAGAGGAGATCTGCGGAGAGGGACCTGGGTGTCCTGGTGGATGACAGGTTGGCCTTGAGACAGCAGTGTGCCTTCGTGGCCAAAAAGGCCAATGGCATTCTTACTTCTTGTCTTCTGGTAGATATGATCAAAAAGAGATATACAACACTTTCTTAAAAAGTCATTAAAATTCACTGCAAATATTACAATGTGAATCCTCAGATTACATTAAATAGTTTATTTAAAAAGGAAGTAAATCTTTCAAAAAACATTGCAATTTCTGAGTTGCTTTTCTCTTCCTGCTTGGCTGAATATCCTTATTCTTTTTTCATCTTGCAAATACAAGAAAAGGTCCAAGATAATTTTTTAACGGAAGAGCTTAGTAAACACCAACTGGACTCCAGAAATGCTTTATTTTCATTTTAATAGACATCCATTTTGGACACCCTGCAAATGTCATGGACTATGATAATATTCAATTTTTCTGCTTTTAAAATCAAATGTACTGCTCTGAAAAGCAGAAATGCTGTGTATTGCTTGCAGTGACTTTAGCCTATGTAATACCTCTGTGGTACTTGTTTTGGTAACTCTCTGAAATATCTGAATGTTTTGCAGACAGTAATAGGAAAATGCATATTCAGAGTAAGATTATTTTTATCTGGGGACTGTTATTATAAATTCAATTCTGCTTAATTTTAAAAAATCTCTTTTTTAAGAGATACTGTGCAAGTATTTTTTGGAAGCTTAGTTCACCTGTTTGTCTCCAAACTAATGATTTTTCCTGTGATTTATGCTTAAATAGTTAAAAAGGATTCTCATAGTTGCTGAGGCACCTATAAGGAGAATCTCCACGGTATTCAGAGATTTATTTATGAATTGCTTTGAAAAGCAGAGTTCACCAGCAGCCAAGGGAGCAACAGATATGTTTATGGCTCATCTTCATACATGGAGGAGGTCAGTAACCAGCTGAGATTGTACATTATTTTTCCCATTCAGCAATATACACAATGAAAAACAGAAGTGCAGTGCAGAGGTGAAAAATGCACACGTCACCATAACTACATTAATCTGTGGGAATAGAGAGGAAAAACTTCTCAGCAGCTGGAAGTGAAAGAAGATAGGATGAGCATTGTGATACTTAGAGAAAGATGTGTGTTGCAATGGTAGGAAAGTGTTTGTGCTACAGAAGTAGTCTTCAAAAGGCATTCCTTGCAGATATGAACTTGAGCAGAAGGCAGTTCATAGTCTGGTGCACAAGTGATTTACTTTGAAAGTCTAGAAATAAATCGATAGATAGATAGATAGATAGATAGATAGATAGATAGATAGATAGATAGATATTAAGCAAGTGACCAGTTTAAATAGACATATACTGGCTTGGGAACCATCAGAGGAGTGTGATCCACAAGATGCAGCAGATCATGGCCATAAATACATTTCAGTTAGGAAATAGAGCAATCTGAAGCAATAGTGGTTACACGACCTGCAAGTTAGACTTAGTTTTCAAGATAATAGAATCATAGAACCTTAGGATATCCTAAGGTGGAAGGAGTGCATAAGAATCATTGAGTCCAACTCCTGACTTCACACAAGATCATCCAAAAATCAGGACATATTTCTTAGAGCTTTAACCAGAAAAGGATCACAGAAACATGCAAATTATAGTCACAAAGGGAATCCTGTGGTAGCATCTACAGGGGATAGAATGCAGTGACAAAAGAAAACCCTCAGTTACATACTCTTATTTTTTTTCTTCCAAATTGACAGAGAATCAAAGCCCACCAGTTCAGCTCACTTCTTGATAGCAGCTTTGTCTGCAAGAAAATGTTGTGGATTGATATGAGTTCAACAGCAGTCCTCTGTGTGACATTCCATGGAACAGCATTTCTCTTTCCTAGCATTCTTTGAGATCCACGGGGATCAAAACCAAAATAAAACAAACACCACTGTCCTGAATCGTAAAAACTGTGTCTTGTGATATTCTGTATTTCCAAGTACTAGATACCAAGAAAGATGTAAATAAAGGTAGTGGAGGAAAGCATAAGGAATGATCTTAAATATTCTGTGTTCCCTCTTTTACTTCAGTCATTTAGAATCATAGAATTGTGTGAATTTGAAGGAACCTCAAAGCTTATCTGTTCCAACTCCCTTGCAACAAACAGGGACAGCTACAGCTCAGTCATATGCTCAGAATCCCATCCATGCTGACATCAAATTTCTTCAGGAATGGGGCATCCATCACCCCTGGGCAACCTGTCTGACAGTCTTCTTCTCAAGTGAAAAGTGTAGAAACTCAGACATAAGCCTTGCTTATATTCACATGCATTGCGGCATCTTCTTTTCTGCTGTGCTGAGAGTTACTCTCTGCTTTCAAATATCTTCTCCGGAGCTTTTTAACACTGAACTCGAACTGTATCTCTTTCTATATGCCCTGTTTCTAAATTTAAACCTTGAAATCTACATGCAATTACCACCCAATTACCTTTACTTGTTACAAACCTTCTTCCTCCCACCCATTTTCACTCAACTCTTGTTATGATTCCCATCTTCGTGCTCCAAATTACGTCTTTTTGTTATTTCTGAAGAGAACATTGCAAACATGAGCAATATATAAATAGTCATTAGTGAGGATGAAGAGATGAAGTAGAATTCTTTGAAATAATTATGCATTCTAGTGCATGCAGTGATCAGCTTGGCTTTCGCAGTCATCTAGCAAACTTTGTCGTCTGTGGACCATTCTGGAGGAACAAGGAGCAGGGGTTGGGGTACATACATTGGGAAAATCTCTTCATTTCAAATAGTAAGTTCCAGAGTCAGTTTGTTGTTTTCTTCAGTGCCTTACCTGGCTACATCATAATATATTTATGTGCCTAGATGGTTATTTCTCTAACAGAAATTCACAGCAGCTCTTGGAACATTTATTTTTTCAAATGTAGCTGATAAATATTTACACATGTATTAAAAATAAAATCTCTAAATCATGCAAAACATGTAGAAATCATTTTTTATTTATTTAACCATCCAAGATAGAAAAACTAACATAATCAAGTCAAATAACATCTTTAAGCTTTACTGAAATTCAGCTATGGAAGGAAAAGTGTACTGATTGATATTATTCTGTTTTTGTTTTTGTTTTCTAAACATGTTAGATTTTCAGTGTTTCTTTGGGTTTTTAGTACTGGGGAATAACTTTATTTACCTTTTGTTTTATATTTACATATATATGTATATATATATAATCTTATAAAAAGTTAAATCTACTTATGCTGACATTTATTAAATTTATTTAAATTTATTAAATGATCACTTATCAACTGTCTCCAGACATAAATCATTATACCCAGTTCTGGAACTATATGCACGTTACTTGGCATTCAATAACTCTGTGCTTTGTTAATATTCTTTCAGTTTAGGACTATTTAAGATTTGTTTTCCCCTGCATATGATCAAAAGGGAAAGCTTGTGGAAAAAGTGCCACAATTTCTCAGCATTTCAAAATTTGGAAACCCTAATTAGGTAAGACATTATACACTTACCTTCAGTCATCCCTCTAAGCACCTCTAAATGTAATACATCAGTTCACAGAGGTTATGGTGTCAAGACGTAATCTATTCTGCATGTCAAAGCTTGACAGCTAACCAAAGGGATGCTGTAATTGGTCAATTGTATCTTCTTAGCCTCCGTAGCAGTGAGACTAAGTATATCACCATTAACTTCCTTTGCTGGCATTTAAGCTTGAGATAAGGACATGCATCTGATCACAACGGTAGGTCACTAAGGGACCATGGCTGTGTATTATTTTATGGTGTGTCCAAATCCTAAGTAAGATATAACTTAGACTGCCAATATCTACATGGGCCTTCATGCAGTAGATCATATAAATTTAGCAATCTGAACAAGAACCTTAAGTTTTGCAAAGTGGAAACGAAGTGTTTTACTTTGTAAACAAGAATTTAAGACTTTAAAATGGAGATCTAATGAGTTACTAGCAGAATAAGAATCATGGAATCATAGAATTATTGAGGTTGGAAAAGGCCACTAGGATCCAACCCCAACCCATCATCACTTTGCCCAATAACCATGGCCCTCAGTGTCATTTCTACCCTTTTCTTCAACACCCCCAGAGATGGTGACTCCACCACTTCACTGGGCAGCTTGTCCCAATACCTCATCATTCCTTCTGGAAAGAAAAGAAGATTTAGTAAACAAACAAACAAACAAAAAAAAAAAAAAAATATTATTCTTGGTTTTCCCATTCATCTATCAATTATGACTTACAACATACTGAGAAGAACACATATTTTATGTTTATAAATGACAAAAGTCGATTTTGAACACATATATTAAAATGTGAACTTTTTCACCGCTACGTTCTTTAAAGCTATTCCAGCTCCTTTGCTGACATCTCAAAAGACAAGCACAAATAAATTCAATGAATTCATCCTTGATTTATTATTCCTACGTTTAGATCATATTTAAGGAAAAGCATGCCATTAGTTTTATTTCATAGAGGATCACTCATTCAACAAGGTTGAAAAATGCTATTTTTAAAAGACAGATCAGAAAGGAAAGTAAAGGGAAAGAGTTCAGAGCAGAATGATAATTCTTCAAGTTTACTTAAAATTGTCGGCTAGAAAACCTTTGTTGTTTTTCAACCATTCTAGCATAATGCATGCCCAGTCTGCTACATGCCTCAGGATTCCCATCATTTCACAGCTGCAGAACTGCTGAAGTGCCACAGATTCACAGCAAACCAAGTCAGCACTTCAAACCCTTGAAGCTCATTTGTATTTTCTTTAGACCGATATTTGTCAAATGTTCAGTTAAGAATGGCAACCTATCATGTACCAGTATGCCATCTTATACCCCGTAAAAATGAAATGGCACAAGTCCCACAGGGAATAGAAGGGTGTTTGAAAGGTGCGGCTACTGAGAAATGTAACATAATTGAATAGCCTTTACAAGACAAAATTCCTTGTAATGTTACTTAGGCAGTAATTTTGATTCAAATAATGTCAGTAACATTATTTTAAATCCTTTTAGATAAGAACTCCCACCCCCTCACTCATCTCTTCACCAACTGACACCTGTCAAAAAGAAACTGTGGGGGGAAGGAGTGCTCTTTAAAAGGAATTTGAATAATGTTAATGCATTGCTCAACAATATTCAGCAGACACTTTTCTTTCTTCCTAGAAGATCTCTTATTTTACCTTAATGCACTTATGCAATACCCTGGCAGAAGAATGAGGAAAATATAATAATACTTCAGTTACAGTTAATAATTTCATTTTACTTATTATGAGGGAAAGAGCTCAACTTGTAAAATAATTTTCAAATTATTTTTTTTTTTTTTCCTGTAAAAAATGTCAACTGTATGAATAAAATAATATATCAACTATTCTAAAATATTTCATCTGTCAATATCAAAGCCAGTAACAGTAAGTATTGGATGCAGTGAAAGTGCCAAACTACTCCAAAAAGGTGTCAAGGTTTACATTAATAAGTTCATTAATGATCATGAGCGGGGATTTAATTTACACATAGTAAAGAACATTGTGGAAAATCTGAGATGAAATAGAAAGGACACCCATCGGGGTTTAGAAGTGTAGACTGAATAGCAAATGTTTACCTTCTTTGATTTTGTAGAATCATTGAATTATAGAATCATAGAACAGCTTAGGTTGGAGGGGACCATAAAGAACATTTAGTTCCAATGCTCCCCCTACCATGGACTTGTTGTCACCCACCAGATCAGGCTCGTGAGAGCCGCATCTAACCTGATCTTGAGCACCTCCAAGGATGGGGCATCCGCAACGTCCCTGGGAAGCCTATGCTAATGCCTCACCACTCTCTGTCCCAGGAGGGTGATTTTGTATGGTTAAACTCAAGTCGGATGAATTCCCACTTCTGAAGTCAGCATCAACTTTTCAGTGCTGCAATCTTTGTTGAGCACTCAGTTAATGGTGTATTTAGGACAGTGAAAAAGGAAGATTTTAAGAGTCCAGTTTGGCACTGGTGGAGAGGTGGCATGGTGGGCATGTAGGACTTACTTCTACTTCCAGCTTCTTGCTACCAGTTAATTTTATCATGTTGTTTGAGTGCTAGTTCTTCATGCCTGAGCCTTCTTGGGAATGTGAGCAGATGAGATGTGGGTGGATAAGTGGCATGGTTGGTGATCACTGGCCAAAGGCTGAGCCCCACACCTGAGAGGGTTATGAGTGCCACACAGTAGTCAAGAAGCTGGTGGAAAGAGGGGCCAAAACCTACAACTGGCATATGTCTGTCTATTTCACATCTCTCAGTGCCTTCAGGTGTGAATGTCTCTCTACTATCTTACGTAGGCAAAGCTACTGGGGGCAACATAAGATAGCTGTTGAACGGCTATAGCAGGGGAACAAATTAAATGCAGCTACCACAGGAAACAAACAGCCAGTAGAGGATATGGAATGCTGCTTTTGCGCTCCTTAGTGTTATGCAAAATGTATAGAGTTGAGAAGCTATATTCAGAATAGAGGAGTTTCATTTGATAGCAGGGATATTCAAAAGTAGCTGCAAGATGTGATGGTCTAAATACAATTGATTCTTTAACTTCACTTATTTGTGTTTTTTTTTAATTGTCTTCCTTTCCTTTTCTGAATCTTCATCCTGTTAGGAAACTCAGGAGAAAACTACTTAAAGAGACTTCTTCTCATTGAATAAAGGATCTTTCTCTGATGTGTGCAGAGTGAGTCAGGTCAGCAGGTTACCTAGCTCAGGTCTAGAAACACAATACAATTCATGTGCAGTAATTTACTTTTTCTTTTCTTTGTTTTGTGTGCATGAGTAAAATGAGGAGATAAAAAAACCAAACAGACAAACAAAAAAAAAAAAGACAAAACAACTTGCAAAAAGACTTAATCTGTTTTTGAACATTTTGAAAGTACCTTCAAGCTTTTCAGATTAGAGGATGAGATAGACTTGTACGTTACTTGGTTATTGCATCATCAAAATTAATTACTGATTTTTCAACCATCTAGAATTTTCTCTTTAACTCTTAAAAACAAGAACAATAGAAAAATATCTATATTTGAGCATATTTTGAAATTTTGAATTAATTGAAACATAGGGACAGATGTTTCAAGAGCTGCCAGACACCATCCTGGCATGCTCTGTGTGCAGACTGTGTTACAATACTCCTCTGTCCTGTTCAGTGTGTTTGGGAACAGTCAAACAGTCACAGCACATCCAGCTCCTGGCTCTCTCCAATCCAGAGGCTGCCAATGGAGCAGATGTGCGTCAGTCTGTAAAGGTCTATGGTGTAGAGAAGAATAGTTTACATTTGTACTACTTCCTTTTATCATTACCCTCTTTGATAACAGCAGATTTAACATGGCCATTTCCTATTCTATCACTGTTTGACACGATAATGAATTATCAAAATTATAATGACTTATGCAGTCTGGGAAACATAAAGTGAGCACATACCACTTTGGCTTTATTGCTGTTCTGTAATTCAGTTATCTTTGTTTTTTTCATTCATTTTATTTTTTACCTTCTTGATCTCATGGAAATAGAAGCTAACCTCATCCAAACACAAGTGGCTAAAGTTCTTTCAGTGAGAAAGATAAGGAAGTCATTTTTCAGTAGTGACCAGAGTAGTTGAGTTTTATGTTCTAATGAGTACGATCCCCTGAAGTGAATAATGACGCCTCTGTTTGCGTCTATATAAGTACTTTGAGTAAGGTTGTCCTTGCTTCTTGGTGCAGATGTACAAAGCAGAATGGTAACACATGATGTTTTGGGGAGGTTCAGGTTGGATATTAGGAAAATAAATATTTTCAGAAAGAGTGGTGAGATACTGGCATAGGCTGCCCAGGGAGTCACCATCCCTGGAGGTGTTCAAGAAATGTGGAGAGGTGGCTCTGTGGGACATGGTCAGTGGTATGTTGGTGATGGGTTGGTGGTTAGATTAGGTGACCTTAGTGGTCTTTTCTAGCCTTAATGATTCTATAATTCTGTGATATTTCTATTTAAGTGTTTGGGACTCATAACATGGAGAAACCTTGACACACAAAGCTGCCACCACAAAAAAAGCTGCGTAGGGTCGTGACTTTTTAACTATTTCACTCTACAATTCCAACACAGTCAAGGGAAATGAAGGAGCCTAGCTAGAAGTGATCAGTCTTATTGTGCAATATATTACTGAAGTTGCAGAAGTGAGTGGTCCCGTTTCTGTACAGCAATTGAAAGTGGATTCTAATTAAGTCACTCTGAATACAGAATTAAGTCACTCTGAATACAGGTATCTTCTCTACAGACATCTAAAGTTAGGTGATACAAATTCCCATCAAAAGAATCAGCAACTTGCTTGCATTTCTCAAGGGCATCTACTTAAAACATCGTAGATATGATATAATTCAAGATAGTTTATAACAAAAATGAATCCATGGCTCTACACTCTGAAGTGAAAAAGAAATGTGCATGAACAAGTAGCTAAGAGCACAGCAAATCGTTCCATGGTGCTCAATTATGAAAGAGGGGAAAATGTTTAAACCAAGCAGACACACAGCACAGTGAGGAAATTTGAACTGCTTTGTATCATTTCCCTTAAAGAGATAAAATTGATATTGTCATCATTAATAGAAGCAAAACCCAAGGAAAAAAATTGGAAACCGCTGAAGTAGAGCAATCTTTTTACAGTGGAATCAATTAAATACATGCTGCTCCCTTAAAATGCACCACTTCTTTTTAAGGAGCTTAAGGTATGAATAACAAGGCCATAAAATGTTAATAACTATAATAACTGTAGCTTCTATGATGTTTTTTAACTGTGCAGAACTGTAATGTGACAAGTAACAGTAAAAAGAACTTGCTGAAGTGCCTTGGATTGGGAAGGGCTGAGAGATTTTATGGAGGGAGCTCTGCTCTTTCATCTTTTTGACCTTGAATGAATAAAGGTCCAGAGAAGTGAACTGATCAGGTAGTTTTTTCAACCCAAACCTTATGAATAGCCATTGTACTTATCTTTTTCTATTGTTTGTATTACTATAATGCCTAGAGGCCTCGTCATGAACTGTTGCGCTTAACACTGAAAAATGCAGATTAAAGTGACAGACTCTGTCTCTGAGGCCTTGTATATAAAGTATAAGGCAAGAAAAAACGTGCTCACGCAAAGGGACAGGACAATACAAAGAAATGTTGCATTTTTTGTTCACTCGGATAGTCAACAGTCAATTTCTTCAGGCTTTTCTCAGCAGACTCAATGATAGAGTTTCATAAAGGATTTGCAAGTAAGTAGAGATTTGTGGAATGTTTCAGAGGGTTTCTGTTGGGTAGGGAGGCTATGTAGCAGACTTCCCAAAACTGTCTTTTATGTGCCTGGCATTGGGCTAATGGAGACTGAAGGCTGAGCTGAGCTGATCCAGAGTAAGGAAGATCTTTTAAAAGATATGAAGAAAGAACAGAAATCATGAAAGTCAATGAAGGGAAAACAAAATCTTCAGCTATGCTAAAAGTGGCTAATAGGCCAAGTAGAAACAAATGTAGTGCCCACACCAGTTTCTGAATGCATGGGAAATCATAGAATCATAGAATAGAAGCATAGAATCATTTGAGTTGGAAGGGATCCTTAGAGGCCATCGAGCCCAACTCGCCTGCAATGAACAGGGACAGCCACAGCTCCATCAGGTGATCAGAGCCCCGTCCAGCCTGACTTTGAGTGTCTCCAGGTCCATCACCTCTCTTGGTAACCTGTGCTAGTGCTTCACCACCTGTATTGTAAAAAAGTTTTTCTTTATATCCAATCTAAGTCTTCCCTCTTTTAGTTTGAAATAATTTCCCCTTGTCCTATCAAAATGTTTAAGGTTCATTCTCCATTCTGCTGCCTGCAAGGACATGGATGTAAGAAGCAAGATGTATCTTAGGAAACATCACCGCTGCTTCTCACTGAAAATACAGAGTCTTCTTTCTTCCTTTGAGAACTGCCTGTCCATCACAAATGAGAAATACCCAAAAAATGCACTTTGAATGACCAACTTCACCCAGACCAGTTCTACATGCCCTTGACATTCTCTGCAGCTTAGAGAATTATCAGAGGTGACCCAGCACCACGTTCCTTCTCTTCAGGATTTGTTCTCTTAAGGGCACATGCAGATAAAGCTCATATCTTCATCACTTCTATAAGTCTTTTTCAAATTTTTAATCTGTCACGAATGAATGCATGGTAAATATCTAGGCCAATAAGTTAGATATGCATCAACATAAAGAGGAGCAATCACCTCTTTCTGTAAGAACTTCTTTGCATAGGAGACTGCGGGAAATTAATTCCAAATTAATTCTTAATGGTTTAATGAAGCAATGTAAATGCATATTATCAGGAAATCAATGTGGATATAATTTAGCTTATTTTAAAAGTGTGTCATATTTGTAGAGTTGTGTCATTTGGATAATTTTTCCTGATTTTCATTGTAGAGATGAGCACTGAGTCTTCCAGACGTGAAAGTTCTCTTTGGCACCATGAAAAGATTTGGCCTCAAAATCCTAAGAATAGTTCTAATCTGAGTTCCTTCCACTGAATATCCTTGTATATGTAAAGATAAAAATGGCAAAACAAAAACAAAACAAAACAAAACAAAAACTATTTTGCTGGGGAAAAAAAAAACAAACAACAATCTAGATATATAAAGCATCCAAGTTTCAACTAACTAACTAACTAACTAAATAAATAAATAAAATCAGGAAGTTTAGGAATATTTCTCCTCCCAGTTTTTCCCCTTAAAATAAAGTGTACTTTATTATTACTATTATTCTTTTGATTTTTGCTTGTCACAGATTAATATTGCAAGATACCTTCTGATTGAATTGAAAGGTGAGACTTTCTCAGGCCACCTGGTCTGTCAATTAGAATAAAATGGATAAAAATACAAAATTATTTATCCTCACATTGCACTGAACCTTCTTAAGAAACCTTATGGTTTTAATCTTTTAGAGGGAATTTAAGCATCAATTTCAATATCTATACCAAACATATATATGTATATATATATAATTCAATTTAATATTCAATTCAAAAGTTTTCTATTTTTCACAGTTCTTGTAGAACTGCATGAAACAGGCACATCTCCTTCCACAATGCTGAGCTACTCTATAAACTAGGCAAGAGGGAGCTTGATGAACAACAGCACAGAAATACCTCTCTTGAATGTCAAAAAAGTGAGCTTCAGTTACCAGCTCAGGTGCAGACACTTGTAATCTGATTGAATACAGAGGACAGAAGATGCATCTACAGCCTTTCCTTTTCAATCACTGGAGCTGAACTTTTCAGTATTTTGAAGGTGTTTTTTTGTTGTTGTTTTCATTTTTTTACAGCGTTATTTATCTTTTTTTTTTTTTTTTTTTTTTTTTTTTTTTTTTTTTACAGTGTTATTTATCTCTTTTTACAGAAATGAATGTGAATGTTTCACATACCAATTGTGGTCTGTGAAACATTTTTGTTAATCACCAAGGACAGTGATTTCTTACTGAAAATTAGTAAGTGAGTTTAGACTGTGGAAAAGTTATAGGTGTACATTTATCTTAGGATCATAGAGTCTTAAAACCATTAAGGTAGGAAAAGACCACTAGGATCATCTAGTCCAACCATCCAACCTCCACCATGCCCACTGACCATGTTCCTCAGCACCATATCCACCCTCTTCTTGAACACCTCCAAGAACAGTGACTGCACCACCTCTGTGATCAGCACATCCCGATGCATTACTACTCTTTCTGAGAATATTTTTTTCCTAATATCCAACATCATTTAATACTTAAGTAATGAGAACAAAAATGTGAACAAGAAATTCTTTTTGTTGCTAGGACAGTCCAAAGGAAAAAAGTCTTAGTATCATCTATTCACTTTGGTCAGGTGAGGAAGCAAAATGTTGTACCATTATTATTCAGTTCTTAGGGGCCCTGAATTAAAACTACTGTGGATGGCATTCCTTACTCCCCTTAATGTCCCACAGTTCTCTTCTTATCATTAATTAAAAGAACATGTAAAAGCTTGTAGTTGCACATTGCATTTTATCACGTGGGCATCAGAAGATTTTTGAGAAGCAATACTTGTGAAATCTACATTTTGTTTTGTATCAGTCTTAGTATGGATTGTGTTTTGTGTCTGGGAAAATAAGAGACTGGCATATCTAACATATCAGGATATCAATGGCATGTGCAGGTTGGCTACATGGAGCTTTCTGCAGTAGCTCAGCTGTAACGTTGATACTACAGCCATTCTGCGCATGCAATGGAAAGCCAAAGCAATAGACTCACAGATAATGCCTTTTTTGTTGGGTGGTCAAACTGAATGGAGTCTTCATTCAACAAAGGACTATTTGGGAAACCTGAACACACTGCCTCATACACTAATATGCAAGTTTGCTCTCTGTTCTAAATTATGTGAGAGGTTCTTTGGTCTTCCTTTCATGTTAAGTACAAATGAGAGGAAAATAGGAGGGGGGTGAGCTCAATAACAATTGCCAGAAGTAAGTTACAAGTTCTGAGAATCGTTTGTACACATGAGGTGATAGTGAAGTATTAACAGATATTTAGTAGCTTCTTTAAAGCCCACATCCATGTTAGATTTACCACTGGGAAAAGGAATTGGAAAGGAAAGAAACACAAATCTGAACCTCCTGCCCTACCAGTACATTGAATTGATAGTCAAAAACAAGCAGAGAGGAGAATGGTGAAAAGGTGCTTCTCAGATTTCATTGTTTCTTTACAAAATTGTAGTGAATTGAGCTTCAAATGGACATTAAAAAACAAAACAAAACAAAACAAAACAAAACCCCACTTTTATAGACAATAACAAAAAATCCTTAATAAAAATGCCAGTAATTGATCAATTAATGGCTCACTTTTGTGGCTGAGTGGTAACACCATGCTTAGGCAGCGCACGTATTCTACCTTTTACTAGGCAAAGTGTGTAGTTATTACCAATTACAGAAAATTAATTTTTCCTTTTAATTATTCTTAATTGATTCACTTTTTAATATCAGTGAAACACCCCTGGTCTCCTACTTTATTCCTTGTTATATTTCTGAAAGAAATGGGTACATGGGAGATGTGGGAATGACTAATGGTTTCTCAGAGTACTTGGGAATGAAGGAAGGAGAATGGCCAAGCAGGATTCCCTTAGCTTAAAGAAAAGAAAGATGGCAATCTTGTCTGAAATGCACAAAAGCAAAAATGAATGAACTGCTCCAACCTTGTGCAGATATTAATCTTTTCTCTCAAAGTGTCGTCACTTTGAGCAGAAAGGTATGACTTAGTCCACTAAATCCAAACTTATATTTTTTTGGAAAAAAATTACGTGAAGCACTAAGTCCTGATTTCATTCAGCCTCACTGTTAGCATTACTTGTAGCATACTAAAAAAGATTTCAAATCTCTGTTTGATTTCATGCATATGAGCTATTGAAAATTATTGGAAACATATTTTCATAGTGCTTTCTTTTTTTATTGAATGTATTCTAAGATAAAGTACTGATTTTTATATATAGAATGTCTTCTCTACAAATCACTGGGTGGAGTCAAAGTATAAAACCTTTCTGCCTTGTAATCTTTTAAATTGAAATACATAAACATGGTCACATCTCTGGGAAGCCTGTGCAACGGTGGTTTCTCTAAATACACTAAAACTGAATAACTGCTTATGCAAAAGACCAAGGAAATCAAATCCACAGACTGAAATTGTTTTTATCTAACTTCAGTCAACCAAAAGCAGGGAAATAAAGTGTGGTACTCACACTTTCTAATCATAGACGATAGGAAGGTATCTGATTAGCTGAACATGAATGTTTGGTGATGTATTAGCTGCACAGTGTATTCCAGCTGGAATTCAGCACTTGCTTTATAGATGCTGGGATTTCCTTTGTCCCTCTACGAGGGCACAGCTGTTTCTTCCATGAGAGCAGCAGAAAAGCACAGAGCAAAATGATGGGGGATGGTGGGACAAATGCACAAATGGAAGAAGAATGAATAAGGCTCCCAACCAGAGCTTGCAGAGGGAAGCTAGGAAGAAATAGGCCTCTTTAAGAAGGGCAAACTGGACAGGAGAGGAGTTTGTTTCAAACCCTTTTATATTGTATTAAATGTATGCTCTGTGGTTTCTCCGTTTTACAAAGTTTAAAGATCTCCTTTATGTTCTGATAAAATTTAGCTCTAGATTTGTCAATCTAGTGTGCTTTGGTGTGCTTTGGGCCCCTGTATTAAAACAGAAGGTGCAGACAGACCCAGCTCCAAGCTCTGGGTCTCATCACAGACACTTTCTAGACACATGGGGAATTTTACCCCTTAAAAGAAGGCCATAAAGTCACTATAAATATTTCCATTTGCCACTCCACTGCTTCAGCTCCTTGCTTCCCCTTGCTTTGCCTGTCATCTCTTGGTCTCCTTCACCTTCCCATCACTGCTTCTCCTGTATCCCAAAGAATCAGATCTGCCTGTGAATGAAGATCTCAGCAATAAAGTTTTGATCATATTTATTCTATAGCCCACCTCACAGTCCAAGATGCAATGAGTTATTATAGAAAGTGGTGTTGTTTCAAATGAGTCTCTTGGGAACCACGGATGCTCCTGAACCAACCTGGGGTGATTGCCATAGAGAATCACTAACCTGTCGTTATAAAATAAATAGCACAAGAGTCAGGAGAGGGTCATACCAAACTTCTCTCTTTTTGTAAACCATCTTTAAAGTGTCTGGTCAATATCAAGCCTCACCTGCTCACCTAAAAGGCTATTTGCTTTTCTCCTGTATCTCCTTACGATTCAGTGCAGTAAATCTGCAAGATGATTCTGTCTCCATTGCATAGCTGCAGTATTGCCTTGTGTCCTCACTGGAACTATTTTGTGTATGAAAGACCTTCATTATTTCTACTCCGAAGTAGTTCACATTTAGAGAAGAATTATGTTATCTTTACTGTTCAAATTATTGCCTCACTTTTGGAACAAATCAAATGGCATTGGCTACCGAGCTAAGACAGTTTTAGCAGGATATCTAGACACAGAAAATGCACATCTGCAAGAAAGATATATTCTTCTTCCATTTCTGATCAGTGCAATTTCCTTTCAAATTTTCCAATCTATAGTTATGTGTGTCTTCCATTGTTTTATAACTAATATCACTGTCGATGTTGCAGAGTGCTTGTATTTAAATTTATCTCTACTGCCAGATGCATATGAAACAGATGCAAAGCCTCTCTCAAAAGAACTATATAAGCTGATCTTCACCTTCTGTTTACAAAGGTGAGTTGGCTTAGTCCAGCCTTTTCTCCTGTAAAAAGGTTATTTCATCCTTTACTTTTGCAAGTTATATTTATATGAAACTAAAGCAGTCCCTAAGGACAAAGAGAAGAGAAGCAGCAGTCCCCTGCCTCTCTCAACCTGGTCATGGAACAGAAATATCAATCAAAAAAAAAAATGTTGTCGTTTAGAAACGTGATCCACTTAAACAACAAAAGGTTGGATTTAATTACAACTCGACCGAATTGCAATTTCATTACTATTTATATTAAAGAAAAACAAGTGAAGCATGCACAATGTGTCATTAAGTCACCAGATGTCAAATGAACACTTCTCTCCAGTGTCCGCTGAAGTTTTCATCTTTGTCTCCATGCAGACAGTTGCAGATAATCAGGTGGGACATTGAGTTCTGATTTTAGTTTTATTGGGTTGTTTTTGTTTTTGTTTTGAGAACAAAGAGGGATTTGGAAGTAGGGAGAGAGAAACTGCAACGTACTGAAACTACTCACAGAATTTCACTGCTTGAGAGATTAATGGTGGTCAAAAGAAGGAAGTGAAACATCTTGAAATGTTCCAGCATTTGGTGTTCATAATGATTCTTATAATTCTTTGCTTTGCAATCAGAATTCTGTTTTCAGGAACAGTTTTGAGTGTCAGTGTTTGAAATGGGTGAACAATTTAAAATGAACAATATAATTCTCTGTTTTTTCATTGTTTTCTATTGTCATGAATGGTGCTATCGATGGACGCCTATATTATTCAATCAGAAATTGTATTCTGGTTTGACCCCAAAAGAATATATGCTTATATACTTTTAATAAATTTTGAAAGGCAAACATCTTCTCATTTGCTAAGCTGTAACTTAATGCAAGTGCCATGAGCACATGAGAGAGGGGAAGAGATCTGAGGAACTGGTTTGTGTCAGCTTTGAGCAGGGATGATCTATATTCAGAGCAAAACATGTTTCTAACCCATGGATGCACAGAAATCTACAGAACTAACTTGTTGAATCCATCACAACAATACTTCCATTTATCCACTTGATGGGGAATTATCACTGAAATGCATGCTTTGACTAAATAGTTATGTACAGCTGGTAACTAATGTATGATTGTCTGCAGAAGTCTGAGCAAAGTTTAATGGAGCTTTATTGCCTTTCATAGAGTTCTATTGTTTTCAGTTCTATTGTCCTGCATTACATACAAAGATTATTTTAAATACTTTTGGCACTTTTGTTAAAGGAAAAATACATCTGGTGGTCTTCGAGGGCAAGGGATTCCTCTTCTGCTCTGCTAGATATGAGGCTGCTGCTTTACCCATTTTGGAGTCCAGTATTGGCAAGATTGAATGCATATTCTCAGTGCACACACTGGGTGTAAACATAGCTTGTTATTCACTCCCCACACTGTAGTTTGCTATGTACGTCTCATAGTTTCTTGTGTTGTATCTACTATTTTCTCATGTTCAAACTTAGGGCAGAGTGCAGTCACTTGGATTGCATAATTAACAACTTTTTGTTCCTAACTTTCTATCATTCACATTTAAAGTTTGATCCGTAACATACTAAGCTTAACAGCCACCTTCCATGAGCCTTTAATCAGATCTTTAATGCTGCAACCTAACTTTGAAAGGTGGGTATGAACCTTTAATGCTAAAAGTGGAGTGAAGAATTTTTTTGGACACCAACTGGGGACAAATCACTTTCCCTTGTCAGTAGAAGTCTTCTTCCACCTGGGACAACTCTTGTAATTGGGAATCAGATATCAAGTCCATCTGCTTAATGTGTTGATTCTTTGGTTTGACCATCTGTCACTCACATAGAGGTGGATTAAAAACATGATCTTTATGATATAATCAGTTCCCCCTGGGTTTAATTCTCTAGGTAACTATAGCATCATTATTTTCATAGTGCCTCTTTGTCTTTCAGGAAAGCCTGATTTAAAGATGAATAAGCCATTTGTGTGTTATGCTCTCCTAGTCAAAGATGGTGGAAAAATCTTGATTAAAGTATTTTAAAATCATTACAGGAATTTCATTGATTTTTTGAGGGAACAAGGATGGCAACAAGATGCCAGAAAATCTTCAGAAAACAAGACTAACAGATTTAGCATTTTCTATTAACAGCTTTGATTCCATCTCAGCTGACGGTACTATATCTGTAGGTGTTCTGTGTGCATAACTCACAAGTTCAGGTATAAGGGTACTACTTAATTAAGTACACAGAGTAGTCTATGAAGGTCTTTAGAAAAATATTTCTATTCAGAAATCCCATTTTCTAAACTGCTATTCATTTAAAATCAGTTAAATTATTTTTCTTTGTGGGCAAGGATAATGTTTCCAAGATTGGGACTCAAGTTGACATCAGAATCTATTTCTGGTGTC
Source organism: Alectoris magna (assembly GCA_030625065.1). Lineage (NCBI taxonomy): Eukaryota > Metazoa > Chordata > Aves > Galliformes > Phasianidae > Alectoris > Alectoris magna. Next base: position 4,879,670 of record CM060560.1, on the reverse strand, counting down.
CACATGAAAAATTGGAAAAGACAATGCATTGGGTGAACACTGAGATATTGATTTTACTTCTTAATCTTTTGGTGGTGATGATATTACACAGCCCTGTGCTTTCTAAGTGCAGTCCTCTTTCCCCTCTTGCCCTCCCAAAACTATTAATATAGTCTTTAGTATATTAACAAGGAAGAGAAGGATTATGCCATTAAAAGCAGTTTCTCATTTTTGTGAAATGTTGCACTGTGACATTTCTGACAATTCCCTCTTTAAAAAAAAAGCTTGCAAATGCATTTCTTTGCTAGTATATGTATCAAGTTTCACATCTCTGTAATGATTGGATTCTTGCCATGAGAAATAAAACCCCATAAAATAAAGTACACAAGCTAATAATAAATATTAGATTTTTAAATGGGCTTTAATTAAATTATTGTAATCTCATTATACATGTTCAAATTAACTTTTTAGTAGTCAGCATTTTCCTAGATGCAGCTAACAAAAAAAAAAAAAAAGTCACTATCTTTTGCTTCTTATGAGAAACCACAACAAGAATTTTCTTTTCCTTCAAACAAAAAATACATATTTAGAGAATGCATGACAAGAAAAAGCCTTTGTAGAGATGTCATTTTCATAGTGTTGGTGAAACACAAGTTTAAACAAACAATAATAGACGTGTGGTAGTTGTAAAGTCTTGCTACCCACTAATGAAACAAAGCTGTCTCAATTACAGAGGGAGTGTTAGGAGCTTCCCTGAGCTGTATAAATCCAAGAAAATACAGACAAGAGAAGATCAAATTTGAGATTGAGAGCTGTACAGCTTGTCCAGACTGGGATAAATCAATCTCACTTAGCTGTGTTGCTAAGTCTAGACAAAACCTCTGTGGAAGGCAGTAGTAGGTAGTGAAGGAAATGCTCAGCAACATGACCTTAAGCAAGGATGTTAGATTTTGTAAAAGCTGTAACAATAGAGGCTAGTTTTCTCCTAAATGAGATGGTTGCAGAAGAAAAACTGAAGAAACTACTAATAAATTCACAGAATATGTCACACACAATATCTGAATGCATGTAAACTCTCTGTTGTAAATATTGGAGACTTTGCAATATTCTAATTTAAAACAGATTCAGGTAGGAGAAGGATAACTTTTATCCTAAATTGTGTACCAGCATTATCAATGATGTATAATGCCTAGAGTTGTTTAAGGCTAGTTTGGATGGGGCCCTGTGCAGCCAGATCTAGTATCAGATTTAGTGGTTATCAAACTTGCCCGTAGCAAGGGTTTGGAACTAGATGGTCTTTGAGGTCCCTTACAACCCAAGCCAGACTATGATTCTATCTTGATAGATGATATAAATCAGGAGAAATCTAGTTGAAGTCTGCAGAAAATACGGAAGATGAATTTCTGATGAAGAGCATTTAAGAATTTAACTTCAGACCATTTTTTTATGAACTCAAACACAAACTATTCAGTAGACACTGTGTAGTTGATCGAGTATGACCAAACAGTGATATCTGGACTTGTGTGCCCATGAGCCTAGCAGGATTAGAACACCATTCATTCCTTGGTGTATCTGGTACCCTTACATACTGCACTTCAAAGAGCATGATCTAAGTTATCTATGGCCGTAATGACTTCTACAAAATCAAGGAAGTCCTATTAGAATTCACTTTATAGTTTACCAGTGCATGTCTTCACAGTGAATACTGAAGACGAATTCGCTTGAAAGTAAATAACTCTCCCTACTACTTTCATAGGTGTTTCTGAGAAAATAAATAAATAAATAAATGTGTGTATAAACAGGAATAACATGCACAATAAGCACATTTATAAGCGTTTATCTCACTCAGTTTCTCCACTCCCTCAAACATTCCCAGGTGGTATGTTTGGAATGTCCAGTACGGATGGTTTGGCCCAGAAGGCTGCCATGACCCTGCATTAAATTCATCTACTCCTCCACCTCCAATAAATCTAAACTCTTCTCTCTGCCTTGCTCACACTTCACTCTCCCATCTTCACAGGCACTCTCTTCCTTGCTTTCCTCCTCAGGTGTGTCCAAAATTCGACAGCTCCTGTTGCTTCACATTTCATAGTCCTGCATCTAGAGATTCCTGCTCCTCTTCAAACACACTCATAGATTTTCAGCTTTTTCATTTGCTATTTGCCTCCAGCAGCTTTCCCATGCAGCTAAGCCTTTCTCTCCAAACACATAACCAGAGTTTCTAAGTTATTTAGAGACAAGTTATCCAACTCATTGCACTCTTAAACACTCAAAAAATCTATAAAATGAATGAGGCTTGCACTATACATGATGGGGCAATGAACTGTCAAGTTTTATCAGTGTGTCTTTACCGAGAAACTTGTTACTCACAGCTTTACTATTCCCAAGTATGCCATTGTCCCAAATTCGTGCCACTGAAAACCTTATGTTGTACAACACCATGCTTTCCTATAACTCCCCCTATCAGTAGGTATAATGTCTTCTTCAGGTCCTGTAAATCTGCACCGGCTCATTTAATTCAGCGGAACATCTGAACTGCCTGAAACCTACACTTGAAACATGAGTGTACATTTTTAAATGCATACAGAATAAAAAGGAAAAACAAAACAAAACAAAAAAAACCCTTGCAAATCAATTGAGTTCCCTCAGGGGTCCCTTCTAGACCAATGTTCCTAAACAGAGTTCATTATTTGCAAAATATTTTACAGATGTACCCAGAAAAAGTGCTCTGGTTCACAATTTAAGATTAATGATTATGACTGTTGTTTTAACTGAGTATGTGAGTACTACAGAGTTGCACACCTCCTCATTCCAGTAAAGAAAAATGAGGAAAACTCTAAGCATGCAAATGAAGATTTTGAAAAACTCTGCTTTTTCACTTTCAATAAAATAACACTGGATTATTTTTAAGAAAAGGAAACATCACCATTTTAATGTAACTCTCAAAGTAAACTACTTCTTGTTGTGGGTTTTTTTTATAACCTCTTCTTAATTCTCCTAATAATCCTATTCATGTTCACAGATGAAATAATAATAGCTGCTAATTTTTTCCACGATGTTCATTTTTTAATCAAAATTCTGTTCTGAAGAATTATCAGGGAGATGCTGCCATGTTTATGAAATGTAGTCCTCATTGTATTAAGATAAAGAAGGATCCTATTCATGCCACAGATTGCTTGTCTTTTGAGATACATTTTGTAGTCCATTTAGTCCATTTCCATAGCATGAAAAGAACAGAAAATTGTAATTAAGTGCAGTAGCGTATACAACACTATAATCATAATTGCTAGAATTATATTCACAGTTTTCCTCACATGTTTTGCAGATGCTTTCTCTTTTATCCACATGCCATGTAGTTCATGTTCCCATTCGCAGAAGTTGCCATCAATTTGTTGCTACATGTTTTATGTGTCACGGTGGTTTTCTTTTTTTCTTCCCCTCTTTTGTGGAGGAGAACAAGGGTTTGACTCACTAAAAATGTCCCGCAGATTCCATTGTTTCTCAGGTTCTCTGAGCCCCGAGGGGTACCTTTCATTCCACATCTGGTTTGTCATTTGCTCAGCCGTACACTGGATTATCCACTTCAAAAGAAACTGCACCAATTGTGCGCTCAACCCATCAGCCTGAAGTTCAAAAAGTGTGAAGTACTTCTCCCCAGGAACAAACTGTGAAATGTATTTGAGATTGGAGTTTTTATTAATTACAAGTGGCATTTGTAAGCCTCCTGCTGAAGCCTGCCATAATGTTCTAAGTGGCATCATTTGTGCCAATTTACAATGTAAAATGAGAGGTCTCCATCCAGCTCTAGAGTTTGTTATAGAGTACTAGGTGGGATTTTGTAATTCAAAATTAGTAATATCTCAGGATAAACAAGTCAGAAATGATGTTGTGCTCTGTAAAGTATGGGCTTGTGCATTACTTCTGTTTCCTCTTCTTCTAAAGGAGCACAAATAGCACACTTCAACATCTGGAAAATGATGGAGGGAAGTTTTGCAAAGGTAGAGTAAAGCATTAGATTGCATGAATATCTCATGCTGGCACTAGATCTTGACCAAAAGTCTGCCTCTATCATACCTTCAAAACACTGAAAATTTTCCAGCACATGTCCTTTTTCCTCTGCCAGTAAACTGAACCCAAGTAAAAATGGAAGTAAAACTCCATCCTATCACAACCTACTTATAGTCAGTCTCCATCACTCATTGAGTCCATACTATCCACTCTCATCATTTCAAGCGTTACTCAGGCAAAATCTCTTGTTTGATGCTACAGTAATAGCAAAAATATCAGCTCCCCAGTCCCGAAGGAGAAATTGTGTTTCCTCAGTTCACCTTCTCCCTGTACTTTCATTTATCCCAAGTTTTCAGAGTCGCTGTGTGTTTTTTATGAGATCCCAAAATACTCAGAGACCATGTTACAAAGACCTTTCTACTTCATTTCCCTGTTCTTTCCCTTGAAGCCAATGGCCTGGATATTTTCTATTACTTTTTATTTATTTTTTTTTCTTTTTTTTTTGTAATATTTGCAAAATTTCTCTATCAGAAATGTGACATTGCTTGAATTTCCTCACATCCAGAAAAATCTTCAAATATATTAGTGTTTTCTATTTTGAGAGTTTTTAATGCATCAGGTTTACTAGGTTCAGTGAGCTGGAAACATTATGGACAGTCCTGGAAATGTCTCCCCCAGCCCCCGTATGGCTGAAGCAATCTCATTTTCTTACCATGTTTTTCCTATCAGTCTGAAGTTCTCCATTAAAAAAAAAAAAAAAAAAAAAAAAAAAAAAGTTACATGTACATCTTTTAATCAATGCATACCACTCTTACTTTCACTTCCCCAAGGTATTTTTTTGTAAAAAGATAGTTAGATCTTTAAAACACTGTTTATTTTCTTGTTCTGTTTTTCATTATAACTTTTGGCCGGCAAGCCTTTTCTTCTGTACACCTCTAATTCTCTTAAGAAATAATTTCTGAAAATCAAAGCAAAATTGAGTTTTTACAGTGCTATTTTATCCTTCTGGAATGCATTCATGTTCCATGTTTACATTCTTTATTTATCATAGTTAAATGCATAAAATATTAACATTGAAATAGCATCCTTGAGGGATAGTGAGTTGAAAGAGTAATTTGGGATAGAAAGAGGGAATGCATCCAAGAACAGAGGTTTGATTTACTTACCGTAATAGCTGAAACACAACAAATGTTCTATCAAAAGCCACAGTGCTTTTTTACATTGAAGTCAGCTGAGTCCCTGAGAGAAGATTAACAGAGCTGGTATTCACTGGGGTGGTGTACTTCAAATGCACACTAGAAACAGAGCTTGGGGTTGGATTCTCTGGCAAAAATACTGGTGGGATTTTGAGTTCAGGGACTTCCTCCCTCTGAGAGTCCAGCCATGAATCATGACTTTGAATCACAGTGTTTCTAAGGATTGCATCAAAGGAAATACAAGTGGTACTGAGGTACACATTTGGGAAGGATCAAAGGTAATTTGCAAATGTACAGAGGGTAGCAGGATGCTTTAGCATACAGAATATTTATTTTTTCCATATCTTCAGCTCAGATTTTCTGTCATTGACCTTAACCCCCATACTCTAAATTAGAAAAAAATATTTTCATACTAATTTTACAAATAAGGATAAATAAGATAGAAAAGAAAAGCTATTTTCTGCCTAGAGCCTTAAGAAAATGAGCATAAAAGCCGTCTTGCAGTTACTTACTCCCTGTCCTGTACATGGGACACCTCACTCACATCCTTAAAAGGGTATAAAAGCATACAGTGCTTCTACACTGCCATTCCCATCCTCTTGCTCACTTCTCAGCACTTTCTGCAGTGTAAACCATGATAAAATATCCATTATAGCAGCTTGGAAGTAGCCTCATTTAAAATGCATTTGCTTCTGTGTATGCCTTGGCTATAGAGATCAAAGAGGAGTTTATGAATGGTATTTCTCTGCATTACAAAGCTTCTACCTCTGAGGTTAAAGGTAAACTTTTCTGGTATAACTCATACATTTTGTGCTGCCACTGCAAACTTATGGTTAATTTGTTGCTTATGGTCCCCATCAATTGGAAATAAAGATGGAAGGAAAGAAGAGGGAATTTTACTAATAAAAAAATGTTTTCCAGAAAAAATCTGTATCTAAATCACAACTATATACATACACATATTGTTTTTGTGTGTGTTTGTGTGTATGTTATGGAGGTTTTTCTTCATGTCTTAAAGTTTCTTTCCAGTAAAAGAAAATTTGTCCACACAGACTGATCTGTCTGCTGTGAAGCCAATTTTGTAGGATAATACTTGTTTCTCTACAGGTGGTTTTTTTTTTGTTGTTGTTGGTTGTTTTGTGTGTGTGCGTGTGTGTGTGTTTGATCCTAGATTCTGAGGTTAGCCAATCATTACACTGCATTAAATAAAAGATGTTTCTGTTGCCTTTTGCACTCAGTCAAAACAAAGAAGAAAAGGATTGCATTTTTTTTGAGAATATTCACTAAGCTTTTTGCTGTTGTTGTTGTTGTTATCCCATGGTAGACTACTTTAAACAAAATAGTTTCACACTATCCATTTCATTTATGAATGCTGAGACATTTCAAAGCTAAACGCATAAAATTTTGGTATTGCTTCATTGAAGTGACCTGTGTTTTGACATAACATCAAGCAAAAAAAAATTCCACTTTTACTGGTAGTGTAGGGAGAAGCTGTCTAATGGAAGGAGGTCTGACCTGGGTTTCAGAAGATCTGTTGTTCATTTTTCCCTTCAGCAACAGACTTGCTGTGATTTCATCTCACAAATGCACCAAAAGATAGTACAAAGGTAGAAATACACAGAGAGCTCATAGAAGCAAAGCAGAATTTGCAATTGATACAGAGACTGTTCCCAGTAGACTGGAATAATATGTATTAAATCAAAAAATATCCTCTCCAAGGGTGTTTAAGACTTAGAGGTACCCAAGTCTATGACAGAAAGCTTCTCATTTCATTTTCCCTTTCACGCTCCATCTGGGATTAGAAAAAAAAAATCATCTTGTATACTGGAAGCTGAGATTCACAGAACTGAGAGGAAATTCACATTCTCCTGAGATTTCTGCAGGCTTGAGAAGTTTGGATGTGCTCCACAGAAGCTGAGGGGCTCATCTTTTGGAAGCCTATCTGACTATTTGCCTAAATGATGAGCAAGACAGACCTTAATGAAATTCCTGATTTTATTTCCCGAATGAAATTTCTTTCTTTCTTTCTCCAAGATTTTTACATAACCTCTTCTTCCTTTGTGGCACAAGCATACAAATACATACCAAGACCTGACAAAATGCATGCTTAAATGTTATATTTAAAGACTCTATAAAGCGTTCCCTTAGTTGACATAAAATCATAGGATCATAGAGTGATCAAGGTTGGAAAAGATCAGCTAGTCCAACCATCAGCCCATTGCCATCATGCCCACTAAACCTTAGCACAACATGTGCCCTTTTCTTCAAAAGCTTCAGGGACAAGGATTTCACCACCTCCCTGAGCATACATATGGTGTAACTTGGCCTTCAGTGGAGGATGAAGGCAAATCTGACAATTCAGCAATATGCTAGGGAGATCTAATATGTTCTGAGTCAGGTGGAGAGAAAATGTGTGTTGGAAAGAGCCCAGCTATATTTGGACAGTTCAGGGTGGTAACCCCACATATCAGCACCTTACTAATGCTATCATACTGCTTTTAGTTCTAGAGTTGCCCTGGGGAGCTGTTTGTTACGCCCAAAACACAGGGTAAGCATACTCTAAACTTTCTCTGCCCTTGAGGGATAGACCAGGTAGTCCTTCAAGGACAATTCTCTTTTCGTAGCTTCATGTGATTCAGGATCCTCAATTAAAAGTGAAAAACTTATTTTGCACTTTTTTGATAGCCAAGCTGGAATGTGTATCCATTTGATTTAAAAACAGATTAGAAAGATGATGATTTATGTACTTAAAACACAAAGTCAGAGCAGTAGCCCTGGAACAAGGATACAGAAAGAGTGGACTGAGAATGGATACAGGTTGTTGAGATATATCTACATGTGCATCACAGTTTGGGACCAGGATGAAGGATATAACAACATTGTGAGACCATGAGTTGGTGACGAAATTGAGGTCAGTACAGACAAGAGGGAACAAGATAGAAGGAGGGAACAAAATTGCTTGGATAGGATTAGGACTGATGTGAAGTGTGGGATGAAAATTGACTTACTGGGGAAAAAAGAGAATTCAAGTGGTGATGCTGAAATTGAATTGGAGGGGGGGGGGGGGGCGGAAAGATCCTTGTGTTGGTGGAATCATAATAGTTAGGGAAAAATGAACAATTCAGAAAGGCTTACATTTTTGGTCATCCAGCCAACCCACCAGTGTTATTGATGTTGTCTGAATCAGTCAGTGCTTGGTACTGTCAGCCCACACTGAAAGTCTGCACACCCACGAGCAGTTGGTTTACTAATGTTTTGCTCCTTCCATCTCACATTCTATAGAGACTCCAACAGTGGAAAACCCTTTGCAAACCACATTTGCAACACAGAGCCTCACGGGGCTTACAAAATATATGCTAACCACTCCTTCTGAGGAACCCTTATGGTACTGCTGATACTCTCTTATTTTAGTGGCAGGAGTCTGTGAGATGTAACTATAGTTCCCAAACCTACCAATGAATCACGTGCATTTTAATATTATGACAACAAATGTGATTTTGTTCCTTATTACTTTTCTTCTTAATGATCTAGCACACGGCATGCAAAAATTCTGCCTAACCTTATTATAGTATTAATAAAATTACAAAAATCAGACATGCAATAGTTAAATACACGAGAAACTTTAAATCATCTTATTCTTCTATTGTCCTCCACCCTGTACTGGAATACAGCTGGAGGCCATTAATATTTCTGACGCACTTATAATGACAGAAAATCCCACATGGAAAAGAACAGAAAAAGTTTGGCTAGATAGTGTGTAGTGAAATAAAAAAATAAAATTAGAAAAAAATATATATATATTTTTTAAATGGCCACACACTGAGTAGGAATGTGCAAAGAACATACTGCTTCTTTGCATTTCAGGGTACTTGGGGAAACCAGGTTGTTCTGAAGAGCACCATATAGTCACGTAATTAAGTACCTGTGCATATACTTTGATTTAAGGGGGCACAAGCAACTAAAATTCTCTGAAGAACGTGATTTTCTGCTTTTTAATATTATTTTTTTTCATTGTATTCAGAGGATGGAAAGTTATCTCTGTGCTATTGCATGTACTTCTGTATTAAAATAATCACTAGATTCCTCATATTAGATAGTGCTGAAGACTTTGTAGTTTTTTGGTTTTTTTTCCCCTGTTTTCTTTAGGATATCACAGAATTATTGAGTTTGGGAGGAAAGTCATTGGGTACAACCCCCCAACTCAAACAGGGACTCCTAAAGCAGGTTCTCAGGACCATGTCCAGATGGAATTCTTCTCCAAGGAAGGAGATATTATGACCTACTTCTACAACTGTGATGGAATCCTGTGGCAGTCCTTTCCATCAGAGTTGGTATGGTGAGACAGATGAAATAAACGATTGATAAGTCTGTGGGAGTTTTGGGGGAGTGGATAGGCAGGCATTGGCCTCCTCTCTCTGGTGACTAATGATAAAACCACAAGAAAAGCATGAAGCTGCATCAGGGGAGCTTAAGGTTGCATATCTGGAAAAGGTTCTTCATCTAGATGGTGGTCAGGCACTGGAGCTGCCTCACTGGGGAAGTGGTCACAGCTCTGATCTTGCCAGAGTTCAAGAGTCTGGACAATGCTCCCAGACATATGGTCTGATTTTTGAGTGGTCCTGTGTGGGGCCAGGAACCGGATTCGAGGATCCTTATGGGTCCCATCTAATTTGGGATATTCTATGATTCTATGATTTAAGTTGGTCATGTGCTAGAAAGACACTGCCACAACAACTTAAACAATATAAACCACACGAGGCAAACTCTGAGAGTCATTTCCTAGTCTGTCAATGTCACTGAAAGAACATCATGACTCATAACAATAGAAAAGGAAGAAAAATGTATTTCCTATTTCTGGGCCTACTTAATTTTCACAGTCAAAGGAAACAAATCTTGCCACTAAAAAGGTGCTAAATAGTGAAGAACTTTGTTCTGTTTGTACAGTGCAACCATTTAAAGACACAGAAGAAGTATGTTCATCTACGAAGTAGGAACTACTGCAAAACACACTAATTTTTTGTCAGTATTTTCTTTAGTACAGATTTATACAAATGCATGTAGTTAGAAAACACAAGTAAGATGTACAGATGTAATACCAAAACCTTGTAGCATGGAAATGTTTCACTTTCTAATATTTATTTCCAAGAGGTCAAATGAGAAAATAGAGCATCCACAACAGGTGTTTCTTAACAACACTTAATTTTACAATAGGAAGGCACTCAGCCTCCAGAGTGCAAGGCCCTCCAAGCAATAGTTCTGCCACCTGAACAAGTTAAATACAGGGTTGGTCTTTCTTCAAAAGGAATTTCTGATTAATGTTGACAGATCACTGTGGTTCTGATGATCAATTAGTTAATGTTTGTACCGTACTTTGGAGATATAAAACTCTATAACTGAGCATTGCTATTATTATGAGTACCCTTCAGGATCCTTAGATAGCTGTTGGGAGTACAGTAGACATGATCTTAATCTATTAATAGCCCTGTATAAGTGCAGTTGTTCACAGACTGCCAAAACATCACTACTGTAGTTTAATTCTATTTTTTTTTTCTTTTTTTTTTTCCCCTGAATTCCATGGGTGTCACGAATGTTAGCAGTAAGGCAATAAAATTATTCTTGTCATCTTCTTCCCAGTTTTGTACATACAGAATGAGTCTTTCTCCTTAAAATGACAGGAGAGAATCATGGCCCCTAAGATTCCAATCGTCTGTGTAAGGTCTTTAATTTAGGATTTGAGTGCCGGATAATTAGTAGTTGAGGTAGAAGCACACTGGTTTGTGAGTCCCATGGTCCAATTAATAAACCAGATTGCAAAAGGTTACTAGAAAGGGTCTTTAATCTTACTAGCATTTTACCGTTATTGCAGCCTGTAGACAGAGCATCCTGTGTTGGGGACGGAAGGAAGGACACATTTAGTGTCATATCAGATAATCAGCTGATGCAAATTGCTGCATCCTCCTTGCATTGCTCCTGATTTACATCTGCTGGTAACTTGGCTTCTGGCCTTATAGCCACTGTGCATAGCATCTGCAGATTGGTCTCAAGTTGCTAGTGAGGGCAGGGAAAACTATCCAGTATGAAAATGTGTGTCTAGCAATGAAGGGAAAGAATAATAATCCCTGAACACAGAAGCAGTACAATTTCCAAGAAAAAGAAGATAGATAGTATAAATGCACAGGGCGTACTCTGTCCAAGCTTTCCTGAGATGTCATATTGATCTGATGTGAGGGACAACAATTGTCAGAGGTCCCCAGAATGTCACTTGTGTTCAACAGGGTGGGAGTAGCTCAGGTCAAGAAAGGGACAACTCACCAGTGCAATGTACTTCAGAACTTCCAGGTGAGTGAGAAGTCTCAGGGGAAAAAGGAGCTGGCAGAAGTGGTTTGAGAGCCAGGAAATGCAGCCCTCACCCAGCACACCACTGTGTGCACTTGGGCATCCACTTCAACCCTCTTCCCTGTTTGTTCCTTCTGCAAAATAGAGCTGACAGCTCAGCAAAATGATGTGTGAATATGAAGCATGAACAATGCTAATTCTGTTTATAGGAATGTTTGTTCCTTTTCATGTTACAGAAGCCTGTTATTATTCTCTGGCTATCATCTATTTTCACTCGATGCTGTCCACACAATCACCATTCTCATTACAAAAATAATTGCTGCCTGTATTACTCTGTTGCTGTTTGATAATATATTTCATGTTCAGGAGGGCCTATTAAAATTATCTAGTCTGACCTCCCACACAGTGCAAGCATTTTCACTGAGCCATTCTTACAACAAATCTCATCACGGAGCTATTAAAAACACCAGCACATGTTCACAGGACAGGGCGCTGCTGTAGCAGGCACATAACAAGGGATCACCCCTTCTCTGAAGAATTACTAATTTAACTTGATTGTGCATAGAGTTAGAGGAAAGAAATGTTGCTGTCTCCGAGTTTTCAGAATATCTTATGAAATCCCAGTGAATAAATCTTCCAGCTCTCTGTTTTACACATGCAGACACTCTTTTTGTAATGGATAAAAGAAAAACTTTATTACAGTAACTGTGTGCCACTTCTTCTTTAATTGGTATGATTTTTTTTATTTTTTTTTTTTGAGATATTATTTAATTTGTAATACTCAGACTTTAGGTCCTCTCCACAACATCCAAGGTCTTCAAGAGCCCCTTCACTGGTGTCATAAGATTTCTGTTTGTGCCACGGTCTGATCTTTGCTGATATTACACACCACCCATCACTGTCATTGCCGGCAAAAAAGCCTTATGAAGATGGAAAGCCTCCCATGTTAATTTTCAGAGCCGTGCTCTCAACCTGCCACACAGGGCATTATCCTCACAGCTCCCATTAGCCCCCACTGTGTTGAGTCAAGAATCAAGTGCATAAAGGATGTCAGGCATTGTATGCTCGCAGTAATCAGATTTGCTGGTCACTTAGCCCCAGCTGCACTTAAAAATGTGTGTTTAGAATAAAAATGCTGCATAGGAGGAAAGCTGAAGCACTTGACAGCAGGGGAGCTTTGTAGGCAACATAAAATATACTTTAGATGCCAAAGCGCAAGGAGAATCATCCCAAATTGCTAATGTGAGGTAGGAATACAAGTAGGCTCTTACCGGAGCAGATGTTGGTATTGTCACAGCAATTAAACTTTCCAGTGAGGCTTTCCTGTATATGAGGAGTTATTTATATGATTGTTTGCCTTGTCCTGAGGCCACAGTCTCCACCAAGGCTGTACTATGCTAAGTGCCGAAAGAGTGCAAACAGAGAGATAGGCCCTGCTCTGTCAAGCTTCCAGTCTGCAAAATAATGCCATTACTTCTCAGCTCAGTGTCACAGTTCAAGAATAAGCAACCTGGGCTGAAAGGGGAACAGCTGAATCTGCTGGAGTGGGTCCGTCTTCCTTGGTTCATGGAGGAACACATAACACATAATAACAGCCGTCTCTCCTCTTCACCCCATGCTCCCTGCTCTCAAAGTCTGCTCAATGCCGTGGCATCTGACAAGCAAACCTTTCCTTCATCCTCACCTTGTTTTGTTGTTGTTTTTTTAAATTTATTTATTTTTTTCCAAGAGCTCATTATTAGCAATGTAAATTATGGCTTGAGGTCAGTGTTATGGAGCACGTGGGATGAAAATTCCATGCTTTCAAATGAAAATGTCAGTCTGGCAGGTACATGTGGCTAGCTCTGGGGAATGTTTTTGACAAATATGAGATTTTTATTATTTATTTATTTGTTTGTTTGCTGCAAATATAAATTTGGAAGGGAGATACATCTGAAAATCTGGTTCCAGTTTGATTACACAAGTTGTTAGAAATATTCCTATGTTTCTTTCAAAAAAAAAAAAAAAAAAAACTCTTTTGAAAGAGAAAGGTGCATGCAAATTTATTATTATAATAATTATTATAATCAAGTTCAACATTTCACTTGGGCTAAAAATGAAATGCATAAGGTTTAATCAAAAGAAAGTAAAATACTTTCGAACGAAAATAAAGATGGAAATAACATTGAAGCTCTTGATGGTTGGAGTATATGATCTTCATGGCCTTTTCTGGTCCTAATGATTCCATGATTCCATTCCCATATTTTCCATTTCTTTTAAGGATCAGCCATAACAAACAAACAAACAAACAAACAAACAAACAAAAAATGCAGAACTCATGAAGTTTTGTTTATTACTCTCAATTTTAGAGCCACTCTTACTTAGATGACCCAGAACAGACTTACTGTAAATGATCATTTGTATTTGAAATTGTCCATACACAGATTCCCAACTCCAAATAAAGTTGCAGTGGGAGCTAAGGTCTGAGGTCAGGTTTGGGTTCCTCTCCAGATGTAATTCAAACTGAATGGGTTTGTGTGGTATATTTAGATTTGCAAATACAACAGACAGAGAAGAGTTATTCGGGTTATTTCAGGCAGGCAGTGGAGCTGAAATGAATATTTCTTATCTAGGTTTGAACATACTGCATACGTTATAATTAGAGCTGTAAAGAACATGGAGGTCTTCATTTCATCCAACTGATAGATACTGCAGCTCTACTTGTAAGGCATTTTTTAGCTTTGACACTGCCATTAAAACTTTGTATCACCCAAGACCATGCTGAAACTCCACAGTTCAACTGACAGGACAAATCTTTTGTTTAGCCCTGCTGCACTACCTAGTAACAGGAGATTTCGTAGTGAGTGTTTGAACAAATCTTTCCTATGGCTATATGGACACCTTACGGAGCTGGGACTCGGTGCATCAGTGGATCATCATGCAGTGTTCATGGGATAGCAAGGTGGTTCCTGAATCCTTCTTTTAGGACTGACAGTACTGATGGTCATAGATCACTCTGCAATCACAATTTCTAAGTTCCTCATCCTACTTCCTCTGGGTCTTTCACGGCCCAAACAAAAACCTGAAGCAAGCCCATAAAACGTATTGTAAGAAATCTTAATTCTGCTGTTCAACCTAATGTCTTGTGTCTTCTTGGCAACACACACATACACACAAAAAAAGAACACCAACTGATATTGCGTGATGAGGGATTGATCCCAGGCAATCCCAGTTCTTTAAATTTTGCACACATGGACTGGGCAGATCATGGACTGGCAGTAATTGCTTTCTGATCTCAGCTGGTGCTCCAGAGGCTCTCCTTGACGTTGACGCCTGATCAGTCTCACTTCCTCTTGTTAGATAATTTCAGCTAAGTAACTTGTAGCATTCAGGTCTCAGAGCTTCCTGCTACTTGTCTCCTAGTTGGAGGCTGAGGATCCAGCTCTAAAACACAGTATTTTTCCCCAGATCTACTGTCTGGTTCTAGTACAGGGAGGTGAGTTACAGGAGATAAGAATGACACCAATTTGCAGGCACCTGCTCACTGTAGTTCGGATGTTCAGCAGACAGCTATCTGAAGCTCTGTTAGCTTTCTGCTATTTTTTTAACAAACGTAGGGACCATAAATTTACTCTGAATTTCAGGCCTATTTTCTGGATCAGCAATATCCTGCATAGCAATAGTAAAGCAGAACACTTGGTCACAGATAGAGTCCTTTAATCTATCATTGAGAAAAAGACATATTTGGTAGGACAGAGGGCCCCCAGAGCTGTGCAAAAGTAGTCATAAACATTAACCATAGATGAGAATGGTGGAGAAATGCCAGACAAACATTCTGGCTATGATCAGACCACACATGTATTTTCTGATAGAGCAAGAGACTATTTCTGAGAAGCCGTGATTGCAAGATTACAGCTGGATTTTGCTGACAGCAACATTGACTTTTTTTTTTTCCTTCTACAGTCATGGCTAAATATGAACAAAAATGTGCTTCTTTGTCCATAAATTGAGGTTTATGAAATGAGAGTATAATACACTAACTGAAAAACAGTGCTGCAGTAGTTGGAGCCCCTGTTGCAGTGCTATGCTGCTCATTTCTTTCACACAAAACTGCCCTCCTGCTCTGTCTACCAACTATCCAGCTGTTTTCCACACACTTCTCAATGTTTATACCAAAAAAATACCAGCTGACCTGCTAACACTCCAGGGCCTTAAGTCCTTGGTAGGGTTTCTATAGGCATGTCAGAAAGAGCTGAAGACTGACAACTATGTGACAGTTCTTCCTGTGCACCAAGACAGTTCAGGAACCATTCAAGCACCTGGACTTAGGTCTGTGACTCACTAATGAGTCCCGCTGTGGTCTCACTGTTGCTTGTAATAGTTTCAGAGGACTTACTTGCTGAAGCACAAGTCTGTAATTATATACCAAAGCCCAACCCAGACTTCTGCTGGCTCATGTTCCTCCATCTGAGAGTACTGCTCTAATGTGATGGAATCCACGTGGGCAGGCAGAGGTTTCTTTCACGGACGTGTATCTGGGACCAGATTTCACACCTCATTCATTAGAGTTTTGCTACTGGAAGTACTGTTAAAAAAAAAAAAAAGAAATGGTCATTGCTTCATCTCGTGGGCCTGCATGTTCACTTGCATGCACTATATCTTGACTGCCTAAAGCCCCTGGAGAATCACACCACTATGTGATATGTGAGTTACAGTGAAATGCAGGCTTGGTTTGCTGAGTGCAGGCCACCTATGTATGGTTTTGCCTTCCTGTAAGCCCTGGGAGTGAAATGTTCAGTGAGGCAAGTGCTTTTTTTTTCCAGCACAGGAATGGATTCAAGTTGGATACTATGAAAAGGTTATTCTTGGAAAGGGTGGTAATGCATTGGCACAGGCTGCCCTAGGAGGTGATGGAGTCACTGTGCCTGGGGGTTTTCAAGAAAAAGGTAGATGTGGTACTGAGGGACATGGTCTAGACTGGACACAGGCATGGGTTGATGGTTGGACCAGATAATCTTATTGGCCTTTCCAACCTTAATGATTCTATGGTTCTATGATTTAGTATGTTCAATATGGTGTCAGTTGCAACACATCCTTACTGTGCTGTGACCTGGATTTCCATAGTAGGCAACATATGAAGTCAACACTTGTTCAGCAGCTGTAAGAGGCAGAACACAGATATCTTCTGTTATAGTTGTTTGGTGGGTTTTGTGTATTTTCTTTTTGGTTTATACTCACATGCTGTACTTATCACTTTTAATATATGTTTCTGGGCAATGCTAAACAAAGGAAAATTCTACTAATATGTAATTATCTTAAAGGAAAAAAAAATCAAGACTTTAAATGCTCCCTATTGCAAGATCTTTAGAAAATGCACTACTGTGGATATATAACAAAATTAGTAGGCAATATCTTTGAGAAAGCTGTATTTGCCTTTGGGGAAGAATTAGACAACCTAAAAATTTCTCTCTGCAATGTCTCTTTTGTTGAGAGATTGAAGCTGCCATAATTAAGCAGTGTTTTGTTCTTGCACAGGTTTGTTTACATTTGAGAAAATGCAATGGAACAATTAAAATTTAATAATATGATAAATAAGATCTGAATAATTTATTCAGAGCAAATAAAATGAATGTTGATGATCACGTTTTGAGGCTAGAAGAAAAGCCTGACTTCTATGACTGTACAGAAATTATTTATTTGGAAAAAGTATGTTCATATTGGATCCATCAACAGAACAGAAAACATATTTCTTTTTAGGGACAGAAGTACATGTAAAGTGTGAACTCATTTGAAATTAGTAATATAGATATAAATAGTGTACATTGTATGGAAAGGCACATGTTGAGTTTGAAATATCATATGTCAACTTTCCCCTAAAAGTATCTTTATATATGTGTACTCTGTTGTGTAATTATTCAGTTCTTTATACTTTTTTTACAAAGGAAATAGTAGATAGTCCGATTTTTTGCTGTTAAAAGTAATGGGATCAGTACCATTAGCTTCAATAGTTCATGACCAAAATTATTATTATCATTATTCGTTACAAAGGTACCTAGAAGCTCTAAATAAATAATAATAATAATAATAGTAACTTCAGAATCACATTGTGCCTATATATAAAGGCTTAGAAGTTAACAGCATGCATTGTTAAACATAGTTTACATCTGACAAAAGCCTTTTTTCCAACAGTATGTATGCAGCTTTTTCTCTGAAACAGTCTTAAATAAGTCAGATGATGCATCTTCCATTCACTTTATAAAATATTATCTATCATCTAATAATTACTTACTTACACAGTAAGCAAATAAAGCTTTGTTTGTTTTCCTCAAAATTTATTGCTATTAAGTACAGAGGAACAGTCTCTTGTGATTTGCAGCTGAAATTAGTATACCCAGAAATCATCTTCACGGATGGCTGTTTAACTCTGTAAGTCCTGGGTTGTGGTGACTTATGGTCCTAAATCATGAAAGAAAAATTATTTGGCCACCTTTAATATAAAAGAAAAACAGCAAACTGCCTCGGTGAAAAGCAATGGAAACAATCCTTCAGAACTTTACCTAATACTGCTCTCAACTTCCAACTGCCCGGTGCTCTAAATTTAAAACATAACCATAGGTTTGAGGAGATGCCTAATCCAACAGAGTAGAATTATTGCTGCAACTCTAGGGAATGCAACAGTGACAACCTCAAAACTCATAAAATGCAGTCAAAGACATATGTGAACCATCTGAGGCCTAATGCTTTCTGCAACCTATAGAGAATGCAATGCAGTATATAACCAAGTCCTGTGTCATGGCTGAACTGAATTGAAAAACAGCTTTCAACCAGCACAGCACAAAAACAAGAAACTTTAAAATTTGGCTCAATGCATGCAGCACTTTTTAACTGAAGAGTTCATTCTGTCTTCCATATAACCTGTATTTGCTTATTTTAGTAGATTCACGTATAATAAGAAAGAATAAATACTTAGGCCAGTAGTATTACTTCAAGCTACCAATGAAAATAGACAGAATCTTTCAGACATCTGTTCAAATTTCAGGGTTATTTTCTGTCCTTGCAACATAATATGTACTATGAGGCAGTTGCTGCAACTGACAAAGATATTCATATGAATAATGAAAAAGAAAATAAAGGAGCTGGTCTGATGATACAAAATGATAAAAATAAATAATCAAGATGAATACTCTGGATGGAAACACAAAGGAATGGCAGTAAAAAGGAGCAGAGAAAAGAGATTCTGATCAGGTTTTACAAAACCAGAAAGAACTGCTTGATGACATCTTGAGCCTGCTGAAGAAATGCCCATTTTGAAGATACTGCCTTTGTTGAAAGAATTGTATATTTTTCTGGATGTCATATGTGTGTGATTTGGTGCTGTACTCATTCAACTACATCATTCCAGTGGGGTGTTATGGATTCATAATCACTTTACAATGGCAGGAACCAACACTGGTATTTCAAGAAGATTTTTCAACCTTTTCATACCCTTTGTCGCTTTCTTTTTTTCTCTTCTGGCATGATACTCCACCTTGACGCTAATCTGGAAAGGAAAAATATATATCTGTGTATATTTATGTATATTTATATACATTTATGCAGGTTTAACCTTCTCTTTGATTCCTCTGATTGTCCATCTGCACAAAGGCTAGTACTGAATATTTTGGTACACATTTTCACTTTTATTCTGATAAATAGGAGACTAGAGCTTGGACCTGTAAATCCCTTCTGAGTGCCTTACTGGGACAATATATGGAAAGCTTGTGAAGGACAGAGATCCCATAGCATATCTGTGAGTTTGAAGTGAACATCAATCTGCTAAAAATCTGAAATCTGCAAATCAGATGGTTCGGAAGGTGAACCCCCTTAATATCCTTCTTTCCAAATTGGAAAGATATGGATTTGATGGGTGGACTGTTTGATGGATGAAGAACTGGTTGTGAGACTGTACCTAAGGAGTGGTGGTCAATGGCTCAATGTTCAGATGAAGGTCAATGGCCAGTGGTGTCCCTCAAGGTTCAGTACTGAGACCAGTGCTCTTTAACATCTTCATCAGTGACATCGGCTGTGGGATTGAGTGTACCCTCAGCAAGTTTGCAGATGACACAGAATCACAGAATTGTAGGGGTTGGAAGTGACCTCTAGAGGTCATCGAGTCCTATCCCCTTGCAAAGCAGGCTCCCTACAGCAAGCTGCACAGGTAGATGTCCAGGCAGGTCTTGAATATCTCCAGAGAAAGAGAATCCACAACTTCCCTGGGCTGCCTGTTCCAGTGCTCCATCACCCTCACCATGAAGGAGTTGCTTTGCATAGTTATGCAGAATTTCATACACTCAAGTTCATGGCTGTTCCCCCTTGTCCTGTCCCCACAAACTAACTGTTGAAAAGAGGTTGGCCATGTTCCTTTGACTCCCACACTTAATATATTTATAAATTTTAATAAAATCCCCTCTGTGACTTGTTTTCTCAAGTCTGTACAGACCCATGTCACTCAGCCTTTCCTCATAGGGGAGATGCTCTCACACACTAAGCTGTGTAGTGCAGTCAACATGTCTGAGGAATGGGATGTCATTCAGACATATCTACACAGGCTTGAGCAGTGGACACATTTGAACCTTGTGAGGTTCAGCAAAACCAAGTGCAAGGTTTTGCACCTGGATCATGGCAACCCTAGCACAATGGTATGTAAGGATAAAGAATCCTGTGGGATATGTAAGGAGTACAGTCCTATTGAAAAGGACCTGGGAGTACTGGTGGATGCGAAGCTGGACATGAGCCATCAGCGTGTCCTTAAAGCCCAGAAAGCCAACCATATCCTGGGCTGCATCAAAAGAAGTGTGGTCATCAAGTTGAGGCAGGGGATCTGCCCCTCTACTCTGCACTGTGTGACCTCACCTGACTACTGCGTCCAGATGAGTTTTATATATATCTGTTTTATACTGGTCCTCCAGACCAGTATATATATATATATATATGTATATATATATATATATGGACCTGTTGGAGTGCATCAAGAGGACAGTCACAAAAGTGATCCAAGGGGTGGAACATCTTCCCTATGAGAACAGGCTGACAGCTGGGATTCTTCAGCCTGGAGAAGTATCCAAGTAGACCTGACAGCAGCCTTTCAGTATCTAAAGGGGGACCTTACTGAGGGAGATAGACCCTTTAGCAGGGTCACTTTTGATAGAACAAGGGGAAATAGCTTCAAACGAAAGAGGGGAGTCTTAGATTGCATACAAGGAAGAATTTTTTTGCAGTAATGGTCATGAAGCACTGGCACAGGTTGTCCAAATATGTGGTGGATGCCCTGTCCCTGGAGACATCCAAGGTCAGGCTGGATGGGGCTCTAAACACCATGATCTAGCTGTGGATGTCCCTGTTCATTGCAGGGGAGTTGGTCTAGATGACATTTAAAGGTCCCCTCTTACTCTAAGGTTGCTATGATCCTATGATTCTAAATCTGGTCAGAGTTGAAATTCTTTGATTGTTTTTTCTTTGTTTTTGTTTTGTTTGTCTTTTTTTTTTTTTTTCTCTCATAAACAGTAAAGTAACTTAGCCTTTTTGAAATTCCCAAAATCTCAGAGCCAGCATGTCTGAAGTGATTTCACTGTAGTAACTACAGCCACTTTTGAGTCACTGCAAAACTCAAGGCTTAACGTACACTTCCAAATTTAATAACGTTGGACATGTAGTGTTAACTCTCTGCAACTGCTAAAGCTCATTAGCTAACAGTTGTTTTATTAATTAGTACAAAGTCAATAAATAAAAAACTCCAGTCATCCGTTAAGTATACAGCTTAAACCATTTGTACAAGCTGATAGTGTCTTTTGTAAAGGAGGAAGTCGTGTGTGGCAATAACAAACAGCAAAATCACAACCAAATCTCACTAGCAAACTCATTTTTTATATTTTACTCTTCCTCATCCTTGCACACCAACATGTTTTTTTACTTTATTATAGGAAAATCTCCATTTTTTAACAGTGTACTAACAATGAGCAAAATTTTAATTACCTGAATGTCATCGTTTTTATTTGACACCAATATAACGAGGTCAGATCTCACTACTACAAGTAGGAATTCTCTGGGGAGGTAAGAGAGTGCTGCACAAGGTGTCTGCCTACACTACTGCTAGTCATAACAATTGCATCTTTACTTACAGATGTGTTTAAATTACGTAGTTAAAGAACGTGGTATAGAGACAGAGTGTCTTTGAAATCAGCACCATGTTTACTGCTTTTTGCAGCCTTTGAAATGAGTACATACATTCCTTTGTTCAGGGTAACTTGAAAGGTTTGAAGATTTGGATCATCAAGTACCTTGTCTATATGATGTAGGAACAGGGGAAGAAATATTAATTATTTCAACCTTTGTATTACTTCCTCATGGAAGGGATGGGTTAGCCCTTCCAAATCAAGCAGGATGTACGTAACTAAACCCAGACTGGCAGTTGACTCTGTTGAGTCAAATATCTGTATCATCAGAGAGTTTTGGGGCCAAAAGAGATCTGATGATGCCTCAGTAGCCAGTGATGAATTTCCTGTTAATTATGATTCACTTGAAGAGCAAATGCAAGTTTTACTGTGATAGAATAGGATTAATTTTGTGCTGGCTGCTAGAGGTGAATATTACTCTTGTATTCACTGACCTGAGGACCAGATCTACCACTCTATATGTACTGAAAGTCAGTGTAAAATCTCCTACACGTCAAATATGTCTGTATACAGTCCCTTCTGTGGAATTAGGAATTTCTTATTTTCATAGAAAGAGAAGAAACAAATAAATAAAGCTTGAAATGCAGTTAAGATTGTTCTTTTTTTTCTTCTTTTTTTTTTTTTTTGTTTTTGTTTTGTAAGGGCTGCTTTAGGCATCATGTTGAACAAGTCTATAAAAACAGCCTCTTGTGAATTACAATTGCTATATATTTCCTTTATTTCCTTTTAAATAAAGACTTGGCTTTTTGCCCTAAATTGCACAAAGGATTTTTTTTTCTTTTATTTTTATGCTTATCCATTAAATTACTGGAAGAATGTTAAGCTTAAGCGTTGGAGTATTGTCTTTCTTCCCTAGGGAGAAGACAGATGTATTCGTGTCTAGGTGATGTGTGTTAGTCAGACATTTCCCTCCTCCCCCCCGTTTATGCTATGTTTAATCAAGTTGTTCTTTTTCTTTCTATCATTGTAACTTTTCTATACAAGTGCTATGCTTGAACAAATAACTACCTTTAATAAGTTAGGAATTCATGAGAAGATGCCCTTCTTTCACTATATATTTTCGCATGTTCAGTGCGACTACTTTATATCATGCAGCTATCTTTACTGTGTACAGTCATGCTGTATATCACGTATAAATATCTTCCAAGCTCACTCACACATGTTGCTTCAGTTGACGTGTAACTGAACAGCAGAATGAGAATGTGAACATACATTAGTATAAGTAGATCAGTAACAGCAATGTTGTACCAGCACAGGCTATAAGTCTGCTGCTAGTGACTACCCTAAGGGAGAAAGAAATTAATGGAGTTGCATTAATAACCCTTTTACAATTTGGCTATGGCAACTATGCAAATGTAGACCCTGAAGAAGTCAGCTCCCTTCTATCAGTTCCCACTTTACTGCAGAAAAGTCTCCAACTTCCAAAACTAGAAAGTTTCCATCCTATACAACCCTTTGCCTTCCAGCATCTTTCTTGGTCACATCAAGCCTCACCCCACTGAAGGCTGGACGCAGCTGAACCCATAAGGATGCATCCGCAGTCCAAGAAGCCCTTGCTTGGCTTAGGTGCTGGTCATTCTTAACTGAAATATAAATATACCTTTCAATATATTTTATATTATTTCTATGAAGTTTGCAACACTTTCAAATATTTCCTCCATATGTCTTAAGAGGTCTGCAGAAAGGGCTCTGACTGATTTGACAAAAGCTGCTGGGGATGAAATAAGAGGTCATGGGAATTATAGAATGAGAAATCAAAGCAGGATTCTCTTTTATCTAAAGCGTGTGATAGAATTGTACACTGTGGGAATTAGCTCAAAAACATCACAGGGCAGTGTAGTCTCAACAGGACAAAGCATTGGCAACAGGCTGCCTGGAGAAGTTGGGGATATCCCATTTCTGGAGGTGACCAAAGCCAAGTTGGATGAGGCCCTGGGCAGCCTGAGCTGGAGGGTGGCAACCAGCCCATGGCAGGGGGTAGGATTTGAAGTTTCATGCATCCTGAGGCATGAAGAAGTCATCTTCCCTGCTTGTAGCTCATGGGCAGCCCAGTCTTCTATGTTGCCTGACATAGATTTAGACAAATATTTACTTTGAAAATACCAAAAATAAATTTACCTCCCCAAAATATATTTCTAGTTTATACTTTAACAGATATGACTTCTTTTAATACAATATTGGTGGTAAAATAAATAAATAAATAAATAAAAGAAACTCCAAGAGCTATTAAAAAAATTATAATCCTAATTTAAGATTCTTTTATTCTGAGGTCTTTCCATGCTGGGAAGCTTAAGAAGGGAAGACTAACCTTTGGTCCTATGGAACTTGTAGCACAAATAGATAAGAGACAAAATATGTTTAAGAAGGAAGTTTAATGTAATCATTTTATTTTATTTTATTTTATTTTATTTTGTTTTGTTTTGTTTTAACTTGTGTGCTAGACTGAGTAAATAATTTCCCAGACAAAGTATACTGGGAAGTGCACCCTGTTTGCAGCAGCATCTTTAAAGAACCACCTATTAATTAAATATTTATTTAAGTCTACATTAACTGGAGCTGACAGCTAGATCAAGAAATCTCTCCTGAGCTGAATGTCATAGGCTATGATCTCAGAATTAGATGAACTCCAGGTGCAATTGGATCTGAGAAACAGTTTGCAATCTGTCACACAACAGGAAGACTGAGTGTTATCGCTGAGGGTACAGAAACAACCACTTCAAGAAATTGTATTGTGATTCACTGAATATCTACAGTAGGCTATACTCTGGATTTGTTTTAGCCTTAAGTATGCATGAAAGTATATGTGTAAAGCTCTTTAAATGTAGACATTTCCCACATTAGATGTGTTTTCACAGAAGATGTGAATCCATCTATTTATAGTGGGGCTCATTCACTGGAAAGAAAAGCTCTGCACTTGCTAAAAATGTCTCTGGAAGCCCAAATAATTTATTTTTCATCTCAGTCAGCTGCTAATAGTAATCACTGAGTTCACTATAGTTTGTAAAGGAAATCTCTAAGGTAGTTTCAGATACCCCGATGAAGTAATGCAATTTCCAAAATTTTGATTCAAGTGGCTTTTAAGGAATACTATTGTTCAAAATAATGTACGACATTGATTTTGTTAGACACAACAATGAAACTAATCCAGGAACTGGGGAAAAATATTTAATTTGGTAAGGAAGCTGTCTTGATATGTTGCATTTTTCTTCCTTTCTAACTCTTCTGAGTCTGGTTGGGCAAAGCGGAGAAAGAACTCATGGCAATATAACACAACACCATCAAATCAATGGACATTTCCATTTTGCTTGAAGAGCAAGAGAGATGCAATGACAGGGATAAAAGGGTGTTTACGTTTCCCCAGGTGACAGAACCATCTAGCTCTGGGGAGCATTGGGTTTCTTGTTGTAAAGCTTACACACTTCGCTATGTGGCAGAGCATGTGCAGTACTCCCAGCTCACCAGGGTTCTCCCCCCTTCACAAAAACAATCTAGACATTTTGTTTCAAAATTCACTTCAGAGAAGCCTATTTGTTTTGCCACTAGGGAAAATAAGATATGCATCTCATTTAGAAGTTCCTAGATATACCAGCTTGGTCAAAATGATCTTGGGCAGAGCTGAGATTAATACAAAAATACCGTACTTTGCTATGTCAAACCTATGCAGACTTCATGACAAGAGCAGTGTCTGCATACTTCAAGCAAACAGAAGATGCAGAGGTGTGTAAAGTAAACAGTTGAGTGAGAAGTTTGGGAAGACTTAAGAGAGTACATAGTTATGTCATCAATAACACATTATCTTTCTGAATTGGGTTGCTATGGTGGAAGGTAGGTAAGGTACCTGAAGTAAGAGCATCAATTATGACATGTAGCCATCCTGTCTAACTACAGAAGTATTAAAGATGTATTGTACCTGAGGTTCAAAGATGTCATTTTTCAAGTTCTCTCTGCCCCAGGAATTATATTGTCACTGTTTTCTAAGGCTCAGCATCTTCCTCTCTTAAGTTGCTTCCACAGAAGACAAACTTACCCCACCTTCTCTGCAAACTGTAATCAGCACCAGGTCAAAGCAATTAATTCACTTCAAAGAGCTGTTTCTGCTCAGACCCATATGGCTGCTTCCTATGCGACTCTGTAAGCTAATTAGAGTTGACTTTATTTTGCCCTCTTCCATTTTCCTCTACCTGAGGACCCAGTTCTCCAGTGCCTCCAACTCTATACCCTTATGCAGCCCCTCTGAAGTTAGATTCTTGCCACTAGGAAGGTTACTCATGTATTCAGTCTAATGCTTTTCTACATCTAATTCAATTGCATTGTTCTAATTGTGTCTCTTTATGTCTCCTTAAACAGCAGAGTTTGGCACAGGTACAAGAATTTTACAGCTGAGTGGATTTAAAGGGACTACTGTAACTATCTTTGTAGAGGAATGATCTGTATTTATTAATGCCATGTTACAGAGATGGGTTTAGGGCAGAGAAGCCAGGGCAGTTCTCCAGGGTCATAAATGCCTGGGGTGAGCAGGCCAAATTAAATGGCAATGAGAATTATCCAAAGCAGAAATGGTTTCTGTTACTACTTTGCAAATCATCTGAAGGTTTCTATCAGAACAACTGTATCAAGCAATGTTATATAGGTGTTCAGTGCCTGCAATGATGAAGTTTCAGAAGTAGACATAGGTTTTCTTGGCCCAAATATCCTTCCTCCGTTATACTTCACTACAGCATTATCTAAACAGAATTCTTGTTCTGAGAGACATGCTTTTGATTGATAGACCACTTTGTGGAAAATAAATTGGTTAGATGGTCTCATCCAAAGTGTCGGAGTCATAGGTTCCTTATCCAGATGCAGATCAGTAACAAGAGGTTTTCTTCAGAGGTCAATAGTAGGGAAAACACCGTTTAACGTCATTGTTTCATTGATTCCAAGATGAGGTGAATCTCAGAATTGTTATTTATTGCCCTGACAAAAATAAGATGCCAGTTTTGTTATTGTTGCTTTCCTGGACAGTGCTGGAATTAGCGGTGAAAGGAAAGAAACGGGGTGGAAATAAATGCTGTATTTATTTTGTGTATGGCATATAGTACTTTGGAAACTTCAGGATCCATCCCTATATTATGTTTTTCAAGTCCACTGTACATTTTAGCTTTAAATACTATCGTGAAAAGTCACAGTGTGTGAGATTTCTCAGAATATGAAGTTATCTCTCAAGTCACTTTAAAAAATAATCCTTCTCCATGTGTGACCTCCTCCCCAAATAGTTTCTCACTCTTTCTGTTCTCCAGTGGGATAATGAAGGCTGTCAAATACCACTGAAGTCAGTGGACTCTTAAGGGCCTTGTGTAACTTGCTAGAATAAACCCTTTGATATTTACAGACTATGTATTTTGTAGAGCAGATGAGGGCATAGACAAATGCAGATTTGATTAATCGGTGGCTCTAGAAACTTGAAGAAAAATTATCTTAGGCAGAGAAAAAGATCTTTAGTTTGACCTGTCACATCACATTTTATTTCAGGATTGCTAGCTCACTTCTTTAAAACTGTCTTAAATGTATTGAAGTGAAATTTAGCAAGAAAATTCCTGTTGGACTGAGAAGTCAAAACACATTGTTTTAATGTTGAAAAAGAACAAGTTTCTTCTATTTCTTTTAGAGATTTTTTAGATTGGGTACGTTTAGTTCTTAGCAGATATGTAATGACTGACCTGAATCTGCATACATAAGACAAAAATGCTGTCTGCTTCTTTTGTGGGTAGCTTTTAGTATCTAATCCCTCAGTAGTATGACAGTCTTAATGGAAGTGGTATTAAATCTTGAATATGAACAAGTCCCTGTGGCACTATCGTTGTTACTATATTTAGAAACTGAAGAAAATGGAACCAACAGGATCAGGGTTTTTGTTTTAAGCTCTTCTTACCTTTAGCATTTGAAGTCCTTCCCCAATACCTTCTCAAAAAGGGCAAATCCAACTATTATTTCCTGTAATAAAGACAGTGGGAAATTGAAGCGGCATGATCTTTGTATTAGGTATGAAATAGTTAACATTCTGAAGCCAAGTTCATTATTTGAGTCCCAACATACCTCCCATTTAATCCATCTGTTGAAGAGAGATGTAATATTGTCACTCATCAGGCAGGAGGATTTTAGCTATGCCCATAAAAATACTTACACAAGTTCCCTTAGCTAAATGTTAATTAAAACACAGGCTTTGCAAGAAGTGGCCTGGGAACTCCAGTGGTTTCCCTAGCTTTGCTATGTCGGGAAAAAAATCCTCTCTAAATGAAATACTTAGGAAAGATTGCTGTGGCTTGGAGCCATAGGAAGACTGGTCACAAAACCTGATGCCACATTGTTGGTGCCGTGGAGAACTCATCTGATTTGCCTTCCTAGTTATTCAGATTCCTTGCGCACAAAACTCATCTGATACTACATTCATGCTCACAGAGCACTCACAGGGAAGTTCAGTTAAGACAGATGCTTTAAGCCTTCTTAAAATCCTTGGGTAAATAATAGATACAGATATAACAATTGAGTTTATATATCAAAAATACAGTGCTAAGACAACTCCTTTTCAGGGACATTCCTAAGCAAAAGAATGGTTCCCGTTTGTTTTCTCTCTGCTGATATAAAATGAAGCCAACAAAACTTTAACATTCATGTTCTATGAACCAGCAAAACAAAGAAATGTATTTGTTGCCAGAAAACATACAACAATCAAAATTGTTTGTTTTAGCTTGCAAAAACCTTTAAAATCTGAAATACCTATCTGGAAGGTCTTCAGGAAATATGGGTTGGATTGTTTTATTTTTATGAATATTCATGATTTTTTTTTTGTTGTTTCTCTGTATGTTACTAGAAGAATGCAGAAAGAAGCAAATTTCCATATAAGTTTCTATAATAGGTTTAATTTGTTTCCATTTACTGAGTTAACAAGGTGATTTCAAACAGAATGCTTTCAGGGTGTATATATAATAGCTAGCAGTTTTCCTCTTTTATACTCTCACGTATAGAGAGTACTGTAGAAGCCATAAGGCTTCTACACAGTACAATAACAGTTTGCAAACAGCCTATACGTCTCAGAACTCATGATGTTTCCTAGTCCCACAGTTACTTAAAAAGAAATGTCTTTCTAACTCCAAATGCTTCAAAAGTCTGATATGGAGGAGTACATCTTACCATATTAAAAATCAGACAGTTACTTAATTAACTATCCCATTAAAAAATTACACAACAGAATAGAGTCACCATAGCAAATCAAGCTAAATTAGTGAAAAAGAGAAGTATCAAACCTCCTGGCTTAATGAGTTTAACTCATGATAGAAATGAGGGCTATGAGTTCCTCCTGCCCCTCTAATGTATGTAATTGACCATAGCTCTACATAGATAATTATTAGAACATCTAGCTTCAGCATGAAATGATGCAGCATACATCACCACTTGCTTTTCTGGTAATGTGTTTAGAATTTAAAATTGACATTGAAGGATGAAAGTAATGATAGTATTATCATAGATCATATTGGTGAAGAAATGAAATTACTAGTTTAAGTCACTCAAATACCTTCATAAGGTTCCTCCTTACTGTTCTTAGTATGTTCTGGTTGTCCATCCGTCTTTATATACAGAGAAAAAAAAAAAAGTTATTTCCTGCTTTTAGCTGATTTAACAATGCATTACTTAGTTTTAACTCCCCATAGAGTTTAAGCAGAATTTGTCTGCCTTTCATTTCAGAGGCTGTAAGTTGAAACCTTAAAGGATTTTCCTTAATAAACTTTCTGTGTGCCTGTTTTCCTTTCACCGTAATATAGATGACTACATTCGCACCGCACAATTATCTTTATCGCCTATAAGCAAGCTGCATAAGAATTGAACATATCAGCTTTTTCTTCTTTTCCTTTTTTTTTTTTTGTCTGTTTTTGTGGTGTTTTTTTTTGTTTTGCTTTGTTTTTTAAACCTTTAGGATTAATATTTTTTTTTCAATGAAGATTTGGGTACATATAAAACTTGGTTTGTGCTATTTTTTTTTAAAACTCTGCAGTCCTTGAAGAAAATGCCTAATTAACCTCTTTTGGCCACATCTCTAATACGCTTCCATTAAATTGCATTAAATTTGTGAAGATGCGTGGGCACCTACCACTGGCTAATTTGCAAGTAAATGTTTGTGTCCACCTCCCAAAATGCTTTGTGCATCGTAGTGGATGATCCTACGCACAGATGTTGCCTCTTCTTTTATTTGCATCTATTTTATTTGCATTTATTCAGCGCAGGGAGATAAAATGCCTCAAATGTCTCCTTTGTTGTCTTGTTGCTGCTGAGTTTTGTTATTCTTTTGCTTTTTATTTTTGCAATACAGTGGTTAGCAATGTAAAATATCTGCTTTTATAATTCTGGAGGTTTTTTTTTTTCTGTGATATCTAATGGTAATCCTCACTATGCCTCAATGGTTAGTACACAGCTAGAAATACTTGGAAGAGCTACCTCCCCTGAGATACTCTCATATCGTCTTCTTGAGATACTCTCATATTGTCTTCTTGAATGCTGTCCCCAAGTATTTACTTCTGTGTACTTCCAGAGGTAAGGAATATCACAGAATCATAGAATTATAGAATCATTAAGGTCAGAAAAGACCTCTGAGATCGTTTGGTCCAACCATTAGCCCATCGCTACCATACCCACTACACCATGTCCCTCAGTGTGGTATCTACATGGTTCTTGAAAACCTCTAGGGATGGTGACCCCACCACTTCCCTGGGCAGCCTGTTCCAGTACCTCATCACTCTTTTGAGAATAAATTTTCCTAATATCCAACCTGAGGTATATCCAACTTAGATATCATGTGTGGCTGATCAAGGAGACGGGAGAAAAATGTCCTCTCTTTTCCAAACTTCGTGTTTTCTTGTGCTAAGAGAGAAAGGATGTATCAAAGATTTATTTATCAAGATGTATTTGGGCTTATTTAGAAATTAAAGGTGGTCTTGAAATATATGTGAATTATGAACTGTAAATTTTGGCAGCATGGGTGTAGGAGATGTGTTGTCTAAGCAGAGGATAATCCTTTTTGAATTAAGCTAAATATAATTTCTCTTTCTAGAGACATCTACATACATCCATTGATTATGTACCAACATTTATGGAGTAGTGATATGCTATTTTATTAATAATACAGTGTTAAAAAAAAAATCATAAAAACTGGTAAAAATGTCCCCATGACACCAGATTGCAGTGTGACAGACAGAGGCAGCAGCTGACCCCTGTTCATCCAACATCAGTGTAGCATTCCACTGTGATTCGTTATGTGTTATTTCAATAGGTGAAAGAAAGATGAGAAAAAAAAATATATATATAAAAGGATTGCTATGCCAGTGCCCTGGGAGTCATTTCATTAAGGACAAGCTGGGATGCACTACAGGCACGTTTCGATCCCCGAAGTGTTCAGCTTCACTCCATATGAGTTGCCCCCCAGATATCAAAGTGCTCAGAGCACTTGGATTTTCTCCCATTATCAGCTGCCTATTCAACCATTTCTCCCTAAATTAATTTCTTCCGTTTGTTACACACCTGTGAATCTGTCTTTAAAATAATAATAATAATCATAAATAATCTGATTTTTGTGGCCATAAAGAACTTCTCTGACTCTTCCTGCTTCTGTCAAGCAAGGCAAGGAGGACTGCTACAGCTCTGGAGTCGGGTTTGGATCTGAGATGCAGTGCTATGTGGAGTTTACTAAGCTATGTGGTATCCCTTCCCCATCCCTGGGAGCTGCCAGAAGAAATATCCTGATAATACTCAAGGAAGGCTTAGTCTGAGACCAGCTGCAGATTGTCAGTTGCTGGTTCTGAGTACAAGGCAAAATAGAAGAGGATTATGCAGCTGAATGAGCAGTGGTGATAAGAGGAAATTCTGGATGAAAAAAACGCCTCATTCCTGGAAAAACATGCAAAATCTGAGGCTGCAGGCAGACCAGAGGTACAAGAATTTCATTGAGCAGAGAAAAACAAGTGACAGTAAATCTCTGGAAGCTGTCCACCACCCCTGAGTGCTAATGCATTCTTCCACATCCATTTGGCATGGAAAAATCTTTAGCTACAGTGCTCTGTATGAATACATACTGCTATGAAAAAGATATGAGCATGGGTGTCTTTGCCTGCAGCCTGAAGAGGAACAGCAAACATGGAGCTCATTTGTACACCCCAGTGAGGGCTAATCCGGAAAGCAGCATGATGCAAGGGCTCTCTACTACCCATGCTGGCTTTTCTTTTTGAAGAAAAGGAAATCCACAGGAGATGGATTAGGCAAGCCTTCCACCAAGAAGACCCCTCACTCTGCCTACTGCTTGCTCATAAAACCTGGGCCGAGCATTCTGACTGCAGGAATGAGATTTTTAACGATCCCCTGAGCATCTGCAGGATAGTGTTTGAGTGTAATTTCAGCATTTCAAGACCCAAAGCATATACTTAATATTTGCTTTGAGACACCTTTCCTTTCTAGTGGTGCAGAGCTGCATTTCTAAAACTGCCAGGGCAGAGAAGGAGTGTCTGAGATGGCTGGGATGCTTCTGAAGAAATACAGGATTATTTTTCTTTTTTTTTCTTTTTTTTTTTTCTTTTTTTTTTTCTTCTCTCTGTCTTTTACTTGGAGATATCTCATCACTCTCTGTTTGAAATTCTGTTATATTGCAGAGAATAGAGGTGGTTTTTGATGTTTCTGGCAGGCAGACAGCAGCTAAAACACAGGAAAACTCATCAAATGAATATTCCATAAAAATGAAACAGAAAGCTGGCAGAAAATCTATAGAAGTGAACAACGAAAGCATATAGGCTCAGGTAGGAATTTAAGACTCAGTCACGAGAAAAGTGCATTGCGGAAGGGACATTAAAATTCAGTAACTTGGAAGTTGCAGTCTTTCACATGAAAATAAGTTGGAAGGCACACCAAATATCACTGAACCTCAAACCTCCTTGCCATGGGTTGGTTGCCACCCACCAGCTCAGGCTGACCAGGGCCACATCCAACCTGTCCCTGAGCACTTCCAGGGGCATTCATAGTTTCTCTGAGCAGCCCGATATCAGATCTAAAGAACATGTTATTATTACTCTTAGGTATAATAGGTGATGTGTGTGATCTAAAGCATGTGTTCCTGGTGTTACAACTGTACAGTCTGCATGGGTGGTGAGCTGGTTGACAGAATCAATACTTCTTCTCTAAAACATGCTTGTAAATTATAGACTCACAGAATATCTGAACTTGGAAGAGACTCACTAAGATGACTGAATCCAACTCCTGTCTTTACACAGCAACACCCGAATTCAAACTCAATGTCTGAGAGCAAAGTCCCAGTGTTCCCTGAGCTCCGGCAGCTTGAGGCCATGCCCACTTCCCTGGGCAACCTGTTCCATGACCACTGCCCTTTAGGGCAGAACCTTTTCCTAACCCCCACCTGACCCTTCACTGACACAGCTCTTTGATATTCCCTCAGGTCCTGTCACTGTCACAGAGAGCAGATATCAGTACTGCCCATCCATTCCCCCGTGAAGAGCTTCAGACCGCTGTGAGGAGCACCAGGCCTCCAAGAGGCCTCCCCTCATCCTCCTTGTCTCTGGGCTTAACAATCCAAGGGACTCCAGCCACTCCTCAGACATCCTGCCCTCTAGACCCTTCCCCATCTTCATAGCTTGCTAGTTAACAAACAAACTCTGGCTCTGAGGTACCTGATTGTCCTTACATTGTTACAGTCGGACCCAGTGATCCCTGTTGGTCCCTTCCAACTCAGGATATTCAATCATTATAGACTCTTCAACAGTTATTCCAAGTAACTGAATATTCTTGCCAGAATACATGCCCCCAGCACTCAGAGCACTGATGCTTGTCCAGTTCAGGGTTGTCCATGCAAAATGTTACCACTCACAAAAGCAGCTCTTTAAGGTGATCATTATCTTTCCCCATTTTGTGTTCCCTGTTCACAGTCTTCTTGCGTCACTCCTGTCAAAACAGAGTTGCTTCAGCATTTTGTTTCTATCTCTTCCCACTCTTAAGTTCAAGTAGAAGGGGTTTTTGAAGGATTTCTTAAGTGCAGCTTACTATTATTTCTCCAATAAGCTTAAAAGGCATGCTGGTTGTTGTCAGATATGGATTGTGTGACTGACTCCATGATCTCACATTTCGCTATGGCCTTTTTCTTTGAAATGAAGCATAGATGCACTGCATGACTAAGTTTAATTACTTACAAGAAGTAATTTCTTATTATTTCTCATGTTGGATGGAAGCTTTCAACCGCCTCATCTGTCTTATTATTTAAAACCATGGTATGAGCAAATGTTACATTTTTCCCTTGGATGTGAGAACAACAGGACTCACAATGTCAATCCTTAGTAGAGCATGCATTCAGACATGTTTAATACAGGCTAGAAACATAAAGCAACAAATAACACAGGGAAGGTAAAACACATTTTAAAGCATCGTAACTTATGAAATGGTCTCACAAGCAACAGCAAGAGGACAAGAGGGAATGGCCTTAAGTTTTGCCAGGGGAGGTTCAAGTTGGAAATTAGGAAAATTTCTTCTCAGAAAGAATGGTAATGCACAGCCTGCCCAGGGAGGTGATAGAGTAACCGTTCCTGGAGGCATCCAAGAACCATGCAGATATGACACTGAGGGGCATGGTTATTAGGCATAGTGGGATTGGGCTGACAGTTGGACTAGATGATCTAAGAAGATTTTTCCAACCCTTAATGGTTCTATGATTGTATGAAAAGAAAATTAAGGAAACAAATTGTGAAAAGGAGTGGAAGCAAATAGAATGTGATGTAAGGACAATTGGAGCATTTGTTGCTGGAAAATCAGATCTGGGACGAGGTACAATGCACAGCTCTCTGCTGAGGGCATGCCTTGGGTGCCTTCTGAAGTTATGTGGGGGCAAGACCAAACTGTGTGAGCATCCCTCTTCTGTTTGGATAAAAATTTTCTGCTTTAGGGCAGAATCTTAAGCATTAGTTATTATAATAGAGTTACACTGTCAGGGACTTCTTACATTTTCCTCAAAGGAAGAGTATGTCTGCTTGCTGGAGACCAGATTCTACATATAATGAATCACCACTCTGACCCAGGGCACAGACTCCTTTGTACCAAAAGGAATGTATTTATGTAGGATCTCATAATTATTTCCCTTGCTTTACAGCAGATCCTTCCTTTGTTTTGGCTGTGTCTGCTAAGGTATGCACGCAGCCAGGCTTATGCTGACTTGTAACTCCTCTCACCAGATAACAACATGAGGAATTTCAGGACCCAACTGATAACAAAAGGAGAGTAATATATATGCAGATGTACAGCCCGTTCAAGGCTCCTTTCAGACTGTTCTCTAATCTGTATTTGTTCCTTTTGCAATCTAAGTTAAGCTTCTGCCTGTCAAAGAAAGTAGATGGCATCTGACAAGTCCTCCACTGCCTGCTTTAAACTTTGCAGAACCACAGATCTCTGAGGGGCCTTGTCAAGTCCCAGTAGACCTGTTCTGTTCTGACTTAAAAGTTTATTCTGTACAAAAAAACAATGGAAGAGTCTTCTGTCAACATTTCTTTTCAATATTTTATTTGGTAATTGCCTTTAAAGTAATACACTACCCCCCAAATGCTAACACTCCATTTGTTGTAAAACCACTTGGAATCTTTTTGCGCAAACTGTGGTATGTAAACACACAATGATGTGCCAGCACTGAATTGAGATTTAGGTCTTTAGGACGTAAATGCCAGTGTGTTTGCTTAACCCTCGTTAAATTTTTGTTCATTAGTTTATTTGTCCTTCTTGAATGTGCTATTATGTAGAAGCATTAAGTGTATATTTGTGTTGAAGGTAAATATAGGGCAAATGTATTAACAAAGGATTCAAAGGTAAACCAGAGTGAGAGCTCAGGGATGTTTCTCGTGGCTGGAGGAATGAAATAAGGAGAATGAGAACAGGCTGGTAGGAAAAAAAGATGTAAACATAATAATTAAAAAAATAAAAAATAATAAAACTAGCATCACAGAATCACAGAATTGCAAGGGTTGGAAGGGACCTCAAGAAATCATAGAGTCCAACCCTCCCAAAAAGTATATAAAAGATTGCTTCAGTGAATAATGCAAGTATCCTATTAAAAGGAACAGATATTTTCTGGGAAAAGCCTATTTGGAAGAAATAATGGATGTTGGAGTTTAGCACCTTGTTGAATATTACATCTTATTTGTCACAAGCCATCATTTATCCCAATGTTATATACACGTAGAATATTTCAAAAACAAATAGAAGGTAAGATCCATGCTCTGAAAAATTTACAGTGCATGACCTGAAGAAGGTCTGAGGAGAGAATGAGTCACAGCATTAGACAGCTCTTAATTTCTCTAGTACTATTAGCTATCAGACTACAGTGCTACCTTTAAATACATTTATTCTTAGAACAGAGACTGAATGAGTGTACAAATATAGAAACGATTGTGGGTTTACTAAAATCAAATCAAAGCAAAGACAAAAAATCCAAACCACAAAAACTACACAATTACAGCTGCCAAAATCCACTGGTAAAATAAGGTTAATCCTTGAGTTCAAAGAGGAGCAGGTTGAATTTCAGGAAAAACAAGCCGTCTTATGTTCCTTAGTAAAAAATAATAATAATAATAATAAAATACCCTGTAGTGCAGCTCAGAATAAACGTTCCCAACAATGCTCAGTGCACGTTCTCTGCCCATGCTAAGTCAGTGGAGATGCCAGGAAGGCATGTGCAGATTCAAGTCAGCATGGGAAATGGACACTGTCATGGTGATGGCTCAGTGTCTGAACTTATTTCCATTTAAAGTTAACCTTTTCATATTGATCTCAGCAGATCTGAGGAATAAATCAGATGAGTGTAGTGAAGGGGAATGAAAGAATTTTGAATATTTTCTATGATGTTTTATGTCATTGCTTAGATCCATACATGGAGCACACAGGGAGTATAGAAACCCTTACAGACCGTAACAACAGATTTTCACTCTTGTTTTACACTCTTTTTTAAATACCTTTCCTCAGACAAGGTAACGAGAAACAAGGTTCACAAACTCAATTTGACCACCTATTCTTCAGTAGCTCATCTTTGAAAAGTAGCCAGGGGATTTACAGAAGATAACTGCTAAGTTTCTACGGAGGAACACATCTCTGTTTTATAACAAGAAGAGAGAAATTACCATGTGGCAATTAATGTAATTAAATAAAATGGGAGTTTGTGGCTTGTATACACACATGCATCAGCCATGTGTGAAGTTCAAGACTTTTATTTCTAAAATGGTCTAATGCATATCGGTACAAAGAATGTTGTGCATATCTGAAAGTTGAAATTTGGGTCCTTCTAGTTCCTGTAGAACTCAGTCTGCCCATGTATAACAAAGGCAAACTACACGACAGCAAGAGGCATATTGGGAAGCTTTGATGGTGTTGAAGTTTGCTGGTGGCAGCAGATCAGAGGAACTGCCTGGCCTCCAATGCCTGATGTGCCCAGAGCCCATCAAGCACAGAAGGTGTAGGAAATGGGGTGGCTCAGGGAGTCATCTTGCTGACTTTCAAGCTGTCTTTGGCACACATTAGAGCAGCCTGGGGACTGTTTTAAACAACTCCAGCTGGGAATAAGCCAAGCACAGTAGTGTTCTGGCCAAGTCCCGGCACTCTTCTTTCTCCAGGGCCAGCGAGGATTGATGGTATATTAGCAGGGTTCATTGACTGTGTGCCAGCTAGGGATGTTATAATGCCAGGAGAAATCTCAGTTCGTGAAATCGGAAGAAATTCCAGGCTTTAGGCACTGCTATAATGGTGCAGAAACTGGAGTTTATCTAAGAAATAAGACCTGAAAGCGTGAGGTTCATGGTGTGTTAAAACGAGACAGAGACAGTAGAAGAAAGAGAGAAAGGGGGGAGCATTTGAAAAGTTCAGTAATAATGAATGTTGCCACTAAGAAAGGATATTTACTGAATGAACTGGGAAAGCTTGTGAAGAGCTATGAAGTTGCTTTGGAGTGGCACTGGCTTGGAAAAAGACCACAAAGGTCATCTAACAGCCATCTAAGAGGCAAAAGAGCCTCGGATGTCAGTAGGAACAAACTCAACTCAGGTTCTGCAAGTCCCTGTAGTCTACTTGCTTCTCTCTGGTGTTATATTTCAGACACTCTTCTCTCCCTAGTCTAGCACCACTCAGAACAAAGGAATTCTTTGGAGATCTCAGGATTTAACAATATTTTGATGGAAGGCAGAAATGGACGTCCCGCCACAGTGATCAAGCTTCACCCTAAAACAGCTTTGGATATTGTAGCATGCTCATTCCTGGAGATCTTAGTCACCTTGATATTCTCTGCTCCCTTTCTTACTTTTTTTGTTGGAGAGCATGCTCTTGAACTGAGAAATATCTGACTAATTTCTACTGCTCAGAACACAAATATAGGATGTCTTTATACTGACAGGGAACATACACAGATACAAAAGCTTTCCCCTAAAGTCAGCAATTGTCTGCATGTCCAAATACTTCAAGACTGAGATGAAATTCCTGAAATCTAAAATGGGAAAAATAGTTTTTTCATTAAATATATTTTGCCACCTCAGCTGGCAAAAGTAACTTTATTTATATAGAAAGCTCTTAAAACTTTCATCAGTTTCTTTACTACTGCTTTGGCAAATTTCATTAGTTGAACTTTATTTTTCCTGTAGTTTAGTAAATCTCTCATCATTACCTCCATCATCACCACCACGGTTATGGTTACTGTTTAGCAGTGGAAGCTGCAGCAGCAGGAGGAGGAGGATTTCAGCCATTTGAAATGGCTGTTCCTTGACACTTAAATACTTCTGCTTAATTGCTACAGATACATTGTACCTCTCTGATGTGGAGCTCCAATTTTCTGTCAATGCCATAAGTGAAAAGAGTAGATGCTTTAAAGTCTTTGAATCACGTTATCACATGACAACATCCAAAGGGTTTCTTCAACAAATAGATTTTTTAAATATTGTGCTTATTAACGTTGGCAAATGGCATAGGAGTTAAATCATTCTGTTCATTCTGTATATCTTCTGGTAAAGATAAGTTAATTATTACCACTGGTATTATTTCATATACTTTTCAGCCACTAATGCTGCTCTTTTCCCAACATCAGACATTTGCAGTGAATGTACATTGCTTCCCAACTTTAATTATCACCTTCTTTCTCTCTGAACCCAATGGGAGTTAATCTGGGGCCTGGTTCAGCCCCAGAGGGTTTGGAAGCTTTGTGATATTTTACTGAATCATTTCTGGAAGCTTGGTGTAAATTGAAATCCTTGCCTCTGGGGAAAGAAATCTCTGAGAGGCCATTGTGCTCCTTCGGTAGTGCGGAAAGCCAAATATCAGCTTTCTATACATCAGAGTATTGTTCTCACATTTTTGAGGTTTCATTTTCAAGTTTCATTCTCCACCTTTTCACTCTCTCAGAATGTTGCTTGAAGTTGAATGGGAGTGACTTCTAAGCTAGTAGTCAAGTCTTGAATCTGGTCACACAGCTGACATGCTTTATATTGTATTAGATATTTTCCTAATAGCTTTGCACACACAGAAGCCCTGAAGATTTAAACATACCCTATCAGATACCCTCCTGCATGGCTCTTCTCTTCATTTTACCTTGTAAATATGTCACAAAAGGTGTGTTTCATTAGTATCTCCAACAATTAGGTCTAATCAAGTTTTAAAATACTCAGACTTAAATAATCAACTTCTTCATTTCTTTCTCTGATGATTGCTCAGTCTCCCACACTTCCACGTTAAATCTATGTAGATGTAAGTTCCCTGCACTGTTTTTTTGCAGTTGCCTTGTAGTTAAAATTGTGCAAAAACACATATGATATTCTTACATTAAATTAGCAGGTGCTAGTCAAGTACTGATCAAATCTGCTTAGCATTAGGTGGGAATCACTGTCCTTGAAAGCCCATTAATTTCCCTTCAACCCTAACTGGCAGACAATATAATAGCGTTACTACAGGACTGTGTGACTCAGAACACATGATATGTACCCTTTTAGCACATGAATGCTAGGTGACAAAGTGATATTCTAGTTTAATGATTACCATTCCTATGTTTTTCATTATTTTTAATCCTTAATTTCCCATCAGAACTGTGGTTGTCCTCATCAGAGTCTTCTCCAGCTCCTTCAAAAATATGCATAATGGGTCAGAGAATAGCTATTGCTCTGTCTTCTTTGAGCCATAGAAATGCAGTTGAAGGTCATTGGTTCAACTTTCTACTCAAAGTGAGACTATCATCCAACTAGATGAGGTCGGTCTGGTGTATGGAACAGATATTCCATATCCACCCTGAGTAATCACATTTTTCACTCCCTTCCATATCAAAAACCTGTAGGCTGCTATTGAATCCTTCAGAACTCAATTACTTAAATTACAGGTACCTTTTTGGTGTTGTGAAGTACAATCTTTCTTTAGCCTTCATGAAAGACGTTGCTTCTTCTGAAAGACGTGCCTTCTTCTGAAAAGATTTTTTCTTTTTACGATCATAATTTCCCTATTGACACTCCTTCACTTGCTATTTCATAGCATTAAAATAAAGCTGTCAGTCTTCAGATTCTAGGTGCTTCATGGTTTACCACTAGCTCACTATGCCTTATTTACCAGCTATAAATGCTCACCTTTCACAGTTACATATATTCGTTTTTATAAGGGCACCTCTGTAGTTTTCATCTGATGTTTTATCAGAACTTTTATAACATGCCATGAAGTTGTATAATACATACTTCATATATATATACACCCATATATAAAGAAATACATATACTTAATATATCAGCAAACCCAGACTGAGTACACAAACAGCTCATAAAAATATTTCATAGAATCATAGAATCATTAAGACTGGGAAAGACCGCTAAGACCAACTAGTCCAACCATCAACCCATTGCCACCATGTCCACTAACCCATGTCCTTCATGTTTCCTTTCTGTGTTTTCAGCTGAGGATGCTGGATGTAATGGAAACACTACAGAGCTCTGGTCCTGTTCCTTTG
Source organism: Alectoris magna (assembly GCA_030625065.1). Classification (NCBI taxonomy): domain Eukaryota; kingdom Metazoa; phylum Chordata; class Aves; order Galliformes; family Phasianidae; genus Alectoris; species Alectoris magna. The sequence continues at coordinate 4,838,943 of CM060560.1, read as the reverse complement.
CAGCTTGTCACCCTATCCATATCTCAGTTTGCTCCTTTCTGAGGAGATGAGAAGTATAGGCTTAAAATCATTTTCTTTTATGTGTTTATTTAAAGACTGACAAAAACAATTTAGCCTGCTGTTTGAGCAGGTGTCTGGTCATTATCATCATAATAATGCTAATGATAATACTAATGATAATAAAACAAGGCTAATTTTAACAGACACCTGAGCCTGGCATTTAGAAAATTAATCATTCAAAAGTTTAAATATCTATCTGACAGTCTGTCTGCTGTTACTTTGCCGCATGTAAAATATGTAATGCACTTACCTCCTTATCTGGAAAGTAAACATACCAAATAGCACTCTCGTATTCTGCAGTGACAATTTATTGTAGCTAACAAAGCAAATAAGACAGCAACTTTCACATCAAGGTGCGTAGTCCACCTGCTACCTGGGCTTCTTTTCTTTTCCAGAAATGGCCATATTCCTCCACTGTGATATATATGACTCTTTTCCAGGAAACATGCAGCCCAAAGAGACCAGTAGTGTGCTAGAAATCAGTCCCATTACTATCAAGACAATTAGAAATGAGAACCTAACTAAGTGGTAATTAGTGGAAGCTGTAGTACAAATAAAAGTTTGACCCTCTTAAAGTTCTTGCTTTAATTTTAAAAAACAAACTGAGCATCCAAACACTTCTATACAGAGAAAAAAAAAAAATACTCAAAGAACAGAAAGCTCAAAAAAATCAATGTTTGCAAATGTGTGGTTTCCTGCCGTATCTCTCTGTCTCTTTTGGAAAGGAAAGCCTTGTGCAGACAGAAAGTCACTCTGCGATTTTATCCAGTATTTTTACTCACCTCAATACACCTGAATTCTTTTGTTTCTGAAGTAAAAGATTTTAGAGACATTAAATTCCCACACATTTCATTTAGATTTGTAGAAACAATTTAAGTGAATGTCCAAGTGAGAAAATGAACTGCAGTATGAACTCAGCACTCATCTGTCTCTGGCATCCCATGGTTAATCAGACACAAGTTCTCCCTGCTAAGCAACATACTCCTGCATCAAGAAAAGGTGGCAACACACACAATTGAGTACATAGATATTAAATTAATAGTTGCCAGTGGAAGGTGAGAGTGCATATATTTGTGGAAGTACCATGGAATAGCTTGAGTTGGAAAGCACCCCAAAGATCATATAGATCCTTATGGAGCGAGGAAGGTGTTAAGGATTTTTTGAGGCAGAGGATTTAAGAAACAAACCTCTAGAAAATGGGTTTTGTTAGTACCACATCCCACGAACAGTTTGTCTTCCACTGTAGTTTAAAATTTGCAATATGGAATTCAAGCCAAAAGGGAATAGTTTGGCATTACTGAATTAAAATGCACAATTTTTGATTATCTGATTCAAAATGTGTTCTTTCAACCACATTTTACTTTTAATTTAGGTTGCCTCTTCACTCTATCTTTCATACAACATTAACAGAGCAGCTTCTCAATATCTTCCAGTTCCCTTTGTATGCAGTGTGATTGAGGACAGTGCTCTGTGGTCTCAGATCTTTTAGCTCTGCGTCACAGTAACCTCCAAGGTCCATAATCAAGGAAGTAGACTCAAATTAAATTGCCTTCAGGTGATAGAATGGCATGCAGCTTGAAGACACAATGTCTCAAAATGATGCATTTTGAATGCACAACTGAATTCAAAATGATGCATTCTATCAGTCCAGGAGTCCAGCACATTCCTCTTTAAGCCAAGCCCTGTCAACTAACAGCAGTGACACAATTCCTTTTTTTTTTTTTTTTTTTAATTTTTAATTTTTTATTTTTTAAGCAAAATACATTAAAAATTCCATCTGTAACTTCTACCCTAGCCATAATCACTAGGTTGAATCTATTTGGTTAACCGAGGCTTCAATTATATCCTGATTTCACTTTCATTGATGTAACATGAAAGTGGCTGCATCAGAATCAAGTTATGTTGACATAAATTATCTTTAAAAGATGCCAAAATTGGACCCCAGAAGAGCGGATTTTCTGCTAACATAAGAGCTACAGATAGACTACGTTTGTAATTGAGGAATCTTGTGTTGCAAGTCACTACTGATCCACAGCAGAGCATTCTGGGTCTACTTCCTTTGTGATAATTATGAAGTATATATCTGCCTCTGTATATCTATCTGCCTCCTGTGAAAAGAAGGCAATTCCTTTTCAATCACACTGCTTAAAGACCTCTTCTTCCTCCAGGCAGAGACCTGTTTCACAGATTTTTTTCCTTAAGGTGCAAATGATACAACTGTTCATTTGTATTATTCAGGAGGTAACATTTGGGAAAGCAGAAGCAGAATGGTAAAGTTTTCTTCGTCCTCAGGAAGTAAGAGGTGAAGTTACATAGTAAAGTTTTGGAAAGCTAAAAATGAGCAGTGTAAAATATGAGAAAGCAGCTGTAACTGTCAGTTTAACATCAGTGACCATATTGCAGAAATTTACTGTCAGGAAAGTTTAGTTCCGCAGTGATATTTAAAGGTTTAAAAAGAGAAAATTCTTATTTCAAAAGAATAGTTGTTGATTGCTTATGTTTCAAAACTGCTCACTGAGGCTATTGGCATCCACAGGAGGTGCCAGGCTCAAGGCTGGTAGGGCTGAGTCTCACCATTTAGTATCGATACGGCTGAACAACTGTCCAGGTGTAACCTGAGTGCTTGAGCTGAGGTTTGAGATTGACGAGCGACTTACACTAATTGCATGTGTAGTGATAGCTCATTCCCAGGCTCTGCTGTGGGCCACTCCAATTAGCTGTCTCCAGGACAAATCCTCTTGAGGTGGTCATCGTGGGCAGATGGACATGAGGCATCATTAGTGCTATAAACACAGCCGTGGCTTTGTTTATGCCAGTGCTCAAGAGGACTTTCTCCCTTCTTCCTACTGAAATTCAGGTACTTTGCTATAGCAGGTTTCGGAGTCAGCAGAATGGAAAATGTATGGCTGAATGGCAGCTTGTTGCTCTGTCTCAGCAGTGAGGGCAACTCCAAAAATGGAAAGCTGTCTACTCTGAACCCTTCTCCAAAAATGTCTTCATTGCTAATAACTGAAACACAGTATGAGAGCAACAAATGCCTGAGATATATTTAGCCATGTGGTTACTCTTTAAGAAAAAATGTAAGTAATGAATCAATAGTTCTTTATTTAAAGATTATTTATCAATTTTTTTTTTTATTTTTTTTATTTTTTTTTATTTTTTTTTTTTATTTTTTTTTTTTTTTTGTTCTCTTAAGAAATTATGCTTTAATCATGGCTAGCCCAGAACCAGCATAGGAATAGACCTTCAAAGCTCATTTTTATGAACAACTGAAAAACTTCAAGTGTAGTAAGAATAAACAAGCATTTTCTGGCAGGCATTGCCAGCCCTGGATAAAGCAAAACCTGTGTTAAGCACGTTTCACATAGATGAAGAGTTACATAAGGTAAGTATCCAGAAATTGAATTCTGCTGTTAGAAGCTAAATACTCTACCTGTGGTCCAGCGTCAACTGATGGGTTCCTTCTCTCTTGCTGTTGAAGACTACATTAAATTCTTTAGGACAGTGTTAGAAAGGATAAGAAAGTGGTCTATAAGTAAAACCTTTTTCTTTTTTAAGTCAAGGTCCAAAGTCTGGTGGCTGAAGATGTCTCTCTGTACCTCACAGAAGACACTTAAAAATGATCCAAAAAATCAAAGGCAGATATTCACTCATGCAACATTATTCATCCTTCCTTAAAAGGTAATATTCATATAGAAAAATCAGTGAGAGTTTTGGGAAGCTTTAAAATATTACATTCCACACTGAGTCTATTATTATTTTTTCTCATCTGGCTTCAAGGTTTATATGCAGTTAAAACAACCTTTGTCCTTTGCAAGCAACCTATTTTTGCCAGTAATTCACTCTGCTACTCTGACCTTATTTGCTGATGGCATAATTTGTCTTGCAACCCTACATAAATATACTACATCAATAACATTTTCTCAAGGCTATTTTCCTCTGAACCACAGAGGAGTAAATTGGTTATTTTTCGTTTCAGCAAAGCAACAGACAACAGTATAACTTTCCTTGTATAGTTCAAATGTAAAGCAGGCAAGCAGACAACATTTGTTTTGTTTTTATTGCTATTTTTAAGATGAAGACAAGGTGGTAAACTAGAGCTAGAGTTCTTACTTTCTTTTCTTTTTTCTTTTTTTCAAAATGTACAATTGTGTATGACCTTTTCCATTCAGATTCAGTTTGCACAGAGGAATAATTTCCAAAGTACTGTGGGAAGGAACAATTAAAGTTAAATGTTAATTTTCAAAAATAAGACCCAGCTTGCATTCTAGTTATTGAATTGCCCCCAGAATACAATTCAGGAGCAGCCTCCTGGGGAAAAGCACTGGAAATGAAGCACTAGAATCACAAGGAAATTGTAGAATGATATCTTTTGAGTTCAGACTAGTCTCTCTAAATAACATTCTAAATGGCAGTGGCTTACGGTAGCCTTCAAAGCTGTATCTGCTGTTATTTTCTTTATTGCAGACTTTCATCAAGGGGCCATACCCTGTACCCCTTACGGGCAGGAAGAGGAGACATTTGAGTCAGTCCTAGTTTAAGGCAAGGATACTAAGGGTCTCTGTTTAGTAGGGAGTCATCAGTCTCAATGTCTTCCTAGACTGCTGAGATCTATGCCCAGACCTACTAATCGGATATGCCATACCACAGTTTTCACATCAATGTTGTTTAACACGTCTTGAGCTTAGTCAGCTATCCCCCCAAATGTGCTCATAGGACACCAGGACCAAAGCTATTCAAACTATGTGCCCTGCAAGCTGACAGTACATGCAGATCTGCCGAGCTCTCAGTCTGCTGTGTGATTCCATGTGTGCAACATCTGTATGATCAAGTCCATGATCCCTGTGATCAAGCACAGGATCCACTGCCTGAAGCTGAAACCTTGACTGCCAAGTAGTCATGACTTCTCTAAGTTAAGGATATACAAGCTGTAACAAATTGAGATGCTGGAGTCTTTCATAAAAGTTCAAAGGATGTTTTTGTTCACTACGAGAGGCACACTTCCAAAAGGAAAGTTGCAAGTGCCAACTAATTTTCTCTGCAACATATAACTATTAATAAACACTGTTCATAGATTTTTTTTCTGGACTTAAGGGAACAATTGTTTTATGAAAACTTCAAACCATAGGAACAATATGCACTAATCTCTGCCTGAACTTCAATGGTCAGAATTGAAGCATAGCATATGGTGCCTTATGAAAGAAATATCCAGTCCTGCTTTACCATACTTCATGATGAAAAATTCTTCACCAGTATTTGTGATTGATTCCACTGACTAACTTACTTCTGTGTTCATTTTGCCTTTGCTCTTGATGAATTTATTTTTGCTTTCCAATATTGGTTGTATTCTGCTTTAATATTCCAGACTGAAAGGATTTTCTGTTGTCCTGAGTTGATAGACTAGCTGATCTTACTGGCCCTTTCCAACCTTAATGATTCCATGACTTTCTGTGCTCTGTACGGATATTTAGAGACACCAGCAAGTCACTGTGTTCTTCTCAGTGAATGGAAAAGATGGACTGCCTCATGTTCCCCACTGCTATTTATCCCTTTAGTCGTTTACTTTACTCCCCTGTCAATCCTTTCCAGGTTTTTAGCTTTGCTCTTAAACCACTGATAACAGAAATTGACAAATTATTCCAGGAATGGTTTCATTATTGTCAAAGCAGAGTTATTATAATTTCATAACTCCTACTCACTATTCCATGTTATTCCATTATGCCTTTCGACTGCAGTGTCACCTGGGATCTCATTATTAGTTGATTATCCACAATGGCCCTAAGTCTTTTTCAGAGTTACTATATCCCAGGTTAGCAAACCCATACCATTAGTGTAGTTTACATTGTCTATTTCTATGCACATGGCCTTTGGCCATACTGGAATAGATATTGCTTTACTGAAACCAAAGTCTCTATAGCATTTCTCATTAACTGCTCTCCCTCCTCACATCACCAATGGATATTCACAGTGATAATATCTTTGCCCAGTCATTCTAAAAAAATCTGAATACCTCAGAGGAAAAAAATTCTCTGATAGATTCAAGGGAGGCACAAGAACTATGACATGATTTCATAATATTAACAATATATATTTAGTCATATATTAAGCAGTTTTAAATATAATGTGCATGTTTTAGGTTCTGGGATTTCATTTTGTTGTCATTTTTTTAATTATTGTATTCAGAGCTTTTGTCATTTGTAGTTATGAAACTAAAGTCTCATAATATCATGACTGTCTTGTAGAAGCACAAATACATGACATTAACAATATTTATCTATCAGTCAAACTTATCAAAAGCAACATTTAGTTAAAATGTCAGAATCCAACTTTCTAAACTACATGCCAATTAATATTATTCTTTTAAATTTATTAGCTCAGTTCCATATATGTCATCCAATTACTTTTTATAGATTGACTGCAATATATTTTTTTGCTTTTTTTTTTTTTTTTCTGAGATGGATTTGCATCATTGCTCTTTGTAAGGAAAGGGTTTTAATTTAAAAAATCGATTCCATCCCAAGTGATATTTTGTTTCTTTTCTGCTGAACATCTGTACTAATATGAGTATATAAAATTGCTGATTTCTTTATATATATATACATATATAATTCTCAGAATAACCCTGAATGTACTTAATTCAGATATTTCAAAGACAAAGGAAAGGAAAGGAAAGGAAAGGAAAGGAAAGGAAAGGAAAGGAAAGGAAAGGAAAGGAAAGGAAAGGAAAGGAAAGGAAAGGAAAGGAAAGGAAAGGAAAGGAAAGGAAAGGAAAGGAAAGGAAAGGAAAGGAAAGGAAAGGAAAGGAAAGGAAAGGAAAGGAAAGAAGCAATAATTTAAAAATGACAGCATAAATTTTAGAAGATTCTGATATGTTTGTTTTTAAGAAAGAATGTCTACACTTTCAAAAACAGTATTTTATTCAACAAAATAGAAAATAAAGTAAATTACTCATGGAAGCCTATATATCCAGAGGTATTTCATTTATATCCATTCCCAGTTAACTGAATCTAATTATTGCTAATGTTAAAGGAATCTCAAATACGGGGTGGGGGGGGGGGGGGGGGAGGCGGGGAGGGGGAACACACACCAAAAAAGCACCCTACTTGTGAGTTGATCACATTTGTAATAATTCTGATAATTCTGTATGTTTCCACCTTGAAAAAAATTATTTTCAGGACATATAGTTGCATTAATATTTTGACCTTTCGTGCCATAATGATTTCCCTTGCTGAGCTACCCTATTCTCTCCAAAAAAAAGATCTGTTGAGAAATCAGGAATTTCATTTATTTCATCAAGGAATAAAGACTTTTGATTAAGCAGCTCCAATTTTTAACATAAGAAATATTTTTAGGATACTCAGTACTTCTTTTCTGAACCAATATTTCTATTCAAAATCTGGTTGGAATTAATTTTCCATAACTATATGCATCTCCTCTGTAGATATCTCCATATCAGATTCTTGCCCTAGCTTCCATTTATAGTTGATGGAGGTGCTTCTAGGGCACAACTCATCCGACTGAGTTCAGATGTCTATTTTAGGAGTGAAGAACTGCACTTTATCAGAGTCTGCTTTTCTTACTGATGGGAAAGAGAGTCTGGGGTTATTGACTCAGAAGTGGCAATATGCACTGACTGCATGTATCTCACTGCACATGAGGAAAACTAGTATTTCTTCTTAATTTTGACTAGATAATCTACCTAGATAATGAGCATATTCTAGGAGGTGAAGATCAAAAAGATGCTTATTCTCCTTAAAAAATCTTCTTTGCCCACCTGCTAAAAGGGAAATATAAAGAAATTAATAGTCAGCCTTAGAGATAGCAGATAAGCTGATTTATATCTATGCAGGCAGCTAAGCTATACCCCTTCAGTTAATATATACTAAAGAAGATTAAAAGACAGTAATAGGGATGTAAGATTGTGGAAGGCAAAAGAGTATTGCAGGTGGATTCAGTGCCTGGAAGTTGAAAGTACACAAATATAAAATAGAAACACACACATAATAATAAACAAACAAAGAACAACAGAAAAGCTTATTTAACATGAAATTGAATTTACTATTCTAACAATGTTATGCTCAAATTTGATTAGAAGATACATTTCAGTATAATAATAAGACTCTATAAGGATTTTAATAAATTGATTTATGTGGCATCTTCATGCAGATTATGGTTTGGTGACCATTCAATAGGATCGTTTTCCATTCAAGTTCCTATTCTTACAGAAGTCATTGTCAGTACTCCTATAGACTGAGAACAGAAATGCAGTTAATCTCCATGATACTGGGTACATAAATACATCATAATATCTGGTTTCTCAGCCTCTATGACTTTTTCCAGGGTTTGTATCATTTGTAAACGGATTAAGTTTTTATTTCTGTGCTAATTTTGTGCAGTGATACCTAGAGATAGTGCTAGCATTCAAATGCATAGAAATTGTTAACATTCTGTTGAAGGGAAAAATAGGTGCTTTATTTGTTGCTTATTACATTCTTTAAGTTTACATCATTACTTTAAATTGAACAGAGTGAATCATAGAATCATGGAATCATTAAGGTTGGAAAAGACCCCTAAGATCAGCTAGTCCAACCATCAACCCATCCCCACCATGCCCACATCTCCCCCAGTGCCACATCTCCAAGGTTCTTGAACACCTTGAGGGGCAGTGCCTCCACCACCACCCACCTGGGCAGCCTGTGCAAATGCCTCACCACTCTTTCAGAGAAGAAATTTTCTCTAATATCCAACCTGAGCCTCTCCTGATGCAACTTGAGGCCACTCCCTCTCATCCTATTGCTGTTACCTGGGAGAAGAGGCCGAATTCTGCCTTGCTACAACCTCCTTTTAGTCGGTTTGTAGAGAGCAATCAGTTCTCCCCTGCACCTCCTTTTCTCCAGTCTGAACCATCCCAGTTCCCTCAGCTGTTCCCCATAAGACTTGTGCTTCAGACCCTTTAAAACTTTGTTGCCCTTCTCTGGACACCTTCCAGGATGTCAATGTTTTTCTGGTAGTGAGGGCCCGAAACTCAACACAGTTCTCAAGGTGTGGCCTTCAAGGTACATAAATTCTGAGGAAATTTATATTCATCTTTTAGTTTTCTATCCTTTTATTGGATGCACCAGTCACTGGATTGCCTCTTTAAAGTTGCCTTTGTAACTGAAAAACAGTGTAGATCCCTGTGACTTTTTGAATATCCACCATTTTATAAGGAGAGAAAATTAGGACACATTAGCATACAGCATAGTATATGCTTGTTTCTGCCTGTCATGTTGATTGGTATTTGTCTTCAAACCCACATGGAGACAGGTTCTCTTTTTGAGCAGAACACAAATGTTTTCTGTTATATTCAGTATCATCAGGTGTACAGGGCTGCGCTGAATAATCAGTTATATATATGTCTGTGAAGAACAGGTTTTGGAAAAAAAAGCAAAAGAAAATACTTTAAGTGTTTCTGAAAAATGAAAAGTTTATCTTTTTTTTTTTTTTTTTCTTTTTTTTTTCCATATATATATTTAAAATTCTACCATAAGGAAAAATGTCAGTAGTTTCTGAATCAAGATAGAATAACAATAAGTTCCATCCGTTTCTAGTGAAGGCAGCTGGTTTATTTCTGTGCAGGCATGGAAAGTGAACTCTCTATTAGTGCAGCATTTGTAATATCATTCAGATAGAATTTTTATAACTTCTTTACTGCATCACAGATTGCAAGCCTTCCTTGCAGAAAGAGTGGGGGGAAAAAAAAAAAAAAAGACACTAAACCTAACAAAAAATATTCTCTTTGATCCTGTCAAGTATTCATATACTGTTTGAACAAACTTTAGGTAAGTTGTGCTTTGCTAATATGTGTTACAATGCTTTCCTAATGATAAAAGAATATATACGTGTGTAAATATATATATATATATATTATTTAGCTTGGTTATCAAAGTAGTGGAGGTGGGTGTCCTTGAACTACAGGCTTGACTCCTCTTTTTCCTTTGTTTATGGATTATTGTTCCACATGGGAGCAATTTAAATAAGTCCTAATTGTACTGCAATCCAAAAGAATTAAACCATGGCTACTGCTCTGATTTGCATAGCATTGCCAAAGGGAAAAAAAAAATAAAAAAAATAAAAAAATAAAAAAAATCCTGAACTCAAAATAACCAACCTCCTTTTCAATTGACTGTATTTTTAACAGATTAATTGCTTTTTGTTCTGGCATGGGAGAAGCCATGCAGAAAAGCTATTGTGTTTGTGTGCTATGAGATTTGACAGAGAGTTCTCTGGTGGGTGATAACTGATGGGTAATATCAGCAAAGGGACAGAAGTGAGATAGTGAAATATATAAAAAGAAATGCAGTAACAGTTGCTTTTAAAAAAATAAAATAATAAATAAATGAAATGTGGGTCACTGCTACTCCTGTCTCATCTTCAGAGGGGCATAGAAGGAAAAACTGGAAAAGGATCCGTGAACCACACTCCAAGCTTAGATGAACCACGGTCACTAGTAGAACAGGTCTTTGCTTTTCCATTTTATTTCATTGCAGGCTCAATAACGTGGGTATATATTCAGGGCTGAAGGATAGCCACATTGCCTTCTTTACTGGATGACTAGACAAAGATTTAAAAATAACATTTTGGACCCATTTTTTTTGAGTAACATATACCAGACGATACCAAGTATAACATGCCAGGAGATGTTTAGGTTGGACATCAGGAAAAGCTTCTCAGAGAGTGTGGTCAGGCACTGGCACAGGCTGCCCAGAGAAGTGGTGGAGTCGCCACTCCTGGAGGTGTTCCAGAAACGTGTAAATGTGGCAGTAAGGAACAGGGTTTAGTGCACAGCATTGGTGATAAATTGGACGAGATGAATTTAGAGGTCTTTCCCAACCTAATGATTCCATGATTCTATACGATTCAAAGTATCAACACACTTTTTATGTACATTATGAAAAAATGACACTGAACTGCTGAATTTCTAGATAACTAAAAGCATTGTAGTGCCCGCTTCACCTTGTATCTGCTTGGTTAATTAATCTCTGCTTTATACTAGTGACTGAGAATTTAGCTCTTATTCAGCATTCCTTTAGTAATGCGTACATTTTTCTTCTGCAAAAGAATTTATAAGCACCTTTGCGGTGTTAGTATCTTAACTCAGTATCATCTAACCAACTAGAAAGTCAGAAGGTGTATTACACAGGAACTGTTCCAATTTGTGTTAATTACTGTGTAGTAAGGAACTGAAAAATGATATTTCAAATTTATAGAGTGTTCTCTACCAAAACCAATGGTATTTTCAATCATACCCCACCTATTAGAGTGCTTTCCTTAAAAAAACAAGATGTGAAGTTAAGCTCTTCTGAAATACAGCCTTGATTCAGTATACCTAATTATGGGAGGACTAGGCTGTGGTTGAAACCGTGATGGGGTGCTAAAGAGTGTAATGCAAAACACAGCGTATTTCAGAGTTCATTTCAAGAGTAACTTCTCATAAAGACTTACATTTTTGGAGATATGCTCGTATTCCTTTACCTTTTTCCCCCAAACATAAATCTGGGGAAGCACAAATTTGAATCCAGTTTTACGATTCTGAAATATTTTAACAAGGAAGAACAGAGCCAAAGTGAATTTCCAATTGAGGTGGTTTTTGCATGAATGCAAAAATTTCACATTATTACTGTTGAAAATGCCATTTTATTACTGATTGGTGATTTGTGGGAATTTTCTTTTCAAATGGTTATTTGGCTGATGCAGAGTCAGCATCGTGGCTGCTTTACCAGCAGTTCCAATTTTCCTGTTCATAACAGAGAGAAATACTAGTTGTGTGGTGCAAGTCAACTGTGGAAAAATACAACCTAAGAACATTTGAAGAAACCCAGTTGAGGCAGATATGGCTGTTGTGGGGCATGTGAAAGGTGCTATGGCACAACTAACACCCTTGTTCAAACACAATTCAGTCATCCACAGATGCAACTTGCTCTTTTGGTAATCTACAGATCCACAGGGCTATCGTTCCATCATCCAACAAGCTTCCAAGTCATCAATTCTTGGGAAATCTGAAAGATGTATTATGATGCTGTATATTAATTTACCAGGTACCTTAATAAGCTTTAAATAAACAAAGTCATCAAGCTAATTAGCATCCAAGGAAAATGATGTACTTTAATCTCTGAAGTTATGATTCTGGGTAAAATTCTCTTTGAGAAAGCCAAAGAAACACATCATTGGTTAAATACCTGGAATAGATAGAAATATAAGTCACTGTAGCTGGTAAGCTTGCTCATGAAGTAAACTGTATCTACTAAATAACATTTTTTGAGAAACTCAAAGTAATTTATTATGTCTATATTTACTCGCGACTTTGCGTAACCCATCGAAACTAAGGGGTTCAAGTCTTCCCCTAAAATGCAAAAAGAAAATTAAAAATTGTTATAATTATTTTTCTGCATTAATATATAAGCATGAAAAGGAAAGGAAAGGAAAGGAAAGGAAGGAAAGGAAAGGAAAGGAAAGGAAAGGAAAGGAAAGGAAAGGAAAGGAAAGGAAAGGAAAGGAAAGGAAAGGAAAGGAAAGGAAAGGAAAGGAAAGGAAAGGAAAGGAAAGGAAAGGAAAGGAAAGGAAAGGAAAGGAAAGGAAAGGAAAGGAAAGGAAAGGAAAGGAAAGAAAAGAAAAGAAAAGAAAAGAAAAGAAAAGAAAAGAAAAGAAAAGAAAAGAAAAGAAAAGAAAAAAAAGTATTTGTTTCTTGTTTAATGCACATTGTAACTGTGTCTGATGAGATAGGATGCAACACTGAAAGCTGGTAGTGGTGGCCTTGGGGAGAAAATTGGTTTGGAGTAAAAGTGAAGGAAAGCTGAAGTTCCTTGGGTGAGTTACTCTCACTTAAGAGCTTAACTGTGGAATTACCAGAGTAGCAGCATAATGGTATAAAAAATATATAAATGTTGTGTTACCTTTTTTGAATTTCTTATATAGGGTAATTATTTTCTTATAGGTTAATTGCTCTCTTAGAGTCATCTGTGGGCAGAAAACACAAGCTCAACATTCTTTATTCTGCTTTCTTGTGGTCTCCTGGTGTCACTGCACTCCTATTAAAGCCTACATGAAAAGAAATTAAAAAATAATCCTATCAGAACGAGACTTAACTTTGCTACAAGGGGACCCAGACCCCTAACAGAAAAATTAGCAAAGTCCTAGGAAATGAATGATGATGAAGATGACTACTCTGGAGAGCAGAGAGTCATCAATAACCTACTCATATATTTTCTGACTTAAAGACTTGCATGTCTCCAGATACCTATTAGATGCATTACAAGATGGAAAACATTCCTGCTAGACTGTTATTTATTTGTATTAATGCTGGCTTAGGATGCTTACTTGGTCAAGCTTTCAGAAAAGTCTAGGAAAGAGGACCTACCAAGTTTCATCGTGACCCTGTGCTGACAGTTTGGAATGGACAGTCATTCTCATAACTAGCAGGATTCTAAGATTTGCTTTGGAGATGTCTCCTTTAATTCCTGGTTGAAATTTGTTTGGCACAGTGATTCATCCATCCTTCCTTTACACAATCCTCCACTCTTCTTTTGTCTGGCTGACGCTTTCTATCTGCTTATGTTGCAGGTTTCCACAGAGATTTTGGTGGAAGATTTCTACTGTAATTTTGGGTTCTGTTTTTTTGTCTCTCTCACACACACACAATAATAATAATAATGCAGAAATGCCAAATGCCTATGAAACACTTCATAATAATACCACCACATAATTTTGCTTTTATTGAGCCTGGAAATTAAAGAGAGAGCCACAGCTACATTCAGGAGTATTCATGATGGAAACTTTTCCTCAGAGGATGCCATTACCATCAAGTTGTTCCTGGAGCTGGTTCCATGATTTAGGTTGCTTCCTTTGGTACTGTATCACTCTAGAAAAGAACTGTATCACAGAATTTAGAAGCAGAGGCTTATGCAGAGACTACTTTTAAAACAATAATAGCAGATCAACCTAGGACTTCATTTCAGCATTTCGAAGACTTACACACTGGCAGAGGCTAAATGGCACAGCTCAGTGTAGAGCTGGTAATAGAAATCATAGAATCATGGAATCTTTGGAGTTGGAAGAGGCCATTAAAAGTCATTTAGTCCAACTCTCCTACAATGAACATGCGCACCCACGGCTAGAGCAGGTTGCTCATAGCCCGGTCCAGCCTTGCCTTGAAAGTCTCCAGGGATGGGTCATCAGCCACATCTCTGGGCAACCCCTTCCAGTGCCTCACCACTCGCACTTCAAAATATTTTTTCCTTATATCCAACCTAATTCTACTCTCTATAAGCCTGAAACCATTTCCTTTGTCCTATCACCAGACTGCTAAAGAGTCTGTCCTCTTCTTTATAGTAGCTCCCCTTTAGAAACTGAAAGGCCGCTATCAGGTCATCTCTCAGCCTTCTGCAAGCTGAACAGTCCCAGGTCTTTCAGCCTGGCCTCAGAGGAAGGGTGTTGCATCACTTGGATCATTTCTGTGGCTCTTCTCTGACAGTGTTCCAACAGGTCCACACCTCTTCTGCACTGAAGACTCCACATCTGGGCACAATACTGCAGATGAGGTCTCCACATCACAGAGTAGAGGGGCACGATCACCTCCCTCACCCTTCTCTGGCCACGGTTCTTTTGATGCAGCCCAGCATATGGTTGGCTTTCTGGGCTGCAAAGGCACTTTGCTGGCTCATGTTCAGCTTCCCATTCACCAGTATCTCATTTTTGACAGGGCTTTTTGACAGGGCTTCACTCAGTCCTTTCATCCCTCAGCTTGTACTGGTAGTGGAGGTTGCCTCAACCCAGGTGCAAGACCTTGCACTTGGATTTATTGAACTTCATGAGATTCTCTGAGGCCCACTGCTCAAGCCTGTCTATGTTCCTCTGGATGGCATCCTATCCCTTGTGTGTGTAGCCACACCCCACAGCTTGGTGCCATCTGCAAACTTGATGAGTGTGCACTTGACCCCACTGTCAATGTCACTGATGAAGATGTTTAAGAGATTCAGTCCCAGCACTGACCCCAAGAGGACCCCACTCATCACTGATCTCCATCCAGACATGGAGCCATTGACCAGCACTCTCTGGACTTGATCCTTCAGACAGTTCACAGAATCACAGAATCATAGAAAATCACAAAATTGGAAAGGACCTACAAGATCATCTAGTCCAACTGTCTTCCCATTACTGTTGCTACCACAAGCCACTAAACCATGTCTCGTAGCTCCTCATCCAGATGCCTCTTGAACACTGCCAGGGACAGCGACTCCACCACCTCCCTGGGCAGCCATTCCAGTGCCTGACCACTCTCTCAGAGAAAAAGTTATTTCTTATGTCTAATCTAAACCTCTTCTGGTACAACTTGTGTCCATTTCCTTGGGTCCTGTTTGTTGCCTGGGAGTTCTTTGTCTATCAAACAGTCCCTCCATCAAATCTATATCTTTCCAATTTGTAGAGAAGGATGTTGTGAAGTACTGCGTCAAACGCCTTACCGAAGTCCAAATAGATGACATCAGTGGTTTTTCCCTTGTCCATTGATACAGTTATGCCATCATAATAGTCCACTACGTTGATCAAGCAGGATTTGCCCTTGGTGAAGTCATGCTGTTTCTCCTGTATTACCTCCCAGTCTTCCATGTGCATGGCTTCCAGAAGGATCTATTCCATGGTCTTTCCTGGAACAGAAGTGAGACTGACAGATCAGTAGTTATAGACCAGATGCTGCTATTTCAGCTATATTTCTCTAAATTTTGTTAGAACATAATAACCTTAGCTAAAAATATGCTTAAATTTATCTGCATTAGTTAACAGGGTGGTAGAACTTCTAATTAATATTGAGCTTATTGTGCAGTATTACAATACACCCTTCCTTCAAATTTCTAGAGACCACTCAAGCTGCAGATTATTAGTTGTATAAATAATTGTTGATATTTAAGATGCATAATTTGTTTCCCCCAAAAATCTGTGTAACTTTTGTTGAAGTCCTGCTTGAGTGCTGCAGTTTTCATGAATGCCATGCTGCTTAGATGGTTATGGCTACTGAATTCCAGTAGGTATGTGAGTACTTGGGAATTTGGTGTTTGAAAGATAACTCTTATAAAACTTTTTTTGTTAAATATTCTAGTATATTCACTTAAGCATTGTGACTTTATTAAAAAAAAAAAAAAAAACACAAAACAAACAAACAAAAAAAACAGCTGTTGTAAAATATATGACATAGAATTTATAGTGGACTAAACAATGTAAAAATGTATGCTGAAATATTTCCTGGACCAGTTTTATGCTCAAGACAGTTCTTGCCTGTGTAGGTGCTGTAGGTATTAGTTAGCCACTGTTGAACTGGATTAGGTCAAGAGAAGACAAATGATCCCAAGGGCACCTAGTTGGCTAGAAGGGCGCTTTTTTGTCTTGTGCTATTCAGCAGGTTCCACAGGAAAAAAAATGTGTTCAATGGGTATATTACATTAGAAATAATATTTCAGTGAAAAACCATAAGCAACTGTCATAGCAGAAAATCATTCTTAGTGATCTTTCTTGTAATAATTATGGATTTATCATTCTGTACTCAGTATATAAAGATTAATTTAGAATGCCATGAACAAGTTCATTTATTTATTTTGCGAGTACTACCTTAGCCACTCTTGAGTAGTGCTACTACCTTATCCATCATAATCTCCTAATTTCATTAATTCCAGAATTTCGTTAATTCCAGAATTTCATTAGTTTCAGAGTTGCAATCTTTGGTGTGAGCAGAGTCACTGTATTTGCATCAGCTGGCTTTCTTTAGTGGTCCTCTGTATTTCTCCCTTGAACTTGGAAAGGAGTGAGAGAAAATCTGTGAAGAGAAATAAAACAAAATAGAATTTCATCATGTGCAACAACCTGTATTGTAATATTAAACTATTTCAATGTAAATGCCGTATGCCAGATATCAGTCTTTAATATAGAAGGAAGTCTAACTCTGATTCCAGGTTTATTTGTTATATTAGTTCATGTTCACTCTCAGATCACTGACCTCAGTGGCCCTTTTTAGCTCAAAAATTATGCTTTCGCTTCCTTTACTTTTTGTCTTTTTGTTAAGAAAGATCAAACAATGAGTTTTATAAACACTTCAGCATATATGCTCTTGTCCTCAGCAAATGCAGAGCTCTAGCATAAATCAAAACACAAACAAACAAACAGCTACCACAAAATGAACAGAAAACAACTGAGTACAATTATTTGTTAACAACCCTTGAACATGTTACATTTCCAGACTTGACTTCTTTTCCCATCCTGTACTCTCTACTTTTTTAACACATTTTTGTTCTTTCCCTCTATAATAGTAAACTTCTATTTCTCCAGTTCCAACTTATCAACTTTCTTCTGTTGGAAACACCTCATTTATTGCTCCTTTCTTCATAAATGGGAAAATTCACCAAAGACAAAAATGGAATGTGACATGAGTGGGGCTGAATTACCAATTGGGGGGAAAGAACTTAAATCACCAAATATTTCTCTAATGAAACTTGTCATTTCCTAATGAGAAAAGATGAAGAAATTTCTCATTAAAAACTGTTTCCTCTATGAATGCACGTATGAGTTACTGCAGATGCAAATCTTTCTCTTCTGCATTCCACTTTTCCTACTCATGTTTAATTGCAAAGTATTCAGCCTCCTCACTGTGATCTGACATCACTTACTAACTTCTCTTTCCTTTGATGTTCAGTTTTAATCCTTCCCTCCTTTACTCAAGTACTTATTCTTTCGATTTTTCTTTAACTAATGTTTTCACTACATTGTTGATCTTTCTTTTCCCCCCAATTTTCTTTTTTTCTTTTTTTTCCCCTCTGGTTTTCTGCAAAGCTGTATTTTTCATGGATTCTTTTCTCACATATTTACTTCCGAGAACAGTCATTAAATAAAAGTGCTACCCATAGGGCTGAAAAATGACAGACTCACTCTTCTTCTTTGTCCAACTAAAATTCCACCGCAGCTATCCAAGTTGTCCTGTGGTTGTGTCCACAGTGGCCACCTCAAGATCAACATGACCACAGTGGAGTTCTCTGTATTTCCTTCAAAGCTGCCTTGATACTCCATTTCTTGACTGCTGAAGATAATTTAAAATAACATTGTTTATTTTTAAACAATTTTTAAGGCCGAACATTGTCATCATTGTCATCCACAGCGTCCCGGTCAGAGGGAATAAACTTCTTGATATATGCCCTGTCGATCATTTCCATGCATGAGAATTAGAGAACAAGAGAGGTGGAGGAGAAAGAGGAGCTTTTTTTTTTTTTTTTTAGCTTTGAATTATTTTAATCGATAAGAGCATCAGAGAAACAAGGCGGTAATTTCTTCCTTATATAATTTCAAGTATGTAGATATCCAAATACTGTGTGTTAATTTTTCACTTGATCACCTAATTATAAACGTAAATGGAAATTTCCACCTTGGGAATCAAGGCTTCCTGAGATCATTCTCAATGAATAGAAATTTTACATACATATCAATGATAAATTTTTGCACTGATTACTTAATTCCCTTCTCTTCTATGCAAGCCTTGATGCAAAATCAAAAGAGATGTTATGCTACAATTTCTTGCCTCTTGGCATTTACCAGAAAAAGCAATGTAAAGTTTGAGATGACCTCGTTTTAATATGCTGCAAAAGTACATGTTTGTCAAAGACATATAACATTATAGTGATAGTCTCTTTCTGTTAAATTGTATCTTGTGAAATATTGTGTTCTCATGCAAAGAAATTTGGTATAACTGTATTTAATCTGTAGGAAAAAAAAAAAAATGATTTTGAGGTAGGAATTCATGTTTTACATATGCGTGTACATAGACGTGCAAACATTTAAAATCCAAAGTAGCAGCCTCCATTAAGCCTTCATAATAGATCCATTTAGAATTACTGGTTTCATTTTTGAACCCACGAGAAATCTCAAAAAGGAGCAAGATAGTAGGGCTTAATATTCACTTTGTCCTCAGTGGATATTCTTTCCCTAATGTAGCAGTGGTCTGAATATGTCAATCCCACTTTCAGATCACAGGTTAGATTCTCTACAAACTGCATCATTTCACATGGCCACAGCATCTTAAGTTGTTCTAATTTCAAGGCATCTGCATTCCATCACTTTGCTAAATATCACATGTTGAGGAGTTCACGGAGGTGGAATTTAGAAGTTCTAGGTTTTAAGAAAACAAAATCAGTGTTAGTTACCAAACTAACTAAGTTAGTTACCAAACCTGTGGCTGAGAGAATGTGACTATTTTACTTGTTGGTGCTGATCAGTACTCAGAGTTCTTGGAAATTCAAACAAGTGTAAAAGATATTAAGAATTATGTCCTGTCATTCTCTCCTCATGCAACACACTCCTGATAGCATTAACGGAAAGATAAGGATCATAAAAGTCTAGGAGAAAATAACACGCGAGAGACAGGGACAGAATAGTAGAGTGAACCTTCAGCTAGAAAACTCTGTGCCGTGGTTTTGCATATTGTTTTTCATCTTGGAATTATGAGAAAGTACTCTCATTTGTCCTGTAAAGGATGGCCCCTTAGATTTTTTTTTCTTATTTTCTGTCATTCTTAGTGTAAGTCACTTCTTTTATGAACATAGCCTTAATACACTTTATATATGCAAAACAGTTCTCCTGCTTAAAATTTAGCTACTATTAAAATGTAAATGATGTTTTAATAAATAAAGGGATGGACAACAGCATAACAAAATTTTTGCCATTCTACATACCTGTGTTGTTTCTTCTTAAATGTAGAGTAGATAGTTAGTCTTATACTAGATGCCGTAGAATTACAGAAATTTGGCAGAGATGAGTGGCATGGAAAGACTAAAAAATGCAGAATTTCCTCTATCATGGAAAAAATACCACTGATAGGAAAATCAAATAAATTTCAAATAGCCATCTAAATATGAAATGGAGTACCAAATTAAACCAGCCAAATTTAAAGACTGATGGGAGGCAAGAGGAATTGAAGTGTGTGTTTTGCCAACAAGAATAATGAGAAAATATAATAGGCATGGCAGATAGAGAATTTATAAGAAAATAAAATGACATAATTTTTTTAGATTTTAAATCTTAACTTGGACGTCATATAGTAACTTCTATTGGAAGTGATCTCTGGAGACTCTTTGGTTCAGTCTCCACCTCAAAGCATGACCAGTTTAAGTCAGGCTTCTTCAAGTCTTATCCAGCTGCTCCATACACAGCCAGGCCCTAACCTGTGTTATTGCACGGGGATGTTCCAATTCAGATGCGGGACTTTGGAGTTATTTTTCTCTGAATATCATGAAGTTCATTTAAGTTTGTATCTCCAGCCTTTTGAGCTCCCTTTGAAGGGTCGCCTTGACCTCCAACTGAGTGCTATAGTAGAATTTGGTTTCATCCACAACCTAGATGAGGTGCACTCTTTCCAACAACCCAAATTAATAACACTTCCAGCTGCAATGGCTTCAGTATTGGTCCTTAACAATAAGGAGTTTGCTGGTGGCGATCACAACTCTTTGACCCATGATTATGAGGTTTATTTATTCTTCTGAGTCATTTGACATTGGTCAGTTCTACAGAAATCTCCGAATAAAAGAACATTAGCCAGAGATTCACTATGATCTTCTAATAAATTCTTGCCTTTGTGTCATACGATTTAGTGCACTATAAAATAGACTTTGATCTTTGGAACTACATATTTGCTAATACATAGATCACAAGCAGAACTATTTAAAAAAAAATAATTATCTTTATTTATGAATGTTCATAAACTTTAAAAAAAAAAAAAAAGTGTGGGAAATAAATGGGATGTATAAATTAACTCTGATTTTTATCAACAGTGTTTAGATGCTTGAGGGTAAAGATGTTTAAGGTAAAAAGCATCCATGTCTCATTTGTTTTCTCAAGCTACAGAGAGTGCTCGGATGTTGTTTCTTCTTGTGCAATTCCATGAAACTTGTTTTCAATGTGAGATATTGTCTTACGAATCTTTTTTTCTTGTGAACATATCGCAGCAGTCCCCGTCACAAATGAATCAGTGTAATTAGCTGCTCTGTTTCTGTCTGATGTTGTGCTGCAGTGCAGCTAGCTCTTAAGAAATCAAAGGTCAGGGTGCAAGCGTTGCAAATCAGATTTGTAAAGTGTTGGTTTGGTAGAAATTTCTTTTCTTACTAATAAATAAATAAATGAATAAAGATGATATATCAATATTCTACAACAAATCAAAGTTCTTAAGGAAAAAAAAAATAATCATGAACTTCATTTTATTATACAGGAAACAGGAAGAGTGGCTGGACATTTTATCATTCTTTCTAGTAGTTTAACAGCAGAAAGTAGGATGTCTGCTCAACTATTCTTGTGTTGGGATTTAATGGGTACTTCTCCCCATAGTATCTGCTGTAGACTCGTGTGAGAGTATGTGATATTTTTTTTTTTCCAAGTAAGCAGATTTTTATTATTTGAAGTGAGTTAAAACTTGTTTAGCATTTTTGGCATGAATTATTTTCCTGCCATAAAAGTCTCACTGTGGTTCCATTTAAAAATATTTGTTGTTGTTGTTGTTTTATTAGCATGCCTAGGATAGTGGGAGGAGAGCGAGTAAGCAGTCTTAGATGGAGTGTCAAGCAAGGAAGTCTCTACAATGAGAACAGCTTTTCCAAGTTACAGGCCAGATGGTAGCTTTGCAACTTAGAAACTGAGAGAATTGACTGGATCTGCTTCAAGAGAAATAGTTTAAAAAATTACAAAAAAAAAAAAAAAAAAAAAAAAAAGACTAGCAAAAATAAAGTAAGAGGAATTGTCAAGTCAAATAAGCACAAGTAACCGTTTGTGCTGCCATTCTCATGTCGGTGTGAGCAGATTATTATTCAGGTAATGGCCTAACAAATCTAAAACAATGTGTGAGAGACAAGGTCATTGCACTGAATATTTGGATAGCCCCATAAAAATGTACTTCACCTTGCCTAGACTGCAAAATGCTTTCAACATTTGACATCATAATGCAACTCTTAAAATGTCAAAGTTCAAAGGTAAAATTGGTGCTGTTACATATCCAAACCTACGGTCTAGGAACATTTATACCAGAATGCCGAGGCAGCATGATGCATTAAAAGAAAATTTATTTTTATGTGTACCTAAAAGCAGGTGTGAACACATCAACCTGGAACATGTGCCATGCCACCTCAGGTCTGGAAATAAGGCAGGGACTGGTGTAGTACCAGTTCATATTTCAGAGCCACCCTTAAACATTTTAAAGGATATAAAGTGCTAAAATGAAAATACCTTTCAGATAATGAATATTTTTATTTTATTTTATTTTATTTTCCAGAATTAACACTCTCACGTCCAAATACAGAATATAGCCAGCACTGCCTAGAATTAAATTTCTTGCACTGATGCAGAGCATTAATAATATGGAAGAGGCTCATAATCTTCAGCAACAGTTAACAGCAGTCAAACCATGACTATTCTCACTTAGCCCTCCTCTCAAAATGTTATGCTGTCACAAAAGAGAGAAAGACATTGATTTCCTTCTTTCTCATTTTGAAAGTGGTACAAAGTACCACTACAGATGTATATAAGAGAATTTTATGATCCAAGCCAGGTCGGTTCAAATTAGGTGTGTAAAAAAACACTTTTAGTTTCAGACAATGGAAGAATGATGTAGCTGTAGCTGAACCCTGGTTAAAACTGGAGAATGCTGTTGCTGCCATGAATTGATCTCAAAACTAGTGGCATCTACTTTTCAATTTTGAAGCTTGTTTTTGCTGGAGGAGACATTCCAGAGTAACAACTTTTACAACAATTTATGGATTGAGAGCACAGAGAGTCTATAGGGCTTATTGAAGTTAACTGTAGCTCTTAGCTACTTGTGTAACACTGAGGTTCTGCCTAAGTTCGTAACAGAAAAGAACAGCAAAGGTTTGTATATCTGACTTGATTCATATAACAAGAGGGGATAACGATTTGCAGTGTTAGGGAGCAGGGTTCTTTTCATATATGGCTGCATCAGATCTATAGCGTTTAAAGGAGATATTTCCTATCAGTAAAACCAGAAGGGAAAATCCTCTTATTAACAGAAGATTGAATGCCACTAACTGGAAAGGAGACACTGAACGGATTTTATGAGGAGGATTTTCAAAACTGCTTTGACTTAGCAAAACTGCCAAGGAATGTGAAGTCATGCCTCTCTTTCCTGAGATGAATGGAAAGACTTTGGGTACACCGACACAGTGTGTGAGAAAGTACTTCAGTGCACACTTGTGCTTTCACTCTGTGTTATCCCACGTTTCAAGAAAGAAATGGCACTTCATGAACACTGGGCTTATGATACACTAGAGGGTTTATGAAAGCCTTTAGAGAATGTACTGGTATGTTTGCTACTTAATAACTTCAATAAGAAGTTAATGCACTTAAGTGAGGACTTTTAAGTGAGAATTTCGTATGGAGGTACCTTTCTGATTTTCTGGAAAGTGACAATGAGTTTCAGTGTGTGGAAGCTGAAGTTTCAGAAGTTTCAGATCCTTTATGTGAACCCTCCAAAAACACTGTAGATCAAGTCCCTTAAAAAAACTATTCATCAGAATCACCAGTAAAAGCAACAACAACAATCATTTATTTATTTAAATACTAGTATTAAGCATTCAATTGCATTGAACTCAGCCACTTTGCTCTTAACAATTGTGAGAAATTTTGATTTCAGTGATACATCACTCTATGCATAGCTCGGCAGCCAATACTGATGACTGTAGTCCATGTTGACATGTTGAAATATACAACATACCACGCTGGAAGGGCCTGAACTTAGCAGAGGTAGGACTTCCACATGTGCTTTTAAATGCCTATTATCTGAGCTCGTTGTCCAGACTCTAGTTATAATCAATGAAGAGAAACTGGAGAGGTTCAGGGTGAGAAACATGTCATCTTAAAGAAGATGTCTAAAAGAGACAGATGTCTCATACTGTAACAATGCTATTCACTCTTGTTGAGTGGAAACGGAGCCTAAGGTAACTAGCTGAGATGCAGATGTCTAGCTTAGGTGTGATGAATCTCTCTCTAGGGTCTCTGCTGTCCTTCCTTGTTAACAGCAGTGATAAGCCTTCTCCAGGCTGAAAGCTTTTGGACATGAGCCTTGTAGGCAGCTCTAGTTCTTCATGGCTTTAAGCCATTATAGAATCTTTTCCATTTCAAGCATTTGAGAGCAATGATAAAAGAATTTTGGGGATATAAATATCTTTGCTCTAGACTTTTGCACTATGTACTGTTCAGGAAAGCTGGGTTGGATATAATCTCCCATTTTTATAAGGCTTGTTTTTATTGTGCTTGGGTTGCTCTAAAATACAAAGCTGCTAAGAGAGAAATACCAAGTTGTCTAGACTTTCTGAAGTCACACAATGTTTCAGTTCAATTTCCAGTTTTCATTTGGGGGGGAGCAAACAAACCAAACCAAAATGCAATTTAGAAATGTAGGACTTCTTTGATTTTCATTTTGTGAATATATAGCACATGAGATGGCAAGCTTGCTTTCCTTCTCTTTATAGCAAGAGTAACAACTTTTTAACCACTGCACTCTGGAGCTAGCTCAGTAAATACATTTTATGGATGGATCGGTGCTAACTGACTCTAGCAGTGCCAGTTAGTCATATATAACTGAATTATTACAATAACCAGATACATCGTCGTGTGCAATTTGTCAGTCCCTATCTTCTCATAAGATCTACATGGCATTCACAAGTTGCTGGCAAAAAGCTCAAGACTTTCTGTTCAAAGCACAGATGAATCCTAGAAATGAATACATGATTCCTCACATTACTAGCTAATAGGCTTTAAGCTGTCTTAGCTTCCATGCAGTGTTAGTGCAAGAATCGTCTCTAACCTGGCCTTTGATCAGATATAGAGATCTCTCAGTGGGGTCCATCTAGACCATCAGGTGAAATAGTTTTGATATTTCCATGTAGCAGAGCTGAAAAATGATGCAGTGATGATTCATGTATTCAGTGCCACTTCATACAGTGACCCTGCTGTTAAAGCAGTATTTTTCATTATAATTATAATAACTTGAAAGGAATGGATGCTACTGTGAGAGAGTGCTGAGAATGCCAGCAAGAGACCAATTTCATGTGGTCTGTGTATTTGAGGTTGGTGTTTGTTTGCAAGAGAATCGACTAAGGATGTCAATTAGTCATAAAATGATACTCGTTGGGGGACAGTCAGAAAGGTTAACAAAAGTTACTCTACTAATCTGAATCACTCTCTGAAGGATCCCTCTGAACTAAGTGTAATGGAAGCCTGGGGAAATCAGCTGTCCAAGGCTTAAGTCAGCCTTTGTGAATATCCCTCTGTGAGATATATCAGAATTGTATGTACAAATGCCTGTTGTTAGTGTCTCTATACAGTGGCTGCACTTTCATATCATAATAGATGTAATACACAGACAAAATAGAAGTAAACATAAGAAAACATTTTGAAATACAAGCAGTTCTAATCGTTTTTTTGTCAGGTAAAAAATCTGACGAGAAAGCAAATTGCAGGTAACTTGGGTCCCTAGAAAAACTTGAATGACAATAAATAGTTCTGTAGAAGAAGGGAGCTCAAGGCCAGATTTCCATTTAATTCCACCTGCTTTTAAGCTCTAAACTCGATCACTTTCTGCTCATGCTCCATCTCTTTTTGTGTTTTGTTTTTTTTTTCCCACTCCTCCAGACATGGGATTTAATAACAAAATGGATAGGAGAAATCAGGTGCCTAAGTGAGAAGGTGCAGGAAAATGATCTATATAAATATGCACGTTGATTTGCCAGGTAATTATTTCAACAGCCTTTCAGTTTCATTAGGGATTCTGGTACGAGTCAGAATGTCACTTATTTTTATTTAAAGGTTACAGGAAGGAAAATGGGAACTGACATCTTCTGCAAGCAGGTCTGATTTATCAAGTATCAGCTACATTGGCACTGCTGTTCAAAGTTACATTAGCTTGTCTTTCTTTCAGAAAAGGAATCTTTTCAGCTTATTGAGGGACCACACAATCTGCCTTCCTCATTCCTGTTTATTTTTCTGATTTATAATTGCATTTTTTAATTAGTCACTGTGAACATTTTAAAATGTAATATATTACAACAGCAGATCAGTTTGATGCCTGAGATTGTTAACTCTGCCCTAGATGAGAACTATGGCATTCTCGTGTATCTTATAAACTGACCGATTCATCTTATAAACTGACAATAATTTGCAGTACATGTGATATAGACAGCACAGAAGGAAAACCCAGTGTGCCCCTCCGAGTTCAGCCTTTCACCAAGCTGCCAAATTGATGCCATCAGGAGTTTCT
Organism: Alectoris magna; assembly: GCA_030625065.1. Taxonomy (NCBI): domain Eukaryota; kingdom Metazoa; phylum Chordata; class Aves; order Galliformes; family Phasianidae; genus Alectoris; species Alectoris magna. The sequence goes on along the minus strand of CM060560.1, from coordinate 4,812,563 downwards.
TGCAATGCAAGAATTGGGGCAGAATGGCTGGAAAACTCTGTAGAGGAAAAGGATCTAGGGGTGTTGGTTGACACTCAACTGAACGTGAATCAGCAGTGTGCCCGGGTGGTCAAGAAGGCCAGTGGCTTCCTCACTTGTAGCAGAAATAGTGCAGCCAGCAGGAGCAGGGAAGTGATCATCCCTCTGTACTAAGCTCCAATGAAGCCGCACCTCGAGTGCAGTGTTCAGTTCTGGGCCCCTCACTACAAGATATTGAAGCCCTGGAGTGTGTCCAGAGAAAAGCAACAAAGGGCAGCCTGCAAAATGTCTGGAGCACAAGTCTTATGGGGAACAGCTGAGGGAACTGGGATTGTTCAGTCTGGAGAAAAGAAGGCTCAGGGGAGACCTTATCACACTCTACAACTGCCTGAAAGGAGGTGGTGGAGGGGTGTGAGGTTTGGCATCTTCTCCCAGGTAATGGTGATACAATGAGACGAAATGGCCTCAAGTTGTACCAGGGGAGACTCAGGCTGTATATCGGGAAAAACTTCTCCAAAAGAGTGGTAATGCATTGGAACAGGCTGCCCAGGGAAGTGAAGGAGTTGCTGTCCCCACAGGTGTTTAAGGAAAAAGTGTAGTACTTAGGAACATGGTTTAATGGCCGATACTGGTGATGGGTGGGTGGGTGGACTAGATGGTCTTAGAGGTCTTTTCCAACCATAATGATTCCATAATTCTATGATTCTCTATATGTTGAGACAATTATTTTTCTTTGAAATGCAGCATCTTCCAGATAAGTTTCTTCTAACAAGAATCCTTTCTTATATATATATATATGTATATATATATAGATATAGATATGTATGTATGTATGTATTATTTCTTACTAATCAGTATGGATATGATTTTGAACTATTTAGCTCTACCTAAAATAGGCATTTAGGGTACTATTCAGATGTCTGAACATAGGAGAGAACCGCCGTTTCAGAGGTACTGCAGATACATCCAGAACATTCTCACGATGTTGGGAAACAGGACCTTTATAAAGTTACTGTGATGCAGAGGTTTCCGTTCCTCTTTACACACCTGCTCTGCCTTTGGTTCTTACTCACAAGGAAAAACAAGACATCTTCAGGACAGTGCCTTCTTAGAGTCCTGAAAATTCAGTGCACGGTTATCGATATACATGTTTCATAAAGCAAATGTAAAGGTTTAGTGCAATTATTTGGTGGCTGCTGAAAGATGTGCCAGAACTTGTGACTTTCTTCTTTAGTTATGACTCAATACTCAAGTTCATCCATTTTTGAATTCCAGTCTGCTACGTTAGTTTCTCCTCTAAGTTTTTGGTACTTAATCTCCACTTAATCTGAAGGTCAAAGGTACTATTTTAGAAGGGTGTTTTTTAATGCTTTTATGAATGATTGTCATAGATAATAGAAGATGGCAGCTGGTTTTGTTCACACTGGGATGTATCTGTAAGTAATTATTAAGGAAGACCAGGACTTGGTACAGCCGATTGTCTCTTCTTTTAAACCTGTAAGTAAAAACTGAGAGTAATTAGGGATAAAGGACAATCTGGATGTAATTTGTGTGCAATGCCTGAAACAGCAGGACACTAATTCAAATAGTGTTATACGCAGTGATATTATATTTACACAATTCTGTAAGTCCCAGATTTGAGTAAGCCTGAAAAAGCTCAAATGCTATAAAAAGATATTTGTAACCAAAGTGTGTATCTGGGAACACATGAAATGCATTAATCTCATCTTTTAAGAACTGTGGTACAAGTTCCCAGATTGCACCTGGGCTATCCAAAAGCTCTGGAAAACAAATTTTTTTTTGACATATCTTTATCCCAGGGAAAAATCCAGATACTTTAAGACTGTCCCAACTTAAATAGAACCACCAATGAAAGGTCTTAAGGACAAAAGTAATGTATACGGAAGTTGAATAAAGCTGTTAGACTGGCAAGAAAAGTACAATGCAAAGAAGTAGGAAACCCTTCATTAACAGTGGAAACTGTTAAATTAACAGTGGAAACCCAATAAAAGTTATTTCTCATCAATAAAAGACATTAAAGATGGCAAGTCAAAACACAATAGCCACTAGTTGTGCAGGGTCTGGGCTACCTAGTTATGCTATTCAGATTGAAATCAAACTGTATCTAATAATGCTCATGACACATTAAACACATAGTTCTGAACAGCAAAATGCCCAGTTTTCTAAATTTGAAATACTGCCATGTAATTTAGATGCAGCATATGTTATGTATGCTTTCTAGTTATCTGGCAGAAAAAAAATCCAACTGCAATTAAATATATATATACATATTGTCCATTGGAAGAAGTAAACCGGTTGATAGAATATTTGCATACATTTGTGGCCTATAATTTGTCTTCAGCTTAAAATATAGAATGAAAAACGAAGAATCACAGTGTCACAGAATCATAGGGATTATAAGGGACCTTTAGAGATAATCTAGTCAAAAATCCCCTGCTAAAGCAGTTCCCCTACAGTGGGTTACACAGGAAAGCATGCAGATGGGTTTTGAATATGCTCACAGAAAGAGGCACCACAACAAAGCATGTACTCTGTCTCCCTCAAAGTAAAGAATTTTTTTCTCATGTTCAGCTGGAACTTCCTTTGTTCCAGTTTGTGAACACTGCCCCTTGTCCTGTCATAGGGCACCACTGAAAATCTAACTCCTTACACTGAGCAGTTACCCTTTAAATATTCATAAGCAGCAATAAGATCCCCTCTCAGTCTTCTCCAGGCTGAACAGAGCCAGGTAATTCAGCCCTTACTTATAAGAGTGATGCTCCACGCCCCCAGTCATCTTTGTGGTCCTCTGATGGACTCCCTTCAGTAGTTCCCTATCTTGTTTGAATAGAGGAGCCCAGAACTGGACACAGTACTCCAGAGGTGGCCTCACCAGGGCAGAGTAAAGTGGTAAAATCACCTCCCCCAGCCTTCTGGACACCGTCTTTTAATGCACCCCAGGATACCACTGGCCTCCTTGGACACTGCTGACCTTCACCAGGACACACAGTTCTTTCTCTGAAGAGCTGCTTTCCAGCAGGTCAGACCTGATGAGTGTGGTTATTCTTCCCCAGATGTAGAACTCACTACTTGCCCTTGTTGAACCTCATCAGGTTCCTTCTACATCCAACTCTAAGCCTGTCCTGGTCTCGCTGAATGGCAGCATAGCCTTCAGATGTGTCATTCACTCCTCCCAGATTCTTATCATCAGCAAACTTGCTGAGGGTGTACTCTATCCTTTCATCCAGGTCAGTGCTGAAGGTGTTGAAGAAGACTAGACTCACCACCAACCTCTGGGGAATACCACTAGCTATAGGCCTCCAACTAGACTCTGTGTCGCTGGTCACAGCCCTCTGAGCTCTGTCAGTCAGCCAGTTCTGAATCCACTTCACTGTCCACTCATCTATCCCACAGCTCTTTTCTCCCCTCCATTTTTCTGTCTTCCATGTTCCCATCTACATACTTTGCTTCATCATCTTTTACAGCTGATGTTAGGCATGCATACTTTATGCAGTTTGTCTTTTGCACTTTTCAGCCAGTATATAGAGAAGGGAAAGTTGCTTTCTTCATCTGAATGAAATTCCTCAAATTTCTTCTTACTTACAACTTAGTCTATATAATCTCTCATATTTTCTTAGGTGAAGGGAAAAGATTTTACCTAATAGGGTTAGTGTATCAGGGAAGACAGGCATGTCTATTTAGGTCAGAAAACTGGATAAATGTGCACTTCGAAAGATTAGTCATTCATTTGATTTCAGCCATAGGCCGGGTCTAAATACTACTCTATTCCTTCATTCAACAGTCTTGAACTGTGTATGACTTCACTTACTGGTATGATCTGCTTGTTACAGGTTCTTCCAAACAAACTCCCTCACATTGGTAAGACAATTTACAATTGGTAAGACAATAAGAGCATTTACTGAGATTGGGTGTGATTTTAATGCCTGAGGTTTTTTGTTTTTGTTTTATATTAGACAATAAATTTTGCCATGCTCAGCTATCCACCCAGAGCCTGTGCCCTAACCTCACTAAGTGTGCAGTCCATGAAGCTGTGCTATCAAGAATTACAGTCCATTATTAACACCATGGGGCAGATGGAGCCATCACCATTAAAATGAACAAACAAATAGATGAATAAAATGGACCTGTGGCTATCGCTGAGGCTAATTTTTGTTAGCAGCACAGATGTTGTGTTAGAAAGCATTCCATATTCTCAAAGCTCAGTTACCAGTCTATCTATCTGCTAATACCCTTGCACAGGGGTTTGAGAGATGGAAAACTACAAGAATTTCCTGTATTGATCCTGTTGTGGCAATAATGTGCTGTGTGGCAGATGTTCTTGATATGTAGATTTTTCTGATTTCCTGTAAGCCGTTGTACCAACTTCTGCCTAACATATATAAAGGATGTTCTACTTAATCAGATCTAAGAAACCTGTTAGCTCTAGGTCTTCCAAGGCATGGAGGTGGTTGGGTCCATTCAGAAATGTATATGAAGAAAATGTGTTTCTACGTAAGGCTGCAATACCACACAGCCAGACTTAGCGTAGGGAATGGAAGTCCTTTTCTTCAATGGAAGCTTGAAGTGTTCTTAGTGCTTGCAATACCAAGAAATCAAAACATTGTCAGAAAATGTTCAGACTTCATGTATCCTGTCCAGGTTTCTGCTTTCTACATCTCTGCAAACTGAATACTCCGACAGCTGCTGTGCCTCTCTGATTTTGTTCTGGAAAGGAATGGAGGAAAAAAAAATACATATACTTCTCTAACTACTGACTGGCTGGTAGTGCTGCTTAGGTTTGCCAATGGTGATGAACTGAGACAAGGCTGGAATGCTATCCCTAATTTATTTAGGCCATCTGCTTTTCCTACTTCTAATTGGTGCATGTTAAGCAGGAGAATATTCTTAAAGAGCTTTTAGGCTGAAGATGCTCCTGAACTTGCTAAAAGCAGGTTGAAATGCAATAATTTTTCTTCAGTGGGCAGACCAGGCTGTATCTCAGCAACCATCTCATATTTGGCAAAATTAATCCTTCTGCATAAAGTGGTTACATCAGCTATGGTTGCTATCAGTACATAGGCTGCATTAGTAAAAGTGAAAGAAAATGAACACATTTTTAGCAGGTTCTGCACACTTATAAAATATTTATGCTGTACTCTGAATGTACTGCAGTTTATTTGTAAATGTTTTGCTTTATGTGTCCTACTACTGCCTCACATGTGGAAAGTGTGTCTAAATAGAGTGGCCTTGAACATGATTTTCCTTGATCTTCTCCCTTCTCAGAGGAACTGAAGGCCCTGTATGCAGACCAGACCCAAGCCGTCGGGAAGTGTGCTGCCTTCCTGAGCCCTGGGTCAGGGACACAACTAGAAAACTCCCAGAGCTGGTTAGGTTCATCGATTACTTTCCATTACTCATAGTTCATGTGGGCAGTGATGAAGTTGCCCAGAGAAGCCTATGAACTATGAAAAGAGATTTCAGGTGTTCAGGGTGTTTAGTTCTAGGAGTGGGAGCACAAGTGATTTTTTGTTCTATGCCTTCAAGGGGCAGTGAGGGACACAGAGCGGGCTTGGAAAGAACAAGCAATGAATGACTGGCTCAGAGGCTGCTGTTGAGGCAGAAACTTTGGGTACTTTGATCATGGGGCAGTTAACTCAGCCCCTGGCCTGTTGTCCATGAATGGAACTCACCTATCTCAAAGGGCGAAACGAATCCTAGTGCAGGAGAGGAGCTAGCCAGGCTTATCGAAAGAGCTTTAAACTAGATACAGTGGGGGAAGGGAACAAAACAGGGTTCATCAGAGATGAGCCTAGGGGAGTGAGGCAGATGACTCAGCTGAAGTGCATCTACACCAATGCAGGTAGCTTGGGAAACAAGCAGGAGGAGCTGGAAGAAATTGTGCATCAGGCTATGACCTAGTTTCTATTACTGAAACATGGTTGGACCACTCCCATGACTGAAGTGCTGTGATGGATGGTAACAAGCTCTTCAGAAGGGATAGACAGGGAAGGAAGGGTGGTGACATGGCCCTTTTATTAAAGAGTGTTTTGACGTTGAAGAGCTTGGGGATGTGAATGATAAAGTTGAGTGTCTACCTAGACTTCAGCAAAGCCTTTGACACGGTCTCTCACAGCACTTTCCTGGGCAAACTGGCTGCCCATGGCCTGGACAGGTATACCCTTCTTTGGGTAAGGAACTGGCTAGAGGGCCATGTCCAGTGGGTAGTGCTTAATGCAGTTAAGTCCAGCTGGTGACCCATTACAAGTGGTGTCCCCTAGGGGTTGGTACTGGGGCCCATCTTGTTTAATATCTTTATTGATGACCTAGATGAGAGGACTGAGTGTACCTTCAGTAAGTTTGCAGATCACACCAAGTTGGGAGGTAGTGTTGATCTGCCTGAGGGTAAGGAGGCCCTTCAGAGGGGTCTAGATAAGCTGGATCACTGGGCTGAGGTGAATGGGATGAGGTTCAACAAGGCCAAGTGCTAGGTCCTGCACTTTGGCCACAGTAACCCCATACAGTGGTTGGGGATGAGTGTCTGGATGACTGTGATGAGGAAAGGGACCTGGTGGTATTGATTGATGCTTGGCTGAATATGAACTGACAGTGTGCCCAGGTGGCCAAGAGGGCCAATGGTATCCTGGCCGGCACTAGAAACAGTGTGGCCAGCAGGAGCAGGGAGGTAATCATCCCCCTCATGTTGTCCATCTAAACAGCTTGTGTGAAAAGAGGGACATCCTCAGAGGTGCTGTGATTTGCTCTCAGAGGTGCTTCTTTTTCTCTGATAGCTCCAAAGTAAATGTCTTAGATTTCAGGGGGTAAAGCAGAGCAAGACAAATCCCCCCCCCCCCCCCCCCTTTTTTTTTTTTTTGTTTTTTTCCCAACTATTTATTGAGGTTCACACTGGAATTTCAGACTGCACAGGGAAACATCTCTGTATTCAAATAGATGTACATAGGACCATTTAAAGCAATCTTATAACATGAACGTGTGATAGTGTAGGTAATCAACGTTTTTTTGACAAAACTCAACCACCAGCCAGTACAGTTTGCTGTGTTACTTTCATATGGCATTTCTTCCAACAATTTTCTTAGTTAAAATGCCTTGTAATAATAGCTACTCTCTTTAGATTTGATATAAAAAATTGGTAACGTAGTGTATCTTACTATGGCTGTACTTTGTGTTTATAATATTCTTCAAAGAATTATGTTTTTTTGTCTTTATCATTTTATAGGACCCTGGTAATAGTATATGGATTCTATTGGAGATAAAGTATCATACAAGAACTGGATGAAAAATCTACTCTAGCAAACAGTTTTGCTGGTAAGAAGATTGTATTTGCTTTGTTGTCTTTTGCAGTATTTAACTTTGAGCTACGCAAATGCAAGCCAGTATCATGACCAATTAGAGGTTTTCTAAATTTAAGGGATACTGGAAATGTTTACAGTTGTCTCACCTTTTTCTAAATAATTTCAGAACTTAGGTCACATTCCCACTCTTCCTTGAGAAGGAAATTTGCAGACTGTATTTTGTGCTGTTGTGCATCGTGATGTTTTGCAGGCTTTTTTACCCACATATTGTCCTTCTTGAGGAAAATGTAAAGCTCTTTTTCATAGAAAGAGTAAGAAAGCTGTTTCTTTTTTTTCTCTTTTTTTCTTTTTTTTTTCTTTTTCCTAGTGTTGTGGTTATACACATTGTAGACCTTGTGGGTTTGGTTCATTGTTGGTACTGAAAATGGTTGTGGGGCTATGAACGTGGGCACCATTTTTATTCCTAACTGGTTATTGCCTGTAAAATATTACGGTATTCAAAAAGAGAGTATCAAGAAAACCACACATCATTTAAATGAGTAGTTATAAGGTCAAAAGCCAGAAACACCTGTGCTCTAGTCCTAAAACCGCATCTGCTTTATTACATGACCTTGAGTGAGTCATTTCTGAAGAGGGGGAACTGTGAGGGGATACGGTAATTCATGAACTGAATTGCTCTTCTTTATATAATTGGAGAGCTCATTAGATAGCTGTTAAGAATGACTAAAACCCATTAAGCCTGATAAGACTTACTTCTTAAAAAAAAAAAAAAAAAAAAAAAAAAAAGTCTAAAGATGAAATAGTATAAAAAACAACTTTATTTTTTTAAAGTTACTTCAACTCCTGCATTTCAAGTACTGTCCTCATTGTGGACTCCTACTTCATCTGTAAAATCCGTAAAATCTGTCTCTAAAATCTCCTCTTCAGATGTTGATTTTGGATTTGGTACCTGACAATGTGAGAAAACCTCATTAATTTAAGTTGAAGAAACCCAGGGTGAACTCAGTAGATAGGACTTGCCAGATTATTGTATATGGAGGTACACAATATAAAGACTGATAAGGAACAAATGAAATTTTACTTGATGATAGTAGCCACAGTGGCTGAAATCCTTCTCTCTTTGACACATAACTAATTAAAAACAAATTGTTTTGGTTTGTGGTTTTTGTTTTTTTTTTTTAACTGGTTTGTTTGTTTGCTTGTTTTTAATGCAGAGGAGTGAATAATCCTGAGAAATGTATTTGATCTATGATTTTACATATTGCATGAATCTCTACTGGGAGGAGGGGTTGAAAATATTGTTATAAAGTGGTTTATTCCCGTATGCAATACTGAAAACTCAACTGGATAAGTCCCATAGCAAACTCAGTGTATTAGACCAACAGCCCAGCTAGCAGAGATTGAAGATCAAGAGGTCACTCTCTTCCAATCTAACTTATTCTGTGAGCCTGTGAGTTTGTGTAGTTAGGCAATTCATACGATTATCTGGCATCTGTTATTTAATTTATACACTGCAGCATACTTTACATATCAAGAGAAATCACATAATTTAATATCCAATGGAGAAGACCAATGGAACTCCATTGATGCTGAAGGAAGATGAGGAACCAGAAGAAAAGGAAGAACAATTTCTAAAGTAAAGTTAGGATCCAACTGTGTGAGATAATTAGTTACCTAATGCCATAGGTGTGCATATAATTTGTCCTGTGGTTTCTAGATTATCTTTTAAATGCTTTTGTTTCAAAGTATGACTTTCTCTCAGAAGTCTGTGTGATCACTGACCGCTTTGATCACTGTAGGACACAGATTTTTCCATGCTGGGCAAAACTAAAGCTCACCTAGGGAATCATGACTGATTTTACTCAGGGAACTCAGTGTCCAGTCTCTCTAGTGTAGTGCTATAAAACTTCCCAAGATGATATGAGTGAAAAATAGTATGTTGCTGTAAAAAAAGGTCAAATGGCATTTTACGGTGTAAATAAGGGTACTGCCTGCAAATTGTGAAATAATCCTTCTGCTCTGATTAATATTGATACAATCTCAGGGACGGTCCATTCCAAGACATTAAAGAAAGCTATGAATCAGCTGGATGCAGACATCAGAGGAGAAACTACAAGAGTTTATTGAGTGAAACTTAAAAGAAATGTGAAAGTCCTTGAAGGTGGTTCATGGTGAAGGAAGCTTGATGAGCTAGAAGTAGGTGAAAAATCTGTTGGAAAAAGAAGTAGGTAGCTTCTTCCCTGCACTGTGCTCATAGGAGAGAGAGAAAGAAGCTGGAATTTAAATTCAAACTGAATATATTCAGGCAGCAGCAAAAAGCTTGTACAGGGTTGGGAAAACTGAGTGCTGGAATAAATTGTTTGGGTATGTTGTGGAGATGATTCCTGGGATGCTTTCAGAAAAGGCTGAAGGAACTTCTTTCAGGTGGAACTCATCCTCACTGGGATAAAGACATGTATTAATATACCTCCCGGTGTTTCTCCCCCAACCCTGTTTTTCTCTAATTGGTTGTTTCTGGATATGGAGAATCAATTATCAAATGCAAATTTACAGTTCTTAATGGAAATAGTTGTACACAATTGGGGGGATGGTAGAAGCTGTTGGTAGGCATACTTCTTTAACATACATCACAGTCGGTAATCAATGTAATTTGCACCGGGTAAAAGCTGTATTGTCTGAACTATGACTAAAGAATATCAGCTTGTTTTCAGAGGAAGCCAAATGCCTGACAGGAGTCAGGCAGTGATAATCATAAGAGTCAGGCAGTTTGATAAATCACAGGAGTGATTTATCACAGATAATCACAGATCAAACCACACTCCCATTTTGCTGGAAATATAAAAACAGTATCTGGTTACCCTGTTCTCTTTAATATGGAGTTGCTTGGGGACCTGATCCAAAGTCAACAGCCCTTGTATTCCATAAATTAGCGGAGTTGTCATATTTACTGATTTTTGATGTAGATTGATTCTTTAGTAGCAAACTACTGCCATACTGGGATTCTGATGATTTCTGAACATCCCACAGAAAAGTTGTACTGAACAAAGAAGAAACTTTTCTGCCTACTTTGGCATGATATGGTTTGTGATATAGAAGAAACAAGCATTGCGGCTGGAAATGAAAGCATAATAAACTCTACAAGTCAATTATAAGAAATAGCAGTTCTTTTCCCAAATGCTAGGAATTGCAATCTTTTTACCAGATAATCATTTGTTTGTTTGCGCTGTTGTTATGTGTGTGCACTGACAGATGACATGTTTCTCTAGATATCACAACTGTATAGAAATTTAAGTCATTACGATAGTACTTTTCTGTGTTACTGGGTAAAGCCTGAAACTTCTTTGAAAAGGGCTCTTTAGAACTGAGCTCTAGTTTTTCATTTTTGTGCTCTTTATCTGTACCTTACCAGCTTGAATTATGCCAATTAGAGCATCTGCTGTGCAGTCACCTTTTAATTTTCTACTTCTCATGCTTTTATATACACACAAGTTGGGGTGTTGGCTACTTGGCTGGATTGCTAGAATTAAAAATTAATTAAATAATTAATTAAAGAAAAAAAAGAAAGCATTATTTCTGACTATGAGATTTTTGGTCTTAATACCCTTGATTCTCATCCAGCACAGGTGCTCCACTATGTAATTACTGGAAGCAGCTTGAAATAACGCTCTGAAACAGCACCGATAACCTTGAAAATATTAACTATTACATTAGGTAAGAGCAGTTACAAAATTACAGTAAAACTGCTTATGTATCATGTTCTGGTCTTTCACTGTCTGATGACTGAAACCATGGTAGGAGTAGTGCAATAATAAAAATTAAAATGTTTGTTCACAAAACATTGTCTTAAGTAGCAAATAGTTGGAGAGTAGAGTTGAAACTATAGATTTATTCTGCAGAGATAATGGTCAGCCACACCTGAAAGCCTTTCAAGATTGAATACATTGATCAAAAATATTTTCAGTATGCTTGATCAAAAATATTTTCAGTATGCTTCAATTTCCTCACATTTTAAATGATATTAAATATTGAACAACGTGACTCCAGTTGCAGCTGTACCATTTTTAATTAATAAAGAGTTAAATATAACCCAGGAAAAGAGTTGGAAGGTCTCACCTATACTTGAATACAACACACTGGTTCCGATTTTACAGGATACCCCAGGTAAAGGGCAAGAGATTAAAGACATTTTTGCCAGAGTGGAAGGTATGGTTTCCCCTGAAAATATTTTAAAATGATGTTTTACTTCAAAGTATTTACATTCATCATCATTGATGTTTTTTTTTTCTTTTCTTTGTTTGTTTTTTGTTTGTTTTGACACGGCTATATGGAACTTTGTGCTACCTGGTGATGAATGGTCATATCTCCAGACCAGAACTACCTGTAGAGATCTATTTTATACACTGACATTTGCTTGGAGCTTGACTTTTCACAGTTTCCTTGAAGTACTTTTGCATTTGTTTATATGAAGGTGGGCAGGTCACTCAGACTTTGGTATTCCACATCCTGCTATTGCTAACTATTGAAGTGCTCTGCATGCTATATGACTTACTTCACTATGAGGAAGGTGATAAAGTTGTGTTTAGTTGGCGATAGCGGGAATGAGAGCAGATACCAGGTAATGCTTCTCATCCCTGTGCAACCATGAATCTACAGTGTCTTCAAGTAGTTATAAAGAGCTGATGGCATCAACGCTGGGTTCAAAACTGAGCAGCAGTATGATTTCACACATTTTTCAAAAAGACATTTCTTGTCTCTGCTGTGTTTTACCGACTTTGTGTTTAATCACATAAATCCAATTTACCTAATAGTTTTATTTCTACTTGAAGCAAGTTGAAGACTTTTTACATTTCTGTGGAAATTTTTCTGCCAAGCGATGGTGAGCTTAACTGTTCTTGGACATGTGCTGTGTATTCAAGAAAACATCTGTTGTGAGTTAAAGATGATGGTACAGCACCAAAAGGCTCATTTTTTTAAGGTGTGTTTGGATTTGTGTTTGGGTCTTCTAGAAAAGCGAAAGTTCCTTCTGCACCATACAATGCTGTGCAAACATCTTCTGTCAGCATCTAGGAAGTTATGGATAAGGCTGTAGTCTGTAGTTTTCCTGGCTATTAAAAAAAAAAAAAAAAAAAAAAAAAAAAAAGGCAGGTTTTATTTTATTTGTTTTTATTGTTTTGTTTTTGTTTTGCCAGATAGTAAGAAATTGGGTGATTTCTTTAATGAATTTAAGTGAAATAACCCACTTTGGGGTCACTGCCTTTTGAGTGCTTTGCCAGTTGTAATCCTGTATGAGGAAAAGGCAGACAAAGGAGAAGCGATTGCGTTACACAACGGCTAACAACCATGCATGTGCTTAGAAGAAACTGTGACTGCTTAGGATTCATGTAGGGCTGTGCTGATTTGAGCGTTATGTTTCTTACTGTGTATTCCACAGCTTGTGATTTTAGACAACACATGCTCCTCCTGCAACATCTCCTGAAGATTTTTTATCTTCAACGAGGGGGAAAAAAAACGATAGAAAAAAATAGAGAAGATTACTTCTAGTCCACCTAACAGCTAGGAAAAAGCGTATGTATGGTGGTGGGCTTAACACAGGAAGTGAGAATAATGTGGAGAAAATGATGAGGGGAAAAAAAAGATAAAATAACAATTAGTGGTATGCTATTTTCCTGCATTATTTCAGAACTCTGAAGATTTTAGGTTAGTTTATTTTAGGTTAGGCTCAATCTCACAAGATATCTGTTTCTGAAATTAAAAGGCCAACAACTGCAGGATTCCATAGTGTTAGCAATCTTCATGTAATAGGGATCCATGATTCAAAGAGATATGTGACTTAAAATCTACCAGAGAGCATGAAGCAATTAATAGTTGGACTTCTTATCGCACCTTTTATCCAAGAATCTCAAAACACTTTACTGGTTTTAATTAGGCCTCACTCCATGCAATATCCTCCTGGAATACAGAAATTTTATTTATTTTTTTCTTTCTAATACAGAGCAACTTGAGACACAGAGGTTAAATGACTTGACAATGATCATGTAAAAGCAAATAGAAATGATAGGATTAAATCCCAAACCTCTTGCCTTCTAGTCCCTTGTTCCAGCCATTCGCCAAGTTTCTTTCCTCTGTGTTAAACTCAAAGCTTTTCTCTAATCTGTTCTGTAACACATATGAATTTGATTACAGGATCAAAGCCCAAAAATTAAAAAGATTTTAATACTTTCTGGAAAGCCAAATATACATAATATAATATATTATGTATATCATACATGTGTATAATATAAATAATATGTTGAAATAAGTCAGTAAAAAATACTTTCTCCTCTCAGGTAGAGGAGAAATTATTCCTCCTCTGCAGTGAGAGCTGTGAAAAATATGGGAGAGCAGACTCTAGAGGTAAACATACAGACTTTGGAGATAATGAATAAGGGTTTATGTTTCTGCCTACCGGGAAGGATAGTTTTCTTCACTGATAGCATAAAATGATGCCTGCAGTATGCTCAAGAATTCAGCCTCAGAAAATAAAAAGCTTAAGTCTGAGAGGGAGATAGTCTCCAGGGAAAAGACAATAGTGATTCATCTCATCCAGGTATAGTCCCTGAAGCTGGTAAGTGTCACACAAGAGACAGGCAAACTCATGCAAACTCTTGAGTCTTTAAGTCCTTGGCAAAAAGCAGGAAAAAAGGAGGTCAATATGATTGAATTAGTAGGCAATACAGATAATTTTGCTGTAGTGTTTCTGATAGAAACTTGACTGAGGATATTAAGTCAGACGATATGATTTGTGTCTTGTAGCTAATGGTATATTTTCAAAATGGCAAGAGGAAAATACACAAAAGAACTATATGATAACACTAGCGGCCTGGATAGAAGCTGGGTTATTTCCATGTCTCAGCAGCCCAATTTCAAAAAGCCTCAAGTCTGTTTGTAGAACTGGTTGCTTATCATTAGGTAATAAGGATTATTGATAAGAGAATCCATTTCAGCCTTTACATGAAAAAGGAAGGTGCCTCCTGAAAACTTGATTCATTGGTCTTGCTAGAGTTCTCTCTATGCTGACTTTAATGACAACATCTGAAAACTCACAATATTTCTCTTCTTCTCAGAACTAATCCTCACTAATTTACCTGTAATAAAGCAGAGTGAATAGTAGTGCTGTCCAATTCTTCAGCACAAGGAGAACAGGAGAAGCAACGTGTTTGAGTATCATGGAAATTCTGGGCTCTAGCTTTATGGGAAGAAATATTCATTAAAAAAAAAAGCTTAAAATAAATATCAGAATACTGGCATAGACTGAAGTTTTCACCACTGAAATGACCCTGAGCGCTGTTATACTATCAGAGTGTAACATCATTACCCAGGCAAAACAAGTCAGCACATTCTCCTTTCAGAGGTGATGTTGCAAATTAATTCACAAGGGTTTGCTACCAAAAGTTGTTTATCACCAAAAGTTGTTTGCCAGATGTACTTTTAAGACTAAACTGCAATACCAAGCATTCAGGTTAGGGAATTAGGAACTACTTGAGGTCCACTTAGGCATGGGAAAATGGTGGCATAGAAGAGATATCGCAGTTCACACTAGACAAAATCTGCTGAACATAGACTTGACTTTAAAATAAATAACTAGTCTTTGCACTTCTCACAATGGATTCTAAAAAGGCAGATTCAGCCTTTACAAATGATTTTGCTTGCTGTTACATTTGTCAAAAGCAGTCACAATGTAGTAAAAAGGTATTTATACAGAGTCATATGCTGCTTGAACTCTTATCAGTCTCCTAGACTGGAGGTTTTGGATTGCTGATTTTAAGAGCAAAAGAGATCCAAACAGGCCTGCTTTTTACAGGGTTTAACAATTTACATACGATGCACTTTTACACATATCCATGTTTGCGATTACAGCTAATATTCAAGGACTGGAATATGCTCAGATAGAAAAAGACCAATCTGCTTCACCCTGAACAAAGTGTATATAGTTAGATAGCAGGAATTGTATGGAATATAATACTTCACTTATGCATAATTTTACATGGCAATAAGAACAAGTAAAAGAGCTCTCTTCAAAAAACAAGTTTGTGTTAATCAACATTTTGGGACTGGATTTCGGTATGTGGTATAACACCAATTTTTACAAGATATTGTCTATAACTGTGTGCAAAATATCTTCTACATTTGTCCTCTTATCTACTTGCCTGGCTTATCTGATCTCCATTAGTAAGTACATAAATAAAACAAAAAATGAATGCTTTCTAATATCGAATAACATACTGTTTGAAAGTAAACATTACAGAAATTAGTATATTGCAGCATTTTCATATGTAACAAATAATAATACATTTATCTGGAAAACTGATAAGAAAGACAGATCCTGGAGTTACATGCTGTTTGGTCTGGTTGCTGCTCATGAATTCTATAATCAGCATGGTAATACAAATGTCCTTTGATTTTTTGCAATTATTTTAAACTGAAAATCATTTAAGAAATCCATAAGTTACTGGCAGGAAGAAATACAGTACTTGCTATTATATTTGACCAGCTGATCTAGTTACATTCATAAGCACATTAAATAAAGAATGAGTTAGTGAGAGAAAATGTTACCTGTAAGATAGTATGTGAACAAGTCTCATTCAGCGTGAAATGTACTAAAGCTGTACCAGTGCTTGGAAGACAGTCTTTCTTATTTTTATGGGATAAATTATTATTTAAAAAAAAAAAAAAGAATAAAAGCATACTTTAAGAATATATATATATTAGAAAATGAACCTGCAATCATAGGATTTTCTCTTTCAAAATTTGGAGCACGAGGAGAAAGTTACCTTTGTCTTTTGATAGCCTCTGAAAACACCACTTGATTCTCCTAATTTTTCTGAGAGATACTTGGCCATGTTTCAACTGCAGAAAGGTCTCAGAAGTCACCGAACTGCAAATTGCTAGAGATTACGAGCTTACTGCGGGAAGAGTTAGAAATATCATTATGGATCTGCTCTACTTTTATACCTGTGCTGTAATCACAGTATGACGAACACCCATTCACTTTGTAGAAATTAAAATGTCCTTTCTTTGAAAACTCTCAGTGTTTTCTTCATTTCCTGTTGCATTTTAGAGCCCTATTTATAAATGAATTTCAATGATAGAATTATTTTCTACCACAAGCATAAGTCAGAATTCCCTGACTAATCTTGTTCTGAATTTTATGCTTTGAAATTCAAACACCGTGTTAGAAATGAAATATTTAGTGCATCTTCACAAGATTACAAATCTTATTGCAGAGAATCATAGAATATTCTCAATTTCCAAGGGACCCACAAGAATTGCTGAGCCCAACCCCTGGCTACACACAGCACTACTCAAACCCAAACCCAAACTCAAGCCCGATGTCTGAGAGCGGTGTCCCAATGCTCCTTGAGCTCCGTAAGCTCAGGTTGTGCCCACAGCCCTGGGCAGCCTGTTCCATGTCCACCGCCCTCTGGGGCACAGCCTTTTCCTCACAGCCCCTGACCCTCCTCTGAAGCAGAGCCATGTGGCTCCCTTGAGTCCTGTCTGTCACCAGAGAGCAGAGCTCAGTGCTGCTCCTCTGCACCCTGTGAGGAGCTGCAGGCTGCCATGAGGAGCTGCAGGCCTCCATGAAGAGGTGCAGGTTGCCATGAAGTCTCCCTTCATCCTCCTCTTCTCTGTGCCGAACAAACCAAGGGACTTCAGCTGCTCCCCATACGCCTTGTCCTCCACACCGTTCCTCATTTTGCAGACCTCCTTTGGGCACTCTTATAGTTTTATGTCCTTCCTGTACTGTGACAGACAAAGCTGCATGCAGTGCTCAAGATGCCCTGCAGCAGTGCAGGGCAGAGCAGGACCCAGATCCCTGTCCACAGGGCTGCGCTCCATAAACCTGAAACTCTGCAAGTTAATCTTTCCTAAGCATAACCATGTTTCCTATTTAGTCTTCTATCTTAGTAACAGTGTGAGCTTTTTCAATTTCCCATACAGCTAAAATACATTACATTACTTTGTGTGGTGATTGTATTTGAATAATTTTTTAAGGTGGATGGTGTTTTTTGCCAGTACTCTGGACAGAAGATGATGAATGACGTTCTTAAGGAAAATTTCATGATGAATGACCTCTTTAGAATTTCTATTATTTTACCTTATATTCAGTGGTTGCACCACTCTTCATAGCCTAATGCCCTGTCGAGACAGGACTTGATACACAAACTTCATTATATATTTCTATGTTTGTTTGAACAACATGTATGTATGAAGCGAGTGAGCTAAGTGTCATCTGTAATCGGGAGAGAAAAGGGACCAGGACCACAAATTACATGCTATAGGCACTCAATATAACTGAACACAAAAGCCCAGCTTCAAAATGACCACTGCTTAATTATTTTTACTTTTGTTAAATATGGAGTTCCGTATTTACTCAGTGCAGTCTTGTAATTTTGACCCCTCTTCTTTCAATGCAATCAAAGACAATTTTGACATGTTGTGATCTCTTGTAAAGTCTTAGTGAACGTTCAAGGATATCTGTCATTGGAGAATCACTAACACCCGTGAAAAGACGTTACCACTAATGTCAACTTAAATCTTTGCTCTTCCTCTTGAGTGGGGTCAACTAATTGTACACATAATTCATTTGTACATTACTATGGTTTTAAATTTCCAAAAATTAGCTTTGCTTTAATTTTGGTCAGAAATTCTATAGCCTAATTCACAAAGTTTCCCAGGTCCAACTTAAGTACTTGAAATTCTAGTTCCAACAAGGGCTCTACAGTACCTTCAGCGCAGTAAAAGAAATGATGCATCGTAGAAAATATACAACTGACAATTAGTGGGTTGAAAGCAGTTCCATAGTAAGAAATCAGTAAGGCTCAAAGCTCCTCTTTAGTGTAGAAGTTGGTCTGGATTGTTAGGGAATTCCAAATACACACACACAAAAAAAAAAAAAAAAAAAAAAAAAAAAAAAAAAAAAAAAAAAGAGAGAGATGAATATCTGCTGAGAAGAACCTGATACTTTGAGAACATTTAGAGACATCAATCTCAGTCATAATTGATTAGTGTCTTATTTCCTTGATTATAGAAAGACTTGAGGTATGAGACTGCAGCTACCTGAAGGAAAATATACCACACTGGCTAGCATGAGTTCATGGTCAAACACATCAGTTGTGTGAATAATTAAAACAGATATTCAACACACAAGCACATAAATAATAAATTTGACCTAAAATGTCAATTACAGTGTAGGCTCACTGAGAACACCAACTACAGAAGATAAAGCAGATCCTTTCTGCTGGGGTTGACTGTAGCTTAGCATGGTCCCTTTTTACAAGTGTTCGCTGAACATATCAGACCATTTAGCTCTACACAAATCCTCTGTTTATTCATTCCTTTGAAGTTCCAGTGGCTCATTCAGCTCAAAAACGTGTTTGAAATGTGCTAAAAATACAGAGTATTCTTGAGTGGGAAAAAAAAAAAAAAAAAAAAGCATGATTAAAGAAGTAGTGTGGTAGCTGTCAGTCACATTTGTTAAATCATTATCCTTTTGCAGACTTCTGTTTAAAAGGCCTAACTCTTTAGCAAAATATACATTTATTGTTAGGTTATTTTCTCATTACACATTTAAGGGGTTATTTTCTGACTTTCATTAGTCTGTGTACATTTTTTTTCTGTCTGTCTGTCTTTCCTTCTTTACTCCAAATGTATCTGGGAACTCAGACCTCTAAAATAAGCCAGTTCCAGGCATGAAACAAATTCTGCTGAAAACTATCCACTGAGTCTGAATTAGTTAAAGATTTGATATACAATTTGTTTTTTCTTGATGATAGATGCAATAAAGAAAGAAAATATTGCAAAACAAAACAAAGGCCGGAACTCGGCAACTCAAGAGAATACTTGTTAAGTAATAATAATTAAACAAGAATGTGAAAATCCTATTCGGTCAGGGTGCTTCCTTGAACTGGTGAAAAATATATGAACCCAGGCCCATTTGACTAGAATTTGAACAATCATATTTTTTCAGTTTACTTCAGTAACTGCCTTGAACTGTGGGACCAGTACCAATTCACTTAAGACAGCCACTGTGCTATCATCTTCCTTGCCCTGCTACAGTCCTCCTTTGATAGGAGGTTATATGTCTGTGGATGCTGCTTTAGGAAGGCATAAGGGCCGAATGTGAGCTACAGGCCAGCAGCTGCAAAAGCTGCACATAAAATACTATCTCAATAAAAGCTGTTAACAAGAAATCCAAGAAGTAGATTATACTTACAATGTCATCCAAGAGTGGGGCAGGAAGTCTGTTTTGCTCCTTCCGTAGAAGGAAATGTGTCTTGAATATTGAATTTATCTATCTGCATCTCACCAAGAAAGAAGACTACACTGGGAAAAGTAGAAATCATATTTTATGTATAAATCTCATACAAATTTTTAAACTCCACAAATAATTGCATAAAGAGACAACAAACATTAAATGACTTGTAATAAGTTAGAGACACTTGAAGTTCAGAGTAAATGGGAGAATTTCACATTTCCTTTGGTGAATAAAACTCTGACAGGAAACTTCCTTCATTAACAACTCAGATATGAATTCTGTGATACTCAAAATCATGAATCACAGAATTGCTGAAGCTGGAAGATGTGTCTGGAGATGGTATAGCCCAAAGACACTGTTCAAAGCTGGGTTAGCCAGAACAAGTTGTTCAAAGGCTGTGTACAGTCAAAGTTTGAATTTCTCTAAAGACTGAGACTCTACAAATTCTCTGTGCTGATAGTTCCAGTGTTTTAACATTGCTACAGTAAAATGTGCTTTCTTCTGTTTAAATGGAACTGTGGTCATGTTCATACTGGTTATGTACTTCTACGCATTTCTAAAATACCTCTGGGCTCTCTCTTCTTCAGGGTGCATAGGCCCATCCTCTCCTCAGATATCAAATGCTCAAATCCTTTAATTATCTTAATGGCACGGTTTTGTTCCATCTACAAACTTGCAGAAGGTGTACAATGCTCCATCATTCAGCATATTAATGAAGATGTTGAACAGCATTGGTTCCAGTATTGAACCCGTGGATAAACCACCAACAACTAGCCTTCAACTAGATAGTCAGTGATCACAACCCTCTGAGGCTGTAAAATTAGTTCTGCATCACTGGAACCCAACAGTTTAAATTTCATGACCTAGGCTGTCAGTACAAGTTCAAAATAATGAAAGTCTCTATACAGGCTTTGTCTTGCTTTGAGGGCAGTGTATTCAGCATTTGAAGGAACGCAGGATCTATAAAAAGAATTCCAGAAAGGGCAATTAACACATTCACTGACAAATGGATATAATGAAACAAGTTGTGCTTCCCAGCTTGGAGCTGAGATGGCTTCATTTGGGGTATGTGAGACGAATGTCTCAGAATGTAAATCAAGTGAGTCTTCCTTGTCCTTTGAGGGGAGATTGAATTTTTATGAGTATTTAGCTAATTAGAACTGAGTTTAAAAAACTTTACCACTCATGGGAGGATTCAATTTATCAAGGTTTCCGAGAAGGATTGGATGTAATAGCACATGGGAAATCTTTACTAAGACACGAAGATACTGTTAGTGCAAGTATTAAAATCGGTAAGGAACTGGCTACTGGGACAGTTACAAAAGGTGTTTTGAAAGAATCTACAAGTTTAGAGTGAAGATATTCATGGAGTAGGTTTTTATTTCATCAACAAACTGATCACAAGACTAATCAGATAATGAGGTGATATTATTAGTTTAGAGGATGGATTAAATTTTGTGCAGGGCAACTCAGATCATTTTAAGGATGAGCAAAGCAGAAGTGGGAGGACATTTAACAATAAATGTGAGATTGAGGCCTTTAGGAACTTAGATTTTAAGCTCATGGTTTGCACGTGATATGGAGACTTTGCATCTGCTAGACAGTCACAGGACACCCTTCAGTGAGAAGTGTAATATGACCATGAAAAATATCAGATGTGTTTCTAGGATCACATGAAGGAAAGTATTTATGCTGTTGTTCTTTGAAAAAAGGAATTCAACTGTAACAGTCATTCCTGTTGCAAAATATTGTTGTGTATTGTTCCCAGTTAGGGTATTCATGTTTAGTAATGTTTAATGAAAATTTAATTGGTGCAAACAAAGATTTTGAAAACAATGAGAGGAACAAAGAAACTAGATAAGTTTGATTTATTTGGTCTGACAAAATGAAATCTGACAGAGGGCATGGTTTCTACCTATAAATACATCAAAAGTAAGTACCAGAGAAAGATAAGAAAAGATCGTTGTCTTCTGCTTATGAATTAAATTTGACACAATTTTAGGAGGAAAAAAAAAAAAAAAAAAGAAGCCCTTAAAAGACCATAACTTTCAGACAGAATATCAAAACCAAAATACTTAACCGTTTAAGAAGTTGTAGTATTTCATGAAAGGAGTTTTTCAGCAGTTTTATATAGCAGAAAGCTAAACATGATCCTGTCCTTTTTCTTTTGTTCTTGAAGAAAATAGATGAAAAACTTCATTGAAGATAATATTACTACTTGTTTGAAAGTTTGGTATCCCCTTTGTAAGATCTTGTTGAAGAAATATACCATGAACATCATACTCTGAACTCATATGGTCATTCTTGTGAAATTTAAATATATATACTTATATGTAAATGTATACATATTTAGAAAAACTGCAGTAATGCTGTTGCCAATGCTATTTACCATCTGCAGCGTCACTCATAGTTGTGATCTCTGTGTATGATTTCAGGATCCTCAAGGGGAAATTTGATGCTGTTGACTCCCCAGGGCAGTGGGTTCCTCTTACTTGTTGCTGTGTTGAACATGAGGAAATGAAGGGAATAGAGAAAGGGATAGGTTGCCTAATCTGATGTAATTATGTAATTATGCAATTTTGAGGTGAAAACAATAAATAAATAAATAAAAAAGGGAGAAGGTTAGAATAGTTTTCATTAAATAACTTTCCTATACCTCTGATCAAAGTTAAGAAAAGTCCTAACTGTCCTATATTTGCACTAATAGTGATCCTTGTGTAAGACTGTATTGGCCTATATCTGTGGACAGCCACTCAGGCAGCAGAGCTCTATTAGATCATTTCATTAGTCTCTGATAATGCAGTTTTGTTTCTTGCTGTGCATTTATTCACCTCTTCTTCAGTCTACTTTTAAATGCCAAGAAATAGAGCTGATATTATTCCCCTTTGGAGATTTCTCTAAAGATTAATAGACCTCACTCTCTTTCTTCCTCTCCTTTTCCCGCTTCTCCTCTCAATTCTTTACCATTATTTTCCATTTCTTGCTTTTATCCCATAACTTGTAGTCATACCCATTATGACACTAAATTAATTCGTATCTTTTTTAAAAGTAAAACCTTTCAAATTGCTCTAGGCAGTTATCATTTTCCTCTCCACATCTCTAGGTATGTTGCTATTCTTAAAAACAGTGAATAGAACAGGAAAGGGAAGCAAAGTCATTTTGCGACTATAGATCTTCGGTTTTAGATTATTGTTTTAGCTTACCACAAAAACAGACTTGCAAACAAGAGATCTCTATCAAAATATGAGAATAATGATAATTAATTGCCTCAAAAGATGATTTATGTGTTGAAAATGTGAAAAATGGCATCCCACATATGTTCTGCATAAAAATTGCACATGTACAATAGAAACCAACTAATGTCTCTTAGCAATTGCGTCCTAAGTTAGACTGCACACATTACCTCAAGTGAGGCCTTCCTGAACTTTTGTCTCCTCTCTTACTACCTGATAATTATAGCATTTCAATTGCTTTGCTTAAAAATCTGTAGACACAGATTTCTCATTCTCCTGGAAATAAATTAAAATCATTCATTCCAAGCAAGTAAAATTCAACAGTGCGTGTGGGGGGGGTGAGGGAAGGGAGTGGAAATTGTTCCAGATTTATAAGTACTCTGCATACACGTTGCACTAGATCATAGAATCACGAAATTATTAAGATTGAAATTCTAAGATTCTAAGATCACCATGTCCAACCACTGACCTACTGTCAATATTGCCCACTAAACCACGTTCCTAAGAAATAAATCTACCCTTTTCCTTAAACACCTCCAGGGACGGTGACTTCACCGCCTCTCTGGACAATCCGTTCCAATTCCTCACCAATCCAAGAAGAAATTTTTCCTAATATCCAACCTGAACCTTCCCTGATGCACCTTAAAGCTATCACCTGTTGTTCTGTTGCTATTCTCTGGGAGAAGAGGTTGGCCCCCACCTCATCACAATCTCCTTTCAGGGAGTTGTAGAGATCAATATGTTATCCCCTGAGAAATCAACAGGACAGCATTTATTTTGGTTGTTTTGTGAGAGTGGATGTTGACTTTAGCACTATTTTGACACCATCTCCCACAGCTTCCTTGTTATGAAACTTAGAAAGCATGGAATAAATGAGTGGACAGTGAACTGGACTGAACTAACTGGCAGAGCTCAGAGGGTTTTCATCAGTGGCAAAGAGTCTGGTTGGAGGCCTGTAACTAGCAGTGTTCCCAATGGTCAGTGCTGGGTCTGGTCTTGTTAAATGTCTTCATCAGCGACTTGGATGAAGGGATAGAGTCCAGCCTCAGCAAGTTTGCCGATGATATAAGGCTGGGAGGAGTGGCTGACTCACCAGAAGGCTGTGTTACCATTCAAGAACTGGACAGACTGGAGAGTCTGATGAGGTTCAAGAAGAGCAAGTGAAGGATCTTTTGCCTGAGGAGGAATAAGTAAGTGCACACATCAGTACAGGTTAGGGGATGACCTGCTGGAAACCTGCAGAGGACTGGGTGTCCTGGCAGACAGCAGAATGACCATGAGTCAGCAGTGTGCCCTTGTGGCCAAGAAGGCCAAGGGACTCCTGGGGTGCATTAAAAACAGCATGGCCAGCACGTTGAAGGGGGTGATCCTCCCTCTCTACTCAGCCCTGGTAAGATCACATTTAGACTAATGTGTCCAGTTCTGGGCTCCCCAGTTCAAAAGACAGGTATCTCCTAGAAGGAGTCCAGTGAAGGGTCACAAAGATGATGAAGAGCCTGGAGCTTCTCTTGTGTGAGAAACCTCGGTCTGTTTTACCTGGGCAAAAGAAGATCAAGGAGTGATTTGACAAATGTTTATAAATATCTAAGGAGAGGTGAGAGGCAAGTGGATGAGGCCAGGCTCTTCTTGGTGATGTGAGGTGATAAGACAAGGAGTAATGGCATAAAACCTGAACATAGAAAGTTCCATACAAACATGCAGAAGAACTTCTATATGGTAATGGTGACAGAGTGCAGGAACAGATGGCCCAGAGAGGTTGTGGAGTCTCCTTGTATGGAAATATTCAAGATTCATCTGGATGTCTACTTGTTTGACCAACTGTAGGGCACCTGCTTTAGAAGGGGGGTTGAACTCAATGATCTCTTGAGGTCCATTATAACCCCTGCCATTCTGTGATTCTGTGAATTCCTACTGCTATCCTGTTATAGAAAGCTATGGAGCTTCTTTTTCTCTTCCTGCTACTAACCAGGGCCTCAAGTGCAATAAGCCATTAATAGGTATGCTGCACTCCGGTCTTTTAGTAGGGCATGAAGGGATCTTGTCTTAACTACCTTCTGTAGAAAGATAATCAGAAGAACCATAAGAACAAAATGAGACTGTCAGTATACACATTTATATTCAAATATAGCTGTATATGTGCTTGAACATGTATATATATTCACATATACATATAATATAATATGCATTTTAAAGTCTGACTCTGTTGATTGTATAGGCCAAATCAGTTTCCTCATTAAATCAATTTCAAAGGGATATGAATATATTTAAAGAGTGAGACATGCCTAGCATTTTCTTGATGAGCTAAATCCATTCTAAGCATACTGAAGTCATCAGAGTTACTGTGGGGATGCAGTCATCTCAGTGTTTGCATAGGGTTATGAAGGTATGGGACATTTGCCAAGTATTATTCTTCTTAATTACACTCACTACTTTTCAATTGCAAATGCTCAAATATTAAGCTGTGCTCTAGCTCACGGAGATAGCACTACCACTTGCTTGGACTGTGTTTCTGCAGATCTATGTGCAGAAATAATAAAGCTACGTAAGTAAAGTACATGGTTAGGAACTGAAACAACTTTAGAATATTAAGTTTTGTGGACCCTATATTGATATCCCAAGAAAAAGTCTCTCTTACTCCAAAATCCTCATTCAAGTTAGTAGAAAGCAAATGTCTTCTCTTTATGCCTTCCTTTTTTCCTACAAAGGCAGAAAAAAAAAAAAAAAAAAAAAAAAAAAAGGAATAGATCATGTTGTACAGAGATCTTAAAACCATGCTTGTAGTTTTGTGGAGAATGAATGAAGCTTTTAGTTTGCCAGCTTCCATGTGTTAAACAGCTGTTGTGATTTCACCTGGCAAGTAGCTAAGTACCTCATCGTCATTCACTGGTGGGTAAGAGATCTGCTGATTCTTGTCCTCCAGTTAGTGGTCCTGAAAAAAGACTAGTTTGGTCTCAGATACCTCTCCTTTCCCTTTCCTGTAAAATTATACTTATCCTAAGGAAACTGCACAGTCTGAAATAGGAATAACACAGTGGACTTTTTAGAAATTTTGACTGAATTTAGGGGCAATGTAAATTATATTTGAAGGGAATATTCAATGCTCTGCAGAAGCAATACTTTGTCCAATATTATAGAAAATCAGAAGTGGTGTCTTCCCTCCTCCCATGATAAGCTTATGGTATCAAGGTCTCTATCCATGGAAGGAGATGGGAAATTTGGTCATGGTGAGAAGTTACCAAGAATTCTGCAGGTAACTGAAACATTACATTCTGAAATATTTTTCTGAACTTATGCAGAGGGTCGCTGGGGCTTGGCACATTGAGAATTACTGGGCGCACAGTCACAGGAAACCAAGCTTCATTAGTTCTGTTGTTCCCTAAACAACTTGAGTAAATCACCACATGAGAATCAGAGCGTGTGATGACTGCAAGAACTCTGGTGGCTAGGATCTGATCCTCAACAAAAACAGACAGAGATTTATCTTGGTAATATTGAGAGTAATAAACTGAGGAAAGTATTTAACAGTCTCCTGAGAAAGCAAAACAAAAAGGTACATCAGCTATTAAGGCTTACCAGAAAGTGGTGTGAGGGCATTGTATCTCATTCCGAACTCAGTTTTAGCTCAGGTATGTAGATCTGAAGCTTTCTCTGATGCTTTTCCCTACTGCTTTTTCATTTAGAAACTAAAGTAATGCAGTCTACATGACCAGTCAATAAGATAGTCTAAAAGACTGGTTAGAAGATTAGACTTCAGGAGTGTTGATCATGGCTCACCATTCAAATGACTGACAGAAATGAGTAGAGTAACCCATATCAGTGGTGGGACCCACATTGTTCATCATCTTCATCAAAGACATAAGCAACCGTCAAGCATACCTTTAGCAATTTTGTAGATGTCTATGAACTTGGATAGTGGCTTACAAGAAATGGCAATTTCTAACATGGGTGAGCTAGACAAACCTGAGGATTGATCTAACAAAAACTGTATCAGATTCAGTAAGGAAAAGTGAAAAGTTCTGCACTATAGCAAAATAACCCTAAATATCAGCATAAGAAGAGTCTAGCAGAGACTGCTAACAAGACTTTGGAGATCAAAATTGTCTCCAAGAAGGAATATAAGCCACTGAATATGTTCCATACCGGTCTACTAAAAGGCATTGCCAGAAGTTCAAAAGAAGTTACTACTTTTCTCAGTGCTGGTGAGGTCCCACATGGAGTACTACTCAGTCCAAATAAGGAATAATGAGGAGAAGGTGTCGGGAAGTTTGGTTGAAGCCAATGGCCCATGGTTCACAGCAATACCTGAGCTTGCTCAATTTAGAAAGGGAAACGGTGCATCTGATACCAGCCATGAACTACGTGGAGGGGAGTTTCAGAGAAAATGAAGCCAAACTCTCCTCAGAAGAGAAACACGATAAAAAAGGAGCAATGACCAAAAGCTGGTTCAGATCAGACATTAGGAAAAAACATCACTAGGAAGGTAGTACAGTACTTGAACAAGTTATGCACAGAGAATGTGGGATCACCATACTTGGAGGCTTTCAGGACTGTCCAAAACAGTGACACAGTGGACCTGACTCACTGCTGGAAACACTGTCACTGCTTCAAACAGGAATGTGAACCAGACATCTCCAGAAGTTTCCTCCAGCCACCCTTTTAATAAATCCATTGAAGTTGTGTTTCGCTAGGAAAAGTAGTGAACATCAGCCAAAAAATTTGCTTGATTATTAACTTCTTTTAACCTGGAGTCTTCCTGCAGTGTAGTGAAGTCCTTGCCCACTGTTAACACACAGAAGCTATGTCGTATCTATGGGTTAAGAAAGGAAGGCAAGCCACAAAGCTTGTTTTAAAGATTTGGAAACCCTATCAGTGAGTATACTGGGACATAAACTACCTCAGCTAAGGTGCAAACTGGAAATAAAATGGACTACAAAATGATAGGGAGCTAATTAAGGAGAGAGTAGTACAATTCTTGGAGAATAGGATCGTAAACTGTCCAAAGAAAAATAGTACACCTCTGACCTGTCCAGATTCCTTTAAAAAGTTAATAAAACAGCACATAAAGATGTCCCAATGGACATAACTTACTATGATACTTCTTTATTAGGAACTCTTAAAGAGAATAAATCTACACAGAAGAAGCTATAGTCTTTCAGTGGTTTAAAAATCAGCAAAATAAAAGGGCTTCTGAGAAGAAATACTTTTTGTGTTTTAGTCACCCTGAATCACTTTCATATGTCCATACTGATCTATGACAGTAAATTGTCTTGATTATTGAAAGTTATTATGCATTAAAGGAATCACTTTGTATCTTAACTAATAGACGTAATATCTCTCATCTATTGTTATTGCTTTCCTGAATTAGAACCTATGTTGTGTGTTGTAAGCACAGTGCTTTTTCAAAGTAAATGTCTCTCAAAAAAGGAGCAGCTTCATGACAGTAGGTGAAACTCACCATTTGCAAACATAAACACCTATTGTTAAGGTTATGAACTATAAGCTGTTGGATTTTTCAAAACCAAAAAAGGATAGAATTCTTCACTGCTTGGACTGAAAGTTGTATAATACTTGGGAATTCTAAATGGAATTTACTTGCTGCAAGTCAGGTCTTAAGACAAATTCTGCTCTTACTGAGTCAAAATTGTGTTTGGGTAGCACTCGGGCAGTACTTTTCCTGTTTTTGTACAACACATGTTTTTTCTTTCCTTTTTCTATATATGCTTGGGTGTACACAAAAAGGCAAGGTAAGTCAAGCTACTCAAAATCAGAGGGCATCACCCTGCTGACTCTAATAGGTGCCCAATTTGATACACTGCATGGAAAAACACATCAGTCAAGTCACATTAGCCAAAGACACAGACTTGTACTGCCATAACACCCAGAGGTGAAAAAAGAATCTGATGCTCATCAACGAAAGACAGATAACGTATTTTCCTTTATATCCAAAGCTTTACCACTTCAGAGTAATTTTATTTATCCAAATAGTGCTCAGAGACAGACTGAGAATCCCTGCCTGTTAATATTTAATTGTTGAACTCAAATGTTGTCACTGAATTATATTTTAAAATGTTACCAGTTTCAGGCATTTGACTGGTGAAGGTCAGCGGGAGGTTAGCCATGATAGATGTCAGCTGACAGTGGTGTTTCTTCATGGGCAGCAGACAAGAGGTAGGGAGGGCAGCTGTGTCTGTTGTCAAAACTACATCAAGCTATATTTTTTGGCCCTCGGTCTGACGTGACAGTCGTCTGTGTGTTTGAGAGATGGCACAGAGACAAGTGTAGCCAGTTCTGGTCCAAGATTCTGGCTGGGAGCAAATGAGTAGTAAATTTAAAAATTTACTTTGAAGCTAATGTAGTCATTAAATAACATTAGATTTAACAAATGTAGAGTGCAATAAAATGCTTGGATAATGTGTATATATATATAAGCTACTTCTCTCTACCTACTGAATAAGAAGTGGCTGATATGAAAATGGAATGCCAAAGCAGTGCTAATAAAATCAATGTGGATGTTGTCTTTAGTTCTGTTCCTTCCTCTTTTCTCATTTTGTCTTTTCCTCCTCCCATTTTCCTCCTTCCATCTGTTTTATCCTTCTTTAGGACAAGGTTAACATCTTTCAGAGATCTGAGTTCCCCATTGCTATTCTTATTTGACTTTTCAATGTTCACATAGCCCCCTTTACTTGAATTCATAAGTCCATACGTTGGCTTTGCTGTTATTCGTCACTTCTGAAGTTCAATTACTTGTTTCTTCTCTGATCCATGTTTTCTCACTTTCTGTCATACTATTCACAAAGATCTAACAGTCACACTGATCTTTGATTTGACTTCAATACGGGTTAAGAACCAATCTGGTTCTACAACAACTGGCTTCCTTGATAAGCAGAGCAGCAACCTGCCAAGCAATGTTAAAATTTATTTACTGCTCTTTCTGCTTAAGGCAGTTGCAAGACACATTCTCTGTATTCCTGCTTCTTATATCTCTCCTCTCCTCCTTACTGTATTAAGATTCAGAGATCCAGCTGAACTTTAGATAAATCTTATGCAAATAAAATAGCAACTCAGTCTTTCCTGCCGAGGTAAACTACCTTAAAAATTCAATATAAATTAACACATACTCCTGAAAACTTCACTTGTACTAGGCATATCTCTCAATTCATTTTCTGAAGGATTTTCTATTTGTGAGCTGAAGGTACACTGCTGTGAAAATCTTGTTGTAAATTTGTACCCATACAGGCATGATAAAGAAGGTAGAAAATCTATCTATGTAAAACTGATTTTTCCAGTGATTGTATACATAGCCCTTTCAGTGGAGAATGGATACATTCAGAAAGAGCATAGATAGATAGAAACTTTCACTCCCAAGTCCTTAGATTGGATCCATGACAGAGAAATGCCCATGCTCCACTATACGGTTCTTTTTTTTATGCTTTCCTCAGTGCATATTTAAATGTAAAAAGAGCATTTATTATCCCATGTTTTGAAGAATCTCAATTTGAGAGAACACAAAGAAGCAGAGCACACCCATTCTGCCAGTGACTGACAGGTCCAGTGAAATATATATATATATATATATATCAATTTTTATCTATAGATCTTACCACACAGGTGTGGAGATATTTTTATTTCCCTTTCCCTAGAAATAATTCCGTGAACTAAAAAGAAAGAAAAAGCTTCCGTGATTTAATGTAGCATGTAATATATAAATTTAAAATATTTACTTGTTTTAGTAAAGAGACAAGCAGCAGGTCATATTCTCTTACAGAATTCATACCATTTAGCTTTGTGGAATTTATACCAGGATGATTTTATTTGTGTGTTCCCGCTTTCTTTTCATTATTATTTTTATTATTATTTTTTCCTTTCCCTTCTTTGTTTTCTAATAAGAATCATGAGCATCACAAGTGATAGTCAACATTGTAGGAACAATTTAGATCAAGTGAACCCAGATGACACTGGAAAGCAGATTGTATTTTTCATGATCATACTGATTACTCATATAAAAGTTTATCACTTTGTATTGATATGTAAATAATCCTGTCCAGCTGATAGATATTTATTTATAAGGTTACTCAAGAAGAGGCTTTTCTTGGCTACAAGGTGATAAGTTTCTTAGAATCATGCAATCATAAAATCATTTAATATCCCAAATTGGAACAGATCCATAATTATCATCAAAACCAACTACTATTTCCACATAGGATCATCTAAAATTCAAATCATATTTCTGGTAGCATTATCCAAACCCTTCTTAATCTCTGACAGGCTTGGTGCTGTGACCATTGCCCTGAGAAGCCTGTTCTAATGCCTGAACATCCTCTCTGAGCGAAGAACCTTTCCCTAATGCTCAATCTGACCCTCACTGATGCAGTCCCATGCCACTCCCTGAGATCCTTTGTGTGTCACCAGAGGACAGAGATAAGTGCTGCCCCTCCACTCCCTGTGAGGAGCTGTAGGCTGCCATCAGGCCTCCCATCTGTCTCCTCCAGGTTGAACAAACCAAAGAAACTTAGCCACTCCTCATACGTCTTGACATCAAGACCCTTAATTATTTTGTAGCCCTCCTTTGGACACTCACTGGTAGTTTTATGCCCTTCTTATATTGTGGTGCCCAAACTGCACCCACTGCTTAAGGTGAAGCCACATCACAGTGCAGAGAGGACAGTCCCTTCCCTCTCCCAGCTGGTGGTGCTGGTCCCAGGTGATGAGGTGATGAGCCCCACGGTGCAATTAGCCTTTTTGGCTCCAGGGCACACTGTTGACTCATTCAATTTGCTGTCAAACAGAACCCCCAGATCCCTTCCTTCAGGTCTACTCTCCAGCCTCTCATCCCTCAGTCTGTACACATATCCAGAGTTGCACTGTCCCAAAAGAAGAACTAGCTCTTGCTCTCGTAAAACTTCATGTGGGCGGTGCTCGCACAGACCTCCAATTTGTCAAGATTTCTCAGCAAGAACTCTCTAATCTTGAAGAAATCAACAGTTCCTCCCATTTTCGTCTCATCCACTAACTTAACTTACTTATTATACCTTCAAGTCACACATCCAAGTCATTCTTGAAAACACTGAAGAGAACTGGCCCTGAAATGAAGCCCAGTGGAACACCACTACCCAGTGACTGCTAGCCTGATGTAACCCCATTTACTATTCAGTATCTGATCTCTCAGCAGCACAGTTAAGGAAGCCTATCTGAAGTTTCTACCCTTATACAAGAGATATGAGGCCCTCACATAGTCACTAAATGAGCAGGGTATCGCCAGCTCTGACAAAGTATGTTCTGAAGTCATTACACAGTAGTACACATTTCCTGGAGGAATGAGACCAGACTGCAAAGCCCTTTTTCCCACTCAGACAAAAATGATTCTGTAACAAATAAGGAAGAATTTGCTTTAGTTGTTGTGATGTTAACTTAGGGTTGCAGTGTTATGATTGATTTTGAGTATCTTCCCCTACAAAAGTATACTGGGAAGGTGGTTTTTTGTTATTCTATTCTTCAGTATATTTGCATCACTTGGTGTTTTTTTCACATGCAAAATTTTCATTAGAATTCATATATCTTACAAGAAACAGATTTTTTTTTGAGAATTTCTGGATCTCCCAATCGTTTTAATACATACAAACTTGGCTTCTATTTCCAGCAAGGTGATGTGAAGTTCACATTTTATCATCCAAATGGAAATTCTAATACTCAATCACTTCAGTAGCTACAGACAGCTATTTTGTAAAGAGTGCTAGGCCTACAGATTCATCTAAATATCTAAAGCTTAGGCTGTACAACAGCTTTTTTCAGTGATTCCAAATGCACAGACCCAAGTGTTCTAATGATCCGGGCACATGAAGAAGAATTATTTCATGATAGCAGTCACTGGCATTACCGTCATTGGCTTAGGTGTCATAGAAGTAGTAACGCGAAATCAAGTAAAAGGGGGACATTTCTTACCTTTCTCATTATGGCTTAGATGGTTCCCTTCCAGAATAAAACTTGGTTCTTACAATCCAGAAGGGAGTATTAATTTTTGGTTAATTTAGGGTTAGACAAGAGAAATGTCTTCTATCATCTCCTCTTTAATTTGCTGCATAGTGCAGTCAGGAACACAGTAGATCAGATAAGAGAAAGAAAGATACAGAAAAATCTACCATACCAAAGTTAGGAAATATTTGCCTGGGGAATGTTAGTCCTGAACTTAGGGAACTGTTATCAGTACAGTTTCTATGTTTTATGCTCAGGAGTCACGGGATTAAATGCAGAATTTGTATATTTAGCATGTTGCTAAAAACATCCTTACTACAATCCAGCATGTAAAAATGTCCTTGCCTCTAGCAGTATCTCTCATATAGATGTATGGTTCACAATCAGCTATAAGACCTTTTTTTAGACATAATGGAACATAGTAACTAGAGCTTGAAATCTCTAAGCTCCTTATCATCATGAAGGCCTGAAGTCAACTTTTCAAGGTGGACTGTGACCTTCATCTCAGTACACCTTCATTTTTTTGATGTAGCATCTTTCCATAGCATTGGCAACTGTTCACCACAGTATTTACTGTGAAGCAATTATAGATGAAAATATGCAGTATACACTGAGAAGGTCCTGTACTCACATTGCTAGTCTGCCCATTTTATGGAAGAGAGAATAAACAGGGTAAACTACAGGAGTAAAATCAATAAGGACATAACACCCATTGCTGTCACAATCTGAGTAGCCACAGGACAATATGTTTTAAATTAGCACATGAGAGAGCTGATAGAAAGTCTGAAATGCTGTGGCTGAAGTTCATGTAAACAAACTCAACACAGCTTTAAACCAAACGAGTAGTAGCTACAACACAGTTGACCCTACTGAGAGTAACCACTGAGTATCCAGAGTTTGGGTAGTTTTCCTTTACTATTCTGTCCTTAGAGGTCCCACTGATGGTCTGGAAGATACAATGCAGCTAGTTAATTGGGAATATCTAGTCTTTCTGGACTGCACTGCACACTAAAAACCTGTGAATTCTAAAAATCTTCATTTTAGTGAACTCATCCAAGAGAAAAAATGCAACTAATAAACCTTTCCACCAGGTGGCAGGAAGTATCAGTCACTTCAGCATTGGGCATTCTGAATTTTAAATCTCATGTTTTCAATTTGGAGAAGATATTTGCTGCACTTTTAAGTATGATTTATAAACGTGAACTGAAAATGAATGTTAGAAGCAGTTAGAGAGGCAAACTGGTAAATCATTCTATGATTTTATGATTCATTCTATGTTCTCCAAGTTCCTTTCATTTCCTCTGTTTAGGCCTTTTTTTGGGGGGGTCCCCTTTTCCAGTTAGTGGACCATTTAGTGATTATAATGTGACAGCAAGAGGGTAGCTTTAAAATAATTGGTATAGCACTGATAATCCCTATGGATTGGAGTAGCTTGGCAACTCCCTGTAAAATGCATATACTAGAAATTAAGGAAGATTATTAAAAAATTGAAATGCAATTGACATATGAGTAAGGGTTTTGGCAACAGCAGGAGGGTGATGGGATAAAGATAACTTCTGGCAGTACTCCAGGGAAAGCTCAACGCATGGAAATGGGGTGAAAAACTGCCGGAGGAAAAAATAACTTCAGATTCAAGGGCAAATCTTGGAATTTTCATCCTAAGAGCAAAGTGAAGTATGGCAATAATATAGATAGAAACATCAGACATCAATAACTCTTTATCCATACTATGCCTTCAGGCTTTGAAGTATTCAGCAGGAAAGGGTTATGGTGTAGCCAGGAGATGACAGAGCCAAGACAAGCAAATAAATGGGAAACAGAAGGATAGAAGAGTAAGTCAGGAAAGATATAGATGGGTGTCACTTGGGGAAAAGTAATGGCCTATATAAGCTGTCTATGGCTAGAAGCCTATCAGGTTGTCTCACATTTTCAGAATATACTATTTGGAGCCTTTTGAATAGTTCAATAAAATATCAAGTCTAGATCTTAATATTTCATGTTTTTCATGAAGGCTTAAATATGACAGTAGTCTCAAAAATAATTGAATATAATATTCATCAGAATTCAGTTTGACGTATCTTTTACAGTTTGTCAAAAGAGTGACATTGGGCCAAAGCATTCTTTATCGTAATCAGGTTCTCTTAGACAGGGTGTCAACTTTATTTAAAATAAGGAAGGATAATTGTGCATAACCACTGAAGATTTTCATCTCCAAAGAGCTTTGTTGTAATTGAATTTTTCCAAACCTCTCTAAAAGAAAGAAACTGAAGTAGAGAGACTGAGACATGTCAGAGGCTAGAGCAGAACTGATGTCAGACACAGGACTGAATTCTGTAATTCACAGTGTTTTGGTCTGAGATCACTAGATAGTACTGTGCTCAGAAATGACATGGCATCCTATAAGGATATGGAAATTCATACTTCGGTATGAATAGCTAACATGTGCCTTTAAAAGGCAACTAATGCCCAAGCGTTGTCTTATACTAGGGCTGATCATGATAGATGTATGTGTGCCAATAAACTGTAAAGAAGAAACATTTCTGGACGCTAGCATTCAGCTGCCTTGTTATGTAATATTTAGCTTGGGATCTAAGCACAAAGTTATTCTAAATTATTTCTGGGCATGTTTCAGGATTTGTGTTGCTCCTGAAACTAAGGCAGTTTGTATATGGTGATTCTCCTTTCAAGTCTGAGAAAAACTAATAACCCAAACATGGACTGTTATGTTCCAGTTGGCCTTTGTGTCAAGGATTACTTTTGGACACATGTAGACAATGAGCCCTGATGTTCGACAGTGGCAATGTATATGTATCCAACATTACTTTTGAAAATGACTATTAGGCTTGAGTTGGCATAAGGATAATCTCAGATTTTATCTCTTCTTGAAAGTATGTAATTTCATCAGAAGTTTCTGTAGTATATTCATGCATTTCTGTGCATTCCCCAAACAGACATTCATGCTTCCTTTCAGTCTCACCAGAAAAGAGGCACCCATTTTCTTCACTTTGTTCTCCAGGGATTTTTCACTCATCTCCCACATGGGAGCTCTATGGAGACTGCTGTGCAGGGTCTTACAATTCTAAAAACAACATGAACAAACCCATTTGTCTCTATCTCTCCAGCTCTGGTGGGGTTTTTTTTTTTTTTGAGCTTTATGAGAATCACATTAACGGCACCGGAGCATACTCAACAGTAATGGTTTTCAATTCTATGAAATGACCCAGCTTCACTTCACTGTGCAATCACCCACAAAAGAAAGCCAATGCTATTTTGTACGTTCCTTTAAAATACCTCTCCAGAAGTAGAAGACACCTTGCAAAATTCTCCTCCAACAATAAATTAAACTATAAAGGAAAAAAAAACAAAAACAAAAACAAAAGGGGGGGGAGGGGGGGAGGGAATGGGCAAATGATAAAAATGATAACAAAACTCTTCTTAGGGCTGCAAGAGACTCCTGCACAGAATTTGGCTTCTTTCTTCACCCAACTTTGTCATGCCTGGCAGACCTGGTTTCTCCTCTGTAAGCCCCATCACCTAGAGACCACCTAGAAAGCCAACTGTGTTCTGGGCTGCATTAAAAAAGGGGTGGCCAGCAGGTAGAGGGAGGTGATTGTCCCCCTCTACTTGGC
Source organism: Alectoris magna (assembly GCA_030625065.1). NCBI lineage: Eukaryota > Metazoa > Chordata > Aves > Galliformes > Phasianidae > Alectoris > Alectoris magna. The sequence goes on along the minus strand of CM060560.1, from coordinate 4,776,109 downwards.
TCTTGTGAGGTCCCATCTGGAGCACTGCATCCAGGCCTGGGGCCCCCAGTACAGGAAGGACGTGGAGCTCTTGGAGTGGGTCCAGAAGAGGGCCACTAAGCTGATCAGAAGGCTGGAGCACCTCTCCTACAAAAAAAGGTTGAAGGAACTGGGCTTGTTTAGCTTGGAGAAGAGAAGGCTCTGAGGAGACCTAATTGTGGCCTTCCAGTACTTGAAGGGAGCATATAAACAGGAGTGAGAATGGCTGTTTACAAGGGTGGATAGTGATAGGACAAGGGGGAATGGTTTTAAACTGAGACAGGGGAAGTTTAAGTTAGATATTAGGAAGAAATTTTTCACACAGAGGGTGGTGACGCACTGGGACAGGTTGCCCAAGGAGGTTGTGGATGCCCCATCCCTGGAGGCATTCAAGGCCAGGCTGGATGTGGCTCTGGGCAGCCTGGTCTAGTGGTCAGCAATCTTGCACATAACAGGGGAGCTGAAACTAGATGATCATCATGGCCCCTTTCAACCCAGGCCATTCTATGATTCTGTGATTCTAGACCAGCCACTTTGCCTTCAGCTGTATCATACTTTCAGCAGCACACTGAAAATCTCTGCTTGTGCCCCAGTTGTCTCTCTCCTTCTCTTTGTCGCTTACTTATTATTGAGGTGTGCAATTGTATTATTTACAGTAAGTCTATAAAATGTTTGGGGAAACATTTTCCTGAACAAAATATCAGAACCAAATAAGTGCATTGTAAGTACCTCTCAGATTCCTTCTGGGAGATGGAAATGAGCATAAATACGTAATTTACCTCATCTCCTTATCTTTGAAATCCTAGGCAGGAAAAATAAAAGAAGGCAAGCTCTTTTCTGACTGCAAAATCAGAGGTCATACACCTCTGAATTTTAACCACGCCATTGCAGGGTTCACCTCTGAATCATTCAGCAAGACACTCATCTTCATCTTTCAATGATGATGCTTTCGTACCTTGAAGGACCGAGTCCAAAGCACCAAGATGATGAATAATATCTCTAAGTTGAGCCTTATTAGTAATAGCAGCTATTTTAAGTATCTAACAATGGTGAACCTGCAGCAAAATACAAAGCGTGAGAACAACAGGATGGCAAATAATCGTGTCTTGTGCTTGTCAAGTACAAAGCAATCTAGGAATGTGTGCTTCATGATAGCCACGAGTGCCCTCAAACACACCATTTTAGACTCAATATGGAAAGCCAATAATATTTTCAAAGGGATATTAGTTGCAGAGGAAAGTATCTATGTGTTAATTTCAGAAGTAACATTATAGGAAGTCGTGAGTGTGGTTTAGTAAAATGAGAAGGAAGGACAGAAAGGTTTCTCCAAACATTCTAGATGAAATTATTCCTGTGAGTATAACAAACCTTTCTGAGATGCAGGAAAATAAATTGTAATGCTATAAATCCTTTTGGCTGATGCAATACTCATGTTAGGCACAGAATCCAGCATAAGTTGTCCGTCAGATTTACTGTATGTGTATAAGAATAAATTCTGCCGGCAAATGAAGGGGAAGTCAGTGATTGAGAATGCATCGCTGAGCATGTAAAAGGCAGGTTCAATATCTGCACAAGTATTATTTTGTTAATCTGTTAAAGTGACTCTGGCACGTTAGCACATTAGAACAGGGGCAAAGAAAGCAGAATCTTTCTCTTTTTTTTCATTCTTTAAAAAATTCAGTGGTACTGGCGCTGTCATTTCTTTTTGCAAATAAAAGTCCACCCCCATTCACTGTTCCTTGTGCAGGCTGTGTAGCAGAGGGAGTAGCTGGCCCTGTGAGGTACAAAAAACAGGCAAGCTAAAAATCCCTGTTTAGCTGGTGGACAAATTCTGATTCTGTTGTTCTCAAAAAGCTGTCAAGTGCATCTGAGTCATTTTCACTATAAAAATGAGTTATTCTGCAAAATACCTCCCTTTTGTCATAATTCCCATATACAAAGTTAAATTTGTGTATAAATGAGTTTCTATGATGTACATTCTACCACAGCTGCCTCTATCATTTCTACGTGCAGTTATTAATGCAGACGAAGAAGAAAGGTTTTATTTTTTAAATCAGAATTTATTCTGAAAAAGCATGTAATTCTCTTCTTAGAAATGCAGCCATTTCTTATAAATATGCTACATTTCTGGTATAATATGTCTTCTCATTACTGAAATGAAGAAGAAAAGCACAAGGGCCGTTCCAAAAGTGATGCCTCCTTTCTTATTATGTTGGTCAGTGGTGTCACGTATTGATGGTATGGCAGCAGAGGTTGAACCTTCCTACCGGTATTCCATTACAAATTGCAATAAAATATGTAGGCAGTGATAATATGTGTTATTGCCTACTGCAGGACAGTAGTATAATCAAAGGCTAATTACAATACTCCCTCTGTATGCACCAACCACATAACAGAGTTTGAGGTATCTGAAGCTGATTTTAATCTTTGTTCCTTCTTGAAGTCACAGCCCCATTGCTACCTGATGATCTTCCTAATTCTGAGTAAAACTACAAAAAAAAAAAAATATTAATAATAATAATAATAATAATAATAATAAAAACAGTTCAGAGGGCTGATAATTCACTTTCTGTTCAATGTCATTAGTCAAAAGGGTAGAAAAAGGAAAGGTGAATGCTTTCAAGAGCCCTATAAACAGAAGATCATGTCTAACAATATTTTTCTCAGTGCGATATGACCTGGGCAGTAAAACTCTTCAGCACATTTTTCTTAAAGAATCTGTTTTCAGTCAGAGTGAAACATTTACTCTGTACAGACTCTTCTGTACTCCATCAGTGCCCATTTTTGGTTACTCTGTACCAACTTCTCCTTCTGTCCCAAGGAAGATATAAGCAGATTTTTTTCTGTATGATTTTGATGTGAGTGTCCAATTGAGTGAATGGAATACAATGGAAGTGGTTGCTAAAAACAGTGTGATGTGTGTTGAATTTACCATTTTACGTACAAATACAGTTACACCTCCGCTACCTGTTTTCTGTACATATTGCTACATAAAGATTCCGAATTTCTACATACACCTGAATGAATAAAGCTTCCCACATCAAATAGTTGAATATTTCGATCTCAGTGTAGGAGTCAGAGAAGGAATCTGGGTTGCAGAAGATGAAGAATGCTGAGAAATAATGAGTTGGAGTAAGCATTCTAAGTCACCAACATAAAATCTTACCTCAAATCACTAGGTCCAATAACCTGCCCGTAGTACTCTGCCATACTTATCCACAGCTGCCAACACTTTCCAACTTTGCAGCCCAAACTTTTAGCTCAAGTCAGTCTTGAGTGTGTTTACCACAAGGGCATCTGTCATGCTGAAGTCCCATTGATGTCTCAGTGGTGACAACATACTAGATGGTGTTAATCATGAGGCAAAGGCAGCAACCTAGGGAGAAGAGACAACATTAATCATATGCATAGATATCTTTCTGAATACAGATGGATGCAAAGTCACTCTTAAATTCTCTCATACGCTATTCAAAATCAAACCCACTCCCTCAGCGCCCCTGTAGGCATCAGACACAAGCCCCTCTCTTCTACAGTTCTTTTTATACCTTCTGTAAGTCTTTCCACTTAGTAGGATTAACATGGAATTGTGACATGCCTCAGTGTTATATTCTTCTGAACAAATATTTCAAGAAAATAAAAGCTGACTGTAATAGAAATTCTGGTAGTCACTGACAAGCACCTGCAACACATCAAATGAGATAAAATATAAAATCAGCATGCACCTCAAATGCTTATGAAGTTATGCAAATGTCAGAGGAGCTACAATCAGAGCCATTGCAAAATCACAAGAAACAGGATGAAAGAACTGGGTTTGTAATCTAGTCATCATGCTATGATTTTCTTCCTGCTGCATAGGTTGTTAATTACAAATCTATCAATTATGATGCTTGAAAAGCCCCACCTCTCTAGAACTCAATGAAGAGTTTCAGAAGCCAAATGCAACTCTTATCTCCTAGCAGAATAAAGAAAATCATGTTTGAGGTTGGAAGATTAATACCACTCACCAGCACCATTTTTGGTGTCCAGATAGAGGAGTTCTCTCTTCAACTCATGTTTAACTCCTTGCACTGCCTTGAGATCACTATATAGATTTAATCTAGTTTCATAGTATCTCTGGGATAAAAGCTGAGCCGGTGGAGATTAATAGCATTTCACTGCTTTGGTACCCAGTCTGAGATATGGAGATGGCACACGAGGGTATTGTAAAAGAAATTTGGGCTGCATATGTACCTTAATTAACAGATGCAGAGCTCTACTGCAGAGATTTCGGCATTTAGTAATAAGTGAAACTGCTCCTGTATTTGTTACACAGCTCATAAAGTGCTTTGGGGTTTGGAAAGTAAAAGTTTGCATTAATCAATGTATTTTCATTGTGTGATACAACCAAAATTATATTCTTGTGTTCAGAGTTTGAAATTGAGGACAACATTTAGTTATTCCCATTTCTTAATTCTCTTATTAATACAGTATTCACAGCACAGTATTTATGGGATCCTTTGACAAAACAGCTCGCTATTTTATTTTCCTATGTCAAGAAGCTCCATCACTGTTTGAGCATTTTCATATTCAGCAAGCAGATGTGCACCTCCCATGAGCTGAGCTCTGAGGTTTGACAAACTATAGTAAACATTCACTCAGTGTGTGCATGGGAATCTTTCTGATAGATAGGAGAAAAGAATGGATAATGTGTATCCAAAAGGGACAGGAAATAGCAATTGTGAAAAGATCTGTGGAGACTCTCTCAGTGTTCCTCCAGTAAGCATACAGATTATTGCTGGATTTTACTAATGATCCTCTGCTTAATTATTGTCAGCAGTAAAATAATTTGTTTCATTCCTAACACTGAGATCAGGAAGAACTCTAAATATATGTGAAGAGCTTCTGAGTGAAATTTCTATTGGAAAAAGGACATATTTTGAAAACTCTATATAACTTATTGGGTATCAATCAATTTGCATTCAGAGTTTTATTCCTTAATAGTTTTCCCTTGACTTCATTTTACTGCTGTGCTCTTGAATGGACCTACCAGAGTAATTATCAACTATGATTTGGATTCATTTATTTTCTTTTCTTTTTTTTTCAGTTTAAAATTACTTCACCCTGGCCAAACGGTATCAGTTATATTTTCCTGAGGTACTGGTATCAAATGTAATGTTTTCTGTTTCCTCTGTGCTGCCCTTCCAAGTCTGTGCTTGTGCATGTGTTTTTGTGTGCATAAGTAATGTAGGGGGGAAAAGCCAAAACTGTAGTTTCTCGTTCACGCACACAACACACAAATCCTCAGCTGTTCTCTGCTGTTGACATATTGCTGGAACAATTCCAGGAAATCTTGTTTTCTTGTTTTACATCTAAGTAGGATTTCTAGCAAAAAAAAATTTCCTGACACTTGCACATAAGGTGTGTAAGAGCCTCATTTCTTAAATAACATATAAACCAAGGTGAAACACTTAGGTGAGAAATATAATAAGAGGAAGAGTCTGAGTAAAAATACAAACAAGCAAACAAACAAACAAACAAAAAGAATAAAATACAAAACAAGTAAAAAAAAAATCCTACATCTTTCTCTTATATGAATAAAATTAATAACAAGAAAATTCATTTTTAATGTAGGAATTTTGATTTAAATCCTTTGCCTTTTTTTCTTTGTATAAGTGCAATTGAGAAAGCTGAGTAACTTTCCAATGTTAATAAAATTTTGGTATCTGACATATAATCTTTCCTTGCCACGTGCTACAAGTGTGCTGGTTTAATAATTTCTGAAGTCAATGGCAGATCTTTCATAGATTTCAGTCCATGCTGAAAGAGATACTTGCTATCAGAGAAAGGATTTACAATTAAAGTCTAGTATGAATTAAGTGGAAAAACCACATCTACAATCAGTCCTTCTTGTTGGAAGTCATTTGTTGTTTTCATCCTTTGATTTAAGTGTGCAGAAAAAGACAGACTGATCCTTAAAAATCACTCCTAAATGAGAATCCCATGATCCATTTCTATGGTGGGAAGGAATTAACTGAAACTGCATGAAATCACTTCAAAGCAAAAGTAACACAAGACTTTATCTTATATTTTACTTCTTATCGGAGTTGCTGATCAGCATAAACTTAACAGCTAAAACAGAATTCAAAGTAACCTCAGATAAATTCCCTGCATTGTCACTTCTTAACATCTTTTCACCAGATACATTCGATTTTAAGTGGACTGGACACAGAATTTGTGACCATGAGGTAACAGCAGAAATGCAAAAAGAATCATTTTTGCATTTAAAATCTCATTTACTTTCTCTTCAAAATAATTTGGACAACAGCTGTGCCAAAAGTTACAAAGAATCACAGAAAGGCTTGAGCTGGGACTTTTAAGATCATCTAGTTCCAACCCCCTGCTACAGGCCAGGACACCTCCTTCTAGACCGGGATGTTCACAGCCCCATCCAAACTGGCCTTGAATGCCTCTAGAAATATGTTAGTCTCCATACACATCCTTTATCTCATTCCTATCCTAAATATTTCTAAGATTTATTTTTTTCTTTTATCATGTAATGATTTGTTTACACCAAATTATCAGAAAGAACTTTTCTTTCCACCTTCCCTAGAGAGTGTATAAGAAACAAAAATAACAAGGGGGAAAAAACAAAAATACAAAACTAAACTAAACTAAACTAAACTAAATTAAATGATTTGAGAACAGAACTTAACTTATAATTTTGATTGACATCTTTTGGAAAAAAATGTCTGAGAGTGCAGAACAAGAGATCACAGTAAGTATTTCTTAGTTTCTTAATCTAAAACTATAATCTGTAACCTGCTACTTATCCCAGCACTCGGTGAACAAACACTAGAAAGGTGTGCTTGTATTTATTTTGTCATGATTATGATCAATTCAATTTTTCCTTCTAATAGTTAAACTTTTCCAGTGATTTGAAAGACAACGGGGAAGAAGTGACTGGTATAGATGTGAGTGGTAACACCAGAGAAGGTTGTTGAATATTTTGGAAGTCATAGCAAATAGGTTTGAGAAAACAGAATCGTAGAATCATAGCATCAGTAAAATTGGAAACGACCACTAAGATCACCTAGCCCAATCACCAAGCCATCCTCACCATGCCTAAATGCATTACCACGCTTTCTGAGAAGAAATTTTTGTAGTATCCAACCTGAACCTCCCCTGGTGCAATGTAAGGCTATTACCTCTCGGGCATGCTGCTGGCTCATGTTCAGTCAACTCTTGACTAATATTCCTCCACACAGCTTTCCAGCTGCTCTGCCCAAAGCCTGAGCAATGCATGAAGTTCTTGTGATGAAAGCATAGGACTCGGCACTTGGTCTTGTTGATGCTTATACAATTGGCATCAGCCTATCAATCCAGCCTATAAATAGGTTGATTAGTCTGGGTAATTGTTTGAGATTTTTAATTTAATTTGTTTTGGTTTGTTTTTTTAATCTCAAGCAGAGCATTTGTGGCATTCTTTGGCAAAGCATACAGTTTTAAAGACAAAACTGAGAATAATGTTCCCAATGAAGGGAGCTTAACTGACTACCACGTTTCAGATATAATTACGAACTGATATCTCAGCTGTACATCTTCTGAAAGCTGACAAATCTTTCCAATTTCATGAAAACCCATGCTGTTTTATGAAAGTACATGGTGAATGTAGAGTTCTACATGGGTTTGACATGAAGCCAGGGAAAATAAAGGCTTTGACAAGCTTACTTATTTTCAGTTCCAAAATTCAAACATAACAGAGGGAAAGGATCATGGACCCACACAGATTAAAACCATACAACATATTCACACACATTTTGGAAACCAGAAATATCTGAGATGTCTAAAATCCACCTAAATTGTGAGATAAAATTATCAGTCCAGAGAACATCTCTACTATGTACTTAAGACAACATGTTCTACATCATCTAATTACCATGAGTAAAGAGCAGCACAATTCCTACTGAAGTAGGAAGTTAGGTGTATTTAGTACACACAGGATTTAGTCCTGTTTTCTGAATCCCTACTATATTTACATCATAGGCTCATAAAGTTTCAGCCTCTCCTTGGAAAATCAACAAAAATGCTATTAGACAGATGATGGAAGGTTGAGATTTGAAGAGACCTCTGGATGTGACTGGTTCATCCATGAAATGAATTAGATAATGAGTTTTCTAATATTCTTTCAGGAATATAGAAGATTATTTCTACTGAGTTCCATACTCAAACTGGATGCTTTTCAAATATCCCCATTTGGGATCATCAGTTGTTTGGCTCTGTGCTTCTACCTCGCAACTCATGGTGTCTACCACAGAGAACCGCAAGGTTTATATGTGCTGTCTGGCACTCTGTCCTGCCAATTTGAAGTAAGATTATTAAATCCTATTGTAATAAAAGAAAGGATCACCTTCAGGAATCTGTTCTGAATACAGGCTTTTGATCAGATAACTCTCTCCATTTCCAAGTTCTTTGTTTAGGGAACATTCCTAACAGGACAAGCACAAGAAAGGAGTCAGGAAGAGGAGAGCTAATAATAATAATATGTTTAAATGACTCTTTTCTTCAGCATTTTGATGCACTTTGTACAATTCTTTTAAATCATGGTTTGTACATGTAACCTGTAATCAGGTCTAGCAGCAATGCATAGCAATTTGTGTATTCCAGATAAGTGTGACAGAAGAGATGTTCATTGATTGAGTTTCTGTATTTTAAGTGTTACTATATTTACTAGATAACAAATTAGAGATTTGTAAGACAGCAGGCTAAGTAGCTGCCTGTGAAACATATTTATTATATATAATATTTATTATGCATGACTCTTTCAGAGTCATTAGAAGTTGAAAAGAAATACTTGTTGGGATGTGAAGAGGAATTCAGTTTGGAGCTGCTTGGGGACCACAAAGTGTCCAAGCAACAGTCACTGATAATGGCAGTCCTCAGGTTACGATACTGAAGCTTGCTTATGAAGTTTGAGAAACATTTGCAAATGCTAGTATTAGTATACAAATGGATAGACTAAGGAACAGAGTCAGTATCTTCAATATCTGTGCTATGGGAAACAACTGAGAACAGAGTAAATCTGATTTGCATTCATTTTACTCCCTGGGAGACAGCATGTTATATGCACTGTGTGAAACTTCTTGAATTGAATATAATGGTGTCTAGGTGTAAAACTGCAGACCATTTCATTTCCTTCCTGTTCCATTTTGATATAACAATGATATAAGTAACTTCCTATCTTGAATAATTTTAGGGTCCTGCTCACATCAGTGATGCTCAGCACCAAGATGGTAAAGCATGCACTATTAGGAAGTAGGAAAGGATACTGAGAATGCAAGAGAATACAGTTCTTACAGTTCTAGCTAGGAGATAACTGTTGGCCCTGGAAACTGGCACAAAAACTGAAACTGAAGAAAAAATCTAGGAAAAAAAAAACACAGATTAATCTCCTTTCCTAGTGCAGAAACTATTTCAGCAGTACAGTAGTTTCTGTTGAATAGGAAACAGCAGTATCCAGTACCTGATTACTGAATTACTTAGTTTGGGGGTGAGAGGGGGGGGAGATGGGAGGGGGCCTGTTTTGTTTTGATTTGAAACATCTGGTATGATTGTTGATTGAAAGCTTTGTATGGGCAGATCTTAATACTTTGTCCTTCTTCATCACTAAAGTTACTGTAACTGGAAGGAGTCAGATCTAACAGTAGGAGTTTAGAATAACTGCATCTCATGAAGAATAAACATAAGAAAAATAAGAAAATAATGATGGTTGCCTCATTATTCTGTGGGTCATACTAATCCTGGGGCTGTAATCATTACCTTAAATCTCAGTATTCTGTGTGACCACACACTAGACTTTTTTTCTGTTCACATTCCATCCAAGTAGCTGATAGAGGCCAAGGTACAGACATTGACTATAACAAGACACTTGACCTTTGGCAATAAAGTTCCTCCACATCTGATGACAGTGTTATGAAAGTCTACTCCATGTACAAATGGGTTGGAATAGAACACGTGTTTATGATTAGTAAGAGCTGAACTCAAGTGCCCAATCAACTGACTGCCACATTTCATCCACCATCATTACCAGAAGAGAGAGTACAGAGAATAGTTAAGCTCAAAATGTAACCCAGTTTGAATGTCAGGTAATAATTGCTTGAAGTTTAGAAGGTCAATGAATTGCTGATGGAGTGAGCTGAGACATTGCTCTCTAGTGGCTGATAGAAAAAAATGTTCTTATAAGGATGATTCTTGGATCAGAATACCAAGGTACCCACAAGGTCATAATGCTCTTTTAACAGTCTATTATCTGAGATGATCCTCGGTGAATTGTGAGATCAGTGACTATTACAAAAGAATAAACTGATGAATATGAGTTGATGAACTTAGAATTCTAGGTCTTAAAAAAAAAAAAAAAAAAAAAGTCTAAATAATTCCATGTTGAACCGTAGAATACATACAAATGTATTTCAGCTTGGTTAATTAACTGACTTGAAATAATTTGTTTTGATACAAGGGAGCCTGTGGTTGGATTTTTCAGACTCATACAGATCCCCCAGGTGTCAGTTGTTGATTTGGTGATGTACTGATCACTGATAAAGATGGGAGAATTCATGCTAGCTGCATTCCCAATTGATATAAAATTGGGGAAAAGCAGCAGTCTCAAAGCATTCTCAATCATTTAATATATTGAGCTCATTTAAACAAAGTGGGTGCTTTTTTTTTTTGTTGGTCACTGGCTTTATTCTTGCAGAGCTAAATGTACACACTGGGCCATGGGTTATCAATACTTCTTCTCAAATAACCTGTTATGTTTGAATTTGAGATGTAGCTGTAGGGGAGAGGGGTCACAGTGGATAGTTTATTTGTGTTGAGAGGAATGCTGTCAAAGAAATAATGAGGTGGTGTGGACTCACTAAATGCACCATTAACATGTTTAGCTTTCAGACAGTACTTTGAAAATGCCAAAAGTAGTCTTCATTCTAAAAAAAAATGCACTGAGAGGAGTGCAGGATGTCAGGATAGCATCCAAGGCTGGAGCATGTAGAGAAAGTCACAGTAGGTGGTTTTAACTGGTCTTTTTCAAAGAAAATATACAGCTAAGAGAGAATCAAAGAGGTAAGTACTTTTTCTTCAGTTTTCTTCTTCTCCCTGTTTTAAGACAAAACTGCTTTAAAGGAGTTTAATGTGAAGCTAGATTTTTATTTGTTTGGGGTTTTTTTTTCCAACCTATTTTCTCCTTTTTGTACAACCGCTACAATGAAGACGGTTGTCATGTAGATAACCTCAAGATACCCCTAGTTGTAAGCCTGGAGAAAGCAAGTTTAAGAGTGTAGTGAGATGAGAAGTTGTATCCACACTCTTCAAAATGATTACAGAATCACAGAATCATTAAGGTTGCAAAAGACCTCTAAGCCCAACCATCAAACCATCACCACCATGTCATGTCAAAAAAAGGTACCTATAGGCTCATAGCCAACAAACCAAGAAAATGAAAGTGACAAAGCAAAGTTTAAAAACAGAAAGCATTCCATTTCACCTGCAAATAATAATAATAATAATAATATATTCATTTGAAAAATCATAATTACACACTGAAATAAATTTGGTTGTACCACATTAGATTAAAGGTCCCTCTGAGCCATCATCCTACCTGTGAACATGGCCTGGAGCAGATGCCCGGGGATGGGTGTAGGAACAGAGCAAGCACATATTGATACTTTTTCTAGGACACTCAGCCAATGTCTAGCTCTTCTTCGGAGATTTTATTTCCCTCTGGATGATTTTGTCAGATCTGGAAGCTAAAATTGCCAATTCAAGTGTAAAATGGGGATTTTAAGGTTAAAGGCAAATCTAGCTGTGTAATCTCTGCAGAAGCCTCTGCAATACTGCTGCTCCAGTAAAAGCAACCAAATATGCACTCATGATTTCTATTGAAATCAATTTGATTTATGCATGAGTGTCTGAGGGCAAAATATGCTCCTGTGAAATTTCTCATTAATATATAAAAGCAGGTGCTTTCCCAGAAAAAAAAAACAACTTTATTTATATCTCAGGAATCCTGATATAGTAATTTTTGGTCTAATCTTTTCCGGGACGCTTATATTAAAAACCTTTTCAGTAATATCTATGGGATTAGTAATATCTGTCACCTACAAAGACTTTACTATCATTACAGGTGATAAAATGTATAGTATTTTCCTGTATGCATATATTGCATTTAATTCAAGGTACCAAAAAAAAAATGTTTTTAAAGAAAAGAAAAAATTGCTTAACCAGTCAATGAAATGAACTTTGAGGGATGAAACACAACAGATGTTTAACATCACAGAGCCATATCATTGAATAATTTAGATCACAAATTATTTATTCAGGGGAAACTCCAGATGGATTTTAGGGAGGCAGATTGTCATTCCAAGGGGGAGAAAAATAAAGCAATTCCTGCAATGCTTTTTCAAAATGTTCTGTAGAATAGTGAATTGCAACAAAAATCAAATGAATCTCTATAAATCTACTATTATAAGATTGACAACTCTGTCCTTTTATAATGTGACTCAGAGTGCCATAAATTTATATCAGAAGATGCAGGAATATAGAAATAAATACATAGATAGTATCAGATCATTAGTCTTATTAACCTACTGTATTTCACTGCAGCACTGACCAGTATCAGCAATTTCATAGCTAATACTTGACATTCAAAATATTAATGTCTTATCTACAATCACAAAACAAGATATTAAGCAAATTTATTCTGCATTCCCATCAGTTAACTCTTGTTTTTCATTTAATGTATGTTCCTTTTATAGGTTAAATCCTTCCAATGTAACTGAATACTTTAATAAATGGCATATGACTAGAATATGAAGGTTAGTGACCATTAAGCATATTCCATGTGATTTTTATTTATATTACTGATGACCCTGTACATATGTGCAACATGGGCTGATGAGAACATTAGAGAGCAATTTTCTTTCATGCAGAATTTGATCCCAGTGCTGCATGTTATAGCTTGATAAGCCTAAGATGACCTTTGCCTGTGTCTGAAATGCAAATGCAAATATGCTCTGGAAAATCTGATGGTATATTAGGTCATTATTTAGTGAGATTAGTGTTAGTGCACTAAGAGTTACAGCTAGTTTTACCCACCCTTGCTACTCTGACAACGAAGTGCATCTTTTTAATCACAGAACTTTCAGTAACAAAGTCCGTCATCAGAAAATTATTGAAATACATCTTAGAAGCCTTGAGGCATAAAACATTAATGTGTGGTATGGATTCTTACAAGACATGGGAGTAGCCACGGAGGTTTAAATCAGACAGAAAAGATACAGGCATTTTTTTTTTTTAAATCGTCATGTGAAGCTCTTGAAATGAGGCAAGGATCCAAAATAAGTCCCATAAATTTTGAAGAGGGGGAGGAAAAGGAAGAGAAAGAAAGAATTTATTTATTTATTTATTTATTTATTTTTAAGTGCATAGTTCTGGGGAAATGAATGGAAACTGGAAATGAAGCTGAATATCTGGAAAAGTGCACTCAGCAATGTGTAACAGAAATTATTGTGTTGCTTTGAAATTCTGACTTTTGAAAGGGGTCTGTACATGAATGTACTTGAGATTTTTTTCTGTTCTGCACAATGTTGCACTTCATTAGAAGAAATCAGTTGGAGATTCTCTGAATTCTTTGGGCACCTCCCTTCTATCAACTTGCTGAAAGGTGTTCTGTGTCTATTCCACTTCAACCTCTTATTTCTATAGTTTGGAAGGATTTTAGTCTCTGCAAGATCCGAGGTAATTTTAAACATACCTTCATGAGAATGGTCCTTCAATAAATAATGAAAGAAAATTTATTTTGTGACTAAAATTCATCACAGATAAAATTTTTTCAGTTATATGGGACCCTTAGAGGCAATCTAGTCCAACTCTCCTGCCCTGAACACAGACACCTACAGCTCCATCAGGTGCACAGTGCCCCATTCAGCCCGACCTTTAGTGTATCCAGGGATGGGGCACTGAGCACCTCTCTGGGCAACCTGTGCCGGTGCTTCACCACCCTTGCCATAAAGGACTTCTTCCTTATATCCAGTATAAATCTTCTCTCTTTTCACCATTTTCCCTTGTCCTATCACAACAGACCCCACTAAAGAGTCTGTTCTCTTCCATATAGCCCCCCTTCAGATATTGAACGGCTGCTCTCAGATTTCCCTGGAGCCTTCTCTTCTCCAAGCTGCACAGCCCAAGCTCTCTCAGCCTGTCCTCATAGGAGAGGTGTTCCATCCCTTGGAGCATTTTTGTGGCCCTCCTCTGGATGCCCTCCAACAGGTCCATGTCTCTCCTGTACTGAGAACTCCACATCTGAGCATGGTACTCCAGATGAGGTCTCACCAGCGCGGTGCAGGGGGGCAGGATCACATCTCTTGCCCTGCTGTGGATGCATCCCAGCATACAGTTGGCTTTCTGGGCTGTAAGGACACAGTGCTGGCTCATGTCCAGCTGCCATCCACCAGTATCCCCAAGGCTTTTTCAGCAGCTCGTATTGGTAGTGTATGTTGCCTTGACCCATGTGCAAGACCTTACACTTGAATTTCTTGAACCTCGTGAGGTTCACCTGGGCCCAATACTTGAGCCTATCTAGTTCTCTCTGATTGGCATCCTGTCCTTCAGATGTGTCAACTGCACCGCACAACTCGATGTCATCCATAAACTTGTTTAATGTGCAATATTAGGTCGTAATATCAGTTATCTTCTGCTGCTTGAAGAGAGAGGGTAACTCCTAACACAGATTAGTCGTTATATAGCAGTATCTGAAAGATACCTCATGCTCCAAAGAGCTTACAGTCCAATAGAGGCAGCAACCAATGAACACAACAGCTGGGGAAGCAGAAGGTAGTGGTGAAATGATAATCAGTGCAATAAACTGCAGTCATAGCTCATCAGCTTGTAATCCAAAATATAAGATGCTATCTAACATTGCCAGTATCAGGCAATTCATCATGTATGCACTGCATTGTGCTTAAAGTCTTGCAAATGGGCGATTGTGGGTTGAGGGAATTTTCATCTACTCCTATTGTAGAGTGAAATTTTAGTCATCAAAGGAAAAGCAAAATGGAAGATCTTAAATGCTCTTCCAAGGCACACTGATGGAGGGAGGAGCCTATTCTGGTAGGAGCCCAGATCATTTTATGTTTAAAAACTGTATTAATCACTTGGTTTTCTCATCTGAACAGAGCATGACACACTATTACAATTATAACTGTTAGAGGTGACTAGATTTATTTTGTACTCAGATTTCTGAGGGTTACCCCCAAGAGATCGCACCAGTATCTTCTGGACTAGAGATAACTAACAAGCTTTAAAACATTGTGAAAACTATTCGTGTCCCAATAGGGGGATTAAGGTGTGAAAGTGACCTGCTTTTATGAATGAGGCCACTAAGAAAAGATGAAGAAGCACTCCTAAAGGGTGTGCTGAAATGCCAGTTAGGGAATGTAAGGTGATGGTATGTTACAAGTTATGGTCTGACTTTCAGTTTTCAGTCTTGAAGGAGCTCTGGCTGAGGTACTGAGCTCCCAGGTAAAAAGATTTGTTAGAGGAAGTAAGCAGAGTGTGCCTTATCAGGGAGGAAAATAAAAGTAGAGAACAAAGAATCAACGATTGTTTCCAGAATCTTTAGAGAGCCAGGACCCAAAGCTTTTATTGCACGGAAGGAAGGGCAGATAGATGCTATAGACAGATAGGTAGATAGATGCGTTATCTAAACTAAAGGAAGATTTACACTGCCAAGCTGAAGACTGGAAGCTTGTGCCATTTAGTAATAGAAGGAAGACTTTCTTTGCCTACAGATGTCAGACGTACACTTACAGATGTGCCTGCCACAAGTGAGGAGAAGTAAATTCCCTCCGGGATGACATATGGGCCATCAGTGAATGATCCACATATTGGCAGACAGAGACAGCAGAGGATGCTCATGGCTGCAGATTTCTGCAGAAGACAAGAGACATTCATTCGCCAGACAGGCTTGCTGTCTCATCAATTGCTGAGGATTGAATCTGGGATGTTGTGCAGAGACTGATGAGTTTCACCCAGCCTTTAGACAAAATTACCCACTGCTGCTAATCCACTTGGGGTGATAGTACTAAGTATCACATGACTTTGATGTGTATGATCACAGCACTGGCTGAAAATGAGTCAGAATTGTGCCTACATGGACAAGAAGGCCAATGGCATTGTGGTTTATAGTAGCAATAATGCAACCAGCAAGAGCAGGAGCTGATCATCCCTCTGTACTCAGCACTGGTGAGGCTGCACCTCCAGTGCTGTGTTCATTTCTGGCCTCTCACTACAAGAAAGACATTGAGGCCCTGGAACATGTCCAGAGAAGGGTAACAGGGCTGTGACAGACCTGGAGCACCTTATGAGTATTATGGGGAGCAGCTGAGGGAACTGGGATGGTTCAGTCTGGAGAAGAGAAGGCTCAGGGGAGACCTTATGGCTCTCTATAACTGCCTGAAAGGAGGTTGTGGTGAGGTAGGAGTTGTTGGTCTTTTCCGAGGTAATAGAGAAAGGACCAGAGGGAATGGGGAGTTCAAAGGTACTGAAAGATGGCTGAGTTTAGAGTTCTCAACTTTTCACCGGAAGAAGTGGTATGATGATGATGGATCCTCATAAACGCCCATAAAATACATGTGATGTATGTGAAGTAAATTATAGCTCTAGATATCAGGAGAACAGATTTGGGATTAGTTGGGGGACTACTTTACAGGATCCTATGGGTGACTGCCTTGGATTATAGGGACCAGAAAAAACAGTACAGACTGGGGGCTGACTGCATAGAAAGTGATTTTTATGAAATGGACCTAGGTCTCCTAATAGATAACATAATGTGTTTGAGCACTGAAAAATAATAATAATAATAATAATATACTTGGCTATATTAGCTATCAATGTCAATAGATTGAGGAAGGGAACAATTTCCCCCTATTCAAAACTCATAGGACCTAGTTTGGAGTACCGTGTTTGGTTTTCTGCTTTTCAGTACAACAAAGACATGGACATAGTGGAGTGATTCCAGTGGAGGCCATGTAGATGCTCAGGGGACTGGAGGACTTGAGGTCCATGAAGATATTTAGAGTACTGTTCTGTGATTTGAAATGTGGGAAATTTGACGAGATGTAAGGAAAACGTTTTACACCATGAAGATAGTGAAATATTGGAACAGAGCCTAAAGTGATTGTGAAATATCATGGAGGTATTCATAGTTCAACAGGGTTCCGAGTAACCCAACATAAATTCAGTCATCTATTATTTGATGAAACTTGAACTAAAACTGTCTATAAATAGGGACAATGATAGAAACACCCCAAAATTTCAGTCTGTAAACATTGGCTGCAAGCAATCTTTGGCTACAGTGAAAGCAATTCAAGAGGTTTTCTTTTTACAAATTGAGCTCACAAGCATCCTTCTGATTCAACTAACAACAATGAAAATAAGCATTAGAAGTGAATAGAATGTATTGTACCCAGTGTAAACATGAAACATTTAGAAGAATTTTAAAATGAACATGAGCTTAAGCAAACAATCCTTTTCAATATGATGTTGAACAGACCATCTTGCAGTTTTTTTATTGGTCTCTGATAAGCGATTTGATTATGGTTGAAACAAAACCACTTAGAAACTGCTACAGGAGTTAATTTTTCAGGAAAAATAAATGACTCATTTTAGAATGAAGCATATGGAGGTTATGGATGATAGTAGTATAAACATGGATGAGAATCCATACTGCTGAGAGCTGGAAGATCTTGGGAAATGTAAGATAAACAAGAATAGCACACAAAGTAAATGCTGAGGACCAGCATAATCTAAGTCAATGGGAAGTTTACTGAGAAAATGAAATAAATTGCAAAAGATTTTGCTGCTTTTCAACAATTTAAATCACCATCACTGTATTTGACTCAAGATAGCACAATGTTACGTTAGATCCCTATGAGGAGGTAAACAGAGCTGTTGCACAAGATGAATCAACTACCAGAAATGAAATGAGACATTTAAAACTTTTAAGAAAGATACTAATGCAGAAGCCATTTTGCTGATGGAAGTATTATTTAAGCTTCAGATATTAGAAGGATAAATAAATTAATGTGGTGAAAGCTTTTATTCCTTAAAGATATATGTATCTTAGATGTATACGTAAATTAAAAAAAATAATAATAAAAATTAAAATTAAAAAAAAAAAAAACAGAAAAAAAAAACAATCTGTAACCATATTATTGCAGAGGAAAATCATTTTAGATTAAAAGTTTATCTTACTGATGTTCTCAATAAAAATTCCTTTGTTGAAGATGAGAATATAGAAGAGTTTTAAAAAGTGTATTCCTGGGAATAGGTAAGCTGTTAGCATGACAAACGTAGCTGAAAGACTCTAATTTTCATTCTGTAGAGAGTTGTCCTTATATAAAAAGTAAGTGGTAAAGGAGAAGATATAAAATCTTGTTTGTGCTGGAAAGAATGGAGCAAAGCCTAAAAGTAAAGATACTTCTTTTATTTTAGAGGGAAGAAACAATCTGTTTCACTAAAAGATTAAACAAATATATTAAAAATAACATTTTCTGTGTTTGACATATTATGTTTGGTGAGGCTTTGGCAGGTGCTCTTAGAAGAAGAAATGTCATATCTATTTACTTCAACACCCTCTTTGGGATACGTGCTTTCCTTAAAGTGCCCTTTAGATTTTCTGATGTGCTCAGATATTTTTCTTTTTAAAATTTGATCTCCTGAAAGACTGTATTTCATCACTAAGGGATCGAAGGTGCTTTGGCATGGGTCAGGCAAACATAATATACATCATGTTTGTGACCACCATTGACGTGTCATCCCTGTAGACAAAGAGAATAGAATACACACCTTTTCTATGGAACAGTAGACATAATAGACATTCATAGATAATAGCCTCATAGACTCATAGAATCATTCAGGTTGGAAAATATCCAGACTAATCACCAACCCATCACCACCAAGCCCACTAACCATGTCCCTCAGTGCCATAATCTGAAAGTTTTAAGTTAACAGAACACTGTGTGTATCTGTTCATTGCACTGGATACAATCTTAGAAGTTGATAAAAGTTCCAAATTAAGAATACACAATCCTATGGTATGGACATGATACAAAGCTAAGCTTTCTGTAAATGCCTCCAGAGGTAATCGTCTCAACATGTAGTTTGTAGCAGGTTTTCTTCATTATAGGCAGTAACAAAGCCTGTCTAAAAAGAGTGCCTTTGGCCTTGTTTTATGGGAACAATTTTAGTCTCCAGGCTCGCTGAGCAGGCTGAAGACATAGGCTGTGCTATATGTAAGACCCTGACAGTGTAGGAGAAAATGAAAACCAGAAACAATAGTGGCCTAAATTTGCTATTCTAAATGAGTAGAAAAAAAGTAAAGCACGAGAATGGAATCCAGTTCTGAAAGAAGTGTTGTACCTGAAAGAGCAACGCCTACACATAACATACAAATTTGTGGACACTGCCTGGTACAATGTGAACTGTGGGCCACATTACATAGAGAGATTGTGCATGGCCTCTTCTCAGTATGTCAGTAGTGCAGCAGGTCAGAAGCTGCTGGAGAGCAGAACATGTTAGGAAAAAACTTCTTCTCTGAAAGAGTAGTCAAGCACTGAAATAGGTTGCCCAGGCAGGTGGTTGAATCATTGCCCCTGGAGGTGCTAAAAAAAACATTTAGATGTGAAACTAAGAGGCATGGTTTAGTGGGGAAATATTGGTGGTAGGTGGACAGTTGGACCGGGTGATCTTGGAGGTCTTTTCCAAACTTCCTGTTTCTATGATTCTATGATTCTTCTATGATACCGGTGTCTTTCACTGCTCATGAAGGTAAAAACAGAGTTTGGCTTTAACTGATTTATTTTCTTTAATGAGATACTAGACAGGAAGAATGTTAAAAACAAAAACAAAAAAAAAACAAAAAAAAAAAACACTTTTTCCCTTGCTAATGAAAGCATCAAATGAATAAGGCCAGTTGAGTCACTCAGAGCTTGTCTCAGAGTGAATCCTGAAAACAGCTTCTAATTCCTCTGCCTAATGATGTCAACCTTCAACTGATTGGGATTCAACTAGGTTGGCATGCTGGGACCAGAAACAAATTGCCATCCCCTGGCAGCTCTGTTGGCTGTGATACAGCATGGTGGCTTTCCACTTTCTTCTTGCACATAGGGTCTGAAATCTTGGACAAACAGCCCAGGGAAATTCACAAGCTGACACCTCCCATTTCTTATGTGTGAAAACAGCTATTAGTGCAGTAACTAGCGAAACATGATTCTTTGTGCCTGAAGCAAACAAGTAAGAAAAGTAGATCAAGAAAGAGAGCAACAAATTCTCCCTGCTTGTAATCTCTCTTACACCCCTTGTTCATTCTCTCTTTAACTACATTTTGAGGTGGTAGTTGAGTGTTTGAGTATAGAATCTTATTCACTAGGCACAACATTTGGTGAGGGTAATCACAGCAGATCTTCCAACGTTGCATCAAGGTAGGAACAGTCAGATATGGGTCAATTCCTGGCCTCACACAGCTATGCCAGACCAAACAAGATCACCTTTTCTTCTTAGATCATAGAGATCAAATTTCTTAAATTCTTGGGTTCTCTTCCTAACCTAATATTTTGGCTTTTAGACAGCTTGATCATGCATGGTCCATCACTGTTCTGATTAGATCCATTCACTGCCATACACGATAAAAACATATTTTGGACCCAATGGAAAACTACGTGTATTCACCTACCACATTTATCTTAGGATAGCCGTATAGTTTTCTTAAAGATTGGTTAACTAGAAGAAATACTTTGAACCAGTAAGGTACAGAAAAGTAGACCACAATCCTCAAGATAGTAAATCAAACCCATAAACCACGTGGAAGCTGATATATTCCCTTGCTCCAGAACAATAAGTTGAGGATTGATGCTTTCATTTTGCCCTTGGAGCAACTATTTTCCTGGGATTTTGCTGAAAATGTTACAAAGATAGTAGAGTTACTGTAAAATACATTTCTCAGTGTCACCATGTGCAATCCTTCAAGTGCTTCTATTTGGAGTTTGTTCATCCATTACAAGTCCTACTCACTCATGCAACAAGAAGGAAAGATCATATACAAAATGTGTAAATAAAAGCAAAATACATATATACTTTTACTATCAGAAACCTAGATCTCTCCCGCTCTGCATGCATCAGTTCTTTTCTCTGCTTGCACATGCACAACAAAACATATGATTAGGGTGGGTAATTCATTAAGTTGTCTTATCACAGAATTCAGAGAAAACTTCATGTCCATACAGTAGCAGATGAGTTAGCTCTTATGCAGTCAGAAAGAATTTTATTACTTCTGGATCCTTTACATTTGATTTTTTCTCTTCCTTCTTCCACCACTGATCAGCCCCACCTTCTCTGTGAGCCCTTCATTTTGTGCACTGTCTGAAATCAGACTCAGCTTCAGCCAGGCTAGATCTTTAAACGAAGACCCCAATGTACTTTACTGAAATGCATTTGAATATATGAGATGTTCAGGTATTATCCAAAGGCTCTAGAGTTCACAGAGCATTATAATTACCATGAAATACAAGAAGAATCTGACAGCTGATGGCTGACATTCAGCTTGGGATATCTTAAAGGTTGTCCAGCTTTCAAGAAAAACATTAAAGCATCTACCCAGCCTCTCAAATTTAAAACCTTGTAAGTGTGTCAAGTTGGACACTCAAAATAACATCTTTTTTCAGTGTTTTGGCCAGTGTTTTACATTCTCTATCCAGTTTATTGCAGCTGCAGTAAAACAGGTCTAAAATGTTGGCTTGTCTAAATAGGGCTTGGTTATATAAAGCCATGGATATTATGTTAGAAGAAGGTTTCTTGATTGCATGAAGAATAGAGTGGCCAAAAAGCAGAATGCTTAAATAATAGGTACCAAGATATGACTGAAATGCAATGACGAATATGCTACAGCTCTTAAATGCGAGGAGGGAGTAACATTGAGCCTGCTCTGTTTTAAGAGCTGTGATATCATGGCTAAAGTATTTAGACCACAATGAAAAATGTTTTGGAAAAGCTTTGTAATAGATTTGTGTTTCTGGACCAGTAAGAAATGAGAGGAGATGATAGTTTTAGATTGTGTTAATTCCGTTTTTAAAAGCTGCAGAAGTTTTGTCATTGGTCTTAGAGGAATGTTATATGGCTGAGTGAAAGAACTGCTTTTTAGGATGTAATGTTTTACAGAAGCAGTGAACAAACAAGACATCCGCTACAAGGATTTTAAGTCAGTTTTTATTGTATAGGAATAGCCAAGAATCTTTGTGCTAAGAAGAAGCTCTTCACTGGCTAAGCTTTTTCCTTCCTGTTTGACTGCTTAGTTCCATAAGATGAGCCAGAACAGGACCCAAGAGCTACATTAAAGTGATATTTGAAATCCCAGATTCAAAGTTCTTGGTGGATGAGATAGTTCATAGGCCTTTCGGCTCTGTTCACAGAATACAGGTTTAACCATTCTTGCAGAGGAAAGGTATTGATCTGTTTTTGGTGTATACGCATACTGCACCTCACTCCTCCCCCCACAAAACAAGTTTATCAAACTTAGAAAACTTCTGGAATAATTTCAATAACAGATATCAAATAGATTGTAGCTGTACATTGTGTGTCAGCTAGTTTTCAGTCGAGAGCTTCACAATGTTGTTGTCTAGTGGCATGCTGTCTTCGTCTTTCAGTTAAGACCTAGGTAAGTCTCAGAGTACATCCATATTTCATACATTGATATTTCCCTTGCAAATATATATGGTGAATCTCAGTGTTAGCTTAGTACAAATGCACTTTTTTTTCTGCTTAGAAGTATCTATGTGTACAGCAGAGGGTTGATTCATCTCCCCATTTAAACATCTCATATTTGTTATGAATGTCTCCTTGGTCTTCTGGCTGCTTCTCCAGCAGTCACATATCTCCCACAGGTCCCACATGCCCATCAAGCACTGGTGAACAACTTTGATACCGTAGGACCCCTAGGATATCTCAAACAGCACAAGACATCTTAAACAAATTCATCTCTATATATTCTCTGATTGTACTGATAACAGAGCTCACAAGATAAAGCATTGTGGTTCTATCTAGTAGATGTATTTGGGAAACTATTGTAGAATATCTGTTCTACAGTTAGCTCATATGGTAATGTCTGAAAGTGAGGAGCCAGTGAAATTAATTTGGAATTAGAAGTAGATGGGACAAGGCAGATATCATTCAAAACAAGCTTTTTTAGTAAAAAGAAGCATATGGTTTTCCATAGGCACATGACTGCAACCCAACAAAAATATAAGCTCTTCTATGAATTAGAAATTTTCTTAAAAACTTGCAAAACAGCTGATGAATGTGATTTTGGTTACAGAAATAAATACACTTGTTCAAAGGTAGATGCACATGCCAAGAGCCATGCTTTCACCTTCAAAGGTTCTTGCCTCAGTATGATCTCATGCACACAATGAAGCATGTCATTCCCTCAGCTGTGCCAGGACCACTATAGGATGCACTAAGTGGAAACCTGACTAGAAAAAAAAATACTTTGCATCAGTTTCATTTCTAAAAGTTCTATCCGTTATCCAATACAGTTTTAAATAGAGTTTGTGTGCCATGACACAGAAACATGGAGGTGTAGCAGCAGCTGGGCTGCTGGGATGGAGTAGGCACCTGACATCTTTTGCCTGAAGCATTTAGTATGATGAAGCCATGACTTAACGGTGAAGATACACAAGTTATTGTCATCAGTAAGTTATGACACTTCTTACCTTCCCATGCTTATACCTTCCTCCTCGTCTATTCATTACTGTTTCTGCAATATCTACCTCATTGCCTCTCCTGATGCAGTAGCATTATGGAAGCACTATTAATTACATTCTTCATATTGACAAAGGTTAAAAGTGAGCCTCCTTTACTCAGAATGTTTTATTGAGCAAGTTTACAGTTGAGTTTTGTAAGTATGAAAATGGCCAAATAATGAGATCTATCTACTGGTCCCTTTAACCTACATCCTGTCTCTGGCAGGTCACAGTAGGCAACAGTTGAGAGACCTCCTGCTCAAGAAAAAAAAAAGTTCATTTCTCCTGGTAGTTCTTTCAGTACAGCTGTAGGAATCGTAAAACACAGTTTACAGGTGCAAACAGGACCTTGAAGAAAAAGGGGGTCAAGAGCACCAATCACATCTTTAACTATTTGTAACTTTGGGATCTAACTCGAGGAAAGCAGCTGTGTAAACTATCTAATATTGCTCGTGCTTGTTCCATATTATATTCTGTTTATAAAAATATTTTGTTTATAAATATCAAGGATTACAAAAACTAAAGATGTCCATATGACTTTCTGTTCAGCTAGACTAGAATCTAAACACTGAAGCACCATATCTATTCTGAAGAAACTGTAGCCAAAATTTATTCAGCATTTATTCAAATGTGCTTCACCTCCTCAATATAAAAATGTTAAAAAATAAAACGTCATTCTTAGAGACACAACAGATGCATTGATTGAAAATCTCTGTGACATTTTTTCATCAGTCTTGACTTTGAACACATCACGTTTCTGATGCTTAAATTTGGAGCAGGAACTGCTGAGGAACAGAGATGGGAAGAGATAAGAATACAGTTTTGAAGGTAACTTCAAGATCAAAGGTCAAAGAAGAAGGCAGAAAAATGTGAATGTTATTAAATCTTTTTTTTTTACTGCAAGCTGTCTTCTAAATATGTACATATACAAGCACAGGCTTACTGAAACCTGAGTGTATTATCATTTATTACCCACCCATTGGGGACCATCAGGATAGTCTCAGAGGAAAGGAAGAACAAGAATTGTAATAAGACTTCATGACTATGATGCCAGGAGAACAGTGTAAGCCTTGTGTGAACAGAAAATAACAATTAGCTCCTCAGTCTCGGGGGAAGCAAGGGGTGAAACCAATGGAACGCCTGAGAAATGCTTCACAAAGAGAAAATTGTTCAAAAACCTTAAGGAAATATTCAAGAATTGGACATCTATATTGTTACTTCCATTTTTATGAACTAGGGGCAAAGATCGTATTCAAATTCAGAGATGAAATTTTTATTAAGTTGGTAACTTTGCTTTCTTCAAGGTGACACTATTCAAGTTTTTAATTCCTTGGTTGCATCTGTGCATCCTTCCACATATTTTGTTAAGAAAACAAGCACAAGAAGGAAAAAACAAAACAAAACAAAACAAAACACATAGGAAATATTTTTTCAGCCTTCAAAATTGAAGCCAGCTTCGGATTTTGTTTCATCTGACAAGTCAGTGAGTCTATGAATAAAAAAAAAGCTTCAAAAATAATTTGTCAAGAATATGGAATAATTTCATCCAGCTCTAGTAATTACCAGCTACTGACAAAAGTAACCTGTAGATGCTGTTCTGAAAATTAATATCCAAGGTATGTTTTCTTTTCTGCCATTATATGAAGCTGTATGTAAAAAGTAACCCTGTCTTTCTTTGTTCTGTGTATAGCGAAGAGTAGTCTGGACAGAAAGGGGTCTTGCTGTCACTGCAAAGCAAGACTTCAGAGTACAATATCTTGAATTTATTTCCTAGTGAAGTGAATAAATTGATTGGACTGGACCTTATGTAAAATTAAAAAGGAAAATGAACTACAAAAAAAAAAAAAAAAAAAAAAAAAACATGAAAGTAAACAATAAAAAGTCACTGAAAAATGCATTGTTAGGAATGAGCATGAATGTAGATAAGCAGACATCACAGGCTGTCACTTCAAAATCATGTAAGAAATGTTATCTTTTTTCATCTGGTGATTGATACAGAGCGTTAGAGTAACAAGGCTCTTTTGCTTTGCTTGCCATGAATAATGCAACTAATATATTTCCTAAGTGCCCAGAAATATGAATTTGCTCAATAAACAGCATAAGTACCAGTGAGGGACAAATTAAGAGTTAAGCTTCTGAAATGTAAAGCAGCACAGGGACAGCACCTGTTACTAAACTAGCTAACATTTTCTTTCATAGCTCTTCATTATCACGTGCCTGAAACATTGCTGTTTTCACTTGGTTTTTTCCTAGCTTGGCATTTGCCTTGAGTGCTTATAGATGTAGATTTGAACAGATTGGTAGCAGCAAGAGGATGATGTGGTCTGCACTTGGTGTTTTCTTCCATGCTAAGGCTCTTTTTACGAGCAGGCTTGAATTCTAAGAAGAAAGTCTGTGAGCATAACGTGGGTAAAATCTGGCCAGCACACTAACCAATACTTTATAGAACATGTTTTGTTACCAAAAAAAAAAAAGATATTTACTTATCATATAAATGAAAAATTGCCTGTTTTATTAACTTGATGCTTTCCTCCATTAAAAATCACAATAGGATAGCTGAGTTAATGCAGTTATCTCCTGCTGTAAATAGAAGGAAATGTTCTATTATTCTAATCTTGCTGTGTTGGCCAATGTTGACTCTTTAGCTGCTGAGTGCAGTTTGCATGTTGTTTGATGGAAACCAATACCTCTTAAGTACTTAGCTGTGTGTGTCAAGATTCAAACTAGAATTTATTACCTTACAGCTCTGCCATAAAATCCTGCAAATAAGATTTTTTATTATTTTTTATTTTTTTATTTTTTCTCAAATAAATGTTGACAGGTCCTTAACTAGATAGTGCTATTGAATACCAATATAATTAGCCAGGCAAATCATATAAAATATGAAGACTGTCATTCATTTCTGGCACTACTCATGTTATCAGAACTTAATAATTTTGCACCTGTCTGTTCTGTCTTCTCAGCTGGAGACTAATATTGTAGATATTTTCACTTCTTCAGCTGATAAGTCTGACTGCCATAAGTGAGTATGAAGGCCATTCAGACAAAAGCCAAACTGTAACACCAGTTGCTACTTCTGATAGTTTATCTTTTAGATCAGAGGATTTTCAGATGCCTGTTTTTTTTGTGGAAGGAATTAGCACTACAGATTTTGTATATTAATGGTATCCTCTTATTTCCTTGTTGATTTTTCTCCTTATGAGTAACACTAGTAAAATAATAAGCTCTATAACTAACCAAATTCCATTCAAGGTTCAAGGAAATTCATGTAGAAGACATTTAAAGTATTAACTGAACATTTTTCGACTTGCAGAAAATGGAGAAATCTTAAAATAACCAACGTGACATCATCCAAAACACAGAAGTTACTTATGTATGCATCTAGGGAAATAAAAAGACTAACAAAGGAAAGAAAGCGACTTGATGTCTCTGAATTATTATTTCCTAATTCAATAATTCTACACTCAAAGTATGATTGGAAAAAAAAAGCACAGCATAAGAACATTTTCCCTAAGACCATCTTTTATTACAAAAGGAATTTTTTTTTCTACATCATTCCATAGCTGGGTGAAAAGTTTAGGAAGCCAACACACATGACTGAAAAATGAAAAAGAAAAAAGGAAAAAAAGTCATCAAATACCCAGCTGATGGGGACGTGCAGATGCAGGAGAGCTGGCTTATCCTGCAGCAATAGTCAGCTCTTTTAGGCCTTCATCCTTCCCCATTCAGCTTTCTCACCAGACAAAACTTTAACTTTTTCCAGTTTGCTGTAGTTATTTTTGTTTGTTTGTTGGGGCGCTTGAGGCACAGAATACAATTCTGTTCTCTGTGTTTGTGTTCTGTAAATGCTGTATATACAAGGCTTTGATTACCCAGTGTAACTACATCGTGTATGTGAGATACATCTAATCACTTTGGAAAGGCAAACAATAACATTTTCAGTCATTTTAACAATTGTGTTCTATTAACCCCTCTAGAAATACACTATGGATAGTAAAAAGAGTGTTAACTTTCTAACAGAATGTTAAACTTCCTTGGAGAAATCTTTTTTTGAAGTATGTAATCTTTATTTAATTCCTTTCACCAACTTAACTTTGAACAGAAAGAATCTCACTCCTCAGTAATTTTGTGTAAGGGGGATTATTCCATCTTTTTTGTCTTAAAATACTCTATATTTTTTCTTCATCTCTTATACAGACTTCTATTCATTGTAGTCCTCTGACATTTTATGGGACTTATTTTAAGCAGTGAGCTGTACAGAAAGCTAGCTGTTCACTGTATAAATTTTCTCCTGTTGAGATGCTGCTCTGTAGGGTACTACAGAATCATTGAATGTTTTGGGTTGGAAGGGACCCCAAGGATCATCAGATTTCAACCTCCATGAAACCCACCACGCTGCAGGCAGGATTGTCAACCACTAGATCAAGTACTAGATCAGACTGGTCTGGGCCCCATTCATCCTGGCCTTGAAGACCTTCGGGGATGGGACAACCACAGCCTCTATGGGCACCCTGTTCCAGCACCTCACCACTCCCTCAGTGAAAAACTTCCCCCTGACATCTAATCTAAACCTTAGTTTTAAGCCATTCCCCCTTGTCTTATCACTATTTACCCATGTAAAAAATTGATTTCCCTCCTGTTTATAATCTCCCTTTAAATATTGGAAAGATGCAATGAGGTCTCCCCATGGCCTTCTCCTTTCCAGTTTGAACAGGCCCAGCTCCTTCAGCCTGTCTTCAGAGAAGAGGTTCTCCAGCCCTTTGATCATCTTCATGGCCTTCCTCTGGACCCTATCCAAAAGTTCAACATCTTTCCTGTGTTGGGGGCCCCAGCCCTACACACAGTAGTCCAGATCGGTCCTCACAAGGGCAGAGTAGAGAAAGACAATCCGCTCCCACCCTTCTGCCACTCCTCTGTTGATGCAGCCCAGGATATTGCTGGCCTTCCAGGCTCAAAGCACATGCTGATGGCTCTTGTTTTTCATCCACGAGAACCCCTAAGCCCTTTTCAGCAGGTCTACTCTCATGGAGTTCTTCTTCCAGTTTGCATACATATCTGGGATTATCCCAACCCAAGTGCAAAACCTTGCACTTTGCCTTGTTGAACCTCATTAGGTTCACATGGGCCCACCTTTCAAATTTATCAAGGTCTCTCTGGATATTATCTCTTCCTTCTGCCATATCAACTGCACCACTCAGCTTGGTGTCATCAGCAAACTTGCTGAGGGTGCACTCCATCTCACTTCTCAGATTCTATCTGTTTCTTCAGTTTCTCATCATTCCCCAAGAAACTCCATATTTGCAGTAGGGTTCACCAAGTACTTCCCATTCTCCTCTGCATGGTTGATCACATCTGAATTTGCATCATCAGTCCAGCATACTGTCTTTCTCATATTTGTCAGAGGAACAAAGCACAGAAGTGCAGGATTAACAAACCTTGATTATCCTTCTTGTCTTCACTGTTTTGGAAATGTCTTCTAAAGGACTTTATTATTATTATTATTATTATTATTATTATTATTTTAGTTGTTTCTAAATATGGTCAGTGTAATTGGATAGAAGACAGTCAACTTATCTTTTGATGAACATTTGAAGATACTAAGTTCTGAATCAAACACCAAAGATAATCATATTATGTTCATTATATTTCACAGTGAAATGTCTCTGCAGTGTCTTCAGTAAATTCTTCAATACATCTGGATACCTTTTTTTTCTTTTTTCTTTTTTTTTTTTAAATCAAGCACTTCAAATGTTAAAATTTTTGACTGAATCTGCTTTATATGGGTTAGGCACAAACTTTTTAGCAAGCAAAATATTACTTGAATCAGCAGGGGTAGCTATAAAATGAACTATGAGATATTCCCATGATGAAGCTGAATCAACAGTCTACCTCTGAATTTAAGCTAGACAATACCCAGCATCCCATGAAGATTTTTGTACATCCAGTAGAGATATACTCTGAGTGCTTAAGAAATGAATGGAGAAGAGATTGATGTAGCATCTACTAGTGGTCAGAGTATGTTTGCCTTCTTCATGTCCCAAGGTTACTTGACATTGACACAGAAAAAAAAACAGAAAAAAATAAAGGGTTAAATATAATCTTACACTCCATAGAGCCCTTTGGCTACTGAAAGCATGTCTTTAATCCACAATAAGAAAAGGTAGAAGCCAGACTGTAGTCTCAGTAACATGTATATTAAATTAGTTAAGTGCTTGTGAAGATCAGAAAACTTGCTTCAATTTAACTAAATCAATTTGAAACTGAGCTCATGTGGTAGTGCAGACCAGACGCATTTAGGAACATTTTAACCCTTGTTTGAATTGCTTTGGCAAAGGTAAGTAAAGCCTCAACTAAGCAAAACAGATGCTAATGGTAGTTAAACCCATTGAAATATATTTGCATTAGGAGCACGCACTGCTTAGCAAGAGACTTTTAAAAAACTGACTCTGCTGAAAAAAAAATAAATATATATATATATATATATATACACATCTCAATCATCCATTAAAAAGTGGAATAAAA
The DNA here is from genome assembly GCA_030625065.1 of Alectoris magna. NCBI lineage: Eukaryota > Metazoa > Chordata > Aves > Galliformes > Phasianidae > Alectoris > Alectoris magna. The sequence goes on along the minus strand of CM060560.1, from coordinate 4,745,747 downwards.
TGGAAATGTTGTGACACTGGCAAACCATTGCTCTTTACCCTGTTGTTCTGTTTTCCTTTTCTCTTTGCACCGTCTGTTCAGACTTGATTCATGGTCTTCCTTGCTAGAAGAAAGTGTTAGATCACAGGCTGGGGGCTCACAGTTCTGCAGCTGTGTAACCAGTGTTAAAAAATTACCCCTGCCTGTGATCTATAGTAACAACTGTGAGGCATGCTCTTGGCCCACTGCAAAAAGGATGTAGTTCACTGAAGCCTAAAACTTGATTGAAAAAGGTTTAAGCTGAGTTACAGACAATAAAAGGACTCCCAGAAAGAGAAGCCTTAGCATAAGAAATAAACAATACACCAAGAACTGTGGAGATGTGATACCGTGGGACGTGGTCAGTGGGCATGGTGGGGATGGGTTGGGGTTGAACTTGGTTGTCTTAGAGACCTTTTCCAGCATTAATGATTCTATGATTCTATGATAGTGTGGTGGAGCTGAGCTGCCCATCAGGGTAAAATCACCACAAAGCTACAATTCTTGTTTCCCCCTTATGGCATAATCCATAAAATTTCAATAAGCTGTGCTTGGACAGAGTCCCCTGTAATCTTCCAGTGGCAGGAAACACTCTGCTGCAGTGTTGAGCTCAGTGACACTGCTCATCACAATAATGAATTAGCTAATGAGCTAATTCAGTCCACCCTGATGCAAACCAGACAGTGTCTGCAAGTTATGAGGGGTTTTTTAGACTCTTTGCTCAGGAAAGGGCCTGCTGTAGTCACAGTGTGTGTCAGCTCCTCCATCCTTCAATCCATTTTCTAGCGGCCTCTGAACCTGCTGGACAAACTAAGCCATGTCTGGCATAGAGATGAAGTATAAACCTTATTTTTCTTTTTATAAGGAACACACAAATAAACAGCTGTGTGATGGAGAGAGGCCTTTCTTCTCTACTGAGAAGAAAGCTGTGTCTTTAGGTCTAGAAACTAGAAAATCCACTTGGGAGAACACATCACAAATGATTTTGTGCGGGAAGACTTAGCAAAATTTGTGTCTTATTAATTCTCAATGAATAAACAAAATCTTATCTCGTGCTAAAGATGGCACCAAAACTGTGTGAAACTTTTGCTGTAATTGGACGTTCACAACCTCTTTCTTCCATTTAGGCTGTTTAATGACTACAACGTTGAGAGGTATCATGCTGTGGCTTTGTGTCTTTTGTGGGCTGCCCCTGACCTCACTTGTCACAGTGAAACCAAATACGCAAACAAAACTTTGATTCTGTTTTGCATGAAAGTGTAGAAAGTGTGAAATGCCTGCATCTCTGAGAGCATAGCCTGGTCTGATGAGGTCAAACAGAATGTATAGATTTTCTGGCAAAAATATTTGTTATCAGTGATGCTATCTAGTGTGACATACAGCCCTGTTGTGTAGCAGCCATGTCTGTGCCTGTCTGCCAAAGCCCAGTGTTGTTCTCCAGTTGGAGTGCCCTGTTTTGCTCTGATTTTGCAAGGCTCCATTTCCAGGGTGCTGCCCTTAACGAATTTGTCATTCACTACAAATGCAGGAAACATTCCCTAATAAAACCACCAGCCTCCACAATTACAGGATGCTCAATGAGATACGAGTAGGCAGGACAGATTTGGGCTGAGCTGCATCCTAAACATTGCTACATATATAAAGTCTTTAAAGGAACTTCAGTTTTTCACGGGATTAAATATTTACACCTTTTCTGATATCTGTCTTCACTTCAGAAGGTTGGTACGTGGAATTTTGATATCCCACCTTTTATTTTGAACAAATGGAAGTTTGTTATTTGTATCATTTAATATTTTAATTCAATTCTCTCCTGGAGCATGAACTAGAACTACAATTGAGTCAGAGACTCAGAAGTCAGCATGTGTGACCTCTGAGATGGATATGATGACCCTAGCAAGGAGGAGCTGGAGGTTGCTTGTTCCTTACCTTCTTGTTTGTGCTACTTTCACATGCAGGATTATAAATATGGCTGTTGGGAAGGGAGGCAATGGCTTTTAGAGGAACTGATTGTACAGACAGGAGCATAAGGTCAGTCAGAAAGTGCTGCTAGGGAGCCTTCAAAATTCAAGCTACATTAAGTAGGTGATTCTTATTGTATATGTTAACCTCAAGGTGCAATTGGCGCAGAACACAACTGAAATCGGTAACATATAATAGGAAAAATGTGTTTTGCAAACGGTATGTATCCAACAAATCAAAGGGTTTCACACATGACCTTCAGGGATCCTCTATATGAGCAGGTAGAAGATAAAACATCCAGGTGCACACAGAGACGTATTAGCATAGATTTAGTCTGTAGAGGAAGGGCAAAAAAACAACTTTTCTGCATTGCCTGTGTCTCCAAAATATACCAAGTGTCCAATCTATAAAAGGAAGAGAAGGAAACAGCTTTGTGTAACTGGTGATTTTGAAATGTTGGCCTTTAAAGTCTGTTTGGGAACCTTTTCAAACTCCAAGGAAGAATTCGCCAGGCATTGTTATAATGAACAAATACTTGTACAGTGGATGGTGTCGAGTTTTGAATGTCACATCTGCTTCCAGGCCTCTGGTAGCAATTTCTAGATTGATTTAGAGAGGTCCTTTTTGTAATAAATTGTTTCATTCCGTATTCACAGCAGGGGGCCAACAGCTACTGGCTTTCACAGCGGGAAGGACAAACCCCTGCATTTAGATGGCGATGTTAGCAGATGTGAGCTTTTAAATTTTCTTAAGATTTGCTGCCAATCTGGGTCTTCTCATGCAGAAGGTCTTATTACTGCTCTCTTTCTCCCTCCGCTCATACTGGGAGGAATGTATATAAAAAATCATCAAGTGTGTGGAGCAAATTGGACAGACTTATCAGTGAGCTGGATTCAGCTCTGAAGATGCTCTGAGATCACTGTTTTCAGCAGCCATTTGCATCAATATTTTTCATTGACATTTGCCGTAAACTTTGTAGGCAATAAAATAATACAGGAAGAACAAAGATATTAAGAAATGTTGCATCAACAAAATGGAACTTGATGTCAACTGGAGGCAAATTTCTCCAAGGTTTTAGGGACATCTGAATTTCAGAGTGCACGGATTTTTGGTCCCAAACATGGCAACAGCAAAATATTACTGGCTGTTCTTGAGGTTACTTCGTCCTGGGCAGAAGAAAATGTCAACAAAAGGCAAGATAAGAAAAGTTTAAAAAGTTGGTTTTTTTTTTAATGCTAAAAGCAAACTTCTAAGATTCCTAGTGACCTCATAGAAGCATAGAATCATAGAAGCACAGAATCTTAATACTAGACCAGGCTGCCCAGGGTCCTATCCAACCTGGCCTCCAGGGACAGGGTATCCACAGCCTCTCTGGGCAGCTGTTCCAGCACCTCACCACTCTCATAGTAAAGAACTTCCCCCTGATATCCAACCTAAATCTTCCCTCCTTCAACTTAAAACCATTTCCCCTTGTCCTGCTGTTATCTACCCTTTCTAAGCGTTGACTCCCCTCCTGTTTGTAGGCCCCTTTTAGGTACTGAAAGGCTGTAATGAGGTCACCCCACAGCCTTCTTTTCTCCAGGCTGAACAAGCACAGCTCCTTCAGCCTGTCTTCATAGGGGAGGCGCTCCAGCCCTCTGATCATCTTTGTGGCCTTCCTCTGGACCCTCTCCAACAGCTCCGTCTTTCTTGTATGGGGGGCCCCAGACCTGGATGCACCTGGACCTAGGGGAATACACCTCATATTTACAATTCCTGAGAATTTAATAGAATCATAGAATAGTTTGTGTTGGAAGGGACCTCAAAAATCATCTACTTCCAGCCCCCCTGCTGTAAGCATGTTGCCAGCCACTAAATCAAGCATTAGATTAGGTTGTCCAGTACCCCATCAAGTCTGGCCTTGAACACCTTGATGTTCACTACTTTCTGCTCAGCCACATGAGCTTCTGTCCACACAAGGGCTTCCTACTTCACCCTCATCTGACAAAATTAACCTCAAATGACCATAGAATTATAGAATTATAGAATTGTTACAGTTGGAAAGGGCCCTTAAAGGTCATCTAGTTCAACTCCCCTGCTGTGAACAGGGACATCTACAGCTCCATCAGGTGCTCAGAGCTTCGTGAAGTCTGACTTTGTGTGTCTCCAGGGAAGGGGCATTTATCACCTCTCTGGGCAACCTGTTCTACATCTAAATACAGATTTATGAGACTTACAGCGTGTCATTCCATGAAAGACCATGTTTGGTGCATAAGGTGGCACATCTTTATCACTGCTAAAAATATAACACACTAAAAAGGTAGCAAGTACTATTTTGCAACAGTGCAACAAAGCAAGGGCTTAGAGTCTTTTTATGGTGTGCCTCTTGTAAGCTGATTTTGCAGAGTAAACTCTTTTATGAGGCTGTAGGCAATATGAAGGACCAGAGCTCTGGACAGAGAGTCACTGTCATGTCCTCAGGAAACTTCTCCATGAGCTGCTCCATAGTCTTGCACTTGAATGAAGCTCTTAGATTGGAAGTGAAAGCTTTTATTTTTATAGCCACACATGCTTGTTTCCAGCAAAAATAAACTTTATAAGACTCTTTCCCAAAGATCACAGCATAGAGATTACTCGTGGCTTGGCTATGTATAACACCTATTCCCCTGCCCTCCTAATTGTAGAACAAGCCTGTGCAAGCACTGAGAAGAAAGAATGATCTTCATATTCTTCATTACTCACTTGTAGCTTCACCTCCTGTGAGTTATGACTCATTTTCTCACTCCTGGGACATCTCTCATATAAACTGATCATACAATAATTCACCACAGGGGTGAAAAATTAACTTGTCTTCTTAATACAGAAGTTAAGAAAATAGGCTAATATTTCATTTCCCTAGAAGAAACCAATGTAATAGGAGCAGGCAGGTCATACTCCAGAGTGCAGCCCAAGCAAAAACACAGCTCAGCTAAACCAAAGGACTGGTGATAGAGAACCAAGAGCTGAGCTTACTCCTCCATGTTTATTTTTTACCTTACGTTATGAAGGGAGGAAGAACCTCACTTCTTCCCTCATATATTTTTAGAACTGACTCAGCTATGGCAGCACTGTAAACTGAAGCCTCTTTCCAAGTATGTATGTATGGAAAATGTAGTCCTTGGCAAGGAAAGTGTCCCACAAGAGGCATAGTTTCTGCAGTGCAGACAGGTGCTCCATATTGCTTTAATATATATATTTTTTTCTTACTCTAATGTCTTGCATCATTCACCATGGGAGGGAGATATTCAATTGGCCCGCTGTTGGTTTAGGATGACAAATTAATTTCATGTCAGCCTTCAAGCAGCCAATTCAGAGTAATCACCTGGGACCATCACAACCAGCAGAACAAGGCATTTAACTCTTCACAGAAAGGTAGCAGTTCCTGAGCCATTTTGCTGAGCCATCCAAGATCTCATGGCTCAGTGCTCCGCAACACCAGGGATCACCTCTGGCTTCTGACCCCAGCCTAGCAAAAGGTTAGGTTAGCTCCTAAGCTGATATTTTCCACAAAGGGAAAATTAAATAATGAGATCTTACTGTGACTGAATGCAGCTTTGTCTCTCCCTGTTTACTACATGCCTTCCCTAGCACGGTTACAGACAGCAGGAAGAGTCTTGCTGCTTCACACCAAGGATTGCTGTGACTGAGAAACAGCACTCACAAGCACAAGTCCATTAAGTTTTCATTAGACCCCCTCGCCCTCTTTTTCATCTTTCTTGTCTCCCGTTTCCTGGCTCTCTTTTATATTCTCACTTATTCCTGTCTGGTAATGCTTCATTGCTCTCAAGCCACTGCATGTACCTCTCTTCCCCTTTCTCTTGGCAATCACTTTGTTGCCCATTTCAAACCACTTTCACAGGCAATGACTACTGGGGTTTATGGTCTGTCATGTCAAGCCCTACCTGCTGGGCTTGAAAGTTACAGAGTGTAACAGTGAGTTGGTATTGGGAGATGTTTGTGCCTCTGTTTACATGTGCAGGAAACTTTGATGAAAATACTGCTTTTTGAAACAAAATTGTTTCCCTGTTTTTTTTTGTGTTTTTTTTTTTTTTTTTTTTATTTGGCCTCATCATTTTGTACAAACGTAAAAGACACTGTGACTAAGAAAGATGCAGAGTCACATGTTCAGCCCCTATTTTTTTTCTGAGTTTTGTTGTACAACTATCATAACAGTACGTGTGGTGCACACTCATCTCCCGGGAATAGCATAACATCTGTTTGTCAACAAGCAGCAATAATGAACTGCCACAGAGACAGGAATGGAAAGAAAAGCCTCATTCAGCTCAAACTGCAAGGTAAATGTAGGTCAGTGGAATATCATTACTCAGATTGGAATTTATCTAGGACACAAGGACTAATAGAGATTTTTCTTGGATGAATATTATGGCATTATTATGTGTGAAGCCCCAAGTTGTCATACAGTCCTGCCTCTGAACTGAGTGGTTGCCTTTCACCTTAGCTCAATACTGGGTTGCATTGTTTGGTCCATTTGCATTCTTTTTCCCACATTACTGTTTTATTCAAGTCTCTGGCTGTCTTTGTTGCAGATGCTGCCCAGAACTGAGCCTTTTTAACTGTATGTTATCTAATAGCATCACAGCCCTACCAAGAGTGACCTATATTTGGCTTGTTCCCCAGCACTTAATTTTGAGCAGTAAAAGCTAATTTGCTTTTGTGTTGAAAGAACACATGGGTTCATTTTGAGGGAAAAGAATTGTTTGAGCACTCTAGTGAAGCTGGATATTTTTAGGTATGTGTAAGATCAAAGCTCTGATATCTCTTGGTGCAGTAATACATGAACCAATATGTAACAGCAAAAGAATCTTTTTCCATGTCTCCATTCAGAGCATTTTCATAACATTTTAAAGCTGTCTTTGACATTTTTGTGCCGTATACAGCTCTTTAAGGCTGCATTAGCTGATCTGAAGTATGCCAAGCTCATTTAAGCACAGAACATGTAGATACAGAATGAAACAAGTTTTATCAAGAGATGGCAAACTTCAAAGTTTCCAGAGGCTTTTAGATAAACCTTATTAAAACATGATAACTGTGGAAATACAGTTCAGACTTTCTCAAGCACTTTTTGGTAAAACTTGTTTCTTGGAATTCAAAAGTACTGGTTAAGGGTATTTCACACATTAATTTTTTTGTGTCTGCTTCAAGTCCTGGCTTCAAGTCAATACAAATGCATTCAAGCTGTCAAGTTTACATCTAGGCTTTGCCAGAGTGTGAAGTTGTTTATATCTAGAGTTCTGGAGCCAGCTGACATCTACACACTTAGGAAAATTAATTCAAATTAATTGGAGGTGTGAACTTAGAGCATCGTAGTTCAAGTATCTTAAAACCCCATGTGGAAACTCTTATTCAGATGTAAAGTGTCCTCAGTTCTGAATATAATCTTCCTCCAAGATGAGCTATATCTAAATTCACAACCAAGATCTTAGTATCATCTTTTAAAGCATAAAGACTGTTGACAAGGAAATTTCACAGGTGCACCAAATAACTGATAAACAAACTACTTCAGATTTAGGACTGGTTTGGTTGTCATAAAGTTGTAAAAAAAACATTTCAGTCTTTATACAATCAAGGAGTTTTCATCTACTCCACCGGAGAGAAAATAAAGGTCATGTTTTATGACCTTTTACCTTTTACAAAAGAAAGTGTAGAGTCTTGTACCTAGGGAGGAATAATTGCATGCACCAGTACAGGTTGGGGGATGACCTGCTGGAGAGGAGCTCTGCAGAGAGGGACCTGGGTGTCCTGGTGGACGACACATTGGCCACGAGCCAGCAGTGTGCCCTCGTGGCCAAAAAGGCCAGTGGGATCCTGGGGTGCATTAAAAAGAGTGTGGCCAGCAGGTCGAGGGAGGTGATCCTTCCCCTCTACTCTGCCCTGGTAAGGCCTCATCTGGAGTACTGTGTCCAGTTCTGGGCTCCCCAGTACAAAAAAGACAGGGATCTCTTGGAAAGAGTCCAGCGGAGGGCCACAAAGATGGTGAAGGGCCTGGAGCATCTCCCCTATGAAGAAAGGCTAAGTGAACTGGGTCTGTTTAGCCTTGAGAAAAGAAGGCTGAGAGGGGACCTGATCCAAGTCTATAAATATCTAAGGTGTGGGGGGAAAAGTGGCGAGGCCAGACCCTTTTCAGCAGTGTGTGGAGACAGGACAAGGGGAAATGGCCAGAAACTGGAGCGTAGGAAGTTCCGCATGAATGTGCGCAAGAACTTCTTTACGGTGAGGGTGACGGAGCACTGGAACAGGCTGCCCAGGGGGGTTGTGGAGTCTCCTTCTCTGGAGATATTCAAGACCCGCCTGGACGCCTACCTGTGCGACCTGGTGTAGGGAACCTGCTTTGGCAGGGTTTTGAACTCGATGATCTCTGGAGGTCCCTTCCAACCCCTACGATTCTATGATTCTGTGATTATCCCTCATTCATGGTCATACTTCTTTTCCAAAATAGTTTGAAATTGCAGTTATATTTATTTTATATCTAATAAATCGCAAATCAATATATTTTCAGCAGAATATTTGGAGTAATTCCATCCAAATTACTAAAAGATCCCAGATTATTATAAGCAAATAATAATTCTACTATTCTTTCAGTGCAACTGTTATTTCTTCGGTATTGTATTCTAGCAGGCTGACTAGTTTATCACCAATTATTTTATTTCCTCAAGTCGCATACACAAGAGGCAGCATGCTGGCTGCACCATTATTTCACATATTTTTTCCATCTCCTGTATTTCATATATCTTTTTTCCCACTGAGGGTGCCCCTTAGTCACCTGCATAAAGAAATAAACATACACAATGAATCAATAAGGGAAAGTGAGGCATCAAATCCCCATAGCTCTTCTTGGGTTAGGATTTCACCCCATGGACTTACTGGTTGGGAAAAGATTGCAGTTCAGGTATACATTTCAGTTGAGATCTTGAACAGTTAAACATTATGAGTATCCCTATCTTTTTCATAACACTCTACCTCTTATAGATTTTTGTACTATTCCTCTCTCTCAATGGCCTCTTTTCTATCTTATCTAATTACACCTTACACAGATGTTGATTTGTAATTAGATCATTCTCCTCACCATTTTTGCAGTTTCCCCCCTTTTTTAATATCATATTTTTTCCTTTAGGAGAACAAGAATTGCATAAAATATTTGAGATGTGGGGGCTCTATGGGTTCATCATAATCCATCCCATTAAAATATCTATTCCAATCTTAATTATATTAACACTGAATTTTCCTACCAAATGCTACTGAGCAGTAAGCTGATATTTGCCTAATACAATCTATTTACAACTCTGAAATGCTTGTTAGGCATTACCACCTCAGAGCTACCTGTTGTGCATGGAAATTCAGAACTCTTTCTTCTCCCACGTTGCTTCGCACAATCACAGATTATCCCAAGTTGGAAGGGATCCATAAGGATCACGGAGTCTTGCATCAGTCAGTAATGAACATTTGGTGGCAAAGGAGCATTCAGTGATGATAAAGCTACAGAAAAGAATCTCCGTGAATCCTTTGTATCATTGTTTAGAACTGAAAGTGCTAGGAATATTTTCAAATCCAATGCATTCATTGGTGCTTACAGGTCAGAGAGGATTGATCAGTCTGATGTAGGTATGAAGGAAAAGACTACACAAGGTAGAGAAGATGGACATCAATAAATACCAAAGCTGTATTGCATTCAGCTGAGAATCCTGAAAGGATTCAAAATGAGCTAATGACCAAAGTACATCACTTCTACTTATAAGTAACTACTGTGAGAGATCACTGCAGAGTTGCAAGCATAACATGCATCTACAGAAAGATCTCTACAGAAGATACTAGAATGCACAGTCTGATAAGTCTGCTGCCATCCCTTGTAAGACACTAATTTGTAGCAAATAATGTAATCTCTGTGTATGGATAGGCATCACTGGTTGGGAAAGAGTAATCTTGGCTATTGTTTAGGAAAATCCTATCTCACTATGTGCTCGAGTTTTACACTGAATTTATAGACACCTGAATAAAAAGGATAAAGTGGTCATAATACATTCACACTTTGAAAAGCTTCTGGCAAGTCTTTGTGTCAAATATTATTTAAGAATGTTAGTTGCTATGGGAATAGATTTTCTGAAAGCCGAGTAAGGGATAGGAAGCAAAGGGTTAATAGCTGCTTTTCAGGATGGAGAGGAGTCAGCATTAGGATGCCCCCAGGATTGTTTGACCATCACTTTTTATTTTGTGTTGTCACCGGTGCCCTTGAGAAAACACAGAACAGTGAAATCTTTATTCTTAAAAATGTTGTCGAGCTCTTTTAGATAGTCAAATGCTGCAGCTATAATAAGGAAAGGCAGAAGATGCAGAACTGCAAACTGAGCAAAGGGGCCAAAAGTTGTCACACAAATTCCCATCTAGAAAAATACAAGGCAGTGAATGAATCCAGTGAAAATAATCTGAATCATGCTGACATGCTGCTGAACTCAGGGGATGGGGATGGGGGGTGGGGGGGGGTGGACAGGGGAAGATATTTTGAAATCATTATTGATGTTTTTCTGAAGTAATCAGTTTAACATCAGCTGACATCCCAAAAAGCCAATAAAATTTCCTGTGACATCAGGAGAGGTACAAAAAAAGAAGACAGGGGCAGCATTTTGCTGTTTTATAAAGCTGATGTGTGCCTACATTGTGAACAGTATGTTCAAATCTCATGTCTCCATGTCAAGCAAGTTATAGCTGGTGTGGCAGAAAGACAGCAAAGGGCAACTAAAATAGTCAAGGGGATCAAGTGAGTGCTCATAAAGAGAGACTAAAAGGTTTGGGACCTTCATTTCGGAAAGAATGAATGGATGTCTGATAGATCTTTGCAAAGTCATGAAGACAGTTGGTAAGATGAATTTGGAAGTGCCATTACATCTGCAACACAGGAACTGGTGGACACGGAATCAGAGCATGTAGAAAATGATATAGCAGAAATAAAATATTTTCTTGACCTCCTGGGTAGCACATTACTGCAGCTTCCTGCATGGAAGGTTGCAGCAGCAAGGTCAAAAACAGACTAGAAGTAACGATTTGAAGCCCATGAACTGACACTAGGGGCACACCTCCCAGTTTCTCTCATACGTCAATTGCTGGTGTTTGGTAAGCACAGGGGAAATGAAAAGCCATGATTCTGTGTGCTTTTTTATGCAGTATCATCTGTCACTCATCAAGTTTCTTCATTAAAGACCTTTAAAATAGAAGTAATCACAGTATGAACAGTAGTGGGTATCATTATGTGCCTGCATTATATATAATTGTGCAAGAAAAAAATGCAGGCTCTTCATCTCTACCAGCACATAACTCGTCCAGACACCTCATGAAGTCCACTGCCTTTGTCCCTCTCAGGCAAGTTTGCACAAGGTCTCCTTGAAAACTTCCACAAGGTCTCCTTGGGATCTCACAGACACAGCTTCTCCCTGCCTACACTGGAGAGTCTCTTATATCCTCTACCATATGAACATATATCCTCTTCAGCAGCAGATAACTCTTCTCTCTTTGACCTCTAGCATTATTAACTTAGTTTGCAGGAGGCAAAATATAATCAGGAAAATGTAAGAAAATCCTTCGTAAACAGCAAGAACGCTAATAGCCTTTGGAAGTACAATTCCTCATGAAAAAAAAAAAAAAAGATATTTAGTCTTTTCCATTACCTGCCATTTCTCCATGCATTTATTATAGTTATTTATTGCATTTTTTATTTTTACCTTTTTTCCAGATTGCCATCCCATTCTTCTAGTGGGCACTCTTTTATAGGCAAAAGATTACTCAGCATAATTAATAGTTTATCAATTTCATACTTGAGCTCCTCGGGAACTCTTGGGTGAATACCATCTGTTCCTGGCGATTTGATACTGCTCATTTTATTGAATGACTCTTAAAACTCTTCTACTCATACTCCAATTTGAAACAGTTCTTCCAATCCATCCCTTCATATGGCAAAATTTCTGGTGTGAGAATCTAACGTAAGTCCGTAAACATTGATCATAGGGATGAATTCTTTTTTTTTTTTTTCCTAAAAAGTCCTATCTTCTCTGTATGAATTTTTTATTTATTTATATATTTTACTTCTTGCTCATCTTGTAGTCCTACAAACTCTCTACCAGACCTCTTTATTCTTGTGCTGGGGAAAAAAAAGTTTTCATTCTTACAGTTCTGGCAATATGTTCTTCAAAATGATTTATTCTCCCTTTTGCCCTGCTGCATTACGCTTTTATATTTAACTGTTTCTTTTCTATTTCCCATTTTTGGAGGGTTTCATTCAGCTTCTGAAGGATATCCTTTCAGTTTAAAAAGTTGTGGGTTTTTTTGTGGGTTTTTTTTTTTTTTTTCACTTTTCTTGATTAACCACGTCAGGTTTGGTGTGGGGTGGTTTTTTTTTTGGACTTTCTAGTTTTTTTTTGATGGGTTAGTCCTTTCACGACAATCTGTACAGTTCACCCCCAACCACGATGTGAAAGGACAAAAAAAATCCCACATCTAAAATAATGTCTGCAGTCTGACACAGATACATATAAAAAGCCCCCAGTTTCAAACAGAACTCATAGACTGTGCAAAAATTCCCTGCTGAGCTTTTAAAACGATTCTCACACTTTCCTTACTATGGAAATCATCTTCCAAGGACCAAAATTAAACAGTAATAGGTTCCCTTTTTAGTTGTTTAGATATTTGATGGAGGTGCTGTTTCTATAAATACACATGGCAATTGCTTAAAATTGATTCCATTGCTTATTTAACAACTTTAATTTTCACTGAGTGCAGGGCTTAAAATGCTAGCACATGTCTTGTTTGCCTGGGTCAATTGTAAGAATAACTTCATCTGATATATTTGCTTCCTTTTTAGTTTAGCTTTCGCAGTGTGCATTGAAACCTGCCCTTGAAAGTGTGCATGGCACCCATTAATATCAATGGGAGCCATGTGTGTGCATTAAAGGACTAAATACTAAATTTACCCCCTAAGCACTTCCCCCCATAATGGCTGAGTGTCCTATTACAAAGTCATTCTTTAATTACCATTTTTAGCACAAACTTTTAATATATTCTAACTGATGATTGAATTAATTTTCTGAAGTAAGTGTCATTGCACAGTAATTAGAAATACCATTAGTATATTCATGCTCTTCCCACAGTCAAACTGCTTTACAAATATTTGTTTACTTTTCTCATATCAGTTTTTGAACTCAATGATGTAGATAGGTGAACATTTCCCAATTTCTCATTTTAGTACTTGCCTACAGCTAGTGCTCCAGAAGTATGGCAAAATGCATCACCGTACATTGCCTGTAACTTTTTCTTGATTGAACTTGGTTTTGCCTCTTTGTGTTTAACAGAGCTATGCCACAGCCACATCTGTGTTTTCGTTCTGAGTTGGATTTCTTCACAATCTTAGACACTGCTTGCAATTAAATGCATAGAACCTGCTGCTTTAATTGAGTTCAGTCCAATTTGTCACTTCAAACTTTGGAAAATTATATGTAAGGAAAGATTTACTTGCCAGTTTGATTCAGCTAAAGTTGATGGAAAACCTTTTGATCACTCAGCCATTAAACACATTTCAGAGTTGTGCCAAGCTAATTGCTTGAGCTTGCTTGAGTTTATTTGTATTTAAAACAATCTAAGTTGATATTTTCCAGAGCTGTGCAAGCCATTATCTTTTCGTGCACTTGTGTTTCCTTACTTAAGAGTTTTGGGTCTGATTCTGCCCTTACACATCCATTGGCATAGATCAAGAAAAACTCTGTTCTCTTTGGGAATACAAGGAGGAAATGATGCAGTAGCGGATGCCAACCCAGATTTGTATGTCCATCTGTTAAGTGGTGCAATCAGAAAGTGACAGAGCCACAGCAATGTTTATTCTTTGCAGAGCACCTGCTCCTGGTTATGACAATAAATCTAATGGTGCCTGAGCAGCTGAAGCACAGACGTGCCCTTTGGGATCCTGCTGGACGAGGGTGGAAGTGCCCAGTGGGAGAACAGCGGTAGATTATTAATATCAGGGACTCCAGCTTCAGAAGGTCACTGTTGCTGTCTTCTGAGTGACACTATATCGTTTTTATTTAGTGGTTCCTGAATCAAATCAGTAATAGGAATTGAAAATTAATCTTATTTCGATCTTATTATTTTAAGTGAAGGAAAAGACTATGATGAATCCAAAGTATTGATGCAGGGCATACAGTGCTCAACTTTAAGACACGATTACAGATTTTGCAATGCCAACTTAAGAATAATTTGTTGAAGAGCATAGAAAAATATTAACGTTATCAGGACAACTCCTCAAAGAAAGATAATCACAGAATGGTGGGGCATGGCACAGGGTGCACAGAGAGCTGGGGGTGCCCCATCCCCAGAGGTCCTCAAGCCAGGCTGGATGGGGCCCTAGGCAGCTTGAGCTCGTGGGAGGCAACCAGCCCACAGCAGAGGGGCTGGAATTGGGTGGTTTTTCCACCTTTCCAACCTAAGCCATTCCATGATTCTTTGTTTCTATGATTCTTTGATTCTATGGTTCTGTGAAAATAAAACTATAATAATTAAACTGGTCTGATCTTACAAACAGACCAGAGCTCCTGGGCATTACAGAAATGCATATGACTGTCTTCCAAGTTGAAACATGGAAGTGTGAGCTGGGTATGAAAGAGAAGGAGGTAGAGAGACCAGTCATTACTGTTCCACATGTGTCTCCTAGAAACATTGTGGAAAACATGTACTTGAAAATACAATTATGAGCCTAAACTTCAAGGATGATGGTCTAGTCTGCTTCTGATCTGGTGATGTACTTCAAAACATAAAAGAATCAGAACAATTGAATTGTCACTGAATTCCCTTAACACATTCACAGGAATGAAAAAAATCATTGCTCCAGTGGCAAGGACAATGGTGTAAGAAGTACAGGTCTATTTCTCTTTTTCCTAGTCAGATTTTTTTTATCAGATCATTTGATTTCTCTGTCATATAACCTTCATATTTGTAGGATGAGACAACTACCTTACTTTGGAGGTTTACTTGTTCATAGGGTATCAACAGGTCATGGAGATTTTCTCAGGTATCTTGATAATGCCTAAGGTGATTCAGAGTGGTCATGTAAGCATTTTTCACCTTGAAGTGCATTTCTTCTGTAAAACTGAGAGCAGCAATTCTGACTAGAGCTCTACAGTTCATGGGGCGAGATTGATGTCTCAACCTGCTACGCTTACTTATGGGGCTGTTTGCTCTCTAGTTTAAAATTGAGGCTCGTTGTTGTGTTGGTCCCCAGCTGATGTGAAAGCACATTGGTAGATGTATCAGATCTCACTAATTCAACCACTGAATTGGCTGTCCTCCCCACCAACCCTTAAAAAAAAGAGTATAAAGATATAATGTAGAGAGAAAGATAATTACTGGCAGTGACATCTTTGTAGTTCCCTTCTCCTCCCTTGATGAAGTATGAAGAAGTTTTGTTGGAACTGCAAACAATCTCACTTCAGCATAAATATTCTTCAGAGCAATGCCTTATGTTCAGAGTAGTGAAACAGGTCAGTCAGAGTGACACAGAAGTTTTAGTTTCAGTCGGAATTCTTTACATTTGTTAGAAAATTTACAATAGCTTTTATTTTCTGTGCAGACATCTTCTTTCATTTAAGGACATAAAATCACAAATAACAGAAGACTGAATCTTATATATTATTTCAAGCTGACATTTACACTGTGTTCTCATTAAGGTTCTCTTTGTATCATTTAATATATTTATATTTATAGTCATGATTTCCTGGACATAATCTCTTGAGCTACACATGACCTAGAGCATAGAACTTGTGAATTTGTGAGCATTTAACCATTAACATGAAGGTTGTCTACATTATCATAAGTGGAATAAAATATCCAAATCGAAACTCTAAAAGTAATCGTGTTTTGAACCCAGGGAAGCATCTGGTAAAATGTTCTTAACAATATTTGCATTTTAACTAAATATGCAAGTGTTTACTAGGGACAAGAGAAGGAAAATAAATTTCTGGCTGTATTCCAGACTGGCAATCAGCTCAAATTGGTGAAGATAAAACAAAAAAATATCTCAGTTGGAAAGATTTGCAAAAAAAACAGCATCTCCTACCATTCTTACCTTATTCTTCATATTTCAGATTATAAAATAGTGCTTTTCAACAGGATTTCTTGATGTCCTTTGCTTTTTTCTATTCTTCTTTGCCTTTTGTTTTCCCTTAAATAAAATGCATGTAAAAAAAAAAATAAATAAGAAGTTTATTTTACTACTGTCCAAGCGCAGTTACATGCACCTTTATGCTTAAACTAGCATTATTTTTCTTTAGATTTTCCTTATAGAGCTCCATTCTTTACTACCATGGTAAGCCTTATTTGGAGGGAAAGTCATATGTTCAGAACAGGTCTGGACAGTCCAGTGGTTACCACGTTGATGTGTCTGCACAATAATCCTATTCTTAGAACTCTATTTGTATCTTGCACTTAAGAATGTTAAAATGTGAAACTTGAACAAAATGATAGTTTGGAAAATATCAGCTGAGCTCTATGGAGTCTAAGCACTTGGTCAGAAGAAAGTTTACTGCGTGCTTTACTGGCACATCAGCCAAAGAACACTGTGTATGAGGAATTCCTCTTGCTGGAGGAACAGTTTCAGGGGAGATACAGGTTGGATGGTTCTGCCCTGAATGGGCAGCTCGGCACTGGAACAGCCTCCCCAGGAAAGTGGTCATGGCACTGACATTGTCAGAGTTCAGGAGACATCTGGAGAATGCTCTTAGACATAGGGTCTGATTTTTAGGTGGTCCTATGTGTAGTCAGGAGCTGGACTCAGTGATCCTTATGGGTCCCTTCCAACTCCAATTCTATGACTTTGGGCAGCAATATGTTCATTGTCTCCAGCAGGATATACTGCTTATGCTAAACAAGATAACAAAACCTGACACAGGACTCCGTTGTCACTGTCCATAGTTAGTGGAGGTGTTCCTCAACTTCTTAATTGATTCCTATTGGGTTTCTATGTTGAATTTGATGAACTACTATAAGTTCATTGTGTTTTGTGTACTAGGATATTCTTAATTGTGCGTTGGAGTGGAAGGAACAGTTGTTTGCTTGGTATTTTTGTAACTTTAATCATGCAATGATCCACTATAGCAAAGTGCTATCTTCAAGAATCATAGACATCTTTCTGTACAAAGAAAAAGAAAATACAAGGGGAGTGAGACAGGATGTCTGATATATAGAATAGTTCTCTTTTCTGGAAAATTAGCAGGTTTGTGTGTACATGCAATTGCGTGATAATTGCACACAGGAGTAGTGTTGGCTGGTTTAATGTAAGTCTCCTAGAATATATTATCTGCTTTTGTGCTTAGGAAAAAGGAAAAAATAAAAGCCGTTGTTGTATCCCGGAACTTGGCACTGGCAAACTGCCTGAATGACAAGCAGGAGACATGCTGTCTTATAACCAATTCCTGATGTCTTTGGTGAGTCTGGAATCCTGTCAGCTTTCCAGCATGTTTCTCTTTCTTGATGTCCTGGGATGGACTGCAGCATTAGCTGAGCTTGTGGTGATGTGGTTTCCTTACTTTTAGCCTGAGAGAAAGAAGGCAGCTCCCAACAAGGGTCTTCCTACCACTGGGAAAACTTCATGGCCACATCATTCTGTGTTCATGTCGGTAAATTTCTTGTGCAGTTTAAACCTTGTACAGAATTGAGGTCATCCTATATAAGCTCCCCTGGGTGGACAGTAGGATGTCCTGGTAGGACAGCAGGTGGACATTATTGCAACCAGTGAATATATAGATGAAAACTTTGGTCTTCCAAAAATATCTTCCTTCTTTCTGATGGAAAAGAAATTTTAGTGATTTTGAGATAAGTTTTTCTTGGGGTTTCTAAGACACAGAGGACAACTGCAACACTATAAAGAGATGTCAAGATAAAAGTCTTTCAAAATAAAACTAGTCACAAATCCTACAGATCAGTGTACAGATAAGGAAAATCCTTACTACCTCACACTATTATCTTTGCATCAATAATCCACAATAGAGCAGGTAACCCAAGATCTCTGTAACCCATGCAGGCCTGTCTGCTGAAAATTCTCTGTATGCTAAAGTTACAGTATGAATAAAAGACCTAAAAGCATAGGAGTTTTAGAAAAACACTTGTATGTATATAAGACAGAGACAAGAATGTCTAATTCCACAGAATAATTAAAGATTCAAAGTTATATCACGATCCATCAAGAATGGCAGGAATAAAGACATAAAGTAGCATCTGTGAATTTTTGTAGCCACCCTAAAACTTAGGTGAACCTAGCCAGTTAATTCATATTTTAAGATTTCTATATAGAAGTGCTTCCCAAAACAGCGTCATTTAGATTTTCCATTTAGTTTCCTCAGAGGGGAGGTTGATGGCATATATTTACTTCCCAAATTATTCTTTTCCATAAGAAGGCCATGGGCATTCTGAGTGTACGATGGGAATTGTGTAATGGGAGCTCTGTGGGCTGCAAAGAACCTCTAAACAAATTAGACCTTTTTAAAAATCAAACAAACAAAGAAAACCAAAGAAACAAAAAACATTAGCCTCATTAATTTCATAGCATTATTGAAATAACTGACAGTAGCAAAGGGACCAGCACTGATGAAGTATTGCTCTGATAAAGAGATTAAAAAGCACGATGCAGAGACCTGGAAACTGAATTTATCACTTTCATCTTTGCAGTAGGAAGTGTGAAGCTGCTGCTCTCTTTGCACTTGTGGCTAATTACTATAGGCCTTAATTGAGGTTATGAAGAATGATGAAAAACATGCCCAAGAGGAGAGCCTGGGCTGCAGAAAAGAGGGGATGAATAGATAGACAGTGACAGACAGATAGATAGATGGATAGCCAGATAGATAGTCCCATACTATCCATCCCTTCAGAAGCTGTCTGAAGAATAGATTGTCTGTTTGAGAGCCAGTCCGTAGGAAAATACAAGATGATGGGAAGTCCTAAGATTCCTACTCCTCTGAAGAGAGCATTTCTGAAGACAATTTTGTATCATCACTCAGCCCTTGCAGCCCAACTACACGAAAAAATCACATTCAATGAACCATACTGCTACATACTAAGGCCACACATCCTAAGAGCACACACAGACTTCCTGAACTGGAAAATTTCATAGAATCATAGTTTGTTGGACTGCACTATTAAAGGTCATACAGTCCAACTCCTCCACAATGAACAGGGATACCTACAGCTCTATCAAGTGCTCAGAGCCCATCCATCCTGACCTTGAGTGTCTCCAGGGATGGGGACACCCAGCATCTCTCTGGGCAACCTCTGCCAGTTTTTCACCACCCTTACTGTAAAAAACTTTCGACTTATGCCCAGTCTAAAATTCCTGTCTTTTCATTTGAAACCATTTACCCTTCTCCTATCACAACAGAATATAATAACAGTCTATCCTCTTTCATACAACCCCCATTAGATACTGCAAGGCTGCTGTCAGGACTCCCTGGAGCCTTTTCCAGTGTTCCATCCCTTGAATCATTTTGTGGCCCTCTGGATGTATTCTGATATGTCTATGTCTCTATGAGGTATTCCTGCCTGCCTTACATGGTCTTCTGGAACTACAGAAGCACAAGAATTTGAGTGTTTTTGAATATCTTTATGCAGTTCCTGTCTTGTTGCAGTTGTCATGAATAAAAGTAAGGCTGGGAATATTTGAGAAAGGTTGCACTATTACACAAAATTCACTTGAGTTTTACCAAAACACCATTTGGCCCATTACTAGTGATAGATGACAGATGCCAAGGGAATAGCAAACAATCAAGGCGAGGATTTAGCTGTTCTTCCATCCAGCGGTAATCTATAGGAAATACCTGAGCCAGAAGCTATTTCTGTAACTCTAGTAGTGCTTAAGATTCCCTTTGCCCTCAGTAGAAATAATGAGGCCTTTCTAAGGTCTAATTATCTCACCATAAGGTAGCTATTTGAAACCAGACAAATGAATCATTTCTTAGAAGGACTTTCTTTCTTGGGACTGTAGGGAGCAGAGGATAAAAACTAGCTCACATGCAAGCAACCTGCAAAGAAGAGTAAGGTAAGATGAATGGGCTTGAGTGCACCCTCAGCAAGTTTGCCAGTGACACCAAGCTGAGTGGTGCAGCTGACACATTAGAAGGCAGGGATCCAATCCAGAGGGATCTCAACAAACTTGAAAGGTGGGCTTTTGTGAACCTAATGAAGTTAAAACATAGCGAAGTATGAGGTTTTGCACTTGTGTCAGAGTAATCCCAGATACATATGCAGACTGGGAGATGAACTTCTTCAGAGTAGCCCTGCGGAAAAGGACCTGGAGGTCCTTGTCGGTGAAAAGCTAAACATGAGCCAGCAGTCCTCTTGCATCTTGGAAGGCCAATAGTATTCTGGGCTCCACTGGAAGAGGAGTCCAGTACAAGATCCAGAGGCTGGTGGCCCTGCCTGTGGCAGGGAGGCTGGAATTTGATGATCCTTGGGGTCTCTTCCAACCCATGCCATTCTATGAATCTATGATTCTGAGTCCTACAGACACAGGCGGTCAGTAGGGAAGAGGCAAGCTTCCTTCTATGATGCTAAGATTCTGAGACTCTTGATATCTGTGACATTTATATCGCGTTCGAATTTGCAGTACAATAATAGCCAGTGGTGTCCCTACACATGTGCATACTCAAGGAGTGTTTTAAAGACATCCTTGCCCAGAGCACGTTGGAGGAATACTGATAAAAATAGGTGTAAACTACCTAAGAAATATATATCAGATATCTCTTTCTGTAAAGTAGGTGGAGAAAAAGTAGCAGATTGACAGAGTACCCAGGGAAGAGTACATAACTGTTTGATTCCTTGAACTTTCAGGGGGGCATGGTGGAGTTGTGTGTTTCATAATTCATCTAAGAATTTGTCTGCAGTCAAGGCAGAGAGGAGATCACACATCTTCAAACTCTTCTGTTCCATTAGTAGTTCCTCTGATCAGCACTAGTTTCCCTGCGCTGCCACACTCCCTCTTTCTGTATACTTCATGTGATTTAAAGAGTGAAATTTCCTGCTTCCTTAGCTCTGAGCTGCAGGGGGGCTCACTTCCCAGCCAAAAGATGCACGGTATGGGAGTATGCCTTGCCAATCTTTTCCTTTTGAATGGGTCTTGGAAACTAATGTGAATTTAGCAGATTTTTCAGCAGGATCTTATAGGATCTGCTGTCTGGTGAGTTTTGTGCTTGTGTGATTTGAAAATAAATATTTGGAGCCAGGTTGCTTGCTGTAGAAAAGATGTTGATATACAGGAGGAAAAAAGAGCAATTATTTTAAAGTTTACTTTCTCTCCTGTGACTAATTCACCCAATTATAAGCTGATGACTGTTTGCTTGGTTGGGGAAATGGGGCAATGAAAGGTTTCCTGCAGGCACAAAGCAAAACTTGCACTTATTTCAGATATAGGAAAACAAGGGGGGGAAAAAAAAAAAAAAAAAAAAAAGCAATTGCAGACTGTTCTGCCAGTAAAGTCTCACCAGAGAGAAGCTCAGAGAGAATGGCATTGCTGTCCTCCAGACATCTCACTTGTGTAATGAGCTTGAAAAGTTTTAAACTACCCCCTTAATGTGTACGTGGTGAATTCCTTGATCCCCAACACACATATGAAGTTGCAATACAAGAAAAATATAATAATAATACAAATATCTGCATTCTTGTCAGGCAGCATAAGTGAGGTTCAAGTCAGTGATGTGAGACTTCTGTCTGCCTTCAGCTTCGATTAACGAAGCAGGACTAACTCAGTTAGTCCAGAGGCAAATGCCACACTGGGGTGTGCGAATAGGTTGAGTGGCTTGAGTTGAAAACTTGTTCATATTTTCTTCTCTTTGTTCAAACCTGAAAATACAGAACCATCAGAAAAGGAAAAGAAAAGAAAAAAAAAAAAAATCAAAAGAGTGCTTCTATGGCATTTTTAAATTTTAAAGTCTTGGCCTGTTTTCAAGTGAATGCAAGACAATAACTTAAGCCAATGCAGAGCTGAGTAGAGGAAGGACCAAATGTGAAGAGGTTGAGGAACACTGAGCTCTCTCACCATGATTTCAGCCTCCACCTTTGCTCTCTCCTGCGGCTTTTCACGTTGTAGAGACTTACAGGTCACTCTGAAGTTTGTCTCCAGTCTATTCACCTCTGTAAAAGTCATGTGTACAGAATTAAACTCCCCTAGTTCATTAAAGCACACCAAGGTGAAGGTAGCTGTAATTGTACGTAATTCACTTTTTGTTTCCCTGTTCTTTAATAGTTTCCCTGTTCTTTAATAGTTGATATTATGGATATTGTTTCCACGATCTGCAGTAATGAGGCCTGAACTCTCATTTTCTTTTTTTAAAAAAGAAATAAAATATAGAAATACAGGGGAGGGTATAAGAATGCAGCTGCTAGACAGCTGGTAAAACCAATACCAAAACCATTCCACTTTCCAGTGGACATAGGCAGGTTTCTTCTCTGCAGACTGGACCCAAGTTGATCCTGATGATGCATCATAAAAATGGGTAGATTAAGTGCATAATTTTTCCTCTTATTAACCATTCTGAAGTCATTTAAAATCTACTACAAAAGCCTCACTGTTTTAAAAACAAAAGAAAACAAAACAAAACAAAACACCATTGAGTTTGTGCAACAAAGAAATAAGAATAAAAAAGATTGTGAAGGATGACAGCCTGTTATTGTGTCACTATTTCAGGGTCCATCTAGAGCAGCCCTAGTGAAATTGTACGAAGCACAGTATCTTAATTAGCTGCAAGTGCAAGCACCTGAGCATGCCTGCACCCAGTGTAAGCATTAATGCCCTGTCTCTTTTAACTCATCCAGTACAGCTATCACAGGGTACCTGTTTCAGAGAAATAGAAGTTGTGGGGGACAGAATCATAGAATCATAGAATCATTAAGGTTAGAAAAGACCACTAAGATTCCCAAGTCCACCCATCAACCCATCCCCACCATGCCCCTAACCATGTCTCTCAGTGCCTCATCTCCATGGTCCTTGATCACCTCCAGGGACAGTGACTCCACCACCTCACTGGGAAGCCTGTGCCAATGCATTATCACTCTTTCAGAGAAGAATATTTTCCTAATATCCAACCTGAATCTCCCCTGATGCAACTTAAGGACCATCACCTCTCATCCTATCTCTGTTACCTGAGAGAAGAGGCCGACCCCCACCTTGCACAGCTTCCATTTAGGGAGTTGTAGAGATCATGTTCCTCTGAGCACAGTGACTTGGCCAATTTAGACAGCTTGGTTTCTTCCTGATCCTTCTCAAGGTCTTTTCAGTGTAAACAAGATCGTTAAACATTTAATCTGACATTTATTACCTTTAAATATTCATAAGTGACTGAATATTAAGGAAACACCTACTGCAGAATTCAAACCTGACCAAAACTCTCATTGTGTGCGCATGAAAACTGAGGTATGAGCACCAGAAGAGTTGTGGTATGTATTGTGCAAAGTCCTTTTGCGTCTAAAGAAATGAACTTCTCTTCCAGAAGAGCTGAAGGCACAGCTGGAGTTCCATCCTTTCCCAACAAGACTGTCTTCTCGCATCTAGAAGAGATCTCTCTGACCAAAGTATTCATCTAAAGACTACCAAAACCACGACTTAATTTGTTAGACTGGTGGATTTCCAACACACAGAGGCCTCTTGGTTAGCACAGAACCTAAAACACAAAATAGCCTGCAATCTAGGCATAGAAAGCTACGTATAGACGGGAGCAGCCTTAAGGCCACTCCAGTTTATGCTGGCAGCCAAACTCATTGCTGGAGTAGAAATGTGGCATGAAGACTACTTTGCCTTCAACACTCCCTCAAGCTAGATATGCCAAATGCCATGAAGAAATCAGGATAGAATCAAGGTCTTACTGTTAGAAGTATCTCTCTGGCCTTATTGTAATAATATTTTCCTTTTACTAGTAATTCATTATTGTATTTTCACTCTTTTAGTACTCTTATATCTCCACTAAAGAGGTTGTTTCTCTTTGTCATAAGGTCACTCATATGCCCAATAACCTTTTCATCAAATAAACAACAAAAATAGGTAGCTAATGCAGAAAGCTATATTTCCACTGGATTAAAAAAAAATAAGAAGATGAGCTGGAGACTGTTCAAATGAGAGGAGTGGTGTTCTGTAGAGTAGGAAATGCAGATTCTTAGCAATGGGGAAGAGATTCGATCCACACATGAATGGACTTGTAAACTGAAAATGATTATTCCTGAAAACTGAATGCAGCAACAACAGAAATCCAAAAATATCCCACTTGAAGAGTCGGTTGCTATAATCAGATTACAAGATTCTCTGAAAGATATTAAAACCTTTTCAGAGAAGCACTTCTGCAAACAAAGCTCTGTAGAATCCTGGTAAGGAGGACCTTACAGGCAGCTCTTTTGTTTTAGCACATAATTATATGCAATTTGTCTAAATATTTTGTTAATTGTTTAAGATCTTAACATATTGCAGTGTGGGGTTTTTTTTTGTTTTGTTTTGTTTTGTTTTGTTTTTCCCAATACATTTCCATTTACTTTTTAAGTAAGACAGAAAGTGTCATGTCTGTGTTCTTCTTTTAAGTACACTCTTTTGTACATGATAACTTGATTCCCTTCACATAAAACACCTCAAATTACAAAGTGTGTGCATTCTTCAGGAAACTTATACACCTCCACATGCAGAGTATATCAGATAAAATTGCTTAAAAAGAATCCTTTAATTTTTCCTGAGCAATGACAGATAATTTTATTTTATTATTTTAAGGGGAAAAAGATACTCCCAGGAGACATTTTGATAAGAGCCTTAACTTGATTACATTTTATATCCTGTGTCCTGTTCGGCTGATAAGCTCCCAATCTCCATCCTTTCACATTGTTTTTATCTTCCTTTTTACTGAAGCTATCTACTCAATGTCATCATTTCAGTTGCCGGCATGAAGGTGGCAGTGGAGGCAGAGAGAGGAAACATGAGAGTGGCACAGTCAAGAACCAAGTTAGAGATTAAGGGTCAGTCTGCCCACAGAGATAACTGTTCCACTCTCAGGAATTAAACTTGTTAATCTGTGGAATGCTGTACATCTTTCATTAATCATATAAGCTATAACAGAGTCTTTGATCTAAATGCAGCATAGCCAGAAACCTCCTGCTTCTCTTGGCTCTGATCTATGAAATGTGAGTTGTTGGGAGAAATGTCCCCCTCCTCCCTTCTTTTAAACCTGTCTCCTTACCCTTTATTACTCAATTTACAGAGAAATTGGTTGGTTTTGTGCCTGTCATTGCTCTGAAACTTCAGCATTCCATGTTTAGTGTGTGACCCTTGGCCAACACTCTCTACCATTGTCAGCAGAAAGGTGATTGTAGAATCATAGAACCATAGAATGACTTGGACTGGAAGAAACCTTAAAGCCAACCCATCCACTTCTAACATCCTGCCATAAGCTGATTGCCAACCACCAGCTCAGTCTGCCTGTGGCTCCATCCAGCCTTCTATGATTCTATGATTCTATGTTTCTATGATTCTATTGAAGCTGTTGATTAATTGGTGTCTGTTTTCTACTGATCTCTGCTGAATGTCCTCTGAGATGTTTCACCCAGAGATGTGGTGGATGCCTCGCCCCCAGAGATTTTCAGGGCCAGGCTGGATCGGGCTCTGGGCAACCTGATCTAGCTGTGGATGTCCCTGTTCATTGCAGGGGGAGTTGGACCAGATGACCTTAAAAGGTCTCTTGCAACTCTAAGGGTTCTATGATTCTATGATTCTATGTATGTTTGGACACCTTCAGCTCAGCTCTGCCTGGTATATTTAAAAGAGTCTTGTCCTGCAGTATGCTTTGAAGTAGGCAGTGACTAACTTCACTGGTGTTAAAGGGTGCTGAGACATTAAGAATAACCACGTTGTAGGACTACCTTATTCATATCATCAAGCTGGTTTGTTTTCTAATGTGAGAAGAAAAAAAATATGGTGATTGGCTATGAGGTCGTGTTGATCAATCTCGTGTAGATTTGTACAACATTTAGCATGGCTTCCCTTAAGCACGATTCAAATGTTGGTATTAAATCACAGGATCTTGAACACCTCTGACATAAAGTCATTATGAATCAGATGAGGTTTATTGACAGAACAAAAGCACAGTTAAATAAGGTAGTTAGTAAAGGAAGGGAAAGGGAAAGGGAAAAGGAAAGGGAAGGGCAAAGGAAAGGGAAAGGAAAAGGGAAAAAGAACTTAATCATGTGTAGACCTATGTCACAGAATCCTGGCAATTAGCATCTCTGTAGGGCTCCATTTATTTCTGTGGGACCCTGTACTTCAGTTCAGTGATTGCACAACAGATTCCAGGCCCAAAGTTGATTCTTCTTTCTTGAAAGTGCAGTTCACAATGCAGATAGGAGGAGGATGGTGTCAACAGCAAGGAGTAATAGTGACAGGCTTTACTTAAGGGCAAGGAAGAGTAGATTGTGACACATGTAGGCCCCTCCACACATGCTTGTGCACTGTCTGCCATCTTCCTGGAACTACTTCCTCAGACATGATCCAGCCAATCCCTCGCAGTGAGTCTTTCCCTTTTTTTTCCAACTGTATTCCAGGAAACAGAGGCAACCTCCCCAGTTTGAGAATGGAAGCATCTATAACTTTAGCACAAATGTTTTGAGTAAATTGACACTGTCACCTCTGGGTTAGAGATGTCCCATGAAACATTACTTGAATATGGCTAACTGAGAAGAAGAGTGACTATAATTTGCCCATACACATTTAATTAGCAGAGAATTAAATCCTCTGCTGTATTCCAAACTGTCCATTTGACTGTGAGTAATTCTTACTGCTGATTTTCTCTCCACTTTCTGCCTTATAGATAGATGTTCCATTCCTCTAAAAAGAATGAATCTTGATATTTAATTTTATACATTGAACTATTTACTTTAAAGATTCACCTCTTTGATCATATTCAATAGCTTTAATAAATAGAGGCTCTTGCTAGAACAGCAATTCACAGAAAATATATATGTGTAGTCCCTTACATTTTCAAGTAATACAATCGATATTAATTGTTGCACTGTAAAGTAAGATTAATTCTTCAGTATGAATGGGATGGAATATGAGTTTCATTAAATCTTCTCTATTTCAGTGCAATACAACAAAAGCCAAGTTAAACTGCAGCTCTGAGAATTTCTGCAGATGGTACAAATGGAATATATAAGGACTCAGTGAAAAAAAAAAAAAAAAGTCATTTTTCAGAAGTGTCAAAACAAAATTCAACGTATTTAGAATGCCCTTGAAGAATGACAGAGAGAGGGAAAGTATAATCTAGTGGTCCATGATAGAGACAGAGTTCAGACCACTTGGCTCTGCCACTGTTTTCACTGAATAACTTCTGGCCAAGCTATTTAGTTTCACCATGACTCAATTTCCCAGTTGTAAAACAAGGAATAGTTGTGTGTCTACAGCACCCAGCTGTTGTGAAGATCATTTCTGCAAAATGCTTGGATAAACGCAGTTGTGTAAGAGTCCTATGAGGTTGGCAGAGAGCTTTTCGCAGTTTGCCTGAATCAAGGAGAGACAAGATGATATGAAGAGCAGAGGTGTTAAACATCCTTCCTGAGGGCTGATTCCATTCTGCTTCATATGTTTATGGCACATTCAGATTTGGAATGTTATTTGTTGGGTGTGTTTTTTTTTTCACATCTCTATCTGAAGTGTATTCCTTAGTTTGGTAGAAAAGTTTTCCAAATGTACTGAGCCACTGATTCAGTGTTTATTTTCTTGAGTCAACGGCCTAAAACCATGTCCTTGGAATATGCATATTTCTCACCTCTGTTTTCTTTGGAATGCTGTGTTAGAGTCTAAGACTTTCTCATGTTATAATTTCCCATAAAATTACTGATCACTTTGTGAGATAAAGGGAGAGGCCAAGATGAAAAATCAGGAAATAGTATAACAGAAAAATAGAAGGATTAAAAGAAAATGGAGAGGGATGAATAAAGGGAAGGAGAAAAACAGTACCAAAACCAAAACAAAACAAAAACAAACAAACAAACAAAAAAAAGCAGACAAAAAAAAAGAGTAAAAAAGCTGTTAATTGTGAGGTGAAACTATTTTCAAAAATTGGAGTAACTGATAAGAAATGTTTGATGTTTATTTGGTTAATGTTTCCTTGATCCGTTTATTTGGTTAATGTTTCCTTGATCCTTGTGCAAGCTTTTCATTGGCGACAGGGAATGACTGATCCTCTGCACGTGCATGGTTAGCCTTAATGCTGTGTCATTCTTGTTCACGGGACTTCAGTGTAGAAATATATTCAGCATTCTTTATCAGTTTTAAATGCTGACAAAGGATAACAAGTTCCGCGATTCAGTTAAATGTACTGAATGCCACTCCTGTTTCCATTTTTTGATGGAGTAAACTCTTCCTGATTAAAATAATATTTTGAATGCTATGACTGAAAAATAACTTCCACTGTGTACATTTTGGAATGATGACAAAGCCACCAGCCCAGATTTAGCTCAGAAGTACCCACAGACTGTTGAAATGCATCTGAATATATTAATCTAGCCCTTATATTTATAACATCTTGCTATCTTTTCTCCATATCTACATATCCAAGAAAACCATATCAAATAATTCATATTTTGTAGCAGAGTATGAGCATCTTTTACAACAATTTTCATTCTGAAAAAAAAAAAAAAAATACAGCAAAAGCCTAGTTTTTATGCTGCTTGAGTTTTCCCAGCTTGCCCTTTTTGCCTCCCACCTAGTTTACTGTCGTGTCACTTTCAGCTTCATGAAGCAGTAGAGCTCGGTAGTCTGCTCATGGAAATGACAGCGAGCACTAAATCCAGTGCTCTTTCTCCAGCAGAATCCTTGTTAAACACTGGGCAATTCACTCAACTTCTCTTTCACCATGTTATAGTATGTTGGATAATCAGAAGTGAAGCCTAGAGGATTACACCCAGCAAGAATTCAGGCACCTAATACCTATCTTACATTGGATTTTAGTGCTGACATCCTTGTGAACAATCCAGGAATCAAATCAAATGTCAAGCTGCCTACGTTGCACAAAGGAGGGTGGCACAGGGAAACTTGATGCAGGAAACTGCACTAAATTTGAGATTTCTCTAGCTATACACAGCACTGTGCAACTCCTGCAGTAATAAGAAGACCATTTAACATAGAGTTTACTGCCAGAAATACATAAATGAGGCTCATAAAAACAGAATAGGAGCAGGAGATAAGGGCTTCTTTCTCCTACCAGGAATTCTTGGCACTGAATGACAATGAGACCCTTCTTGCTTTGACCATCCAAATCTTGCTGTCTTCCTACCTGTAGTCCTACCTTACGCAGGCCCATATAGTAAATATTCAGCAGCCTTATACATACTTTGGGCACTCTGACATAGTCTAAGATCTATGAATTGAACTTTCCACAAGCTGTGAGGGTAATTAGATCCAAGTTTCCCACATGCTGAACCCGACTGAAGCTGGAAATCACCTTTATTCTCTCATTTGTCCACAGTCAAAGAAATAACTGTGATGTCCCCTCCCAGGTTGCATTCAAGGCCAAGTTGGATAGGGCTGTGAGCAACCTGGTCTAGAGTGAGGTGTCCCTGCCTAAAGCAGTAGGGCTGGAAATAGATGGTCCTAAAGGTCCCTTCCAACCCTAACCATTCCATGATTCTATGATTCTGTGATTCTGTGATTCCATGTTAAAGTGCTGGAGGCAGTTTTGGCACCAACTCTGTCTCATGCTGGCTCAGGCCAGCAGTGACATGCCTAAAGGAAGCAGGATTTGAGATCTTCCATCAGGCTTTCTTTTTGGCTCATGCAAGCCTCTTTTGGCTCAAAGTTATGCATTGTGATATTACAAGCTAAACTCTGCCTGGCATTGTATGAGATTTATTTGCTGTAATACTTCTAAGATAGAAGTTCAGAAAATTCCACTAGAAGCAAACAGACACAGTTTGACACAAATGGCACAGTTATTTGTTAATTCTTCCTAGGAAAATACGTTATTAGTGGTACTTGGACTCTAATGCTTCTTCTCACACTGATTACTTTTTCACTTCAGTCCCAGCAGTCAATGTGTACTGAAAAGAAACACAAAACCAGAAGAGTCTTGATGGAAAAAAAGAGTACATTTGAAAGGAAAGAAAAAAGTGGAGTCAGAAGCTGATACTTCCATGCTTTGGACACACTCCAGAATTATTACTGGAATGAGAATGGGTCATTTCCATTAAGCCTACTGACAATGGAGCTACAGAAGTGCCTTACTAAATATTTTTATGTGTCGTATGGAGACTGAGCAAACACAAAACCAAAGCAGCAACCCAGGAGGTCATCTTAGAAAAATCCAGTGGTTAAGAAAATTATTACCAGGAATGAAATACTGACATTACATTGATCTTGAAAGTTGGATCAGAAAGGGAGATAGATAGGATATGTGCTTCTCATTTATTGAACGTATAAGAAGGGATTACCATTGTGACCTATAACTGAATATAGTCTTGTCCTCTAAAGTAAATGTGCAGGCTCATGGAAGTTAAACTGAAAAGACAACAGGCTTTTTATTACTTGAATTAGTGAAGAGTCTTCATGATACTGCATATAAAGTCACACATGGCAAAGATTTATCCCAATCTTAAAGCTTCTTTCTGGATGGAATGTGCAGCATTAAGTAAGGGCAGCAAGGAATCTTCTGAGGCAGTGTCTACAAAATTAATTTGAAGATTGGTGTTGCTTATGACAGCAAGTTATGTCTTCTCAGAAGTGTTTTTGGTATATGGTCCTACTTTACCCCACTTGCCCTCACTTCTTCACATGGATTTGATTCCATGCGAGATACCAAACTTTTTGTTGATTTTATGGTAACTGAAAATATTTCCTTTTGCTGCTTGTTTTGAGAGTATTCTTTTCAACTATTTAGAAAGAATCACATCTTAATTAAGTCAGGATACAGCCGTCTGTAAAATAAATGATTTTAAAACATTGACACATCACAAATATAACCAAAGTACTAATATGTTTGCCTGGAGTTATTCCAGGTATCTATAGACAGTACTTGGTATTAGGAACCACATTTTTAAAACAACTAATTATTCTGAGCACCAGGATCAAAATGCTTTACAAGTACCACTGTGTTTTATCAGGACCAGAGAAAAGTTCTGAAAATAGCTCTGGTTCCATGTCTGACTCCTGAAATTGATCCATACGAGTTCATTGGTGTCTTGAAAATGTAACCTCGAGTAATGCTGTCTTACTTTTAAAGATCAAGTGATCAAGATTTTATCATTTGTTGTGATGCATCCTTTTTAAGACAGGTAGGGTGTATCAAGGATAAAGGTAAACCATTTCGTGCTCCTCAAAACATTGCAGGATGTAATTAAGCTGAAATCAGCCACTGGTTCACTGAAACATAGGAAGACATTCAGCCTCAGGGAATTTTTTTTCCCTGCTTGTAGCCACGTGAAATTTAAGTATCTTATCTAGTCAGAGGAGATAGATAGAAAAAGAAATGTAGCTCCACAGGATGGTATCTAAGGTGGTCTGAGTAGCTGTCTGCAAGTAGTTATCTCTCTACATTGGCCAGTTTGAATTAGATGATTTCACTGATATGTATTTTGAAAAAAATAAAAAATAAATTAAAAAAATGGGGATAGTTGTTTTGAGATGCTGCTGGGAAAGTATCAGAAGTTACCAGGGATAAGATTTTCTTCCCCTAACTTCAGATATCTGCTGTTTTGGTGACTATATGTAAGCTGGTTGACTGGATTTCCTCCAGAAAGCATAAAGAAAAATGAGATAAGATACATTTAAGTTATTCCAAAGGTTTGTTTTAAGACAAAGTGATTCTCCTTCAGTAGGCGTATTTACTCCCTGTGAAGCCTGAGCAATACGAAAGAACCCCAGACTGTCATTAAGTCATCTGCACATCACAGAAATTTGCATTTGGGCAAATATTCCTCCTTCACTACCAGATCTATATTCTTAAGAAAACAGATTACAGTAGATTCCCTACCTTCTCATGCAGAAGTTAAATCACTTGTGAGCTGTGCTTGTTTCGTAGGACAATAAGCCTGTTATCCTTTGTATTAAGTGCTTGATAGTGTAATTTTTAAATTCATGCCATTTATTCAATAGATTGCAAAATATCCTCATAGGGTTTGCTACAACCTGTTTATTGTCTATATTGAAGCGTATATAGGTACACAATAGTCAAGATACGGGTTCACTTCTGATTTAACATACAAATGCTGTGAATTCTACAATCTCAATCTTATAAAATGTTTAGGAGATTTCTACCAGTGAGAAATATTCCTAATTATTGCCCGTAGCCAGTGTCTCAGATATTTATTTACTGCTTTCATGCTACTAAGGGTGAAAAAGTCCAGATACAGTATCTGTTGTAGGAGATACTAAATATGGAATGAGGAAACAAAGTTGGTTTCGTTTCTATTAAAAAGAAAATATTTTTCTTACTGTTCTCAGGTTCCAGAAGCAAACCAAAAATGTAGAAGATTTATATAGAGACAGCTCTAGTGATCTACTTGACAAGGCAGCCACTTAAACCAGGGCATTCTCTATCACCAGCATAGCAACGGTGGGAAAACATAGGAATGCTTCTGGGATGAGCTGTGTTTTTTGCATAGTCTATAGAAAACCACTTTGGGGTCAGGCTCTGGCTAGCTTGCCCTAACCATTATTGAGGTCAACGAGGCCACGACTTCACCTTCTTCACCTCTTTCCACATCTTTGCAAGTGGAGGGCTGTTAATGAATGCATTAAT
Source organism: Alectoris magna (assembly GCA_030625065.1). NCBI lineage: Eukaryota > Metazoa > Chordata > Aves > Galliformes > Phasianidae > Alectoris > Alectoris magna. Next base: position 4,712,964 of record CM060560.1, on the reverse strand, counting down.
TTATGTTTGCTTAGGGTTTTGGCAAGGCAGTGTACCGCCAAAGCACTCATTAACAGTGGCAAACACTGGAGTTTCTGTCCCAACTCCAGGCCATGGGAAGCTCAGATTTCCATTTTCCACTCTCCACTCTCAGTGTTTGTCCCTCAACTCTGTGCCATCCCTCGGGTCATCTGAGTTGACCAACAACTGCACATCCATCTAATAAAATTCTCCTGTGGCAGGTATTAATCAAAATCCTCCTGCCACCTTAAATACATTATAATCTGGTTTTGCTTTTTATTGTATAGTCAAAGGGAGGGAAAAAATTAAAAGGAAAAACAAACTGCTTGTTAAGGAAGCGCAAGGAAATCAAATTCTCCAGCGGACCATAATTAAAGGAGTAAAACATATTTCTATATGAAACGCAAGTTTAAATAATAGACTTTGGTGTAACTAGAAGCCTCCGCAGCCCCTGTGCTGTACTCCTGGTTTGAAGGAGGTGCTCAGGAATCATCGCTAGTGGGAGCTGCATGGCATGCTGGCATTTCCCCTAAAGTTTGTTGATACCAGGTGGTCTCATGAGGCATTTGAGCGAAAAGTACTGGGGTAGAGACAACACAGTAACACAGAAAGAGGGGGAGAGAGAGCACACCAAGCTCTAGGGAGTATATAAATATATTATAAAGGCCTACAACACTCAATAATTAATCCTGAGCAAGAAGTCTCTCTCAGTTTTTCTCTTTCTTTTTTTTTTTTTTTCACTACAGAAAGAACAACAAAACAAAGGCTTCACCCTCTAAACTCAGACACTAAAGCAAAGAATAATTTAATTTAACCCTTGATATTAATTAAGTTATTTTGCCTGCTGTTGATTTTCTTTATTATCAAACTGCTCCTCCTTTGCTCCTGCAAATATTTACTTTTATATTTTTTTTTAACCCAGGACAGGAGACTGATTTGTCTCTTGCTTTCTGCTTTCAATCACCGTGTGCTGAGCAGGATTTAGTCAGAACTTCTGGAGCAAGCCCAAATGTCTCTTGTCTTTGTTTCCTCACACAGTTTAACCAGTGGCTCTTGCTTTCTGCAGAGCCATGCTGCAGGTGATGCCTGCATCAGCCTTTTCTCCTGATGAGCAGTCCGGGGTATCTTATTTTCTATTCTTCGTCTTGGGCTCTGTCCACTTAATTTAGCTGCTAGGTGATAAGGCTGTAGGATGTATCTTAATGTAGCCCCAAGCCAGATATAGACGAGCCAATGCGCTTATGTGACGCTGGAAGATTTGTGCTGTGCAGACACCAACTGTGATGCAGCAGAGAGATAGCAGTATGTGCATGAATGCTTCCCTGGGCTGGCGCTGGCTCATCTTTTGCTGGTCTGTGCTGGCTAGCAGGAGACACTCAGGAATTGTATTGGTGTCAGGGATTTGTCTTTTGTGCCAAAAATGCGGTCCCACTGCTTGGGCCTCCAAATTTTCCTCCTACATTGTTTCTCAAGTACCGCAGCGCATACACATGCATCTGCAGGGAGAGTTGCTGACAGTTTAATCAAGGCTACAGATAATGGAACAGCTCTGCTGACTGTCAGAGTTTCCCTCTGAAAGTGAATGTTTCTTAATATTGACAATGTTGATCGCAGCCTTTATACCAGAAAAAGATGCCCAGAATTAGGTCTCACTTTTGTTGGACAATGAGGATAAAATGCAGCCCTTGACACACACACAAAAAAAAAAAAAAGGGTATTTGCTGGTTGAATAAATAAATGGCAGAAAAGACCAGGGGAATTCCTGCAGAAGTGAGCAGAAAGAGGGAAGTTTTTAAATGTCATGTTGGATTTACAGAGTTGGCACCCTCATTTTTGTTAAGTCATTGCTGAATCTGCCTTCCTTTCATTTGTTCATTGGTACATTCAATTGTCATCTGGTTCAGAGTTTAGACAGAAGATTAGAATCCATAGAGTTGTTTTAAGGCATAAATGAATGTTTATAAAACAGATAGATAAACTGTACTTCAGTTTTTATGTAGCTTTTTCTTCAGGATGTTCCTTTGGTATAGAGTCATAGAATCATAGAATTGCTCAAGTTGGAAAAGACCTTAAAGACCATCAAGTCCAACCACAGCCTAACCATACCACCTAATACTAGTACTTCCCTAATTCTAACAACCTTCTGCTAAATCATGACCCTGAGCAAAGATCATGTAATGCAATGACCCCATGTTTTACTTGTTTCACAACCTTTGCGTCAGTTTCCCCATCCATAAAACATCACTAATAAGTCTTTTTTGTGTGTGAAGTACTTGAAGATCAGATGGTGAAAACCACTAATAGGCAACTAAATAGGAATAGAAACAGAGAATAGGAATTTTAATAAAAATTGAAGAACAAAAAGTTTTGCCATTGATTGCCTTACAGCAAATCCTTCAGGAAGAAAATGCAGTGTGAAATAAATTTAATTCACTTGGTTGAAATTTCAACTGTATCAAAAAAAGTTTTTTTCTGATGGAGGGTGTTTTGTTTTGTTTTGTTTTTTGAATGATAGTATAGTGATCCCAATGTGCAGCAATAGCCAAAAAGTCTTTGTTAGACCAGGTAAGGATGCAATTAATGTTGCAAATAGCACCTTCACTAACTATTCAAAACATGGCAAGATACAGAAGAACAGGGAACTGTCATAAGTCAGCAGAGTTAGAGTAACATGTAATCCTTGTTTTTACTAACATAAGCTCTTTTAGGGATTAGGGATTGTTATTACATTTGTGTCTTGTTAAGCTGAGTGCCTTGACTGCGCTGAATAAATAAAAAAAGTATTTAATAACAGCAATCCGAAACATGAACAAGAGTAGAAAGAATGGAAAGAACAGGTGAGATCATATTGTTGTTTGGTTCCTGTCACGATCTAGTGGGAGCTGTGAGCTTTCATGGTTTTCATATATGCAAACTAAAGTGTAAATGTATGATTTAGGCCACCAAGGATCATTTCCTTGGCGATTCCTGAGCGAACAAATGAAATCGATAAATGTGAATATCTGTTAAATTACATTTGGACCTAATGAGAGTGAAAGATGATCACCATGCAAGAGAGGGAGAGAGCAGAGGATGTAAGCTCCAAAACATGACAGAAAAAGAAAGATTTATGTTCTGCTTTGCTTCATACCCAGCCTTTATCACTGCACGATCTGAGTGCTTTCCAGGAGCGCATTAAGCAGTATGACTAACATCTGTCACATCAAGATCTTTTCTCCCTGCCACTTTTTCCATCACCACCACACCCCTCGCAAAGTGGGAGCATTTGACGTTCAGGAGACAGTTTCATTTTGGCAGAATGTGGGAGGGATTTTTTGTCCTTTTAGTTTTCATTTTATTTTTTAATACATAATGTACATGCAGCTTTCAGTATAGGACTGCACACAGTGTGGTCATAGAATCATAGAATCATAGAATCACTCAGGTTGGAAGGGACCTCAAAGATCATCAAGTCCAACCGCAGCCTAACCATAGTACCCTAACTCTAACAACCCTCTGCTAAATCATATCTCCAAGCACCACATCCAAACAGCTCTTAAACACATCCAGGGATGGTGGCTCAACCACTGTCATATGTTAAATGGAGATAACAAGGTCTGCTATAGTCCTGCAGGTGTGTTAATTACCCATACTCTCACCACTTCCTAAAGGTAGAAGGCATCTCGGTTGTAGAGGAGTGGGTCACTCATTCATTGCTCCTTTTAGACCTTCCTGTAGAAAAGTTCAAAAATATTTTAGTGGACTTTTAGAAAAAAAGGCAGATTCTGAATCTGATCCAGGATTCTGGTCCACACTGAGAATCATAGAAGCATTATCAACCTGAAAATCCCATTGATAGGGCTGTGCACAGACTATGGTGAGACTCCAAGGATGAGTCAAACATTCATGCTCAGGCTTAACTCTGAAGTCCCATATAAGTCTGGAAGAGTTTTGCTTCAGAAGGAGCAGGCTGAGAATTTCACAATTTGGTTTTGCTAATGATAACACTGGTAAAATTCCAAAGTTTGTAGATATTGGTTCTGTTGTATTCTGTTCTCCACAGATGATAGTTCTCAAGAGCTGATGATGATTTGAACTGCATTTGCATTCACAAAGTTATTCCTCATTTTAACACTCAGATAATTGGGATCAGGACCAGGACATCTGGGTTTCAGCTTTTCCCTGAAATTTGGTTGCTGGGATTTGTGTTTTTGCTTTTTAAAAGGAATAAAATGCATCCAATTGGACTGTAAATGAGAAAATAATCTATTCTGGAGATTTTTAACTTTTTCTTTTTTTTTTTTTTTTTTCATGTGTGAATCATTAAAATCTTCAGTTGGAGAGATTCTTCCCTAAGAGAATCTGCCTATTTGCATTTTACTTGTTTTGATTGGTTCATTTATTTGGGGGTTTTGTTTTTCTTCTCCAGATCTCTTAGTTCTTATTTGCAGACCCCACTGTAGGCTGTGAACTGAGGCTGAAAACCACTGATGTGTCTAAATTTAGACTTGCATAGGGTTGTAATGTAACTGCCATGATTTTGATGAAAATTTTGCTTTGTTTTATCAGTTTGGTGGAAGTTGCACGTTCAGAAAGTCCTGAGCTTTCAGATTTGCATGAAAGGAATATTTTAAAATACGATCTTAGTGCAGTCTCTAAGCCTCTAAGTGGCTTATTGCTATTATCTGCAGAATAATTCATGGTTTTGGAATGTTTGGGGTTAACTATACTGCAATTGTTCCGTCAGTTAAAAGGACAAATTCTTAAGGATAGGAGCAAGAAACCAAAACAAGGAAAGCATTCCCACAGGTGTTGTCATAGATGTTTCCCATTTAGCAACATTCTGTCAATATCATGACCATATCCACTGTCAAAAGTCCTCAGGAAACTGTTCTGTCCTGGACATACTAACTAGGAGATACAACCTCCTAGAGCAAAGCAAAGCAACTGGAGGTGTTAAATTGAAGCAATGTCATTTCCCTTCTCCCCTTCTAGGACTGCCAGGAGTATTTGGGATGAGCTAAGCAGAAAGTGTAGGTAGCATTATTACTACAGAAAAAGAGAGAGATGTTGAGATACCCAGAGTATCTCATGTTTTTCTGGTCCTCCAGCTCCTTCTGGAGTACACAAGTTATTTTTAATGTTGAAACCGTGAATGTGTTAAGGAGTGGGAAATGCATTGATACAGTGAATGATGAAGACTCGATACAGTGGAGGAAAGAGGGGTATGTAGTGAGCTGCTGCAATATTAAAAGGTTGGCAGATACTGTGTTAGAGAAGCACATAATTATTTCTCATTGGGCATTTTAGTTGGAGGGAGAAAGGTAGCTACACCATCTGGCAGCATTTTTGTGATTTAGTCCCAGCTGGTTCTTCTAGGGAGGGCTCCCAAAGAGACCAAAAAGCTGGCCTTGTATGCTAGAAACGGTTGCAAGTTGGCTCGTATGCACGAAGTCAAAAAACAAAATTTTGGAGGCTCACACAGAAAATTAAACAACTTTCAGGCCAAATCTCGTGACTTTATCGGTTCATCTCATCAATTTTTGAGTTCCTGAAATTGCTAGTTTTTCTGCCCAGGAAGGTCTTAAACATGTTTACTGCTACACACTGAATAAAGCCCCGTAAACATTATCTATATATGGATTTAATAATGTCTTTGAGTCTTTGCAGAACTGATGCCTTCATTATAAAGTCTTTTACAGAGATGCTAAAGGTTCAAATGAGATGGTTTATTTATGTTTGTGGACGGAATATTGAAAAATCAATTGCATAGCATATGTTTCCATGTTTTTGGTTAAGAGCTAGCATCATTTTTATGTAGAATTTTTCTACCAATAGTTCTGTCTGATTCTTGCCATATCAATGCGGCAGAGTAAAGGCTCATTCTGCTTTGAAAAAGTAGTAACCAAGTTTTATTGTCTGTCATTAACACTCAACTATTACCTTCCCAGTTCAGTTCCCCTTAACTACTGCAAATAAAGCAGTCATTGCCTCCTGATACAGACTGTCAGAAAGCAATATAAAAAATCCCTTTTTTCTTCTGTCTCCTTTCATCCTTAACATCATCTGCAGGATCCAGTTGCTTTGCACCAGTTCTACCTAGATTTATTCTCATCTCAGAGCATGTTTCAAGAATTGTGTCTCCTTGTCCTCTTTCAGTTGCCTTCTTCAGGCTCACTGCTCTGGGGAAGAATCAGACAACTAGAGAATGTCCCATGTTGGAAGGGACCCACATCAAATCCAGTTTCATGCAGGATCACTCCAATTCAAACCCTATGTCTGAAGAACTGCCCAAACACTCCCTGAGCTCTGGAGCTGAGGGCTATGCCCACTGCCCTGGGCAGCCTGTTCCATGCCTACTGCCCTCTGAGGCAGAGCCTTTTCCTCACACCCCCCAACCCTCTCCTCATACATCTCCATGCCATTCCCTTGGCACCTGTCATGAGACAGCAGAGCTCAGTGCTGCTCCTCCACTCCTTGTGAGGAGCTGTAGGCCACCGTGAGGAGCTGCAGGTAGCCATGAGACCTCCCGTCATCCTCCTCTTCTCTGAACAGAACAAACCAAGGGATCTCAGTTGCTCCTCACATAATTCACCCTCAAGAGTCTCTCCCACCTTCACAGCCCTCCTAGACACTGCAGGTGTGATAATATCCACCTATATAATAATAATAATCACCAAGCACAAAATCTGAACACATAAAAAGAGAATTCAAAGAAATTAAAATAACAGCACAGTCAAACCAAATTTGTAATACACTGTTTCTCTCACTCAAATCACCAAGCATCACTCAGATCCAAACTCTTGCACTGCGCATTCAGAATGAGAGCAATAGAAATGTGTGTATGCTTGTGGTCAGAAACAGGATTAAGCCCTAAGATCTAGAACCTGGAAAGAAATCTGCAAGGACATTCCTTTTTAAGGAAAACTGTGACAGTGTCTTCTCACTCAGAGTTCCCAAAATCCTGTTGAATAAGAGTCATTGCTTGTCCATCTGTTTCCTTTTTTTTTTAATTAGTTAGACTGACAAGAAGCTGCCTGCCACATTTTTTGTTGAATTCATTCTATTTAGCACGGATTGGCTGCAAAGCAACTCCCTGCTTCAGTCAGATGGAAAGACCTGGCAGATGGGACATGTATCAAGGTCATTTTTGCATGTGTCTGTGGGTATATGTGGCCAGAATAACCTTCACTGTGTCACCTTTATTTAAACACCTTTTTTTTTTATTCCCCCTTCCCCCCCCTTCCCCCTTGACTGTAATATATTGAAAATGCTGTAACTTACAAATATTCTGCAAATACAAACTCATTTTCATAGCCTTGACATCCTTTAAATATGCCATCAAAGTTTATTTTACTTGCAATAATATCATAAAATGTGATAATTTATGGAAGCAGTGATATCAGTGTATAAAATTAAGGAATAAATGGTGAGTAGGATCAACAAGAGTACCAAGTAGTAGCACAGATCCCAATTTTATCATTTACTATCCCTGTCTCTGCCCTTAGGCAGCATCACTTGTCCCTATGCAACAGGACTAGCTACTCAATAATGCCAGAGCATCAGCTGGCCTGAGAACAGCCATGCTGCCTGCAGGTTTTTTTTTCTTAATGACTTGCCTTTGTTGATACAGTTCTTCCTTTAAGCAAGATGCTTGTAATAGTTAAGTTTTCCTGGCTACTCTACCAAGTATTGTGCCCTTGGTGAAGAACACTGGGGGTTCTTGTGATCCTCAAGTAGTGACTATTCAGATCTCTTTGAGCAATGCAAGGGCCTTTTGGAGAGTCAGCAAAAGAATTTGTTGGATACCAACATAATATATGAATTTGCTGTTGTACAAACATACGCATATACTCTCAGTCCCACAGTATAACTGTACAAACATGCTGTACAAAAAGGAAGAAAGATAGCAATCACTTGTAAAATAAATGGCAGGCCTAGAAGCAAAATAGTGTTTCCATTTAGAACCAAATACTAGGGAATGCAAAACTACATGTGGCTGAGTTTTTTTCGGAGTGCAGAAGTAGGTAAAAGTTACAAAGATAGAGATTGTATCATCTTGAGTGTCTGAGAGGGAGTCGGATTGCAGCTGACCTGGAAATCCCAGTATGATTCTGTACATCCTCTGCAAGGTCAAAATCTTCTGTGCTATTTTCATCTTGTGAAATGTCATAGTCCATTTTAATGTGGTGGCTTATATCTAAAACAAAGTGCTTTGATCTATTTATTCATTCTTAAGTGTTTCCAATGGATCTACCGCTGTTTGCAGTATTGGAAACTACTATAGCAGGTTCTATGTGTAGATAATGTCAGTCCTTTATTGCCATCCTGCTTTTTTTTATAAAAAATACACATCAGTGTTGAATCTGCTTTTAACAAAGTAAAATAAGGAAATACAAATCTAATCAAATGTCTTAGTGAGGATTAACTAAAATGGATAAGGACCTTTATACAGGATTGTAATAACTTCTACTCGCATAATATACCTATTTTGCCATACCAAAGTAATTTATTAAAGGTTAGAAAATTGTATAAGCTTTTGTCTGAATATTTTCCTTCTACCCAGCAAGAAAAAAAGGATCATACATTACTATTCAGTTAAACTTGTAGTTTTCTGAACATATATGTTTTTTTTATCTGGGCTGAATTATTCCATATGAACGATGTAGTATCAGAATAAAAGAAAAAGGAAGTGAATTGTCTTTTTTTAAGAAGCAAAATAGTTGTGAGTGAGAACCAGTATTATTACTTGGTTTAACTTCTCAGCGAGACAGCACAAAGACAATTGGCAGTCATCCACCACTTCAGTGGTGGACAGATCTGAGCATCTCCTCCCTAAACCTTGCATGATAAGAGCGGCTGAAGATCAGAAAGGAGGAGGTAGAAAGAACAAGTCCTTTAACTATTACGCTATGCAAAAGGCTCTCATCTGCTGCAAGACTACACATACTGGGGCCAGCTGTTCTCATAGATGGTTAGTTGCATCAAAATTGACAGATCAAGAATTCAGAGGTAACCTACAGTTTTATGCCGTGGAATTGGATCTGTTGCTTCGACTTCACAGGCAATAAGGGTAAGGACACTCTCCTATATCCTTCAGTGATACAGCTGTCCACAGGAGATGGAATGTTCTGGAGATCTCCTCCTGTCCTGTGCTATCCTGTAGCAGAGCCCTTAACACCTTCTGTGCCAAGCCTACATCTTCAGCCTGTGTTTCTTTGCTCTTTATTTCTTCTTTTTTTTTTTTTCCTTTCTTTTTTTCTTTTTTTGATGGATTTGCTGTATGTCAGTTTTGAGTTAATTTAACTGATGGAAAACAAATTCTAGATACACTCTTTAAAGAGTTAGTCACACTAAAGCTTTGTCTGAATATGTCTAGTTTCATGATCCAAACAACGGCTGTTACAGCTTTTTCAGTTTTACTTACACTAAATTAAAGGCTACAGCATGGTCAGAAAGCTCTTTTTTTCCCTAAGTATGCATAACTCATGATCAAGTAAACTCTTGGTCATCAACAAATATACTAAATATATAGGGATACCAAGGTTTTCCCTTAAAGAAACATTTGTCATTCTTATCTTTTTAAGATATTTTCCAAAATGTTTCTTAATCAGTATCTTTTTTGGAAGTGTGACTACAGGAAACAGTCCAGGAAAAACCTTCCAAGCCCTTATAGAACCTCTATATCCCATCTTGATGCTTAAACATCCAAAGGTTTTGTTTGCATATTTTGTTACAGCATCATACTATATTTCTTTTCAGTTGTTTATCCAGGAAGAAGCCTTATATCTTGTTTCAGTATAGCATATCTCTGCCTCTTAAGCATGGCCCGTATCTCTGGTTTATAGGTGGACGATCTTGCATTTGTCTGAACTAAAATGCATTTTTTACTAAATGAGTCACCCTTAACAAAACACTCGCAAAGGTCAGTGTATTTCAGTTCCCCTCCTCTCCCTGTCTGCTGATTCTTATCCATAATGCAACTGAATGAGTGAGAGATGAGTTTTAATGTTTTTTTTAGTAACCTCTTAAATTCATTTCCCTGTGTTTAAACAAATGCTAAACTTCATTTCCTCTCTCCAAAATGATGTAATCAGACTGTCGAGTCTACGACTTGTTTTGATGGTAGATAGTCCTTGATTATTATTAATGCAAATGGTTTAATATCCCCCCTAAGCAACTGCCAATGTGCATGAAAAAAAAATATTCCCTGCCTATGATGTCAGGAAAGCAAACTGAGCTGGCCTCCTCATTGTTAATTTGGAAAAGAAAACACAAAGACTTGCAGCTGGCCACTAATTTTTCATTCGTACCTCAAGCAATATTCAATGTTGCATTTCTTTTATAAAAGTGTAAGAGTGATCTGTTAAAACTCCATTCAAACTTACTTTGAAACACATTTATCTTTTGAGGTTGGCTTTTTTCACAATAAAAATATTATTCAGAGGAAACACAGTTACATGCATTCAACAAATTTACAAGGTGATATTGTTAGCATAGATTTTACTACCAGAGGTCTTGCCAAGGGCCATACCTTTGCAACCTGATTAAATGATTTCCTCTTTGCTTGTTCAGCACACCCTGGTCCATGCTTCCTCCTAGTCCCTCCACAGCCCATTTCTCATGCTGTACGTGTGCTGTGCAAGCTCCCATTTCTGGCAGTATAAAGTCTGTCACAGGCCATGTGCTCAGTACTTTCCAGCTCTATGAAGTGACTGCCTATATTGGCACCCGAGTCTAGAGGGATATAAGTCTTTCCTTTTCCTCCTCAGTGCATCCGATTTCTGCACAGTTGATGTTTTCAAAATAAAATTCCACCTTTGCTCACTCTGCAGTCAGGCACAGAGGAAAGTGCTGAGAATGATGCACCTGAATTTCCAGAAGACTATGATAGAGACCATGGTTGGTCATCATTCAGTCTTCTGTTATTTATTGTTTAGCAGGTTTCAGTAGCACATTCAGGACTTCTTCCTGAGGAGTGCTTTGAGAGCGCAGATTCTGCAATGGGTCCAGTACTACATACAGAAGGTATACATCTGGGTTAAGGGCTTGATGATTTTACAGAATCAAACATGAAGGAGACCACCACAGATTTGGAGTAGAGAGGCTGGTGCATGGTGTAAATGTGCCAACAAGTCTTTATAGTTTGGCTGACATGAGTCGTAGAGAGGTCTACAGCATTTCTGTTACCTTTCCTTGTGAGATGTTGCAAAATTCTACTTGATTAATCATTACTCTTTGCTTAGGGACCACTTCCAAGCAACTCACACAGAAGGACTGCTTTTACATTACTGTAGAGAAGACTACTTTTTTTTCTCCTATAAAACATTTTTAGGAGATTCTTGTTATTTTAACATTATACAATTTATTTTTCATTTTCACTTAGTTCTTTTCCCTACGTCATCACATTTCTCTTTCTTTCCTCATGCATTTCTGTTCATTTATTTCTTGGAAAGAACTACTTCAATATATTCCATGCATTATCCAGCACTTCTACGTAGAATAAAAGGCAAGGTAAGTTCTCAGAGAGGGAGGATGAATTTAAAAAAAAAAAAAAAAAAAAAGGATCTCAACATATTTCTATGTTAAAATTAAATATATTCAAATATTTCTATATCCAACACTGAAATTATGTATTATTTGTAATAGCTGCAGAGAGAGAAAAATGTTGAGGCTTTACTTATAGGCCTCCAGGGAACGGCAGCTCCTCAAGACCATAAATGTCTGTTACCTTCAGCATGGTTTCTCTTACTCCAGGGTTTTTTGATTTGTGCAAATAACAACCAATACTGAGAACAGCTGTTTGTCTTTAGTAGTCGTTGACTCTTGTTGAACTGTGAGCATTTAGGTCATTGAAGGATCTGGTTACTCACCGATAATTAAGCTGATAATAACTGCCCCTTCTTAAAGTTGATCATTTTTCTTGTAGTGCTTACTCTCCAGATAAAGTGAAGCAAAATAAATAATAAAAGATAAAAATAGAGAATTAAAAAAAAAAGTAAAAAAATAAAATAAATAAACCCTGGTAGGGATATCAAAGGAAAATATATGTCTTGTTAATCTCAATGGAAAGAAATATTGGACTAGATATCCTTCCATTGGCTCCTCATTACTCATAATTTAAATATTTGGAGTGCTTTGGGTAGAAGTACATAAACAATGCATAATGAGGAGGCAAAAGACGAACACTGGCATGGCTCTTCTTCACTGGGGAGGTCAGAAGTTCAGGTACTGTGCAACTCACTGTTCATCAGATGCTGTATTTGTCTCCATACTTAGAAGACAGAATTTTCCTTAATGGGCAGTTAGGCACAAGCCTCTAAAACCATAACTGCAAACATATAGAGAGAGATATACGTATACATTTTGCCCTGAAGCTCTATTAAGGAAAGAGTTGGGGGGGAAAAAAAAAAAAGAGGGTCAAACAAAGAGGTTTTGAAAAAGTATTTTGAATATGCTCAAAGCAAAAGGCTTCAGCTTGAGGTTAATGGAAAAATGGAATATGAACTAGAGCTCACCTAAGAATTTTCAGTTTCCAGTCTACATCTTGTCAACTCCTAATACTTTTCCCACCAGTGAAATTAACTTAAAAGTTATCGAAAGGCCTATTCAGCTCCATGGGATATTTATTTTCATTTATTCAATGTAAATTTTGATATTTTAAGAGAGTATCTATTATCTTTTCTTTAAAATTAATCACATTTCTATTCCATGTACTGGCTAAATATTCCTTTTCCTCCACTTTTTCATTCATTTTGAGCATTTGCCTTTGATTAGCATATTTCCATCCATTATCTAGATCCCGCTGAAATGTCTATAAATCTTTCCATAAAATTCCACAAGAACCAACACAATGCCTTAGTCATTACTTTCCCAGAAGTAGTTTCCACCCAGATCAGTCCTCTTACCTCTTCAATTGTTGGAGTGGATGACTCTGAAGTGCCTCCAGCTCATTCTGATAATTAGGTGTTTCCGCCAAACACCTCTCCAGATGTTGTGGCACTGGGCACGAAGGGGAGGTTGTTACCACCTCATACCGAAACCTTCACTGATTCTGTTTATGCACTATGGAAGGAAGAGGTTTTTGTTTGTTTTGGTTTCTGTTCTGTATCAGTTGTAAATTTATGTCTAATTTACGCACTAGGAAAGCATAAATGACTCGAGCACTTTCTCAGCAGCTGTGACCAGCCATCTGAAGTGGCAATATTTTGTTCCAGTGTTGGTTGTTTCCCCTCAAGTTGTCACTTGAGTTGCTGTTTTAGAGCTGCTGGTTGCCCTCAGCTGTCTAGTCGTCCCTTTGAGGATCTGGCTGAAGCATTTAAAAGGGTGAAAACTGCCATTTTCTGCCCCATGGTGATGCTTGTATCTGCATGCCTACTTTTTCACAGATGTTTGACCTATTATTTGACCTAAGTGACTGGTACAGACCAACTCCAGAAAAATTAAAAAAAAAAAAAAAACAACTTTGTAAATTTTGTGGCTGGAAAGGAACATTGTGATTATCTAATCTGACATTTTACAAACATAAGGCCAGAGAGCTTGACAGGTATCTCCCATCTTCCCTTTCAGATGGAAGGTCTTGCCTCAGAGATTTGCAGTGATAGGCATCCTGCCTTATCTCCGGATAAGTTATTTGAATGACTAATTGCTCTAGCTGTACAAAAAAGAAAAAGAAAAAAGAAAAAGAAAAAAAAAAAATCAGCATACGCGAAGTCAATTAATCCAGCTTTAAAGTCCAGTCATTAAATCTTGTTGTTTCTTGATGTTTTAGATTGCTATAATAAATCTCGTTCTCATGTAAGCAAGCACACTTGCAAAAAAAAAAAAAAAAAGACTCAGGGGGTTCGATATACCGTGTACAGATGTGTATTAAGAAATAAAAAATAAGATTTAAGCTGAGGAAAAAATAACCCTTAATATTAAATTGTTGATCTGTTTGTGGAAAATGTGCTTTCCCCATAAGAGCATTAAAAAGGGTGGATAAATAGTTCATCGTATATAATTGGAGAAGATTGACTAATGGTCCAAATTCCTTCTGACGTTTCTGTTTTCTTGAAAGTCGTTTTACTTCAAAGGTTGGGCTGGGCTTTTTTGGTGCTTTTATTGTTATTATTATCCCCAGATACAATTTAATTCACCGATGAATTCCCAAGTAAAAGTGTTTTCATTATGAAAGGAACTGTGAAAAAGAAATCAAACGTTAAATTCTGTTCACATAAACTAACAACATCAATGAGAAGTAAATTTGAATAAAGAGTAATTCATAAGTGCAGCAGGAGTCTGGTTTTCTGTCACCATGGAATGTAATTAAAAAGGAGCTTTCATAGATATAAGTTTGGAGTAATCACAATTTTCCATCTGTCACTGCATCCATTTTTGAGTGGTTCCAGAGCCAAGGGATCTAGCTTATTCAAAGACAACTGTTCCTTGACTAAAGCAAGCTGCCCAAGCAGTGGCAGTTTCAGTTCAAGTGCAAGCTAAGAAATAAATGCCATGTATTGTGAGATGGATTCTTAAGTGAGGTCTTTTCCGTAATAAATGGGGTGAGTGTAGGCTGAGCATATTTCCTCCCGGCGTACAGTTTTATAGTTTGTTCTGGCTCTATAGAGTCTCTTGCATCTTGGCGAATGGCAGAGTTGTCAGCCTGCGAGCTCCATGCCAGCATCCTGTGCACAATCTGCCAAAAGACAAATGACGACTTGAAGACCGGAAAAGTGATGCACAGCTGATCCAGCTCTGCTGTTGTTCTGGGTTGGATGGAAGGTTTCTTTGGGTTCTCATGTGAAATAGCTCAAATGCATGCCCTGAAGCCCTGGGTGGTATCATAAATGCACATTCCATTAATCAGAATGGGTAATTAGCTAGGACCCTCTCTCCATTTGCGTACTGGGGAAAGTGGGTGATGGTGAGCACCTTGTTCTAAAGAGTTCACAGCAGATACTAGATTAAGAACAGTGAGCAGATGACAAGATCATCAGGAACTCAGTGGGGAGGATGAGGGTTGCTAGAGAGTCTGGTGGTACAAGAGGCTTTGAGTCCATTCACAGAGCATAAAGAGGCAGCTCTTGTGCTATAATTAGATTAGGTGTCTGTGGTTCAGATATACCTGCAATGAGTCATTAACAATCATGAGATTAAAGCAACATTAATTTGATCCCATCACTTTTGCCACCTTTCAGCAGACCGTGCTATTAGTTTGGGACAAAGCACTTGGAAAGAGATTTTGATGAAAAGCGTGCTATGAAAATTCTTAATGGGTGGGATTTAAACCCTGTGGATTATAAACCTTTATTAACAGCTCACCTGTAAATCCTGATAATTTTCCTTTCTGTGAGTTTCCAGTGTAATATTTGCACACCTTGATTATAAATTTTGAAGAAATAGCTTGTAACTGTGGTTAAAATGCAGCATTAAAGCAGTTAAATATCCTCCTTATTAGCATTAGAACTACAGTCAAAACACATTATACTTGGATAATAAATTTATTTTTTATGTAATGGAAATGCCATCAAAGCATAGTTAATCTGAATTGAATTAGATTATAATTGGAGCTCTTGTGCACAAGGAATGAAAATGATCCTTTATTGTTGCAGACTGACAATGCAGCATTTGTTACTCCCTCCCCACTACCCTTCTAAGTGGCAGCTGTAGTATTTTTAGTGTGCACATCTCGTAAGCCGTCCATATAATATTTCTATGTCTCTGAGCAAGGAGCTTAATAGTAAGACAGAGGGAAATGTAGTGTTCTGCATCTAATTCATCTCACTTCCCATTTGTTCATTCAGAGGTGCATGTACTCGAGAAACTGCACTGTGCACAGCATCCTCACATCCTCACTTTTTGCCTGCACTTCTGGCTTCACGTGTTAGCATGGGTGATGTGAATGTGAGCTCCCAGGACTCAAAGTAAAATCTCAAATCTTTTTTTTCAGTGTTAAAGGCTGAGTGGTAAATACGCACCTTAGGTCTTAGCCATACTCATCAGACATATTGAATGCTCATCCAAAAAGTTGAAATAACTTCCCCAAGTTTTGATGTATGCTGCATGTCTCTGGAATAAACAAGGCATTATAAAGGGACATACATGCAGTGGAGTTTTTGATGTCTTTTCATCATCTGCAGGGCAACAGGAAAGGATCCATGCATTATTTTATTGTGCACCGGTTCACACTTAAGCTGACAAGCTGGTAGATGCACTGCAACTCATGCAGATGTTGCAGGTGATGGAGCAAGGGCAGGGCATGCAGTGCCCTGCTGACAGTGATTTTTTTTTACCTAAAAGTATGAGCACGTCGCAAGGACAGATACAAGTCTTTAGAAAAAAATAAATTTTTCATGATGAGAGTTTCTCAGAGAAGCTGTGGCTGTCCCATCCCTGGAAGCCTCAAGGCCAGGCTGCATCAATGACCTGGATGAAAGGATAGAGTATACCCTCAGCAAGTCTGCTGATGATACAAACTTGAATGAACGTCTGACACACCAGAAGGCTGTGCTGTCATTCAAGGGAGATGCGGATAGGTAGAAGAGTTTGATTGAGAGGAACCTGATGAGATTCAATACGGACAAATGTAGGGCCCTACACATGGTGAGGAATAACTGCATGCGTCAGTACAGGTTAGGGGCTGACCTGCTAGAGAGGAGCTCTTCAGAGAAGGATCTGGATGTCCTGGTGGACAACAGGTTGGACATGAGGCAGCAGTGTGCCTTTGTGGCCAAGAAGGCCAATAGAATCCTGGGGTGGCCAGCAGGTTGAGAGAGGTTATTCTCCCCCTCTGTGCTGCCCTGGTGAGGTCATATCTGAAGTACTGTGTCCATTTTGAGGCTTCACAGTTCAAAAAGACACGGAACTACTGGAGACAGTCTGCCAAGGGCTACAAAGATTATTAAAGCCTGGAGTATCTCCCTGATAAGGAACAACTGAGAGATCTGTGACTGTTCAAACTGCAGAAGAAAGACCTAGGGGGAATCTTATCAATGCTTATAAATAATGAAAGTGTGGGAGTCAAACTGATGGAGTCGGGTTCTTTTCAGTGGTGCCCAACAACAGAACAAGGAACAATGAGCACAAACTGGAATTCAGGAAGATCCTGCATTAGGAAAGATGTCTTTACTTTGAGGGTGACAGAAAACTGGAGGAGGATGCCCAGAGTGTCCTCTTCTGGAGGTATTCAGAACTCCCCTGGACACTTTCCTGTGCAATCTAGTCTAGGAATCTGCTTTAGCAGGGGGTCAGACTAGATGATCTCCAGAGGTCCCTTCCAGTCCTCATGATTATGTGATTCTGTATACCTGCGCATGGCAGGGGTTGGAATTGGATGGGTTTTAAGGTCCCTTCCAATAAAAAATCATTCTGTGATTCTGTATTTCTTTGAGTGTGTCATCAGCCACAGAGGGTCTAAACAGCCTTGCAGTCCTGCGTGCACTCTTGTCCATGCTATAGACACAGAACTGTTGGCAGCAGCAAGAGGAAATCTGAGGGAAAAAGCAAAGGGTAGATGTCCTCACTCAGAACACTTCTGTGTTCATCAACATGGTACCTAGGCACATCAGCGGGGAAACAGTGCCAGGACCCTGCTAGCAGCAACTCTGTTTAGTGGTACTTCTGCTATCACTAATATAACTCTTCCTTTGGTGTGAGCATGACATGTGGGAAGGAAGAAGAGAAAAGCAGCAAGGAGTTTTTATTTTTTTTTTAAATTCTTTTCATGTTCCCCCATGCTAAATAAAAACAAATGAGCAAAATGAACTTTATCCACTCATAAAAGCAATCACTGCTGTAAACAAAGGGAAAACAGGATATTAATAAAGTATAACTCAGCTGAGATCTAAGGGAACATCCTCTGTAACTCTGTTTGATTTTTATATCATTCACACAAATTTTTCACACAAACCATTAAAAATTGCAGCGCAGTAAGTAGCTAATGTCATTTTGCCTGCAAGTGGTATCATATCTTGGATCCACAGGGAGATGAGTGTACTTGTGCCTTATCATTGCCTTCTGTGGGATGTAAAAGTGCCCAGTGCTGTTGGGCTTAGGCCCAGTGTGAGTTAGTTGAAGTTCATTACTGACAACCTGGGGCTTAGTTCTATTTATCTGCAAGTTCTCATTTAACTTGAATCATCATGGTATCAGAGCATCTTCCAAAAACATGTTAAGCAATCAGATTAGTACCCAGCACATCTGGTTTTATACCTTTTTTTTTTTTTTTTCTTTTTTTTTCCTTTTTTTCACCCCAAGTGTAGCACAGGGCAAGGAGATACTGTAGTCGGAGAGACAATATTGGTACCAAAAACTAAAAAACATCAGAGTGGAAAAATGTTGTTAATGCTTCAAATTCAAACACTGAAGAGCATAGGAAATCCAAAATGAAGATTCCCTGTGAGATATTTATTGCCTCGTTTATAGAGGATTAATTAAATACACAACGTTTATTTGTACGGTATTCAGCTTTTTAACTGTTTGCTTCATTCAGCAACCAATGTAGAGGGTGCTTAGATATCTTTATTTTTCATTTTTTATGTGTATAAATATAACAAATATATAGATAGATAGATTGTTTTTCACCTTTTTTTGATACTTACTAAAAAGAAGCAAACAAATTAATTTCCCCATATTCTTGTCTGTGGTGTTCAACATTCTTTTTGCTTTGTCCTTGAGGAAAGATAGTAAATTGATATTTATATTTTCCTGTAAGGTAAAGGAGAGATGTTAGCACTCATTTTCCCTTTCAGTGCCGTGTCTGAAAGCATAATATCATATAGGTTGCCTATGCTTCGGGCTTCCCAGAGAAGCTGTAGGTGCCCCATCCCTGGAGGTGTGCAAGGCCAGGACAGATGGGGCCCTGGGCAGCCTGAGCTGGTGGGTGGCAACCAGCCCATGGCAGGGGTTGGAGCTCAGTGATCTTTAAGATCCCTTCCAACTTAAGCTATTCTATGATTCTAAGATTCTGTGATATAATACAGCCAGCGCTGACCTCTCTTCTTCAGACAACCCTTGCTTGCTCTTACTGCCCTAGACTCATCAGATGCCTCTTGCCATTTTCTGCTTCACTTCTTCCCCCTTGGACTTTTCTCCCATTCTCTTTTTGAATATTACATTGATGATGTCATGGGGTCACAAACAACAGAGTTCCTGACCCCAACCTGAAGTAAATGTGAGCAACCATCACAAGGGAAAGTCTGTCTTTACCCTTTAGTCCTGGGTTGAAAACACTTCGCCAATTTGCCCCAGCATCACACTGAAAACAAAATCAATGCCAGGAGCTGTGAGAGGATCAGATACATTTAGCAAAGGTTTATTTTTTGAGCAGGACAGGGTGTGTTATAAACGAAAGCGGTGCACAGAGAGCAGCAGCACTAAAGCTGAACACCTGCTGGAAGGTGTTGAATGCCTTGTCTTGCTGCTCTTGACTACAGTTCCTGCAGGATTAAACTCTGATTGTCTTCAGCTCCCAAGGGCATTGTGTGGAAGTGAGTTTGCTTAGCATTTTGCAGGTTCTTGTCATAGAGAATCTGTTTTCAAAAGCTGTATGTTATTTTCTAGAAATGATTTTACAGTGTGTTTAAATATCACTATTAAATTATTTTCTTCCCAAGAAAGTACTTACTGCTCCTTCAGTGGCAGGAATTGATTGCTAAAACAGTTTTGTTTTGTTCTGTTTCATTGTGCTTTCTTAATAGCTTAACCTACAGAGAAATAAAATCGAGGTGATGGCAGAAAAAGTAAGATTAAAATGGGTCAGATCTTTGTTTTCCCTGAAAGCGGGAAGATGTTATACAGAGTTTTAAATGAAACAAAAAGGATCCATGGGGAAACATACGATGTAAATGCTACTTCCATATTATTGGTGTATCCATGACCCACACTGCTACCCAAAGAAAAAGGAGGACTTGAAAACAGATAAAAGTGGATGCTTCACACTCCACCCTCTTCTTAGCAGCTCACCTGGGTTTGCACTTTGTTTGTGAGGCTGAAGATAGTCAGTGTTGATAGAGAGAGCTTGAATACATCTGAAAACCTTCACAGTTCAATCATTATTGGAGCTGTTCAGCCTGGAGAAGGCTCTGGGGAGACTTGAGTGGTCTTTCAGTATCTAAAGTGCAGCTATAAGAAAGAAGGGGACAGACTCTTTAGCAGGGTGGTTCAAACTAAAAGAAGGGAGATATAGATTGGATGTAAGGAAAAAGTTTTTTTACAATAAGAAGCACAAGCACAGGTTGTCCAGAGAAGTGATAGATGCCCCATCCCTGAAGAAATTCAAGGTCAGGATGGAGGGGGCTCTGAGGACCAGATCAAACTGCAGGTATCCTTCTTCACTGCAAGGGAGTTGGACTAGATGGCCTTTAATGGCCCCTTCCAACTTTAAAAATTCTGATTTGCCACAGCTATGAGCTATGTTTCTGCCTTGGAGAAGCGTTGGCGGGAGGCTTCATTTCAGCCATGCTCTTGGCCTTAGGACTTTTCACAGTACAGAGTTCATCTGGTCAGTGCTGCTGCCAAAAATGTACTTAGACTCTCCCCGCATGTCAGACATAACTAGTCAGCCCATAGCAGCCCTGCACCTGCAGCCATTTGGGGTTGCAAGTAAGAAAGATGCTGAGATGGAGCTGTTCAGTGGGTACCAGGAAAACAACACCTGTACATTACTTTTATAAGTTAGTAAGGATGGGAAGGTCTAGGAAACCTCAAATTTCTTTGTGGCCTTCACTTTTCAGTGTCTCCATCTAACTACCCCCACATACTACTACTGTCTGCCTTGTCTAATTTAGAGTGTAAATTCTTCAGGGCAGGGACAGTCTCTCACTGTGTGTTTGCGTGGTGAGGCCCTGATCCTGATTGGCAGCTCCGAGTACACTACAAATCTATTTTAATATAACCCCAAATTGAAAATTCTGTATCTCTGAGCCCTAGGGGATATGGGACTGTATTTGGGAAAGCAGAAGCTCTGAAAAAAAAATGACTGAAAGGTCACTGCAGACAATGTGCTGAATACGAACTCTGAACGTGGAACTAATGGCTAAGACACGAGGCTAATTTTGCTCATGGTCAAATGCATGCGAGTTGAAGAGAAAGACAGAGGCATTAACCATGTATTGGGATACTGGGAGAATATAGGGATGACATGTGCCTACATTTCAGATGTCGATTCTTCTTAAAAGTTGTTGAGAAAAATGGAAAGGATCTTACAAGGAGATAAAGAGATGATTTAAAGGTTGGAAATCTCACCAAAATTCACTCTCTTAGAGGAGGCATCCTAGTGAAGGTCATAGTTGCCCTAGGACACTTAAATAATTACTGGAGAGAGACAGTACCTTTCAGGGGATGTTCACATTTCAGATGAGTTAAACTGCCTTCTGGAGGAACCTCCACTGATGACAGAGGGATGCTGAGGCAAGTAGGCACAGATAGTTTCCTGACACCATCAATCTTCCCACTCAAGAAAGAATAATTTTGACACTGAGTGTATTTAGCTTGTTGGAAAGAAGGGTAGGAGAAGACTTGCTGACACTGTGTAAGTACCTACACAGGAAGATGATTTTCAATAGGATAGGGCTCTTTCATCTCTCAGACAAAGGTATAACAAGATCCAGTGACTGGAAGTTGAAGCCAGACAGATTCAAACTAAAGATAAGGAGCAAATTTTAGCGGCAAGAGTAATGAACCTTGGGAACAATTTAAGGTGTTAGATTTTCCACAACTTGAAGGTTCTGAATCAAGATGTGATATGCTGTAGCTATGGAATTAATAATGAAGTTACAAAAATTGCTAGGTGATTTGTAGAAGGTTATGCTAGATGGTCATAAGAGCCCTGTCTAGTGATAAAGTGCACTAATCTAAATAATGATACTAAATATTCCATCACAACAAATTCATTTTGCATACACTGTTCCGGCTTAATGTTACACAGTTAAAATTGCCTGCTCATTAAAGGTCTGGTGCACATGAACAAAGCATAGAGCTTCCTCAGCATTCCAACAATAGGCATATATTTTTCCTTCCCATACAGGCTCTTGGCAACCCAATCCATCACCTCCCAAACTCACTGGTTTTCAGTGTAAAGTCTTTATTGCTCATTCATATGTGTATATATATATATATGTGTGTGTGTGTGTGTGTGTGTGTATGTATATATGTATGTATGTATGTATATATACGTATATATACATACATATATATACACACACGAGTTCATAGAATGATAGAATGGCTTGCATTGAATGGGACCTCAAAGATCATTTAGTTGCAGCTTACCTTCAGGGCTGCCAACCACTAATCAGGCTCTAGATCAGTCTGTCTGAGGCCCCATCCAATTGGGCCTTGAACATTTCCAAAGATGGGGCAAAAACTTGGACATAGTGAAACATTAAAGAAGAGAATCATGCTTTCCTGATCTTTATAGTTGATATACCTAAAGGAGAGGCATAATCACAGGAATTACATGCAATATTACCTTTCCTACTGCAGCAAATCTAATAGCTGTAGATGGTTTTCAGCGTCCAGGTAACTGCAGATGAACTGTAAATGTCCACTGGAGTTGAGACAAGGTGGTGTTTGCTCTAGGGAGTACCTGTTCTGGGCAGATGGCACAGCATGTGCTTCTCAGCACTGAAACTGTCAAAGTACATTTGTCTATGATATGAGAGATTAAACTCTGATTTGCTACACATACAGGACATCTGTCAATCATACATGCTTGATAGGTGTGTAAGCCATTCAGTGGAGGACAGACAGCTAAAAAACTGAGAACAGGATTTCAAGTGCCAGAATACTCTGAATATTCATTACTGCAGTTTTGGATTTGGTTTTGTTTTTTAAGAAAATGATGAATTTGAGGAAAATTGAGCAAATAATTGCTGTCTGTGACAGCTGCAATTAATGTGCTAATAAGATAAGGTTTCTGAAGCCCTTCTTTTCCAGTAGTCAAGAAATTTCAGATACTCCACTACAACATGGTGTTAGTGATCATTATTTAAAAAGAACAGTTATTTGGAATTTGTGCATATTTTGTAAAACAAACTCTAAACCACCAAAAATTGTCTCATGGTAATGTCTGCTATTAATCCAGAAGGACACTGTGGCAGACAAGAAGGAAGTTTCTGTGGCTAATTCTAACCTGGAGATCAAGAGACATGGGCTTCATAGAATCATTAAGGTGGGAAAAGACCATAAGATCATCTAGTCTAACTACAATTCATCCCCACCATGCCCACTGAACCATGTCACTCAGTGCCACAGCTAACCATTTCTTGAACACCTCCAGGGATAGTGATTCCACAACTTCCTCAGGCAGCTGGTTTCAGTGCATCAACACTCCTTTGGAGAATAACTTGTTCCTAATATCCAACCTGAACCTCCCCTGGTACAACTTAATGTCACTGCCCCTTGTCCTATCACTGTTACCTGGGAGCAGAGGCTGAACCCCACCTTGCTACAACCTCTTTTCTACTGACTTTTTGTCATCTCTGCATTATGAACACAGTTGCAGTGCCCACAGTTTCTATGAGGCTGAATATTACCCAGCCTCACAGTCTCAATCTCAGATGCTGCACACCATACACATGAGAAGTTATGGGAAAGGATGTTACCATTAATGCAAATGCAAACACTACAGCCAGCAGCAAATGTTCTTGGGTTTACAATCCCAAAAGGGAAGGAAAGTCTCTCTATGGAGAGAGGGAGAACAATTAGCACTCACCATAATTGTCAACGCTGTATCACAAAAGTACTTTGCAAAGGCTGCTAAGTACCATTAACCCCATTTTACAGATGGGTGGGAAACATCACCATGGAGCAGCAAAGTGAGTTGCTCAAGGCCATACAGTAACTCAGCAGAAGCTATGCAAATAGAAACCAGGTCTCCTGGTGCCAAGCCTTATTTTTTGGCCTATGTAGCTTCTATACAGAAGACCTGACCTAATTCCAACATCTGTGAAAGCAGCAGTTTCCTTTGCAACAGCCTAAGCAGGTGGATAGAATCAATGAATGAGCCTGCTTCTCCAGTGCTCACCATTCTTGTGCAATAATTGCTCTGCAGACATTTTTGTGAGCTTGATAAATGTTTTATTTACGGGGAAATGTCTCAACTAACACCCACAGTAAACACAAGGCGGTAGTCAAAATGTTACTACATCTTTTATCACAGAGAGTGGGCTGAAAGATATGCCTGCTTCTGATGTGAGCAGGCCTTATTTTATTATCACTGTGGTACTTCACTGCTTGTGCGGGAGATGAACCATCCACTTACACACAATGATGACCCTGATTTAAGGGTTCCCAATCCCTGAGGCAGCTTGTTTCTCTATTGTATATTCAAAAGTGTTTTAAAATGACGTATGCAATTATGACTCCAAGGAGGATGCTTACCAGTAGGGATGGGTGCTCACTAAGTCAAATGCCAGGGATTGGATTGGCAGTGGCTTGGGAGGTGCTGTGAGTATCTGGCACTTGTTTTCCCTCATGCAAGGTTTGCTCTGCAGGAAACAGTGTGATCATTACAGCAGTGTGTAGGTAGCTGAGAAGTTGTCTGTAGTCCTGACTCTGCTGCCAGGTCCACGTGAGTCATATAGGGCTGGATCCACCCTACCTAAATTCAGGTATTTCACCGAGCAGCCTGGTTTTGGGCTCAGGGCTCTTCCGCTGTTGATGGATCCACAAGATCTCAGTGTCCTATTGGAGCTGTCTGTCTATATCTGACAAAAAATAAGCCTTTATAGCCATAGTCTTTTCCTTACAGATTTTGTGCAACTCAGTCTTCAGTCTCCTATTTTTTGACTGCAGTGTAAAATTACTGTGACTCTTTCATTAAATATAAGGTTCATCAGCTTTATAGTTTCATGAACTGAGGCAATTGAGAATTTATTTGGGGGAGATTTCCACTGTGTTTTGCTTATGTAAAATAGGTGTAGTGGCTTTCTATCTAACTCAGTAGAGACCTACAGCACAGAGTAACCAAAGGCTGTTATTGATGTATGTGTTCTAACCCCAGTTTTACATCCTGCTGCATATTAACAACATTCCTGTAGGATATCAGTGGGTCCAGTAGTACCTTATTAATTATGACTGGTATCACATGCTCTGGAGAGCAAAGGAAATTTAAGGTGGTTAGGATTAAATAGTTTCCTACTTTGGAGAATGCCAGCAAGAAAAAAGCATAGATGCACAGAAAGCCAAAATACAAGAGCATGATGGATGGAAAGTGCTATGGAAATGCTAAGTAAAATATTATCATTTGTTATTTCAGCTGCACTGCAATGTGGCCATTTTTTTCTATTTTGGTCTCATAACCTTTAGGGAGCTATAGCTGATCTGCCAGCTGTGTGTTTGAGTGGTCTGAATACATACATGAATACACACAGGTATCAATTTGCATGAACACAAAGGTTATTCAAGACAGTTTATGGACATATTCTTCAAGACAAAAAAAAAAAAAAAAAAAAAGAAAGAAAGAAAAAAAGAAAGAACTATTCCAAAATAAAGTAATATCCAGCGTTTATGGTAGCTTCAGGTAGGGATAAGGTGTGGGCATGGCCTAACATGATTTGGAAAAAAAAATCCTATTAATGACAAATCATTTGCATGACTCATTCCTAGACCGTGTGATTTTTATTTGAGGATGATATTTTTCCACTGACTAATACTTATCCTTCTCAGTCATTCCTGTTTTAGCGCTACTAGCATGCCCAATAGCTGTCCTGCTATTTCAGAGAAAAGATCTTCCTTTGTAAAATTCAAGTGCTTAAGAAGATTTCAATATTTTAATGCTGCCATATTTGAGTGCTATGATTTACCTCAGTACTGATCCACATGACTGCAGTACTTTGCTTACTGGTTATAAACGCGGGTGGTGAGGATGAACTTGAATATGTCAGGAAAAGAAGAGCGTAAGCACAGAAGTTCAAAGGGGAGATAGATAAAAAGAAAACCACTGGGTCAATCTTGTGAACATTTTAAATGGTTATACACTAATGTAAGATGCATAGGGAATAAGCCAGAGGAACTGGGAATCTTAATACATAATTAGAATTATGTCTTAATTGGCTTAGTGGAGGTTTGCTAGGCTGATTCACATGGCTGGAATATTGATGTGAAAAGGTACAGCTTGTTCTGAGAGGATGAAGAAAAAGAGAGAAGATATTGTGGTTTATAGATCAAGGACAAATTTTTGGCTCTGAGAGACAGAATTCAATTTGAGATGGACTTGCTGAAGCTGTCTCAATGAAAAATACAGAGAAACAAGCAGAGCAGTGGGATGTGTTTGTGGTAACCAGCAGAGCAGGGAGGTGAGGTGACAGGGATGGCATGAACAGCTACATGGAACACTTAAATCTCTGTGTGCTGGTGTCAGTGGGAGGCACTGACAGCAAATATCAGCTGGGGAAGAAGGACAACAGAAATGACAAACTCTTGTGGTGCTTGGGAGGTGGGCTTTAACCTTGAAACTGGGACAGTTGACTAGAGAAAAGGTTCCTGTAGATTCTCTTCTGAACCATAGATGTGATGGTTTATTGGGCATGGTGGTGATGGATCAGTGGTTCGACTAGATGATCTTAGTGATCTTTCCCAACTGTAAGGATTCCATGAAATGATTAGAAAAAAAAAAAATAAGAAGAAATTAGAAAGAGACTGAATATCCTGATTCCTGAGAAGAGGGAAAATCAGAAAGTAAGTGCAGAGGCTTTAAGAAAGGAGACATTAGTAAGTATATCTAACTGGTAGAAGAGGTTTCACGGGAAGCAAATATATGGGGAAAAATCTGAGAGAAACAACTTTGGGCTAAGATTAACATTATATGGTATGTTTAGGAAGGTTAATACAAGCTTGTCTGCGCTTGATATCTCCATTCTGAAAATCAAGGAGTGATAGAGAAAGTGGCAGATCAAATCAGTGGAAAATAATACAAGCATGTATGGATAAAAGCAGAAAATATAAAATGTTATGCAAAGGATTTACAGCAATATAAAAACATACTGGGTAGGTGTGTTAGTAATAATAATAAGAGGAAGGAAGGAGCATGAAGAAATAACCCAGCAAAACATGTTTATTTTTAACTTGAATCAGTTAATTTCTTCACCATGTGGTCCTGCAAACTGTTGTACTGGCACAAACGAGTGGTAGTGCACGGAAAAGGGATATGGCAAAGGGATAGAAGGGGGAGGGGCTAAGAGCTGCCTAAAATGGTTCTGCCACTAAAATAAATGTGACCATAGGACCATTACTTGATGAACAAAGAGAGAAAATAACTGATGGTGTGACTGAAGCATTTAATGTCTTTTCGCTATTGTCTTCTCCAGATAGATTAACTGCTATTGGATGACTAACAAAATTAATATCAGGACTGAAAGAGTAACAACCATCAGTGAAACAAGGAAGGTATGATAAGATATTGTTTGGATCAGTTAATATTTCCAAATCAGGAGAGACTGGTGTTGTTCCTCATAGAATACTGAAGAAATTAGAAGATTTTGTTAAATGGTTATCCTTGCTAATTCCATTCCCAGTGTAAACCCTATTCCTTAACATCAGTACAGCTTTGGAAAGGCTTTGAGAAATCAGCTTGTTAATAAAACTAATCCTAGGCAAAACTGCATCACCAGTATATGTGTTAGAAAGATTTTAGTGAAAGAGATTCCATGTGAGTATTTGCAACAATCAGATCATTCCACTGAATATTTTCATCATTGACTGGGAAAACAGAATAGACAACATTTCCCAGTCTAGAAAGTCAAGCCAAGCAAAGAGAGCTTGCAAACATGTTGATGAAATGACAGATATGGAGAACTAAAACTAATCTTGGTAAATACTCCAAAAATAAGAAATTGTGAAGAGTTTACTAGGGAGCAAACAGCTGTACTACAGAGAGCAGATCTGTCTACCTGTGCCTGAAGATCATTGCATATTTGGAGTGAAACTCACAATAATACACTCCAGGTCAAAAATACCATATTATGATGTAGAATAAAACACACATGTCCAGTGCATTAATTACTCCTAATAAATACCTTAGAAGAAGCACCGTGACCAGTTTGCTGTACCTTGAATTTCTGTGTGCAGTGGGAGAGTCCAGTGAGAGGACTGAAGGCAAGCTGAAGAAGTGGAATTTGTTCAGTCAAGAGAAGTGAGGGCTGAGTGACAGTCATTAAATTTCCAGTATGAAAATGTTTGCAAGGGACATGAATAAATTCCATAAATGTTCACCAAAGATTGTACAACAAAAATGAATGCAGATGAAAATCCAGTTTCAACAAACTTTCTAAAGCTAAAGGTACAGAAACACTGTTGGTTTGTTTGTTTGTATTTTTTCCTGAGAAGGTAAAGTGTGCTTCTAAGAAGAGGCTAAGTAGGCACCTGCAATGCCTTAAACATGTGTGATGGCCTAAGCTTGGCTCAAAGGGTGCATTAGGCAGCATTTGAAGTCCTCTTCCACTTCACAGTTCTGTGTATAGAAAAAGGTTTCAACCCAATACATGGAGTTTAAAAGTTATCTAAGGCTACATATAACAGGGTATTTTTCATTTGTTCATCTCCCAACCCTTTACAAAAGAAAGAAGATATGTATTACTGGGACCTTACATAGAAACAGCATCAAACAAGTAAAATGAGTTTAAAGTCTGGACAAAAATGCAAACACCATAAGTTCTCAGGTACTTCAAGCCAACACTACTTCTTCCAGGATATAACATTATCTCAGGATAAGTGTTGCTTGGATTTATGTCTAAGAAAAAAATTTCAGATGATACACCCTGAGTCTGTAGAACTAAGTAATATGTGGAATGTGTTTTCTGATCTATACTGCTTTTGGGAGGATTTTTGAATAATATTCAAATCACCCTTCATGAGATACTTGGCAATTGTGGTCTTAAATCTGGTAAGAAGCCAAAAAAAGGATTATTTAAATATCTTTTTGGAACACCATGGCATATTCTACTCCTTCACACCAAATCATTTGATCTGTTCTTTCATGATTAAGGATATCTGCCTCTCTAAGTAAGAGGACAGGGTTTTTTTTTTTCTTATAGGGGCAAGGTGGGATGAGATATTGCACAGGTGAATACCTCTGCATGGAACAACAGAACTGTTTCTAAATCCAGAATCACTTCAGCTAAGCAGTAAGGGACTCTGCTGGCAAATGCATTATAGCATGGAGGCCCTTTTGCCAGACAGCACATATGCAGTCGTTCACAGTATGTTAACAGGGAACCATCCACTGTGCTACCAGTCACAAGAGCAACGGTGTGAATTCCACCTTCCACGAGCCAACCTGGCTTGTCACCACCTATACAAATGGCATTGTTGGAAGTGCCTTGCCTCTCTGGATCCATGCACAAACCATCTGTCCAGCTTGAAAAAGCTAAGATTTTTTCCAGAAGAATATGCCTGCAAGAGTAGCCACTATGAATCTCTCCATGGTCAATGAAGCTGTTGAAAAGCCAAGAGACACTCACTTCAGAGGAACTATAACTGCAAAAGTCTGAATATTTCCCCAGGTGCATACCTGTCATATCTAGGTATATGTGTGTGTGCATGTATGACAGCTGTCATCATGAGAAAAGGAAAAGAAAAAGCAAGAAAACACCCATATTCAATAGAAAACTGGGGTCAGAAAGTATTAGCAAACCACAAAACAAACCATCCTCAGGGAATTTCTACCCTCGCTCTTAATTATGTGAGTCTTAATTATGTGAGATTATGGTAACACTCTAAATTGTAATGCTATTGGCCCTGTTTAAAGTTCTGTTTTTGACATAGCTGTTGCAAGAGCAAAGTAACACACTGGTCCTATGAGACTCCTGCAAGTCCCAGAAGTTGGCGGCTGTCTGAAAGACGTGGAAAGACTTCTGGTTGTTTTACTTTTTTCTGAAGTTTTGGCCTATGATTAATTGGTTTAATTTTACTTAGCAGAGTTCAATTTATGCTCTACAGGCACCATTAGTATTTGAGTGTCTGCTTCTGTGGTGATGGATGCCATGTAGAGTTGGGAAGGAAATGGTTTTCCTGTCTCCAGGAAACTCTTCAGGATTTTGAAAAGCGTTCATACTGAAGTCAAACCAGGCCTTCTTGAGAAGAGGGGGAACAGAGGCCTGTAGTCTTTACCAATTGCAATCATTTGATTTTCAGAAAAAAACCATGTTGAACACCAGAATACTCCTGGAGCTTCCTAAGGTGACTCTCTCACACATTATTTGATGCCTTAGCTCTTTACATGAATAAATACATCTTTATTGGAGCAAGGACTTTACTGTATGTAGTTCTATCATCCCAGATTAGTTTTTAACCAAGGAAATAAAGGGTTTGTCATTAATATTTCATTATTTATGCAGCTGCAAGAGAATCTTACTGGTCACCAAGCAGACAGGTCTTTCAGGGTGAGTGACTTTCTGTCTTTCACAGACACATAACTGCAATCAGAAATTTATTTTCTGGGAAAAAAAAGAAAAATGTAGACTGAAATTGGTAATCAACAAATTAAGAATTTCATACAGAATTGCAGACCAGAAGTCTTGTTCCACAGAAAGTCCCATGTAGATCCACAGTGGCCAAGTCTTTGGTTGTCAAAGCACTATAGTGTGGGTCTGGAAGCACAGTAGGCACAAGCAGGGCTCCTGATAGCCAAAACTACTGGCCCTGAGGCATATGAGAATTGCCATTCTAGAGAAACCTGAGGTGGATTGGATTCAACTTCAGCCAGCTCTGCTCTGTTAATCTCTTTTTAGAGTGGACTACAGCGCTCCCTTTTTAATTGAGGAAAGTAGTTAAGAGATTATCGTAGCTCATAAATGGCTAGAATCCTCAATGGCAAGGTGGTTGTGTGACAATATGCTTAATTTTATTTAGTACATTTTCAGCAAAAAAATGTAAAGTGCAGTAAGGCAGCAATTTCAGTGGGATCTTTTAGAGAGGAGAATTGAGGGCTGCCATCACACCATTAGGAAATTCATGTTCTTGCCCCAAACAGCATGATCTGAAATTTGGTGGGCTTACTCATTATTTATCTCTATCTTTACTTGCCAGGGGATCCTCAGAGTTTTTATTTTGTGTAAGATGATTGACTTAGACAGTACAGCTGACTGCAAAGTTTTGATTACAGTCTTTGCATTGCATTAACGCCTAGAGACATCAGTTGAGATCAAGACCGTATGTGCATGCAGGGCTATAGTGACAGGCATAGCTTGTCTGTTTTAATTCCGCCAAAAATGCAAGAATATGTTTTGATACCTCCTTTCAAGATGTGGAAACACCTAGCCTAAAGTCACACAAAAGTCACAAGGATAGGCAGACTCTGAATCCAGGTTCCCTCTATCATTATCTAGTAGATAACTTACAAGATTAATTTGTTGTTGTTGTTGTTGTTGTTGTTTTCTCTGATTCACAGATAAGCAGCATAGCAGTTTGAAAGAAAAACAAAGATGAAATAACTGTTTCGCTTTGCTTTGATTTGCTTTACTTCTCTTAGCTTTGTTTTGTTTTAGCATGGCCCTCTTTAAAAACTATATCACCATTTCTTTTTCTACCCCTCCAGTGGGCAAGCCTCAGTCTGGAGAATGGAGAATATTCATGTTAGAATATTCAGAATATTTGTAGCTTATAAAATTCACATGAGGTGGCTGCAATCATATCTTTTCTAGGGACTTGATAACAAGAAAAGCCTAGAAACCACATAATTTGATTAAAAATAATTAAACTCAGAAGTGTAAACATGTTTCATGCAGTGAGGTGTGGGAAGATCTAAGCATTGTTCTTTAAGATGCCAATAGCTAGTCAAATCACTGAAGCTTCCATGAGGTTATTTGGATTCCTAGTCATACAGACTCCTATTCCATATTCTGTCTGCTAAAAAACATACCTGAGCCTGAAGGACAGAATGTTACCTGGTAAACACCTGTAACCTCTCTTTATGAGGTGTATGAAGAGGTCACTGAACCAGATCATCAAATAGAGGCTGGGGGGAGAGGATCATATCCAAGGAGTTAAAGGAATTGTAAGATAGACCCATGCAACAAACCCGTGGAAACCCAGCTGAGGCTAAAGCTTTCAGATAAAGTGGTACAGCTCTGGGCAAAGAGAATCATGGGATTATGGGAAAAAGAGCTGAGGATTGACATTTCTGTTGTTGGGTTCACTGAGAGGTAGAATTTCACATTAAGGCTCCTGAAGTTAATTCACTTTTCATCAAAGTTACATGACTTGCATAACCTCATTGTGCCTCCTCTTTCCCACCCATGAAAGGAAATAAGATTCCTCTACAATGCAGAGGCACTGGGAAATAACATTAATGGCCACTTGATATCCTTGGTAGTAGGGTATCCAGTGACAGGGAAGAAGAAGAAGACAGGGACAGCTTGACCAAGATTTGAATTTGAAAGTTTATTGATAGGCGTTAAGTAGCAAACCTGGTCCTAGGTGAAATCAATGCAAGAGCAGATACATGGAAAGGATAAAGAAACAGCCATGGGACCATGGAAGGTTCTGAGGATGAGATTAGTCAAGGGCCTACATGATGGGTGTCCAGAATAGAAGAAATAACTTTCATAAATCTACTAAGTCTGCAATTGTTATCTATGTCACTTATCCCATTCTCCTCATTCAAGTGAGGCTCATGTGACAGCAACCGCTGTCTTTGATGAATCTTTGTACCTTGCAAGGTACCTTGTACCATTATTTCTAGTCCTACTGCATGACAAAGTCACACCTGTACCAAAAAGCCAATTTAGTTCAGTGGCTTTGAAGCTATAGTACAGGACAACCAAAAAGGTGTCCATGATCTTTGCCATGGATTTGGTCTGTGGCCCTTTATGCCTCTGTTGAGCCATTTGTGAATTAGTGACAATAATTTTTCTCTTGCTGATGAGGTGATGTCATGATGTAAAATTCAGGAATAGATATCAAGTCTACAGAGCTCCTTAGAGAACACGCATTATGACAATCTGATTTTTATTCCATGCTCTTAAAGCCTCATGCAGTTTTCTGTCCATCCATTTGTTTATCAGTCTCTTTACTAACAACTGAAATCACTGTTGAATTAATCATGTTGGACAAGGACTAGAAGTCTCCAAGAAAATAGAGCAAGGTACTGATAAGTTTCATGAACATTAATAACTGAGTAGGAAGAAAAGGCTAAAATTAATATCCCATGAATAAGGGGAAAAAAAACCCTTCATCTTAGAAAGCCTGTGCTATGACTTTTTTCTGCTTGTTCTGACATTGAACAATCAGTCTGTATGTAGTGAGTGGTCAGTTTTCACATATGTACTTTGGAACCTGCCATAGCACGCAGTGCCTTTTGCCAGTTGGTAATTACTACACTCTGAAGAGATCCTGGAGGCATGCAAGGTACCAAGGGGAAATGATTATCTACAGGCTATCTGCAGGCTTTGTCACTGGAGCTGAGATTATAAGGAAAACAGAAAGGGAGAAAAAAATGGGGACTTTTGCAGTGAAGGGGACTGAAGATAGGAAAGAACAGAAGGCTCCATTAGTTCCCCTAGTTGCAGAAATACTTGTTAATTATTATTAGAACATCTGTTTACTATTTTGAAAGGTCAGTTTCAAGAGAGTTTATAAAATGACAGGAAATGAAATAGAAATGAAAAACTTTTTTCTTTTTTTTTTCTTTTTTTTTTTTTTTTTTTTGTTTTTGTTTTGTGACACCCAGCATTTATTTCTGAAAACATTCATTAGCAAGGAAAGCCTTAGAAAGACATTTCAAAAAAGTATATTTCACTCTGCAATAACATAACAGCCCAAAACATAGGCATAAAATCACCCAATCACCCTTATCTTTGATACTGACATTCAAGAGACAACTTTGAAACCCTATTATAGAATAAATCTGAAAAACACAATAGCTGCTAGCAGTTTTTCAAGGAATGAAGACACTGCAGCCGTAGGATCAGATACCACTCTGCTTTTACAAGGGAAGATTGAGGATGTCAAACATTCTGCATGCTGCAATGCATATTCAGTCAGTAAGGAAAGGTAATTGCCAGCAGTTTTATAATTCTGTACTCCTCTCTGTACAGTGCCAAAAAAGATCAGCATTGATGTTGGCTTCAAATAATTCTATATGTTCACTACTTTGTGATAAAAGGAAAAGAAGTGTTTGGCATGAAAGCTGAAATGCAGAAGAGATGAAACTAGATGGTGGCGGTGGGATGGGAATGCTTAGTTTCTATTAACTTAAATGACGTTTTTTGTTCAAGAGCATAGTTGGAAGAAGCATTTGTGTGTGTACATGTGGTTTCATTAAGTTATAAGAGTGTATAACTGATTTCTTGAAGTGCGTAATGGTCATATACCTGATCTGACAGGGAGATGTTAGATGAAGGTTTGTAACATAGTCTATTGAACTAATAGGAAGGTCAAATGGGAATGAGTTTCAACAGTCTCAGCCTCTATGAAAACCTAAGTCTTTTGTACTTTGTCCAGATCCATCTCTGTTCCAAGTTGAGAAGCTAGAGAAAGTCCAGATTACTGTTATTACATAAACACTTCCATGTAAAAGGAGAGGGAGAACAAATAGTATTTGCCAATTCTCTGAGACCCTTTGACAATGAGAGGAAGCTGTCCTCCAAAATATGTGTTTCTTGCATGATTAGCCTAAAGTCACGTCATTGACCACTACCATGCAGAGCATAAGTATTTATCATGGGGCAAAAGCCACTCCTAATATGGGGTGTGCCCAATATTAATAATAAACTGGGGTTTAGGCAAAGAACTCTTTCTCCCTTCCTCCCTCCCTCCCTTCCTTCCTCTCTCCCTTCTTTTTTCCTCCCTTCTTTCTTTCCTCCCTTTGTTCCTTCCTTCCTCCTTCCTTCCTTCCTTCCTTCCTTCCTTCCTTCCTTCCTTCCTTCCTTCCTTCCTTCCTTCCTTCCTTCCTTCCTTCCTTCCTTCCTTCCTTCCTTCCTTCCTTCCTTTCTTTCTTCTTTATTTGTTTCTTTTTTTCTTTCGTTCTTTTGTTTTCTTTCTTTGTTTCTTTCTTTCATTCTTCTTTATTTATTTATTTATTTTTTCTTTCGTTCTTTTGTTCTTTCTTTCTTTCTTTCTTTCTTTCTTTCTTTCTTTCTTTTTCTCTTGCTTGCTTGCTTGCCTGCTTTCCTTCTCGCTTGCATTTTCACCTGCTTTCTCTCTTGCTTTTGCACATCCTTTCCTTTCTTCTCTTTCTTTCCCTCTGTCTTTCCTTTCTTCGTCCCTTCCTTCCTTCATTCCTTTCTCCTTTCTTTCTTTCCTTGCATGCTTTCATATGAAGTAAATCAACAGACTTACTACTTCAGTGAAATAGTGAAGTAGCACGTATTGCTGCAACTTCTTCTACACTCTCAAACACACCAGAAGACTTCTAAAGAATGGTAACCTGCTTGTTTCCTGTGCAGCAATCATTTCCAATAATAAAAATCAAAACATAAGAGAGAAGTGTCAGATAAACTATATTTCTGCTACATAAAGGGAAAGGGAACATCTCATTATTCAAATTCATCAGGCATAGGTGGAAAGTTTTCATAGCTTGATTGCTTGGAAACTTTAAGAGATTTGGTTTAATGGAAATAAATTGAACCTATAATTAAGCATGGAAGAGAAGCACTGTGTTTCATTCTAAAAGAAGACTTCTTATTGTCCAGGGAAATGTAGGGAAAAAAAAAATGTAAATTAGCCTAAAATATAATCCAAGGAGGTAAACAGGTAAATGAAGTTTATTTTACACTCTAGAACTGTTTTGGTGTTGGCCAATGAGGTTATCTTTAGTCCTGTGTTCATAACGTACATGTGTGCATTTAAAAGCATATGTGTGTGGGCACATGTGAATACATATCTAAGTACAAATACGCAGGAATTCTCAGGAGTTTATCAGTACTTTTACATTTCATATCATGACTATTTTTCCCTTCCTATGTTTAAATTGAGTTTCTTAAGTTCATGAATCCAAGGCATCCTCAGAAGTATCTGCATATGAATTTGAGCCAAGTCCTAAGGGAGGCTTGCATGGCATTTGCACACCCTGTTGACATTTAGAACAAAAGTCAGGCCCTGAAAATATAACAAAATTATGGGTTAGCTCTCTTTTCAGTGCCTGCATAAATTAGCAATACTGTCATCCTTGTCATTTAATGCTACGGCTACATCAGCACAGAAATTCGTATTAACAGCACTGACCCAACAGTCAGTGAACCTTAGGAACGGGGAACAGATTTCACATGAGCTGCATTGACTTTGCTTTAAAAATCTTAGCAGAGCCATGGGATCTTCTGTTCATCATGGATTTTTTAATCAGAAATGTGCTGATGGATAGAAGGAAAAAATTCTGAACTGCTTTTCTGTGTAGAAACATATATTCAGTTTTTATTTTATCAGTGGCTCAAAATCCTTGTTGAAGTTCTAGACCTCTGCTAGACAAATAACCCAGTCTTCTTACAATCTCACTTTGATAGAATAACTAATGTTGATTCTCCTGATTTTAGTGGCCAAAGAAAGCTTGGTCAAGGCCACTTGTCATCTTGACAATAGTCCCTTCCTTCATGAATTCTCCCACTGAAATCAATGCAAATGGTTTGGCAGGCTTTGAAAGCAGTCTAGCTTAGATAGGGAATCTGAGACTTTCAGCATCCTTAGTTTAAAAATATCCTTCTGAAAGAGCTTGGCTCCAGCCCCTTTTGCTGTCCAAATTATATTTATAGTCACACTTGGCATCTACCTGACACTTCCCAGCCATAGATCTCAAGGCAGTTTTACAAATCACTGCACTCCTTGATCTACATGGAAGGTAAGGAGGCTTGAGGACACAGTTGCTCAGGAGCTGTTGTCCAAACTCCTGGTCTGAAGAGTTATGTTCTGAACCATAGTGCCCTCGAGACATTAGAAACTATATAGTCTGGAACACAACTAAACAAAGCTATCTTGGTTTAATTTGAACACCACTGTGGTAGGTCTAAAGAAAAGAGGTGTAAATATAAATGCAAACTACTGATCTTATGTTAGAATGTCAGTAAGGACAGTTTAAAATTATAGAGAGAGGGAAAGAGTATTAAAGAGATGGGTATATTTCATCTTCTGTCAATGCATAAAGCTGTCTGGGTATAATAATAATTCTCGGCTGGGCCTACCTCTGCATAGATTGCTTGCAAATCACTGCAAACCTCTGTACAGAGCAAAGCACAAGGCACAGATAAACAGGAAAAAAAGCATCAGGAATGGTGCAGTCTTGAATGAGGACACTTCTTGTAACCTAAAGCCCTTAGACATCTTGCTGTGTGAAGCCAAAATCCACAAGAATGGTGAAGTCGTGCTTGGCTCTATAATATTTATTGCATCTGGCAGGTCTGATGAAGCTTCACAAAGTTGATAGTCAAATAGTATATAGAAGAGCAGGTAGAGAATATCTATCATCTTCTGTCTTCTGAAAACAATCTTATCATGAAAACATAATTCAGTGGTTTTAAACATCGTAACAGAATTCACATTCTTTATACTAAAGGATTTCAGTGAAGTGTTCAGAAGAGTGTGTTACTTAATTTTACTGGATGGGGTAAACTGAGGCTCAGCAGTGCTTATTCTAAGGACTGGAATTTCATTGTAGCATCCTATTCTAGACCCCTGTAAGTATCACAACTCCAGAGAGAGTTCATGGAGGCAACATGTGCTATATTATCTTATATGTGACTTCCACAAATAACACTGTGCTTTTTTTTCTTTCTTTCTTCTTCTTCTTTCTTCTTCTTCTTCTTCTTCTTCTTCTTCTTTCTTTTTTCTTCTTTTTCTTTTTTAATTAGCTTTTTCTTTTCATTTTACTTAAGGAAGGAGTAGCCTCTTTGGAAACAAAATTAAGGTCATTCTTTCCTCCCTAATCAGCCTCATGGCCTCATTCTTTCTCCAGCAGGATGATGGACCGGCTGTAGCACTGCCAAGGCTCTCATTCCTCAGCCAAATGTGTCATT
The DNA here is from genome assembly GCA_030625065.1 of Alectoris magna. Taxonomy (NCBI): domain Eukaryota; kingdom Metazoa; phylum Chordata; class Aves; order Galliformes; family Phasianidae; genus Alectoris; species Alectoris magna. The sequence goes on along the minus strand of CM060560.1, from coordinate 4,675,063 downwards.
CTTTTGGAAGCTCCCAGTCCAGTTCTTACATTGCCTCAGGTTTCTCTCTCCATTGCTGTCCCTTGCTCAGGCCCACCCTACTCCAGGCAGTCATTAATCAGAGGGAAACGTATTTTATTTGTTTTGTTCCCTTTACAAGGGAAGTCAGCATTTACCTTTTTATTTTCTTCACGTCTCTTACTTTTCTGGTAAAGGGAGAATAAGATTCTTGGGAAATAGGATGGCAACTATTTCAAATGGTAATTAGAGAGATTTGAATGTTAGAAGCATTTACAGTATCGTACCATAACTGCAGAGACATTCATTGCCAGGTGAATGCCTAGAGTGGTACATAATCAGCGATATCAGACAAAGAGAAATGCAATTGCAAACTAAGCATCTCTGCTGTGGTCAGTATCCTCTATCATTTACTTAGCTTCTCTTGCTTCTAAGAAAACCAGAAATAGTTTATCCAGAAGGAAGAAAATCTGTTGAGTTCTGTCCTCTCAGAGAGCAAAGTCCATTTAACATACACCTTAAAACATTATTTTACCTGTATCTTTAATTTTCCTTCCTCTCTTTCTCCTTCTCCTTCCTCTCCTTGATCTTTCCTTTGTCCTTCTCCTTCTCTTTTTGTTTTTTGTTGGTGGTGGTTTTTTTTGTTTTTTTTTTAATATGAATATGAGCCTTTGGAGGCTGTCATCGATGCAAAAGTAGAAGGCTAATAGACACTGTAGACTATCTTCATTTCTATAATGTACTGGCTTCAGTGCAGTTGAACATGGGAAAGCAGGGTAGTTGAACAGCAATCCATGAGGAGAAGGATTTGGGGATGTCAGTTGATGAAAGACTCAACATGAGTCAATGTGCAATCTTACAGCCCAGGCCAACCATATCGTGGACTGTATCAGGAGATGTGTGACCAGCAGGTCAAGGGAAGTGATTCTGCCCCTCTACTATGCTTTCGTGAGACCCCTCCTGGAGTACTGTGTCCAGGCCTGTGGTCCCCAAAAGAAGAAGGACATGGAGTTGTTGGAGTGCATCCAGGGGAGGGCCACAAAGATGACCAGAGGGCTGGAGCACCTCCCCTAGGAAAATAGGCTGAGTGCTGGGGCTTTTCTGCATGAAGAAACAAAGGCACTGAGGGATCTTATAGCAGCCTTCCAGAACCTTAAGGGGGCCTACAGGAAAGTTCAGGAGGGACTTTTTATAAGGGCAGGTAGCAACAGGACAAGGGAAAATGGTTTTAAACTTGAAGAGGGTAGATTTAGACTAGATATAAGGAAGAAATTCTTTGCTGTGAGGGTGATGAGACACTGGCACAGGTTGCCCAGAGAAGTTGTGGATGCCTCTACCCTAGAAGCATTCAAGCCCAGGCTGGATGGGGCTGTGAGCAACCTGCTCTAGAGGGAGGCGTCCCTGCCTATTGGAGGAGGGGTTGGAACTAGATGATCTTAAAGGTCCCTTCAAATCCAAGTAGTTCTATGATTTCGTGATAAATGTAGGCATTATTTTAAAAGGTGAGCTAACAAACCATACTTTCCATTTAACCATTGTATGATGTCTTGAAGGTCAAGTGTAATATATTCAATTCATGGAGACAGTGCTTAGATTTTTTCTGTACTTTCCCACTTGCAATTGGTTCCTTTTCCATGAAAATTCCTGTCTGTGTGGTAGAGTATCATGAGAAATTCTGCCTTGATGTCTACGAATCGTATACTATTGTTTCATATTCCTTTAGATGCCTTCTTCCATCATTATAACAAGATCTATCCTAATTCAGCCCACTAGTCTTTCTAGAAATGCTAGTGTGGATGTAGCCTAGAATCCCTTGGGCTATCCTCAGAAGAATCCACTTTCATGTGTCCCTCAGGCTGCCATTTCATTTTTTAACACATGGCTTTCTTGATTCTTCTACCTGGATGAAGAACAACACTGACTCCTATTCAGCTGCAACTACATGAGAAAAAACAATACAGCATAAAAGGAACAGATTCAGAGACTGAAGGAGGTTATTCTGAAGACTCAAAGCCAGCTTTGCTCTAGCCTGAAAGAGTAAATACTCATTAATAGATGGAACATGTTACAGAAATTTCTGAAGCCTATCTTCCCCTTCACTTTTATCTGAACAGAATAATCTGAGATGCAAAGCAAATTCCAGCGAGAGGGAACTGTCAAAAGATTTGCCTTGGTAATACCCTTCTGACCATAAGTAAAATGTCAAAGCGTGTATATATGACCATGGGTCACAGTGCGTGTGTCACCAGGGGTCCATTCTACACACTAGATTAGGAGTCCCAGGAATCTTGTCTCCTCTTTATTTCCAGATTTATTTATCATCTTTGTTAACAGAAAGCTTTGTCCTTCCTATCTGCAGCAAGCATCTCCAGTAGTTTAGATGAGTGTCGTAATTCAATTTGTCAGTCAATTGCCACCCATCTCCCCTTAAAATAAATAAGTAAATAAATACTGGAATGGAATGGAATCTCTCCATGTTTCCTCATTCCCCCCCCCCTTTTTTTTTTTTTCTTCTTTTTTTTTTTTTTTTTTTTTAATACAAAAGGGACATTTGCTGATGTTTTACTAAGGCCAACCGCTAATCAAGCAGTAGTTTAGGCTGCCCAGGTCCCATCCAACCTAGCCTTGAGCACCTCCAGGGATGGGGCACCCACAGCTTCTCTGGACAAATAATAATAAATGTTGTGCTTTCTTATCCAGCTTATCTTGTTACGAAACGTGCATGCGCCTCCCTACATTGACTCTCTGGCTTATAAAGAAATCTATCGTCTTTAGCGTATTGATGTTACAGTGCTACTGGATGACAATTTCTCTTACAGAAACATCCATGAGAGGGTGACAGCAAGGATGCTATCTGAAAAAAAAAAAACAACAACGCAGCAGAGTACCAGAAGGCCACCATTCAAAGGCTGTTGGCCAACACTGGGTCACCAGGACTTCCCTCCACCTGTACTCTTAAAGCCTCTAGAAGCCAGAGGGCTTGCAAAGGCAGTGGACGTGATTCTGTCTCATCATCCCAGAAGGCAAATAGAGCAAATTATGAGCATTTATTGAAGGAGAAATATAATACATTAAATATTGGGAAATATCCCGCATATCTGAGATGATAGAAGAAAAAACCAATTTCTATGTGAGCTATACCTTTCTACGTCGTATAGCTGTCCTCTGTTATAACACTGATGTTTACAGTCTGTAAGAAAGGGATTAGATGGGGAAAGCTATCAATTATGCGGTTTCACAGGTGGCATTTTAAAGCTGTAAAATGATGCAAGAGAGGACCAAGAAAGATGATTTGTAGTCAGATTCCTCTCCTCTCCACCCATTTATTGCACCCCCCACATCTCCTTGACCTGTGATCTTGCCCAGAACAATCCTCATCTGTGCATGGATATATGGACAACAGCACATTAAAAACAAACAAACAAGGCACTCTGACTGGTTTTACAGTCATTTTTGATGGTGGGGTATATGCATGTGGCTGTGCAAATCTGTGAGCAATCAGATGGTTCACTCTACTTTTAAGAAGTGTTACATGCCCAGGCTGTGGTATTCTGTCTCCTTTCAAAATGTGTCAGCTTAAACAGTTCCTGCAGCAGACATTTCCCTGTGCTTTTAGGGCTGCTCTGTTTCATCCAACAATCAGCAGAGAGATTTTTATATAAATGAGAGACACTGAAATGATTTGCGGCTGCTTCATTATCGCTGCTGAGATGGGTGATGGGGACTGGAACATTTTTGGTGCCAATAGAAATATTCCTGGATGGAAGCAGGTAACAGTCTGGGCTGCCTCCAGCAGAGGGAAGTGGTACACACACACTTCCCAGCATGTTCTGTCGAGCAGGGAAGAGCATCAGGTCTGTATTTACAGAGTTGAAATGTCTACCGCCAACACAAATGCTTGCTTTAAGCCCCTTTGGTGACTTGGCCTCATCCTCCACATCCCCAGAACCAATAAACAAGTGTCTCCACGTATGCCTCCTGCAGTAAAACTGATGTAGATGCTGGACTTTAAGACTCAGAGTAAATGCAGTGAAAAAAAAACAAGTGGACTCGGGGCTTGTTTTTAAGTGTAATGTCTTAATATCATATCCAGAGGTTACTTTAAGCTTGTGTGCTTTCTCTCTGCAACTCATGGGTGGGGGATTACAGAGGGAGACCACCAAGCCCATCAAGAGGGAATGGCTTTAAACTAGAAGAGGGGAAATTAATGTTAGATGTTAGGAGAAAATTCTTTACTCAGAGGTTGCTGAGGCCCTGGCAATGCTGCCCTGAGAGCTACTCTCTGGTGATACTCAAGGCCAGGCTGGATGGGTCCCTGGGCAACCTAAGCTGGTGGGTGTAACCAGCCCACGGCAGGGGGTTGGAGCACGATGATTTTTAGGGTCCCTTTCAACCAAAGCCATTTTATGATTCTGTGATAAGTCTTGGGGCTCGTGCAGGTGGTCCCCTGAGATACATCCAAGTGACAACATGTGCAGATACACACTCATAGCCCTGCACACCAATGCACAACTGAAGGTTGCCCAGGTATATTAGTGTGTTTTTTTCTCTTCTTTTTCCAGTCACTCTTGCATCTTCCTGTTACAGGGTCCATTCTGTGTATGCACAAACATGCACACACACCCCTCTTACACAAAGCAAACAGAAATTCACTCACATCTCACATGGAAGAAATCCTTTGAGCACTTCTCCTTGACATCTCTTTACTTTTCAAATACATTTGACTCTTCCCTTTGCTTCTCTGCATTTAGAAAGGGTAGAAGCCTGCTGGAGATTACTTTATGGGGAAGATAATGTCCTTAACCCAGACTTCCTTGAACTGCCTTAATGCTGCTTGCAAAGCAACTGGAGAACTTTGTCTCTCCCTCACCCCATCTCGAGCTGCAGGGAGGCAAGTTTTGCCTCAAGCTTTCAACCTTTTGATGCATGGATTTTCCACTCTGAGCTACAGTAGGTGGGTAACAAGAAGATCCCATTAAAGCAAAATCAAGTAGCAAAAGGATTGTCAGCTCAGCAAATCAGAAACATACGGTACCTCTCTTTACTGTGTTCCTTCCTGTTCACTGTGAGTCAGAAAGAAGAGAAATAAAAGGTGTGGAAAGGGGAGAAAAGAGCAGCAAGGAACAGTGCCAGCACTGGTGACGCCTTGGTTTTACAAGTAAGAAATTAATCCTTGCTGCTAAAGACACAGCCTCTTTTAATGAAGAGGCTGCTGCAATAGCATCGCAACAACGAGCAACCCACATGTTCTATTACAACAGGTTGAGGCACTGCACCCTCCCCTGTGCCACAGTGAGAAAAAAATAAATCAAATGTCTATACCTGAGGCTCCTTCATTTCCGAAATGGAGATCTGCTTTAATGCAGGCTTTTCACGGTGCCTTTCTTTCCCGAGAAGGAGCTGGTGATGGCTTATTTACCTACTTACCTGTCCTTGAGCTATGTGGCTTTTATTTGAATAAATTAAACTGCCTGTTTCAAGTGATGCTTTCAGCCTCTTGAGTCTGGATCTAATTCTCCAAAGAATTCTGCTTAAAACCTGTTTTTTTAAGTTTCCGAGCAAGTATCAACAGTCTGCAGGATGCAATTCTCTGAAAGGACCTTGGTGCCTATGGGTAAGAAGAAATATCCTATCGGGCTACTTCCCTGGGCTTTTTAGTTTTCTTACATATCTCTGACAGACCAAATGAGGGCATGCTTAAACAGGGAACTTGTCTTGTTTTATTAAGTTGCTCTGCTTGTTTTCTGTGTGTGTCCATGGGATCAGATTTCCAGCTGCTGTGAGACACTTTAAAACCACTGCTATCGGAGATGTCTATTTTTAATGCAGTTATAGTAGTTTCAGTGCACCTCAGTGGATGCACACTTTTCCTTTGCTTTCTGGGACTGATTCTGCCTTCTGGGGGAGGGGGGGGGGGGAGAGTAGGAGAGTGCTCAGCTGTATAAGCTGACCTATCTCCAAGGCAAGGAAATCTACGGCTCTTTGGGAAACCTGGCTGTTGTTGTAGATGTGGGGTGATTTTTTTTATTCCCTTGGGTGCCCGGGAGAAGAAATTAAAAAAGCAGTGTGAAATAGAAAAACATTCTCCAAGAATGTGCATAAGAAGGTGCCTTCTCTTTTTAATACACTGTATAAAGTTTTAATGATGCTGACGCAGGCCATGTTGCAATATAACATGCATTATATCAGGCATGCTGTTGTAGCAAACTGTTTTTTTCCTCTGTAGTTTAGCACTATTTGTTTGTTTGTTTTCCTCCACGCTCTACTTTATCACTGGATTCAAACATATTGTGTTTTCACTTACCCACATGCATTTCTAATAGGAGAAAGGAAAGCATAAGGTTCATAGATAGCAAAAATAACAGAGGTCTCTTCATTACTGGAGTTGTGATGCAGACATCAGAATGACAGCGCAACAAGTGCCACTGGAGCTCTCAGCATTACTTAGGACATGGGAACAGAAAAGTGCCCAAGCTCAGACTATGCTTTGCAAATGATGCTCCATCCCCAGACATGCTCATGGCCAGGTTGGATGGGCCCAGGGAAGCAGGGGGCAACCAGCCCATGGCAGGAGGTTGGAACTGGATAGGCTTTAAGGTCCCTTCCAACCTAACCCATTCTGTGAGTCTACGATTCCATTTATGACTGTGAGTAGGCAGAGCTCATGGCACATCACGCTGCGCTCTTCAGCAGTGGCAAAGTGCCTCACAAGCTACATGCTCCAGCTTAAAAAAATTAGGATAACATCTTCCACAGGCAAGAGGTTGGTTCTGGATCTAGACTGATGCACCTCGAAACAGACTTTGGACCAAAATGGGATAGTTATTATTAATATTATCATCACAGCTGTTATCTCTGTGCAAACAAAATACCACAGACCATGACAAAACTACTGCTTTTATCTCTCCATGTAATGCCCCAAATCCTGTAATCTAATTGTTACACATCCTTGCTCAAAAGAAAGGCTCAAATATTAGCTTAAGGTTGTAATAGCAATTAGCACTGCAGAAGCTTAAGCTATCTGCATAGGTTTGCTTACCACATATTTTATAGCTAAGTTGGCTTGGGCACCTTATCTTCTGAAATCCTGAATTCAGCTGACTTTTTGGGTGTCTGTCAGTCTTGTTCTTCATGTTTTGTGCCATGAGTGAATGTGTATTAAACACTGAAGGGACTGCCAGGTGTAAGAAAAGTGCTCTGGGAGCAGAGATGGTACTAAATAATGCTAAAATGTCTTTGAAAGATGAACGGAGGTGAAATCTGATTAACTGATAGTGCGACCAAGCCAAAAGTAGATTTTCATTCTGTATGGTTGGACCAGGGGCAGTAATTCACTGCTAAGCACAGTGCCTGAGCACAGAGGTGAGCAGAGTGGTTCTGCTTGTATCAATTTACCACCACATATGAAAATGCCATCACCACATGTTTCTCAGGGCTGTGGAGATCATAGAATCACAAAATGGCTCGGTTGAAAAGGACCTCAAAGATTATCTAGTTTCAACTCCTCCGCCATGGGCTGGGTCACCAGTGTGGAGGTTGGATTCTCTGGCTGGGACAATGTACCGAATTTACTTGCATGCCCATACAAATGTTCCAGTTATCTATCAGTTCTTCTTTTTATTGGTTGTGGAAAGGGGATAATAAGGTTCCACTTGCAGTCTGTTCTCTGGTCATGCCTTATCTTCTCTGCTCTTCCCTTAACTATGCTCTAATGGGAATCATCAGAATACATCACCATAGATGATTATGGGGAGAAGAGTGGTTGTTTTGGGGCTCTGAAGATAAAATCATAGAACTGTAGAATCATAGAATGGCTTGAATTGGAAGGGACCTTAAAGATTATCTAATTTCAGACCCTGCTTTGGGCTGAGTTACCAGCCATTAGATGAGGCTGCCCCAGGACCCCAGAAGGTTGTCACAGGAGAAGCAAAGTCCACCCCTATCCCTGAGCACAGAAGGAACAAACAGATCTCTCTGACATCAATTTAAACCAGAAACGTTTCTCACAAAAAAGGATTGTACCCACCATCCTTTCTTTTTCTTCATCTATGTCAAAAACATCACATGCTCTTCAACGTCTTTATGGATGCCCTGTCCCTGGAGGTGTTCAAGGCCAGGTTGGATGGGGCCCTGGGCAGCCTGGTCTAGTATAAAATGTGGAGGCTGGTGGCCCTGCCTGTGGCAGGGGGGTTGAGATTCATGATCCTTGAGGTCCCTTCCAACCTGAGCCATTCTGTGATTCTGTGACCTCAGCCCTCAGTATGTCTCTATGTCTATTTGTTTGCCTAACTTAGTATACACACCTTCCCTCCCCAAAAGTCTCCTTTCCTGCTATGCTGGCTGGCCGAATGCACCGTGCAGAGGTCCAAGAAGCTGTTAACAGGTAGCTGAGCTGGCCAGTTTGCTCATGTCGACTGGCCAGCTGGCAGCCCAAGCTGAGCAATTAGCTAACGAGCTTATACCACTGCCTTTCACTCAAGCGAGCTGTGCTTTGTCAATTCTCTTCTCCCACACCACTGATTTTCATAAAATGTGAGATATTTTTATCTTTTAAGCTTTCACCCCTCTAGAGAGTGAGGTGAAATTAGCCACCAGGTTCAGAATATGCTGCTGGGTGCAGGATTGACAGATGGGGAGCCAGATGGACAGACAGCACTCCTGTAAAAGCCTTATTTTCTTAGGAAAAGAGGCCATTGGGTCTAAGTGCTAATACTATGGGGTTATAGGATAGGGGGATTATGCCCTTAAAAACCGATGTTGTGCATCAAGCACTTACGCAGAGCGACACTGGTAGAGTAAATGTCTCACTGTGTTCTGAAGGTGTGAGATTAAGTCTTGCTCTCCCTTTGGTATATTGAGTGCAGACTGGGGTAGGTTCTCCTTTGAAAGGGAAAGGAAAAGGAAGGCAAATTTCTCGTTAGCTCCATTACTCCTTTGTGCACTACCATTTAAAGGCATTCATATGACTTTCCTTAATCTGACACAATAGGCTCAGGAAACCTTTTTTGATGGTTTTCTCTACCCAACCCAATAGGATAAATTAAATAGCATATTAAAGCTGTAGCATCTGATCCTGAAAATGACTGAGCCCACCCTCTGACCCACTTGCACGCTGGAAATTACTGGATCAGGCATGATCAAGTCTAACTGGCAACACAGCCTACATCTGGGGATTTCAGACAAGAATAAAAGATCATTTTAAAATCTGCTACCTAGCAAATCCTTAGCCCGCTGCCTAAAGACCAGTATCTAATGCTACACTTACTAAATACGATATTGCTACAGCAAAACTTCAACCTCTGCAACCCCTTTTCAGGGCTTAGTAGTAGTGGTGTACAAAAGAGGTTCATTTTTTTTAGCTGTTTGGTCCCTGCTACACTTATCATTGTCTAACAGTCTAAAGGATCAACCACTCATTTTATGTAGTGGTAATTAAGCAGGTGGTAATTTTCATAGCATCTCACCTTTGTCACACACTTTATCCCCTTTCAGTTACCCCCTGGAATGAGAGGTGGGGAATGCAAAGGAAGAAAAAAGTGAAATCATAGAATCACAGAATTGTTCAGGTTGGAAAAGCCCTTAAAGATCATCAAGTCCAACCACAACCTATCCATACAACCCTGACTCTAACAACCCTCTGCTAAATCATGTCCTTTTGGAGGGTTATCACATGTAGAATTGATAGGACAGCAAAATTAGCTGTAGTGGTTACCAGATTTCACCCAGGAAAGAGGGGAGAATCCTTGGTTGAACCCAAAATCCTGTCTGAAGAGTTGCTGATAAGCATGGATGCTTTGAATCCTCCTCAGTGCAGGGTTTATCTGATGCCTGATTCATTTTTTTGGTGGGCACTTGCTGCAGGGTGAAGCAGTCTTGAGATGGGGAGAATAAAATGTTGCAGAAACTAAGATCACTCCCAGTGTTTTTGAAATAAATAGCATTACTTATTATTTAAATGTGTACTCTAGATACTGTGTGTAGCTATCACAGCTGAGAGAATCCTGTACAGTAAAGCAGGCAAAGAAGCTGCTGGAGAGTTTCAGAACAACTTTTATTCTACATTTTCCAGTAATCTGATGTGCCTTCAAAATCGAAAGATCCGTAATCAGACTTTTTTTTCTTCTTCCTTTTTTCCTCTGTAAAAGTTGCTTTAAAAAAAAAAAAAAAAAAATCAGTTCCAATTTTCAGAAATTTCACCCACTTCAGAGAGGTATTTTTATGTCTCACCGTTTGGAGTTCTTGCAGAAAATTTCCTTACGTAGCAGAGCAATCGAAATAATCTTATTTTATCTGAAAATATATAGAGGCCATATAAAAATTTCATTGGAGCTTCATCTCAGACAAAATAAGTTGTTTGCTTATGAAATTCCATTGCGAAAGAATTTAGCATCTGGTCCTACAAATGTACATGACTGTTTCTTTGTGACCTCTTGCAATGAAGAGAATTAAATGAGAAGGGATGTGCAGTACTAGATCCCTCGCTTTTATATATATATGTATATTCTCCCCTATGGCATTTGAATGATAAAAGACCAATTTCTGCCCTTGCTTAACCTCCAGCAGCCCCACCGATTTCCAAATTGTAATGAATGACTTTACAGACTGGAGCCCTTTCATTCTTTCTCTTGCAGATCGAGTGGCTCAACTCGGACAATGGGCTCCTGCCTACATAAGTGCACAGCTGGGATAAAACCACTGCTTCTGGGAGACGTGCTCCATCGTGAGTGAGAAACGAATCTGGTCTGTGACACACACATTTTAATGAAGCATAAGTGGGGGGAGAGCATGCAAGTAAGCATCATTTTTTAATTCCTTAGCATAGCTTGTGTTTGTATCAGCCCGATATGTATTAAATATCGCCGTACTTGCACTGCATGTATCTATTCAAGATAATTATGGCTATTGTAGTACTGGTGGGACTTACAGACTTTAATGCATTTATCCTCACAGCATCTGATAAAGTAAGGAAGTATTTTTATCTGTGTATTATATACAGGATACTGAAGCCTAGATCATTTTTTGCTACACCGGGGAACTGAACCTGGATTTTCCAGGTTGAAAGATAGTACTCAGATTGTTGATCTGTCCTGGTGTAAGCAGTACTAATAGGTGCAGAGCATAGCACCTCTCGTAAATTGGGGATACTGAACCACCTGACTGTGATACAGCAGACATGATAAATTGCTTACTATTAAACAAAATGTTTGGGAATTGTATTGTAGCTACGAAGAAGCTGCACTATTATTAATGATGCACAAGGTATATATCTCAGCTTATTCTTCCATATCCGTATTGACTCTGAAGTGCAAACAATAATACAAACTAGATTTTGCCTGTAAAACTAACACAATTTGTCTGGAGGTAACAGCAGAAAATGGGAACAGAGCCTGATCTCTCCCTGCTCACATGCAGTGGCATGTTTTCTGATGGAGGTGGTCTGAGGATGGGATAGAGGAAATTCTGATGTTCTTTACTTGTATGCTGAGGCTTCATTGGGATGGTTTGAGCTGTATAAGATTAATAAATGATGAATATGTGCAAAACAGACAGCAGCCCCACTCAGACCTGCTGTGCCATGGCCACGAGCTCATCTTTTTGCTCTGTAAACTCACTTTGCCATCTCAAAGGTCAATGATTGATTCAATACATGGAAAGAAGATACCTGAATAGAAGGTGTTGGGGAAGTGGAGGGTTTTATTTTGCCATCTCAGAGGTTGTTCTTAAAGGGGAAAGGAAGTGTCTCCAGTTCAGACCTGTTCTTTTAATAAGATCACAGCTGTCTAAGGGTGAATTAACTGACTTTTCGTTTCCCAAGAGCAACTAGCACATGAATGCATCTATTCATACAAATTTTGCAATTGCACAAACATAAATCTAGAGTGAGTCATTCAAAGTTAGTCAAGATATGAGGCCTTACTGGAGAATAAAGATATATTACACAGTTGTCTAAAACAGCAGATTTCGTCAGAAAAAGTCTCCTTCACAATGAGATAATGCCTTGACTATAACCGCGTATCAGCCTTCCGAGTTTTATTTGATCTCAAATATTATTTGATATGATAAAGTATTTCATAGGAATTTAATAGCTTTTCCCATTCATACAGCTATTCTAAATCGGGTCTTATTTGTATCTATCACCTTGGTAGCCAAGTTTTTATATCAAATCCTGAACATTTTATTATTATTAAAAATATAAAAGTCATCTACTTCATCCATTCTGTACTGTGTGGTGAGCAAAATTGGATGTGAAGTCACAGCGCAGTAATAGAGTAATTATTGTCTGGAGTTTCTTGAAATATACTTACAGCCTGTTGTACAGAAGATGTATTGTATTACAGTTGTTTGTGGCCATTCTGTCCTATCCCGTGGATTAAAATAAAAGCATGCTTTAGATATTTAGAGAGGAAAATATGTCTATGGAAAAGAGTAATTTGATCCTCTGGGCAATTTATACCCTTCTTGACATGATATGCACCTTCCTGATGCAAATCTTCTTCCTCCTTCATAAGATATCTTTGTAATTTCTGGAGGCAAAAGGGTCCTTGTTCTACTTCATTAAAATGAATGAACAAATATCTCACTTGGAGATGGCTGCATATGGTATATGCAGCATGTTTATACAATACCAGAGCACTCACTTGAAAAACAGGGGTCCTCCATGAAAGACATCTCCTGAAATGCTTTCCATGTTTTTTCTTTCTTTTTTTCCTTGTTTTTTTTTTTTTTCCCATCCTTTCTTTCCTTCCATTTCTTTTTCCTTCTTTCTCTTTCTTTCCTCCTTCCTTCCTTCCCTTCCCTCTCTCTTTTTTCCTTTCTTCCTTTCTTTCTTACTCTTTTTGAAGACACATTTATAGAGTTGAAATATAAATAATACAGTGAGAAAGAAAATAATAAGGTTAAGGAAGACAGAACGGAGAATACACTTACAGGACCTCCCATCTAACTGCCTATAAATAATTGCCTTGTACATATTACCCATAACAAAGCATGGTCTCTGGCAGTATTATAAACCTGGATGTCAGCTGCAGAGCTCAGCTGCTGTTTGTAAATGGTTTTAACTGTGCTCTTGATTCTTCTGTGCTTACTGTATATAGTTTTGTTTTATTGGCACTGTACTGTAAGCATATTCTTCACTATGCAAATATAAGAGCTGAGAAGCATATGGGCCAAATCCTGCAACACTCACTCAGGCAAATGTCCAATTCACTTGATGGGAACTTTTCCTGAGTAAGCAGTAGTAACAGACTCTCATCTCCATCTTATGTCTTTGCTGATTTCTCAGGTATGACAACAGACAGTGATACTTTGCAAACAGGGAAAGGATAAGACTTAGTACTGCAGGTAGGTGCTCAGTTCTGTCCTCCCTAAGCCCTGAGATCCAGTGGGATGCAACAGAATACACAGACAAGATAGATAGAAGGAGCCTCTCCAGTCTTTAGCACCCTGCTAGACATCATCCAATAAAATGAAAGAATAACTAAATGCTAACACTGCTCCTACACTGGAGACCAGCTCATGGTGCTCATGGTGGATACTACTCACTGCAGGCTGACACAAGCTGAAGACACCCCATAGAGTGAGGAAATTTGCCCAAAGCATTTGTTAAGAGCCCTGTGTGATTTCTGCCCCCACCCCACTCAAGGACTTTTGGCAAACCTAGTGAGAAACTAGGTTTGGCAAACATAGTGAGAACTTCAGGATTCAGCATCTAGCTCTGGTTCAGCCCTGACATCCATCACCCAGCAATGAGCTCTACACCTTAAGCTGTGCAGGCAGCCAAGAGTTCGGCCCCATATCGTGGTCTCTGTATGGATCCACTCTATGGTGACAAGCAAGATGTGTACTTCATTTCTGAGTCCTTCAGAACTCACACATAGGCTCTGTTCCTTAATTAACTCCAGTTTTGTCTACACTGCCCATAACAGCCTGATATCATGGGATCATAGAATCATTAAAATAGGAAAAGACCTCCAAGATCATCTAGTCCAACCACCATTGCATCCTCACCATGCCCACTGACCATGTCCCACAGTGCCACATCTACCCTTTTCTTGGAAACCTCCACGGTTGGTGACTCTACCACTTTCCTGGGCAGCCTGTGTCAATGCCTCACCATTCTTTCTGAGATTTTTGTTTTCCCCTAAAATACATATTCCTATATATTGGAGAAGCTGGATTTGATCCATCCACTATAGGTACCAGTGCACTATGATGCCATAGCACAGACCACAGCTCAAGCCCAAGTTCCACACTGGGGCTGATAAAGCTTGCTAAAGATTAGGCTGTGCATTTTCAGGGCTAATGCTATTCGTAATAGCCAGACTAATGTTAGCAGAGGTCCCCACACCTTCCTTTGTCCTGCAGCCATGTCCTTTCAGCAGTGCCTGATTGGAAACTTAAGCCGCAGCTTTTCCGTGCCTCATCCTCATGCACCTTTCAAACAAAATGACTAATTCAAAGAGAGGCTTAAAGGTCAAACCCTCCAGACCTGGTTTTTGCAAATCCTTTTGAACGTGGCTTTTTCCCCTGTCTAAAAAAAGCCTATTCTCATCAGGAAATGTTGGTAAAAAGGGTTTAATTACAGAAATCATTTTGCTCCCTATGGAGAAAGCATGAAGAATGGCATATTTCCACATTTGAATTGCACTTTCATCAAGAAAAGAGTGATTTCCCCTTAAGAATGTTCTGGAGGAGTAGAAAAGAGCATTGAACCCTAGGGTGTGTATTATTTTATAGTCTCTGAAAGGCAAATGGTTTCACTTCCATTGATTAAAACATGTGAGTTCTCCCGTCTGCATTACTCTTGGAAATAAAAAAAAAAGAAAAAGAAAAGAAAAAATAAGTAAATCTCTAGCAGAGGTTGCAACCTGGTGCAGCTCCTCTTTGCAAAGCACTTACCCAACCAACCAAAGAAAAGACACTTCTGCTGAGCTTCTTCAGCAAGAAACCTTTGACCAGAGCAGATGTTGCTACTTTTTACTTGATTAATGGGGAATTTATGACAGGTGTTTTCATAGGTTTGTGGGAGCAAATGGAATCGCAACCCAACATCGGGACTATTAAGTACTAATCTGAATGACAGCTCCAAGACTTGTTCTCCTTGTCTCCTAAAGCACAAGGTCTAACAGGCTCATGCATCTTTTCCATCACCTTCTCATTCCACAGATGTACCTTCTTTACAAACGCTGCATAAGCACTACCTGGAAGAGAATTGGACTTAATAGTTTCTGTTCCCAAAGACTATTTCAACCGTGACAATCCACCGTAGCGCAGGACGCAGGCACAATATGGTAGGCTGGTGAACACTGACATCTCAAAAATAACATCTTCATGAAATATGCCACAAATTGGTATGCAGCACACTTCTGCAACCACGGTAATTTACTATGTATTGAAGCAGGGGATTTTCCTAAGCAAAAAGTCTTTTTTTTTTTTTTTTCCCCATTAAATTACTACTGCTTTATTTTACTTTATGTTATTATTCCAAGAAGATTATTGTCTAATTCAGTTAACAGGGAAAGGCCAATTACACAAGCAGTGCTGATGCTGATCTGTTAACCAGGATGCAAACAATATGCTACTGCACTCTTGGGTTTACTAGTTTCTTTTAATAATGTTGGAGTGAACAGGCAGATCAAATGGAAGAATTTCAAAACTGCAGGAAAGCACTGCAAACAAGGCAGGGCACTAAGAACAAGAGAAAGCAAAAGTTATATGCAATTGGAAGTGAAGATGTTCCATTTCCTTCCTAAAATCAAATGAAAACTGCTCATGTGACTGATTTAGTATTGAACAAGAGAGGGAAAATTGCCTCTTGGCATTTAAATTGAAATGTTTCTTGTTCAGAAATTTTGGAAGCTTGCATACTGTATGATATTTGAAAGGCTTATACAATTACCATTGAATTTGGATGCAGTCTATTTCTAACAATATATATATTTTTCAATTAAACTTTGCCCTTCCAGGGACCTAAATTACCTTTTTCTAGAGCCTAAATTCCTGATGTGGAATACATTCCACAGGCAGTAAGAGCAACGTAGATGTATTTCTTTTTTAATGGGCATGGCTGAAAAGACAATGAACAGCAGCAGCTATTTTGCAAAGCAGACCTTTAGATCGAGAACTCCGCCGTTTAAGTTAATGTTCTGATTTGCCTCTACCCTGATTCCTGATATTGGACTAAAATACCATCTCCCCTTCATGCCTTCCTCAAAGGCTCGAAATTTTAGGACAAGAAATAAAACCAGAACATAGCTGACTCGCACCTGGCTGATTTAAAGATATGACATGAAGAGGATAGTCCCCACGTACCTAAAAGTGCTGCATAAAATACTGCAATCCATTATGCTCAGCACTCTTCTTACAGTGCAGCTTTCGGGTTGAATCTAGTATCACTCCAATTTAAGCCACGCAGAGATTGGTGCTGCAAAGTTTTGCAGGAGTAAATTTTGAGGAGGGACTTGAAACTGAAAAGTGTGATTATTAGGTGAATGAGAAAATAATGGACCGAGTGTAAAAAGCAACAGATGAATCAAGATAAGGGTAAGTTACGAAGGACTTGCCCAAGGTCAGGAAATGAAACAATAGCAGGGCCTAACATATAAAAATAACGCCCACCTTTCTCCCTTCAAACCACACTGAATAAGAGCATTAAAAGGACGTAATACCCCATCATTACAGTTTAAATTAAAAAAAAAAAAACAAAACAAAAACAAAAAACAAAAACAGCACAAGCAAATATTTAAAATGTAGAAACTGGCAGCATTGATCTTCCTCTCAACGAGGACATAACTTTAAATTATGCAACTGAAATCTTGCAGTCCTCCTTCCTGAGAATTTGGCTTAAATTATTAAACAAAACAATCATGCATTATTATTAATAAGAATAACAGTAATCTACTGACACCGCTGTGGATGATGTTTCCTGACCCCAAAAGCAAGGCATTATATAATTTGTCTAACTAGGAATAGGAAGGAACAGACGTTTGTTCCTCCTCATTACACGTGCTGAAGCTGGAACCCACCTGACCCTGGGAAGAGAGAGGGAGGGTCACCAGAGTCAGGGCACAGCGGCCCCGTTTCAGGTGAATCTCCATCCCATGTCCTTAACCTCATCTCCATTCCACTCCCACGCCGAGGCCTGTCACACCCCCATCCCCAACCTAGGCAAACACTCAACCTATCCCCAAGACCAACTCAGACCCATCCCACGCCCAAGTGCATTCCCATCCTCTGCTTTCTCTATTACCTTCAAATGCCCGTGTTCACACTCACATCCACACCCATCTCATCTCACCACATGTCCATACCCATGTCCATTCTTATGCCCATGCCTATTCTCTCCCTGTGTCTTAGTCCATTCCTTTCCCATGCCATTCCCACCTCATGCTCCTTTCCATGCTCATTCTCTCCATATACTATGCCTACAGCCATCCCATTCCCATGCCAATTCCATATCCAGCTGTGTCCAATGACCACACCCCACTCATCCTCCCCCCATGCTCATGACACATTAATCCTTCCCTTACGCACATCAGGTCAATGCTATGCCCAAGACATATCCATCCTTTTCCTATGCCCATGTAATCTCCCTGCCCATCCCCATACTTGTTTCCATCTCATGCTCATGCCCAGACCTATGCATCCCTGTCACATGGTCTGCCCATGTTTGCAACCGTCCCATACTCATATTCATAACCATGTCCATATCCATCTCATGCTCATCCCTCCCTATGCCCGTGTTATGCCCATGCCTGTCTCTGCCATAAC
The DNA here is from genome assembly GCA_030625065.1 of Alectoris magna. NCBI lineage: Eukaryota > Metazoa > Chordata > Aves > Galliformes > Phasianidae > Alectoris > Alectoris magna. The sequence goes on along the minus strand of CM060560.1, from coordinate 4,657,297 downwards.
TATTCCTTTCCTATGTCCATGTCCACACCCATGCCTATTTCCTCCCATTTTCCATGCCATATTCATGTCCATGTCCATTTCCATTCCCACATCATGCCCGTGCCTATGCCCACATCTTTCTTCCCCATCCCCATGCTCATTCCAACATCCATCTGCTCCCCATGCCTATGTCCATTTGCTCCATGACAATTTCCATTTCATTCTCCTGCTCACTCCCATTTCCATCACCTCCCCATGCCCATACCTACATCCACTCCTTCCTATGTCCACGTCCATCTTCTCCTCAAGCCCATACCCATTATCTCCTGATGCCCATGGCTATGCCCAGGCTAATTTCCATTTCATACTCATGTCACTGTTCATCACCTTCCCATGCCCACATCTATACTCATGTCCATTTCATGCTCATGCTTATTTCCATGTCTCTCACCTTTCCATGCCCATACCTACAGCCAACTCCTTCCTACGCCCACATCCAACTCCCCTGCATGCCCATGCCCATGCCAATTTCCCTTTTATTTGCACACCCATGCCCACCACCTCCCCATGCCCGTACCTCCACCCATCTCTTCCCTACACCTGCATCACAACCCATTCCCACCTCACACCCATCCCCAACCCATAGCCATGCCCAATCCACCCAAACGCCATGCCCATGCCCAAGCCATCCCCACCCCATAGATATGCCCAAGCCATCCCCACCCCATGCCCATGCCCAAGCCATCCCCACCCCATAGCCATGCCCAAGCCATCTCCACGCCACCGTCATGCCCACACCACACCGAGCCGCCCGCGGTGCGCAGCAGCCGGCCGCATGTGTGCCTGTCATTCCCAGCCTGGGAGCGCCGGCTCCTGCTTCCCATTCATGTAACCTGTGTGTGTCTCTCTTTCTCTCTGTGTGTAACAGAGAGAGGGAGAGAGAGAGCGAGGCAAGGAGAGGAGGAGGAGGAGGGGGGAAGCTTTAAATAAAGCCTTTGGATTGCAGCTGCTTATTTTGGGCAGTCCTACCAGGGACGATTCCTGCCAAGAAAGAAGCTGGACCGGTCTTTTTTATTTTGATTTTGATTTTTGGGGGTGGCAGTGGTGTGTTGCCGAGCTGCCTGCTGAGATGAGCTCCGGTGCCTGCCTGTAGTTGCCCACTTTGGGATCGCTGGACACATAAGTGGCATTTCGCTGGGGGAAGCCTGCAGACATGGTAAGCTTTGCGTTTTGCTCTGAAAAGTGCGTTTCTGTGATCGCTTCCCTCCAGTTTTCCCTTCCCCCTTCCCTCTCCCCACTGAGCAGGCAGGCACAGGGCTTAGGGCTGGGGAGAATCTCCCTGAATCCCTGTTTTTCCCTCCGCACCATCCCTCCCTGTACTCAGCTTGCTTTCCTCCCCTCGCATCTCAGCCCCTGCTGCTCCCTCCTCACAGTTTGCAGCAATCCAGCAGCAGCCCGGAAGATGCTGCCGGAGGCTCTTGGTGGGGATCAGACACCCTCAGCCTGAGCAGACCTTGCTTCGGGGTGTGTTTGGGGTGGGTTCTCTCAGCTGAACCCCAAAAGCGTTTCCCTCTGCACCCCAAGCAGTGCGGCTGTGCTGGGGGAGGCAGCAGTGCAGATGGAGAGGAACTGGAGCAAGGATGCAGCTTTCAGATCAATCGCTGTTATTTATGTAATAGTAAAAGGATGGAGGGGAAGGGGGGGGGGGGGGGGGGAGGAAGAGAAAAAGAGGGAAAAAATAAAAATAAAAAGGAAGTCCTTCAGTATTTCTCTGCTGCACAAAGCTGCTTTTGCTTTAACTGAACCTTTGCCCTGTCCTCATGTCCTGCGGCAGGGTACTGTGTTGTGGGAGTGTGTGTGTGTGTGTGTGTGTGTGTGTGTGTGTTTACATTTGGATCTGTGCTGGAGTCAGGGAAGGGGAAGGGGTCTCCCATTTTCCAGGGGGGTGACTTTGCCTTCAAGACAAATTACGAGGGAATGTACTTGGCTGCAACTTGGCTGACAATTCTGTGTCTCATGTGTTAAATGTGAAAGCTCTGCTTCTGGCCATGCCCTGCTAGTATTGAGGTCCCCCAAACAGTGTGGTGGTGGGAAATAAAAAGATGCTAGAGTGACTGGGAGAGGTGCAGTGGTTCAGACTCGTGCTGATATTCGTAGCAATTTGCATTTCGAAATACACATTTTGGCTGCAGAACAAAATAATGAGAGGCTACCAAAAGGCATTTGTTTCCTGTTTTATTATTATTATTGTTTTTATTTTTATTTAAAAAAAAATGTCTACGATATCTGCATCATTTTTGGAACAAGTAGTAGTTAGGGTGTGCTAAACCTTTAAAAAATAATTAAAAAATTGAATAGCACTTTGTAGGAGGCAGTATGTATTCACTCTGCCTCACCATGACCACGTTTAGAAATTTGCAGCAGTTATAACCATGTAAGCACATAATTTGGAAACTATATATATATATATATATATATATATATTTATATGTATGTATACATATTTATGCCACCGTCTTCCTGTCTGATGGGACCCTCAGTCTTTGAAATATGATTTTCGGGCAGCCAAAACGCAGTTTGCTCAATACTTATTGCCCACATAGACAAGACTTATCTGCACCTTGAATGCATTTACTCGTGGTCCTTCCAGGAAAGTTCCATTTGTCACGATTTAAAAAAACAGAAAAACAAAAAAAAAAACCCACATTAAATCCATAAATAATCTCACCCCCATCTCCCCCTCTATCTTCATTCTTAACTTTCTGCAGAAAAGTTTCACCTGGAATTTTTAGTTTTTATCTTTCTGTTTTCTGACCAATGTCCCATGTGAGGGGACGGGCAGAAGACGAGGAAATGAGTGCACCGCTTACAAGTTGGAAGTTGTCTGCGTGCTTTGACGGGGGAACTTCTGTAGCGTGGCAGGTTGGCGGTGTGGGGCTCTCTGCTCGAGAGCACCGAATTCGGGCAGAGAACCTCAGCAGACCCTGAACTCTCCCAACTCCATTTCTTTTGGACTCGCTGACCCTAATAAAATTGTTTGCTCGCAGGGCGGCCCCTCCCCTTTACTCCCCACATGTGCTCCATGTGTGCCTGCAATAGCCAAGATTTGCCGTTTACCATGCCATCATGCGCTTGTGCCAGCAGGGTCGGGCAGAGAGAAGCCCAGGGCAGGGATCGGCCATCGCAGCCCACACGTATCCCTGCTGTCTTGCTGGGGGAGGCTGAGCCACTGCCTTGTATTTAATTTATTTCATTGGTCTCTTCAGAGCCAGGCACCTCCCACTTGGTGTCTCAGCCTGTAGCACTTTCATGGGCTTGGGTGGAAAAAACAGAGAGCAGATCTGTGTATTTGTGTGTGTGTGGCAGAGTTCTTAAAACATAAAAGTAGGAAGAGGCATCTCTCCCTGTTGCACTGTTTTGTAGTGAAGTGAGCCTTCAGAGCAGGCTCTGCCTGCTGTATGAGGCTGTAGGAATTTGTTGTGGCCATGGTGAGCTGCCCTTCCCTCTTCAATCCCCAGCTTCGGTGCTGCTGGATCGGTCTTTGCTGCTGTGGGTCCTTTCATGGCCAAGAGTATTCCCCGCTGCTAAGACCCCTTATAAATGTGACCCCCCAGGACAGTATGTGAGCTGGAAGGTTTAGGTTTAGGATCAGGTTTAGGACAAGGAGGGCAGCATGAGGTCCATGTGAAGATGTCACCTGGGTTGTGTATCCCACAGACATCAGCACAGGATCTCCTCATGTAGGCTCTGCACCCACAGCTATGGCAGGGGAAGGAGAGGAGGGACCCCTGAACAAAATCAAGGGATGAGCGGGGCATGCAAGCAAACTTCTTAGTTTCCTTGTTTTATTAGCAAGATGACTTGGATTAGAGAGGCTTTTCTATGAAAACAATATTGTCTTCTCTGGTTTTAAAGGATGGGAAAGTGGGGAAAAAAATAATCATAGCAAGAAAAGAGTGAAACTGATCATCTGGTTTTGGTTGGGGACAGAGGGCAGATCCTCCTTTGATGATTTATTATGCTACATGGATAGAAAAAGGGATTTGTCACTGGTTTCAGTGGGTCTGGGGAAGGAGAGATGCACGCGGAGAGAAGTGGGGTTTAGAAGCCCTCCTTGCTCAATTATTTTACTTGACTCATTTAAATTCAATACTTTCCTTTTGTTTTGGTGAGCAGATAGTAGGCTGGCAAGAGAAAATGTTCTCTTTTGTTTTATAAAGTGAGCAATGTATTATTTTTTTGCTTTTGCTTTTGTTTGATTTGATTGGCTTCCTGGGGTGTATAATAACTAAAATGTGATTTCATTCCCTCTACAACAAGTACAGTATTCCAATTAAGAGTGCGCTCTGATTATCTTTCACCTGCTAGTTTACCGTTTCTCCGCTCATGAGTAAAAAGAGCTCTTGCACTTTAAAACAGCCGAGATGCTTAAGCAACAACACCCTTTTCCTTGGGAAAGTCATCTCTAGTTCTGTTCAAGTTACCGCCTCACTGCTTCATTTTCTGACAGAATCACCTCTTTGCAAGAAGGAGATCTATGGTCTTACATAACTTGATGTTTCCAGATCAAAAGTTACAAATATTGCAGTAATAGCGCGATGAGGGGGGGGTTGGCAGGATGGATGCTGCATGACATAAGTAATTTCACGTTAAGATTTCAAATCAAGGCTATTTAGGAAAAACAAAAAATTACTGGGGAAAAAGAAGAAGAAGATTTTAAAAAATGAATAAACATAAACGCGTTCATTTGATATATCCTTTAACAGCACTCTCGCTTTTTATCTTATTTCCATAGGCACTTGAGATTGTGCTTTCTCTTTTTTAAAGCAAACTCTTAAAAAATGCGTAATTGTCATATCAAAAGCAAAGCAGCTTGAAACTCTCAGATTCGATTCAAAGAGATGAAACTCTGTAAATCAGCGTCAGTTCACATTTAAAGTCTGGCTGCTACCTGCCCTGCTACGGGATCCATCAGCATAGCGTATTTTAACTAAAAGTTGGAATGTTATCTTTCTGCTTTGAACTGACAGAGTGGCATTGCTGGGCACTTTGAGGCAGCATCATGCACTGCTTGGCAGTGATTTTGGGTATTCATGCGTCCCTGACCAGCATGGTTGAGAGAAAATCATAAAATATATAATTTTTATTTATTTTAGTGTACATTTATGTGATTTCTCATGGCTTTTAGATTAAAAAGGAAAACTTGTAGATTTCTCTTTTTTTCTCTAACTAATCACCGTAACTTGAGGAGTGATGCTGTGGTGTGGCTGTAAGACATACATGTATTACTGTTGTCGACAGAGGAGGGTCAGGTTGGAGATAAGGAAAAGGCTGTGCCCCAGAGGGCGGTGGGCATGGAACAGTCTGCCCGAGGCAGTGGGCACAGGAGTGTTTGGACACTGCTTTCAGATACATGGTTTGATTTTTGGGTGGCGCTGTGTGGAGCCGGGGATTGGACTCTATGATCCTTCTGGGTTCCTTCCAACTCAAGATATTCTGTGATTCTAAGATCCTGTTCTATGATTACTACACTGTGCTGATACTCACAATATTTTCCTCATAATATATATATATAGATCTATTTTGCTGGCTTCCTGGAGAATCTTTAAAGGTGGAGGTGAAATCTGAGTAGGAGGGTACGTTCGTTTGTTTCTCTGGAGTGATAAACATTTCCTAAAGAAAGTTTACATTTTGGGGGAAGTTTGAATCCTACACAGAGATGCCTTTATGTCAAATTGCTGTGAACAAAGCTATTTATTCTGTAGGAGGATTCAAACCTCATCATATATTGTCCTGCTATCCTGCTAAGTATCAGCAGAGATGATTTCTTTTGATGTAAAGGTGCTCGTAAAAGCAGCAGACATGGAAATATCTGTTCTTCCCAGTGTACTGGCAACCAAAAGGAGGAGAATGCTGTATGAAAAGGAACACGGCTGGCAGTTTGGTTTCCTATTCCAAGTAAGACTTGTTTTCTAGGATGTGACACATCTGCGTTTTTCTTACAGAAGAAGAGAGACAAGAAAAAAAAGGGGTGGGGGGTGGGGGAGGTGAGGGGTGGGGGTGGGAAGTGAGGAGTTGCTGGTCCACTTAGGCAGAGGAGCTTTTATCAGTCCATTTAAATGGAGATGATTCAATTAGATTTCACTGATACGGCTTCAGGTTTCAGTAAAGCTGTATTTGCTACAGTCTAGGAAAACCACAGCAGCTCAGAGTTCTGCTTCACTGCTGTAAGTACCTCCACTGCACTGGTGGCATGTGTGCTACTCAGCCAGCAAGAGCAAACATGGATGCAGGAGATGTTTCATTGCCATTTTTTTTTTTTTTCTTTTTTAGGTTTTAGGTGATTTTTCAGAGTAGCTTTCTTAACCCTGAGCAGAAGCTGTACTGTTTGTCTGTGTTTGTACACAGAGTCTTCAAAATATTCTGGAGGTTGCTTAGTAAAACAGACAATAGTTAGGATACTAAAGGATCAAATCCTTAAAATCTGGAATCTAGGGCTGTGTGTTGTGTTTCAGCCTTTGGAGAATGTTGGGTCCATACATAAAATGAGGCTTGGCCTTCTGCATCGTACTGTATGGAGGGAGGGAGATGCCAGGATTTAATTTCTAGGAAGGAGTGTCTTCAAATGCAATCTATCCACATGAAAGCAAAGTCCTAGACGCCACACAGTCATAAAACATCTTCCGCTGGGTCACCTGGATGTAAATGGCCTGTTCCCAAATTTGATCATGGAAAAGTTTCAATATTTTGCCAATTAATTACTTTTGAACCGCTTCTGTTTCCTTGGATGCTGAACACCTCCATCTTCAACTCTCTCATGTAATGAAGAATTAGGAAGGGAGAGTCTGGTTAGTCAACAAGTATTCAGAAGCAGCTGCCAGAAGTGGTTAGAAAAAGGCAGTAAGCCATGAGATTTCCTCAAATGTCCTTCCTGTTTGCTGATAGACAAAGCGTTGGTTGGTTGGGCTTGGTATGGCACAGATCCCGTCAGCCTGGAACAAACAATGCTGCTATTTCTAGAAGATTGCCCTTTGTGTGGATGGGTTTAAGGTGTGATCAGCGTTTTGGCATTGGCACAGATTCCTGTGCTAGAAAGCAAAGAGCAGTCTCAGGAGCTGATCTCAGGACTTGCTCATGCAGACAGCCGCGGCCGGAGGTTACTTGTGGTGGTAAAGCAAAGTCCACGCAGACTTTAATTGCTAGTGTGGGCAACTGGCATGTAAGCAGGTCAGACTCTGAGCTATCAAAATGAGTATCCAGAGGTTGCAACATGCTTTGCTTCAACACGGTTATGAAATTTTAGGTTGTAATTCCTTGCTCAACATTGCTCGTGGTCTCAGGACATCATTTGTCTGTCTTAATCTGAAACATATTCACCCTCATTCCTCCATCCTCTGCTGAGTCACTACAAACCTTCCAGCTCTGCAATGGCTGAGACAGGGATCATAAACCTCATCTTCTCCTCCGTGTTCTCACGGCTGCATCTCCAGGCTGGTTCGGATAAAACATGATCCTGTGAATAATGACTGCATCATGCTGAAGGCAGACAGAGTACTTCATTAAAGCAACTTTCAGTGTGTTTACTTTTTCTTACATGGTGGGTGTCCAGCATGGCCTTTTAAATCTTATTATTGATCTGTTAGTCTCTTTTTGGTTGGATGCATTTTTAAAGAAGTCTTCTAAAAACTAGTAGCTTTGTCATGTTGCATCACTTTGGTATTTACACGTGTCAGTGGTTTAAATTAACAGATGGTCATAGCTTGGTTTCACAGAGTACTCTGCTCTCCAAAACAGATCCCTCCTGGTCCATACCACTCAATCTGTTCTTCTCATTTGCTGCCTTTTCCAGCCCCGTCCTGCAATCCCAGTGACATTCCCTGAATGCCAGGTTTCCTGTCCCAAACTCATCCAGCTCCTTTTGGCTCGGGATGACCACATGGTGAATGTCAAACATGACGAGTATCTCTGGTTTTAATTTTAGTAGTGGAAAGCAGACCTGGCACATCCCAAGGCACAAAGCATCTTGTTTAGTCCCACACAGGTGGAAATGTAAGTGATTGAAGCTGGCAAACATGCACAACTGCACCCAGGAGCACGTATCAGAAGCGTTTTGTCAAAGATGTCTAAACTTGGCCAAGTTTACACAGATTCCCATAAAATTTGTTGAAAGAAAAATAGTCCTCTCCCAGGCAAATTTGAAGTCCTTCCTCTAAAGTCCTGAAGATCCCAGAGGAGATTTTAGAGAGAAGGCTGAAGGCATTTTTTTTTCAGCATGGGTAAAACAACATATTTTTCCCTAGCCTTGTTCTCAGAATCAGCTGAACTGTTTTGACTGAACTTCTCCAAAAATCTTCAGCCTGAGGCGGACAGCTGGCATGGAAATTTTCAGCCCAAACAATTTGCTTAGTGTAGTTATGAGAAGCTGTGAATGCTGTTTTATTATTAAAACTGCCTCGCTCTTCCTGTAATTGACAGCACTACCAACTTTGCTTTTCCCTAATAAACAGATAACTTGAGATTTTGTTACAAACTAATTTTGTGTTTGTGTGTTTTATAGATATTTTTATATATTGGGAATTTATTATAAAACTGACACATGCATTTCAGCATATGTTAGCAGATGATGAAATCACAAGCTTCCTGGAAACAAAAGCGAATACAATTAATAGGAATCCCACGAAGCTGCATCAAAGGAGTACAACATTGCAGGATTTGTAGAATGAGATTAAAAACAAAGAAATCTCAGGAGATGCTGCATTGACAGAACGATCACACAAATTCCCATGTATCCCACCTTGGGGTTCATGGTCCTTCTGGCAGATGAATTCTGCCTTAATATAAATAATGTTCTCTTGTAACAGCGGCTGTTATTTGAAATCATAGCTCCCCCTCGACTTAAAAAAAAAAAAAAGAAAAAAAAGCAACACCCCAACACCCCAAAACTAGAAGTAGAGATCATTTCATACTTTCTGAGATCTTTATTTCCATCCTGTTTTTTAGCATCAGTACAGGTGACTCTTAAAGCTGCGGTTTGACATCAGAGCCAACCTCAGGACCTACTGCCATAGGAGAAGGGGGATTGAGCTCTTCACTTCTCCTCTCCTCCTGTACTTCCACTCCTTCAGAATATGACTGATCTTCTGATTTGATTCATCAGCCCATCTGAAAACTATCTCTGTCCTTTGGTGCATTTGTTGTCCGTTGAGTTGGTGAGTGACACTGAGTCAGTGTGGTGGAAGCACTTTTGGAGAGGAAAAGGGAGAAAGAAGGACCTACATAAAGCCTTATGGAGGTACCGAGTTTTCACACCTATGACCCAAGATATTTTCCCTTGGTGAACTGTTTACATATTTTTATCTTACTGATTTGAAACCTTCAATCTTGGGGAGAGTCCTTTGGAGCATCCTGTTCTGTAGGAACTGGAGGAATTTTACTCCATCAATTTGTTGAATTTCTTTCTAACTTTATGTTTAATTGCGGTGGCCACAGTATACTGTAACAGAAGGTCCATATTTTAAGGTCATGGACTGAGTGAAAATGCTTTAAATTCGCAATTGGATAATTTCGTTAAGATTACTCTTACTTTGGGATTACAGGCATAGTGTTTTAATAGTGTTCTGTTCCTCCCGCTTTTTGTTGTTCTTGTCCAAGCTCAAAATTCTTAACTCCGTTTCTCCTGGAAAAGTGTTTCCATTTTCCTTATCGTCTTTGCTGCCCTTTTGTCTATCTTTGTTAACTCTACTACGTATTATGGAGGTGCATTGACCAAAAATGCATGTGGTATTAAGCCAGGAATCCATCATTAACTTATATAAGACCACCACGATATTTTTCTTCCTCTTGTTTTCTATTATTTTTTTCTAATATATCCCAAGATTTTTTTCTTTCATATGTGACTGGCAAGAGCATAGAGCCAGTATTTGTAGAGCACATTCCATAGTGATTCCCCAGCCTTCTTCATGGGTGGTAACAGCTAATTTAGGACCCACACTGTGTATGTATTGTTAGAATTGGATTTCCCTTTATGGATTACTTTGCTTTTATTGATGCTGAGTTTCGTCTGATGTTTTTATCACCCAGCTAGTTACTCGGTATTGTGAGAGGGGGTGGTTGTATAATGATTGGAAGCTCTGGGAGAAAAGAAAGCCTGGCAATGTACAAAGCTCTCATTTTGACTTCTGTCCTTGACCTGGGGGTATTCTGAATAAAAATACAACCAACAAAATACACTTAATATCAAGTAAGAACAAACAGACTGACTGTCGTGTGACATCTGACTGTGAAGCTGTCTGTGGCTCAAGTATTTCTGCTTCTCATTGGCAACATCTAACACAGCCCAACCACCCTCTGGTGGGGAACCTTTTCCTCACACCCACCAGACCCTCCCCTGATGCAGCTCCATGCCGTTCCCTCAGGCCCTGTCTCTGTCACTAGGGAGGAGAGATCAGCACAGCCCTTCCACTGCCTGTGAGGAGCTGCAGCCACCGTGAGGCATCTCCTCATCCTCCTCTTTGGCCAAACAAACCCAGGACCCTCAGCCACTCTTCCCACAATTTGCCCTCCAGACCCTTCACCATCTTTATAGCCTTCCTTTGGATGCTCTTGAATAGTTTTATGTTCATGCCCCATATTTGGAAACTTTAAATACCCTCCTGTCTATGCTTTTATCTCAGAAGAATATGAGGAGGCAAAGCTACCTCTGTCACTTAAAGCACTATTTGTTGGTGTTTGGGTCCACCTGAGCAGTTGTTTCTTTAGGGCTGGGGTTTCATACATAATTATTGCTGTTACTCTTCATAGATTGGAGGAATCCACAAATGACTCATATGGCAGCTACAGACTGTTGCTTTCAACACTGCATACCCCTCACATGCTTTAAAATCTCATCCACTTGTGGTTCTCTGTGCCAAACATCACTGGGGAGCAACATTGTTGTACACCTGCATTGCTTAGCGTTGCATTATTTTATAACTTCTGCATAATTTAATTTTACGTATTTATTTTGGCGTCCTATATCTTCTCCCAAGATTAACAGGCAGTAACTGTCTAGTTGAGAAGGTGGTAGCAGGAAAGAACGGGAAATAAAAGCTGATAGTATGGAGGAAATGTGAGTAATTTGGGGAGACGGCACTGGGGGGAAGGAAATGCAGGAGGAGCATGCATGGAGGATCGTGTGCCAGCTCTTCTGGTGCGAGAGCTCTTCACATTGTGGCAAACAGTGCTCCGCTGTCCTCTGTGCACTGAAGTTTGCAGAATTATTTTCTTTTTTTTTCTCCTTTCGGAGCACAGAGGACTGAAAATTACATAACATCTCTGCTGTGTCTGCAGTAGTAGTTAAAATATATATATATATATCAGGATAGTATTAACTTGTCTGCTGTTGTTTTCTTTTCTCAAATCTAAACCCAGCAGACCTACTGGTCAGATGAGTGTGTGTCTATGTGTAGGCACAAGTTCTTCATTTGGGGTTTCATATTTGTTCATATTTGGGGGGTTGGACTTGATATCTTCAGATGTCCATTCCAACCAGTACAGTTCTGTGATTCTGTGATTCACCCATCTATCCTCAGGATTTTTTCTCTCTCCCTCCATCTGTTCAAATGAAAAACCTTGAGTTAACTTTACAGTCATCACAGAGACTATATGGTAGTTGGCCTTGCATCGTGTTTCCTTAAATATTTCATGAAGGTCTTTTTATAAAATGTGCAGTGTTCTTGCAGACTGAGTATTTGAAGTGGACATTCTCAGTGACAAAGATTTTTAGATTACAAAAACTGATTATACCCAATTTCTCTTGAATCCCAAAACACTAAAGCACTTTAACCTAAACTAGGGCTAGATCCAAGGATCATTACTGTTAATTCAAAGTCTCCTGTTGGTTTTAATGGTCTCTGGATCAGACTTTTTAACTCCTGCTGTGGAACAGTGCTGATTCCCTTAGTGCAGAAACATGAAATGGCCATGAAAACTGAAGGCTTGTTTGGAAATGGATGTCATTTTGAATGCTGAACTAATTGACTGTGTGAGGCTGGAAGGGTGATGGTTTGGGGAGATTTTTGATGTTTCTGAGTCAAAGTTCCTATAATGAAAACATGTAGAGTGGTGTTTTGCAACTATTTTTATACCTACATCAGACTTGATGGCTTTGAATTATTTAACATTTTTCTTCCTCAGCTGTCCTCTCCTGTGAGTTTCCATCACAGGGCTGCAGTAGTTGTGTATGAAACAATGCAGACAGCCTGGTATTGCCTGCTCTTTGGGGGGGGGGGGGGGGGGGGGGTTGCCTGTCTGTTTTTGTTTTGTTTCATTTCTTTAATGCTATTTTATCCTTTCTGTAGCTGGTTTGAGGGACATCAGGCCAAGGTATTAAATCATACCGACCAGCATGGGCTGAAAATGAAGTACATGCCAGCTAAGACATAAATGGGGAGTTTTCTGCTTAAATCGCTGAGCGCTAATGTCTGTCACATAGGAGGAGCCAACTATTTAGCATTCAGTCCATTCAAAAAGCATTATTATGTCCCAACGGTAATTTAAAACCACATCTGTTAGAACCATATGTGGGGGAATTATACCTTTTTTGTTTTTTCTTTTTTTTTTTTTTTTTTAATAAGTCCCATGTTATACTGCTTATAGGGTTATCTTCTTGTTGGCCTCTTTCAGAATTTCAGACTGACAGCCATGAAATGCCTGGAACAAAAGAACTAAGTGAATTGAACTCTTATCTTTTTCCCTTTGTAATTAATGTGTGGGCTTTACTGACTATCTGCAAGTAGACCTCCAGCTTTGAAAAGAAACCTATAGATTAGGATCATGCCTCATGCTCCGTTGTCTATAACCTGATATTTGTTGTTCTATCTGAGATATTGAATATTTCACAGATTTCTCCTTGTAGTTATTCCAGCTTTCCATTAACAATGTATGTGACCCTTGAAAATAGCTTTTTTAGGGTGTCAGAGCATTTAATGTTTACCTTGTGGAATTGCCATTGGATTATTCCACCCCTGAAAACAGAAGATTACATTTTGTTTTCACAGCATCATATTATTTTCTAACTTGTACTAACTTGCATAATCTTGAGATCCTTAAACTAACTAGTGCTAATTGCATGTCTAAAATGGCTAGTAGAAGTTGGCTCCAGGGTCAAAATATCTGCTGTATCTCCCTCATTATGTAGTACAGCAAGTGGTCGGTCACTTCTCCCCTGAATGGGATGCACTTTTCCACATCTCTGCATACTGAAACCCTGATTCAATCCAGCTGCACATGTACAACTGAGAGAATTGCTTAGTGAAACTATAATTGGTGACAGTTGAACCTTCAGACTCCAAACCTGGAAGATAAGGGATCTCCTTATTACCTCTACCTGAAGAGGGACGAGATCTGGACGAGATCTAAGATCTGGACGAAAGCTCAATTCCCAAGTGGCTGGCAAGCACCAAATTCAAGCTTGTTCAGGACATAGATTGTGTAGTGGTAGCGGACAATTCCATTACATTCTCCCTTTTCTCAGACATCCAGCTTTGGAAGTTGATGACACAGAGAATCATGTTTCAGTTATGATGGTCAGTCCATTTGATCAGCTACTAGCGTTCAAGCTGTGATCCCTTTTGTCAACTAAAATTGTGCATGTTAAGTGATTAAGTTAACAGACCTCTCAGTCTAGCTCACTAAACTACCCTTCTGTAATAAACAGCAAATAAAAAAAAAAAAAAAAAAAAAAAAAACCTGCTTTGATGAACTGTATATACAAATACAGAATGCTTAGTCCTGTGGAGAGACTCATAGAAATCTTGGCCCTTCCTTGAAATAATGAATTTCTGCATAATAGCATACATGTGTTTGTAGTACCAAGCTTTTTACTGCTTGTCCTTCACAAATGGGATGAGTATCACAGAGAGAAATAACCAGAAAGTAAGTAGATAAGCATGCAAGTTGTATCCATGATCCTCCATTCAGGTGCTGCACATCTTTCCAGTGGCATTTACAGCATGGCATATTGTGCATCTCCTTCCAGCTGTGCTTTAAGCATGGAGCAATGAGTTTCCTAGCTTAAGAGGATGTTAGTGATCCTGATGCACAGAGCACCTGATGACTGAAGAGTTAAATACGCAGTTATAAAAAGCATGCCTACTTTGATGGGATACATTGTATTGCAATTTTAGTTCTAATTAAAGTTTGGTTGTAGGCATGAAGTATCTCCCTCTTTCAGAAACGTGTAAATCTCTGAAATTAAGCAGGTTTTTGTTGTCAGAGTGTTTTGGCACAGTTGTGCCATTGCATATGAAGTTTTATGAGTAGGAATAGAATAAAGACTGTTCTGCATGTCAATGAGCAGCATTGTTTGATTCATTTTGGGTTAATCAAGTGCTCAAGTTAAATATGAATTCATTGTTTTTTTCATGGTTTGAAAAGAAACTTCAACAACTTATGCCTTCCTATAGTGAGTTTGATGTTGAAAATATTTTTGTTGGGTTGATTGTTTCCAGATAAACAGGAAAGTAGCTATACTGAAAAAAAAAACCAACCAAAAAAAACCAAACAAACAAACAAAAAAAAACCACCAAAACTTCAATCTGAATGATGTGCAAGGAAAAATATGGTAAAAATGAAGAAAAGCTACAAGAGAAACAACACATTTTATGTTTTTGGCACTTTGTATTTCATATTCCTACACCCTGTCTTTGTGTGATCCCCAAGCTCTTGATGGATGAGAAGGATAATTGTTGATCATTTTATGAGGCTCTGCCAGTAACACATACATACCAAATATAATTAAACCTCCAATTTTATGCTTTTAAATGTGTTTTTCACCAAATATGGTAATTAACCACTTCTCTGTCAGAACAGGAGGAGGGGAGGCATTTCATTTTCTAGGCACACTTATCGTCACATGGTGTTTTCAGAACAGTTCTAACTCTTTGCTGGATCATTTCACCTTTGAGATTTCATGGAAGTCATCCTGGAACTTCAGCATAATTGCCACAAATGATATTTTGCTTGATAGGCTTCTTTGCATTGGTGGAGCTGGCTCAGCTCCAGTCATTCCTGTCCGACTAGGGAACTCACTGTGAGACTCCTACAGCTGTGACGCATAGTAAGGGAAGCTTAATGCTGTTCATCTCTGATTTTAACTCTATGCCTCTGGTGTATATTTCTTGGAAGAAGTTATTTTATGCCAAGAAAGGAAAAAGAAAAATATCACCATCAACTTTAATACATCTGTGATCCTATTGAAAAAGAGAGTAGACATACAGTAGACATTGTCCTTTCTGTAATAAGTTAGAAAACTCAAGGAAGTATCATTTTGGAATGAGAACAGTGCTGTCCTTGGCCTGAGGGACCACCTGTAAGGGAAAACAAGGAAGATTCACAGATTGATATTGAAAGTTAACACCTGATGGGCAGTCTGTGGTCTGTCCATGGCTGCCCAGAGCCATATCCTGCTGGGACATGTAGCACGATGCACTTTGCTCTCTCCTTGAGCATGAGGGCACGGTCCATTAGCTGGCACTTGTTTTTACAGCGTATGTGCTAGACAGCTTGAGTGGGAGCTGGACAGCCCCTAGACTGCAGATAGTGTCCCTCTGGGCTAGTTACTATCTCTTTTCTGTCCCAACTTCTTGACTGTGATTGAGACAACTCCTCCTGGCTTCTTCATTGCAGCCCTCCTTTTCCAGCTCCTATGTGCTTTAATGCTGGGTGGACCTTAAATTTAAACATTCATATAATACAATTTTGAATGTCTTGATTAAACTATATGCAGTTGTGGCCACGTGTTAATAAGTTGCATCAGTAAGTGGGTTAAAGGAGGGGACATCGGAACTTCTGACTGTTTTATGGCCCAGGACAAGTTGTTTGCATTTTTGTCTCTTAATTTATCTGTCCGTAGAATAAGTTTTATAATAACTTCCAAGTTACTTTCTCTTTGCCAAACCGCTTAAGTATTCTGGCAGCTCTACATCTCCCATCCTCCCTTCCTTTAATATATCACTTCAGTGTCCTGGCAGCACTCATTCTAGGCTACAGAAATTGAGACCATCATTCCTTAGACAAAATTATTGAGTGGGAATCACATTTGCAGTCAAGCTGGAAAGGAGAAAGCTAGTCGGCCTGTCTTTTGGGGCATTTGGTTTTATTAGGTTCCTACATATGTTTTCTTTGATCTCTTCAATGTTACCCTGGAAGATGATTCCAGGCAAGGCTGTAAAAGTGTCAGTTTCCTCAAACACATGCAAAAATCCTTCCTAAATTTGTCAGATCTTCTCAATTACAAATTCATTGTTCTGTGTTAGGCAGAGAATTGTTACTTCCCCTTTGAAAAGATTAGACATTTAGCTGTCAGGAGCTCTCAGGATCCAGCACTGTCTGTAATACTCTGTGGTCAGTATAGACGCATTTCCAGCTCGACATGTTTCCGCTAATAATTGCATGTCAGATTTAGAAATAAGCTGAGTTCTCACCAAAAGAGCTGAATCCTGGGATACGCTGAGAACATATGCATATTCCCTTCCTATAGATCCCATATTCACCTAAAAGGGATAATTCCAGAGAGAACAAAATTTGGATACAGTCACCCCCATGCTCATGTCCTTGGCTGTTGAATTTTCCACTTTCTCATTCCAGCTGTACTCTTAATAATAATTCAAAACCAGTTCAGACCGAGCATTAACAGTATGCTGGTATCTGTCATAAAATTTTAACGTAGTCTGTGCACATAGGATGTTGATAATTGGAAGCCATACAGTTAATTTTCCAGCTTGTTTTTATCTGAGGTGACTCAGAGTTTTCTACACAGGAATACTGGAGTGGAGACAGAAAATGCCAAATGAAGTATCCTCATTACAGTGTAAATAGAGAAAAAAAATCTGCAGTTCTAGGTGAAAGCAAGTCATCTTTGTTACCTTAATTTATCGTCATTGTTGGACAAAAGGACTTTGTGAGGGACAGAATCAAAAACAGCCTTATCTTAACTGCTTGGTCAAGTACCACTTATGCCCAGGCTTCTCTCTGTCTCTCTGAATGAGGGTGTTGGGAGAATTTTCTGAATTGGAGGTCAAAAAAGCCTCCCCAAGTCTTTAAGTTTTCTTTACCTTCAGATCAGTAGGACTAACTGATGTACACAAATCAGATAACATTTAAAAGGGTTGTCCAGGATGATTTGTATTCATCCTTGTGAAAAGACTAGCTCTTCAAATTAAAACGGAGAAAAGAGGAAGGAAGGGAGGATCCCAAAATAAGCTGATAAAGCTCAAATGTTTTCCAACCCTGCTCATAGCAATCGTTTTTAGTTTCGCCATCCTTTTGGTGAGTCTCCTAGAGAAGAAGAAAGGAGTAGAAAAATACATTAAAAATATATTAACAAAGGAAGCGTCCATTCTTCTTTACAAGCTGTGCTGAGAGATATGATGAAGACAGATTGGGAAAAAAAACCCTAAGGCAAACATGCCAAAATATTTTTAGTATCTGTCCTGTTAAAGCATCCATTTTGTGAGTGAATCCAAAGCAGATGCGACTTCTTTGATAAGTGACAATTTAGGAGCTACTGATGGAGACTACTACCTGCCTCGTGGTCACCTGAGAGCTGATTGCTAATAGGACCTTGAAGTAACAACACAGCCCAACAGGTATCAAAACCCCTTTCTTCTCCTACTTAATTTGGGGTGATAGTGATGAGGGAAAGTTCCTTGTCAAAACTCATTGTGCTAAGATTCAGAAAACCCTGTGGGTTAGGTTTCTTTCTTCTTGAGATCTCCTTGGCAAGAAGCTTGCTTTGGCCAAGACCCAGGGATTTCTAGCTAATAAATGATTACATTGGAGGGACTGCTCACACTGTAGTCATGCTAATTAGGTTCATACCAGCAATTCAGGTCAGTTTATATTCTCAACATTAATGCAGGACAGGTAGGTAGGATTGTATGATGTAGTATTTTCTTTCTTGCAAAATAAGTCAGTGATAATCTGGAAGGAAATTTTTGTCAAATTCTAGGCATTGAAAGCGTTTTGGGGGCAAAATTGGAATACCTGTCATTTCTTGTTATTGGCTACATCTCTTGATGGTCCTAATTAGAAATGTTTTATGATTGATAGGGAGCTAATGTCTAGATAGAAAGGTATCAGGATGACACGGATGTCCTTTGTTTGTACTCTTCACACCCCAACTACTCCTTCAAAAAGTTATTAATAACTCCAAGGCATATTATTTCCCGCTTGAGAAACGGTGACTGAAAGTCAGAGATAAAGACATAAAAACTACCAAACAACATTTTGCAGGAGGACACTGAGAATTTTAGGAAAGGAAAAAGGAAAAGATTGGCTCCAGAAAAAATGTTTTAGAATAGTAAGCATAATTTTTAGAGTTGTCCTAGTATCCACTTTCGGCAAAGACTTGCGTTGATAGGAAAACTACTTTAGTAATCAAAGTGTAGGAAAGAAGAAAACTTGAAGGTTAAAGACTGCTCTGCAAGATGAATAAGTATTCAATGGTTTCCATATTGGTGTTATTAGTCCTTAGTCATGTGCAGGTGTCAGGTGACTTTTAATAACTCCAACACAGTAATTCAAAAGGTTTCTTTTTTTTTTATTCTTCACAAAGTATGTTAGAGATAGCAACACAGAACTAACCTTTATTTGTATTGGAGGGGTTATTTCTGAAGAAAGTTTTATTCACAGAAGGAATCATTCCTTCTAGGCATCTCTTTTTAGAGGACATATACATATATATATACATACATACGTATGTGTATATATATATATATAACTTTCTTATGTGTTCTTCCGACTAACTTTTCATAACATTATGTGAGCATTTCCTGGACTTACATTGTTTCCCGTGTTTATCAGTGACCCAGGAGAAAGAAAAAATATGGCCAGTAGTTTGTAGATGCAGCTGGGGGAGCTGGTAATGAAAGATTAGGAGATACTGATAGGGATGTAAGTGTCTTGGTGAGAAACATACAGACAAGCAATATCTTCTTTAATGTAGTGAAACATAAACTCATACATCAAAGAGAAGACAAAACAAGGCCTACTTGTCACTGGGGATACTCTATCCAGGCACTAAGAGACTGCAAAATACTTCCCTGGTTAAATGGATAATTAGCTTAAAAAATGGAACTCTTAGCCCTTTGTTCATAGTATTAAACTAACGTGAACATGTGAACCTTTGCACAAACTTGGGAGTCTGGTGCAAGCATAGTGAAGTCGCCTCAGTATTTGTCAGAAGTGCTTTTTTAGATTGTTACACATGGTGGAAAAGGGAGGTTGATAAACTAGAAAAAAAATTAGAAAACATGTCTGAGAATGATTAAATGGTTGGTAACATATCATACAGTGTACGACAGGGAAATCTCCAACTGTTTAATTCCTCTAGGAGCAAGTTCAGGACAGATGCAAACATTTTGGCTACCTGGCAAGAGAAATTCATTGATGGAGGGTTCTTCTGAATATATGTGACAATGATATGTCAGGAAGCTGAAGCAAGCCACATATTATCTACTGTGAAGGGAACAACATGGGGAGGAATATAGTCTGACATATAGCCATCAAATAACCCGATCGTCCCGGAACCTCGGTGATCCGGGGAAGAGAGACATAAACACGGATGCTGTGGGGTTAACTCTCTCTTCCACTTTACTGCTGCGGCACACGGCTTATATGCTAGCATGGCTTCTATGCATGCGCGCCCCATACACCCGCTACACAACCCAACACACACATGACCCTTCCCACTCCCAGAGTCCTCCCTTGCATAAATCATGTTGTCACGGGGCATCCAGCAAAGCGCTTCTTCATATCCCTGTTCCATCGTTCCACTTCAGCTGCTTTGGCTGTTGTTATCTTAGCAGTTCTTTACTCAGGCCCATCCCCCGGTTGACCTTATTCCCAAACATAGTCATTCTCCAGACACTGACTTCGTTTTGCTCTGTGGCATTTTTAATACATGCTGTTGTTCAAGTTGGAATTAACTCAGATAAATCATTTACCCTGTGTTAAGCTAAGGGTTTGTCCAGTGGCCCTTCTTCTCTCTATTATTTCTTAGCGGACCATATACATATATTTTTGATAACAAGCACTTCTTTCTTACAGTCTACTATGAAGATAACAGTTGTCTTATTGTCCCGTGTATGTCATTGAAATTGTGACAACTGTGTTTCTTGTGCTGAGATTTATTTTCTAAAACTATACAAATTATCTGTGGGTTTGTTGTTTTTTTTTTCTACCGAGAGCTTGTTCAGAGGTACATACATGTCCTAAATCAGAATATAATAAACATGTAAGACAGCAGGTTTGCTTATAATCTTCTGGAATGTTTTCCATTCTTCACCTTTTGTGCTCATCTGTGTCTGGACAAAATAAATTCAAATGACTGATAATTTCGTATCAGTTTGCATCCCTTTCTATACCCAAATGTGAGAGAATGCGAGGCAGCAGAGGTCAAAGTATTCTCCCCTGGATCTAGATGAAACTGAAATTTATGAACAGATACAAAAGTAAAACAAATTTTCTAAAACAAGTTAACTCTGGAACTAAAAATGGTTCATTTTCTGGTTTTGAGGATTTTGGAATGGTTAAAACATGGATATGAATTTGTAGAATGTTTTTGATATGAAATTGCTAATTTAGACAAATCTCAGCAAGAGCAGTTGGATTCAATTTATGCACTCTATATGTTATTTGTTTTTTGTTTGGTTGTTTGGGTTTTTTTGGTAGCTTCAAGTCTCTTCTTCGTTTTCTGATTTGTCCCAGCCTGCAGTACTACCTTCACATTATTCAGATATATGTTTTGTTTTAAGAAGAACAAGCCAACAAATTCATTGATCTTACCTCAAAAAATAAAAATAAATAAATAAATAAACAAGGAAGAAGGAAAACTATGTTCTTTTCCTTCTTTAATCTTATTGAAACAGAAGCTGAGCCTCTGATCTGTATCTAGCATCAGTTCTATCATCTGTGCATCTCTTAGTGTAACTCTTTATAGCAGCATCAAAGTTAAAACTTCGATTACTGAAACATAAGCACTTGGGGAAGGCTGTGAGGAAATGTGTGGACAGGTCTGGAGGCAGAATTGGTTGCTGACTTCTTAAAATCATTGGATTTGCTCATTTATTCATTACCTCAGACTGCAAGCAGAATAAGTCAGCGTTAAATTAAAAAGGAATGAATTAAATTGAAAAAGTATGATCCACCAAAGGGTTTAGCTAGCTCAAACTGTTTAAAACTGATGCAAACTTGGTATATGAAATGTCAATAAATACAAATATGTGAATATCAATGTATATAAATACCACAAGGGGTAGTGCAAAGAGGCAGGGTCTTTTCAGCGGTGCCCAGGGCCAGGACAAGGGGCCCTGGGTACAAATTGAAGCTCAGGAGGCTCCTTCAGGACACCAGGCCTCAATTCTGTATGCTGACCTACAGAGGACCTGAAGTTTTCTCCATGGAGATTTCCAAAAGCCCCTGGATGTGGTGCTGGGCACCCTACTCTGGGTGTCCCTTGCTGGAGCAGGGTTGGGCCAGAGGGAACCAGAGATGTCTTCAGCCTCATCCACTCTGTGATTTTGCAAGATCCTTGTTCTTTGCTGGCCTTGCCTTTTGAAACCAGTTATGACACTGCAAAAGAAATCCTAGGAAAAAAAAGTCAGCTAAAGTCACTTCATAAGGAAGCTGTATGAAATGGGAAAATAGTTTGTTGACTGTGCAAATGAATTTGAATCCATTTGGCTCTCCATGCCTTTAGCTTATGACTTTTCATAAAGGAAGAAAAGTCTGAAAGACTGGAACACAGAAAAAATACTTTCTGCAGTTCGTATTTCCTGCTGTCCTCATTTCAGTCCTCCTGAATGTTGCAAAGGTTTGCAGTATTTTGTCTTCTGTCAGAGGAGAGAATGGGACAGAGGTTTTGTATTCATGGGAATGAATGGGCTCTTTGGGTAACTGAAGTGACAGCAGCAAAGTCAGTCATATGGGACTATATTCTTTCACTTCCACAAAATTGTTGGGCTCTGCAGAGCTTAGCGGATCTTTCATTCATGGATATGACTACAGGTAATGGTAGCTAACAAGTGCAGCAACATTCAAGCATCTTTTTTTTAGTGTTTGGTTTGGCAAGCAATATCTTTCGTTGCCTGAAACCTCTGGCAATTGATTATTGGACCAATCATTGTGGCATCATAAAATACCTACTCGTTGCACAAAGCTTTCCTTATGACACTCCAGGTTTTGTTGACATGGGGCCAACTTTGTGTACATACAGACATTCATTTAGTTTCTCTACATTCCTGCTTTAACAGAGGCAAAGCACTGAGGAAGTGGAGAAACAATGAAAAATGATTCAAAAGTTTCTGCCATTTCTAAGGGACGTTCTCACAAATTGGGACCCAAAATTCCTAATATATTAATTTTAGAAATACCTTATTTTTGAAAACGAAATGCCACTGGCAATTTTAAAAAGGGGGTGGTTAATCTGAAAAGCCATTGATTCTCTCTGATACCTTCAGTCGTATTTGTCATTGCTTTTATCTTTGTCATTTTGCTTTGTCCCAAGAATTGATTCTTCCACACAAAATTTAGCCTCTCCTCTCTGTGTAAAATTTCCCATGAGTCAGACTAATAGTAAAGGCTATTACCCAACATATTACCCAAGGCTGAGGTAGTTATTCTGACTGTCTGTTTTTATTTAATGCTATATATCTTTTTATCTTTACTCATGGGATGGGCTTTCATTCCCATTAGTCCAGTTATAGCCTAGTGTGTCTTCACTGACATCGCTGGAGTTACATGCTCGCTATCAGTGGTATTATTGAGTGGTGAATTCCTATACTCTGGAAATTTAGTTTTGATCCACAATGATCCATCCTTGCGAAACAATGCAATATACTTTCGAATGCAGTTACTTATGTGTCTCCTATAGCAAATGAGAAATGGGATTCAAACTCATGGGTGCTCTTTTCACATCTCAGAGGTGATTGAACAGAAGGTTTCATGGAGCACATCATCAGATCTGACCATCATTGGTCTCCTCATTATCCCCTCATATTTTAGCACATCTGCAAGCAGCAGAAATGTGCCACAATTTCTTCAGAGAGTGACTCCATCTCTTGAAGACTGTTGGGCAGTCCTAGTATTGATGTTTTGTGAAAGAGAGTCCTTATATTAGTTCAGTGATTATACAGTAATGACCAAAAGGACTAGAAAAAACATAGGAAGATTGTTTGGTAGCTCTGTAGGAGCTTCTTACATGGGGAAAGTAGTCTTCTCTCAAGCCCAGTGATGAAATGAGGGAAAAAAGAAATAAGGGCAGGAGTGGTGGGCTGTCCTGAGTTCTGCATCTAACATGGTTTGGCCCATAGTCTCTTCAGTGCTCCTACAAACATTCTTTGACTTCAGAAGAGTTTTCTGATTTATTCCGAGATGAAATCTGGCCAGGAATCAATATTCTCATTAGCTTAAATAGTGAAGTTGTTGAGCCATCTGTAAACTTCCATTATTTGGCAGTTTGAGGTGAGTTGAGTGTGAGCACAATCTCACAACACGATGTGAATCATCCATTTAAAATTACTAAACCACTTACAAAACATCTTAAATCCAGAGGCAGCACTGAAATTAGTGGTGTTTCATCCAGTTTGGGCCAAGTAGAAGAACCTAAATCATTTGTCGTGTTCAGTGCATTTCCAAAATCTCTCAAATTTTATGTTGAAATAGAAAAAAAAAAAAAAAAAAAAAAGGAAAAAACAGAAAAGAAAAATATTGAGGCCTGTATTTTTCCTAAGAAGCATTGCACAGTAGAGAGCTGCAAGCAGCATCCATTGATCCAGATTTTTGCACGACGTATGCATGCTTGCGTCACATCAGCAGTGTAAGGTCACATTTAATTTTCTCCCAGAAGATCACCCTCTGAGCTGACAAATGGAGATAAAGATACTACTCATTATAGCAGTTGTGTTTTTTTCTATCCAAATAGGTTGTGTGGAAAGGAGATCAGAATCCAATCCGTAGAGTGCAGAACAGTCTATACAGCAGCCCTCAGCTTGCTGAGCCAGCAGAGCTGCTCCTGTTTGCATCCTCAGTTCAGATAAGAGTTAAATGTAAATAATTATAATACCAAAAAGTCTGATTATCTTGCAAGAAGGTTTAAGAGCTGCATATAATCCTTGGGGAAAAAAAGTAGGAAAAAAACCCAGCTCTCTGAACGGAGTGCTTAATTCCCTGGTATTAAAGTAGTCAGAATTTAGTCCTCTTTACATCTAAAGCAAACTAGGACATAGTGAAAATACATGGGCTGATGTTGACTTTTTTTCTTTACATTCAAGCATTTCCATCTCAGAAACTGATCCCAGAGTGGCAGGTCCTTGACTGGACTATCTTCTGAAAGAAATCATACATTTTTACACCAGCTGAGGATCTCATCGTCTCATTAGAAGGCATCTCCTGTGATTTGCCTAAATGAGTCATGCAGTTGTCTCATGGTTTGACATCAGGACTTCCCAAATGGCTGCTCATTCAGGCTGCTTCCACTTTGTCAGCAGGCTCAGCAAAGACTAATTACCTATCAAATCCCCAGCATGAATTCTGAAAGGTTTTTCAGGGGGGGATACTGGTGGGGAGAGAAGAAGAAGGAATAATTAATGTAGGAGTATTGGGCACATGAAAGAGAGTGGAAAAATAGACAACTGGTCCAAAGAAAAGAGAGTATAAAAGATGCTTCCAGAAGTGAGGAACAGATTAGTAGATGTCTGGGATGCGAAGATTATATCCTTAATAAACAGCTGAGGGTAGAAGAAAGAAGATGGGGAAGAAAGAGGAGGGGAAGAAGAAATAAGGAAAATTTGCTTGGCACATACAGAAGTTGGAAAGGGAAGGTGTCAGAAAGACAGCTGTGAAGAAAACGCATGGATATGAGAGGGATCCACAAACAGCATGGAGGGACTAAAAATTGCAGTTCTGAGAAAGCTGGTGAGCAGAGGAACCTCGGAGATTTGATTCTTCATTGTACAAGTGCCAGGATGTGGCACTGTATTCCCAGCATTTACTGAGAGGGATGATGTGTCCTTACAAGGCACAGAGCTAGACCTTGAAGGCCAAGTGACTAACTGCTTGAAAAAAAATGCAATAATTCCTTGAAATGATCTGCCTAGGGAATCTCATTGCCTTTTAAAAATAGTGTTTGTACATGAAAGACTGGGGAGAATAGTCAGACTCAACATGTAGAGACCAGGGCTGCTGAGGTGCATAGGAAATGAGAAAAGGACTGAGGAGTAAGTAAGTGCAAGCTGCTGCCTTTATCTGCAATGACAGCAAAATGAGGTCTTTCTCCTTTTCCTTTTTTTTTCCTTTTTTTTTTTTTTTAACCTCTTCTCACTGTGAAAGAAGAAAAACAAACTAACAAACAAACAAAAAACCACCAACAGAGTACTGTTAGAGTCATTAAAGTTTTGCTTAACTTTGGTCTGTTCCTTGGGTACCCTTTGACTTTCTTGTCTGGGGATGTAAATAACAAGGTACATCCAGAGCTCATCTTGGAGATCATCTAATGGGAAGGAGCCATACTTTAGCCCTTCTTTCCCTAGAAGGCAAAGGAATTTTTTGGAAGGAACAAAGCCAAGTTAGGTGTCAGTGGTTTGGCAGTACATGGAGCCTTACAACAGCCTCCTCCTCAATTCCCAGCACCCAAAAATCAGTAGTTCTAGGAGCCATGCCTATTTCCTATTGCAGTTCTGTTAAGTGCTTGAACAGAGGATTGTTTTATGGACCTTGCACCACACTCACAAGGCACACATGTGGAAAGCAATAGTTTTTGTCTTCTCTTTTCACAGCTTTAGGGAATAAGCTTAGGAAGTGGAATGAACAAGTGAAAAGAAGTTTTTCATTGCTATATGAAAGCTTCAGAAAATATTTATATTCACAATAATGTGAGAACAGGTTTTGGTGAAATATCTTTGTTTCTTTGTATTTCTACATCTATTCCTTTCCAAACTGAAATTCATTTGTTTTTTTCTTGTTTTATTTTTAAATGTTTTATTTTCAAGGCAGGCTTCAATTTTAGATATTTAAATGCCATTCTTGTGGTAACAGTCACTTGGTTTGTATTTGTACATTTAGTGTGTGTAGTCATGTGTGCTTCCTTTTTCTATTTGCACATACGAAGACTAGTGTTTATAATGGTAAAATCAATTGAGAAGTCTTAAAAGTCTTCTGGAAATGGAAACTGTCACGTAGAAAAATTCTGCTTTAAGCTGTTCTCTCTAGTCTGTCATCCTATAGTCTGTAATTAACAATCAAGTTACTTACATGCGTAATTAAAGAATAAGCAGTGAAGCCTAGAAAAGAAAAACAAAGGAAGAAAGATTTTTATCTTCTGTGTAAGTCCACAGCAATGGGCATGGGAAGGCTATTTCAAATCAGAACATTTCTCAAAGTTTTTTTCCGTGAGATGACTCTTTTAAACATAAGAACTGGATGAATTGGGAAGGGGAATGGTCATTCAAGGAATAAAAGTTTTGGAGAACGAGAAGGACCAAATAAAAAGTGCTTTCAATTTGTTTCTGGGGATCATGGAATGAAGAGATGATTATCTGTAAGACAGTGCAGGGTATTGCTTGGCAGAGAGATAAGCAAACAGAAAACTATATCTAATCCTTTGTGCTTCTTTATCTTTCATAAAGTTAGAGTAAATGTGTGTCACATCTTCACTGAAAAAGAGCAATTGAAAGTTATTGTTTCTGTTTTAATAGTTTCTCTTGAATATAAAACATTTTGGGAAAAAAAAAAAAAAAACAAACCAAGTTCAGCAAGTCTAAGTAGGGTGACAATGTGCTCTTTCATTGTGATTAATATCCTGCTGTTACTTACATATGGTCCATATTGAGTGAATGGGCAAAGGTAGTCAACCTTGAAATCAGTATGCAAACTTA
Source organism: Alectoris magna (assembly GCA_030625065.1). NCBI lineage: Eukaryota > Metazoa > Chordata > Aves > Galliformes > Phasianidae > Alectoris > Alectoris magna. The sequence goes on along the minus strand of CM060560.1, from coordinate 4,630,406 downwards.
GTCTTAATTAGATGTTTGGAAGGCCCACTTTGCCTGTTCAGGCACCTTTTTTTTTTTTTTTTTGGATTCAACCTTTGTAGAAAGCCAGGCATTTTTATACTTCACTGTGATATCCTAGCAGCGCTAGGTGTTTTTTAACCAGAAAGAAAACAGGGGCACTCAAGGCAAAAAAAAAAAAAGAAAAAAAAAGACTTAGTCATTAACAGATACACTGTCTTATTTCTGTGAAACAAAGGAATCCTTATTTGTGCATGCTGTCCACAGAACAGCTAAAATCCCTGTCTTTTGTTACTCATTAGCTCACTTCACAGATTTCCCATTGGGAATGAGACTGAAAGTCAAGGAGGAGGGTCTGGGGCAACAGGACAGTGCTGAGCAGTGTCACCAGCCTACTTGAAAGAAAAACGTATCATCTGTGTGTCTGCAAGGGACAGATGGGTTTTAACGGTGACTGGTTTGTGTGCACTTGATGTTTCTCATAAATCCTAATGTTTCTTCCCTTCATCATTGCTAAAACCAGGGATGTACTAAGCTGAAGATCTACAGAAGTGGAAGATCTACTTATCCTGCTCTCAAGCACTCATTTATATTTGCATGCCTTTTTTTCCAAGCTCTTGTTTTTTTCCAAGCTCTTTACTGGACACAGTAAACTTATTTATTTTCCTCCTCTTTGTATGCTAAAAAAAATGATGGATGAGGAAAGAGTTTGAAAAGAAGAGGAAAATATATTCATTCAATTGAAGCCGCAGTGGAAATCAAATCACACAAACTATGCTTATGTTTCTTCATTCATAACTTTGTTCTGTCTGGTGCATCCTGCTTACTCATTTATAGCAAGAAGCACCATTCCCTATAGTCCCTGATACTTTTCAAACAATAGCACGGGGACGATAAGTACTGTATTCCCTCTACCTCCTGTCCTCTAGATCATTTTTGTCTGAGGGATTAATTTTGGTAAAGCAACAAAACAACTCATCCTCTTAGGACCGAGAATGGTTTTAGCAAATGTTGCATCATGCACTTGTCTTGTATGTCTGTGGGACAGAGGACAGGATTAAAAGTCACAGAGTGACACCCTCGACTCTTTGAAAAAGAACTACACTGCTGGCTCAACTACTGACCTCGGACTTTGAGCAACCCACTAATCAAAGTCTATGCCATCTGCAGAGCATCTTCCCTTTAGTGTGGCGATGCAAAATGATCTGTTTTTATTTGTTCGTTTGTTTGTTTCTGAAAACAATTTAAAGGCATCAGAGGAGAAGCACCACATGAACACGAACGTGGCATGTTGAATGGCAAGGATGAGATTCATGAGATTCACTGATTCATGAGAGGACAAATTTAGTTGGGAAAAAGAATACCTTATCAGCTAGACCAGTGAGAAACTAGCAGATCTTTGGCATCACTGACTTCTGTGCCTCTTGCATATTGAGTGATGAAAGTTGATGAAGACACAGTGAAACATAAAACACTCACTCATGGCTACTTTTGTTCAAGGAACAATGGAACTTTTAGTTGCAATTGAAAGCAGAGGTCTGGAAAGTGTGTGCTTGTTCTGTGTTTCCATGGGCATGGTGCTTTGAATCTATAGAATACCTCCCTCCACTCAATGAAGTATTCATTAATGATATTCTAAATGCACCTTCTTTTCATTTTTGTTTTAAGGTAGTCAGTAAAATTGGACTCTCTGGCACTTTATTCCTATTATTAATTCACTTCTAATCACATATATTATAAGGAGAAGCCTGAAAGGAGGATGAAACATGATACAAAAGGTGCTAATTTGATAATGAACAGCAAGTTACAGTATGTCTTCTGTGCATTTTTCTCATATAATTCCTCTTGATCCACTGGAATATCGTATGCCAAATAAAAGTAGGTGTCTTAAATGTAATTCCCTGCATCCTTTTCTTCAGGGATTTTTCTTCAGAGATTTTTCTTTGAAGATTTTCAGAAAATGTAACTGTGGCTGGCTTTGATTCTACGTAGGTCGATCCGAAAGTAATGCCTTCTGTTTATTTCCCTCGAAACTAAAACAGATACAAAGAGCACAATAATGCTACTTGATTGAACAAATTTTCAGCTACAAAACACCATCTTTCAACATAGTCACCACCATTATTTATGTATTTTTGACAATGATGAGCAAGAGCCTGCAAGCTACGCTCATAAAAATCTGCACCAGAGTATGTGACCCACAGTTTCACAGCTGTTTTGACAGCATTGTTGCTAGGAAAATTTTGCCCACGTAGTCCAACTTTCATTTTGCTAACTTCCACTGTTTGGTCTCCATAAGCATTCAGCAAATGGCAATGAATGTCAGTGGATTTAATTTTTTCCATACAGAAGAATTTAGTGATGCACCTTTGCTTCATACACACTTCAATGTCAGATGCCATTTTGTCAGGCTGGTCCACTTCTGCCATCTGTCACATGGCAACATAATGTAATATTGGTAGGAAGTTTCAACCACCACTGCCAACCCACCAACATCCACCTCTGACTTTGTGAGACAGCATAATAAAACAGAAGACATTATTTTCAGAACAGCCCTCGTATTTAACACGTATCTCCTGATCTAATTTGTGGATTAGAATAGCAGTTGTGGCTGTGTGCACTGTCCAGCCCATCACGAGAAATTCTGGGCCCTGGGGCTTTTGGTGGTGTTTGAGCAAATCATATAGCCTATGCAACCCAGAGGGCAACACTTCAACTTTGTTTAGCTTCACAAGCTAAAGATGAAGGTGGCTGTCAGACAGAGTACTGAAATTCACTGTCTCAAGCAAATCATTCCAATATATATTTCAGACTTCTAAACTTCTACTCTAAACTTCTTTTTCTGTCATAGTATGGCTTGGGGTGAACTGTCAGCATAATCTACATTTGGATAAAATTTGGACCCTCTAGAATAACAAAAACTTTATAATAACCAGCTGCTATAAGGTGGGTGTAAGTGTAAGCAATCTCACAAAAAGGTTTTCTCAGCAGCTTTGAAACCTTTAAATTCCTTCCCAAAGATTGAGATTGTGGAATCATAGAATCATTTGAGTTGGAAGGAACAATTAAAGGTTATATAGTCCAACCTCCTGCAGTGAACGGGGACATCTATAGTTAGATCAGGGCAGTCGGAGCCTGATGCTGCCTGACCTTGAACGTCTCCAAGGAGTAGGGCATCTGCCACTTCTCTGGACAATCTGTTCTAGAGCCTCGCTACTCTTGTTGTAAAACCCTTTTTCCTTATATCCAATCTAATTATCTCCTCTTTTAGTTACAAATATTTTCCCCTTATCCTATCAAAACAAATTCTGAGATATTATGGGTAAAATACAGCATGGGGCTTTGATTCCTCAAAACATGTTACCCATATCCCTGGCAAAAATTACACATGAGATAGTATCCAAAAATGCAGGAGTTGAACTCTAGGTCCTATCTCCTGGAATTAAGTCACAAAAAATATGGTGGATCAATGTCCTAGGATGGCAAGTTCTTCTTAGAGCATCTCCTGTCATAGAAATATGATAGCTAATTAAGCATTGGATAATTTACTGCCTGATATTAGAGAGTCTTTTATCATTCTGACTGTCCCCAAGCCTGCAGGCACAACTACCTGCATCATCTTTTGGGACTGTATTCTTATATTTAGTGGGGAAGAGTGACACTTAGCCAAATGTCAACATCTCATCATCCTGCAAAGCAAATTAAATAAAGATTCACAAACATTTTGTTAGTGGGGATGTGGATGCTCCTCCATAGTCATTCCATACAGGATGCCCCTTGCTATAGTCCCATACATTCATCATGGTAACTTGTCAATGATTGTGAGGAAATGGTGCTAGCATGTACAAGAGTTGCCTTTACTTTCTCAGGAAAAATGTTTGAGCTCCTGTAAGATTACACAGAATTTAGAAGAACTGGGGGAGGTGATAATTTCTTTATCATTAGAATTGCAATTTGTCATTGCATATTAAATTGACAAGTCTGACACTGTGATTTTTCACCCGAGAATATGCCTCAAAATCAGTCAGGACATTGTGGATCTTCGTGAGATTAAATCATTGGTGGAGACCTCAGGCATCCAAATTTATGCATGTTTTATTCAGGCCTGTTAATGTGTTCCCTGAAAGGTTCACAAGCTGTCTGTATGAACATAATCTTTCTAATACATGCATACAAATCAATGGCAAATGAATGAAGGGCTAAGAATCAGCAGGATGTGTGGTGTGGTCTGAGGAGGTGGCAGTAAAGAGTGGGAAGTACCATGTTTTGTTCATGATTGCACTTGAAGCAAATCAACTATAATGCAAGGTTTTGCAAAAGAGTCTTGGCATCAGATTTAATGATCAAGCTTCCACTCTAAGGAATGAAACTTCAGGACACCATTAACCCACTGAGCATACACAGTAGGCAATGCAAAACGAAGTATCATAGCAGTTTTATTTTGTACAGCTGTTGCTACTACCACTTGGTGATAGACGTGAACTACACATTCTGCCAAAAAGCCATGCGTACTTCCATTGGTTAAAATCCTGCCCTCAGTGGAGAGTCAGACACAAACTCCATTCAATCTGAAGACCGAGATTTTGCTTATGCAAAACCTGGCCCTCCAAATGTTCCCCACAGAGAAGAGAGATTTGGTAAGGAGTCAAGTGTGCACACGGATAAAGGAGTTAGAATGTGTCCTGTCCTGTACAAAATAGGCAATAACTGTTTTGTGTTATCAAGCAAATGTTTGATGTGCGTGTATTCTTGACCATAAGAAGGACAATAATAAAAGTTTTATCTGCATGAGTTAGATCCACAGAAATCACTGTATAAAGTGTACTAACTTGTTTCTAAAACAAACAAACCCAAATTATTTGTGTAGATTAGGAAGGGTGGCACAAGAAGGCAATGAATTACATTCTGGAGAATCTGTCTCTCCATGACTATTCAAAAGATGGAAAGGGAAAACATGAGTATGCCCACTTTTCTCTGAACACTTTACCGTAGAATTTTATCCCTCCTAATTCCCAAATTAACTGAAATCTTCATCCATCTTACCCAGTCTTTTAAATCTTCTAGTTCCTTTTTCGAAAAGGAAAACCTACCTCAACTGCTGAAATATTTTGTGCTCGCTTTGTTTTCTACTTCAGTAACTAGGGCTTTTCTTTCTGCCTTTTAGTCACTCTGTCTCCCGGGTTACTCCATCTGTCTCTCTGCTCAATCAGAATATACAGTTTGGAAGGGACCTTGGGAGGTCTCTAGCCCAGTCTCCTGCTCTCAGCTGGATCAGTTCTGCATTCAGACCAGATTGATCAGGGCTTTCTCCAGTTGGGACTTGACAGCCTCAAAGCTGGTGGTCCTGAAGTTTCTCTGGACTTGGCTATATCACACTGGATTTTTTTCCCCTTATATCCAGAGAGATCTGTTTTAGTTTATGAACGCTGACTCTTCTCCTGATGTGCACCTCAGCCTGGCTCCATCTCCTTAATAACTTCCTCACAAGAGTCATAAGGCTGCTGTGGGGTCCCTGCTGAGTATCTGGGCTGAACAAACCCAGCTCTCTCAGGCTTTCCTCATACACAACATGCTCCAATGCCCTTACCGCTTTGGTGGCCTCTTCTGGACTCCCTGAAGTTTGTCAACATCCTTCTTTTGTTGGGGGCCCAGCTGGATGCAATATTCCAGATGTGGCCAGATAACTGTCAAGTTACAGGAGGAAAAAAAAAAAACAACCAAAAAAAAACCCCTAAGCTCTTGACTCTTTTTACATGGCTTCAAATCTCTTTGCTCTCCTTCTCTCTTATTTAGGAAAAAAAAAATAAAAATAAAAATAAAAATCACAACTTAGTAGGTATTTTTCCTGCCTTGAATGTTTGCTGTACTTTGCCCCAGTCAAATTTTACATTTGTTTTCTATGATTTCTCTTCCCACTGTTTTTCTTCCGTCTTGAATTTTGTTTTCTTTCACTGTCTGTCAGATATTTTCCTTTTGGTTTTGTTTATTTCCAGGACCTTTCTATGTCAACCTTTAAGCTGTCGCTGTTCCTCTAAAAGAGCTGTCTTCAGAGTAGTTACAGGGGGAGCTAAAGCATGAACCACTCCCTGCCTTACAATAATCCTGTTTATTTCTTAGTATTTACTCTCTAAACTTCAATATTCTCAACATCCTTCAGTGACCTGCATCCAATTCACAATATTCTCAATATGCTGAGAAAACAAACAGTCATTCATATTTTCCTCTTCAAATGCCTGCGTCTCAATGGTATCTTTGGAAAAGTTCCTTGTGGAACTGGCTGTGGAAGACGTCAGGTTTCTTGATGAAAGCAGGAACCTGTCCAGTTGAGAATAGGGAATTCTACTCAGCAGAAGGCTTGGGGATTGCAGTTCTTAAGCAGACACAGGGGTTTAAAGTACTATGATTTCTCTCCCCCAAAACACTGCATAAGCAGGCAGGAAAGTAATTAGGCCTAGCATGGTTTAATTACTTTTTCCATTTTTTAATTTTTCTGAACTTTAGGGGTGCTGGCATCCAATGCAATAAAAGCAAGTAACTTGTTCAGAAACAGATCTTCTTCCATGTGTCCCTTCTTGGTATACAGATCAGTAGGTAACCAAATACTTACCAGGGTAGTGTTCATTATCCCGTGCTTAGCTAAATTAAATACATAATAGATTTCCAAAGTTTAAATGAACATGATTGTGATAATGGCCTTACAGTTAGAAGACTGTGTTAGTAAACAAGAAGGTTCTTGTATTTAGTATCATCTCGGTAGATAAATTTTTAGACTTGCTTCATTTTAGTTTAAAAAACTTCTGCAGATAGATAAATTTTGGTGGTAAAACTGGATTTTCACCCTTATTTTACATGACTTGTTTAATGCCCATAAACTTGGCTCAGGAGGAGTCAGTGGGAACACAGCATGCAGCAAAATGGCAAAACTCAGTGCTGAGTTTTGATTTGGTTGGTTGGTTGGTTTGTGGTTGATGATAATTCTTTAATTGTTGTTACTATTGTTTTGTTGTTGTTGTTGTTTGTTTGTTTTTAAAGTGAACTCTTCTGTTGCATAGGAACTCAGGTCCGACTGCGGGAGGCTTGAGGTCACTTTTGGTGGCTATACTCTGGCTCTCTAAAATCATGCCTTATATCTCTCTAAAATCATGTTTCTTTTCTATTATTATCAAATTGCATAAATTATTGCTTTTTGGGTTCATTGAAGGACAGAGCCAGGGAGGATTGTTTTTACCAATTTATTATTCTGCTACCGTATGTTCTCAAATTCCCTGTCCCTTTCCCATTTGGAAAACGATGATAAAGGAGCTTGCCAAAATTTGAGATCTACAGCTGAAAATCTCTGAATATTGGTTTGATTTAGCCTATCACTTACTGCTGCCAAGCAAATGATCTAAGTGGCACCTTTGCATATGCTTTGAGAATGATTTTCTTGAAAAGATTCCCAATTATTGGTAGCTTATCCTTCTGCCATTTTGTCTCATCTTCCACCATTTTGTCTCACAAGAGCCAAAATTGGAAAATAAGACCATTAATGGGAAATGTAGACCAGGAAATTAGAAGAGGTTAATTAGGGAGCTGGAGAAGTGAGTAGATGTTTTTGTTCCTTTTTCTTTTTCAAAGTAGGACACTTGTTGATCTGCAAAATTAACAAGGAGTGAAGTTTTTTTTGTTGTTGTTGTTGTTGTTTTTTTTTAAGGAAAACAAAAAGCCGTCCTTTTTTATCAGTTCTTTCAGTATTCTGCTCAAAATTCAAGTGGTTGTTGGAAAAAAACACTTACCTCTGTTCTCCCCTATTTCCTTGTGCCCCCATTTGTCATCACCAGGGAAAGGGAGGATAAAGAATGAAAGAAAAGATGAAAAGCAAATGGTGATCAGAGGGATGAAATCTTCAGACTGCACCTGCAAGGTCTGATTGTAAACACTGGTTTCATCTTCCCCTCCGGTTTGGTACAATAAAACGTATATATAGAGATGGAGTCAGGTTATGTCTGCAAACTCTGATTAAGTTTCTAGGATTTCCTGGGCTGAAAACTGGTTCTTGCCTTTCTTTCTTGTTGCTGTTTCAGCACCTTTGGTTTTCAGTGACCAAAACTGATGCCAATACATAATGCCAAGCTTGCATTATGCTCTTCCCCCTCGGAAGAAATTCCTATGGGGAGCTTTCTTGTTGTATTCTTAAGAGAGGAGCTTGGCAGAATTCAAATAAGTAAATAAATAAATAAAAATGGAGAGAAGTGAAAAACTTGGTGAAGACGTTCTGGAGAAAAGTTTTTAAAAGCCTTTTAGCAATAGAAAGGGTAATAAACACCTTGAGGCTTAGACACGTATGGGAACAGAGGCTGTGCATTTATTTCTTCCTCTTTTCTTCCACCTGTTCAGCCTCCTGTGTGCATATATCCTATCCTCCCCTGTTGCTATAGAAGGGTAAGAGAGATCTGAATTTGCAGCATCTGAACACGGTGCTTGTTTCCTACAGCCCCAATAGAAATTATTTTTGCTTCCATTATGTCTTATTAGGGAAAGAGTCTTGATTATTACCTCTAGGAGTGCTGCACTGAATTGTCTGGGAACCTGTGTAGCTATGAAACACAGGATCTCTTCCAAAAGCTGCTGAATATCATCACAAACTGTTGCTTTTTTAAAGGCTTTGGAGAGGGAGAGGGCTCTTCATTACATGCCAGCTATATTATTTTCATCCCTCTTCTATAATCTCACTCTCTTTTTGTAGTCTGTCCAAAGCATTTTTATGGGACGGATTAGAATCATAGAATCATAGAATTGCTCAGGTTGGAAAAGACCTTCAAGATCATCAAGTCCAACCACAACCTAACCAAACTACCGTAACTAACAACCGTCTGCTAAAATTGTGCCCCTGAGCACCACATCCAAACGGTTTTTAAACACATCCAGGGATGTGTAACTCAACCACCTCACTGGGGAGCCCATTCCAGTGCTTAACCACCCTTTCTATAAAGAAGTTTTTCCTGACATCCAAACTAAACCTCCCCTGGTGCAACTTGAGGCCATTTCCCCTCATCCTGTTACCTGTCACCAGTAAGAAGAGACCAGCCCCACTCTCCCTGCAATCACCTTTCAGGTATTGGAAGAGAGCAATAAGGTCTCCCCTCAGCCTCCTTCTCCCCAGACTAAACAGCCCCATTTCCTTCAGTCTCTCCTCACAGGGCATATTCTCCAAGCCCTTCACAAGCCCTGTTGCTCTTCTTTGGACCTGCTCCAGCACCTCCATGTCCTTTCTGTATTGAGGTGCCCAAAACTGAACACAGTACTTGAGATGGGGCCTCACCAGTGCCAAGCACAGGGGCAGGATGACTTCCCTAGTCCTGCTCACCACATAATTAAGTTGTTTGCTTTCTTTGCAAGCTGCCTCACCCAGCTGTTCTAAAGTATGTAAAGTTCTGTAAACCTGGGCAGGATTTTCTACTCAGCAGTAGAAGAATCCGTTCTCAAGCAGGGAAGCAAATGATTGTCCTATGGTCTCTGCTTAATATAAGCATTTTGGGAAGGGGGTGTTATGTAGTACAATTATTAATAATCAGCCCTGCTCTGTGGCGAAAAGCTAGCTTATCCCCTTTCTGACTAAATACTTTACATCAGGCTTCTGTTGAGATTCATTTTGTGGTAGAGAGGGACTGCGTGCTGATGGACCTTGGACTGTGTGTATGTATTAAACACAGAGGTGTGAAAATCAAGGGCCCCCTTCTATTTCCACATCAGTTTTACGTTACTGAAATTTCACTGTTTTCAGTGAAACCAGTCATGATTTATGCTGCTTAAGAAGGATGAGACCAATAATCTCTCCCTATTTCTGTGCAAGGCAGAGGCTCCAATAAGTGTCTTGAATAGTAAAATAGCATACAGATAGGTACTTGTGGGGAGACAGTTTATGAGCAGAGAACTTTATGCTTTCCTTTTAACTATTCAAAGCCTAATTCAACTGGTAAAACATGCAAATGTCAATTTCTTTCTGAGAAAATCTAGCTAACAGGAATGGCCGCTCTCAGCTCACCGGCTCGATCATCTCATGGCCCCTGAAGTTCTTCTAACAGGGACATGATTCAGCACGACACGCCAGCATGTGCTTTTCAGCCATAATCACAGCTGAATTGCTAAATAGCTCAACTGCTTTGCAGGCTCGAGGAAGATAAATCAAACTATCAGGTGAGGATTTTGCTAAATCTAAATGTTCAGGATTGCATAAAAACTGAGGAGATTATGTATACGTATTGTGGCAGCCTTCATCTCTTTGCATCTCTGCAGCTCTGTTTGAAACAGGTTGCAGCTTTTGGTTGAGTTAATTTCAGGTTTTCTTCAGTGTTAAAGAGAGGACAGAAAATCCTGCTGACTGTGTCCCATGCAGCCTAGCCTTAAACCACAGACATAAGTGGCAGCCAAGATGCCAATAAAAGATGTTTAGTGGGATGGTGTGATCAAGGGAACTATAATAGTCTTGAGCTTGCTGATATCTGTATATGGCCTAGATAGTATGTTGTACTGAGTACAAAAATACCAGAGCATCCATCAATCAAAGCTTTGTAAAGACTTAAAACTTGCATGTGATGAAAGTGTTTTTTCCACTTTACAGAAGTAACACACACTAATTGATTTTTCCAGCAGGGAGGAGCACAAGGCAGGTGACCAGATCCATATTCCTGCTTTATAATTGTAAGGGCACTGCATATGTTGCAGTTTGATTAGATCGCATGCAAAATCAACACCTCTGCAATGTTCATCAGCTGCTTCTGTGTAGCTTCTTAACGCTACACTGCCAATTCTGTAGGGATTGCTTATTTCACAGTCGCCAAAACAACCCCCCAAAAAGCTGCGCTGACACAGTTTAAATATTCAAAATAAATCATGAGTTTCTCTCATGTGGAAACAAAAAACTAATGATACAGTGAAAGGCTACATTTCCATAACTCTGACTTGCATCTACATATTTTCCATTTGAAAGTCAATGGGAACCGTGTGGCTGAGTGCCATGTGACTCCAAAAACACAAAGGCAGCCTGCCTCCTCCTTGGCAGCCACAGCTCTGTCCCCCACCCCCCCACCGAGGAATCACCTATGTGATTTGCATCTGATTTCCTTGCTAACCTGCAAGAGAACTGGAGCCAAACAGCAGGAGATGCAGGAGTGGGATCTGAATATTTAACAGCATGGGAACGGTAGGTAATTGATTCCCAGCTTGGGCACGCTGATGTAGCTCCCTTTGCATAGTCAGGAGGGGAATGGAGTTGAGTTAAGCTAATACATTCATCAGCTGTTGGCTTATCCTGAGAAGGAGACTTTTAACCCCATATGAGTCACCTGATGATCTTTGGGTCAATCATTTACATATGGAAATCCATTTTCCCATCTATATGGAGTTGGAGAAAAGAACACCTGGACAGTGTTCTTTAAAAATGTATGGTTAAATTACAATGTGACTGCTTGAATGTGTTTCTTGATGGATGTATTTCTAGAGAGTACAGTGTAAGAAGGCTGCAGAGCTGCTGGAGCAGGTCGAGAGGAGGGCCATGAAGATGCTTAGAGCACTGGAGTACTTCTCCTATGAGGAAAGGTTGTGGGAGGTGGACTTGATCAGCTTGGAGAAGTGAAGGTTCCGGGGAGACCTCACTGTAGCCTTCCAGTACTTGAAGGGAGCTTACAAGCAGGAGGGGGACTGACTTTTTACATGGGGCAATAGAGGCAGGACAAAGAGCAGTGGTTTTGAACTAAAAGAGGAGAAATTTAGGTTAGATGTTAAGAAAAAAAAAAATATTTACTCAAAGGGTGGTGAGGCACTGAGACAAACTGCCCAAAGAGGTTATGGATGCCCCACTCCTGGAAGTGCACAAGACCAGGTTGGGTGGGGCTCTGGGCAGCCTTTACTGGAAGGTGGCAATCAGCCTGTGGCAGGGGTTTTGGAATTGAATGGTCTTTAATGTCCCTTCCAACCTAAGACATTCTCTGATTCTATGATTTGCTTCTTCATTTTGTTTGTGCCTCTGTTACCATACGTCTTCTTGGTCAAATCGTGGTCTCGGAGGTTATTGGGGTTCTGCAGTGAAGGTGACCCTTTGGCCACCCTAAGCTGGGGGTGTTCAGCAAGAGCATGCAAGACAGCAGAGTGAAATCTGAAGAGAGAGGCAAAACCATGACTCCAGATGGAGTCTGCACCTTTCTAGGCACGCTGGTAATTAATTACAAGACAAAGGACATACATAAGAAAAAAGCAAGATATAATTTTCCTTTGAAATCAGCCTTTCTGGGTTCTGTCTTGGTCAGAGATGTACTGGGCTCACCCTCATGCTACTATGGACCTGGTATAAGGAGACATCATCAGGTTTGTGTTAATGCTTTGGTTTTATCTCTTCTGTGCACCACAAATATCCGATTACTTCCTGGACTGTTCTAAGAGACAGTGACTTCATTTTTGTTTAAATGTTTTGAGGTCTCAGGAGCTACACAGATGGGAAATCTTTTCATTCATAATGTAGGGCCCCTGACTCAGAAAACCAGTCTGCCCCATCCGTTTACTAATTCAGCATCATTACAGTTTCAAAAACAACGTGCGTTTATAAAATCACTTGAGTGACAGTCAGCAATCGGGGCTGCTACGGACTTTCAGGTTAGCAATTAGGAAATTATTAGCGATGTGGATTTAGTCATTTAAACTGTTTGTGGTTACTGCTATATTTAATTTTTTCCTATGGTTAATTCACCAGATGTAAAATCAACAAGGGTTTAGCCATCAAAAATGGAATCTGATGTTTCTGCATGAAAATCTACATAGAGGCTTGGGCTCTTGCTGACTGTTTAAGCAGAGCTGTCGGAGGACTTGTATTAGCATGTCACAAGGCCTCCTCAGGCCTGTGTAGAGCCACAAAAGATTAAAAGAAAGCTGAGCAGAGGGCAGTGTCACTGCATTTAAACCAGTCTACTTTATTCATTATTCAAGTGGCTGTGTTGTCTGTGAAATTTTCAAGTAGCAATTTCCAGGGAAACAAACTTTAGGAAAGTAATAACAAATAATCACACCTTTTAGCCTCACAACCTGTTTGTTTGTTTGTTTGCTTGCTTGTTTGTAATCTCTCCCTCCCTTCAGCTGCATTTTAACCCTTTATTTATTTTTTTTCCCCATGATTTTCAAACATAAATATGTTATTCCGTGATTCATTGATTCCTGCGCCTTTTGTTGTAAAATAGTCCTATATGGCTGATCAGGAGTTACCATTCATGCTTCCATTTTTAATTTCATTTCCAACATTGAGTCCCTGTGCTGGTGAGCAAGGGATGTTAAGCAAGCAAGGAAGCTTGCCTTGAGGAGCAGGGCATCTCTCTTCTAAGCCACAGAGGGAGTTCCCAAAACAATGAGGGCAATATTAATTATAGCCTTGGGATCTGTGTGGGTGTAGGTTGGTGGCCTTTGCAGCAACTACTTCAGTATTAATTAAAACTAGCCAGTGAAATTGTCTGTGAAGGTGCTGCTTTCCACCATGGGACAGGAAATGACATGGCACGGGTGAACCAACATGCAGGTATTGGTTATCTTGGTTCCCCATCTACAGATGGGGTTTTATAAGATTTTCAGTGAGTGAATGCCTCTCACATAGGCAGGAAGGAAAGGATTTGCCTTTTGGCAGTGTGTTTAGAGTGTCAAAGAGTTTATCTTTACAATGAGTGCCACGTATTGCACCACCAGAATGCTCAACTGAGAAGGAACACTGGGAGCTACAAGCAAGGAGCTGTGTGTCTCCAACTCTTTCTTCAAGCTCCTCTCACTTGTTTCGCTCCTCACACAGCTGGCAGCAAGTGGAGGGAAGAGACTGACTTCCCTGTTACTTTTTCCTCTGATGAATTGCCTTCAGCATTGAAAGACATCACCCCCAAGTAAATTGACCTGTAGGAGCATGGAAAGATATTTCTGTGCTCAGCTCTCATTAGAGTCCAGCAGTTCACTTGTGTATTTAATTAAACTGAATTTCAACTTAAAATTTATGAGAAAAAAAAAAAAAAAAAATGTTAGAGGAAGAGGTTAAGGGCCAGAAATGCTGGCATTTAATGTGGGAAACATTGTCTTTTGACAAACGCTATATAAAGGAAAAGGTGAAGGCACTGTCTGCTGCAGAGATTTGATGTCCATACAGGTGGGGATGCCTACAAAGAGCTGAAAGCCCCAGCTCTCAATTAAATTGGACATCACAAACCTATGGGATTTCTCTCCCCCTGCTCTTAGTTAGTAGTAGCATACACACCCTGCTACCTAAATCTCAGGGAAAGAAACGGGAAAACACACCCTGGGGTCTGTAAGGATTGAAGACTTTCTGAAAGATTCAATTGGGCAGTTGGGAGCATTTCAGAAAGGATGCATAAGCACAAGATTAAATTTAAATGTGTGCTGAAATCCCTCTGAAATCTTTATCACAGAATCACAGAATTATCAAGGTTGGAAAAGACCTAGAAGATCATCTAGTCCAACCATTACCAATACTTCCCAGCTAAATCATACCCCTCAACGCAACATCCAAACGTTTCTTGAACACTTCCGTGGTCGGTGACTCCACCACCTCCCTGGGCAGTGCATTCCAATGCCTGACTACTCTTTCTGAGAAGTAATACTTTATGGTCTTAAAGATGCCCTAACATGGAGAGATGTTCTTTGAAAGCAATATGGCTGCTTGTATCTGCCTGACTCAAATGTTTTGTTTAATGCAAGTATGAGGCTGCAAGGTCAGACATATATTTGCACTCTTAGAGTAGAAGACAGAAGATATCCCTTAAGAATATTTATTTTCTGTCTCATTTATGGGACCACCTATAATATTAAGTAGACTTTGAAGTGCTTAATACACTTTCTTGTTATTTGGGTTCCTGGTTCTGCAGACCTTGGGATCATGTGGTGGTGGTAGCTGACGCTGCTCTTATCCTCAGGCTGCAGGTTTAATTAGGGTGATTTTTTTCCCCCCCACTTTTCTTTATATAAGCAGCTCCTGGTGGTGGAATACACAACTTTGGGTATGGTAATTGCCTTACTTAACATTTGAAAATGGGAAGCCTTTTCTTGCATTTAGAATAGTTCCATCTTTCAGCTACGTAATGCAGAGAATTATCGCTGATCTCCTTGGTCCAGGAATTGTGCACCTAAAGAGCACAATATTTACATCAAAAATAAATTCTCCCTTAAACCCATGAGCTCCACAGAGGTTCTCATAAGCCGATGAGATGGCTTTCAGCCTATTTAATGAAGGGAAAAAAATATTCTACCAGGTTTGCAGACGGCTATTTTCTGAACATGATTGCAGATGGGCCATTATTCCAGCTGCTTTTGAAGGAGCACAGCCAAATAAAATTATGCTGTAAGCAACTATTTTCCTAAATTTATTTCAATATAACCGTGATGGTTATTAAAAGTTGACTTGAAAAATGCCAGTTTATATGTTTACTTTCCTTGGTTTTGACTGAAATAGGAAAGGAAAGATGTAATAAATAAACAAAGACAAACAAAGAACCACTTCTTTGTGCTTTGTAATCAACTTATTTCTCAGATTTTTAGAATCAAGAAGTGAAGCTTTCCTATACTGCAGGAAAAAAACCACTTAAATAATTTCTATGGAAATTTTAATGGGAACTTTTGTTGTTTTTATATTGGAAATGTTATTAAAATTGTTTAAAATATCCATAAAAGTGCATTGAAACTGTAAGTTTGAATTGAGCAGACTTTCACAGCAGGATACAGCTCTGTGGTACGGACTGTGTGCATCAGTGCATCCTCTTTGCTCTTTCCCATTTTCATGGTAAGCCCTATTACAGGAAATAGATTTCATTATGTATATATACTTTTTTTTCAGTGTAGGCATGTTGTAAGATGCAAACAGTTATGTATTATTTGCTGTCTTATTCTCCAGATCTGTTTTATAAGATAAAAACAAAATAGTTAGATGATGAGTAATGTTTGAAGGGAGGAAATGGGAAAAGACAAAAAACTCTCAGCTCTTTCGTGGTTTGAATTTAAAAAATCACTCGCAAACAAAGTTTAAATTCCTTTTTAATCTTTAAAGACATCCTGACTGTCACTGAAGACAGGAGCCAGAATCTCTGTAGACCAAAGCTTCACTGGGCTAGTCTTTATGAAACAGAAGATTGAATTCTCTGAGAAGCTCAGGAGGTGAAGGCAAAGCAATTCAGCAGCAGTGTACACCTTTTTAGGAGCTTTTATACAGCCTTGGTTATTCTGACCTCTCCCTGTTTTTCAGAAGGGACATGGTTAGTTGGCATGGTGGCAGTGGGTTGGGGTTGGACTAGATGATCTTAGTGGTCTTTTCCAACCTTTATGATTCTGTATGATTCTTTATGATTCTATAACCACTCTGCCTTGCCTGCCTTATCTTTTCCACTCTTAAGGATATGCATCTAACATTAGGTGCAAGTGCCTGGGGGTACGACACCTGTTGTTTAGTGTGTTCAGATTGTTAAACAGCCTGCATAATTTGGGGGACAGTAGCTGAGGCTTCAAAAGCTGCCTATGGCAATGAGTTGTGTCCAGATGCCATTGAAAGTCAATGAGAAGTGGGTGAAATATTGAGAATGGGGGAGCAGCCAAATACTGCCATATGCTCAGAAGCTTTTCAACCGTCTAGCACAGTGAGCAGAACAAAATGGCAGCTGGAGTAAGGGTTAGGACTGTGACTCATAATTGAGATAAGCATAATAAACACAAAATCAAGAGCTTTTTTCCAGTTCATTTGTAGCAGGGTAGTGAGATTTTTCAGTTCTCAGCTCAGAAAGGGATGCATTGAACCCAATGAAAGGCATACAGGAATTGACAGTGTTACTTTTTCCCTTCTTCTCTTTGATGGCAGTAGAGGAGAAAAAGAAGAAAAAAAAAAAATGCTAAGGTGTTCACATAAGAACTTTGTGACTTCATCTTCTTCCTCCCTGGGATGAAGAACCAAATATATGCATATCAAAGCAGAACAGGACTGAGCGGTCCATTTCTCTGACTATATCCCATTTCCATAGCTTCCATTTAAATGATCCCAGCATTTATTCTGCAGAACAGGTGAAAGCATGGAAAGCAAAAGCCTATGGAAGAGATAAAATAGAGACAAAAAAATTAAGTGAGTTGTGCATTTTCTGTGCATGTAACACATAGACCTTCCTATCGTGTTTATCCAGGGAGCACTTCAGAATAACCCAGATGAGGTTAAGGTGAAGCAGGACAACAAGAGATCTTTTTTCTCCCTTCTCCTTGCACATATGTCCCACAGCAGGGGAGGAATGCTTCAGTGCTCTACAAACACCTTGCTTTTGCCTTGCACGGCTCTTGCGCTGAGCTGCATCATGCCTCGTAAAAGTGACACTGCTGGAATTGTGCTGTGCAAGTATGAGGGAAAACAAAACCGCAACCCCGAGCTCTACCTGTACACGTCTGACAGCAGCTTATTAAACCCAGAGCAGTCATCAGAGAAGAGAGAGAGAGCATGTGAATGTGGGGAAAAAAAAAAAAAAAAAGAAAGGTTGTTTCTCACAGCATGAAGGAAGATTGTTTTCTCCTATGTGAAATAAAACAAGGAGGAAACAGTCCCTCACTTGGGAGATTTTCTTTTTTATGGAGCTCAAGTTTGGGATGTCACTTGCTAATATGGTCTCTATAATTTAAATTTCCATCAAGCTCATCAGCCCAAATATTTGCACATGCTAATTTGTTCAGCTGAGACCCCTTGATCTGTCATATTCCTGAGAATCATGTTTTCTGTTGGCTCATTCTTTGGGACAGCTTGCCTCCTTTTGGATTTGTTATTAAAAGATAATATTGACTTAGTCTCCTTTGCACTAAGAAGCAGCCTTGCCTCCTAAAGCCTGCTTTGCCCTGTGTGTGAGCGTCTGCGAGTGTGGATGTGTGTGAGACAACCTGCACACAAAGACCTATTTCCTGCTGCTCTTAATGACAAGAATAATTTACATCACCTACTCAGGACTACTGTGGTATGCCCTGGTAGCATGTGGTATCTGTCAGGATTTCAACCTAACTTTTGAGCATTTGCATGAACTCTGGGACCTGAAGGGAGAGTTTGCTTGTTCTTCCTGATACCAGCTGGGTGCCATAAAATCCTAGAATCATAAAGTCGTAGAACTGGAGGGGACCTTTAAGCCCATGTTGTCCCAACTCACTGCTGTGGTATGATTGTCCGCCAACCAGCTCAGGCTGCCCAGGGCCCCATCCAGCCTGGCCTCGTGTACCTCGAGGGATGCGGCACCCACAACTTCCTTAGGCAACTTGTACCCATTCTTCACTACTCTGAGTAAAGAATTTCTTCCTAACATCCAACCTAAATTTCTCCTCTTGGTTTAAAGACATTCCCCCTTTTCCTGTCACTGTCAGACCATGTAAAAAGTTAGGCTTTACCCTGCGAGTAATGGAGGGATATACTGAGGTCTCTCTGGAGTCTCCTCTTCTCCAGGCTGAATAAGCTCATCTCCCTCAACCTTCCTTCATAGAAGAGATGCTCCAGCTCTCTGTGCATCTTCATGACCCTCCTCTGGACCTGCTTTAACAGCTCTGCATCTTTCTTGTGCTAGGGGCCCAGGCCTGGGGGACAGTACTCCAGATGGGGCCTTTCTCTGCCCTCTCTTCCCATCATAACCTTGCTCAGGGCTGTACAACCAAGAGAGGACCTGTCTTAGCTGAGAAACTGCCTCTGCTTATTTCCACCTTCACTTCAGACCTTGATGGTGGTAGATCAGTAGATCATACAGACTGATAATGAATATATATGTGTGTTTTTTTTTAATTTCTAAGCTTGTGCTGGTGCACTTAGTATTTGTTTTTTCACTCTCTCTCTTTGATATTTCTTCACATTGGTGTGGGAAGCATTAGAGAAGAAAGATTTAGGCTTGCCTCTCCCTCTGGTGTGGTAATGATGGACAGTGCACCTTTTCTCTGTGTAAAATACATTCACCGTGCCTTACTGTTGCTGCCACACACTTGTTGAAGGGATCGTTCATACCCAGTACAGATGGGGATGTTGGGAGTTTGAGGGATGATTTTCACATTTTTATTTTAAATCACTTCAGACAAGGTGAGTTCTGACCTTCTGTGATCTGTTGTGGTGTTTAACTTTTTCATCTTCTAATTTTTTATATATCAACCAGTTTTAATTCCATTTAATCCCATCCCAAGTCCAGGCTGGATGGGTCTGTGAGCAGCCTGGTCTAGAGGGAGGTGTCCCTGCCTATGGCATGAGGGGTTGGAACTACATGATTTTCAAGGTCAATTCCAACCCTAACCATTCTGTGATTCTACCATTCTGTGATATGATTAAATTTCATTTTTATTTTTAATTGACTCCTTCTTATATATGAGAATGCAGTGTGGAGTTCTGACCTAGTCAAGAGTACATGGAGCTGAATTTCAGAAATAACATAGATCTGGAGGATCAAGAGCTTCTTTTCTTCCATGAACTTGTTCTAGGACACTGTGGGAAGTACTTAAGTCAATTAGAGAGTGATCTCAGCATTGACAAAATCAGGTAGAAGACTTCAGTTATCCCATGGGCTTACCTCGCTTTACATCCTCCCTTTTTCTCCTGGCAAAATAGTAGCACTCATTGACTTAGAACACAATTTTAAGGAATTGCACAACCTTATTCACTTATCAGAGAAATGTGATAAATTTCACACTCCTTTCTCTAAAACAGAAATTCTGAAATTGAGTTACTCGAGCTGTGTAGGAGTGAATTTCATTAAGTAAGGAACCACAGAAATTCCTCAACAACGGTAGGACCTATCCACTACTGCTGGCTAAAAAACATAGATTGAGTCAGATAGCTCAGAGAGGTTGCATTTACATCTTTCCTAGCAGCTTGTTTTTCCTGGGATACCGCAATATGCTTCTCATTTTATAGTGATCTCCATTCTTCAACTTCTTTCCCCTTGCTCCCAGACACTGAAGGAAAATCAGCTCACAGAACAAGAATACAATTGCTGTGCTTCACAGGATGCAGAAAACAAATAACTTGTCTCCTGCACCCATTACTTATCCTCACTGTGTGTTTTTTGCCTACCTCCTATAAAAAGAAGAAGCTAATTTATAATCATATTGTTTGTCGGGAGTGTTTGTTCACATCTGTCTGTCAGCAAGTTTTATAAATCAATTAGCCCCAGACAGACATACTCTGTAGCTTTCTGTGTTCCCACTTACTCATCAGCAGAAAAAACAAACAAACAAAAACAAACAAACAAAAAAGAACACACTGGCCTTTGCTGTCTCTTCATTTGAGTTCACATGAAAAGCAATTGAGTAAGTCTTTTGCCCATGTGTATCAAAAGTATTGCAGTTACCTGGCAACCAACTGAAAAACCACGCTGGAAAGCCCACCTGAGTACAACACTGTACCCATTTGCATTTATGTGCACATATGTGCATATACGTGCCTGAAGTGGAGTATTAAAGGATAAGGACTTGTAGAGTTTCTTAAGAGAACTGAGTTAGTTTATTATCATTTATGCAAATATGAACTTAGTAGAAGCAGGGTGTGGGGGGAAGCTGTATGTGAGATAGGGGGGATTTTGGGAAGCCAGTGGGTGTGTATAGCAGCTGCAGTGATGTAGCACAGGGATTTATAGAGAGTGTTGAAGTGACAGGTAAAGTTTACAAGCGTTGCGCAGGAGATAATTGCACTCAGCTGGTGCTTTACAGTCCCACTAACTTCACTAGTTTGCTTGCAGACTCATAGCAGTATATTCTGTTATTACTCGGTACATATGGTCTCTGATTGATCTCTCCTTGCTTGCAAAGCAATTCATGTGAAATTATTAAGTTGGTCAGTCCTTCAGCTCCCTGTTGTCCCTGGAGAAGAAGTTTACAGGAGTGGGCAAGGTATGAACAAGGAATTCAAGCTGATGTAAGTGCAGAAAAAAAGAGGATTGGGTTAAAACATTGGTTTTCTTGATTGACAGTAAGTGTGCAGGTTGGGGGAATAGGAAAAAAAAAAAGAGATATGTAATGATGAAAGCAGATGAGATAGATAGTACTGTGAACAAGGATGGAGGTACTGGTGGAATTGAGATGGACAGGCACACATTGTGGACATGAAGAGATGAGGCTGTCCAGTGATGGGCCTACAACCTCAATTTTTGAAACTCTTGACCAAAGACAGGAAAAAAGGAGGTACAATGTGGGATCAACACTGATAGACATCTCCTAATTTATCCACGTGGATCCAGGGCAGCCTGAGCTAGAGGCTGGCAACCCTGCCCATGGTGGGGGTTTGGAACTAGATAATCCTTAAGGTCCCTTCCAACCTAAGCCATTCTGTGACTTGATGAAATGATGGTACATGACTGAGAACCTTTGGCAATTAAAGCGCATCATGTGATGGAATGAAACATTTGCATCGGTCATTTCACTGTATTCCTTTCGCTGGCTTTGTAAGCCTTTTCTTTCCCAACCTTGATGATACTATTCTATTTCCCATAGACCAGTGGAGGGGTTAATCTTTAATACCTTGCAGCAATAAAACTGTTTTAATTAGCATTAGCTTGGAATGACAAGACTACAAGTAATTAAGTTACACTGGGATCTAGTTGGAATGAAATTGATACCAGGGGATAGCATAAACATAAATCAGCATTTAAATAAACTGAAATCAGATTGCTGTAATTAAAAGGAAAATCCACTGGCATTAAGACATAAAAATAACAGATACAGATTTAATAAACATAGCAAAGGAGAGGGAGAGAGCCTGGAAAAATGTAAACTGATCCCTCAAACACACACTTGCCATCAAAAAAAGAAAAGCAGATAAGAGATCACTGTTTGGTTAGTAGTAAGGAAATACAATTATATTAGGGTGGGAGAGAAGTTAGAAAACAGAGAGAAGATTATGAGTGTCCCTAGAGAATGCTATTAACATTAACCTGACACATCACGAGTGAGTTCTGGTTATAAAAGTAATTACTGGCTAGAGAACCCATCTGGAATCTGCAATCAAAGGACAAAGAGAGAAAAATGAGTTGAAGAAAAGTGATTACTTTTCTGGAGTTAAGAAAGGCATGTGCACTCAGAAGACAGCAGCAGGCTGGTGCATTTTCTTGCTACAGAAAGAACAAGCCAGCATATGTTGACCAGTTCCTGCTATTTTCTTTAGGCTGCTTACCACTGTAGGACATGACATTTTTGTATGATAAAAAATGATTCATTAGCCTTTTGGATTAAGGGAATTATGTATCTTCTTCAAATGTTATGGTAATTAAGGTACACTATTTGAAGAACTATACGTATATATGTATATTTCCTGCACGACAGTAATCTCCTTTCTGAGCAGATAAAAGGTTTGGAGGACTTGATGTGGGGAGGAAGATTAAGAGAACTTGAGAACTCTGCATGAAGCGATTCCAGTCTAGTTGTGGCCTCTCAGGTACGAAAACCCAAGCTTTGAAAAACACTGGGAGCACCCAGACAGGTGACAATAACAGTCACAAGAATACAGTTGACACTGCTCTGTGCCATGGGGTTTTAGCTCTTTTGGTGGCAGGTCTTACCTTTGACTGCAGGGTCATCTAAGTTGAAGCTGTAAAGAAATGTGGGCAGAGAATAGAAGCACAACACTGTTTACACGCCATACAACAGAAAATGTTGGGCAAGCTTTAAAGACAGATCAAAGTTGTGTCTGTATTTAGAGCTAGGATGGTTAATACGAAAGTTTGTTCAAGGACACTGTATTTCTCTCAGGGATATCGCTAGACAGATGATGCAGTAATGTCTGTACAGATGGCCTGAACAAAACATGGAAACTCAACACATCCCACCCACTATATCTGGAGGATATAGTAAGTCCATGTGTCACCCGATATTTACTGAATGCATTGGATTTACTGCTAACATATGAGCAGCTTACATGCGCTGTGCATCCACCAAAGAGTTGACCTGCACTTGTGCAGAAAACATTCAGTTGAGATTTCCTGATATTTTAGAATCATAGAATGGCTTGGGTTGAAAGGGAGGTAATTTTATCCTACCCTTTTTTATAATCAGACCTGCTTCTCCAGTCGTGATGATGGATATTCAGATCCAAAATAAACAAAGCTTTGAATTGTATCTGTTAAAAAATAAAATAAAATAAAATAAAATCTTGAATAGAAAAAGAAGATAAATGCAAGAAAAAATTTTAAATAAAGACGAATAGATTTATTTTGACTACCATGAAAGAATTTGGGTCACTGATGGCTGACAGAGTTTGTGTCAGTTAAGTGCTGGGAAACACCTGCATGTTGTAGGAAGCACTATGGGCTGAGTTTGGGTAAAA
Source organism: Alectoris magna (assembly GCA_030625065.1). Taxonomy (NCBI): domain Eukaryota; kingdom Metazoa; phylum Chordata; class Aves; order Galliformes; family Phasianidae; genus Alectoris; species Alectoris magna. Next base: position 4,607,104 of record CM060560.1, on the reverse strand, counting down.
AAAAAAAAGGCAGAGATCTGATTATTGAAATCGTGGCTGGAGATGAAGGGGTTTGTAGAAGAGGAGAAACAAACACCTTGGTAGTGACACAACCTAATTTGTTCTTGTTTATTCATACATAAATAGTAGGAAAATTAGTGAATTATATAAAAGTGAACAGTGCTCTTCCTGTTGTAGTTACTGGGAGTTTTGCCATTAACTTAATGAGGCTGAGGTTCCCATTCTTATATTTAATCATTAGAAATATCATTTTATTGAGTAGTAACAGAGCAATTTTGAACCACTTATCAGATGTCACTTACACACATCAAAGTTGGTCCTCCCATGGTGATCATATTACTTAGCCCAGGATAATTAGCTTTAATAATGGTATTGTGATTTGCAGAGAAACAATCAGCATCAAACATAGAAATTGACTGAATAACTCTTTGACATAAATCAAGCAGGCATTATTCAACCTTACTTGACCACACATTCACCTCCTCAAACTAAATGAGGGCTTGTCCTACAGTCCTGTTATCTTAATATCAGAACATCAGGCCTAAATTGCTTTGTGTAAATTGGTAGATTTTTCTAGATCTGTGTCTGTGGATGGAAAGGAACAGAGGAATAATTTGATGAAGGTCCATTGCTGTTTTTTCATGTGACAACTTACGGAGCCATCAGATGGCAAATGCTGAGGGGAGTGAGGAACCTAATGACCATTCCCTGGTTATGATGATTGTGATCTTGCATCTGCACAGTCCCATCTGAAACTTGCCATATTCATCACTGACTATGAGTGTTTAATATGCCATGCAAGGCTGTTAACTTACAGGTGAAACTCAGCAGCTAACTTGCCGGCATCCTTCCTCATAACATGAGAAATCTGGAGACCAAATGAAAAATTCTCCTGCCAAGTGACTTAGTTCAGCTGTAATTGCCAAATGTAACATTGGAACAGGGCAGTGAATGAACATCATTGCCCACAGCGATGGAGGAACAAGCTCTTTATCTTCTGACTCCCTTTTTATGCTTACAGATGAAAGCTTCTACATTAAAAGGACAGATTTTCAGTTGCTTGTTTCACCTTCTGTTCCTTGCTCCTCCAGTGTGAACCATAGCCCTTGTGTACTCCTTGAAGCATCTCCTTTCCTCTTGGTAGGAACAAATCTTTATTTAAACCAGCCATTGTTTTCTTGTGGAGTTTCACAGAATCACAGCTCACAGTGATAAAGTTCCAAAATGGATGTGTTTTTCTAGCAGCAAAAATCAGATAAAAGTTTTCCACTACGTTTCTGCTGCACAGGACCATCAGGCAGTCATTTTCTGCTGCACTGTCATCTTGTCTGAACAGAGGTGATATCTTTCTTGTGTCAGGAGGTAGGAGCACAAGCTTATCACAGTCCAGATGAAAAAGTTCAAAGGAAGAGGTAAGAAGCCAGATTTCATAGCAGAAGACACAGAGCCTCCAGAAAAATGGGGACCCAGTTCCTTTCTGATGCTGTTCTTTTCACAGTATCAGCTCCTTCTGTGCCAAATGTCTCTCGCTGTTCTTTTACTTTCTAAAATTTATGCCTTTGACCTAACCCAAAAATATAGAACAAAACCATCTACTGAAAGCAGCTGCACTGAGGGGCCACCGACCTCCACATTTAATACTAGATCAGGCTGCCCCTGATCTAGTATTGCTTTTATCCCTTGCTTTGAACACCTCCAGGGATGGGGCATCCACAACATCTCTGGGCAGCTGTTCCAGCACCTCCTAGTAAAGAAGTTCCCCTGATATCCTATCTAAATCTTCTGTCCCTCAATTTAAAATAATTTCCACTTGTCCTGCTACTATCTACCCTTTCAAAGAGTTGACTCCCCTCCTGTTTGTAGGTTCTCTTTAGGTACTGGAAGGCTGCAGTAAGATCACCCTGCAGCCTTCTTTTCTCCAGGCTGAAGGAGCCCGGCTCCCTCAGCCTGTCTTCATAGGGGAGGACTGTTCTAATGCATTAGAGAAAGGCAGCGTATATTTACTTTTGCAGATCCTCCAGTTTATTTTCTTCTTACCTGAGCTGAGATTCTTCAGCCAGGTGAGCACCTCCTTCCCTCTCTCCATTCTTCATTCTCAGCTTGAAGGAATGGTTCCCCCATCCAGGTCTAGCAAAATAAATAATACTTCCTTGGTTGCCTCACATCCCATAACTTTAAATTAGTCTCTATGCATTTGGAAAGAGGAAGGTATCTCTTCTGTGTCACAGTCATGTTGCGGGAAAAAGCATTGCAAAACTGTGTTGTATATGTTGGAATCAACGAGGAGGCCTGCTCACTGCTGAGTTGGAGGCTTTTATTCAGGTGTTGGCTATTTCCAGCATTGCTGTTGCTGCATAACATTGGTGAAATCAGTTCACTGCAGTGTGCATCACCTGGCCAACACATAATATGGGATAATCATACTTCAGAGCCTTTTCAAGAGTCCTAGCATTCACTGAGGACAACTGCAATAAGCAAGTTGAGTATTACTCAGCCACAGTTTACTGTCTGCTTTTCTTGAGTGAAGCAAGCCATATCTTCTGCCTCCCTCCATTCCCTATTGCAAACAAAGTGTGCACAACTGGCACTGAGGTCTTGCCTCTGGCATCTTTGTGCAGACAGCAGCGTTGTTTCTGTTGTCACAGGATTTTGCTGGAGGATTACAGGAGCTTTTGGAGAATCCATGACAAGGAGACATCTTTCTTTCTCCTCCCTGCTGTCTTGCCCCCTGCATGAATTTAACCACAGGGTACTGTTTTCTTCCCAGCGCCTCACCAATGTGTGAAAAGTCAGCCTCATCAGAAAATAGCTGAGCAGGCACTAACAGCCTCCACTCAAAAAAACAGGTTCAGCGTCATCACTGCTGTAGATAGCATGCATGAAAAGGAGAGGAAAAAATAGAGACTCTATGCCTTTTGGGAAAACGAATTAAGTTTGCATTGAAATGTGCAGGCTGCTTGTTGAAACAGTCTGATCTGGGGGATGGAGGAAGAGATGGTGGGAGGGATGAAAGGTGGGAACGTGTAAGAGTAAAGAAATTACATGTCAGGAAAGCTGTTTCAGCTGAACAACATAAGTCTTTTGCCAGGACAGAAAAATATGAAACCTGGCCTTGCTCTGTTCTTGTAAGTCTCTGGTTGCAGAGGCCATGAAGAAAGATGAAGCGATGTATGGTGTGGGCTCAGGGTGTTATCAGTTTCACCATGTGGACTTTTATGCCTTGCTATGTGAAACTGAAATATCCTTTCTTTCAGATTTCAGGTTTTTGGCCTCTTTCCTTACAGATTTTACAAGACCCCATCACAGCCTGATCTTCCATTTCAAGTCCCAGTGCTAGGTAGATCTGGCTCTGCTCTCATCACTTAAGTAAATCTCCCCAGCCTGGCCTGTTCTTGGTTTCTTTTCTGCATGTTGTTGTTTGCTTGTTGATCCATGCTGTGGGTTGGAGCACAATTAAATGAAGAAAAATGAAAACATGGTGCTATGCCAGACAGTTTTGCTTCTGTCTTGCTGATTATGAAAGATGAGTGTGATTCTGGGCAAACAGACAAGAATAGATAATGCTGTGTCCTTGATGTACCCAACCTCAGGCAGCTTCCTTGGAGCTCTGGTCGTTCCCCAAGACCCGTGAGAAGAAGGGCAGCGCTGATGTAGGCAGGAGCTGCCCTTGTCCCTGGGCTTGTTTCTTACAGTCTGTCACAACCTAGGGTGCTTGCTAGCTTGATATTCTTAGATAGGCATTATTTTGAGCTACATATTTGTATACGATGTAAATCTAACCTCAGCTGAAAGTCCTTGCTGTTACTCTGCACAAGGATTTTCCTGTCATAAATCAGCCTACCTTCTGCTGAATCTAAAGTTTCTGATTTCTCCAGCAAAAACAAAGCCTCTCCTGTAAGACATTACCATCCATTGCTATTTGCACATTGAATTCCTTCTTCAAGCCCTCTCTTTTCTTCCTCTCTCTTCATCACTCTTCCTTTTACCCCTGGTTTTGATTCAGTAAGACCTAGAAACCAGTTTTTATTCCCCAAACACAGACATCAGCCCATCCACAGAATCTTAGAATCATTAAAGTTGGAAAAGATCAGTAGGATTATCAAGTCCAACTGCCAGCCCACCCCACCATGCCCACTAAACCATGTTCCTCAGTGCCAAACCTACCCTTTTGTTGGACACCTCCAGGGACAGTGATTCCACCAGCTCCCTGGTCAGTGAGAACACTTACCCTTAGCTCAGCAGTTGCCTCCTCCTCAGCTAATATCTGACACCTAGTCTTGTCCTCCAATGGCTCCTTAGGAAAGATGGCCATTAAATGATAAATGGTATTCCTAACTGATTAATTACAGTGTCTTCCTAATATCATTCAAAGTAGAGGTTCTGGCATCTCTGCCCTCCAAGGAAAATTATACATTCTACACATTAATTTTAAAGAGATTTGTCTGTGGCAGACTGGGAGGACTGTTTGACCACTAGGTTATCTCATGGGGCCTGGGCAACCCATTGAGAAACAGTGCCATACAATACCCGTGTTGATGCAATATATAAAGATCTTGGGCACGGAGTACTTTCAGATTTTGGGCTGGCTCTGCTGGATATCATGAAAGTATCCTAGGGAATACTTATCTTGAGACATACTTTGTGTCTTTGTTTTATACGTTTATCTCAGTATTGCTATTATTAGTACTAGCTGAAACTTAGATGCAATAGAAAATACCGGTAAATCCAGATTATTTCTTAGTCTAGTAAAGTGGATTTCAGACCCAAGATTTGAACACAGCTAAAAAGAGAGTTTTGTATTAGTCTGAAAATTTTTCTACAATCCAAACTACTGGAATTAATAATACTTTTAATCATTGTGCTTCAGCAGACAGATCCACAAACATGTAATGAGGACCCTTCAGCTATATCCTCTGTTCAGACTTCTTGTCCATTCAGTTTTTTCCTCTGTTCCTTGTTTTCTCCATCTGTAAATGCTGGATACTAACACTGCAGCATGTGAAAGTCTTTGAAATCAAGTGGTGACTGGTGTTATGTATCCATTTACTTGATGGTAGGATAGAACAATGGAGAAGTAGCAAGAGACCACGCATTTCTTCCAAAAATATGTGATTTTACAACTGCAAATATTATAGTAAAACCTGGCATGTTACTTTTGAGAACAAACCCTCCACTGTTATTAATCCCTCCAGCAAAAAGAATAAACATGAAAGGAACAGAACCAGAACACACCGAGCAGAAATTAGGGGAAAGTGAAAATTCAGCAGCCCAACATACTGTGCTTCGACGTCGTAATTGCAGCTGTGGCTGAGAAAAAGGAGGTAGGAACAGCTGTACTGGCGGTGCCATCAGAGCTATGCTGTCGTACCCCATTATGGTGTGTAATTGTATTATCATGCTGGCAGGGAAGCCGAGTGCTTTGCAGAAACTTCTGAGTGTGTTTTCCTCGTATCCCTGATCAAGGCAGCAGTTGCTGTGACCAAAGTGAAAGGCAGAGGATCGCTTTTCAGAACAGGAGGGGGGAAAGGGGTGAGTCTTAGGAGAAAAAGGAGGTGAAGAAAACCTCCATCCATTTCCCTGGTGAATCATTTCCTACATCTTCAGGCTTGCTCAGACCCTGCTGCCGTTTTGACTGTGCAGGTGAAGGTGTTTGTATTTTCATCCAAAATGCCACCTCCCACAACAGATGATTAATCTTCTTTAAATAATGTTTTGTAATGCTTGAACCTGGCTTTGAAGCTTTCATCTCTGTGTGATTTCAGCTGCAGTCACAGCCTTGCCACGTCTAGGATTACCCACCACCCGCCAGTCAACATTCTTGGAAATGATAATAGGAAAATTGGGCGAATTTACTGATGATGAAAGATATTAGTTAGACAGGTACTGTGACTGGAGCCCTTTGTGTGCCAAGCAGATACAAGGTGATTAGCACCTCCTCCCCTCACTCCCCATCCTTCTGCTTCAGCATGAACCTGGGGACCAAAAACAGGGGTGATGGGACAACTTAAGCCTGCATTTATTGAGAACTGAGTGCAAATCTGTAGTGCTGCAGACAACTACTTTGGGGCATCAGCAGATCACGTAGGGGCAGATGGAAAATCCAATGGAATCCCCAAATTAATGGAGAGATGAGCTAAGATTGCCCAAAGCAGTGCAGCACTCTTCAGAATCAGATCCTGATCCTATGAAATTAGGGCAACTGCCATATGACTTACTGGAAATGTCTCGGTTTGGATGAGATCATTGAAGCACCAGGAGATTCCTTTTCTTTGCAGCTACTATAAAAAGAGCCAGGTGGCTGCTGTAAATGCAGACACCTGTGCTACGGGCTGATGACATTAGGTGTGAGAAACTTTATCCAGATATGTGTATGGTCATAATTGTGGCTTTCCTTGTGGCTGTCTGCCTTGATGAGTCTACCAGGACTTCTTGGTCAGGGACTCCTACAACTGGTGTGGCTTCTGTGCCTTTCTATAATTGTGTGAAGGACTCTCAGCAGATACTTTGGGATAGAAAATGTGGGGAGAAAAAAAAAAAAAAAAAAAGAAAAAAAAAAAGAAAAAAAGGAGTTTGATTTCATTCAGTTTGCTCTCAATCTTTGACCTGGAAGGAGCGCAACCAGTGGATGAAATGGAGAAACTGATAATCATCACACCGCAAATAGAGCTTAGAATAAAAGTAAATTTCTCATTTCAGTTCTGCTTAAGCAGGATCACATTCACTCGTGGGTGTTAGTCCAGGCATTAGTGAGAAGCCATCGAAAATCCTATATAACTGTTTGTTGAACGTCTCTTCTATTTGCCTAGCATTAATTTTATTTATGCTATTTAATGCTTTCCAGCTCGCGCATACATCTGAGTGTCACCATGAACGTATGTACATAAGAACCACATGCTGTCTGCTTCCAGCCAAAGTTCTACTTGTTCAGGCATAAATTACAAAACCAAAACTAATGTGATTACAAATCCACCTTTTCTTTTTTTTTTTTCCCCCTAATTACTTGAAGTCAGTAAGACTTGCAGGCACAAGTCAAGATTTTAAAGTGTGCATGTAATGTGCTTGTAAATGCTATCTAAAGCTACATGACAGCTTTGCCTCAGAGTCTGTTATCTGGGAGATCAAGTCCTACCCAGCCTTGAAATCTATGAATTCCTTTACTAAAGTGGTTCAAAAACATACAGGTCTTCTGATCAGCTTATTGCTTCTGCTTCTTCCTCAATATCTACAGTTTTATTAGTTTAAAATAACACATGGAAGATGAGCCTTCCTTCTAGAAACCTAATTTTTTTAACGTTGACAATTATTTAAAGCCCAACTCATTTCCTGAAAATTAGACAATAGCCCTTATAGAGATGGATAACTGAAGGCAGAAGAATGTTTGAATGGTCAAAGGATTGTATTCATTCATGGCTGTTAGTCCAAACATCAGTGGGATGTCATTATGAACTCTACATAACTCTTTACAGAATGTATCTTCTGTTTATTTAGCATTAATTTTATTATGCTTTTTTATGCTTTCCAGGCTCATGCATGTATCGAGTTGTCGTCACAAAGCACATATAGCCTCCAGCAAATTATTAAATTTGGGGTATGATCTCAGGTACCTGTTGGAGAACTTTGTCTTGATCTTAAAACCATCTTTTCTTTCCTTGCAACCCAGAAAAGCCCAGTTCCAGCAGGAAAGTGCAGGCTGCATGTCATTGTAATCCCAAGTAGTGATTTCAGTCAGGTTTCCCTCTTGCTTGCAGATACATTTGCTGTTGATGCCTGTACTGTGTTGGAATCTGATCATAACAAAAACACATCTTCTTCCACTTCCCTGAATTTTCACCTGAAATTTGCCTGGAAGCAGAATGTTTCCTGAAACTCTAAATGATTTAGCGTTCTTTTTTTCTACACCCAGACTGTAATTTTTGATTTATTTTGCTTCTAGATCCCATTGCTTTATTGTGTTCTGTATCAGGAAAGCCTTTCTGTATAGAAATGAGCTTTTTCTCAAATGTACTGGAAAGGAGTTACTAATTTCTGTTTCTAGCTAGGGATTGGGTCTGAGATGATGAAAATGTATTGCATAGTAACCTGAATTAAGATATAACCAGATACAGTTGCAAATACAAACTCTTCGGTGCCAGATTTTCAAGACTGCTGTGCGCTTTAACAGGGAGAAGCAATGGGAGCTATAGCCAGAAATGGCCAGCAGCAAGTCTTATTCTCTTTTTTTTAGTGCATGGGGACTGCTGGAAGACCGGTGCTGGGATGGCTTCCTTGCATGAGGTGACAGCAAGTCTCACAGCACACAGCCCGCCATCAGCAGGGTGCTGATGTCCATATAGAGTACCTACCAGACCTAGTCTCCTGGGAATACACCCTCAGGAGTCAGCTTTCGTTTCTTCAAGAGGGAGAAGAGGGATGGATTTCTCCAGCTGTGAGGGGATTAAATGCCATTTGGGTTGACTTGATAACTCAAGTTTTCAAGCGATGGGGTTGTCTGCATTGGCATGAACAAATTCTCCATTGTATTCACCTCAAACAGGCTTTTCTTCCCGTATCAGCCTGCGAGAGCTTTTTGTTGCAAGGTTTTGGGTTTTTTTTTCCACCATAGAACAAACATATTTATTGTCAACACTGCAGGAAACACTGCTTTCCTTACGTCTGAGTTCCCAGGTGTCTCTCTTACACTATCCCAGGGCATTGATAGACTGTAGGATCTTGTTCCAGAGCCTTATCTGGTTTTCATTTCAGTAGTCCTTTTTGAGTCTACTCCTATACAGCAACTTACCCGTGTATCTGTCTGACCTTCCGCACCAAAAGCCACTCCGCCCTTTAAAGCGCTGAAATAGATTTCCCTTCTTTCATCAGTCTGGCACGCGAAGCCCCGGACTTTACCCTCAGCTCCAGCTCTATATCAACACTGCTAGCAAAGGATGTTGGGGCAGTGGCTTTCCAGGCTTCAGCAGTGATATTATCAGGCCATTAACCCGAGTAAGCCAAATCACTCGCTATACCCGCGTATTTTGACACCTTGGAGTTACTTTGCGTTCTCTCTTGCAGCAGACAGCTTCCTGTTTGTAGCTCGGTAGCTGCTTCGTGGACTGCCTTTTAGGATGTGTAAAGCTTATCTGCTTCCCCCTGTGCACTTCTTTTTTGTTTCTTTTTTTTTTTTTTTTTTTTGCCTTGAGGAAACAGATCTTCAGTCAGTGTAAATGCAGTCAGTGGAACTGCAGTGATTTGCAGGAGCTAGCTCTGCAGCCCCTGTTTGGAGAGTTGTTAACCATTCGCTATTCTTCCGAAACAATTAAGAATTCTAGGTAAAATGCAATAGCATAACACTCGGAGCAAACCATGCATTTAACAGAGCGTGTTCCTTGTAACGACTGAATTTTAATAGGATTAAGAAAAAACATTTTTTCACATGTCTGGGCATCTTAATTACTGTTTCTAGGTTGGTGGTAAGATTGTCTTTGCCTTACGCAATGTTTCGCAACAGATTTCATGCATGTGTCTAGGTCAACCATTTGAGTTTATTATACATCTGAATCTAATATATTCTGAGTTTAATCTAATGAATTGCTCTTTATCTAATATGTATTGAGCCCAAACAGACTCAAGTTTTGGAGCTAAAGGTGACTCATATGGAATAACTTCTAGCAGAGCTATGTGTTTATAAGTTTTGTTTTGTTTTGTTTTTTTCCCCTTTTAAGGTTTAAACAAGCATACATTCACGTTCACAGAGAGGCTGGTGACATGCTGGTACAGGCTGCCCAGAGAGGTTGTGGACGTTCCATCACGGGAGGTGTTCAAGGCAGTGCTAAATGGGGCCCTGGGCAGCCTGATCTGCTGCTTGATCCAGCAGTTGGCAACCCATTTCGGTGGCAGAGTGGTTGGAACTAGGTGATCTTTGAGGTCCCTTCCAACCCAAGCCATTCAGTGATTCTGTGATTCATTCTCACGCATAAATCAGTATGAAATTTTAAGGCATGTAACCCTCACTCATTTGTCTAAGATCAGATTGCTTATCATCCATGTTTAGTTTGGATGTCATGGTTTCTTTTCTTGTCTTGATGGATAGGATGGGTTAGGACCTGGGTGCCTTGAGTATGGATGAGCTGAATTGCTTACTGCTTAGGTGTCATGATATTTACAACATGGAAGAAGGATTCAGAGTAGTTGATGTGAATATGGACTCCCTTTGAGTGGTGAATGGAAAATGGGAGCTGTGATCTGTCTATACCGCTATATCTCAGCCGCACCTCCATGGTTACTCTCCGTCCCCGCTCCATATAAGTCCCTCACATGCGAATCTGTCCTTCCCAAACTGATCCCATGTGGGTTTGCCACAGGCTGCAGCTCCCCCAGCCCTCCTGCCCCACCGTGGGCTCCTCTCCAGGGCTGTAGCTCTAGCCCAGGGCTGCTCCTGTGGGGATATCCATAGGCTGTGCCTCCTCCAGACCACATCCAGTGCTGCACCATGGCCTCTGCCACAGTTGCACATGGAGATCTGCTCCACATGGTGCCCATGGCCTTCAGGGGGACAGCCTGATCCACCATGGGCTGCAGGTAGGCTCTGCTCACTTAGGGCATAGCATATTTTCTCCTAGATCCAGTTGCAAACACAGGTTGGAACAACCCATGATCTTCGTTAACATATGCCTGTTCACTGTGACATTCAGGTTGGCCTGCTGAAGACAGCATTTTCCAGTCACTCTGAATTTACGAGCTTGCTCAGCCACGCTGCTGGTGAACACCTGGGAGGGTAGGCTCACAGCCTTCTCAAGTGTTTTAATGTGCTCCAAGCAGAGTATAGAAAGCCTGGAGAAGAGAAAGCACTGGGGAGACTTGAGAGCAGCTTTTCAGTATCTCAGTGGGGGATAAAAGAAAGAAGGGGACAGATTTTTTAGCAGGTTCTGTTGTGACAGGACAAGGGGAAATGGTTTCAAACTAAAAGAGGAGAAATTTAGATTGGATGTAAGGACAATGTGTTTCACAGTGAGGATGGCAAGGCACTGACACAGGTTGCCCAGAGATGCGGTGGTTGCCCCATCCCTGGAGACACCCAAGGCCACGCTGAATGGGGCTGTGAGCACCTGATGGAGCTGTGGAGTCCCTGTTCATTGCAAGGGAGTCAGACCAGATAGCCCTTAAAGGTCCCTTTGAACTCAAACCATTCCACTATTCTATGATTCTAAATCCAAATCCTCACGTACTACAAAAACGTGGGTGTCAGTCTGTACTGACTATGTGAGGTGTGGTCTGGCTCTCAACAATTTTTGGAAGTGTTTTGAACATAGCGCAGTATTAATGGCAAATCTCCTCAAAAGAGTGTCAGTTATCAACGCTTTGGAGTACACCTACAATTTCTGGTACAGTGATATCGTGCAGCTAAAATCCAGCTCTGTCTGGAAAATGCATTTTTGCCAGTCCCTGGGGAAATTTTCAAGACAAATTTTGTTTTCTCCTGCATGCTGCGGCAGCCCAGATGTTTTGGCTCAGGCAGATGTTGCTTTACCCAACACCAGGCATCATCGCTCCTGAGCTGCTATTTTGTGTGTACACAGTGTCTGTTCCTGAAGCTGCAGAAGCTGCAAGTGGATTTTCTTTTTTTTCCTCTCGCTTTTTTATCATTTATATCTCCTTCACAATTTAAATAGCCAAGTGCTTTCCCACTTAGGAAGCACAGTAGTTCAGTGAGAACATTTGTTAAGAAAATTTCAAACAGGCTTGAATCCTGAGATAATAAATGTTCTTTATTTTGTTTTAAGAAACCTCTGAGTTCCACAGCATAACTACACACTGTGTAGCATAATTGCATAGACAAATATCTCCTCCCTTTGGCTTCAACCTGCCACCTGGCTTTGTTTGCTGTTCCCTGACTTTTGTATTGCAAAGGGCCATGAAAACATCCAGAATTGTCTCATGATTTTGCAGGTTTCAATCATAGTCTCTCTCAGCTGTATTTGTGGCAAGCAGAAGAACCCCAGTAATTGAATTGTGCCTAATTTAGAAGCCCACTCATACCTCCAACTATCGTCACTCCCTTTTTATGTTCTGTTTTTTTGGCATCAACATTTTGCTGATCTGCACGCTGTATTTGATGAGTAGACATGTTGTGACTTTCTTTGTTAGCTTACTAATGCATTTCATTTTGTTCTTCATAACTCTTTTTTTCCCCTGATTTCTCTGATGTTCTTTTACTTCTCCGATTTGAGTAGCCACACAGCTCATGTCATAGAAATAATCATTAAAACACCTAGGCCTTCTAAAAGTTCAAAGATTTCTTCACAGCACATCTCATATCCTGGCCTAATGTGTCCCGTAGAGGTGTAACACCTTTGCATAGATTATTACAGAATATAAAAGATAAATATATCTTTGTAGATACTCTACAAAGGATCAAGGATGGGCCTTACATTTGTTCCTTTCATCATAGAATTACAGAATTGTAGGATCATAGAACGACTTGGGTTGGAAGGGACCTCAAGGATCATGAAGCTCCAACCCCCCCACCACAGGCAGGGCCACCAACCTCCACATTCAATCCTAGGCCAGGGTACCCAGGGCTCAATCCAACCTGGCCATGAACACCTCTAGGGACAGGGCATCCACAGCCTCTCTGGGCAGCTGTTCCAGCACCTCACCACTCTCCTTAGTAAAGAAAGAACTTCCCCCTGATATACAACCTAAATTTTCCCTCCTTCAACGTAAAACCATTTCCCCTTGTCCTGCTATTATCTACCCTTGTAAAGAGTTGAAGAGATGTAGAGTTATATTGGATGAGTATATATCTATACAATTTAATCAAACTTAATTTTTGAAATTAATATGTTGTGACGGCTTGCGACATATGTATAGTCAGGGAAATTATCTAGCAATTTATTCTGGCTTTAAATGATGTGTAATTGTGATTACAACATTAAATTTTTATACCGTGTTTTCAGACCCTGCTTGTAGAAGGGTAAGCAGATGTTAAACGAGCTAACATCAGTGAAATGTAGAGAGATGCCACAATCAGTGCTGGTCAAAACATACACACAGGGGCTTCTGTTGGATGACAATGACTGTCTCTCAGAGGATAAAACTAAAGGAACTGAAAATATTATCAGGAAGCTGTCAGCTCTACATGACTTGTGGGTCTCCAATTTTCATCCAAGAAAGTTACTCAGAATGTTCACAAATCCACTTCATCAACTGCAACAAAGAAATATAGACAGATCCTATCAACATAAATGTCCATGCCAAGAAATAGTCTCCACGTCTTTCTTGTCCTTCTAGGATTAAAGACACAGAACTGTGCTGAGTTGCCATGATGATGATCAGACTTCAAGAGCAGAAAACTTTCTCTCTAAAAAATACTTTTAAGAAGTTCTTTTCCTTTTGTGTTATTATAAAATAGAAGCAGCAATACTGTCCAGAAAATATGACAAATTATAGACGTCCTTTTAACATGCATATACTCAACTTTAAGGTTTACAGTGACTTAACAAAGCCTTTCAGTAAAAATGCTACTCTGGAAAACATGTATGTATACCAATGTCATGTATTTCATCAGCTTCTTAGTCAGTTTTTCACTGATTTTCTGAACTTCAGAGCAAATACTTCGTTATACAGTATCATTAGTCCACTTTCTTAAATAAATTAAAAAAAAAATAGAAATATTCCTTTCAGTATTCGTATAAATAATATTTGTGAGATTTCTATAAGATTTTTGTATCTCCATTGATAATGTATTTGTGTCCATTTGTAGCTCAAAGAGTCTTTAAATACTTAAGGTCATGAATATAATTCTCTAACCATTATCATCAATTAATGCAGACAATAAAGAACTGCAAACTTCTTAGCAGACCAAATATCTCTTGGCCTAATTTATACAGAACCAACATGGCTTCGTTCGAAGTCTGATCCACAAATTCCTGTCTTTTCTAAAAATTAGATATCATTCATCATATTAAGTGAAGCAACCTTTTCCTTCTGTTCATTTCCTGTTCATTTCATGTGTAAGTGTAATATGTATGCATGTGTACAAGAGCATATACATCCACACATACATAAATTCAAAGTGGTTTTTGGATTCTGTTTTGAAGATATACAATTTCAGTGATGATCTGCAAACTGTTGATGTTTTCTAAAATGTAGTTCTTTGAGCACCTTCTGATCATCTATTTGCCTGCTAAGAAATAGTACAGAACATCTTTCATTTGTCACCTTTTGCATTTTTTTCCAGTCAAGTTATTGATTCACAGCAGCTCATGCATTCTAGAGCAGCGTTACATCACAGTTCACAGACAAAAAGTACACTGCATCAGCTGTAGTCATAATGCAAAAATAGTACTCATTATGATGGTTTTGTCTCAGTTCTGCATAGCTTGCCCCTTTTGAAGGAGAGTGCCATATCTCTCAGATCAAGGGGTCTTTTCACTTCTCGTCACTGGGCTTTCAGTAAGCAACGCGATGATGTTGTCATGAACATGCTGTCCTACCAGAATGGGTTGAGTAGCCTCAGATTCCTTTTTCTGGAATTTCTGCCAGAATGATCTCTTACTCTGAAGTTCTACAGAGCTCAGTTTCTGGGACTTCTTTGTATTTTGTGTCCATACAAACTGCTTTAAGAACGTTATGAGATAGTAAAGAGTAGTGTCACACTTTGGCTCCTATCTTCTCACAAGTAACAGATAGGTGGATTTCATTTCCTCTACTGTTGTCCACTTAAAACTGTAACTTTGTTAGTTACTGTTAATTATTCTTCCTTCTGTTCTTGCACTGATCTTGTCCTGCAGTTTATGAAGTTGTCCATGTCCTGGTAAATGTCACTTTCTTTTTTTCTTATGCATTGATAATTACCAGGGCCGTGCACTTTCTCTTGGAGCCTGAATAGCTCTTTTATTTTTCTCTCATGTTGATTAAATCAAAGTGTAAAGTCTAGTATTACTTTGTAAATTATAAATATAACAATATACAATAAATAAATATATATGCATATAACAAACATATAAAATAAGGTACTACTTTGGATGACTTGCACGATATAGGAATTTATTTCTGAACTCTTTCAGATAGAGGTGAATATTTGCCTGCTTCCTCTTACTAGTCCACACAAACCTGAAATGTTCCCCAAAAGTAGTTGTAACTGCTCAAACTTCTGAGATATGCCCTCTGTCAGGGGACAGTTCAACAAAATAACGGTGAGGACAATCACAGGTTAATGCTCAAACTTTAATTTATCCAGTAGAGCTTCTGATGATGAAAAAAACAAAAATACTATACCAGTGGAATTTTGCAGACCGAGATAAAATCTGGGTTCAGCAAGCACATCTTGTGCCAGAGCTGTGTTCAGTGACTGCGAACCAACATGTATGACACCTTTGGCCATTTAAGTCAGAAATAGATCTTGATCATGCAGTGGCTTCAGGCAATAAACTGTTGGTCATCTTGCTCATTTACACCACACAGCAGCCACGCTTCCAGCCTTGCTTGCAAATCCTTTGCCAAGAAGCATTTCTGACTCTTGTAGGAATATTGCATCACTTTCCAAATGGTCAAAATGCTTGACATAAAAGGTCAGATCCTAGACCTCACTCTGTTGCTTTTGTGCTAATTTATCTGCTTCTTTAATAATAGATATTCCCAGGAGTCTATGTAGGAAGTGTGCAATTGGTCAGGGAGGAACATGCTGCCACCTCAATAATAGTGACTCTGTTGGACCAGTGAGACTATGTGTCCCATACATACACTGTCAGAATAGAAAACTTCCTCAAGAACAACTTTAAACCATTTTATTGTTTATTCAGCATGGTTGTACTTCATTTCTGTTAAAGATTTATCTCTGTTTTGTTAAAGATTAGCTCTGGTTTTACAGTGAATAAGGCCTTAAGAATGAGATACACTGGTAGAAAATGTTAAAAAGTAGTTTACTGAGTTTCCATCACAAAGAATCGTAGAATCATTCAGATTGGAAGAGACTACTAAGATCATCCAGTCCAACTATCAACACACCACCACCACCACCGTGTCCACTAACCATGTTCCTCAGTGCCTCACCTGCCCTTTTCTTGGAAACCCCCAGAGGTGATGACTCCACCACTTCCATTCAGCTTTATTTCCTTCTAGAGCTACCCAGACCTCCATTCAGATACTTCATGTAAGTGCATATAGCATGGAGTGGATTTATGGCTAATTATCTTGTCCATGTGCATGGGAAATAATCAGATCAGGGGATTATCACTGGGTTGGTTAAAAGAGCAGCATCCCAAACCCCGGTTCATCATTCTGACGTGGTTTCATCCTTAAAATAAGTTTATTATCATGGAGGGGGGGGGGGGCTTGCTCATATTCACAGCTTATGCTGATTTACAGAGGATGAAACTTTTGCTTTGAGAGTAATATTTAGATGTTGGTCATGTTGAGGGAAAGTATTATACATGCAGTTTGTGTTTTGGTGACCTGTGTAGTAAGAATACTGTTGATTTTGTGAAGAAATAAGAAAAATGAAAATTGGATGTTACAATTCCCTCAGCTAGTCTTCATTTTTTTATTTGCCATTCTATTCTTGGTATTCTGCTATTTCAGCATTTCAAAGACAATTGTGCAGCCTGCTTTTTTTTTTCTTTTCTTCCCCCAGTATGAGCAATAAAGCTTTGTGAGGGAAACCTGTTCTTAGATGCCATATTCTGTAGGTGATTAAATGACTTTAATGCGTGTTGTGCCTTTCCCACTCCTCTTTTTACTTGTCACAGGTTGTGAATTTATCACTATTACCTGCGACTAAGGAGAGTCATCAAAGCCAAACAAATTACAAGTTGTTTTCTGCAACAGACGGGTTTCAAGTTTCCTGAGGGCTCTGAGTGTTTATTTCCCAGAAAGAATTAGGTAGTTAATTCCTGAGCATTTCTTGCTGGTCTTTTACATCAGCTTCTTTGATAAATCTTTTGGGACATCACATAATCAAGTGTTGCCATAAAACCTTTATACGGATCTATAAACTAGATTACACTGTGTGGGAAATCATTAACCTCCTCTACTTGCATTGTGCCGTTTGTACTGGAAAGGTGCAGATGAGCATGGGTGTAGGACAGTCGCTTTCACATTTATCCTCTGGCTCAAGAGTTAAATCCACTTGACAGTATCATCATAGACAACATCTGGAAAGAAACACCTGGCAGTTCTGAATTCCCTGTTGGCTTTGCTGATGGTGGTAGTGGTGGGTTTTTAATCTCAATTTTCTCTGCCAAGGCCTTGTTGTTGACAATGGCAGAGTTGTTCTGAATAATTAAAAAATGGTGCATTACTAGTTGGCAAGCATTTTAATTTAATATTCCCAGACCATCCAGCCCTGGCATATTCAGGACATGCGTTGAATAAGTTTGTTGCTCTGTAGTAGATGTTAACGCTCATCTCACTGATGGAAATATTAAGACTATCTATCTCCATGCAAGTAAATTAAACAGTGTCTGGGAACAGTCCCAGGCACTGGAGTACAATCGTCTCTTTTGCTGCATTGTTAGAGGCATCTGTGACATGATGTTTGCCTGCATCAACAAGCACTCTCTCAAATAATTCCTGCGTTTGGAAAACAAAAAAAAGATCATTCCCACCAGGCACATTTTATGCATCTGTGTTGTTTTGAAGGCTAAGGGAGGTTGCTCACTTTACAGAGTCTGTCTGGAAGGGAGTTAATTTTCTTCATAGCAGCTCATAAGACACTCTGTTTCAGATTTCAGAGCAAAACAATGCTGATAACACTCTAACATTTTAGCTGTTACCACATGGTCCTTGCATAACATCCTGGACTTCTCTTTTTCTCACTCTGCTCCCACAGTGAACAGACTGGGGATGTATCAGAGATTGAGAGGGGACACAGCCAGGCAGATAACCCCCAAAAACATATTCCATTCCATATATCATCAGACAGAGCAATAAAATGGGAGAGGAGGATGTGTAGGGTGGTCAACCATCTCTTGCTCAGGGACTGACAGGGAATCTGTCTACTCACAGGGATAGTGGGTGATTGCCTTTGCATCAGTTCTCTTGATTTGCCTCCTTTCTCTGTTCTTCCACTTCTCCTTGATTTATTATCCCGACCCACAAGCGTTCTTGATTTTACTGCTCCTTTCTTCCTCCATCCCACTGGTGCTGGGGGGGCAAGTGAGAAAGCAGCTGAGAGATGCTTAGCTGCCTACCAGGGTCAATCCACAACACTAGTATAGATACTACTCCATCCCACATGTTCTCAGCTCTCATGAATGTCTTTCATGCATTTAAATTACCTCTATATGTGTAGTCTAATTTAGAATAGAGCTATAATTTAGTATATCCTTGGGGCCAGTCCTCGCAACTGTGATAAGCAGAGTTCAGACATCATCCTTCTCCATCAGCAAAGACAGGGCAAGGCCTTGGCCTATCTTCCCATCCTCACAGCATAGATCAGTACCAAGCAAATGAAGAAACAGATGCTTGTCTCTTCGTAATTTTACACCTGGTTACGACATTGTTTCTGGTAGAAATCTTTGTGACCTACTCCATCAAATTCATTTGATAAACAGTATGTCATTCATTGGTTTTTACACTGCTGTTGATAAGTATAACCATTTTGCACTTTATCCATCATTTCAAAGCAGTCTTGACTCATGGCAAACCACAGTTACTTGCTTGTTGTAGACGGCTAACATTCAGCCAGGAAAAACCTCCTTCCAGCATAACAAGAAGTTAGTTTGGAACAATCCCTCACAATCCCTGATTGTAGTAAATTAAATAACGGCAATATAAAACCAGTTACACAATCAAATCAATCAACCATTAAAACCACAGATCAAAGCAAGATCAAAAATTGAAAACTGTTCATGAAATATTATTTGGGATTTCTTTTTTTTTTTTTTTTTTTTTTTTCTTTTTCAGACACTGTGATGATGGAGAACTTTGTAATGCCTTTAAGAAAGACAGATTATTGCTACGTTGAATCAAGCCATTAATATTTATGTACTTCATGAATAATTTCATGTAGTCTTTTGGAAACTTTACAAACATTCGCCACCCTGTGGAAGACACAGTTGTTTCCCTCTTTTAATAGGAGGGAGATGGGGAGAGAGGATCCACGCCTTGCTCTTTGTTTCAAGACTAAAGTGCAAAGGGCTGTCTCCCAGCTCGGGCTCTGATAAAGCTTCTTGATAGACAATATAGTAATGGTGTTACACAACACCATTTTTGATGCCATACCTACTTAGAAATACTGGCTCATGTAAAGTAAAACATTGTTTTGTTTATACAGTAAAATATTTCACAGGTATGACGTATTGATAAGTGTAGAGCAGGGCTGGCAATTTATATCCACATGTGGAATATAAAGATAGGATTGTACATTCATAACTGCAAACAACTGCTGCTGGAATTGGGTTTCCAAGCAAATTGGTTGCTTATCCTCATTCCTCTGCACTTTATGGTAGAAAAACAATGTTCTTTTTTTTCCTCTAAGTTCTTCTATAGATGATCCCTATGCAGTAGCTAACACAGAAAACTCTCTTAAGCCCCTCAATCTATTTTTTCTGTATTTCTCTTAATAGAGAAGTCCAAAAATCATAAGCAAGTAAATAGATAGGTAGATAAATAAAGTTGCTAACTCTTTATTTGATTTTCAATTTCTTAATACAAAATAAGGAGAGAAAAGTCTCTCACCCTTCCCAGATATTCTAGGACTACTGGTACTCCTATCTGCTCTCCTACATCACATGGCTCTTGAACTGAGAGATGATCAGTCTAAACATTCAGTTCACATTTTCTCCTAAGTATTTTCACTTCTAAAATGTAAGATGTTTTGTGTCAGTGCTTTTCTGGTTTCGTGATCATGGCATGAGGTAGACCAGGTTAAGATTCTAAACATTTATTGAAGAAGGTTGCAGAAGTACAGTGGCTAATGTCTTAGAGGTAATCCTATCTCACAAGGGGAAGAAAAGGGATTCATCCTGTTTAATTTGAGGCTTTTCACTGTGGCAATTATGTTAAAAATTCAGCTGCTCTAGACTGCTTTTTAAGCTAGTGGACAGAAGCTTCAACTGTCAGTGTGTTATTTCCATTCTCTAAAAGGATTGTGTTTTTAATTGGGCAGCTCAGTTAAGTGCTTAAGGTTAGCTTGAAAGGAATCTGTCCCCCAGATCCTCAAATGCTATGGCCTAGCTGAATGTTGAGCTATTCATTTTGGTAAATCATGTGGAACCACCTGGAAAAATGTCTCAGGAGTATGTTAACCTCATCTTTGGCCTGCAAGAACTCCCTAACTTTTGAGATTATTATGGTTTTCCTGACCAACTTAGACTATGCAGGCTAGAATATTTTTATGGGATATAAAAGTATGTATACATATTCCAGTATAAATGTGATCTTTTTTCTCCAGTTGGCCACAGAGTGCTATGGGGACAAATCTCACGTGGACGCTGCTCTGTCGTTTCCACTAGGACTGTGGCTGATCTCACCTCCTGGGATTGTTCAATACAAGTTTGTCCCTTCATACTTATTAGAAAAGGCTGTTGCTCATTCTACTCAGGATACCATTTTTTTCCATTGATGGTTCTTTGCCGTTCCATCCCTTTTCCACAGGTATTTGCTATCTGGGGAGCACTAGAAGGAGTGGATGAAAACACATAATGCCACCATCCATCTGGTCTTTCAGAGGTGATTATGTTCTCCACAAGTAATAATGCTTTTGCCTTTTTGCAGCTTTTCTCTAGTGCACTAAATTGTCAGCGGTGTAAATATTCACCTTTCTTCGTAAGTACCAGACCTTTGTACTAGAACTAGGTCCAGCTACAGACCAGTTAAGCTTTGAACAGCAATGGAACAAACCAGATGCAAAAAAATGTGAGAAGCTCGTGCAATTTCTTCTGCTTAGGATTCACTTTGAGATTGTTTACCCACCCTTAAACACAAACAGAGAAGGTCTATTATTTGATCAGATCTGACTTTCAAACAGAGATCTCATTATAATGGCTTTCAACAGCACAGCAGTGTTTTCAAGCTTTCAGATGTGCAGCAGCTCTTCATTATTACCAAAATGGGGTAAAAAAGGATGCTCATTTCTTTAATGACTGTTGAGAGACAAATCTCCCCTTCTTTGTCATGTCTGATCCAGAAAAATGCATCATCTCTCATCACATTCTGTGAAATTGGTGGAAGGTTCCAGATAGATACTTCAGCTGAACCCCATATTGCATGGGACTAAGAACCCAAATTCTCATCAGAATCAGTGAAGCACAGAGATGTCACTTCCCACATACAGCCTTGATTTTGTAACCATTCATATATAAATCCCCTCTCAATCCAAATTCTTTCTTCTTCCCTTCAATTCTTTCTACCCCTTTTCCTCTGTTTTTAATTCACCTTTGAATATAGGACAAAGGGAAATAAATAATTTCAAACCAAAAGAGGGAAGATTTAGATTGGATATAAGGAAGAAGTTTTTTACAATAAAGGTGGTGGGGCGCTGGCACAGATTGCCCAGAGTGGTGGTGGGTGCCCCATCCCTGGAGGCACCCAAAGTCATGCTGGATGGTCTCTTAGCTCCTGATAGAGCTGCGGGTGTCCCTGTGCATTGCAGGAGGGTTAGACTCAATGACCTTTATGGGGCCATTCCAACCCAAAATAATTCTCTGATTCTATGATATAAGTTCTTGGAAATAAAACCTTGTTTGAATTCAGAAACCAACTTTAAGAGTAACTCAGTACCTCTAGTGAGACAACATCTGATCTGTTCAATCTCTAACTGATTTAATAGGGGCAAGGGCATACACAGGCAGGATTTAGGATTTTTCTTCTTATTTCTGCAGAGCCCTTCTGGGTATTTCACAAAGCTGCTAAAGTTCACGTTCTAGGACAAGGTAAAATGTCTTTGAGGCATCGAGTAGCACACATTTAATGAAGATAGAAAGCCAATCACTTAACATCAGATGAGGAACAGCAATTTCCTTCAGTCTGGCACTTTGTGTATTGAACAAAATTGCATGAGAGCTTTGAGCACTAGGAGAGCTGTCAAGCGGCCGTTTGTCTGGGAGCTGGAGCAGTCCCCTTGGAAACAGCTTAAACCTTTTAAATGAAAGCATTACAAAATGTACATCTGTGTGTAATATATTGCCCATAGCCTCAACTGTCAAGGGCCGAGAAACACTATGTGTATATATTTTTTCCTAATACTCATTTTCATGCTTTCACATGTAAATAAACCTACTTTAAGATTGCAGACGTTTCGGCTACTCAACATCAAGCATCATACAAAATGTTTGCCCTTAGAAATTGTTCAGCAAGTTTATCTGACTTTGCAATGTTTATCTCTATGTTTTCTGGGGCTCTCTAATGCGGATATATGGAGATTTCTGGTTGGATACGGCAGAATGACAGCGTGGTACTGCATTGTTGTGGGAAAAAGTGTTTTGTGGGGGCATTTGTTAATACAGATACTTGTTGGCATATTCACCTGCGTATTTAACCAGGCAAAATCACACGTGTACTGTGCCAGTATATCATAAATGGCCTGTGAATGCAAACTCTAGGGAAGCATCATTTTTTCTTTTTATTGGTATACTTGCTTTTTTCTAAAACAATATATTTCTTTTACATGACTGTTGGTTATTTTTGTTTGTTTGTTTGTTTGTTTCTTTTGTGGATTTGTGTGTGTGTGTGTGTTTGTTGTTGTTGTTTTGTATGGCGGGGGGGTGGTGCTCAGGGGTTGGTGGGTTTTTTTGGCAACTGTGAAAATGAAAGAAGAAAAAGAAGGAAAAAGGGAATATAATGCAAGGATGGTGCATATTATAAAATACATTCCCCTGGTACTTACTAGGTCTCATCCTGCTGTAAACGTGGGGCAGCTCTTTTGAAATCAGCTGAGTTTTAACAAGAAAAACTGCTTTAAGTGAGAGGAAAATCAAGCCTGTTTTCTCTAGTCCTCTCTCTCTGAGATTTCCTTGATCCTCTCCCTGCTCATCTTTTCCTACAAAGCCTGCTTGCAACTTGTACACCCAGCAGCCACTTTCTTTAATGAAAAGTAACGCTGAGCACTGAGCAGATTCCACTTCAGCTTTGACACTAGGAAGTGGATTTAAAGTATCAGACTGAGCTGCAAGCTATCGCTGATTGGGCATTTTGGCAGTTTAGAACTACTGCTTTGCTTTTTCTTTTTTTTCTTTTTCCCCTTCCCTTGGCATCTCATTTTTTTCCTTCACTAATTTCATCTGTTACTTTTAGTCTCATCCTTGAGCCTTTCACCAGAGCTTTTACCAGATTTATTCAGCAACAAATAGAGTGTTCTTGGTCTTTACCTCTAGGACAGTCTCTGTGCCCTGCTCAGAATTCATCTTATGAACAGTAGGCCAAAGTTATTATAAATCTATGCATGAAGATCGCAAGATCAACAACAACTGGTGTTTCATCACAAGATCTTTCTAGGTGGATTCCAGGTGTTACAGAATCATACCACTGTAGAATGGTAGAATGGCTTGGAGTGGAAGGGTCTTCAAAGATCATCCAGTTCCAGCCTCCTCTCCTCGTGCAGAGTTGCTACATCAGGTTGCCCAGGGCTCCATCCAACTTGGCCTTGGGGTCTCAAAGTTTCTAGTACACATAGAACACCAATAAAGAGGAGTGAAATCAGAAATGAACTTTGCAGGATCTGCCACATTTCATCAGGGCTACCTACTTATGTGTGTCAGTTGAACCATGAGGGATACCTGAAAATGATATTTATATAAATCTGAATTCACAAATTAGTATAACCAGAACAGAAACATTCTAGGTATGCAAATACAAATTCAGTCTGACCTTGATTCCTGCCATATCTGTGTCTCCAAAACTTTCCTGTGGCAGTCAGTTCCTCAACACAGCCCTTAAAACTGAAGAAATAACATTTCCTTTACTGAAGAAATTTCATTCTGAACTGCTCTGCTTTTAATTTTATTGCTTGTATTTACAAATGAGAAAACCGATAGCTAATCAAGCATCTTGAAGGAGAGTGTACAGTGGAGAGCTCATCTTCTATTACAAGTAGATGGAAACATTTTCTATTAATGAATATTGAACTTGATGTGAAATAATAAAGGAAAATATGTTCCTTAATAAAAATCTCATCCCATCCCTTTCCCCTCAAATATCAGGAAGTGCTCAGGATGATTACATGGATGTGATCCTCATCATGAAATGCTGAGTGCTTATTTACACTAAAAATCGAGCTGTTCTCTCATACTCCATCAGTGATTTTCTATTATTTTTCTATGATCACAGGGAAAGCAGCGTAGAATATGGGAGAATATGTAGTGAGAATTGGTCCAGTAGTTCGCAAAGAATAGGAGAGTTGTACTGCTGTTTTTTGAGGATATTCATGATGATAGATGGGATTGTGGTTGCTGTTTCAGAGATATTATTCATGCCACGACAGTGATCCATTGGGATCGAAATAAATCCACAGCCACAAAATAAGCAAGCATAAAACAGGGCTATTGTAAGCAAGCGTGGGAGAAAATAGTAGTTATATGACAACTGGGTAGACTTTAGAAGTTGAAGACTGGGAAAGCCTCCAACCCATGATTTAAATGACAGCTACTCCATGGAGTGGGAGTTTATAGATCAGAACAAGCTATCAATTTTCAATAAAATATTAGGAGTAGATTAATGAGTTTAACCTCCTGGGAAGTGTGGTGGACCAGTTTTAGAGGTGCACTTGGAACAGAGTCCTGGCTTCAAGCCACACCTGAAAGTATAGTTTCGTGGGTAGAAAGATGACATCTTTTCTCCATTTCCCTTCTCCAGCCCTTCTCCAGTCTTTATCTCCAGCTTCTCTTCTGTCCCTGCAAGTAATCAGACCACTTGGTCCAGTATCTGCCTGGGAGATAACCCGTCCTCCTGCCTTCCAGAGATCACTTGGGAGATGCGGGCTTACAGGAGATAAAAAGACACAAGTGCTCGATGTCATCAAGGCTGAGAAAAGAACAAAGTTATTATACACCAGTGATAAAACACAGTGTGAGCTTCTCACTTTAGCCATCTAAAGATCAGCCATCTAGTTGTTCACGGTATCTCCTTCTCTGACTGAAGAGGTCCCAAACAACAATTTACAGGGATATTCTGGGGACATACACTTGATATGCTTGCCTGCTCTCATAATGTTTTTTTGTTTTGATCATTTGTCTTGATGGGCCATTGGTCCAACCCAGAACAGCTATTCCTGGGGGAATCACGTGGACCTCCTCTTATATCAGTAGGCAGAAAATCATTTTGCACATTTGCTTCTCAATATTCAAATATACAATAAGTCCAGAAACTAACAGAGCAGGAAAACCTATCTCTGAGCAAATTGTCTTTGAGAAGGTTATTACTGGTCATGTGACATGAAAAACAGCTGTCAAATGATAGAGTTCTTCCAAGAGAGGATGCTAATAGGTGATGAAGGGACAGGGCAAAAGAGAAATTCTGAGATTTGGCAATCCTTTCACTTGTAAATGGCAAGCTTCTTTTAATGCAGACAGTTTTTCAGGGGTGTAAAGAGATTTTGTTCTTTTAGATCCTGGCACAGTTCAAAGGGGAAAAAAAACCCACAGAAATAGAATGTGGTGTAAGGTGAAGAGTGTAATCATCGCTAGAATTTACAGCATTTATATATTATTTGCATTGCTGTAACAGTGATGGGTCCCAGCCAGAATTAAAACTCACTTTGTGACAATTAAGTCTCTGCAAGACACTCACATAAAAGTGAAATTGCTGAATTGAGCTGAGGTGGGCTATGAAGCAGGTCAGTGATAGAGATAGGGAAGTGTCTTCTGAATTCCAAGCCACTGCATATGGCAAGAGACCATGGTGCTACTGAGTCAATAAAGTCAGGGAGTTTTTCTTTGTATGCAGCAATATTTATTATTAAGCAGCTGTTATCAGTCTACTCAGTCTACTTGAAAATAATCTGGAGGAAGTAAAAATCTGGTCCTTCCCTAGCAAACAGTTTACGGTTTTCTGGATATGACTGGATTAGCTGTCTATATTTTCTTTCTTTTCTAATTTCATCCCATCACATTTAATTCTCTACCCTCGAGCAACCCTAAATAATTCCTCCATGAACTACTGTTCAGTAATCTAATAAGACAGTAAAGTGTGCCTTGACATTCTAACCAAGACAGTAAATATTTAATATAATGCACTCTATGAGGAGCAAAGCAAAATTAAATGAAAAAATCAGATAAAATGAGCTTAAATGCAATAAATACTGGTTACTGTTCAGTGCTGAGTAGCTGCATGTGTATTTGTTTCCTCTCAGTTAGCATTGGCAGCCTACTTTTTTGTGGTTTTGAAGTAGCAACAGACACCCACTTGCAAGTCTGCTTCATCATGTCTGTTAAAATAATTACTTACATTATTGGCTTTATTGTTTGGCATCCCGATTTAATTATTTATTTATTTCCAGCTAGTTGAAGGAGGTCCAAAATTCTGTGTTCCTGGATTGGCTATTTTTTTTTTTTTCCTTTCTTTCCTTCTTTCTTTCCTTCTTTCTTTCTTTCTTTCTTTCTCTCTTTCTTTCTTTCTTTCTTTCTTTCTTTCTTTTTGTTTGTTTGTTTGTTTGAAATACATAAATAAACAAAATTAAAAAAAATAAAAATACTGAAAATTTCCTCAGTTTTATAAAAGTAAATTTGGAAAACAGAAAGCAGGTTTAATTTAATTCTAATTTTAACCTGTGAGGTGGAAATGTTGAAACAGAAGTAATATCTGTCCTCATATCTTTATTCCCGTTTTGAATTGAGTATAATATCCTTCATTTGTTGTCCCATACTATTATGAATTCCTAACAAAATGTTATTTTCTATCCATTATTCTCTGTCTCTACTTGTGCTTTGCCATATATTTTTGGAAAGATAAATAATTTCTATCCACTCATTAGCAAAAGCTGTAAAACCAATTTTTGGTAGGTTTCTTGTTTATATATGAGGAAATTGTGCTAGTTTGAATTAAATTAATCCAAATTAGGAACATTTTTAAATGTGCAGTCATGGTTTCAAAGCTCCCTAGAATAACTAATGAAGATTATTATGAGTTTCTAGTCTCCGGTATTTAAGAACTTTTTTTCCTGATTTTGTATATTCAAACCCAATTTTATTTAGATTTTGAACCCGAGAGAAAAAGCATTGTCTACAGAGTTATACATTTTTTAACCAGAAACTAGGAATAATGAACATGCCCAATCGTTCAATAAAATAATGAAAATAAATTAGTGTCTCCATCTTAGAATCGTAGAATCATGGAATCATAGAATGGTTTGGGTTGGAAGGGACCTTTAAGATTGTCTAGTTCCAACCCCCCTGCTATAGGCAGGGACACCTCCCTCTAGATCACGTTGCTCACAGCCCCATCCAGCCTGGCCTTGAGTGCTTCCAGGGAGGGAGAATCCACAACCTCACTGGGCAACATGTTCCAGTGTCTCACCACCCTCACAGTGAAGAATTTCTCCCTTATATGCAGTCAAAATCTACACTCTTCCAGTTTAAAGCCATCTCCCCTTATTTTGTCACTACCTGACCTCATAAAAGAAGTCCCTCCCCAGCTTTCCTGTAGGCCCCTTCAGGTACTAGAAGGCCTCTATAAGGTCCCCTCGGAGCCTGCTCTTCTCCAGGTTGAAGAACCCCAGCTCCCTGAGCCTGTCCCTGTAGGGGACGTGCTCTAGCCCTCTGATCATCATCTTGTATGCTTTCTTCTGAAACAATCTCTGGAATACTTTTGTTTTCCCATATCAGTAATTTAATCCAAATTGCATTTTTCTGTGGGCGAATATCCCATGTTTCATGCTGATGCTATTTCAGGCACACAAAGTGTGCATCCTTTCCATGAATTCAGCCTGTGTCTCAGGTCTGAGGTACATCTTGCTTTCATTTTGGTCTCCAGTGATATGAGAAAAGAAGTCTGGAAAAAATCCTTCCTTTAGTAAAGTTTCCATAAGGCTGCTCACACTACCCAAAGCATGCCATTAAGGTGGAAGTTCTGGGATTCACTCCCACACAGAAAATGTTGAACTATTACAGTGGTTTTCTACAGAGTGGTCATTACCAGCAATAAAATCATTGTTTCTTTGACAGTAAATTAATTCAAGGAGATGTCCTGACCTGTCTTTTGTTGCCTTTCTCTATCCTTCATATTGTATTGATGTTACAATTAAATGCACAAAATAAAGATTGCTAATTTTTCTTGGTTCTGTACCTTCCTTTATGAAGGTTAGTTTAATGTAGAGTCCTGTACTGTTCTATATCAGGAGATTTTTCCAAACGTGACATGCCTCAGAGTCAAGCAGAATTCTTCCAGCCTTTCCGAATGAGAGATGCTTGAAAAGGATAATTTTTCCCTGATTGTCTCTGGGTAAAGACTTCCTCTTGAAATGATGCGCTCATTGACAGATATGCAACCCTTGCAATTCAGACTGGTGTGTATCAGTACAATTATTTGGAGCATAATTAACAGTTACTTTGAAAAAGCATACACGGGAGCAGACTCTAGTTTATGTCTGTATTAGAGTTGTAGGGACAGATCAACAGCGAAGATGTACAACTGAAATCAACAGGAAGTCAGTGGAAGAAGAGGGAATAAACCCACTGAATAAGACATCATTTTTGCACAGTCTTTGTTTTTGCACAGTTTGGCACAGCATATTAGTAAGTTATTTGTTGCTTTTACTGTAAGTTCTATATATTCCTGAGATTAAAACCAGTCTGAAGACAGTATCCCACTGGCTAGAAAAGCTACCTAGTATGTTGGATTTGATTCCTCTTAAAAGGATGGCTGGTGAACAGCAATGAATAAAAGAAAAGCCATGTCCAGAACCAGAAAAAGGGTTTAAAATGCCCAGAGGATTAGGTAAAGAGAGGTAATTAAGGTTTCTGATCTTTATGGAATGTTTCGTATTATTAAACAAAAAAATAAAACTGATAGTTATCCCTATAGTGAAACTTAAAGGGATTCCTCTTGTTGAAATAAACTTAATGTATAGTATCATGTCGTGGGCAAGTATCTTCATATTTGACAGATTTAATAGGATTCAGGGATTATAGTAGCATAGAGTATCCCGAATTGGAAGGAACCTACAGGGATTAAGCCCAACTCATGACTCCACTCAGTGTTCGAGAAGCCAGGACAGAGTCAGAATTTTACAACTCTTAAGTCTAGAGTAGATCAGTGAAGTAAAAAATCTGTGGGATTGCAGACTGCTGCAGTTACAGTTGTGTTATCTGATCTGTTCTCCTTAAAGTATTGTTTAAAAAAATTTTGGGGCCATTGCTTGGACCTTAGAAAGAAAGATGTCCAAATTTATAAGAGTTTTAAGGTAGTAAATGTGTGAGAGGGCTGGTTTATTTGTTTACATTTCTTCTGTTTTTCTTATTACAGCTATTCATTGGAGTCATGAATAGTTTCATGTTTGCACTGACACTGAGATACAATTTGATAATGAATAACAGAATGGTAGAATACTTTGGATTAAATTACAAGGAATGAGAGACAACAGTAGGCATCTGTTGCAGACTCTGAAATGAAAGAAAATATAAATTCCTTAGGCCGGCTATTCAAAAGCTGGATACAGGATACAGTATTCACATGGTGCTTTAACAGTCTAGACATCTGTTGGGTAAAAAAACACTGTGAAAGATGGGTCTTCATCAGTTCTCGTAAGTTGCACAGAGGGAAGTCTTTACGAGGAAGAAAAGAGATAGAATGGAATTTGTAGTAATGCTTTATTTTTCATGATTAGAAAAAAAAAAAAAAAAAAAAGAAGAAGATGAAGAAGAAAATACAAATCATGAAGCCAATGGCCACCAAATTATTAAAATTCTTTATGAGCTGGTGCACAAAATGCAGACCTATGCGTTCTTCATATTGGAGGAAAGAGATTTTGATTGGGATTCATCCAGAAGAGGTCTGCTATTGTCTATAGGTGTTAACGTATCTATAGCTAGCTCTACTGATCTCTTTCCATGGCCACTGAAAATAGATAAGTTCAGAGTTTAATTTCTAAGATCAAGTTTTGATGCTTATTTCAGGATGATTTTAGTTGTATCCTGAACATATCTTTTTTTTTTTTTTTTTTTTCTTTTTTTTTTTTTTTTTCCTTTTTTTCTTTTTTTAATTTAATTATGTGTGGTAGAGCCTGGAGTGGCTGGTTCGGGTGTGTATTGTCTACACGATAGATATCAAAAGGTATCTAAGAAAATTTCCACCTTTGGTCTGAGTTAGGAAAACTAGAGAAATGGTTTGCAGGGAAAAAAACAGCATTAATATTTTTGTTTTCATGGATGTGGGCTTACTTTACAGGCTGTGACTTCTAAAAGACTAACTGAATGGCTAAAATTAAGTGTAACCTGTTGCAGGAAAGTATGCATTGAGATGCTAGTGGAACCTGCTTTGTCACAGATTTGTTTATTGCCTTCATCAATCCTGAAGAACAAGCTAATTGTATTTGCAGCTAGACTGAAAGCAAAATCCTGCACAGGATGGTGGAATAGAACATCACTGCAAAGTACCTTGTTGTATTTGAACCAATGGAAGATCCTGTTGGTATATTCCAGGTACACACTTCCAGTGATAACTTCTGCCCTTTGAAGAGGTTGATAGTTGCATTTTCCTTTCTGGCCAAAGCATTAGCATAGGAGAGCAGTCTAAGGCTGCCTTTTGACATCTGTAATACTGTGAAAAAAAAAGAGTCCTAGAAGTGAACAAGGGTTTAGCAATCAGCAGAATCAAGGCAAGACTTACAAAGATAAAAGGACTGAACTACTCTGATCAATTGCCATTCATATCTTAACAAAGACCTTCCAACATATGCCACAAAGTAATAAGTTATGTTTAATCACCAGGAAATAGTGCAAGTAGAATGGGAGATGTCAGAAATATGTGCTTGAAGTAACAAAATGAGATTTGACCTAGGAAGATGTAGGCTAATAAATCTGAGAGGGAAATAATCTAGAGAACAGTTATGAAGTTGGACAAAGATACCTGGAAAGCAAAAATGTCAAAAGAGACCTTGGGGTTTTAGCAGACTGCGTATTTTATATATATATATATATTCTGGAACGTTTGAGGATGACAAAAAGGGATGGTGTGATTTGGGTTTGTATGTGCAGACTCTCCATTCCTTTGTCCACAGGAAAGTGATTTTCTTGCTTTATGGCAGTGATGAGATTGCACCTTGAATCTAGTGATGGATGTTGACAAATTGAAGAGAATTCTGAGAACAGCAGCAAAAATCATTAAGGGGCTGAACAATCCGACTTGTGTAGGAAAAAGAAAGCCATACATTCAGAGGATAAGGAGAAAAGATTGTTTCTGTTACCCTAAGGTGACAAAGACAGGCACAATGGGATTATGTTAAAGACAAAAAGAAAATTTGAGCTGCAAATCAGGAAGAAATTCCTCTCACAGCATGTCTTAAAAGAATTTTCCAAAGTTGATGGTGGAAGTCATTTAAGATAATTAAAAGGAGATGTCATCGTAAAGAAGTTAATCAGAACTCAATTTATTCTGGCATTTGTTACAAGTAACTTATGCTGTTATTAAAAATTAAAGGAAATGGGAAGCACAACCTATGTTTTTAGTTTGTGCATTTTGTGTATTCGACAGCATGTGGTACCCTGCAAGTGTCTGCTATCACGATGAACTGGCATAGAGCTAGTCGTCTGAACTGCTCTGGAGAATAAACATTAACTCCCTGTGATTTTCTGCCACCTTCCACTGGCGGTTCAGCTAAGAGTTTTATGAATTGGCTACAACATTTTAGCTGATGCACTGTGTGTGTACAATTTTCTATTCAGCAGCATAGGTTAATACTTATCCTACTGCCACTGAGTTTTTTAGCTGGATGAAGTCTTCCCTTCTTGTTGTCTTGATGATGCAGTGGTGATAATCATCTAAAAGAAGCTTTGGATATACTAAGTGCTTTGTGAACACCTCCTTGCAGCCCCAAAATCAGGGCAGAAATGACTTAATTTAGATTGTTTTCTATTTGAGTTTATCAGAACTTGAAATTCCATTTAATAGTCAATAGAGAAAAGTATTCAAGAAACCAAAGTCACCTTTCTAATGAAGGTAGTTTGAACAAGATCCTCAAAAGGTGTTTAGAGAATGAAACCAAATCTATGCTGAAAATAAGAAGGAAGAAGTTGTTTACGTTGAAAAGAAAAAACAAAGCTCCGTTTCTTGCAGTTAGCTCAGATAGCCTTCTAAAACATATTTTTAATCACATATAGATACATAGCATGCACTACTTAGAGATTACTTGCTGAGAGATTTTATTTAAAAAAAAAATGGCAAAAAAGTTCTAAATCCTTCTGCTGTTTTTAAACTGTGTTTGTGTGGGCTACTTCATCAGATGCTTCACTGTAGAGAAGAATTTGCTGTGGTGAGGGTATGGATTAGTAAGCCTTCTCAGCTGTATTTTCAATTATCTTCTGATGAGGCTTTTTCACCATTTTACATTGGACTCCTTTCACAGCTAGAGCACATGGCCAGTAATGCAAGAATCTCATTTCTTCCACTATTTAGTTATGAAAAATTAATGGCAATTAACTTCTAACAAGTTGACAGGAAATAGAACCTTAATGCTATTAGAACCTTAAATTGTAGAAGCTCCATTTGCTTTTTTATCTCAAAATCTGTTAAACTGCTTTAATATTTATGGATGATGATAGTTATATTAATTTCTCATTATGTTCATTCTTCCTTCCCCCTCCTTTCTCTTCCTAAATGAATCTATTCCTTAAAGAATAAACAAACTGACTTGTGTAGACATCTCCCAAATGTGCGTTTGACTGAATTGTCAGGTGAATGTGTGCCCTGCCATAGATCGTCTGGGACAACATCTCAGAAATTTCTTTATCCCTCTGTCATATGCAGGCCTGCAAGCAGATATGATCTGGATAGGAAGAAGAAAAAGGGATGAGGATCAGTTCCACATGGCTGTGCAGTCGCACAAGCAATAAGCAGGACTGCAGCAGACAGTGCTCTAAAAAGTTGGTCCACCTCTTCCATCTCCTAGTAAATCTGTTCCCTTACAAAGAGACTTTGCAATGAGAGGACTTGGAGTCCAAGTTCTATCAGTTTTTATGTAAGTCTGATCTGCCATTTCCAGTATATTTTCCTTACTGCCAGGAAGATTTAATATTAAAGGATTTCTTTGCCATTCATTGGCTTAAACTTCACCTGAAAATTTTCATTCGCCCTAATAGAGAGAACAAGGGGCTGTGCAGAGAATGTGCAAAACAGCTCTGCATCCAAGTTGAGTAGGACAAATTTTGTAGACCTCTTTCATGAGTTGTGAAGGTCATATCCCATTGACTTCTGTGGCACTGCACCAACATAATTCAAAGAAAAATTTGTTCCAGTAAGGTTGGACCTGATTTCCTGTTGCAGTTGGCTTTTAAGCCATCCAGTGGTGTGAAGTGAGTGCAAAAGTTTTCCTCGAGTGATTGGTCATGGTTTTAAATTCTTTATGCATTTACTTTCTGGTTCACAAATGACTATTCAAGGAAGGCAACAGAGGAAAGGCTCTTTAATTTAATTCATCTGATCTTTCCTTGATTCCATGCCATTTTAATTTCTAAAGGAACATTCTCACATGTTCTACATGTCTGAAAGTATTTAACTTCAAAACATTTCTCCCATTTTACAACTGGAAAGGTATTTGAGTGTGCATATTGGACTGCTAGGCTCCCTCTGGATATGTAGAGTTTGGTTTAGCACAGAAGTGGAATACAGTAGCAATGTGGTTTTGCATAGGTTTGACCGAGTTTACCGTAATTTAAATAACTATATCAGAAACAATCTCCCATGATTTGTTTTTTGATAAGTGGAAGGAGAGTTTTTTAACCCACAGAAGACCAATCCATGCTAATGAGGTGAGTCTATCTAATAAGAAGGGCAGTTTGGTGCTCTGGGCTGCTATCTCCCACTGCCTCTCTCTGCATTGTCCTTTTAGTATAGAATTGTAGCAATGTCAACACCTTGTATGCTTGTAGTGGAATGCCATATGGAATTTGCTAACAGTGACTGGAAAGCTAATAAATATATTGTGGGTTTCTTATGATATTCCTCTGAATTATATTTGCTAGCTGCTGCTGAAGAACTGTATGGCATTGAGACACTCTAAGTAGCCTAAAACTATCCAGTAGCAGCGAGAAAACATACTGTTGATTGCCAATGCCAGAAAAACAGTACTGCCTGTTACATTGATAGACAGATTAGATTCCTGTAGCTGAACAAGCACCAAATGGCTCCGCCCCCTTCTTTAAGGGGAGGACCCACACCTTTTTAAGTTCTTGTTGACACATTACCCTTCAGGACGTTTTCTTTGGTTGCTGACCTGTTCCCCAGTGAAATGGAAAGAGAGGTAAATCTAATGAGGAAGCAACAGTTCATAGATAAAATGGCAGCTCCAGTGAAGTGCTGCAGTGGTGGAAGGATGGCTGCAGACTCATGCAGACCAGCTCACCCCTGGTTGATTGACTCCAGCGTGTCCTCTTCCAGGCTTGACTTTGGTGTAGTGCATTTTCTGAAACATAAGGTGAGTTCACTATTTCAGAGCATCAGAGAAGTTGACCCACATCTTAATTGTTATGTGTAGCAAGACATAATAACTTATTATCCACTTACTGCTTTATGAATACTCTTCCTGATGAATTGCATTGTGTATAAAAGTAATAAGCAATGGACTTCATTTAAAAAAAACATGTAGGTAAGTTGGTTGTTGTTTGAGCTGATCTTTGGGCAGAAAGTAGACAAAAGCAAGAGAAACACCTCCTCAACAAGAACAAAAGGCAAAAAAAAATTCTTGCCTTTCCCTCTGAGGCCATTAATTCTAAGGAAAGAGGAGGGCCATAAGTCTTCCATGAAACCAAGTAACAACCTTTTAATAAGCATCATTAAGTCTTTAGATTGAAATAAGAGGCTATCTGCCCTTTTATCCCATATTATATTGCCCAAATTCCTCTTTGCCATCCTCACTGTGGTTAGATGAAAACCCCTTGTTTTCATATTGATCACTAAAAGCACTTTCCCCTTGTACCAGTTCACTGCATCACTTCTAAATGCAGTTCATCTGATCTCTCTAGCTTTGCATGCTGTTCATTCAGGGCTACAAAAACTGTAGTTGCAGGCAGGTCTTGGAACCAAATGATCATGTTTCTTACCTCATTCCAGGGGATAACATTAGGATCTTTGTTTAGGTGGGATTCAGAGTAAAAATAAAGCTCACTTTGCTTTCCCATGCATGCCCACACACGTGCACGCCTATATATATACTACCCTTCTTTCTCCACAACGGTTATTTGAAGCCAGAACAGTAGACATCTGTGAGTGTTTGTGTGTGTGTGTGTGCATGCTTATTTCTTTTCAGTAGTTCTCTTTTCAAATGCTCACTAATGAGGAAGTGTAACTGCACTGAAATATGTTACCCCAAGTGCAGCGACCTTCTTCAAACCTGGACTGAGTGGTTCTCAGAGTTATTCTTTTTCACTGACAAAGGGAAAGTTGCTGTTTGATAAGGAAATTAAGTGAAACACACAACAAAGTTTTCAATGTAGAGGCTACTGAGAATTTATTTGTAAACAGGTCTTAGTTTGTGTTGTACTGTTTACTTACAGTTGCTTGATTCTGCCTGTAGCTCTTATTTCCACTTGCAGTTTTTGTGTAGAATTTTACCAGTGTAAGACTCAACAGATCAGTTCTGCATTTGCATTCCCTTCTCTTTTATCTCTGCCAGATTAGCAATATATATATATGTATATAATATATATTTATCCAGGTTCTATCTATCTCGAAGGATAACCATTTACAATGATAAGAACCAACACAGGATCCTGGACTGAATCAACAGAGGGGTGACAGTAGGCAGGGAGGGGATTGTTTCCCTCTGCTCTGCCCTCATGAGGTCACATCTGGGGTACTGCATCCCTGGGGCTCTCAGCAAGAAAGACATGGAGATGTTGGAGCAGTTCCAGAGGGCCATGAAGATCCTCAGAGAGCTGGAGTATTTCTCTTATGAAGACAGGTTGAGGGATCCGGGCTGGAAAAGAGAAGGCTCAGGGCAGACCTCATTGAGGCCTTCCAGTACTTCAACAAACCCTACATGCAG
This sequence comes from Alectoris magna, assembly GCA_030625065.1. Classification (NCBI taxonomy): domain Eukaryota; kingdom Metazoa; phylum Chordata; class Aves; order Galliformes; family Phasianidae; genus Alectoris; species Alectoris magna. The sequence goes on along the minus strand of CM060560.1, from coordinate 4,570,995 downwards.
GAGGGGAATGGACATTTTACATGGTCTAATAGTGATAAGACAAAGGAAAATGGGTTGGAACTAAAAGAGGGGAGATTTAGCTTAGGAATTAAGAAGAAATTGTTTACTCAGACACTGAGGTGAGACACTGGAACAAGCTGCCCATAGAGCTGTGGGTGTTCCATCCCTGGAGATGCTTAAGGCCAGGTTGGATGGAGCCCTGGTCAGACCTAAGGTGATGAGGGACAGCCAGTCCATGGTGCAGAGGTTGGAGCTCAGTGATCTTTAAGGTCCATTCTAAATGAAGCCATTCCATGATTCTGTGATTCTATGGTTTTGTGAACATAGATCAGCGGAGTATCTGCTGTATTCAAAGCAATCTGCAAGCTGCAAACACAAAATCACACGGAACATTTATCTTTGAAATGATTAAATCCTCCCATAGTTAAATTCTTACCAGTCTTTGGCAGAACATAGCCCCATCTTGTTTATATTAATGTTTCCAGCATAGCTAGATTTTACAATGATATAAGCAGCACTTTCTCTCCTGTTCCTCGTGCCAAGCACATTTCTATATATATCTGATACCTTGGATTAGGTTGTCAGCAAATGAGAACTACTGGTAATTCTGAGCCAGGCTTCATTCTCCCTGTTCCTTCCCACAAGATTTAATTGATCGGTTTCATCATATGCAGCTTAACCTTATTCAAGAATGTGAAAGGGCATATGGTTTCCATCCCAGAAAGATAATTGACCCCCAGGTGATTTCAGTAAAATGGGAAGAAAAAGAAATATAGTGGGGTTGTTCTTGGAAAGGACAAGAAAAGGAGGAAGGAGGGGAATGATTTCACCTCCGGTAGCTTTTTGAACTCTGAGCCCCAAAATCTCAGGTTTGATTAATGCGCTCAATCCACTCATTATGGGAAGGATCAGCTGAGGCAGGTCTCAAGGTCTCCTGGTCATGAAATCAAAGCCCTAAGGCATCAGTGTGAACAGCCTTTCCTATACTAGTCACTTACTCAGCAAAGAGCTCTCTTGTTCTCCCGGCCTGATCCCATCAGCACCCTCTTTCCCTAACAATGTTTGCATTTAGAGAGATAATATTGTTCTTGATTCTCTTGTCTCCTCTAGGGAGACTAACTCCACAGGACTCCATTGGACATTCAGTATAAATTGTTTTACTTGGATTCCTCTTCTCCATTTGCAAGTTGCAAGCTACTTTTTGTGTCTGTTGTCTGTGTTATGCTTTCCCTTCTGTGACATTGTGCCTATGCTGTACAGGCTGATGTATGATAGCAGAAAGGCTATTACATTTGTACATCAAATCCTATATCCATAGTCTGCCCTTCTCAGTCAACATGTATTTGTAGACTTTCCATCTGATAAAGGTCATCTTCTGAAATGCAAAGGTGTAGAAGAATCTTCCTGAGTCTGAAGACAGATTATTGCAGTGATCTTTGCTTCATTCCTTTTCTAAAAGGAGGTTCAACATATTCTGGTTCACTATTGCTTAACAAGAAGTGTGAATCATGACAGTTTATTGCAGTTGCAGCTGGGAAGATTCTGAGCAGGGGCAAATACTGGAAAATTGGGAAGGAAATTAAAGAAAATAAATTAAGAGTGAGTAGAAAAGACCTGTATCCTTCCACTAACTGGAAAAAGAAAAGACGAAGAAAACATTTTTCTTTAAGTTCAGATGGAAGACAGAACTCCAAGTACGTCATTTTCCTGTTTGTGGTAGAATGACCTGAAATATGAAGCCATCAAGCAGGGAGCAGAGCTGATCCCAATCTGGCAAGTCTAACATACTAAGCTCAACAACCTTGACTCCTTCCTCCCCAGCCCCATCAGCAAGGGTTCTGTTTGATGTGGTTGTGCAGTACTGTGGCATAAACAGTGGGACCTTACTTATTTGGTCCCTGGAACCAAATACAGTGGGGTGGAAGATGATTCTATCATGTGGTCCTGGTGACGTGCTCAAAGAATCCCTGCTGGGTAACACATTTCTTCTCTGAGCTGCCACTTCACTTAATACTGTACATGCTCACTGGTCCCCTGTCCTGCTTTTGAGTCCTGGCAAGGGCAATGCTGGAGAAGTCTGTCATCTTGCTATCAGGAAGCAACATAGCGTAGGTTGGAGATGCCGTCCTACACTGTGTAGCTGCCCTTTGATCCCTTTGAAAGAGCTTCCTACACTCAGTTGTCAGATCTGCTTCTAGCTTGGAGACTAAGCTCTTTTGAATCTGGGAATTCTGGCAAATGTTTCAAGCACCTGCCTTGCTTCTGGCTGAATGCTGTGCTGTGCTATGGTTTGGCTGTTGAACAGTATCGTTCAGGCTCTGAAATCCCGAATCTGTTGAGATGATTCTCCTGCAGTTCCATGGGATGCTCCTTTTGTCACCAACCATCTGCCAGTTCTTTTGGCTGCACAGGTATAAAGCATCTGTGCCAACCCAACACAGTGTCAGCACTGAAAATCCCCCAGCAATGTGTGTTGTGTGCAAACAAAATGCTTCATTCCAAATACAGAGAAAATTTTCTAACATTCTGAGAAAAAGTCCCCAAGCCCCCTGGCAAAAGAGAAAAAGCTGTAGTTCTTTCTTACCAACATAAAGAAATTAGATGATAAAGGAGGTGGGGAAATGACGTTTATGACAGGATCAACACATAATTAGTCAACAAGATGTATGGAAAGGGCTTTATAGCACCAAAATTCATACGTGTTGAGTGCAGCTGTTGTAGCTACATGTGGCTACTGGGTTTGGAGATTATCTAGTCCAATCTCAGTGCTCAAAGCAGAGTCAGCTACAGCAGATTAGAGCTGTATCCAGTCAAATTTTTAATATCTTCATGAATGGATACTCTGAAGCCTCCCTAGGCATCCTGGTTTATTGTTCATGAAGGTGAGGACTCCTTCTCTCTAATCTGTTCTTGTGAGACTTCGCTTGCAGAGCAGTGTTCAGCTCTGGGGCTCCCAGGACAAGAAGGGCATGGAGCTGCTGGAGTGGATCCAGAGGAGGCCACGAATATGCTCAGAGGGCACTTCTATGAAGAGAGGTGAAGTTTCTCAGTTTAGAGAAGAGAAGGGTCTGGGAGACCTTACTGTGTCCATTCTGTATCTACAGGGGATTACAGGAAAGCTAGGGAGTCGTTTATCAGGGAGTACAGAGATAGATAGGATAAGCAATAATGACTTCAAACAGAAGGAGGGTAGATTTAGATTATATATTCAAAAGCAATTCTTTACTCAGAGGCTGATGAGGTACTAGAACAGGCTGCCCAGAGAAGTGCTGGATGCATCATCCTGGGATGTGTTCAAGGCCAGGCTGGACGGGGCTTCGAGTAACTTCCCTGTAATGGGAGGTGTCCCTGTCTGTGTCATGGGAGAGGAACTAGGTAGTCTTTAGGACCGTTTTCAATCCAAACCATTCTAAAGTTCTGCCACAGACCAAAAACTTTATAGGATTCAAATGTTTTCAGTTTTCTGCTGCTGAGTCCTTGATACAGAAGATGCATATACTGAATAAAGAATTATAACCTTTATTCAGTACCCCAAAAAGCTGTCTTTACAAGGCTTGGCAGCCTGTTGGTGTCATAATGAGTGAAGTATTCATAAATAATTGAGCTTTCTCAGCTGAAGCAGGACAACTCTTGGCCCCAGCATTATTCATCTCATTTAATAAAGGATGTCCTGGTTGTACATTCAGGATCAAGAAGAGTTTTGTTGATGCAGGAGGATAGTATTGATACTGTAGCCAATTAATGTGCCTTTTCCTACTAATGATAAGTGAATCTGTAATCAGTTCATCTGGCATTACAGCTCAAGCCTTACATAAACATTTCTGGATATAGGCAAGGTTTTTGATAGCCAACGTTTCAGCCTTTACAGGTCATCATAATTCTTCAAGAAAGATGGATTTTCTAAATAGTAGCCTGAAAGAGAATGCTGGAAGTGGGGAAAAAATAAAAATAAAAAATAAAAAAATAAAAAAATACTATTCTGGTGATGATTAGCTCTCTAAAATAGGTTGAAACCCATTGGAGGAAGAGCCTTTTTTTTATTTTATTTCAACCAATGTTCTGAGAAAGGATAGAAGGGAAAGACCTTCTGAAGGATATTGATGGATCCGGTCATGTTTATTTTGACAGCTATGCCCAACTTGCCTTGTTGCTGCTGCTGGTGGTTTTCTATCAATACATGCACATCTAAGCGTTGTGGACCAAATGTTCACAAAGACTAAAACACACCATTGCAAATCAATCCGACTGAATTGGCAGATGCACAAAATTTGTCTCTAACCTAATTTTAATTAGCAACTCTCTCTAAAGTCAGCAGAGAGAGGCACCTTCGGAGGGCATTTCAGAGCAGGACTCTAACTCCGAGACCAGCATTAAACTTTATGACTACTCGCGTTTCACCAAGAGTCAATGGCATTAATTCATAGCTAAGCAGAGAAGACTGTGCTTAAGGAGCAGTTCCAGTATCAATAAAACTACCACAGTGTGCTCTCTGTATCACAGTACTGCCATATGTATCTACTTATGGGGATTGGGCATGGGGGCTGAGAAGGGAATTGCTTTCCCGGGGCAGGTTAACGTAACAAAAAGCGAGCAGCTCTGCAGCCCTTGATCTCCCTAAAGCCCATAGTCTCAGCCTTCTTATGCTTGAGTCTGTACTATGCTTCATTATGGAGCCTTTAAACACTTAAGCTAAAGATAGTCATTTAAAAAGAAAACACAACTTTGGCTCCTATAGTTGGATTTTTGGAGAAGTAAGGTTCTTTTGGACTAAACTTATTAGATTTTGTAATTTTGTTTACATAGTATTAAAAAGACCAAGCACTATGGAGTAGACACTCAAAATGAATATTCCAACTCCAGGATATTTAATAACTCAAGATAAATGAAGGTATTCAGAAATGGTGGTTCTAATTATTACAGCATTTTTGTTCTTTTTATTTTTATCTTCAAATACGTCACTCGTATTTCTTATTTTGTTTTTATTTTTAATAATAATGTTTCAGGAGTTGCAGCTTCAAGAAGAAAACAAATTGATATTTGAAGTTCAAGAAAATATTTTGAACTAGTGGCTTGATTTTTGATTTCTTTTTCATCTTTTTCGTTGTTGCTTAGTTTGTTTTTTCTTTTAACAAAACCTTGGTGTCAACGGGAGGTATTCACTACAGATCTTCTCAATTTTAATTACTTGAGGAATATTCTGGTTCTTGTAAATAAAACAGGGTTATTTAACATTCAGATTTTAGTTCAGGGATTTGAAGCAGCCTAGTGGGCTAAGACATATACTCTGCATTTCCATTCATTTACTCATAGGACTTTGTAAGGGCCCTCCACATACTCTTGAACAACGTCAACTTTTCTTGTGTTGTGATTATTCTTTTCTTTATTAAATTAATATCATGAATATGTTAGTAGAGCTACTGATAGAGAGAAGATGCACTGCTTCATTTTCTTCCCTGCCGTAATTAAGCATAGTGCCACTTGCATCCATGAAGCTACTATTTACCCCAGCTGAGCATCTCCTCCTTCAGTTCTTATATTAACCCAGTTAAAAATAAGTGTTTTATATTTAAACTTCTACTTCGTAAAGTGACAGTAAGTTGGGTAACTTGTAACACAATCGACATTTACAGCACTGTCTCTACTTGAATCCATTCATGCCAGCTCCTAATAATCAAAGCATAACAGCCTCTTGGAAATGTTGCTGTTTTAGTTTTTACAAAAAATAACAAATATATTATTTAAAAGACATATGTGCCCTATTCCAGCATTCATTTATGTGTATAAACAGTGTACAGCATGGAAATGTAGACATACCAGTGCAATCTAATGCCTGAAGCAGTACTTGTGGGTAGGAGTAGTGTGCATGCAGTGCATTTGGAGGGCGGCAATTTGGTGAGGCAGGGAACTCAGAGATCTGTTTTCAAACCATAACTTGCGACTTAGTGAATGGTTTAGTTTTATAATACATCCAGAGCCATTTGAAATGAGCAGATCCTTTTGAGATGTCCAAACTTGTTTAAGGGACTGGCAAAGAAGGTGCAGGATCTGCTTTCTGGAGTGGCAGCTGAAGGACATTCAGGGGAATTAGGGTACATCTAGTGGATCCAGACCATTTTGTGTGGACAGCCAAGCTGAGCTATGTCTTACATCTGTAGTTACAATTTTTCCCAAGTTATTTTTTGATAATGCTGAAGAGCAAGTTAATTGTTACCAGAAGCCACTGGTCCATGGCAAAATTGTATATTGGCAAGTTTTCACTGCTGTGCCACATATTCCACCTGTGAATGCTGTCACTAAATAAGTGGTATTGTCCAAACATACTTCACAATAAAATTATATTAGGATTTAAGTGTCTGCAAAACTAAAAGTTCTGTTTGAGATGCCATTAAGTACTGAGCTGCTAAAAAAAAAATGCTCAGGATGCTACCAACTTAGAACATAAAGTGAAAAATGTGGGCTGGTACAGTCATTTTTTATACATCTTGAAGCAATTGGACTTTCCTAACGTGTAAAATGCTGGACTCTTTCCCTAATTTCTTAAAAGAGACCAATGCAAGTCTGTAAAAACTCCACTATTTTACTGATATCTTAAAATAAGTAAATGAGCTTTATAACCAGCATTAAGCATAAAATCTAGAAAGGAAGAAATACAGAAATACATTTGTTGCAAGGCAGTTTGTTTCACTGAATGCATATTTTCTCATTCTCGAGGTTTAAATCTGAGTACATACTAGCTTAGGCCCAGTCTTTTTCTACTCACTTTGAAGCATCTCACAATAGGTATACAGCTGCTCCTTATCATAGAATCATAGAATGGCCTAGGTTGAAAAGGACCACAATGAAATTATCCAGTCTTTGAGACCACATCTAAATGGTGAAGCCACCGGTGAGCTGTAGCACATCCTATGTACTGATCCAGGAGAATCTTGGGTAGGAATAAGGCTGTTACTCTGAGCTGGTTGACAAAATTTTGTTCCTGTGGAAATCAAAGCATGAGAAGACAGCTTGGGGGAGGACGATTTGGAAATACGGAAGAAGACATTAATTTCCTAATATCAATATATACCTAAAGACAGATGCCGATTGCTCTTCTGTTGAGATGGTAATCTCTGAAAAAGGTTGTGGAGGTATTTCACTACACCTTTTTGTGCAGGTACGTTCAATTAATTGCTCACAGATAGGGAGAGTCTGTCTGGGTCTTTGGAATTATGAAGGCTCATACCAGGAATATCCTGACAGTCGCCAAGCAAACAAACAACCTTTACAAGTCCATGCCAGTTTTATTCTGACACACAACACCTGGCTCCTTTTCTGTAGTGAGAATGGTTGGACCATTGCAGTGGCACTCTGATTTTTGTGGATCGTGAGCACAAAAGGGGATTGAGAAGACATCATCCGAGTTATTCTGGCACATGACTTGAGTGCTTTCTATTCTTAGACAAATGAGGATCTGAAATATGTAAGTACACCATCTTTTTTTTTTTTTTTTTTTAGTAGATTTATTTGTAATAATGAGAGAAAACAGTAAAACTTAATTTATAGTGTGTGTGGGATTTACGCATTTATCATTTTCTTTCCATACACATTTATACCCAAGTGGAGTTGATAAATCAAGTTATTTCTTGTAGTATTTCAAAGCACCATTATTTGCCCCTTGATTTCATCCTTGGTTTTCTTTATAGAAATGAAAAGAGCAAAACACGCGAAGTTATATTTGCAGTGTCATTTTAAATTGTTTAATAAATTGTTATCACTTGAAAAAAGACTTCTTTTTTCTTTTTTTTCCTGTATTGGTAACAAGAGATTTAATTAATGTGATTGAATCAAGACAAGAAATGCTCCCAGGTTCCTGAAGCTTGAATAAATGATGTTGATATGTCAATGTACTGTTCTAGAAGTTCATTTGAAGTGTAAGAAATAACCAGCATATAATTTCATGGCAGCTCATATTCTCCTTAACATAATTTATTCTTGACTGTTGCACTTCTCTTCTCTCGCCAGCACTCCCAACTATGCAAACACCCACCAAAAGTCACTTTTTTTCTTTTCAATACTCTCAGTACAAAGATAATGCTTTGCTCACAACAATTACAGACTTCATATTGACTTCCAAATTGATAAATTTATCTTGACTTCCACCAACACTTACTCTGAGTGAGTGTAACTACCACTGATTTTACAATACCTCGTGGATCTCCTAATTTTGACTCATCTAATGATGTTTCATGAGATGCCTTTTAGAACTGTAACATGATTTGTATTTAACAAATAATAAATAGAACTTGTCAGCCAGAGAATACTGTCCCTCATTTCTGTGAGTGCGCATCCCAAAGCATTTTGGAAAATAAAATCAATAGAAACGTGGCATATTTTTAAAGTGATGAACCAAGATTTTTAAACAAACTCAAAAAAAAAAAAAAAAAAAAGTGGAAAATGTATTTCTACAGCTTCAAGTTAGAAACCCCACATTTCAAAGTACAGAAATAAATTAACAGGAGCTATAATGGCCTGACTTGTAAGGATGGGGCTAAGAGTCTTACAACATTTCTGGTTTTGAAATCCAACACTGAAGAATGTCTTTATTCAGACATAGCTTCAATGTATAGCTTTGCACTTTATGTATGTACTGCTTTTCTGTTGGTTTTAAACAATAAGTGTATGCTTGTATTCTTCCCTCAGCCTGGGCTATAGTTATGTATTTTGTATTATGGTGTTTGTATTGTAATGAGATGAGTCTGGATTTGTGCAGCTTTGGGGAAGTTCTTTAAAATACACATTTTAACGGTGACAGGCACGTTGTTCTTGAAATGTCTTTATTAAAATAAATGTATTTTAAGGAGTGTTTAGATTTCTGACTCTAGCTGACTGATTTGGTAGAGGTTGATGTAGCAGTAATATCACTATATAAAGCCTCTTTTCTTTTTTCTTTTGGGGATTCCTGGAGATATTTCAATAAAAAGAAACCACAGCATAGGCATCTCAACTGTGTTAGAGAGAAAAAAAAAACAATATTTTTCAGGACAAATGAAAAGTGTGGTGAGGCAACAGGGAAACACTCTGTTTTTGTTTCAAAAACTAAATGTAATGAAGAGGCTGTGAATGGTAAAATGGAGCAGTTGGCTATTTTTTCAGACATACAGATATTCAAAGGACATTGATGATACTATGGCATATCTCCGTATCTTCAGCTTTTGTATCAGAGTTTATTCTATCTCACTCCTGGAGCATAAAGCCCTCACAAGTATCATGACTTGCTAAAGAGGAGGGACAAAACACAACTGGCGCAAATTGTAATTTTTCCCTCTAAAAAACTATCAACCTAACCTAGACTTTTTGACAGCTATGAAAACAAGCCAAGATTAAATTAAAACTCGGTATTGTGCTGGGGGTAACCATTCCCTGCCAGATGTATCATACATACCCTGCTGTGTGCATGGATATTTATAGATACATCTATACAACACATGCAGTCAAGGAAAAACAATGTGTTCATAAGATGTGCTAATATCTGTTTGTCCACAGTAAAACATACAGCGTTAATATATTGTATTATCAAATGAAAGTGAAGGACATAAATGAAGAGTTACTCCCATAGCAGTTTCATATTTCAAAGACATTAATCAGTACTACATGACTGTGCAGTGAATGGGGATCTATTCAGCCCAGTTCCCAGTGGTTACTGTCTTGACAGCGAATCATGTCCACCAATATCTATATAGGGTACTATGAGAACTGGGGGAGTCCGATTCATCAGAACCACACATCTCCATGCTGCCAGGATGGAGATTTAGATTTGAAATAGGAATTGGATTATAACCTTGCAGAAATGCACAAGGGTTATACATGGATTTTATCAGTGTGCTTGGCCGGTTTTGAGTTCCTGCAGAAATGTTGCCACATAAGGATCTCCTCTGAGGTACTCAGATATCAACATGAATAGCATGGTAGACAGACCTCTGTACTGGGGAAGCAAGGTCAAGGCTCCTGGAACAATAGGAGACATAAAGATTCAATAATAATATCTTATTATTCTATCAAATGATGTCTGCAGAACACTTTAAAATCATTATGTGAAGGACAAAGGATGCAATGTATATAGTGAGAGGCTAAAGGCTGACATTTCTATAGTGCATTTAATTAGCAGAATTCCATGCAAGCCTGGCCTTTGGAAGAAAAATAATCTCTGGTTGCACACTGGGCATGTTGAGCTTCCATAATAAACACACAGAGAACTCCTGTAGGGCATCTACTGAATCAAGGCCATTGTTTTGTTGGTGCCATGTCCTCAAAGACCTCGAGGTTGAAAGATCTTCTATAACAGTGAACTCTGTTTTGCTTACTGCAAGTAGGGGGTTGATGGAGACATGAAACAGGAGCAATCATTTATCACTTTTATTAAAGATATTTCTCAAGCTTGTTGGAGCCCTTGGCACAACTGAATTTCAGTGAGAAGACAGCATGTATCCAGGTAGGAGTATTTCCCCCAAGCAAGTTCAACCATCATTCAAGGGACATAGTTTCTTGTGTCAAGGAGTGTCCAGATGAGCAGTAATTAACAAATTTTTATTGGTTCTACTACAAAATTGATAGTTTCTTCTTCTATCAGCAGTTACCATCCTTTTCCCTGAGAGACAGTAATTTGATGTACCCAGGATGCCAGATTAATGGACTGCACAATAAAGCCATTTGTTGCCTCATAAGGGTTCACTACTATTGTTACGAAAAGGAGACACAGACACTGACCAGAGATGAGCATCTGACCATGCCCTCTGTTCTCACATTGTATCCTGCTTGGTTTAGTCTTGCTTCAATCACATTTTAGTTACAGATCTTGCTCTGAAGCTGAATTAAGGGACACTGAGGGACCTGATGTGGAAACCACAAAGCTGAGATCTAGCAATCTTAGATCTACTCTGGATTTGCAAAGAGGTCTGTGGTAGACTATAGTGGCCTATTTTGCCATCTTATAATAGGATAGGAATGAGGCTGACTGATATTTGTAAAGGCCAATGAGATAAATAGGACAACCTTCTCTGTCCCCTTTAAGACTTACATTGTTTCATTATCTTTTTTTGCTGTTGTTCCTTCATGATATAGTCTTTCCAGAAAATAAACAGGATGGGAAGAGGTGATATACTTAGACCCTTGCAGCCCATACTATATAAATTGATTTCCAGAACCCTGTCCTTTAGCTGAAAATATTAAAGTACACTACCTCTTTCATTAGACATGTATCATTTCTATAGTGCATGGCGGACATTGATCCATGATAATTTATCAAGAGGATTTGAAAAGACATTCAGTGCCACAAAACCAGCGGGTAAACCTGATGTTTTTACAGGTGGAACAAGGAAAAACATATTTGCTGATGTGCACAGTAATTCTTTTCCTCAGATATAAACCTGTCAGTGTAGCTACATTATACAGACTGAAACACAGAGCACTGTTGCGAAACAAAAATACACTCAAAAATTGACTATTTGTAACTGAATTAACAAGACTGCCACTGGGGTAACTTTGATAACTTGAAGTTCGAAGCCAGTCTTTGAGAATACAAATTGTATAATGGGGGAATTCATATTATGTGTTTAAAAAATACCGTCATTTCCTTTTTAACATTTTCAACATGAAGGCAATCAGATCTTAGAACAGGTGGTCCACTGAAGTTGTGTAAGTCCGGTGAAGTTGTGAAATCTCCACCCTAATATCTGGACAAGCCTTTAATCTAACTGGACCTGAGGTTTATCCACAGATCTCCCTCAGTCCCTGTCAAACCTGAATTACCTAGCGGTTTTCTGTACTATAAACAAGAGGATCAGAGGAAAAGACGAGGAAAGGAGACCAACAAAGAAGAAAACTTAAAACTGGAAAGCCTATCTTTGTTAACATCCACAGGCATCTCCGTAGCTACAGATATCTTAGTGTTTCCATGTCTTTTTAGGGGGAAAGACAAGTCCGTGTTCTCTGTCAGCTCTTGGAAACAGTGTAAGGGGAGGCTGGCTGAATTTGCTGACACACTGAAGCTTCAGCTAAATGTTAGCTGAAGTTTCCTTCCTCTGTGTCAACACTTCCACAGTGGGGATTTAGACTGCCTATCTGGACTAGATATCCTCAGGCAAAGAAGCGGGATGAGATTCCTGGCTGGAGGCATTTCCATCCTTGTAAGTTCCCTTCATACTTAAAGCCATTGCACTTGGCATACTCGTATGGTACAGTGAACTGTTAACAGCCACTTCACAATATCCTTGCTAAGGAGAAGGTTAATCCTCTGGCTCCTTGACTTGGCTAATTCGTAACAGCAACATGACATACACCATAACCAAATCTGAAGTGCCTGAGGAGTCAAGTTATTGCCAGAGAATCTTCTCTCCTCTTTGAAATTTCCTGTCCAAAGGATATTGTGATTTGTTTCAACCTGGAGACAAATTACCAGGCAAAAGTAAGCCATGCAAATGCCCCATGAGATGTACTCAGTGGGATTCTCCTATCATCTACTCCCACCTTTCTCATCTCCTTTCAGCCCTATTCCTGTATCTTTCTTTGATTTTCCTACTTACAGCATGGATGCGGAAAACAGTTTTTTCTGCTAGTTTCCTTATTTCTGCACCCTAGGAAGAGGGATTGTAGGTAGAAAATCATCGCTGAGTTTGAGAAGGAAATTCCATCATTTCAGTCCTGTCTTCACCTGCAACTCTGCGTACAGCCACAATAGTGGTTGCAGGTTCTTCAACCTTCACAGTAGTAGAATTCTTATACTGTCTTTGTCCTCAGGCTTTACTGAATTGGGATTTAGGTATTTTGATTTTCTCTTGGCCACTTCTCTGAAGAAAACTGTGCACTGTGCTGTCCTCTCTGCATCTAGCTCTGTGACAATTCTGGTGGCTCCAAATACCTCTATTGTGTGAGATTCTCCTTGAAAAGATTTATTCTGCACCCTCAAACTCATGCCTGGTGCACAGCTCCCCATCAAGTAAATTTGAGTGAAATATCCATGTGTTTGGAGCAAAGGGTGTTTATGGCCAAGTGTTCTCTGAGCCACAGTCTTTGACTGTGTTAATTTTCGTTGCACTTGCTGGCCTCCAGCTGATAGGAATGATCTGAAGTTTCATGCCATTAGTAACAGTTAAGTTTCCATGTTGAGAAGGTTTTCTGTAGAGCATGCAAATTAGCAAAATTTTTAGGCAGTTTTCTGAGCACTCTTTTTTTTCCCACCTGTGTAGTCAAGATAGCACAATCCTCATTGTATCAGCAGATAAAGCAATTATGTATTTTAAGTTGGTCCTTCAAAGCATACTCAGCCCTGTATGAATGCCTTTACTCTTTGCATATAGTAAGGACACAAGGCCTTTCCACTTGCCTCTTATCCGCCTAGTGCAGATTGGGAAAGGGGGAACGAGGCCACCTGCCATGAGAAGGTGAGCTCTGAATTTGGGTACATGATCTGCAGGACAAAAACAGTTAATATTTCTGAATGAACTCCTTCTAATATAGATAGCTTGTGAAAACAAAAATTAGTGAAATCCAGCATCCTTTTCATAAAGTATTTGAAGGAACCCTTGCTCGATAGCACTTGTTAATCAGTCCTTTGCTATTGTTCTTTTTTTTCTCCCCTTTTTTAAATTGGCATCTGTCTGGAAGGCCACAAACAAATCCCAGGTTGCTACTTGGGATAACAAGGATATTGTGAAAATGTTCTCTTTCAAACCTTGAATTTCTCTGCCAGTATAGATAAATAAATTGTGAAATCTATATTGATGGGTGCAAGGAGCAAATGCATGATAAAAGCTTTGAGAAGGATATGCAGAAATATCCTTGAGTATACTGTGAGGATGTTTTTGAAATCATATATACTTAATTACTAATAAGTTGTCAAAATACATGCAAGATTCTCTGAACTCCAAAACCTTCAGGTGATTATTTTCCCTTTTTTCCACAATGAGTCAAACTGAAAATAACCAGATATTTACCTCCTGGGTGCTCTTTTTGTTCGTTTGATGTTCTCTATCTCTTAGGTAGTTACAGTTCTGTTAGCAGTCTTCAAGGATTTGGTAGAAATGTTTCAGTTATACATATATTACTTTTCAAAATTCATGCTTAAAATATGTATAGATATCTGTAGCAGTCTTTCCTACTTCGTCATTCATTTTCATTTCACCGTATCGTGAAATACTAAGTTGTTTTATTTTACATTTGTTGATCTTCCTGTAGGCAAGTATACTGTATTTATGGTTTAATTATTTAGATTTCTTATACTGCATCATACCCAATTAATCTCCCATTATTATGTACCTGGCTGTAGTTGGTATTTAGAATCATCAGTACACAACTAAATTAGGAGTTCATAAAGATTCAGCTGAACTAAATCAAGCAGGCTGCTGTAAGATTAGGTGAAAGTATGAGTTCGTCCATCAGCAGCTCAGAGGTTTGCTGAGTATCTTCTCCAGCAGAATAATTATGGTGCACAAGAAAACAATTTTCTTACCATCCTGTGCAATGGTGCCATTTGTGATGGCATTTTCTGTCAATACTCATGTGAGATGGAGTGATTCGTTTTACATTCAAACATTACAGCCTGCCAGGTTAATAAACCATATTTATAAAATAGTACCTCCCTGAACGCATTGTTTTGTTCTTTAGCTCAGGGGATTGAACACTGATATTGAACCGGTGTCTTTCTTCAGGAACCGTGTGGTGATATATGGTGCGCTGTGTTTGTTGTGATATTGATGTACAGGGAGCCAGACTGAAGGATGGGGTTGGCACACATCATGTCTGCATGTTCTTAGTGCAGTGTAATATTGCATATCATAGTGGGGCCAGATATTTTGCTGGTAGGTTCTTAGATCAGTTCTTTTGTGGAAGTCAAGCCAGTGGGGATGGAGTCTTTTTGGTGAAATGCAGCAAGGGCAAATGAGCAGAAACTGGAGCACAGGAAATTCTGTACTAATATGAGGAAGAACTTCCTTACTGTGTGAGTGACAAAACACTGGAACATGTTGCCCAGAGAGGTGGTGGAGTCTCTTTCTCTGGAGATATTTGAGACTTGTTTGGATGCCTACCTGTGCGACCTGCTGTAGGAAGCCTGCTTTAACAGTGGGGGGATGGGCTTGATGATCTCCAAAGGTGTCTCCCAACCCTGTGATTCTGTGATTGTGTGATTCTGTGTGATTCTTCCTGAAATGGAGATAATGAGCATGAAGTTTTCACAAAATCTTTAGAAGGTCTTTAAGAGCACACGCAAATACACACTATCACAGAACACAGATAAGCTTCCTGAAAGGAAGCTGTAGCAAGGTGAGGGCTGGCCTCTTCTCCCCAGTATCTAGAGTTAGGGTGAGAAGTAATGGCCTGAAGTTGAACCGAGGGAGGTTCAGGTTGCATACTAAGAAAAATTTCTTCTCTGAAAGAACAGTCAGGCATTGAAACAGGTTGCCTTCTGTCGTAAAAGGAATGAGGTGCAGAGTTATGACACTTTTACACATATTTAATTGAACATTGGGTGTTTTATCAGTATAGCCTTGTGTGTAACTACAGTTGTATTCAGTATATGGGTTAAAGGGAAGTGGTTTCAAACTAGAACAGGGGAGACTAAGGGTATAAGGAATAGCTTTTTATTTTAAGAGTAGCAAAGCACTGGTACAGGTTGACCAGAGAGGTGGTGGATGTCCCATCCTTGGAGACATCCAAGGTCAGGCTGGAAGGGGCTGTGATAGAACTGTAGGTGTCCCTGTTCATTGCAGGAGAGTTGGACCAGATGGTCTTTAGAGGTCCCTTCCAACTCAAAGGATTCAATAATTCTATGAAACATATCTGGTTTTGGATTGTAAAAGCCTAAAACAACGGTTCTGTATCATTTGGGAAAGCAGTGATGGGAATACACAGCACTGTCATCTCACCGGAGAGCTTCAACTCCACATCCTTTATATAACAACTTAAAACCACTGCTTTCTAATTGTGTTCCAAAGAAAAAAAAAGGAACAAAAAAAAAAAAAAGGAGTCCTGGTGAGACTATGTTGCTTTTAGCAAGGCAAAATTCCTTTCATTGGGAAAATACAGAAAACTACATTCATTTTCCATTGTTGTTAACAAGAGCACTACATTAACTGTATCTTCAGGACAAAGTGGACTTGGGCAAACTGTCACAAATCTGAATCTGAATTAGTATTTAATTGCATCAAGTCACTGGCTGGCATGGCCTATCAGCAGGTTTGTTTTTCTTTCATCAGGCTTCATATGTTAATATTGCTGACAGGCAAGGAGTGAAGTGAAAAACACCAGATACCCAGAACTGTTGCCCACAAGAAACCAAAGGAGGGAGACCAGAGAGCTGAAGTTATACAACAAAAAATGAAATAATACATTTGAGTAACGAGGGGAAGAATAAGTGTCAGGAGGAACAACACAGAAAAGAAGGGCAGGAAGGAAGGCAGTGAGCAAAAAAAATGGAAGGAACAGTGCAAGAAGAACAAGATTGGCACCAAAACATACCCCAGGTTCTGTGAGTGCCTGATTGTGAGGGCTGAAGCAAAGAGCAGCTACATTTCTCCCCACATTCTGCGGCTGCTATTTAATTAATAAACACACAGATTATGCCAAAGTAAAGCAGTGGATCACCGACTTTCACCTTCTGTGTAACAGGATCTCATTGGTTAAACCTGTGCTAAGCCCAGCAGCTCACGTGGTTGACCTTTTCTCCCAGACATTGACTCTAATCACTGCTCTTTGCTGCCAATACTTGCTCCTTTGGCTGCCCATAGCCTTTCCTTTATGAGGGTATGGAACCATTACAGCAGCATTAGGAACAGAAAGTGATCCCTGAAGAAATATTATGAATGCTGTGGGTGTTCAATCTGATGGCTGATGTGAAGACGCACGTGAACCCAGTGCTTTGCTTGTTTCTATTGTTCATTTTAATTTTCAATGAAGAGTGGTTTTGTTGACCTTCTCTATTTCTCTGAATTTCATTCCTTTGTGCAAATGTGGGAAGTTCTCTTATACGGAGCTAAACCAATCTGTGATGTTTCAACTCCTGAATCTTCCCGTGCCTTCAGTTCACAAAGGATGAGGCTCTGCACAAGAATGAGTTAAATTCCTTTGCCAATAGTTAACAGTTATTCAAACCCTTAGGTTCCCCGAAATCTCAGGGTCAGCTCAAAGGTCGAGTTTCCTTTCATTTCTTCTTAAAACCACAGGAGACATCAGTTTTTGTATAATTTCCCTCAAAGGTGAACTGGCCTGGGCATTCATGAAAATTGAGGTTATTTTGTTGTCTGACTTTAAGAGCTGTTTGATGGGACAGACTAAAACCCTGTAATTGCACAGATCTTGACTCAAGATCTAAATGTCTTAACTTCATAGATTGATTTCATTTCTCATTTTAGTGGAAAAGCTTACACGCAACCAGATTTGCCCTGAAGGTTAGGTAGATCATCTATGCATATAATCTCATCTGAAGTCCATCTGAGATTTCTTAAAAGTTGCTTTAGATTATTTTCCTTTGGTGCTGTCTTGAAAGATCAATCCCAGAACCTGATCACTGAAGAATTTCACATCATTGCCTTTGCTTGGTTAGAAAATATGGCATATCTCTGAAAGAGCACTCTTCTTTTCCTGCATCTGCAGAGCCCCTGGTTACAAAACAAGCACCAAGACATTTGCTGGATGAATGGCAAAGATGGAATTTAGCTTTAAACAGTCAAATAAAATTAAACGTAGAGCTCATGTTTTTAAATCACTTATAATTACATGTTATTTTGCCTTTATTGCCGTTAATTAAAATTATTTAATTGATTTATCAATTCAGTAACATTCTTTGCAACAAAATATTTGAGAGAAGATGCAGCATAAAGAATGCCTTTAAGGGAACTCGCAGGTTTTTGTCACATTATAGCTACTGAATACCAACCTGCACCTACGTTCTACAAAAGTAAGCATCATTTTTAGAGAAGTTATGTGTTGAGAAATAACCTAAGATTAATCACTGTATCTATCCCAACTATAGTAAGTCACAAGCAATACATTAAGTTAAAAAGCCTGTGTAAATATATATATATATATGTATATAAATAACTCCAAGAGACCCAGACAATTAGATCAGCAACCTAATCTAACAGTTTCATAATTTCAAAGATTGTTGAGGTCAGAGAAACCATTAGCTCTTCCACCTTGACCTCCTCTTTAATGAGGGTGATGGAATTTCATTCATTCCCTGTTGGAGCCTAGAAACTCCTGTGTAGACAACTCTTATCTTCCAGAGACACTCTGAGCACATTCAGAGATAGAGATCCTCCCCGTGCCTATCACAAGTGCACTTAAGTGGTTAAGTGCATTCACTGTTAAGCATCCGTACCTTTTTTCTGGTGTGATCTTGTGGAGCTTCACCTTTGAATCCTTGGTTCAATGCTAAATAAAGTGTGCCCCAGTGTCTCCTCTTTGCAGATTTCTTAGCACACCTAGATAAGTTTTTCACTGTCTTTCCTCATGTTTTTACTTCCCTTTTCATTTCTTTTATGTGGGACAGGTGAAGTTAGTCAGTCACTGCTCATGTTGATTTCAGTCTACTTATTTTCTAACACGACGATGTTTAGTAAATTCTGAAGACTATTTTTTAGCTTTTTTCTTTTTTCCAACACAGGAAAATTATTCTTGTTTCTGCCAGCACTGCTCTCTTCTTTACTAACAGCTGCTACTTAATGTTGAAGTCCTGGACAGTATCTCTATAAAGTTAAAACAAGACCCTTCATTGTGACACAGTCAAAAACAAAAGTCTGTCATTTAAAAAAAAAAATTTATGGGTCACCTGCCTGGCTCCCATAACTACTGATAACAAGCAGATGGAAAGGAGCTTGCTTTAGCCAACTTTTACCTTCAGCCCAAATGTTTTCCATTATTGTCTTGCTACTGATCCTATGTGAAAAGAATTCTTTTCTGGTATTTCTGTGTTAGAACCACAAGAGCCATGATTTAATAGACGTGCTTATAGCACATTATATGTTACAGGCGTCTTTTCAGAGATTTCAAAGCCACATCTTGACAGTTTCATTTTTTTAAGAGATGCCTTTAATAACCGTTCCTTGCTGACTTAAGAAATGAAGGGGGAAAGTGTAACTTCAAAGTGTTGGCAAAATAATATGTATTATCCAAGTGTACTTGTAAAGTTGTTTCCAGTTACAGTAGTAGTAACTCGAGGCTGATAGCTGATTTCCCCTTTCCCAGCTGTTTCCAATTTAAGCCGGTATCTTTTGGAGTTGTTCCATGCAATGTTGCTGTACAACAAACCAGTTTATTTGTCTGTATTTTCTAAAAGAAGAAGAAAAAAAGAAGATTACACAAAACAAGAAACAACACATAGAAGCTACTAATTAGATTAGTAAGTACACATGATACTTTCAGTTCTTTTATCTTTCTAAAGAGCTGAAAGACATAATTAACACAACTGAAATTAAAGAGATTTATAATAATTTGAATCACAACATGAAGACCTGTGTGTCTTCGCATACAGGGTTGGAAATTTACCAGTAACTTTCATATATGAGCTATTGTGGAGATGATCTTTTTCTTCATCTACCCAATAATATGGCAAAATAAGAGAAAGTAATAAAAGAAATTAATATTTAAATAGTTAATCATACATTATTAATAACATTAGAAGTAGCATTAATTAAGGCCTTTATATACCTTTTCCCATCCTCCTCCTATGTTGCTGTCCAGACTAATCATGTAGCATTACTGTACCAATGGCCTTTGACCAGATGTGTAATTGCTATTAATTATTAGTCTTATGGCTGGCATCAGGCTCACTAAACTCTTCCCTTTAGTACTGCTTTCAGAGTTGCAAAATTCTGAGCTGTTGCAGACCAACCTATGGACTGGTTTTAGACTGCTGGACTTTTTTCCCCCAATTTTTTCCCTTGGGTATTGTTTTCCCCCCCCCCCTAATTATATATTTTCCCACTGTTGATCAACTTATCCTGTTTCTTGTCTTCCAACAGATAGGATGGATTTATAACACTGGGAAGGAAAGATTTCTAACGCTAAGGACACTGAGCACCATACACAGATAATCAGCAATGCTTGATGAGTTTCCATCACTATGACAGCAAGTTAAACAAACATCTGTCAGACATGACCTCCCCATAGATAAGCCTGCCTTGGGGCAAGGGGATAGAATAGATGACCTCTGGAGATCTTTTCTGGCCATAAGTTTCTAGGACCTGGAGGGGAATAAAGCAGGAGGAGCTCACTGCAATGCATGGCTATGGCCTGGTCTGTCCTGTGCAAGTGCATTGCTAAAGAATCCCAGGGACCATCCCAGCACTACCTGAAACAGTGCACAGAGTTGACTTCGACATCTGGGTCCTGGAAGTAAACTTCTGATCTTATTCAACAGACATATTGTTCCTTTTGGTCATCGGCAATAGAAGCGACAAATTAAGTGACATTTGTATGTACCCCCATCTTTACAGACTCTGAAGAAGTTACAGCCCTGATAAATAAGGAAAATTAAGTCTTCCCAGATTCCCTATTACAAGGTGATATTTCCATTATTTTCCCCTTCTGCAGCTCTCATTCTCTGCCCTACAAGAGAGCCTAATACAGATAGCAAAGAAAAGGCAAAGCTCATCTCCCCATTCAGGGGATCTCACCAGAGAGAGGCAGGTGTTGCATTATGCAGAGGGAGCATGTTCCTCAGTAATATTATCCTGGGAATTATCTTAGAGAGATTGACCTGTGAATAATAGCCAAGCCTCAGGGTTAGCCCAGCAGTAATTATCTGCTAGACATTTTCACTACCCGTATACTTTCAGGTCAAGAGGCAAACATGAGGAATCACATCCGTGCTTCACAGCAAATTATCATTCAATTACAGTGACTTTCGTACCCCACGAAATGTAAATTGAATTGTCCTTCCTTTTATAATACTTATTTGTATGAGAAATTCCAGGGAGTTTTAAATGCAAGATACGTCAGCAATCTAGTGGGAACTAGGAACTGACCCACGGACTGTAATAAAATACTATAGAAGTTTTCCATTCAAACAGTTTTGGAGGTTGGGATCTGTGGCACACAGTTGTAGGCTATGTCTTTGTTGCAATGTAAGTTATTTGGAGTCAGCTGTTCTCCAGCAGTCTTCAATTCATGAGAGAAGAGTTGTGCCCCAGAAAGCCCCTTGCACATGTGCAGCAACTCATAGTACCTTTGTGTTTATAACTGGCTTATGCCAAGTTTTGAGCAAAATTTGCAAGGTTATTGGATATAAGGAAAAATGTCTTCTCAGAAAGAGTTTTAATGCAGTGGCACAGGCTGCCCAGGGAGGTGGTGGAGTCACCATCCCTGTTCAGGATGTTCAAGATGTTCTGTGGTAGCAACTATAATGGGAGGATGGTTGGACTAGATGATGTTGTAGGTCCTTTCCAGCCTTGTGATTCTACGATTCTATGATAAGAAACATGGAAGTGTGGCACTGAGGGATATGGTCAGTGGGGATGGGTTTGGGTTGGAGCAGATGATCTTTGTGGTCTTTTCCAACCATAATGATTCTATAATTCTGTGATTCTAAGGTTAAACCCTATTTATGAGTTAGCTATTGGAGTCAGAATACTGACGTGGTGGGGTGCCATAGCTCAGTAAGCTGGAAGTGTGTATGTATAGCTCAGGGTCAAAGGGCTCAGCACAGAGTAACAACTCATGGTAGCTCTTTTTGCTGTGAAAGAAAACATTTTGAGTCTTACTGCTATGATACACAGACAGCAGAGAAGTACACCTGGCAAACAGCTTTGGAGTAGTACATCGGTGTGAAAACATATTGAAAGGAACCCTTAAAAGGGACATAATCCACTTCAAACCATAATTTGTAGGTATCTTTCTTAACCTGATTTATTGCAGAAGTGCCTTAAACCATGGAGAGAGAAGTCATTTGAAAATGCACTTGACTTGCTGTTAATTATTGATCTCTGTGTTTGATTTTGATTTTGCATGTAGCTTAGCCTGCATGGGGAAAAATCAATAAAATCTGTTTTAGTTTTGTTTATAGTCTGTTTCTCCCTCTGGCTGCCCAAATAGTGGCGGTTAGATTTCGGGGTCTATTCTGGGACGTGAATGCCTGAAAAACAGGAGGTTTTAATTTGCCTTTTTTCCTTCATCCTGGATTTTATAGAAGTTTTGTTTGAGATAGCATGAAGGAGATTTCTTAAAGAAATGCAAGTTTTGCTTGGAAAAAAGAAAACAAGGTATATGGAAAGAAGCAGTCTGGATTAGGTGCATCTGATTAACTGTAAATATTCACAGCTGAGGCAACCACCACAGGCTGCTTTTTTAGCTGTGGAGAGAAACGATCTAGGTTGCGATCTTTTCATTTTAAAAGAGATGTCTAAAATAAAGACATGTAATATGTGGCTGGCAATGTCAACTTCGTTCTTGGGATTAGAAAAAGACTCCAGGGTGACATGTTTGGATAGATTCTGGAGAAAACTCGAGTTATAAGATTTCTTTTCCTGTCAGCATGGGATCTCTCTCCTTCATTTGTGTTGGGATTGCCAGCTCCATTCCTTGGGTGTGGATTAGTTTTTAAATACCAGGCTACAAAGCCACAATCTCATTCCTTTGGGTACTTGGGTAGCCTTAATTCCAGCATGCAAAGGTGCAAAGAAAGAGAACATCCCCTTCTACACAGCCTTTAAACTTTTTATAAGGTCACTCAACAGGGAGGGTGTTAGCTCCTGTGCTGTCGGAAGCTCTTTTTCACCTCTGCTTGCAGAAGTGTGTTTTGAACCTAGATCTGTTTCTTTTGAGGAAGTTCAGTTTACTTCATTATTGCATGAAAGAGCAATGTACTATCATCAATGTTTTGGAAGAATAGATTGCTCCTGAAAGGCTATAGATACTCAGTTTGATGAGGGCTGGATGAATCTCAGGTTTAGATGAACTAAAGATTTTCAGTTCCTAAGCCAAGAATGCAGGCAGAATTTAAGAAGTGACACTCCCTTTTTAGCATCATCCTCTGCTGCCTTTCCAGAATCAACTGGAATTCTGTTAATTCTGTGATAGTACTAGAAAATAGTACGTCTACATTTTTAGCAGACTTTTAGAAAAAAAGAAACAGAGGCCTTTGCTGCAGTGGGAAATTCATGGGAGGTTGCAGTGGGATAAAGGTTGAAAACCATTGTTGCAGAGGAAATGTAAGGCTATTCTCTTGCGGAAGATATTCTTTTGCCAAAAGGTACATAGGACAAATTTGTACTGAGTCTGTCTGAGATTTAATGTCGTGCTGCTGTTGATTGTATGTCCAGATATTATGGGAAAATGGCCATATAAATGGATCTTGGTAAAATATTTCAGTGGTTTGTTTACCATATAATGTGATGTGATGTCCATACATATTATCAGTTCTCCATCCCAGAAAAGCAAAACTAAAAATAAGAAAAACATTGTCGTGAAAGATTTCAATGACTTGGTAGAAACTGTTAGCTTAAACCTACTGGCCTAAAGAAATAAAAATGTAAAAGAATGAAGGAAAACTACCTCCACAAAGGAAAACTTGATACGTTGGTCCAAGCTAAATGTTTCCATTGATCCCACTTTCTTTTTTCTTCCAATTACACAGCTGCTTTTTTAGTGAAAAGAAAAACAACGAGAAAGCTCGTTTAGGTCAGCCTAAGATACAGTTGCTCCTTTCTTATTATTTATTTATTTATTTATTTAGGTCCACTTTGTCAATCAAGATGTTTCATAGAGCCAAAGTCTTAAACGTTCCTTTAGTAGCGTAAGTGAATGAATGTGCATGAGCTAAGTTCAAGCAGTAATGATAGTGCTTAGTATTCCTTTTAATTTTCGCACTGAAGCTAATTCTTACTTTATTTTAAACTTAACCCAAGGCATACCCTAAATTGTGAACTTAATGCTAGTTGAAGTTACTGTTTGAACCAGGTCCTCTGTATAGGAATGCTATGCTGAAAATACATAGGGGAAACGGGGAAATGGAAAGATAATGAAAACAATGAAGAATAGTAGAAGCACAGAATCAGAGAACAGCTTGGGTTGGAAGGGACTTTAAAGATCACCCAGCTCCAAGCCCCTGCCATGGGCTGGTTGCCCCCCACCAGCTCAGGCTGCCCAGCGCAACATCCAACCTGGCCTTGGGCACCTCCAAGGATGGGGCATCCACAGCTCTCTGGGCTGCAGTGCCAGTGCTAGGAAAATAGCAAAGCAGAAATCAATAAAGTGTCCGCTGTGAAATAAATGTTGATTATTAAATTCAGCTAAGTGGTGTAAGACTATATCTTATTATACACAGATATAGAGATGCCTTATGGATCTGGAGATCCCTTGCTGCTGGAAAGTTGAAGTAGCAACAATAATAATTCCCTATTGGAATTTTGTATGCTATCATATCATAAATATTTTCTCCTAGTAATATTTAAAAATGCAGCCATTAGACACATATCCTGGCTAGATTTATTTGAAGCAAGATGATTTAGTCACATTCTCAGTGGAGGGATATGTAATAGAATTTTTGAATTAACATTTACCATCATGATTTTTAAAGAGAATTTTTTAGAGTTGTGGCTTTGAAAGGAAAAGTGAGTAGAACTATTTATAATATTTAACCTGGTCACTTCATCATTTCTTTGAGTCTCTGTGTCTTAATCAGTAAACAAAATCAATTCTGATTCTTTCAGTCAGGAAAAAAGTAATTAAAAGGTTAAAACTTACAAAATGCTGTGAAAGATAGGAAGGCAGGGAGTAAAAAAAGCCACCGTGCAAGCTTCACTGGTTAAAAAAATTGAATTTTTGTAATTCTTTGCCTATGTTATCAGGCAAGGCTTACAGTAATCCTCCCAGAAGGTAGATCTACAGGTATTTAATGTATTCATAGAAGCTGTGTAGAGTATTGGCAGAATTCAAAGCCTGGAGTGAGGAGCTCCCAAACGAGTGTTGCTGAGCCAGGGCCCCTGTTGACTTACAAATCCAGTGTGCAGAAATATGTGCAAAGCAGCATCTGTGCTAGGCAACTGTGCTGTGTATATCAACACATGTCAGAAACAGACCTCTCATTAGTTCCCACCTCAGGCTGTGCTGCATACACATGGAAATGCATGTCCAAAACTTGGACACGACTCACAAGGAAACAGGTGAACAACCCTGACATTACTGCTGCCAAGCCTGGCAGGAATTTTATTCCACATGACGTTTCCTATAGCTGGACTTAAAACTCTTTTTGCCCTCTGCAGTATTGCTCATGCAATTCTTCCACCCTGCCGTGCCATTATAGCCAACCTGCCAGCCATTTAGGAAGAGGTTGCCTAAATTTGTTGACTAATGGGGTGGCATCTTTCATTTTTTTCTGCTCTCAGGCTTTTTGCCTTTTGGCTTTTGCTGTGCATACAAGGGATGGGACCCTGCATCCACAGGCCAAGACTCTAGGCTGAGAGTCGGGAGATGGAGAACTGCTTTGCTTGATCACAACACAGATCCTCCCAACACTGTGACCTGTCTGACACCCACCAGATCCTGATTACTCAAAGAATCTAGGAACGTAAATAATTGATTTTACTCTGATTTCTAAATTACTTTTTATTTGTAAGCAAGGAAGCTGAATACCTATTCTCTGAAAGAGTGGTGAGACGTAGGCAAAGGCTGTCAAGGGAGGTGGTGAAGTCACTGTCCCTGGAGATGTTCCAGAACCACAGAGATGTGGTACTGAGGAACATGGTCAGTGAATATGGTGAGGATGGATTGGGGTTGGGCTTGGTGATCTTAGAGGTCTTTCCCAACCTGAATAATTCTGTGATTCCGTTCTATACCTTTTCCATACACTCAGTGACTAACTAATTACCCTGAGAAGCTGTGAGGTTTTCCAGCTAGAAGTTTATTGAGATAACTGTGCTGAGTCCTGTAACTCTGATGGGAGTAAACAGTTCTTCTTCCATTGATACCAAGTGTGGTGAAGCTGATACAAACCAGCTGGACCTGGTCTTACAGTTTATTTAACAGTAAGCTATCTAAAAATATTGATTTGCACTGTCTGTGCTTCTGCTCTCTGCCTCTGACCTGTGGCCTCTTCTTGTGTAAACACGCATTCTTTGGCTGGTGAGAGACATAATGATGGTCTCTGGTCCATAAGCTGAAATCAAGTTTGTTTAAAAAGCCTCTCCAAGGACACTTCACCCACTGAAAGTCAATGATGATGGTCCTTATAAATCCGATGTTAATAACAACATTGTGAGCTTCCTGACCATGTAGTAGTGCTGACCGAAAAATACACAGGCTCAAACATCATGTAGATCATTTAAAAACATTAGTGTGTACCCACAAAAAGATTTTATAGTTGAAACTGCAGTACAGAAGAACTACTTGCATCATCATTAAATAGTGAGGATCTCCTCATTATTTAAAGGGGGCCATATGAAAGAAGGGGACAGACTCTTTAGCAAGATTTATTGTGATAGGACAAGGGGAAATGGCTCCAAATTAAAACAGGGGATATTTAGACTGGAAATGATAATTTTTTTTTTTTTTTTACAGTATAGGGCATGAGACACTGACACAGATTGCTGAAAGAGGTGTTGGTGCCCCATCCTTGGAGACATCCAAGGTCAGGCTGGATGGGCTCTGAGCACCTGATGGAGCTGTGGGTGTCCCTCTTGAGGGGAGTTGGACCAAATTTCTGTAAAGATCCCTTCCAACTCAAACGATTCTATGACTCCATGATCTGCAGAGACCCAGAGCTTTGCTTGGACACATTTTGTCCAAAAAAAAATCCACCTGTGTGAGCTGTGTAAAAGACAAGTCTTATCTCTAGTACAATAGAAGGAAAAAAGCCTGGCATTTCAAGTCATCACTAAGAATGGACATTGCTGCTCTCTCTGAAAAAAATAGTGTATTAGGACAGTGCCAAATCATCATCAGCAACTCTCTTGAGAGCTGAGAGACAGAAAGAAGTAGAGCACCATTCCTTTTGTGAGTGAGTTATGGGTAACACAATGAGAAACACTTCAGGACAAATTCCATGAAATCTCTGACTGCCTTTGAAATACCAGGACCTGGAAGAGTGGCTGGCCCTTTTGTGCCTTGCACACCAGACATCAGATCTTCCAAGAGCCCCACACCAGCTCAGGACAAATGCGTGCCACATGAGGAAGACCACCAATGTGGAATCATAGAATCATTTGAGGTGGAAGGAACCTTTCAAGGTCATTTGGTCCAACTCCCCTGAAATGGTGGGGACACCTACCTGTTCCAGTGCCATGTTTCTCTTATTGTAAAAAACAATGTTCCTACATCTAAATCTCCCCTCTTTTTGTTTGAAGCCATTTCCTTTTGTCAAATCACAATCAGATCCTGCTCAAGAGTCTGTCCCCTTCTTTCTTATAGCCTCCCTATTTATGCCTGGGGTTATGGCTATTTAGGAGTATTTAGGAAATGTTTGTTTATCTGCTGCAGGGGTGAATCTAGGTCTTGAGTGTAGCGTTTCCAGCTCTAGAGAGGAAAGATTCCTGCACTCATCTGGGGCCTTCCTACCAAAAAAATGCCAGACGGGCCTAAAAAGGCAATATGGAATGAGTGAAGACTGGCCCAGTTTTCTTCTCCCCTACAGCCTGCGCTTTGGCTGATATCTCTGTAAAAGGAAGATGTCCAGCTTGTTTGCATTTCATGCCACGCTGTGCACAAATTTCAGTGGCTGCAGATCTAATCAATCAATCTCTCAGAATTTATTAACAAATGACTGCATACGAACATCCTCCTGCTGAAGGTGGTTAACATAGGTACCAAGTTCTATCTGGATTGTCAGAATCAGTACTTTGTTTCTTGAACGGGGGAACCATGTGGTTAATTTGGATGCATAAAGGCTAACATACAGTGGAAAAGTCACTGCACATACCCAGGCTTTTAAAGAAAAGCGTCTTAAGGCAGATCAAATCAGTTGCCTCCTGAGGGTTCCTACTTAGAATCAAAGAATCATAGAATCAGTAAGGCTGGAAAAGACCTCCCAGAAGCCAAGGGGCACCAGCTCAGTTATCTAACGTGGGATGATCAGCACCCTGCTCCAAACAAACAAACACGAACTAATATGATTATGCATTGTATTCATAGATCTTTCTAAATGCATGTGATTGAAGATTAATGCTTAAAGCCTTTGTACTTGTCTAAAAAAGATCAGCTAGATTAAAAGTGAAAGTAATGTGTAAAATTCCTGGAAGTGTAGCACGTTTAAGGGAAATGGCCACTGATCCATATTCTTGGGTTTGAACCACATATTAGGAAATAAATGACATTTTGCAGCTCTGAATGGAAAAGCATGCATATTCATAAGCAAGTTTTAAGTTGACCAGTGAAATGCAGGGCTAACATCCTCGTAGCCTGCTACAGAGACACTGAGATCCTTGTCGCTTATTAAAGTTTTATTTTGTACCCCCACGAACAAGACAATTAATTATTTAGAATACCAATCAATCAGGGGTTAGATGTACTAATCAAAAACATTCCAGCTGCTAAGTATTGCTCACTTAAGACATTGATCAGCTGTAGGATGCTCTGTAGACCATTTAGATGAGTATTTTCTGACAATGTGCTTCAAACCCCCTTGAGGTCAAATCTTTGACACCGTCTGCTGGACCATGTGGAAGGCTGAATGCCAGACTGTCTGACAGACTGTAATTATTTTCTGTCCTGATGCCCTTTCCGCAGTCATTAGGGGATCAAATTTCTGAGAAAGCCAGAAAAGTTCCTTGTACTGCAAGCAGCTATTGGGATGAAAATGAGTCCCCTTTGTTATGTTGATGATTTGCCACTGGATGTTGTTTGAAGCCCATAATTGATTATTTAGGGCTAATTCTATTCCTATCTATCTGTGGTCTTTCTTGCTTTCTTGTTGTTTTCCCCCATGCTGAAAGATGTGTGGATGGTATTCAAATGCAATTGGTTCACTGGTGGCATCTTCAGGTGCTCTGATAAGGGTAGATGTCAATGGAGAGTCCCCCAAAAGTGCTGATGCTGGGCACTCCAGCTAGCTGCTGAATGAGCATGATGAAACTTTTTCTGTCTTTCAGGACAATGCCCCGACTGTCCATAGAAATAGCTAAGAGAAATTAAGACGACATTTCCCAATAAATAATTGAAGAATGAGACACATTGTTTGCAGTCCTAACATGACTGCAAATTTAGGCTATTGCCTGGCAAGTTACTATACAAATTCCCCTTACGCTGACCCCTGTGGTAATTGGAATTTCAATTATTCATTTTCAATTACAAGCATGGCATGATGATCACAAATGTCATTAAGTATTAAATTACATCTAATGATAGATGGATGGAAGTATAGGTAGATGATTCTCCAGATATTTCCTTTATTTAATGCCAGTATATCGTGCGCATGCTTTTTATGCAAGAACTTTTATAAAATACCAAGAAGATATTAGAACGTCTTTTTATTTGCAGCAGATAAAACCCCTTTAATGCATATTATCTGGCAGCAACATCCATTTTTACTGTCTGCATCATTAAGGCAAGTGATGCCCAGTGTGTGTGTACACAAAGGCGGGTACTTCGGTGTGGCAAGGCAAAGGGAGGCCATTTGCTTCCTGCCCTATTAGAGATGACATCCCGGTGCTTGTAATTGGGATCTTACATATATCGGTGTCTTTCCATTGTGCAATAATGTGTGCAATAAGCTCAACCACACACTGTGTACTTGGAACCTGGAAGTCTAAGCGGGGAAATTAGCAGTGGGACATGATGCCAAAAGCATATTTGATTTGTGTTAGATGACTTGTATTCACCTGTTAGTTCTTTGGTGTGGTACATAGCTATCCTCAGAAAGAAAATCTGCTAAAACTCTCAGAATCATAGCATAGAAACACAGAATCATGTCATAGAATGGCTTAGGTTGGAGGGGCACTTAAACATTATCAAGTTCCAACACCCTGCCATGGGCTGGCTGCCCCCCACCAGCTCAGGCTGCCAGGGCCCCATCCAGCCTGGCCCTGAGTGCCTCCAGGGATGGGGCACCCACAGCTTCTCTGGGCAGTAGTGCCAGGGCCTCACCCCTCCGAGTAAATAATTTCTAACATCTAACCTAAATCTGCCCTCTTTTAGTTTAAAACCACTCCCTCTTGTTCCATCACTATCCAATTGTGTAAAAAGCTGGTCGCCCTCCCGCTTGTAAGCTCCCCTCGGGTACTGTAAGGCCACAGTGAGGTCTCCCAGCAGTCTTTCCTTCTCCAAGCTAAACATTTCCAGCTCCCTCAGCCTGTCTTTGTAGGAGAGGCTCTCCAGCCCTCTGAGAATCTTCATGACCCTCCTCTGGACCCACTCCAACAGCTCCACATCCTTCCCATACAGGAGGCCCTAGGCCTAATTATCCCATAACTGTAAGGGACCTTCAAAATCATACTGTGTGGACATAAATAATGTCTATAAAGTGACACAGTTATCATTTATGCAAAATAGCACTGAGACAATATTAAAATACCTTGCCCTAGGCTGCATATTGGCAGAGACATTGGCAAAGACAGATCCTATATCTTCTTCCTGAACACCTCTTCTCTGCCAGTTAATTTCTCATTTGTCTGATGAGAATGAAACTATTCTTACCAAATCTAAATATCCTGAATTCGTATTTATCACTTCTACAACTTACCCGTGACCTTCCTGCAACGGTATCTTTTTTCACAAATGTCACCTTTTCTGCTGTCCAGGTATTTATTGATTAATTTTGTCCATTTCCACTGCCAGCCTATTACTTTTCTCACTCTTTTCCTCTTCTCCCCTTTCCTCTTTTCTATACAGGTGTCTGTTCATGTCCTGACATGGAAGCATTCCTTTGCCAGTTACAACCTGCAAACCCCACTTGCTTATCAGTCCCCCACCTGACTTCCTCGTTCATGTATTTATCTTCTCTCTCCATTTTCATCCCTCCTCTCCCCAGTCCCTGTTTTCTGCCTTTGTGAAACCCTTCTCACAGTGCCTGTAGCAGCAGTTGGGGAGTCATCCATCACTGCAGTCGCAGGTTTGCTCCTGCAAGGCACAGCATCGAGGAGCTGATTAGAGCTGGAGGGCTGCAGTCAGGTTTGTGTTGCTGCCAGCTCTTCCTGGGAATTGCGACTGTGCAGATTTTACAGATACAATCTCACCTGAGCTGATGAATAATTCTTCAGGGTTGGTGTTTGTTTTTTTTTCCTTTTCCTTTTTTCTTTTTCCTTTTCTCTTTATTCTTTGTTGTCTTTTTTTTTTCTATTTTCTTTTTTCCTTTCTTTTCTTTTTCCTTTTTCCTTTTTTTCTTTTTTTCTTTATTTCCTTTTTCCTTTTTTTCTTTTTTCTTTTTCCTTTTTCTTCTTTTTTTCTTTTTCTCTTGTTTTTTTTTTTTCTTTTTTCTTTTTGATTTTTGATTTTTTTCCCCTTGCTCATGTGAGTGGCAAAAACACAATAATCAGCATCTGCTCCTTGTGGTGGTGAATGGAGTTAAAATCAGTCACTAGTGGTATTCCTGAGGCCTGTCCTGTTTAATATCTTTATTGATAATCTGGGTGGAGAGATTGAGTGCCTCCTCACTAAGTTTGCAGATGGCACCACACTGGGAGGAAGTGTTGATCTGCCTGGGGGTAGGAAGACCCTATAGAGTGATCTGGATGGGCTGGATCAATGGGCTGAGGCCACTTGTATGTGTTTTAACGAGACAAACAAGTGTTAGGTCTTGAACTTTGGTCACAAAAACCCCAGGCAACTCTACAGGCTTGGGGCAGAGTGGCTGGAAAGTTGCGTGGGGGAGAAGGATCTGAGGATGTTGGTTGACAGATGGCTGAACACCAGCCAGCAGTGTGCCCAGGTGGCCAGGAATGCCGTTGGCATCCTGGCTTGTATCAGCAGCAGTGCAGCCAGCAGAAGCAAGAGCTGATCGTCCCTCTGTACTCAGTTCTGGTGAGGCCGCACCTCAAGTATTGTGTTCAGTGTTGAGCCCTTCACTGCAAGAAAGACCCTGAAGCCCTGGAGCATGTCCAGAGAAGGGCAATGAAACCATGAGGGGTCTGGAGCACAAGTCTTATGGGGAGCAGCTGAGGGAATTGGGATTGCTCAGTACATAGACACCAATGCCTAGAAAAGCTCCAAAACAAGGAGGCCTTCTTGATATTGCAGTCTAAGGGAACAACAAAGTTTGTTAGTTGGAAGGCAAAGTTAAACAAAATCAATCTTGGAGGAATGTACAATTTTGTAGCAGTGAGGTTAATTAAGCATTGCAACACCTAACCAGGAGAGTTGGCAGACTCATCGTCATCCTGGTTCTATAAAACCAGATCAGCAATTTTGGAAAAGCTTAATCCAACTGCTCGGAATAGCTGTTTTGTCTGTGTATTGAGACAGGCTGATGAGAGATCTCTCTGGCCATAGAACCTGTGCACCTCTGAATCATTTTCCAAACAATGAGCTGAGGCAGTTCAGGTGGAATTCATCCTGTTGAAGTGATATAACTACTTTAAGGTCTTACATACTTAAATACCTTTCTATCTTCAAGCAAGAAGTGATGCACTTATAGGATGTAGATGTCCTCCTTGGTGCTTACCCTGAGAGATGTCATTCACATCCGAAGCATATGCCCTGCCCCTAGAGACTGCTTGAGAGAGAGGTCTCAAAGCACTTTAGTTTACACTTTAGTACAGAAAATTGCTACATTAATAAAGTTAACTGAGTCATAAACAGAAGCAAAAAAAAAAAAAAAAATAGCATTTAATGAGCTTTTTTGGTTACCCCTTCATGTGAAACAGTGGCCATAGACTGAGTGCCTCCAGGGATGGGGCACCCACAGCTGTCATATATGACAGTTTTGTTACCAAACTTATTCACTTGATGTGTGTGGAATGCAGACTTACACCCATTTTATTAGTTCACATGACCAATATTCTAAAAAGTTGGGATTCCTCTCATTTAAGATTAGATGCCTCCATCTAAGCTGGGCACTTTGGGCTCTGTATGTACTCAGTACTAAAAGGTACTATTAAAGGAACGATTGGTCTCAGCTATTACAGATGCCTCCTTTAAGACAAGATGAGTCATGCTGTAATATTGCCTATTTTCCTCCAAAGGTTAAAGAGGGAATCTAGGATAGAAGTTTGATGGTCTTAATTTGGTCACGTGACCCTATCAATATTACCTCAATACCTCTGGAAATTTAACCTTTATATTATGTTTGGTTAGCTAGTTATTATAGATTAATGATAATGATCCACTGTGACCTGCATTATTTATTCATTCCCTGCAACTCATTCCTGCCTGGAAAATGAAGCATTTGAATGCTTAAGTCTCTCTGCAAATAGTTTAGTTTGGCTTTTGAGAAGGGTCTTAGAGAGGTGCAACTGTTCCGAAATGAGATCTTTGGCTTGGCTATCTGGATTTTGCATCATTTTTGGCTCAAACAGTTATTTCCTGAACTTTAAAGGAAATCTGTCATTCATTGTTACCAATTAGATGCCTTTACAACATGACCTGGAAACTCTTCCCAACAACTTGTTGTTATTAATAACATGAACTACAGCTGGGGTGTGCCAGTAGTTCAGGAGTCACGGAGCAGCATGACAGTTTAATTTGGTACCTTGATGAGATTTCTGCCTGCAAAGTTGCACAGAATATAAAAGACTCTGCCCGTATGACATTGTTGGGAGCACTGTAAGGAATTCCCAAACCATCTTTGTTTACTTGAACGCATTCATGCTCGAGGATTTAAAAAGGCATATATTGTAGATTCGTAAGTTGGAAGAGACAAACCTGATCACCTTAATAATTAATAATCATATTTAGCTAATTAAGTTGTCTGGGCCCTTTTTAAACATTTGTTGACTAGTCACCATTCCATCAAGCTATATAAGAAGTATTAATTGTTCCATTTAAGTATCATACATCCCACTACTGATGGAGTCATCTTCCTGAAGCTGTAGACTAACAGACATATCTTCAATTTACAAAGTCGGGGAAGAAGAGGTTAAAGTTCATTAGTTGACGAAAAGATGCCATCACATGCCATTGTATGCAATGTATCCCAAATTTGGCACCTAAGCCATAGGTTTGCTCTTGCCGTTCCAGGATGACTGTTCCTCTAATGCCAATCCACATTAACTTCACAAGGTTCAGTTGCTTTACGGTGAGATTCTTGTGGCTGTTGTACTCTGAGACTGCAGACCTGAGAGCAGAGCAAAGAGCAAATCTCTGTTTCATCTAAGTCACTTGGCAACCTTCTAGAAGCTGAGCTAAAAAATGCCTATGCAAAACTCCCAGCACTGTGATTGGGATAATTTCCATCCACTTAACAGCAGAATGAAAGTATGTCTGACCTTAACCGTGTATGATGAATCTGGCAAAATTTGGACATTGCCATGTTGTTGCTTAACCAATCATTGCAGAATATATAACACTGAGTCTACATGGCTGTCAGTGTCTGCCCACATCTCCAATAAATGATATGAGGTTATGAGGTGCTCTAACTTTATTATAGCATATGCCAAGTTTGAAAACTGTTTAATCGTGGGATATTTTCAAAAGAGTGAAGAGAAATTGGTGCCCAACGTTTTTAACTTCATCAATGCTGAGCAGTAGAATTGGTCTCAATGATCCTTATGGTTCCCTTCCAATTTGGGATATTCTATGATTCCAAGCAGAGCAGAACTACGGTCAGGCAATGACTGTCATCTCTGAATATTACCTAGGCATTTCCTATAGCATCACGAGAAAACCAAGCACCCTAAAAGTTTACAAGAGTGCCAGGGAATGTACTGGTGTTAGAGAAACGTGTGTCAGTGTATTGTCTTTGAAAACATTCTGAAAGTTTTCATCTCTGAGTATGTGGAAGTGAACACAGGAAACAAATAAATAAATGAATCAATGGGCAGATGAGTTCTCCTTTCTCCCTCTCTTTTCTGAATGAAAGCAACCGCTGTACTTATTTTCCAGCTGAGAAGTGAAATTAAATTGTCTGGGTACTTGATGGCCTACTGTTTCTAGAAAACTATTAAGACGCTGCTTCCAAGTAGAGGACAGCTTTATTGGCCCTCTTTAGCTGGCTTTTCTAGTGGCCCCCTGATGACTTCATCACTGTGGAGCAGGAAGATCACCAGAGGTGACCATGTTTAACAGTGTCTTCCTCTAAGTGGCAATTTAAGTGAGCAAGGGAGCCCACTGGACTGGTTCCTAAATGTGGGGGCACGGGATCCTGAGGGAGGAAGGGAACAT
Source organism: Alectoris magna (assembly GCA_030625065.1). Classification (NCBI taxonomy): domain Eukaryota; kingdom Metazoa; phylum Chordata; class Aves; order Galliformes; family Phasianidae; genus Alectoris; species Alectoris magna. Next base: position 4,535,784 of record CM060560.1, on the reverse strand, counting down.
TTAGTGCTGGCTATCTTGTCTCTAAGGAGCATGGTGATACAACAAGCTTCCAGGCATTCTAGGTCATATGCTGTCTGGGAATGTGAATCACCAGTGCTAATGATAAGTCTGTCTGGGATCAGAATATCAAGCAGAAACACCTCTTTCATGCAGAGTCTTATAGTTTTGTAGAGAAAATGCAGTTTCACTTAACAGTGGCACTTCATGAAATTTACACCTTCTAGATCATCATTCTTAGCTGATCTCTGCAATACTGATAGTGGACCAATGAATTTTGTTACTGAGATCAGTCAGCTGGACCCATTGGACACACAGGGCTAAGTCCTGCTGGCTTTGCTTTTCACAGAATCACAGAATTGTAGGGGTCGGAAGGGACCTCCAGAGATCATCGAGTCCAACCCCCCTGCCAAAGCAGGTTCCCTACAGCAGGTCACACAGGTAGGCATCCAGGTGGGTCTTGGATATCTCCAGAGAAGGAAATTCCACAACCCCCATGGGCAGCCTGTTCCAGTGCTCCGTCACCCTCACCATAAAGAAGTTCTTGCACACATTCTTGTGGGACTTCCTATGCTCTAGTTTCTGGCAGTTTCCCCTTGTCCTTGTCCTTCCTTTAGTCTTCAGTAAAGGGAAACTAAATAGCACTTTATTTTATTTGAAAGAGAATCAACCTTAGGCATGAAGATCAGAACCGATTTAATGCTCAAAGCTTTACTTCTAATTACGACTTTGGCAGCAATGCTTTGACCTGACCTCACTTCAAGATCCTTGTGGTTCAGGCCTTCTACATCTACACTCCTACTGACATGAGCAGTGTTTCCCACCAAGATTCTTGAGCATGAGAGTGCAGTTGGGTGGGCACATCGGCAAAGACAGCATCCCACTTTTTGGGTTGCAACAATAGTTCCAACCCAGTTTTGTGTGAGGCCTGAGCTCACACAAATACCTGGCAACCTGGAGATGCCTGCTGCTCCTATCGCAAAGGCATCTCTGCCACGACGGGAAACACCTTGACACTTCTCTCCATGTGTTAGCCAGGAATGTGTTTTCAACAACTAAACAATGAATGAGACCCAGGTTTCCTCTCCCGGACACCCAACACTTCCTGCCGGAGGTGTTTTCCCTCTTCTTTCATTTATTCTGCTTTTGGATCTCTAGTCAATGTTGTTGAAAGGGCATAAAGGTTCACCTTAAGGGGAACTGTGACAGATAGAAAACATTTATCAAAAGGAATCCCTTCTGGAGACAGAGGAAAGAAGAAAAGACAAATGGCAACAAGACCCTCAAGGCAAATTTCTGGTTAAATACTTCTGGGGGCCCAGGTTCAGACGCTTGTGCTGAAAGCAAGCAGCTATTCTCACATCCTGGGTTTCAGTGTAGTTCTTTGCACAGAAGCCACACGAACATGGATTTTGCGATTGCAGAGCGGATGAACGATTGTCTTCTCCATCCAGCTCTGAAGCTTTCACTCAGGATTGCTGAGCCTTTATTTGCAAAGAGTAAAGCTGCCCATCTGACAATATCATCAATTGAACCAAAAGGAGGACCGGTTTCACTCTGAAGTGAACCTATTGTGACAGCACTTTAGAACGTGGTGACAGTGGCTTAAGATGAGCCTTTATTTTTCCTTCTGTAGACTGTTCTTTTCAGAAAGCTAACCCTGCATGTGATTATTTTTATGATCTGAGAAAAGGCTATGGAAACAGTTTATCTTTTTGTGTTTATATAAATTCTCTAATCTAAATCTAACCACTCATCCATTTAAAAGCAAAAGCGACTTTTATGGTACTCTGAGAAAGATCCTCCACTATAAATCAGCATTTCACCATTGAATTTCAATTAATTTCACTCTTGGCTAAGTAGACTGCAAGGGATCTAGGTAGCTCAGTGGTCTGGCCTTTTGGTTTAGTGGATTGTATTATACGAACTTGCAGGAAATAAAGGAATGTATATAATTATACAGTATTTTCCTGAGATAATATATATTTTATTTGAGCTCTCCAAGTATATTACTCTGCAGCATATATTCTCCTTTCTTCCCTTCTCTCTTTGTCTCTCTCTCTTTCTTTCTTTCTCTTTTTAAAAAAAATAAAAGTCATTACTGATCCAATTTAAGTAAGGTAATAAAAAAGAAGAGGAAAAATATTCCCCTGTAATTTTATAGGAATTCAGCCTTTGGAGCAGCAGCATTCTTCAAACTATAACTGGTTTTCATTGAGATGAGTTGCTCTCACAGTGGAAATATTCTTCAGACGCTTGGCTGCAAAAGAAAATAATCATCAACTTGTTGAAACCATGCCTCCTTGTTGCTGCACAAAATCTAACCACTAAATACCCAGAAGTAAAGACAGGAACCTCCTTAATACAGGTACTCAAATGCAATTTCCACTTCTGTTTCCATTCATCCAATGGTTTCAGAATCAGGCTTGAGTAGTCTGCACACTGTGCAGCTGAATGCAAACAGAAATAGTGGTAAGATGGGGAAAAAAAAGAATGAGATGATAAACTTCCTGACTGTACTTGCCACTGGTGCACACAGCTCTCACAGATGTGTGCAAGGGAACAAGGAGTCTTCAGGATACACTGGCTTTAGATGACTGACATTAAATTTGGTGAGTATTTTTTTGTGGAGACAAATGCCCTTTGGCCTCTGTCATGGTCCTTAAGTATGCTGCCCTCTTTCCCCAACTTGGGTATCTATGTGAGAGAACATGGTAACTCGCTGAGGTTTCCACTGGGAGTATGGACCCTGTGCACTTTATGGTATGACACGGCAATTATCCCTGCCCCAATCCCCTTCTGAAACCCTAGAAAAGAAAACTTCTCTCTCTTTTCCCCTTTGCAGAAACCAGATTGAATGGAAAACAGTACTTAGGAAAAGAAAATTGGTCTTGGTGTTCTGTATGACATCCACTCATATAGTACACCAGGTTGTGAAGTGGGTCCAGAGGGCCACAAAGGTGTAAGAGGGTTGAATCACCTCTTCTATGAAGCTGGGTAGAGGCAGTTGTGCTTCCTCAGCCCGGAGGAGAGAAGGCTGCAGAGAGATCTCATTGCAGCCTTCTAAAACTTGAAGGGAGCTTATAAACAGGAGGGAGACTGATGTTATACATAGTCTCATAGTGATAGAACCAGAGGGAATGGCTTCAAACTAAGAGAGAATATTTAGGTTAGATTTTAGAAAGAATTTTTTTACTCAGAGATTGGTGAGGCCCTGGCACAGACTGCCCAGAGAGGTTGTGGGTTTTCCATCCCTGGAGGTGTTCAGGGCCAGGTTGGATGGGACCCTGGGCAGCCTGATTTGATGGGGGGCAACCACCCAATGGCAGGGGGGTCGGAACTGGGCGATCTTTAAGGTCCCTTCCAACATAAGCCATTCTATGATTTTGTAATTCTATGATCCTATATTCATGATGGACTTGCTGCAGTCAGGATTATTGTAAGTCATTTCCAGCTGTCTTCCCCACCCAAACATCATTTTCCAATAGTCCATTGTCTGCTGCTACCGTGTTAGGAGGCTCTTTGTCCTGTGTACATTCATCTTGATATCCTCTTGAAAGAGAGATAGAGAATGGCAAGCTTTTCAATCAGACTTTTATTTTTATTACCTTACCTCCATTCTCTTTTTCCAGTAAGTCTGCCTGACAAGACTGCCAGAGTCAGGAGAAAGAAAGGTAAAATATAGGAAGATTAGGGAAGGAGCACCCAATCTGGATTTTCAGTTCAAATCTTCTCTCATTGCTTTTCCATTGCAACTATAAACATATTCTTGCTTTCTGAACACCTTTTTTTACTGATGCTGAGTAAGGAATATCAGTGATTTTCAAGTGCACTGGAATAGAGAGGCATCTAGCTTGACTAGGAGCAGGGAAGGGAGAAAATGAGAAATGTTTACATGCCATCACATTTGTTAAGGTAAACCATACACTGCTGCTGCTACTGGAGGATGAAAGGAAATGCATTCCTATTTTGTAATGAATAATCAAAGCCATTCCACTTGGGGTTTCTCTCCTGCTAACCCTTGAAGCAATGGCATGGTGGATTTTTAATGACCCAGAGTGGAGAGCAGTGACCACCAATGCAGCTTGGGAGTACAGCGTTCTTGTCATTTTTTTTATTCCAGTCTCCTTAAACCCTCTCCCACTTTTTTTTAAAGCCTTTGTTCTCTGCCTTTCAACAGATAGTTCTGTTGTATGGTTATAAATAACTTTACGGCCTGTTTTTACTTACATACACACACTATTCTGCAGAGTGAATGGTAACACTGAAATCAAGAACCATGCTTCTCCAGCTCCAAACAAAGGCACTGCTACTTCTCGGCAGCACCAGGATTTGACCTGGGGGTCCTCCAGAGCAGGGACTACAAAAGATTAACATTTCAGTCTGCTGAGCCCACCAGTACGGTCTTGCCTTATCTTATAAGCTCTGCCGGAGGAATGAATTACCCTAGTTCATTAAGACTCGTTTTGAATTGTGGTGAGAGGTCACTGCATAAGTCACCTCCAGTCTATTTTGCGAATAATATGGATTATGATAAAAGCCGACTGGGAGGCTGAAGCCCAAGGATTTTGTTTTCTTTATTCTTCAAGGTGGGTAGAATACAGGGTGGGGAAACCCTGATCTGGACATTTCCTAACACTACATTGTAGACTATAGAAAAGTCCTTTTTTGTTCTTTTTTTCTTTTTTTTTTTTTTTTAACCCATGAATAGGTGACCTCTTGATCTCTCTGACCCCTTTATTTTTGCCTTGAAAGAACCAAAACTAGCTGTGCCCATACAAAATCTTCTTTCGCTTCAGTTTTCTCATGATTAAATTCCCTGCTGTGTTTTTGTTTAAGTGCTCTGATGATGCCCTTTGGAATTGGGCAGATGTTTGACTCTTTGAAACTGCATGGTTTTTTTTTGTTGTTTTTTTTTTTTAATTTAGCAGTGGTCTACAGTTGAGTCATGTTCATCCACATTGGGAATGAATGAGAAATGTTTCTGTAGTACCATTCATATCTCACCACCCAAAAGTACTTTGCAAGCGATACACTGGGATATAGTAATTGGTAATTTGCATCGAATTACTCTGATGTGCAGAATGCTGTACATAATAAAACAAAGGCTATCTCTGTGTCGGGTGGATTACTGGGAGCACACTAATTACAGCTGCAGACTGCTTCAAACATAACCTTGTCAAACTTAGGTAACGGAGAGTAAAGTTGAAGTCAGACGGCTTATGATCTATTTTAATAACATACATAAAAATTAATGGAAGCCTATCATTGGGGAAAATAAATGGAAATAATGTTGAAGAAAGTGAATGTGATTCAAATATTATGAGTTAGTTTCTTACATGTATAATCCTACTGGCAGTGTGGGAGCTGTGATAATTCACTGCTGTTGAAATCACGGTCTTTAGGAGAGGAAGGGTGAACTGGGATAATATTTAGATTTGTTGCTGGAAACATATCTTCATAAGAAATGAACTCAATCCAGATTCTCTTTCATATAGACCATCGGTTAGGCCTCTGAAGACCATGTTTATTAAAGATGAGCATTCATATATCATCAGTATCTAACTGAGATCAAGGCATCATTTTTACTACTTACTATAAAATATAGTGAATTTTGCCCCAGAGAAAAGATAAGCTTGAGATTTACCAGAATCCAGTTATATCTTGGATGGGCTAAGTGATTTTGTTCTCAAGTTTTGCAATGCCATGCACAGATTTGCTTTGGAGGGGAAAAAAAAAAGAAAAGAAAAAGACTTTCACTAGATCTGAGCAAAAAAATTCCCACATTTTTCATAGAAACAAACAAAGCCCTACGGCAGCCATTTATGGCTGTTTTTCAAAGGTGTTCTGCATTACACTGCAGAACCACATGTCCTAGTTCAGCCCTTGGCTGGGGATCCAGGGCTGTGTACCCCTCTACCCTGTCACTCTCCTATTTGAGCAATCCAAGTCCATGTAACTTCAGTTAACGGCCATTACTCAGTGTAGTTCCAATTCCACGCAGTCAAACACAAGCCAAATAAGCATGAAAGAAGCAACATACAAACTATTCAATAGACGTGTACTGGCATCCAAACTTGCACTGAAGGCCACCCCTGTTGGGAAGGGCCTGTTTAATTACCCACTTGAAAATAGGTCTAAAGTTTCCAGAACAATTTTTCTGACCTTTCCTTGGAAAACAACTTTCAGCAAAGGACTAATCTTGTTATAATCCTTCAGGAGAATGCTTAGGATAGGTTTCAAAATGTAAATATAGTCCAAATATTCTGACCAAGACAAAGGAGATTCTGTATTAAAAAACTGTCAGGCTTTAGCCTTGGAATGACTTGCACTCAGGTTTGTCTTCCCCTGGGTATTCCATACTGGTGATACTGAATGTATGTATGCAACATTCAGCATTAGAAGTGTGGGCAGCTCCTATTCATGTTAGACCCAGGGAGTAATGTGTGTGAGATATGGATGTAGATGAGATGAACAGCTCTGTAAACTTCTTCCTTCACACAGTGTGTATGAAGCATCACTGTTCTTTCCTAGCCTTGGCTTACAAAGAGGTGGATGTGAGAGCTGTGGGGAGGGCAAGGAGAAAGAAAGAGACAGACATTTAAAATGTCTCATCTTTATCCTGAGGATGGCTGCACCGGAGTACATTATTGCCTAGCAGAGAATTATCATTTTTGTGAGATCTTAAAAACCAACAGCTGTGAAATTGACTTCTAACCGATTTTAATTGAGATGGTCCAAAACTTAAAATATCAGAAATAAAAAGTCTGGATGCTTATTCCACCAGCTGATGTGTGAACTTCTTTATAGCATTTTCTGTGTATCTGTTTCTGCCAGACATGCAGAAGATATGCGGTCCATTACAAAATATTGCTTTGAGCATCCTTGGACTGTTCAGAAATTCAGAAGTATTCTGACCCCATTATAGTGTCATTACATCAAGATACCTTTCTTCTTCTCATCTGAATTTTATGTTGTTTATTATTTTCTGATATTTGGAAGCGTCACATCCCCAAAAGGGGTTATTATCTGGCCACTTAAACATTTTAAAAATGGTCACCATACACGCATAGTTTACACTATTTTTTTCTCCCTCACTTTCTGGATATTCACCCTACAAATGAAATCAGGCCCTCAATTACACTCTACCTTACCCCAGAGTACTCAGCCTTATCATATCTGTTCTTCACAAAACAAGAGACCGGGGAGTTGACCTGCAGGCAGCTGGTTTGGAACAGTTAAGATTAAGATGGAAATTTCTCCTTAGAAATGGTCCTACAGACAGGTTTTCTTAGACTACATCATCTAAGAGCTTTCATAGATCACCATTGTCAAAGGCACCCCGCACAGTCAATTCCACCTGAAAATCATCGGTCATTGTGTAGTGAGCATCTCTTCATCTATTTCCAACAACATCCATTCTCTGGTCTAAACAAAAGTGTAAGTCCAGGTTCTGGTTACGCATTCACTTACAGAATTGCATCAAGAGATGGTGACAACACCAGAGTCCACTTGGAAACAACGAACTGGAGTAAAAGTAATCAGAAGGGTACAAAGAGTTCTTTAGCTTTTCAGACATTATTTTCTGAAGATCTTGCAGAAGCATATGAATATTCCTGTGGAGGAATAGCGGTAGAGAGCACACCTGCAATTTTAAGACATACAATACAATACAGGTGCAGAATTTGCATCTGAATCTCCTAAGATCCTGTTAAACAGCCGCTCTATTATTTTTTTTTATTATTATTTTTTTAATAGAGTCCCATAACTGTATTTATATATGATGAGAGATATTCACGTTGAGCAAAAGTTTGGCTTACCCATCACTGGGTCAGAATTAGCTTGTAATATGATTTAGTAAAACAAAATGAATCGGGCTGTGTATTTTCCGCATTTTTTTCTCACTGAGCAGCGAAACAACTTTATCTGTTTTTGAATCTCGATATTAGGTATTATGAATTAGGTGATTAAGTATTGCATTCAGAGCACCTGTTTAATCAGAGCCAACAGCTGAGCTGGCTGTCAAGTGCGATTTCAGATTTCAAATGGAGGTCTTTGGCAAGTGGAACTTAACCGTTACAAATACTTATATAAAAACTATCTCACTTCCCAAAAGAAAACTCTTGTCTTGTTAGGAAATAAAAGAGAGATTCTATGAACAACATCAGTGATCATGAACTATGACAGGTAATGATAGCTTTGTAGAGCCTTGGTGATGACTACTGGACATACTGGGTGTTGCTGGATCCACAACAGCAGATGTGAGCTCAGCAGAACTACCTGCCATTAGCTGTTCATCGAGCTTGCAATATCACTGGTCTCAGCTGTAGCTAAAGGTACATGCTCTCATTCAGACAATTTATGACTGCTTGTACTTTCTGTGTAGGTTTTCATGTGTCTTAGAAAATGCTGAGGTGAGAAGAACTGTACCTTCAATTCAATTTCAATTTGGTGAGCTTACTGTATAACCCTTCCATACTCACAGTTGTACAGTCCCCTTCCAAGTGACAGGAATTGCTAGGTCAGGCTCAATCCATCCTGTTTCACATTTTGAGACATGGTTTAGTGAGAACTATCGGTGATAGGTGGACGTTTGGACTGGATGATCTTGTAGGTCTTTTCCAACCTTGGTGATTCTGTGATTCTATGATTCTATGGTTTGGGGATCTGGATAATTTCTAAATATTTCTTTGGAAATTTTAACTATTTTAAAGTGGATGATTACAAAGAAGACATATCAGGGATTATTTCCAAACCTGATGCTGTTAGGGAATGGATTATTATTTCTTTTGGTGAGAAGACTTTGAATATAAGTACTGTTATTGTTTTTATTTTAATCCTGTAAAATTTGAGAGATGATACTTACCCTTAGCATAGTTGTTAAGATATTTCTATAGTATTCATCTAATGGAAGAGTGAAAAAAGAACAATAAAAGCATTGTATTAAGTTTCACAAGTTAATTACACAATATGCTTACTGTTGTTTCCTCTTCAGATGCAGTTTTGAAAACCAAGTTTTCAAAAAACTGTAAGGTTCTTTTTCTTTCTAGTCTTTTTTAACAGCAGGGGAAAAAAAAAATCACTATCTCAGAAACACTCAGAGTTGATAAAGCAAAAAGACACCTGGGTTACATCATTTGGGAGGTAAATTGAACTAAAATTTGGATGGCACTCTCCATGGAGCTGTAGGCTTCATGCAATCATTTAGGTTTGTCATTGATTTCAGATTGGGTTGGCCATTGTATCTACCAAAAAAGCTCCCACAGGGGTCCAGATGGCCACCACCACTCTCTGTGAGACACTTTCTGTTTTGGTTTCATAACCAGAACAAATGACGAGAGCATAATAGAACACAGACGGCAATTCAGAAATTATGAGCAGTCTATTAATCATTAGGGGCTAATATCACAAAATAAAGAGTGTATGTAACATTAGTCCCAATTTAATTGAAACCTCTACGTAAAAAGGACAGTTAATAAGAAATGAACGATTTTTTGTTTCTGGAGAGGCAAAATGACAGAACCTCGGGGTATATAAAGGATTGGGTTTGACTCTGCTGTGACAGGTGGAAAATTACTTGGCCATACAGATGTGGTGCAGTATCTTATACTGTATGGTGTTATCCTACAAAAGAGGTCTGATTTCGCTCAGTTGTGCTCTTTTATCCTTCCAGAACACACTGATGTCAGTGGAAAATCAACAAGGTTGTTAAAGCCATTGGAACTGATGCTGAAAGTTGGGTTTTGCAAGACGAATACTGGAGCTAACGATGTCATTGCTATTGTTTCACTCCTCACAAGGTTTAATGGGCTCTATCTCATTTCTAAAGAGGTGTATTTCACCTTCTTTGTGAAACTGGAAAGAAATAAGACACAAACAATGTTGAGCTGGGGGAGATTTATTTATTTATTTATTTTCCTGTTGATTTGAATGCAGGTTTAGATGCAGGAGATCCTGAGATATTATCTTGCCCAGTTACTATATTTATCCCTAGTCTATGTAATGGGGAGTACTTATAGGATCTCCATCTATCAAAACAAGGTGGAGTGGGTGTTCATTATTTCAGTTTGATAGCTGCAAACAGTTTGGCAGACCTCATGATTTTAAATGTCAATCTGATTATCAGTTTTGGCCCAAGTTTGTCTTTTATCTTTGATAAAAATACTGCCTTTGTTTCCATGAAATCAGTGACAAAATGCATTATCTTGGGCATTTTACAAATATAAACAGTTTCACCGAGCATAATGTTTCCTTGCTCACACTTTTCTCAAGGATAGCAATGAGCTTTTATAAAGGCTAAAGACGATTTCCAATCATTTCCTACTGGTGTGCTGTTCTAGAGGAGGTCATGCAGTCTGTTTGGACATCACATGCACCCACTTGAGATTCGTTTGAGTCAAGGTGAGGAAGGATGAAAAGCAGTGAGCGCATGTTATTTTAAATAAGTTTGGCAGCAGTTGCTGGCTTTTGTTCTTTATGAAGAGGTTTCACTGGGAGGAAAAAAAAAAAAAAGAAAAAAGAAAAGGCAACAAAATAAAACAGTCCTTAACATAAATTAAGAAGAGTTTAGATGATTGTTGTAAGGTAGGCTTTTTGGATTGTGTTATATGTTTCCTACAAGTTTGGAGAGGTACTTACATTTCAATATTCTACTTTCAATTACGCTGGCCTTGGTTTACTATCTCAGATCCGTGTATTTCTAAGTATGCATGGGAGGAATTTCATTAAAGCGTGAAAAGCTGGAAGATGAGTTTGAAGTAGAGAGCAAGCTTTATCAGAATGAGGGGGATGTAGAAATGGGGGAAATGTGTTTCAGTTTGGGAAGAAAATGTGTTGTTTATTATCTTACTGAAAACCTGCAGTTGCACAGCAATCAAGGCAGTGTGTAGTTTTTGACTGCCTCATAATATTGGCAGAGGTGCTTGCAATATCATAGGAAGAATTCTGCTTTGGGTAAACGTCTCAGGATTGCTCTGCCTTAGCTGAATCATTGCAGTACCCACATGCATGCAGATGACCTAGGAACTGTCACATCAAAATATATAAGTAAATGAGTATTGGATGGGATTCATCTGCATGTACAACTACATGAATTTCAGCATCTTGTGCATCAATATGTGAGTTGGTTGGCAAAACCTCTTTTAAACTTCATCTACTCAATGCAGGCAATGGAGTCTGGAGAGTTATTTCTCTGACCCTGAAGTAGACACCTGCATTTGACCAGCCAAATGGCTTTCTAGACCCCACTGACTGTGCTGATTAGGTCTCCTCTGACTGTAATTGAAGTGCAGATAGACACCTGCCTCTCGCATGGGAGTCTAATTTCAGGTGAATGAATCTGGACCTTAACTCCATCTTTGTTCTACCAGAGCCAAAACTACAAAAGCTACATATTTCAGAAGTAAAATATAATGATTTACAATTAATGATGGTGCAATTACTTTTTCTAACTCTACCTGGCAGTCAGTGTACCACCAGAATCATGGGGACCCAGGATTCTTAACATTCATCTAGTTGCAGGCTTATCTGAAAAGCAGACGTTGATTCTGTTAACCCTTTGTTATTTAATCATAGAATCATTTGAGTGGGAAGGGATTTTAAAGGCCATCTAGTCCAAATCCCCTGCAGTGAACAGGGACACCCACAGCCCCAGTGTTCAGTGTTCAGAGCCCTATCCAGCATGACCTTGGGTGTCTCCAGGGATGGGCCACTGCCACCTCTCTAAGGAACTTGTTCCAGTGTCTCAACACCCTTATCATAAAAGACTTTCTCCTAATATCCACACTCCAATTGTCTGAGATGTACCAGGCTTCTCTGCCACAATAGTAGATTTGGTGATAGGATTACAGTACCAGCAGGGACTGGTTCAGCTATTACTTGCACCAGGCTTTCATCATTGATGATGGCTGCCATTGATGGCTCTTGGGTGACAGTTGTACAATAGACACAGCTATTTTCATAACTTATTATGTTAAGGAAAAAACCTTACTGTCTGTTCTTCTGCAGTGCATATGTTCACTACATCATTATACCTAGGTTTGCAGAGGAAGACAATTGACATTCTTCTTATGGTGGTGTAGAGTTACTAAAAGACCAGAAGCACGGGAACTACAGAGATAAGAGGCTTTCAGAAAGCTGTTACTTTTAAACCAGTGTAATGTTGTTATTTGCATTTATTGCTTGACAGTTGCAGTCAGGAAGTTTCTAAAATGTGGCTGCTAATATAGAGTGCATGTTGTTTTACAATGAAAAAAAAAATAATAATAATAATCTTATTTGTTCCAAATCCTTCTGCAAGTTATACACAGATCAGATGGTTTCTGTGGAGGAAGGTTCTATCAGCCAGCAAAGAGGTGCCTTCTGGGCTGACTCATTCTCATAACATCTTCCCCAGATCAAAGCCAAAATTCACCTCACTTGTCTTGAAACACCTTAAAACGTGGTGACATTTTTTTTTATTTATTTATTTATTTTCAGAGAGGTGTTTCAGATGAGTTCTCTAGCTGAAATCTTTATGTTTAACTTGTTGATAAAAAGTTTAGTATCGCTGTGTTGGACTCGTGATTTATGTATCCACAGCTTCCCATGCCACAACACTGCTAGAAAATTAGGTCACCTATTTAATTAAAACTCAGAAGGCTTTGAGTAGTGGCTCTCTGCCACCCCAATACAGTGCAAGAAACTGAAGGGAATGACACAGAAGACTTTAATAAAGGATACTGAATTCTTTTGCTCAAACAAGCAGGCAGATGGATGTTCACACAGCTGGTCTCCAAACACTTCCAAATGCAAAATGGGAGCTTACATCCCAGAAGCCACAAAAAGGCTTTATCTTCTTAATATGATTGCTTGTTTTCAGCTAACTGAGCAGTTAGATGGAGACAGGAAGTTTATAAGGGCCAGCTTGGAAAGAGAAGTGAGGAGTCTATTCAAAGAGCTACTCTGCAGTGTAGGCTCACTACCCCAAGTATATACAGCTTTTCTGAGTGTTATATGCATTAGATTGTTATCCGTTGGGTATTAATATCAACAAATATGACTTCTCTGCTTAGAACAGGTTGGAAATGCTCATACAAGCTGAGCAATGCTATCAGCTGAAGTTTGCAGTGATCTGTGGATGTCTGTATTGGTGTTGTTGAGTTCTCAGTGTAGCTTGCAGTAAGTCTGAAGTTATTTGCATTCACTGCTTAACGAAGTTGAGCCTGTTAGCTGCAAGTGAGCTCTCATTACCTCAAATGGATTCTTAGTCATCAAGAACCTTCCTCTTTTAGGAATCATAACATATAAAAGTTAACCAAATGCTCACAGCTGATGCACTCTTGGCTGTGAACACTGGTGTATAAAGCTTTTAGCTGTAACCTGATTCACATCTGCTCTCAGCACTTAAGCTGATGAAAAGTGACAAGCCTGAACCACTGCCACTGACCCAGTCTCTTTCTGTCTTTTTGCTAAGTAAATGGCAAAAATCATACTAATTATTGATAACAATCTGTAATTTCCCAACTCTTTGCAGCATTATGCAGGCCATTTTCTGTGCTTTTCTAAACACAAAATACTGGCTTCAAGGGTCATTGTCCAGTTAGTAAAGAAAAAGCACTGGGAGTTGTTACAGAGATACATTCCAGTTCAGATTATATCTCTTTTGTTCTCCCTTAGCAGCCCAAAAAATAAAAAGCCAAAAAAATGACCCTTAACTTCTCCTCAGGCTTGAAATTGTATATGTGTCTGATTTACTGTCTGAGTTTGGAAAAATTGGGGGTTGCTTGAAACATGCATACAAACAGCCTTCCAACCACATAGATAAAACTCCTGCAATGAAATCTATGTGCCCTGCAGCCAGCACACATGCTTGATACGCAGAGTCATGCCAGTTGGACATGCCACAATATAGCAGTCCATTTAAAGCCCACAGAGAGAAGATAACTATGACTGTACTCGTCTAGGCTGTGAATCTGAAAGATCCTCTTTGCTTTTGTTCTTCTCCTAATGGTTTTCCTCGGGTATCTGAAGGTATTTGGAACAACCATAATTGGACTTTCATTTCCTAAGGGATGGTTACCCACCTTGGCATGTTATATTCCTCCTGCTATTCTTTATGTATAAAAGAGATGGTTCCTTTACTGCTATTTGGGTAGTATAAAGCCTCCACATGCTGTGGTGCCCATTTTACTGATGGTTGGATAGGATCTGGGACTAGATGGCCCTCAGAGGTCCCTTCCAACTCTAAGGATTCTATGATTCTATGATTGTACTTCTCCCTGTATTATTGCTTACTGTGGGCTGGTGTGCGCGCCTGTGGCATCTCCAAGCCAATATTGCTGGTATTTCCACAAGTTGTTGACTTAGTAGCATGTAGCCAAACCCATATTAATAGGCACTGTATTAATGGATTATGTTAGCTCAGAGGAGTTGTAGCCTTGCCAACACAGTCACACTTTTTGGCCTGGAGCTGAGCTGAGATAGGTAGAGAGAGCAGTTATCATACCTGCTCACAGTACATTGCCAGACCTAGAAACCCTACTGAAGTGGGTGGCTGAAGAATTAAAAATGTTCCCCTTTTACCTGCACTCCATTTTCCAACAACAACAAAAAAAACCACAAGATGCTTCAACGGAAACCAAAACCAGTCGGTTGGCATGACTAACAGAACCACAAACTCATTGTCTCCATCAGTCCAAATACAGCTATATTATGCTGATGGGTGAGATTAGCCTGGAAACATGGCCTGAATTCTGATGAAACGATTAAAAACCCAGAATGGCAACAAAGATTTTTAAGCCACTTAAAGATACTTGAAGATCTACTTCAAACTTTTTTAGATTTTAGACTTACAAAGACAGCTAGTTTTTGATAAAGTCAACAAAAGTTGCTAGCAGTTTCAAAATACTCTTTTTCAAATCTTCTGGATTCCTGTTTTATGTGATTCTTTGCAGCAGTAAGTTCCACCAGAAATTCAGGGATCTTGGATTCAAATGACAGATAAGTAATGAAAATTAGTTTGGTGAAGAAGTTTCCCTTCTTGGCTGCTGGGTCATGTCTTTCTAGAATGACTAGTGACCATTCAAATTAACATGGTGGGAAGAGTAGCAGTGTTGTTTGTGGAATCTGAGATATATCTTCAGCAAAGGAGTGTTTGTTTAGCAGTTTCCATGTGGATGTGCTTACAGCTCTCTGCATTGCAAATAAATACAGCCAGCAAATAAATACCAATGAAAGGGGGAAATAAAAAAAAATAATAAAATAATGTCTTTGTAAACCTAACTGGATGCTGTAGCTGGATGATATTCTCTGTAATTTGAAGAAGGAAAAAAAAGATAGATTTATCTGTCAAGGATGGTAACTTTCTGTTCTCTGTTAGTCTATCCAGAGCCTTTGAATCTACTGACAAGGCACTTATTTTTGATACTCCTTTTTATTTTTATTTATTTACTTATTTATTTATTTTTATGGCTTCCTTCCCTTGTAGCCCTACTATTTTGGATTTGTAAATCGTGGAATCATGGAATTATTCAGGTTGTTAGTGCAACCATCAACCAATCACCACGGTGTTGTGCCATTTTAAATAGTTCCCTTTTCTCAAAGATGGTGACATCTCCCGATGTCTGAGTGCTGTTTGACACATTCTTTGTCATCATAAAGCCATATTCTGTATATTTACCTTTGGAAATTGTTCCTCATTAGCCAACACATTACACATTCCCGTGAATAAAGTGGTACTGCAGTGACCACATTTAATGAACCCCTACTGTTTTGACATATCTTAGGCTTTGTGACACTTGTGGCTATGAATGTAGCGAAGGTTTCTGAAAGCTGTGCTCCTCATGATCTTCTGTGGATCGCAGCAGGATGAAAATGAACAATGAAACTTTGAAAAATATAGTTTATAAGAGACCTGGAAGAAGACGCATTTTGTAGGAAATCTTCAGTTTTTCATCTCTGACTCATTCAGATGTTAAGGATGAATGAATTCCTGCCAGAGCTTGAACCAATTATTCACTGATCCAGAAGATAAAGATGCACAATCAGTAACCTATCATACTTGTAGCATGTAAAGTGATTGCACTTTAATCTTAGATAGGGAGCATTTACAAGGTAATCCCAACATGATTATCATTCCAATCAAAAAACAGTGGCCACTTTCATCATGATTAGGGTTTTCCAAATAATCCTTTTTTTATTCTTGTTATTCTTTCTAAAGCTTTTTGTTAGCTTCTAATAGGTGAAGTTTTCCACTGTGATCTGCCCTGCATCCCGCAGCTCTCAGATCTGCAGCTCACAGACGGCTGCTCACATGGCCAGTACCAAGGAAACTATTATTGAAACTGAATATTTGCAATGGAAGGACATGCTGCAGATCAGACTAGAGGAGGAAGAGATGAAATGAAAACACATTTTACAAGAAATGATATTTTATCAAGCTTGAAATGAATGTGAAGAGCTTTATTTACCTATTGCTGTGACTCAAATGTTAATACTGTTACGTACACCTCTTACATTCAGGCTATAACTAAATAAAGAGCTTTAGATGTAAATAAGGAACAGTGATCCATGTCATACAAGGGAAGGGAGATCTTGGTAAGGTAAAATGACTAGAAAAGTGATTAAATGACAATGTGAACTGCTGCTTAGAACACAGTCTTGTCTTCCAATATTTGAAATAAAATTTTGGACCAGGGATATGCTAAAAGATGTGGGAGGAGAATAAACCTCTGTTCCCAGGCTTAGAAAATCTGGGTGTTTTTCTCAGTATCACTGCATCTGTAATGGTTGAAAGGTTGACTTTGTTATGGTGTACACTTCCATGCATTTGTGTGATGTTTTAGATTGAATTCTTTACTCTTAGTGGCTACACCAGACAGGAAAGTTAAATCTTCATTTTCATCATAAAGGGAGGACAGGATCCATCTGACTTTAAAATACAAGCCCTCAAAAATATAACTTTCCTTATTGATTGTTCACAAGACCTTAAAGTCAGAGATAAAGAAAGTGTTGCTCAATGTGTAAGGCAAACAAAGGAAATTATGTGTGGTTGTGAGTTTTATCTGCGCTGTCTTTGGCTCAGACATGCTGGACAGTTAAGCATTTCTTTCTCTAAACAACCAAGCTGATTGCTTCCAAGCACTGCAGGAGACCTGCCTGACTTTTAATTGCTTCCTTTTCTGCTCGTCTCTGTAAATGCTTGAAACTGTGGCTCAATGAGGTACATGCCTATATGACAGGTGTGGTTAGAAGATTTGTTCTGCTGTGAATGCGGAGTAATTTCAGAATTATTTGGGCTTATGGTATTAGTGTGAGATTTACCCCACTGCAGCAAAAGAACAGTCCACAGTAAACCCCATGACAGTGTGGTGGTAAGACAAGCAGTCCACTTTGGTCCTTGTAATGCTATCAAGCTCTTTGATAAATCAATGATAGTTTGTCTTCAGATGCAACTGCGTAGGGCTGCATCCTCATATGCATCGATAATTTAAGCACCTATGTGTACCTTGATGTATGATTATGATTAATGGTGATGGTAAAAGCAAGTAAAGCCCCATGAGGTAGGAAAGTAAGGTGCTTCGGTTGTATAGAACAGTGCTGGAGTACTCACAAGGGACTCATCTGTATGTGATTCAGGAATCTGCAGGTAGCAATTGAAAGCAGAGCTCCAGATAACCCACCTTTGGAAGAAAATTGGGACCAAATGTCTCTATGTTATTGTTTTTTCATAGGCATTTCTATAACAGAAGATAATAAGCGTGACATGAGGCAAAGACTAATTATAAAGAAGGAGCATTTGAGAGTGAAATGTGATGTCAAGGTGATGTGATGTCATTCTCCTTTCAAGGAGAATGGTTTCAGTGCTGAAAACACTGGCAGTTTTTTTGCATGTCCAATTATATTTGGGATTCTTCAGGTTGTGGATGCCGCATCCCTGGAGGAATTCAAGGCCAGGCTGGATGAAGCCCTGGGCAATGTGATCTGGTGCTTGATCTAGTGATAGGCAACTAGCCCACAGCAAGGGGCTTGAATCCCGATAATCTCTGAGATCCCTTCCAACCAAAGCCATTCTATGAAAAAGAAAATTTCATCAGGTTTTCTTGTCACAAAGAACTGGCTTGAAAACATGTCATAGTTCTGGAACAAATTGTTAGAATTTCCAGAGTACAATGGCTTTTTCCTTTCCATTTTAATAAAACTGCTCATAATACATGAAGATGTATGGATAAGAGCAGATAGCACTGTGCAAGAAAATACGGGATTTATTTGTCTAATAACAAATTTTATAATGTCAGTCCTATTGGATGGCAACGTGATCACAAATTGTCTCTTCAGCTCCTCCTTATGTTTTCTCATCTCTGTCTTCTTTCTAAAACACTCCTTGAGTTCCACTGATTGCTGAAAAAGCTGAATATGAAGAGTGGAACTGGCATGTCAGAGAGGGAGGCCAGTCACTTTGCCTTACAGATAAAAGAAAGAGTGAAATGAAGAGACAAATGCAGGAAGTTCTTAAATGAAGCATTAGAAAAATTGAGTGAGCAACAAGCTAGGGAAGGAGAGAAGTTGAAAGCAAGAAAAAAAAAAAAAAAAAAAAAGTTGACGAATGTGAGAGATTAGTTTAATGTGGAGACATCTAGAAGGTGGTCGATAAGTAACAGAGGGATCTGTATTGGTCATCTCTGGGGCTACAGAGGGTAAAGTAAATACTAAAAGAATCATGGGTAAGTCTGCAAGGGACTCAGAAAACCCATACATACTCACCTACTTACTTACTAGAAGTTGCTGAGATGTTATTTTGGGATTACCTCAAATATTTCAGTGCCTTCCCCAAGTTCTCATACCTACTGCCGGTTGGACGGAACCAAATACCACATAGCTCAATTTACTGGTTGCTTACAATATAATGAATATCTAGGATATCGGAACTGTCCATGTGGGAAGAAAATGATTTTCACTTAGAGCTGAAGGAAATAAAACCTCATGATGTCCAACACATCGACATATGCCACAGCAAGGAGCAGATTCGGTATATATCAACCTCAAAGATTGTCTCCTTCCTTTCTTTCCTTCTTTCCTTCCTTCTTTCTTCTTTCTTTCTTCACGTCTTTCCTTCCTTCCTTCCTTCCTTCCTTCCTTCCTTCCTTCCTCTCTTTCTCTTTCTTTCTTTTTCCTCCCTTCTTTCTTCCTTTCCTTATTTCTTTCTCCGTTTCTCTCTCTATCTCTCTCTCACTCTCTCTCTCTCTCTTTCTCTCTTTCTCTCCTTTTTGCACTTTCTGAGCACTTTACAAGAAAGAAAAAGCACAAGACGTTGTCGTGGTACTTTCTACCTCTTTTTTACAGAGCTTATGCAATACTGCACAGAACCCTCAAGAATAGGCAAGTTCAGAGGAAACCGATTCATCCATCCTGCTCATACAACCGTCTGTTTCTCCAGCCACTGAATTGTGGTGCTTAAATTCATCAATACAAACCAAGTGCCATCCGCAGCAACTCTACTGCAGAGAAATCTCACCTGCACTCAC
Organism: Alectoris magna; assembly: GCA_030625065.1. Taxonomy (NCBI): domain Eukaryota; kingdom Metazoa; phylum Chordata; class Aves; order Galliformes; family Phasianidae; genus Alectoris; species Alectoris magna. The sequence continues at coordinate 4,516,285 of CM060560.1, read as the reverse complement.
TGCGGCTTTAAAGTACTGCATGCTTCATGCTAGCAGGCTCTAACCACAAAGGACCAGTAAAAAAGCTCTTTCTGTCTGACATGAATTAGGACACTCCGTTAAAAATTCATAGGAAGATTACATAAAACCATATGCTGCCTTTATTTTTCCCCTTTTGCATTAAAAATGTACAGCTGCTCTGCATTAGACATTCCATTAGCCTGCAAGTCTCACAATCTGGACTTTGTAGTTAACTATGGGGGGAGGAATAACAGAGAGGGGAGAACACAAGTGTTATAGGTGCAATATTCAAGGCTTTCTTAAAAAGGTGGATGGAGAATTTAAGTGTGGGAGTAGAAGGTCTGCTGAAGAGGAACTGCATATTAGAAGAAGCCTGTTCTCGAAATTATTGGCTTGCCCTCAGAACCTCTGAGCAGCATCAGCAATAATTAAAATGATATAACCTGTTTCCTGTGGTCATTTGGGAAGAAAATAAAAAATCTATATTCCAAATGGACTCAGGAAATGTTTAGACTCCTGTAACAGTGTTAAGTTGCAGAGAGTTTTATGGCCACTCTGTTCCTTCTGCAGGAGACCCTTTAATTTAGCTGGAAGACTTGAAGGGTCCAGCTTTATTATTAGATAATTGACTGTGTTGGGCGGTTAATTGCCTGGGATTGAATATGTGGCCGCTTAATGTACTGACAAAATGAATCATTTTGCAGTAATCTTTCTATACGTTATAATGAGATGCATTCCTAAGAGTCATATCGATCATGTGTCAATAAGTGTCCTAGAGGGTTTGATTCAGAAGTATGTGAAGATTGTTCTAGGTATGGATGTGCAGGACATGATGGCAAGCTCAACAATGGGATAATCAAACGACAGGATATTTAAAGGCCTCTTCCTTACACACACATGACCTGAGCCTGTGTTTTCATGGGGCAGAAGCAGAGGAAAACTGGGAGCTTCTTGATCTACTGGAAGTATCCTCTTTACATTCAGAACTCAACTACTTGCACTGCATCAACTACTTGCATGCAATGGCATGTGCAATTCCCAGACAGAAAAACAAACAACCAATAAAAAAAACAAACAGTAGATAATCCAAACAGTATTTAGAATATCCTTAGCAGACAAAGAAAAGAAGTATTGTGTTCAGCTTTTGTGAATTATGAAGAGGATGATTCATTTCTAATTTAGTCATACCTTAAGTACAAAAATGAGATACTGCAGCAGAATCTATTCTCTCCATACATGGTTGCTCCCAAAAAGCTGTCTTCTATTTTCTACATATTATTTAATATTACATATGGTATTTATTCTTGGTCTCATCCAGTACTAAAAATCATAAGCATTGCACCTTCCCAAATTGATTATAGTTCTTTACAGTTACATGAAATGAGAAAACTGGGGGAAAAAAAAAATACTTTTTGATTCTCAAATAAAATTTTAATACAAGGCATTGTGAAATGTGTGATGCAGTCACCATTGCTAAGCTGCATGTTTAATTAACCACTGCCTGAGTGCAGGTACTAGGCAACAAGAACACAGGAGTACATTAAAGTGTCTTAATTAGATTATATGCAGTATGGCCATATTCAATTATACACAGGAAAATTTCTCCTTGTTTTTATTTCTACATACCTTTGTGTTCTACATCATCATAGTACTCCATCAGTGGAGTGCTTCTGAGATATTTTTGTTGAGTATTCAAAAAATATAGAGTTTTCTTTCCAAATATTTGAGGGATGGAAAAAAATTAACAATCCTTTTTTTCCTATAGCAAGCTACAAAATGTGCGTACTGATATAAGGATAGAATCATAGTGAGCAGCATGAATGAATCCTCACTTCAAGTCATTCTTACTCAAACTATATGCTGCATAGCATGCACCAAACACAGCATTCAGCATTATGGTCTTGGTCTAGGAAAAGATATTATGCACAGTTATATGTAATGCCTATGAACTATGGCTGATGACAGAGCTACAAAAGATATTAGAGCCTGGTAGGTTTTTAATAGTTTAAGCAAGCTTTTTCTACATTAGTAGTACTGCAATTAACAGCTGAACTAAACAATATGGGTAAAACCAATATGAATAAAGTATTTCAAAGTTTTCTGTGGTAATAAAACAATAAAAAAGAACAGATCTGGAAGGTGGAGGCCTTGATTAAAACTCAAAGCAGATGTCATGGCCAGACATAACCTCTGCTCTCCAAGGGAAAGCAACTGATGTGCTGCAAAACTGCCAGCTACAAGAGCTGAAAAAAAAAAAAAAAAAAAGAAAGAAATAAAAAAGACCTGTTTCTGCAGGTTTTAAGGAATCATCTTGACCTTTGTGTCTTGAGAACATCTCTGGTTGTGACTGATTCACTCTGAGATAGTTCCTGTGTGTCAGACAGACACAATGCAGCTGTTCTCCTTCAAGTCTGTGCACCGAAAGAGAAATGCTGATGAGGACTTCGGGTAAAATGAGGTGTTGTTGCAGTAGAGTTTGTTTCTGAGTGTGATACAGATGGATTTTGTAACACTTTCCAGTTTTACTCAGATTTTCCCCTCCTACTCATGCAAGGAAATCTCCCTTTGTTCCCAAGGCTTGTTCCTCCCAAAAAGTATACAGCCATCTGCACTTTAGCCTTGTGTTTCAGTTCTCCACTGGAAAAGCAACTTTGAGCGCTGCTCAGAGGGCTTTTTAGGAGCTCTTCCAGCAGAGCTGTCTGGGAAATAACTCTGAACCTTCTCTGTTCTCAGCCCTGGCTAATCTCCAGCTAACCTCTCCCATGCTAGAGTTTGGCTTGACCAGCAGTGGTTTTACTGGCCCTCTTTGGAGTAAGACATCCCTGGCATTGTGAGGCTCGAGGTCTCTCTTCCTTGGTGGTTTCATGCATGACTTGCTTATGGCTTATGTCCCAAAGAAGAACATACAAGGCCAGATAGTGGGAAAGAGGACCACACAATGAGTGCTGGATGCATGTAAGTTTGGTGGGACACATCAGAGGGAGCACATGAGGTGATATCAGACCAATATCATCCTCAGGGCATGTGGTTTCATGTGTTCCTGAGCTTCTCCTCTTACAGGTTTTTTTTTAAGCTTGGATTCTTGACAGTAATTCTGACCTTTTAATCGTGCAAGAATGGAAGACCTGAAGTAATAATTATTGTAATGATAACTTCACCCATGGAGTCATCAGTCTCTTTCGTGGTCTCAGGTTGTCAAAACGTGCAGGGAAGATGTGAAAATTCCCCTGAAACCCTCCACCCTCAACAAAGCTTAAGGAAGGCTAACACTGTACCAATGGTTTAAAAGGGTAAATGGAACAACGCGGGTAATTATAGTCTTGTCAGATTGACATTGATCCTAGGCAAAATAATGGAATAGCTGATGCAGGGCTCAAATAGCAAAGACATACAGGAAAGTAATGTAATTAATGCCAATCAATGTAGTTTTCTGAAGAAGAAAAAAAAAAAACCAAAAAAAACATATATCTTGTCAAATCATCCTGATGTCTTTTTTATGAGATTACAAGTTTGGTAGAGAAATGTAATAGTTTTGATGTAATAGATTGAGACTTCTATAAGGTTCTACTTTGTGCTGCATGACATGTTGATTAAGAAACCAAAATGATACAAGCTCAAACCGGAACTTATTAAAAGGATAAAACTTGGTTGAATATTAGGTCTCAGAATGTGTTTGAGAATGGGGACATCAAGAAGGGCTGTTTCTAGTAGACTAAGCACAAATGATTTACTGAGCTTCTGTTAGATATTTCTAGCGACATGAAAGAAGATGTATTCATTCCTGATAAAGTTCCAAGATTTTGAAGCTACCGATGGAGTCATAAATCATGAATGTCATTGATACAGATCAATCTGGACTGCTTAATAGCGAGGTGTGAGACAAAAGTATAGGAACAAAGGCTAAAGGTTCATTCTGTTTTCAAGGGTAGTGATTCAGTGATGTATTTGAAGATTCCTGGTTTATTGCTCACCAGAGTGACAAAAACGCCAATGTATATTTTGGGGAAACCTCAATTAAAAATAAATGTATTATCTGTGTGCTTTGTGCCGATGAGACTGCTGTGAGAATATTGCACATGGTCAGGGGATCACATCAACAGGGATGTTAACAAACTGGAGATGGTTCAGGGAAAATCTGCAAGAATGATTAAGCAGTTGGGAAACATGCACATGTTAGAAACATAACAGAAGACTTCAGAATGCTATGAATATGTTTTGAATTAAAGAAGTAGAAAGAGACTTGATTATGTCCTTATATATACTTTTGTAGAAAACAAAACACTGTGGATAGTTCTTCAGTCTACTGGCAGAGATGAAGTTTTGGTGCAATCTGAACAGACAAATTCTTCCTTGAAATTAGGCACCATTTTTTCAAGGGTTATAGTTAATCCTGCAAATAACTGGGGGCTTTACAATCAATATAGGATATTTTCTTAAAAGATAAGATCTAGTTCAAAGCTATCGTGAAGGAATGCAGAATGGTGAACATAAAGGTCCTTTACAGTCTATGAATCTCTGAATATTGGTTCATAGCAAATTCAAGGTGAATTCACTGATAAAAGATCTATGCCTTTCTATATATGTCATTATATCATCTCATCCCACAGAGACCTCTTCTGGGACCACTTATGCAGCAAAGCATCACTGCATCCTTTTCTGTTGGGGCATAAAATTTACCTGTTCAAGAAGGTAGACCTTTGAAGCAGCTCATTTTCCAGAAAGAGAAGGCAATATAAAGCACGAAATAAAAGCACTGTTGGATGCTTTTTGCTCTGGGCAGGAGTGTTGCTTTTGACTGCTGGAGCTTCATTTTAACATTTGGTATCCCTTCCTTTGAATCCTCATTTATTCCCTCCTTTATGGCACAAATTCCATTAAATTTGAGCCGAACTCCAAATCTTCTATCTGTACTACATAGAAAAGCAAGAGAATAATGAGTGATCAGAGCTGGTGTCCGTGGTCCATATTTAACTGTTTTCCTTCAGCTGTCTACCAAACACTGCTCTTTGGAGGATAAAGTGAGAGAAAACCCTGTATACAATGATACCTACACCTAAAGAATCTATTAACCATATATTATTGAGAGCTGTTTTTGTAAAAATTGTGTTTCTTATCATTTCACTAAAGCCACTGCAACTGTAACCAGGGTCAGAGCCGTAATTAGTATTGTGAGTTTCGGTTCACTGTCCTTTGATGTGTCAGTAGTACAGAAAGAAGTTTGGAAGCAGAAGCAGCAAGGTGGTTGGATGGAGATATGATTTAGCAGAGGGTTGTTAGAGTTAGGGCACTATGGTAAGGCTTGATGGTTGGACTTGATGATCTTGAGGTTCCTTCCAACCTGAGTGATTCTATGATTCTATGATTCTAAGACAGGAAAGTACAGTCAACCTCTCCATAGGTCTGCTGTGCATTTTTCCGTCTCCTCGCATTATCACTGGCTTCATTTACCTGGCTATATATCCCCCAAAGTATGCCAGTGGAGTCTGGGAGACTACTTCTTATTATGGACCAAACCCAAACCAAAGGTGGTGATGAAATGAAACAATGTGGGCAGTCAAGCTTGAGTTCTCCAGCCCTAGCCCAGTTCCTGTTTAATTTAGTGGAATAGTTGCAGCTTTTTTGCCTGACTTCACCATTTGTTAACCTGGGGAATATTCTGGGCACCATGTGAATTGATACCATAAGAAAATAAGGATCATAACACTAAATATGCTAGAAAAGAACAGAACAGCAGATGTAAGAAAGGGGTTTTTTTTTTTGCTTGTTTTTGTATGTTTGCATGTGCTGTCATGGACAAAAATGTCCTTCCCTTGGTGCCACAATGTTTGCCCCTGCAATGACTTTGGGGCTGAATATCAGCAGTCTGCATGATAGTATCAAAACCCAGGGACAGGTTTAGTAATGTGAGACTCATTTTCCTTCATCTGTGAATGGGAGCAAGCTATTATCAGCTTGATCCAGGGCTCTCTGTGTGCTCCGTGGTGGCCATGGCAGGAGGGGTTTCCACGTGGATACATCTCTTCATTTCTGCTTTGACTATCACATGCACTCATTTGGGTGCTCATCACCCTTGAAAAGAGCATTCCACTGTCTCTGCCACTTCTCTTTATCTTTCCCAGCACCGCATGAAATGAGGCAATTCAATACCTCAGCACTGAGCTCTTGCTGCCATCATCATTGTTTTTATCCCCAGGATTCAAACTCCCTTACCTCACACACTGCTGCAAAAAATTTTTCTTGAAATCAGAGAATGGTGTGGAGGGCAAGAGAAAAGAGGCACCTTTGTATGACAAGTGACAAGCTCATTGCATACCCATAAAGTTTCATAAGCTCTTATATTTTTTTGACCTTTAAATTGAGTTGTACTTAATTGCTCTTGTATCCAAGAGCTTGGAGATGATAGTGCAAGAAGCAATTGGTAAAGATCGGTCCCCATTACCTCAGAGTTCACTGGGCCCTTTTCTAGTCTGAGGAATAAAGCTCAGCACTGAAAGATAAGGAATGTTGGTGGTTTTCTGGACTAGTAAACTATTTTTATGCTTTCTTGCTATCCATTTGAAAGCAATGATAGGCATCTCTAACCACTTGGACTTGGACTGAGACGGTCAATCCATACTGCAGACAAGAGAGAGTGAGAAGTAACTAATAAAGCCTTCTGCTTACAGAGATCCTGGGATGGGTTTGACCTCTGCATTACCTTACAAACCCCAGACTATCATGGTTCTCTCCTGTAGTTATTCTAATGAGCTGAAAAAACGGTTTTGGACTTACTTTAAAGTGTTGTTGAGACATAAATACACTTTAAGTGAGGACTACATAATGTTTTCCTGTTTGTGCATAAAAAATAATGGAGCAGTAAGCCAGTGACCCAGAGGTGAAAGTCTTTGCATTCTATATTGTCAATTTATTACACATGCAAAATGTAAGTATATAACTTAATTCCAGTGCAGTTATGTTGTCTTGGTGTGTTTCCTCTAGTCTGTTTTTCAGTAATTTAAATTCTAAGCACTCTTTCAGCTCAGCAGTCTGCCATAGAGCAGCTATCCATGTTCCTTGCTATTGCTGGGAGCTTCTCACTCTATAATCACTGATGAATGGTTATTCCCACCCCTGTGTCCTAGCAGAGATACTGCAGTTTATCTACTCTGGGGGATAGACATTCCAGAGATGCTTCTGCAGCTCTGGATTACATATAGCTTGGCTAAAGCCAAGTTGCCACTATGCAGTACTCAAGTGCAGAGCTTCTCCTAAAGGCATCAGTTTTATGGGCCAGGTGCAAAAATCTGTGGAAATCAGTCAACAGCATAGTTTTGTTTCAATCAGAGGAGAGCAGAAATTAAGCTTCAGTATTTCATTTTCTGGGCATAAATAGCTGTGTGCAGCTGTAAAGCACACATGCAATAAGCCTAATAGCTACAGAACAGATTGGACTTGCAGTGCTGGACACCTTCCCAAGTGAGTCCCTTGTGTGCCTGGAATGGTCTGCAAGAAATGGGTGAGCTGCGTTGGCAGCCTGAGACTGTAGAACATTTGTAAATCTAGCATTTCCAGGGGAAAATGCTTGTTTTCCTTGCCTGCACGGAGTCGACCTGTTCAAACAACATGGAAATGCCTGGAATTTCCAGACTTGCAGCAGGTGACTGGATCCCATGGTATCACAGAAAGATAAGCTTGGATTGGAAAGGACCTTAATAAGCATTTAGTTCCAACCCCCTGCCCTGGGCAGGGTTGCCAGCCACTAAATCAGGCACCAGATCAGGTCACCAAGGCTCCATCCAACCTGGCTGTGAACACCTCCAGGGATGGGGCATATCTGACTAGAGCTGAAATACATCAGAAATCTAGGAGAAACATAAAAATCCTTCTCTTTTTTTTTTTTTCTCTTTTTTTCTTTTTTTCTTTTCCCCAGAATGAAAGCCAAATGACTCCAGACAGACAGTAGTGCTAGCAGAGACAGTAACTAGGAGGCTCTGCCCATTACTTTGCTCTCAATCAGCAGCTCATTTTTGCTGTGATGGGAATAGTGGGCCCCATGCAGCTTTCTCTGAGCATGCTGCTCCTTGCTCTTCTTCTCTGTTTCCTGATTAATTTGTCATGATGCAGACTAGGAAACAAGGGCTTGGTAGTACAGCAAGTAAAATTATTTTGCAGGCTATAGATTGTGGCAACTTTGCCTTCAGGGTTTAGGCAAGGGCATCACAGATGGGCTTGGGGGTGGGTTTGGTGACCTAGCTAAGAACTGGGTCACCTGCATTGGAGGCAAGATATCAGAATTAACATGCCAGTGGTCTGTTTCTGCATGACAAGTAGCTTCTCTTCTTGAACTAAAACAGTAAAACTGAGTTAATAACTGAGCAAAACCTCATACCACCTCAGAAGAAAATATTACCAACAAGTTGTGGTCTCATAAATAGTTCAAGCACTTCCATGTCAACAGTACAAATATTGCTTTTATCCATGCAAATTCCATTACATCTTCAACCATTTGGAGCCCATTCTTCTTTGTAAGATGGAAAGATGAGGAAAGGAACCGTATGGCTCATAAATTAACTAGCTACTACTATGGGTTGATGGCTGGACTAGATGTTCTTACTGGTCTTTCCAAACTTAATGACTCCACAATTCTACTCCCTTCTGTGTGGGTTTGCAAGTGGTAGACTCCGTAATCCTAGCCCCTGTTGCATTCTAGAGGCTGATTTGGAGTAAGTATGTGCACCTCAGTGAAAACAGTGGCTCCTAGATATTTAAATTTCAGTTTTGTGTTGTCCAGACGCTGTTACTGTAAACAGCATTACTTTAGTTGTTGTTAATAAAACGCTCTAATGTAATCATTATTTACCTGTCCCGTGTCCTCCCAGCTGCAGCTCTGGGTAGACATGTCTATGCAATTAGAATTAACACAAACCACTTAAAACTTGAATGCCTAGTTTATTTTCAAATGGGAAGGTCAGCATCATTATCCTTGGTGGATTCAATTACCAAATCCTACATAATCACAGAGCGTGCTTCCTGTCTGCTAATCATGACTTGCTCTGCATACATTATGTGCAAATATAACCAAAACAAGAGGTGGCATTTCCATATGTTTTGTTCCTGTAATTACTTCTCACAGGTTGCATTTAACTTTCTTAGTATAATTCCTTTTATTGACTGTTTTGTGTGGTTTTAAAAAAAAAAAAACAAACAAACAAAAAACACAAAAGAATAATAAAACCCAGTGGCAAGTAAAAATAGGAAAGCATCTGTATGCAATTAGTCCTTCTGCTCCATTTAGACCTCACAGAATCTGTGAATGTAAGTCACAAGAGTAGAACAAAGTTGTTAGAGTCGTTGCATTTGGAAACACCTCTCACAAAGAGCAGGGTGTGTAATTAATGGCCTTGGAATTATTTTGCTGATTTTGGTTTAGTTCTGCTTAAGGAAGAGAATTCTAATAAACCTGTATTCAGTGTTTTTCTTCACCGCTGGATTTTTCACGTCTTTTGTAAACAAAAATCCTAATGACAAGAAAGGAGAGTATTAACACGCAATAAAAAATATAATCACCTAATTAAATGTAAACATCCTCTGAAGGAAGAAATTGCATTTTTGTATAGAAAGTAAATCTACAACCAGTATGAAAGCAACAGGTGTCTTTCCCAGAGCTTAGTCAATTTTCAGTATAAATTTTCTAAATGTGCCTTCTCTGTTACACTTATGCTCCAAAGTGTTAGAAGCAAAACGTGTTTTACGTTATTGAAAATGACTATTCTCTCATCTCTCTTCTTCATGCTTTTGTGTGTGTACAGCACACACTTTTTTGAGCTAAAGACCCTAAAGTAGAGCTGTTTGCTTCATCTTCTGCCTTAAGTTCTTGTATCCTTACCATTAGGACATGTGAAACATCCTTCCCTTTGGAACACTATGGTAGTACTCCATCTGGATGCCAAATATCATAGATGAATATTAGGGCAAGGTAAATCTCTGGCTTCTATTCTGCTTATGTGTAGTATTTCCAGATGAAAATGTTTTTGATAGCTGATTTTGCAAAGTTGATATAACACCCATCTTTATTCTTCTCTCCAACTCTCTGAAAGGAGGTTGTGGCAAGGTGGGGGTCAGCCTCTGCTCCCACATAATAGATGAGAAGTTAATGGCCTTAAGTTGCACCGGGGGAGGTTCACGTTGGATGTTAGGAAACATTTCTTCTCATAAAGAGTGGTGATGCTGTGGCACAGGCTGCCCAGGGAGGTGGTGGAGTCACTGTCCCTGGAGGTGTTCAAGAGCTGTGGGGACGTGGCACTGAGGGACATGGTCAGTGGCATGGTGGGGATGCGCTGGGGTTAAACTAGGTGATCTTGGAGCTTTGATGATTCTTTGATTCGTTGATCATCCATCCCCCAACGCTGTAAGGAAATCAGTTCCCATGCTTAACCAGCCTTGGGAGACATTACATGACTGTGATTCTTACTCCTCAAAAGGCTCCTTTTCACTGAAGCCTGCTCTGAAGCTACCCTAAAGATCAGGCTTTCTGCCTGTTGAAGCTTCAGACCTTTCCTACCAAAACAGACCCTACAAACCACCAAGCATAGCAGAGCTGCTGGTCCCTGAGCTTCCTGCAAGGTCATGGATTTTCTTGAAGGAGCTACACACAGGAAAGGTGAGTGGATTGGGAAGTAGGTTGCATGCTCAGGGTTGCTGTTCTAATTACCCACTGTAGAGAAGGAATGCTGTTGCAAGAGCTGAAATGCATGTCCAGAGACCGGGGTGTCTGGAAAAGCTCTTATTGACATGCATTATGTGGGACCAAGGAGATGGTGCTGACAGCACCACTGTGGGTTACACACAAAAGACAAAACAACTGTTACTGTTAAAACTAGCAAAATTATTCTGAGAAATAATCATTTTATAATTCCTACTAACAGATTTAACTCTTTTAACTTTTGAAATGTTTCATAGGCTTATGTTCTTATGCCAGAAAGTTTAACCTCACGAAAAGGAAAAAAAAAAGAAAGAAATTAACATATATATGCAAAAAGTAAGATATTTACTTAAGCATTTGACATTTTTAAACATTTGAATTCCCCTTAGATTTTACTACATGTTCTCTTTGTGTTTATTCAAGCAATTTTATTTGCCGTTTTCTGAGAGAGGTTTTGAGCCCAGGATAATGAAAATGGTTGAATCTTGCATGTGAATCTCCTGTGGCCAAAGAATTTCACTGAATCGGAATTGAATATTCTTTAAATGTAAAAATAAGAGGTGAAAGGTACTGAGTCACAATTAGCAGGATAAAATGAACATCAAAGTTGTTCATCAGAGATTTTTACGAGGCTTCACTCCTCCATGCCATCAATATTAGAGATATTTTCAGAAATGAACATAGGGAAGACGTAAAAATCAATGTGGAATGCAATGAGCCTGATTCGGCCTTTACTTTCTCTCAGACTTTGGTAAAAATAATTGTGCAGATTTTGGTGGTACAACATTTTGTCACATTAGGGTGGTTTAGATAAGGATCAATCTCACCCTCTATGCAATTCTGTGGAGAGTGGGATTATGTTTATCAACAAGCGAAGAATTGTGTTCATTTTCCTTTTAAACAGGAGTCACCTGTAACTCCCACCAGGTAGTGTTACTACAAGGTGCAAAGATTTGCTTTGAGACTGTTTCCAATACATCAATAACTATTCAGGCCTGAAATTAAGAGACCCCCTACAGCTTTACAGGATAAATAATTCCCTGCCTCAAAGAGTTTCAGTGAAAAGCTTTGGAAATAGTGGGAGAGATTAATTCTAGGGTGGGATTTGCTTCCTTCAGCTTCAGACATTTCAGTGTGGTGTTCTGCCTGTGACTTCCTGCTGCAGTCATTAGAGGGGCAAAATAGACGCTTTTCAGGTGTGATTTATCTGGCTAGTTTTAGATGTCTACCTTAGGATGGGATGAATCCTGCCCCAGAAGCACCTTCCTTTGTTCTAAAGTGAGTATCAAAAGACTCACTCAGATGTGGAGATGTACTTTGTAGATGTCTAAAGATAGGAGAGATGAATCTTGTCAAAACCCACAAAGCTTGTAGTCTTATGAACGTTGAGAGAATTGAGATGGGTAAAGTCCTTTAGAACCTATGCATTAAAATGTTCAGAAACCCCTCTGAGAAGGGTGATCTGAGTTCCTGTAGTAAATGGAAGCAAAATAGAGTTTCGCTGCTGGATGACACTCATCCAAGCTGTGATTTTACAAACTAGTGTGACATCTTGACAGGTAGCGAGGTCGTCATCATGCTTTCCCACATCTTCTGAACTTGCCGGGAGGGCTCTTCACAGGGTGTCTGGCCCCATTTTTGTGACCTTTGTCTGAAGGCAGCACCCACTTTATTCAAGATCATTTATGTAGTCAGTGTCCCATTTCAGCTCCCTGTCCTGCTCTTCCTCATCTTACAGTGCCAGCTACTGCTTCTGGCTGTTTTGCATTGACTACTGATGGGGCTGTCTAATTCAGTGCTGACTGTGAAGGTTCCGTATTAATATCCGTGACAAACAGATGTTGGTGCAGTGCCTTTAGAAGGTGAAAAACTCCCTACAGTTACTTCATGGTGAGACTCTTTCCTCTGGTGTCGTCCTGCTCCCTCTGGCCCTTGATATGGTGTTGGGTATCCATCTGGCCCCACTCATTTCTCTTCTTCAATGGGGTCAAGCTATTTCTTCTCAGCAGGGGGTTGCTCTTGATCCTACAGTTCTGTGAAAGGAAGGCAGGACAGGACATGCTCACAGCATAATATGTTTTTCTACCGGTAGGCAAGTGTTATACGAGAATGAGATCCTTGTGGGAAGGTCAGATCACACAACTTTCCTTGCTGGGGTAAAAAAATAGCAGTCCATCTATCCTTACAGAGCAACTTTTGAATTAATTGCAATTCATACTGTGGATTTGAAATTAATGTTGCATATAGAGCTTTATTCTCTATAAATCAAAGAGTTGGGGCTCCTCTACAGATTCTGGATACCACTGCCTGGTCAACGTCATAGGCCAGTTACTCAGTCACTCAATTTCAATTCCGGGGTTTGCCGATTATGAACAGATTAATGATGCATTTCTCTTCACTACAGAATTCTCTTGGGGTGTTAACCCTCATTTCAGGTGTGTCTCTTCAAAAACAGCCTTACACCTGTGCCTCATCTCTCTTAGCAAAGGGTTTGCAAATGATTTTCTCTTTCTTTATAGAAGTGTTTATTGATTATTTGCATTAAAAACAACAACAAAAAAATGTGGAACAGATAATGTTTTACCTTCTGCCCACTTTATACCTCAACAACTTCATGTATTTAAATATGATAAAATCATAGAATCACAGAATGGCTTGAGTTGGAAGGGACCTTTGGGTCATCAGCCTTCCTGCAATGGGTGGGGTTGCCAACCACTAAATCAAGAACAGTTCAGGCTGCCCAGAGCCCCATCTAATCTGGGTTTGAACACCTCCAGGTATGGGGCATCCACAACTTCTCTGGACAGACTGTTCCAGCACCTCACCATCCTCTCAGTGAAAAATTTCCCTCGACATCTAATCTAAATCACTCCCCTTCTAGTTTAAAACCTTTCCCCCCCTTAATGTACTATAGATCTGTGTTGATTTCCCCTTTTCTTATCCTGAAGAAGCATTTTCTGCATTTACGTGTAGCCTGTAGGATTTACTTGTTTCTCTGATTTTAAGTTCTGGGGCACTTAGGATGTGTTTGAAGGTACACAGAGCACAGAGGAATCCTTCTGCCAAAACACACCTGCAGCACAACATCTGCTCCATACATTCATAACCTTTTTGATCCTAGGCAGGAACTGATGGCCTTAGTGCTGGTCCTATACGTGAGCAGAAGTATTCAAGAGGTTGGCTTTGAAGTCTGCTAAGAGTCTGTGTCTTCACTAGAACAGTGCCCACAAACACTGTGCTTGGACATTCACTTCTGCTTCACTGGGGAAGAAAGATGCTACTGGCTAGATAAACCTGCTGGCAAAATGTAGCAGGTTTCCTTTGAAGACTTTGCTTTGCCATTTATTGGGCTACTCTGCGTGTTTTTCTGTCTCTTTTTTTCCTGGCAATAGAATCCAGATTTTGAGCTGTTTTCTTGAAAAACATTCCCAGGGTGGGTGGATGAGCCGAGTAGAAACATGGGTTAGTTTTGCTTCATTTCATTTTCAGCTTGTATACAACATTCCTATTTTTGTAATTGAGCCATCTTTACCGCTTTATTTTCTGCTCTCACGACACTACAGGGAAGCTGTTGAATTCCCTTAACATTAATTTACTCTTGCAAAGAAAAAAAAAAAAAGCAAAAAGATTTCCTGTCTTTTTTTATTTTATTTTATTTTTTTTAATGCAAACTGTGCTTTCTGGTCTGCACCAATTGGAAGGCATTTGCAAATGCTCCTGTCTCAGTTGCTGAAAACTGCCTCCCCATATGTTTTCCTGATTAAGAAATTCAGCCCGCCAAATGGCAGAGTTTGCTCAGCTGGAGTTGACTGTTTGGTTGGGATTAATAAACAGCATTCCTCTTCCCATACATCTTCCTGTTTAGCATAAAAGAAAACAAATTACTTTGGGCTTTCCTGCTTATTTGTTCTTACACAAAAAAAGTATATTCCGGGAGCTTTTGCAGTGTGCCTGGCTCCTAGAAATGCAACACAAAAGCAACTTGCAGGCTGTCTCCATAGGCCATCAGTGCTTAACAAGGCTTGTTCCTGGGCAGCACTGAGCCGGCTGGTTAGGCGGTGAATGCTGAGCGAGAGAGAAATAACTGACTGATCTGGGTTACACAAAGTCTTACGGGGATTTATTGGTAGATTTTCTTTAAAAACGACAAGAGGAGGCAAATTTAGTGCTTGGATTGATAGCTCAGGAAGCTGAAAATCCTACAAGGAGAGGACAAGCACTGCCCAGGACAAGCAAAGCCATCATTTCTCATGCTGTCTAATATGTGGTGCCTCATTCTTCTGCTTTTCCCATATGGTAGCATCTTCATGGAGTCAGAAAATCTGTGGTTCTGGCTGTTCAGGTTTGACAATGTTGCTGAGTTTGAAAAAAGAGTCACACAAATTTCCACAAGACCAATGAATAGCCAGAGCTTTTAGGCACTGACACTTGCAGTTAGACATGAAAAGAACTTGAGTTATTGAGTGTCCCAAATCCAACCTAAATTCAACAGTTGGAACGCCTTAATATGATACAATAACTTAAGAGGAGGTTGTTAGGAGGTGGAAATCAACTTCTTTTCCCAGGCAACAGTGATAGTGTAGGAGGTAATGGCCTCAAGTTGCACCAGGGGATGCTCAGGATGAATGTTAGGAAAAAAATATTCTCCGAAAGAATGGCAATGCATTGGCACAGGCTGCCCAGGGAGGTGGTGGAGTCATCGTCCCTGGAGGTATTAAGAACCACGGAGATGTGGCACTGAGGGTCATTATCAGTAGACATCTGGGGGTAGATTGTCAGTTGGATTCAGTGTTCTTACAGGTCTTTTCCAGACTTACTGATTCTATGGTAGGCCTCCTATGAGGTTCTAATCTTCCCAGAATTCTGTCTTTATGGGTTGCTGACATGACTGGATACACTAGCTCTGACTGCTACATGTTGAACATTTTAAAAAATATTTAGATTATGTCTTGATAAATATTTTTACTTTATTATTATTATTATTATTTGGCTGCTATTTTATCCTAAAATTCCTCCTTTTCATCTTTATGTGTTGGTCCTTTTATTTTCTGAATAACTTTAGCACATTATTACATGCATGTGTGTGTGCTTGTACAAATATATGTCACATTTTTCTGTTGGGGCCCACTGTTACTTTTCAGTTTACAGATGATTCTTCTTTATAATTTATTACATACATTTTTGCTGATAACGTTTCTGAGATCACCAATGAAACATTCTGTGGTTGGCTTCTTCTCAAAGGTGTTTTTTTAACCTACAGTTGGAGCAAATTCTCAGATTTGGAAGAAAAAGGGAAAATAAATAGTATTCTGTCATCTACATAAGCTATGTAGATGTGGTGGTTTCTTGTTCTGTTGGGTTTTGTTGTTTTTTTAATTTTTATTAATATATTTCCTGAGTAGATTATAGGGATTTGGCTAACTACTTGGTTAAGCACGGAGTGTGAGGTGGAAACTAAGCCCTATATTCCACAGAATCATAGAATCATTAATGTTGGAAAAGAACTCCAAGATCATTGAGTCCAACCATCAATCCATCCCCACCATGCCCAATGGGCATGTGTCCCTCAGTGCCACATCTCCATGTTCTTGAACACCTCCAGGGATGGTGACTCCACCACCTCCCTGGACAGCCTGTGCTGATGCATTACCATACTTTATGTGAAGAAATTTTCCCTAATATACATCCTGAACTTCCCCTGGTGCAACCTAAGGTCATCACTTCTCATCTTATCACTGTTACCTAGGAAAAGAAGCCAACCCCTGTCTCATCACAACCTGTGTTCAGATAAAGGGAACAGAAAAGATGAATAGCCTGTAAGTAGAATCTGACCTGAAAGAGTTTCTCTTTCTTATATCCAAAGATCTTGGTACTTGAAAAGATATATTATTTTCAATCTGTATTTTTCAGTGGAATCTAGTCTCCGGCTGCATTACCATATTGGATGGGGATGTAATGTGGTACAAGAGACAACATCCTCTACATCCTTGTGAAAGCCTCTTTAACTGGCCCAAATCATTCCTGAAAACATTTTGGCAAAGGATCAGCTTCAAGATGTGACTAGTGAATGCAATATTACAAAGTGCTCATTTAACACCGGGGCATATAAAGAGCTGTACTGGGCCAGGGCAAAAGTTACCAGCATGGTACCCGATCTCTGTCACATGGAAACTTGGTGTAGAATGAGAGCACAATGCAATTCCTCTGTACCACATCCCAGCTTCCAGCAATCTGCTATTCTGGGACTACTTGAGCCAGAGGTGGTATCTCCGTGCTTAATAGCCCTTGATGGATTTTTCTGCAGCTGTCTGCTCCTATTTCTGGCTTGTATTTATGTAAAAGAACAGCAACAGAGAGCAGTCATAGTGTCTCATTATATATTGGCCAGGAGAAACAGAAAATAGCCCTCCACCTCCAAAGTTAGAAGGTTTCCAGACTTTTCCATTTCCAGTTCCCATTATAATTCTAGTGTTTAACCAGCCACTTTAGAGCACTCATATTCCTTGCCAAGCAGCCATACAAAGCTGCCAGGTTTCATTCTTCTGACTTTAGAAACACTTATGTTTTGTTGTGCCTCTTTATTGAAGGTAGTGTTACATGGGTGTTTCCTAATATCAGCTGTGTTCAGGAATCTCTGTTGTACAATCAAAGGATAATTTCCCCTTAAGAGTTACACCAGCCTTTTGAAAGGCTATAATATTTCCTGTTTCATCTGTCTGTAGCCTGTGGCGATCTACAGGGGGAGAAAAAGCAGCAGCTTCAGAGCCAGGTATATGCTGATCTATGGGCTGTTTGGCAGACAATACCGGTTTCATGCTGTTGCCCATATGTAGAAGTGAGCAGTGAAGCCCCACTGATGCACTGACAAATGACCTGGAACTGTCTTCTGAAGGATATTTCAATACAGGACACAGGTGAACAGTATGAATGTTTTCAATGAAGTGCAATGCAGTCCTCAAGCTAGTGCCTTGGATAACTAAATAAATGTCGGTTCCTCTTGTACCGAGGCAAGTCGTCTCTCTTATGGCCAGCAGCTCCCCCTGCTCCAAAGGCACCAGCAATCTTTTTTCCCTCAAATAGTCTAATTGAGCAACACTGATTAATTAAATTTAAGTGTGTAATAACCCAGTATGTTGCCTTTGGCGCTAAAGCCACTTAAGGAATTCTTATCCCCATCTTGTTTCTTCTGCAGAGACTGCTGCCCCACTTTGTTATGCAGCGTGTAGTCCGTGTTATGCATACAGTCACTGTAATAATTTAGATAAAAAGAAAAGGAAACGACACTTTTAAATAAGTATCATTTCAAACTCTCGTTTAAAGCACAGTCTTGCATACGGTTGTGTTGGGCCAAATCAGTGAGCAAAGAGTGTTGGGTGTTGGCATGACCAAGTACCTGGGAGTACAAAATCTTAAGTTAACTCTGCAGCTAAACACAAAGCATTGTAGAACGACAACTTTGGAGCAATTATTCTCAGATTGGATTTACCTTGAACTTTTCTGGTCCTGCAACACGTCTGAGCATTCATTTTCTCTGAGTTGACCTGTTGGACTAATAAAAGACAAAATCTTCCCGCAAAGCATAGTTTCACTTTATTTCAGTGCCAGCTGATTTTAGAACAACTAGGAAAAACCTGAAGGCAACATGTCTGTGAACTATTCATGTATGGAGTTTTCAGAGCCGGAACTAGGAACCATTAGAACAGGCTGAAGATTAATTTGCTGAAATCTAAAGTGAGGAAAGTTCAGAAGAATAAGGTCCTCGGTTCCTAGTGTTAGAGGTGGCTAATTTGAAATAGGCTCGAATACTTGCTTTATAGCAATAAATGCTGTGTATTATCAGCCCCAATTGGAAGCATATCTATCAGATGGAGAAGTGAAACCCTGAGGCCTTGTAAGAAACCAAATGCTTCTGAAGATCTTGACTTTCCTTTGGATTGTTCCTCATGACAACAGGCTTTTCCTTGCTCTAGTATTCTATATAGTATTTAGTATCTAGTATTCTATATACCACAGATGTATCTTTTCCCCATTTCTATTTGCCTTCAGGGAGAAGACTTCCTTTTTCCTAAGCTTGCATGGTAGGCACCAGTACTGGAAATTTTTTGAATCATTTCTTATAGCATGAATTAGTGCATTGCCAAGGTCTTCTTCAGAGTGAAATGTTACACTGTTGTTTCTACTTTTTGACTACTTTGTCTCCCTTATAGAGTTATAGAAATCAAAGTTGAAAGACTGACTTAGAAAAACCAGAACATTATTGGCAATGCATTCCACCTAATTTGTGGATGTCCTTATATTGACTTGGCAGCCAGTGGCATCTCTAGCTTATTAGCTGTGGAGAAGGAGCCTCTCTGCTTTCCTCCACTGCTGACAGTCATGCTTAGGGGAGACTTTACTATAAATATAAGTGTAACTACATCACAGTCCTACCTGACATACCTTTTGTTGTATGTTCGAGAAGTCCCAGTTCTCAGCCAGCTGTGATATGCACACGATAAGCACTGGGTTCATCATTCTGTTATGCCCACCCTTCTGCCTGCCTATGTTTGTCTCTTACCTCTTGATTTATAATTCATTAGTGGCAAGGTTCCTCACTGGAAAGATCTTCTGGCTTTTCAGATGTAGGAAGTGGGATTCTAAACTTGAGTATCGTCTGTCTTTGGAGATGCCCAGTAATATCTATTAACTATTGGTGACATCAACAGTGGGATTCACAGCATCCTCAGCAAGTTTGATGACAGCACCAAGCTGTGTGGTGCAGTCAACACAATGGAGAAAGAGCTGTTATCCATAGGGACCTGGACAGGCTTGAGAAGTCAGCCTGTGCAAACCTCATGAAACTCATCCCCAGAGGCGTTCCAGACCATGTTGGAAAGGGCTTTGGACAGCCTGGTCTGGTGAGTGGTGTTTTATCCCACTTTAAGGGGTTGGAAATAGATAGTCTTTAAAGTCCCTTCCAACTCAAGACATTCTGTGATTCTATGATTCTATGATCTGAACTTTCCAGCTTGGAAAGCTATGACACAGAATCTGTAGGAGGTTCACCAACCTCTGGAGTGGCAGGTGGAAATCAAGCCAGACAATACTCAGGTAACTAAAATCCACTTGGATGATGTTAGCTCCTTGATCCAAGAGCATTAACAACATGAGTAACAACTTATTATCATATCAAGGAAATATTGGGAATACTGGTGTTTATAATTAGCATTTGTTGCCCTTCTGCACAGATTTTGTCAGTTCCACTGTATGAATCATAACAGTTGTTTCTTTTGTCACAAAGAGCTGTACTATCTGAAGCAGCGATTTTTGTTTATGGTAGTGATTACCATTCAGTAGGCGATTCCAGACACTGAGACTTGCCCAGGGGGCATGAGCTGTCAAAGCAACTGTCCTTTCCTTCTTTGTTTGAATAAATAGCTATGATTTTTGACCAAATGGTTTACTCCGTGTGGGGTCTGACATGAGATTGGAATACTGTTTGATTCTTTGTAAGGGGACTTGAGTGACCTGAGTGAAAATCCCAGAGGCAAACATCTCTGAATATTGTGGGGAATTGCAGGTGGGATCTGTATTTTGAACAGGGACAGTCATCTCCCCAGCAATTCATACTCAGACAAAGGACCACCAGTATCAAAGCCTTCAGGCTCACAAGTGGATGGTTTATGGGGTTAAAAAAAAGTCTCCGTTTTTTTTTTTTATTATTTTTGTTGTTGTATGCGTGGGCTTTCAAAAAGACACTTGAGAATAAATGGGAAAGGTGAAGGCACTGCAGATGAATGCAAAGTGGAGCCTACTCTACAAAGTGGCTGCATAGCAGAAGGTAGTTTTCAGCTCTCCTAGTTCAGCGGCTGCTGGGTGAATTGATTCAATTTTCAGTAGAAAATGATGCAATTGTTTTACCAGTTCCACAAAGATAAATGTCTGTATTTCATCAGAGCAAACACATAAATGAGCAGCAGCTCCATAATCTGTCCTTTTTGATGGCACTGCAACTGAGCACATTTGGCTCTGAAGTTATCGGCTTAAGCTAAACTGGTAAGTTTCTCATTTGAACAGAAACAACTTTAACAAGGAGATTTTAATAAACCAATGGAAAGATTCACATTCTACTCCCTACTCTCCTTTCATTCTAAATCAAATACATATTTTGACTCCATTTTGCTTTCTGGAGCATGCTGCATTTTTTTAGGCTAGGGACTAGCATCTGTAATGCTTCCTTGGAGCCAAATGCGTTTGCAAGAATTGGCTTTATGATGGTCTTTTGTCATAACAGAGTTCCAGATGTTGCCATTCCTCCAGTTCACAGCTTGGTACGCACTCTCCATGTAAGATGTGGCTTCAGGGGCTCTTTTCTCTTAACACTTCTTGTTAACCATCAGACAGTTAGCCTAGAGCCATCAGTACAACGAGTTTTAGGAAGTGGAGGCTGAATATTTAACCACGTGACATAAAAGGGGATGGACATTGCTTTAATATTTTTTTGTGCACCAGTGCTCAACAAGGATTAGGTCTTGGATGAGAACATCTCATCTTTCTTTGAACAACAAGAAAATGTTCAACCAAATGAATTCCAGAATTGTTGGCATGGCCCAAGGTGGGGCTGTGCCACACAAAGAGCCCCGAGGACATCAGAGTTTGAAGGGGAAATTTTGAGTAGACTCTTCCCTCTAGAAATGAGTACCTTGAGGCAGATTGCTTACAAGACTGCAGAACAACAAAGAAAAAAAGAGGGGCAGGATCAATCTTCCCTTAACAAAAGAGAGCCAGGCAATGTTGTTAGAGGTCTGCATTCCTATTACTCCCCCACATAAGCCTGCTCACTTTCTGCCATTCTCAGCATATCTTCTTTGTAACATGTACGCTTATTGAATGTCTACAGATTTTATCAAACGAGGTTTGCATGAGAAATGGAGGCTGTATTTTACTTCTCTCACTGCTGCCACTTTTATTAAAGCCTTCAGACAATCACAGAGTCTCTAGCTGTGTAGGCAGCTGTCTTACTTCTGTGACACGCCATGTCTTTTGCAGAAGGGGACTGGTATTAAAATAAGAGCAAACCTCCCCGTTAGGTATGTGCACATAGCAATTAGGGGACCATAAATAGATCAGTGTGCTTTGAGATTGAGGTCTCCAAAGTGTTCTGCACAACTTACTGGTATTTTGTGAAATGTTTGGTAACCGTTTCACATAGTTGTGAAAGTTGCAAGGTGGCTTATTTACAATGGCTGTAGTATATTAAAAGACAGAGCATACCACAGAATCATATAATCATTTGAGCTAGAAGGGACCCTTAAAAGCCATCTGCTTCAGCTCTCCTGCAATGAACAGGGACACCAACAGCTCCCTCAGGTTCTCAGGGCCCATCCAGCCTGACCTTGAATATCTCCAGGGCTGGGGCACAACCATCTCTCTGGACAACCTTTGCCATTGTTTAATTCACTGTAGTAGAATTTCTCCATCAAGCAATACAATTTGCCCAGGACTAAGTTTTATTGTAATAGATATGTAAGAAAGTAATAGAAGAGACTCATAAAGCTTCCTTACTAAGATGTGCAAGGGCAACCTCTGAGAAGACATTGTGGACAACACCGTGAGGTCTGAACAAACACAAGTCCGCATACACAGAAATCCAGGTACATGCCAGATGTGCCAGATGTTTGTTTTGTTATTAGTTTTGGCAGAAAAGACAAGGACTTCTTGAAAATGTCTTTTCCCTGAAGCTATTTTGGGGTGTTGGCCTTCCTTTAGTTTCAGAGTTAATCCTATATTAGAACTTTAATAGAAACATACTGACCATCATATTCAAAGTCACTGACTTTTGGTGTGGAAGCCATAGCAAAATGTTCTAAGGGATAAAAAACCAATGCAGATTTGTGGTCTGCATGTGCTTGCGTATAGAAACCCATATTTCCAGGCTTAACGAAAATCAAGAAACATGGAATCCTAGAATATCCTAAGGTGGAAGGGACCCATAAGCATCATTATGTTCAACTCCTGCCTCCACACAGGACCACCCAAAAATCAGACCGTATGTCTAAGAGCGCTGTCTAGACATTCTTGAACTCCAGCAGCGCAGTGCCATGACCATGCCCTGAGGGGGCTGTTCCAGTGCCCAAACATCAGTGAAGAACCTTTTCCTGATATCCAACCTGAGCTGGACACAAATCAAATTTCTTTAAAAACCTGGTCCCAAGTGGGTGTGCTGCTTTGGGATAAAATTATTTTTTTTAAATATTAATATTAACATCAATATTAATATTGATACATCATTATGTATAAAATTATATACTATATATTATATTTATATTTTATATTATATATTTTATATATATTATAAAATATATATAATGTATATAGTATATATAATATATAAAATATATATAATATATATTATATGCATATTATAAATATGTATTAAAATAATGTATATATGTTAAATATATATATATATATATTAACTAATCTGATAAATTGTGTTACCAGCTTTGAAAGTGTCACTAGTGTTGAGGGTTTGAATGTAAGGATACAGCCATGTGAGGAAAGCTCAAGCCAGCAGCACCTGCCTGCTCAGCCATCCTGTAGATAAGTAGCGACTGTCCTTCCCCACACCTTTCTCACTCCTATCTTTCATCTGGGAGAAAGCCTGAGTTGTCATTTCCTATCCTGTTAAATGCCTTCTCACCCAGCATGGCCTGTGGGCAGTGCTGTGTCCTGGATGCCAAGAACTAAAAACACCCTGAGAGAAAAGAGTCAGTGAAATTGGGAGAGCAGAGACATTGGCATGAAGGAGAAAGCTTGGTTCAGCAGTTAAGGTTAATTATTAGGGTCATCACAGGAGATCTCCGAGTCCTGAGAGTTACTTGTTAAACGAATACAGAGTATTTGATTCTTTCATAAGACGAGACTGAGGCCTTTTCACTCTGGAGATCCTAAAGAAGCATGCCTTGACCTTAACTGACAGCATCTGCTTCTGTTTTGACTGTATTGATGAATAAGACAACAGCAACGTGGTGGTGTGTAGAGCCCCGGGGAATATTTATAATGCACATTAGTATGGCAACGCAAAGTAAAACAGCTATTGACAAGCATGAAGTTCAGAAGCTGTGATTTTGCCCCTAGCCATAGCTGCTCCCCCCCGCCTTGAAAACCCTGTCAAGACTGATCTTGGCGACACAAGGAGGCAGGAACAAAGTGCCAAATCCATGAAACGAACCCGGCGATATGGGGAAGGACGGAAAAGGGCTTTGGTAATCTTAATGCTAATTCATTGGGAATGTACGCAGCAGGGAAGAGATGTTTTCTGTAAAGATCCCTTCTCATGGGACAGTTTAGGAAGGAGGTCTGGATTTTTGGCTGTCCATCACATCTGGGAAATTCCTGCAGAATGTAATAGGGCGTTGCTTGTTTTCTGTGTTTCTACTCCTGCAGTTTTTAATAAATGCTTGGCTGGCAAACACTACAGTCGTAATTCTTGCATGGAATTTTACAGGATTCTTTAAAAAGTCTCATAGTGTGGATTTCTTTATTAAAGTGCTAGTTAGCATAATTTCTATGGAAACTTAATTATACACTGGTAGACTTTCAATAGGAGACGATTAGACCTTAAACCAAAACAAAAGCAATATCATTGGTCCTTCTATTTAGGAATCTTTCAACAGATTTACTATATCCTACTTAAAAATAGTCCAGGGCACACAACTCAAGCAAACAAGTGAAGTAGGTTTTGTTTCTAGGTTTGAATATCACCGTTCTATTCTTAAAGAGGGGTCAACACTCAATTTTTCCATTCCTCGGTTTCCTTGTCTGTAAAGTAAAGATAATACTTAACCTCAGCTCAGTGATAATACTGAGAAATCACCTCAGTGGTGTTTAGTTATTTCCCCACTCCTCCAAATAAAATTTTATTTTGCTGAAGTAGAAACTTGCAATTGTGAAACTCCACAATATATTATAGCAAATCGTTATTTGTGACTCACAGGCTCTATAAGTTAGCAAGTGAGCACATATGCCCTAAAAGAGTCCCTCTACACTGCAGAATGGAGAGCGTCGATAGTTTTGGAAAGCACAACTGACTTTTAATTGTTTAAGATAATCCCCTAATGGCTCTTTGTCCATTTTCTCCAGTTTTGGGGTTTTTTTTGGTGTTTTTTGTTTGTTTGTTTGTTTGTTTATTTGTGTTTTATGGGGTTTTGTTTGGTTGGTTGGTTGGTTGGTTTGGTTTGTTGAAAGAAAGAATATCCTCCAATACAGAGAACAAGCTTGAGGGTAAGGCGCTTAGATTTTATTTTCACAAGTTCCTTGACCCTGGCTAGATCACTCGGTATTTTCATTTTCTTCCTATATGAAGTACTTCATTGTGATCTTCTAGGCACACTGATTCTATTTACATATTACAAAACTATTAACTCCAAAGCAAATGGAACCAGTACTGTCCTTCACCTTACGTTTGGAGTTCTACTCGTATTTTTGACTTCCCAGATTTGAGGTACCAAATGTGTTTCTGAATGAACCAATGTGACTACTACCTGAGCACAGAGGTTGTTGTGATTGTTAGTAGCAAGTTCTTACATTGACATACTGAAAAGTAAATTGAAATTCATTGCTCTGGATAATTTTGACATTTTCTGATCTCACTTCTTTATTTTCACCATTCTTCCTTCTGTGCTTATTTAATCTCTCACTCCATCGAGGCAGTATATGGTTTTTTTTCCAAAATACTCATGTGCTCAGCACATACATTAAAGGAACCTTGACTCTATATTTGTCTTCCCAGCAGCTACCATAAGAACAAAGAATGAAAAATAACAAATAAAAATTAGATTTCAAGAAATTTTGAATGAGATGACTTTTAAAATTTTATATCAGAATATTTTGCTAACAGTGCAAGTAGAAAAGCAGGACAGAAAAGTAAATTAAATTTACCAAATTATAGGTTCTCATATAAATCCTCTTGCTTTCTAGGAAACAAACAGTATAATAAAAAGTGCAAATCTTTTACTATATGTGTACATCTCATGTATGGACTCTAGCTGCTTGATAGTATAGTATAGCATAATACAATTTTTCTAAGAATTTCTCCATCTACTCTAGAAAAACACTTGCATATGGCTGTCTATCACTAAGTGCACACCCTCTCTGCACAGTTGCTTCATTAATCCTGTAGAAGATAACAGGCAACCTGGTCCCTCCACTCCTCTTAAATTCAATTTGGGAAGAGTCAGGTCTGGTTTTACTCCGTATTCGAATACTGCCTGTGACTCATGTTCATGTCCTTTTTGTATCAAATTCCTATTGTCTTCAGTAGGAAGTGATAAGGTCACAAGCGAGGAAGGATTAACATAGGATTTGTCAGAGATTAGTAATAGATCAGACCATGTTGGCCAGTGGTTTCAAAAGGTTTAAGTTAGAAAGAATGTAGGAGGATGGTGGAGAGTGACATTGATAACATGGGCAGCATGCTGTCTGAGCATATCAGCAGTAGTAGACAGTGTAATCTCATTTGCTGCATTAGTTAGCATAGAGAAAGTTACTGAGAGATAGCACTGAGAAGAGGAACAAGAGGGAATAAAATAAAATAGAAGTTGCTACAAATCGACTCCACCAAAGTTACAGCAATACTTGGGTGCACCATCTCACACAGGAGCACATCTTTGGGACATATAAACACATACATACACATTGTCCCCAGAAGAGTTCTCAGCCAGTTAAGAGATGAAAAGGATCAGGTGCATAAAGACTGTCTCAAACTCTAACAAGTACTGAGTGTAAAAAGAAAGCATCTGCCTCATAGACTTCACCAAGCCAAAGGCATATTTTGGTACACAACGATGCTTAGTTAAGAAAGCAAGAAGAGTGCACTGTTGACATCTACTTTGTCACAAGGATGACAGCATTTCCCTGAGATAATTCCTTTCTGAACTGCAACATGTTTTGTGTTTTTCTGCTGAGGAATCTGTCACCTAACACTTCAGAAATGGCTATTGCTTGTTACTCCTCTGGAACATTTAGCAAGACCTTCATTATTCTTATGAGTCTATGAGTTAAAATAATTTCAGCCTGGATTTATCTCCCACTTTCAGCCATTAAATTTTCCTGTCTATTCTGTTGATAATTTGTCTGCTAGCAGATATATTTCACTCCACAACATGGGCATTTCTTTGTGACACAAGTTAACCCTGTAATGAAGAACCAGACCTTTGAAGTTGGTATGGAAACAGAACTGCTTATCAAAAACTTTTTTGCTGTGCAGTTTTGAGTTTGGTGTTGGAAGGAATTTGTTATTTAACTTGATCTGAGAAATACACTAGAGAATAGTCTTCTTTTGCCTGTTGTGTGCAGATTCTTCATCAATTCGGATGGCCATACCTACTCCTCCCTGAAAGTGTCATTGGTTTTGAAGGTCCAGATTCTTCCAAAATAACTTGTAATTGAGTTTCCACATCTAGTGTTCATTTTGGCTGTGTCTTCCAGAATATCAAGCTAAAAACCATGTTTTATACTAAGTGTAAGTTTGGGCCCAAATGTCCACAGCTTAAGTCAAGAGCATAGTACTCAAAATGTGGTTGTGGAAGATTTGGAAGGAGCAGTTTCTTTGACAGTGGTCAAAACGTGAAACTTATTTTTCCTTCCTTGCTCAACTTCTTTCAGCTGCGTTAATTTTTGTTAAAGTGCATTCAGTCCACTGAACTGCCTTGGGAATCTTTGATAGAAATACACCAGAATCAGTCCTCTCCCTCCTTTCATAGTTCTGTAGATGGTGAAAGCTTGGGGACTCTGCCCAAATGAAAATAAATAGATTGATCTAGTGTATTTGGACATCTAGAAGAAGTTGCCTTTCCTAGAGGTGGTTTACATTTGCATTTGTTTTTCTCCTCAGAGCTATAAAACGTGTTTGACAGACTTTATATGAAGCCCTTAGAAATTGTTTGGTTTGGCTATTACGATGCTTAATACTTCTCACATCAGGACTCTGTGTATTCCTTACTGGAGGGTATGTGTTCAAGTTTTTTGTATTCTGTGAGGATAATGCAATCTGACAAGTACGTGGGGAGATGATAAATCTAGACTTGAGGTCTTTTTCATGGGAGGTGAAGAATGAGCTAGAACTATTTTCATGGAAGGATTAAATCTCAGTGGTAATTTTTTTTTTTTTTAAAGTATCACACAGAGTTTTAGTCATGTGGTTGCCATGAAAAACAGTATAAAAGAGTCATGTGCCTAATAACTCCTACAGAGCAGATCTTCAGAAATGTACCTGTAGTGCAGTGCTTTACAGGTATGGGTTTACGTTATCTGATACAGTCTAAGGTCTGCATTTCCTATAATTGCATCAAATTTCAGGGCTTAAGAGGAATTCAAAGCATCCAAAAGCACAAAAGTGAGGTCTTAGGGTAAATACTAACAAAAAGGGTATAATCAAAGTTCAGTTCTCTCATGGGCTTGGAATCAGTTTTTTGTGGGTTTGATCCTTGTAGGAAAGCTGCTGTGAAGCTTCAGTATATCACTTATTGATTACAGCAACCTCTTCCCTGGAATACTGTCTATCTTTATTTTCCACCCTCTCAAAAAATCCTGCTGCAAAAATTTCTTTACTGTTTTATGTCTGTAAAGCACTTCCCTCCTGTTCTCCATTTGTCTTTTATCTCTTTTAACAGCCCCCTTTACATCACCTAAAGTTCAAATCTCTTGTGGTGTTCAATGCCTCTGCCCACCTCCTTCACATACCTCAAGTATCCGGCCCTCACCAACCCCTCCCTGAAGGCCCACTTCTCATTGTTCCTGTAAGGAGTGGATTGGGATCAGCCACAGAGATGGCAAATAGTACCTGCTGGTATTTCTTGGAGTTGAAATGTCTGACACGCAGAGATGTAGTGTAGATAAACCACCTGCTTTTGTGACTGTGACCTTCCTCAGAAAGATCCCTTTTGTTATCTGCTTGAAGGAGGTGTGTTTTTATTTTCCCTATGCAAAATGCACAGCTACATCCCTGCTGAAGACTGTCTGTGAAACTGAGCTGCAGAATTCTTTACATTTTTCTATCCTGGGAGATAAACACTTTTTTTCACCCACCCAGAGTGTCTTCCTGTTAAAATCTGAAGCTGAAGCGTTTCAATATTGAGCCTTATCTGTTTTTTCTGGTTGTGCCACCAAATGAACAACTTTTTATTTATACATATATGCATATTTTATTAGCTTCAAAAGACATTGATTTTTCCTCTTACACTTTGTTTCTATGATGTGCCATATCCCTTAGACCACACCACGCTTGCTATGTTCATCACTTTCCAGGTAGAGCTCCCACTGATCTCAATGGGAGTTCGGTGTGGGATTCCAGTGCAGGAGGCACAGGAGGAGAGATAAGAGGACGCCTGATAAGAGTTCTCACATCTGATAAGAGTTCTGCAGTGTAGACAGGAGAGCTGCATTTTCACCTTAATTATCAGTCACCTTCTTTTGTAGTTCAATGCAGGATGTTCCATTTTAACAGAACATCAACCCATGCACCAGGGAACTGCCTAAAGTTCCACAGAAAATGGCACTGATACCATCTTTAAAATATGCATCTCCATTCCTTGTGAATTTTAAACAAAGCACTGTGCATCCCAAGCAGACTTGGCAAGCAAGGGAGTATTGAAAACCCAATGATCAAACACAGACCTCAATGATAATCTCCAGGAAACTTGTTCAGTACTCAGAAACAAACCAAGGAGAGTCTTTGGAATGGATTTACTTTTCTAATACATGCCTTAAAAATAAATTCCAGTATTTCAGCTTGCGTGACAGAAACATGGAGGATTTTTGGAAAGGCACTGGTGATAACAATAGGCTTATTAATACGGAAAACCGAGCTATATAATTATAATGAAACCGTTGAGTCTCATTTCTTTTATATAGATGGCAGTATGCAAATAGGAAGCCATCCGCCTTGATAACTGCAGAAGCTATGAAATCCTTATTTGAAGAATTTCAATCTGGTTTTCCTATAGCATTCAGTACTCAAAGTTAGAAAAGAAGCTCCCTCCTCCTCCCCTTTTCTTTCTCAATATAACAATGCATTTAAAACTGCTCGAAAATTGCAAACCCATTTCACAGTTTCATAGAGAGGAAATGGCTTGAGGGAACTATTTGCTTTTTTATGCCTGGAATATCAAAATAAAGTACCGAATGGGAAAATGAGTTCTGTTGTATAAAGGGTGGGTGCAGTACAGAAAGGGCTTTGAGGCAGAGGGCAAGTTGGTAGGGGTGACTGAGAGGGGTTTGTGAGTCCTAGCAAGGTTTGCTTAGATACTTCAAGCTTGCCCAATCACTGAAGGAGGATTTGCCCATGGCTCTCAGCCCTCCGTTCTTCTTGGAACATACACTCTTCAATTCTCATCACAAGAAGAAGGCAAGGTATGTGGGTTGTTAGAGATCTCAGCTGTGTGGAATTCAGGAGGTTTAGGTGGTCGCTCTGTCTGCTACTGAAAAAATAGGGGGTCCTGGATAAGCCCATTCACTTCCTTATGTCTTGTTACCCCTCCCAGAAAAGTGGTAGAGTCACCAACCCTGCAGATGTTCAAGAGATGTAGAGATGTGGTATTTAGGGACGTGGTTTAGTGGGCAATATTTGTGGTAGGTGGATGGTTGAACTAGATGAACTTAGAGGTCATTTCCAACCTAAATGATTCTATGATTCATGTTACTCTTGAGTGACGAGCTCTAGTTACAGCAATAAATAATCACAGAAAACTACAATTCTCTGAGAACTTCAAGAGGCTCGCTGCTTCACATGAAATGATAGTCAATAGGATTTTTTTGTAAAGGCTTCTTTGGAAGTAAGGTTATACTTAGATTTCTCAAGAATTGGAACTTCCTCAGGAAAGGGAAGATTACGTTTAAATGGAAATTAATTTCAGGATTAATGAAAAGTTTGATGAAGCATTCATTGGTGACCTGTTAATTTTGCATTACTCAGTGGGAAGGCTCAGGGCTTGGCTGTATCTTTGGCCTCTACTTCTGCATATTGATGAGGTTCAGGTTTTAACTGGAATCCAGGCTGTTCTTATGCTCTCTGCTTAGCTAGAGGCTTCAAAGAAATTTAAATGCCAGTCTTCTGCAGAACACAGGGCACTTAGTTTAGTGCTGTGAGTTTGAGTCTCAACTTGTAGAGCAACCTTGGGCAAAGTACTTTGCCTCTTTACTCTTGCTTGCTCTTCTCTGCAGATTGCAGAAGAACCCTCCTGCCTCTGAGCACGGGGAATTGTAGTCAATGACAATACATGATGTTGAGTACTGAGAATGTCATTTAATTGCCTTTTCCTTGGCCAGCTGGAGAGAGTGGGTTGAAAGGTTCTTGGAGTCATCTAGCAACCCTCACCTCTTGATAGCTAAAGGACATTCTGATCAAAACAAGGAAGCGTTCCCCTTAACGTGTAGTACATCTTACCTGAGGATTGTTTTGCTACTATTCCAAACATCTTGAAATGCCTCTCCCCACGGTTATAACTTACCGGAACGACTAAAACTGATCTCCTGATCTACTCATTGTTCTTTGGGAATGCAGGATAAAATTACTAGAGCTGAAATTTGAATGGCCACTCAAGTGAAAGGGAATTGGTTTTGTACATCCACTTACATAGCTCAGAAAAGATGTGACTGAGGTTGTTTTTTTTTCCATGTAGCTCCTCGTAGAGTATGAAAAGAAAATACATTTGTGTATGGTGCAAATTTAGAGATGTCCACAGGGCTTATTTTTACTTTGAGGGTATAAGCGTAGCCTACATAAGGAGAAATTTTCTCGTGTAGACGTACCTACAAACCTGTTTTATGAAGACATATGTTTATACTGGCAGGTGGTTTTGACCATTCAGTTTCGCTCCCTGAGTGCTGCTTTTTAGGCTAGCAACAGAAGCCGTTTGAAGTGTTAAAGCTACATCATTGCAGCAGGTCTTGGTGGTATAGATTTATAACATAAAATCATGCCCTGCTGATGTTTCTACAAATACATGTTTCTGTCTATGTATATTCCTGTACATAGACAACAGCTGTATGTACAGCATTATATATAATGTAGATTTGTAAATGCAGCATTTTGTATGTGTGAATATATGTTTCTATAAATCTATGCCAACGTGTGATAGAGTAGGACATACGAACTGTTCATGCCTTCCTCTGCTATCAGAACTCCCCACTCAATATCTTTGTTTTATTTAAAATCCAGTTAGAAGGAAAGTGGCTTTTTCACTCCTACATCCAGAAATGTCCTTCAGACGTGCCTGAATTCAGGCCACTGCATCTTCAAAAGCACCAGGCAGTAGCACAATGTTCCAGAACAAAATGTTTGTCACAGTTTGATTCCCCTAAAAGAGAAAGACCGTTTCACACCACGTAGCTCTAGAAGAACACATGAAAACAGATAAATTGTATTTTTTTTTTTCCATGCAGCAATTGACGTCCTGCTTAAAGCAATAAATTTTTCTACGTAAACAAACACATCTTAATCACTAAACCAAATAATACATTTAAATTAAGCAGATATTGTTTAAAAGAATAACTTCACATAGGTGTCATGCGTGTCATAATCTTCATGTGAAATTTTTGGCATAGAGCTAACAGCAAAACAAAAAGCTTAAAGTCCGTCAAACTTTTTATTTGTTTTTCCCCTCAGTGAGCTCTGGATCTCATAAGCCTGCCCAAATTAGACTTTATGACTTCTTTCCATTAATGCCTTATTGAGAAACCTCTTTTCAGAAACCCTGACTTGAGTTGCCAGTTCCCAAACCCAAACACATCCATGGCTGAAAAGATGAAGTATATACAATAACTAATACAAATATTGCTCTGCTCTGAATTCTGCAGGGGAAAGTTTATTTTCCTAGTTCTGGAGCAGTAACTGATGGGTTGAACCCAAATAGTAAAGTTTGAATAGTTGTAGAAGCTGAATATTTGAACAGTTGTTGCAGAGATGGTGCCGAGGGCTGCATTTTAGGTCAGGGAATTTCTGAGTATGTAAGAGAAAAGATGGGAAGAAAAACAGATAGGAGGAAACAGGGAATTTTCAAAAGGGAGGAGATCGAGGAAGGAAGTGGTTACATTTCAGAACTATGGTGTCTGAGTAGGTTGGGAGTAAGGGAATTGCCAAGATATAACTCGTACATGTTTTGCTCCTGATGAAATTGGAAATGGAAATATAAAGGCTTGCACTGCAGCATGTATCCTGCCTCCACATCACCGATAAAAATCTGATCTTGAAATCTACTATCACGTGGTAAAGGGGGTCAGTGTTGATTCCTGCATTAAAGGTGAAAGGAATGTTGTTCAGATTGGTATCAATTCAAACAGGACAGAGTAAAATAAAGGAAAATTTAGGATCGTGTACATTGGAAAAGACCACTGAGATCATCTAGCCCAGCCATCAGCCCATAATTTCAAGCCAATTGCAGCTCTACAGTACCTGCCCACAGATCAGAACCCCCTAGCAGACACTTCTCAGTTTTTTTGCCTTCATATGCTGGCATCCATATGCAGCTCTTCTGAACTGCCTTCAGATGCTCGAGTTTATCTGTGACCCAAAAGTGAGGTATTTTACAAGCATATTTTCACTGGCTTAAGAAGAACATAACTATTATTTATAATTTCATGGTCTAGTTCAGAACTGAAACTGGCTAGAGATATTTTCCTATATCCATGAACTTCCTTTAGTGAAACTTGGTATAGAAATAGCAAATTATTTCTCTGAAAGTCATTGCATATTCAACATGCCAGATGAATTATAAGAAAAAATAAAATAAAATAAAATCAGTGTTAGTACACGACTTAGGTTAAAGAAACCAAAGGAAAAAAAGAAATAGGTCCATATTTCTCTTGGAATTCAGTATTTTTAATGTAAATTTTGGCAATGATTCCATGCCTTTTTTCTGTCCCTTCCCTCCATGCCCCCATAAAGAAAACACATCTCCTTATGAAGAGATGTATCAAATTTACAGAATAAACCAGAGCCAAATTACCTGCTAGGTCTAGCTGGGGCAACACTATTGAAAACCAGATATCATCAGGACTTTCAAGTCTGTATACAAAACACACACACTAAGACAGATGAGGATTACAGTGCAAACTAAGAATCACATGTAGGAGACATCTTTCACCAAGGCAGGAAAGGAGTCAAAAGCCAAGTTTTTATCAGTTCTTATGTTTCTTAAATGGAGTAATTCTGCTGGCTCGTTTTCCTACACCAGTTAGACCTTCCCTTTGTACTTGGCCCAGGTGAGGCCACACCTTGGGTACTGTGTTCAGTTTTGGGCCCCTCACTACAAGAAATGGCCTGAGGCCCTGGAGTGAACAGAGCTGTGGAGGGTCCAGAGTGCAAGTCTTATGGGGAGCAGCTGAGGGAACTGGAATTGTTCAGTCTGTAAAAGAGGAGGCTCAGGGAAGACTTTATTGCCCTTTCCAGCTCCCCGAAAGGAGGTTTTCCATGTACCAGTGACAGGATGAGAGGTGATGGCCTTAAGTTGCACCAGTTGAGGTTCAGGCTGGATATTAGGAAACATTTCTAGAGTGGTGAGACATTGGTACAGGCTGCCCAGGTAGGTGGTGGGAGTCACTGTCCCTGGAGGTGTTCAAGAACTGTGGGGATGTGGAACTGAGGGACATGGTCCGTGGGCATGATGGGGCTTGGGGTTGGACTTGGGGATCTTAGTGGTCTTTTCTATCCTTAATGATTCTATGATTTTATGATTCCTCCAGGCTAGCAAGGTGCAGCACGATTACTCAGCTGTATTTTGCTTTTTCAGCCTGCTCAGGTTGTACTTCATCCCCACTTAAATCTGCACCCTTAGAGGAGCAGCCCACAGTCTGTACTCATGTCTGTAGCACTACCTCACGGACTGTCTCATGTCATGGAGGTAAACGTCATCCTCCACAAGTGGATGTAACTGTAATCCACACATGAATGTAGCACTGCTTGCTCGGAGCAGGTACATGCGGATAGGTTTATTATATGTGTTAATTAGGCTGGTTTCTGCTGCTAGCCCTGCCACTCCACTGTGTCAAACGTAAAGAAGCAGCAGTGCCAGCAGTGCACGTAACACTTGTGAAATCCCTTCTTAACGGGATCTCTGAGCACTCAGACCTGGCAAAACCAAGATCCATCCTTGTATCTCTGACAGCAGCCACATGTCAGCACTTAGAGAAGTGGTCAAGAGCAGGGCGCTAATGTCAAGGTACTTCCTACAATACTCCTCCAGCACAGTCAGATATAAATTCTTCAGGGTAGAGGCAATATCTTACAATATACTTCTACAACAGCATCCTGGTAATTTTCAGTGCTCATATCATATAAAAGAAGGATAATTAATGGCTGGTGACTGGTGTCTGAAATTGGGATCATAGCTACGTGTCTGCTGCTAGTGCTTTCAAACGGGATGAGACAGTTATTTCCATGACAGGACAGCTTACTTTTCCATCCCTATCATGAGGATTAACGCACACAGTGCTAGCAAGGACCCACTGAGGGTCTAAAAGTGTTACAGATGATAAGTGTATAACAGGAAAGTCAATTATCAGCTAGTAGATCCTGGTGTTACCTTCCAAGGCACAGAATTATAGCCTGCCACTTGCCTTTTGCAGGTCATCTTTCACAGTGTTGCAGACCCACATTAAAATGACTTGTGACTAACGACAGAGAGGGGCTTAGTGCCTCTTTATCACTCTGCAGTGAAAGGAAGGTCTTCGCTTTAATATTGTAGAGAAAACCTCACAACTGAGACTTCAGACTGGCTATAGAAGATTTGCATGGCTAAAAGAATTGCTTGGTTTATGTTTTGACACAGTTCAGCACGCTGCTTGCATTATTCAAACAGCCTGACAAAATCTATGTTTTATTTCTATTTTTTTTAATTTTACACTCACTGCAGTAAATGTTTGCCTTGGTCCATTACCTGCTTGGACTAGTCCTTGCAGTATAAATTCTGTACTAAATCATTCAGAAAAAAACGGGGTTTTATGATGTATTTAAAAAAATAGGTCAGTGGTGCAGCTTCTGTAGGATATGCATTTAAGGAAAAGAAAGTAAAAAATAAATAGAATGGCAAGAAAAGGAAAACTGAGAAATATACACTTGAGGGGTACCTCCCCTGGAAAGTGATAAATTGTCTGTGACCTCTATGGCTGTTTATATTCTGGTTAAGGAAAAAAAATCCCTAAAGGACAAATGGCAAGAAGCTCTCATCCTCACTGCTTCCTCCTCAACAGCTGATTTCATAGAATGGGAGAATCATGGTATCATTAAGGTTGGAAAAGATGTCTAAGATCATCTAGAACAATCCCAGCCCACCCCACCATACCCACTGACCATGTCATTCAGTGCCACATACCCACAGTTCTTGAGCACCTCCAGGGATGTTGACTCCACCACCCCCCTGAGCAACCTGTGCCAATGCATCACCACTCTTTCTGAGAATAAATTTATCTTAATATCAAACTTGAACCTGTTCTGGTGCAACTTAAAGCCATTCCCTCTCATCCTACCTTTATTACCTGGGAGCAGACACTTCCCCCACCTCACTACAACTACCTTTCAGGCACTTGTAGAGAGCGATAAGGTCTCCCCTGAGCTTCCTCTTCTCCAGACTGTACCATCCCAATTCCCTCAGCGTCTCCCCATAGGGACTGTCCTCTAAACCCTTCACAGCTTTGTTGCCCTTCTCTGGACACACTCCAGGGCCCCAATGTCTTTCATGCAGTGAGGAGCCCAAAATTTAACACAGCACTAGAAGTGCAGCCTCACCAGTGCCAAATTTTGGTGAAATGTGTATCTTGCATTAATCATCCAAAACACGGGAACCAAGCAGTGCTGGTAATTGGAGATGTGATAGTGTACTAGAGTTTAGATTCACTCTGTAGTACCTGTAGGAAAGCTTGTATTTGTCTCAAAGATCAGCATTAGAGCCTTGGCCACACTCTGTCTTGATGCAGTGCAGCATCATCCTATTGACCTCTTACACCTCATAAAAGCCCTTGACCCACTGACCCAATGGACCTCTGCTAGTATCTGCCATGTGTAAAAGTGCCATCCAGTTCAACGTACAGCAAGAGTTGCACATCATAGAATCATAGAATAACCCAAGTTGGAAGGGACCCATAAGGATCGTTGAGTCCATCCATTGTGAGCTGGTTACACCAGACCTGAAGAAGCCAAGAAGTACTACAGTGTGATCATCTCTGAGTCACATTTTCCTTCACACACCGCTCTTTTCTGCAGCTAAAGCAGCAAATAGTCAATATTTCATGTGCCACCTGTACACACCAAGAAGTGTTGAAGGAGAGCTTGGGCTCTGTTCAGGCATGCTCTCCCCAGCCTGAAGCAAGGAGTGAAGCAGTGCAGCTGTGTAATGAGTAACTTTGGGAATCACCTAATGTTCCAAAAATAGAGGCCAGAAGTAGTGTCAAGGAGACCTAAAGCAGATGTAATAAAAAACTCCTTGGGAAACTCAGGTATTTGGGGTTGATTAAAAAATCTCAATTCTTTTAGAGTTTTAATCATTTGAAGAAGAAAATTTTGAATTTAGGGTAAGTTTCTAGACTAAAACTTTCCTTGCAAGGAAAGTTTGAAGTCTTTTTGTTTAGAATTAAGACTTACCAAACTACTGACCTGGTGATCTTATATTCAGCAACTTGTATCTGCATCTTCTTTATTGATAGCCACTTTCTGAATCTTAAATCACAAATGAAACTGGATATTTTTGAAGAATTTACAAGTTTTTGTAGTTCTATAGTAAATTATTTACAGTAATATATACTTTTTATTTACATAGAAGATCACTTAATCAGACAACGTGAATCCATCTCTCATGTTTACACTAAAAATAAAAGGTCCAAAGTTCATCGGATTGCTGTAAAACACTTCTTCACTCACGCCAGCACACTCCACGAATTTCAATTGATAAAGGTCTTCAGGATCTTCTGAAAGGGGACATGCTCCATCTGCGTAAGCTACAACTGTCATTGTTTTTACAAGACCAAAATGATATTCTTAGGCTGTTTAGCAGCATTCTTTAAATCCCTCAGTGGTATTATTCTTGTTCCTGTGTTGAGTGGTGAAATGAGAATCATCTCCTTATCTTCCTTTTTCCTGAAAGGCAGTTATTGTTTGATATCATCTGGGAAGAGTGGAAAAGAAAAAAAAAAATCCAAACCAACTGTGCAAAGCCATGTCAATTGCATGGTAAAGCATTTACAGGCTGGTCTTAATTCAGATCAGTATTGGCAATACGTTATTTAGGAAGTACTTTTAGTACTTGCTGGCCTGGGGGATTAGATTTTAAAATGCTATCAATGGACCATATAACAGAAATCATGAGGAAAGTGTAGCTGTAACGGAATTGAACGTCTGCATGTGATCTGCCTACAATGTGGAGGCATTTTATTTATATGCTTGCTCTTAAATGCCCAATTAGTGAGTCCCTAGTGATGGAGATTACTGTAATACATGCTCTACACATGGTTTATAGCACAACCTTCAGAAACCTGGTCCTTCTTCTTGTTAGATTTTTCAGTCCATGAAGGCATCTTCTTCTCCCCCTTCAGCTTGGTGCTCAAAATATGCCCGACACTGCTCCCCTGTTCTCATTGTAGTGCTCTGTTGATGATAGCTGCTTTCTGACATGGGGAAAAAAAACACACACACAAAAAAGTCATTGTTAACAATCACTAATATTAATAATGACTTATAATGAAATTAAACCCTCCCTTCCCTTCCCTACACTGTGCCTAACAAAATGACAGTGTGCAGCAAGTCCTTGATCGCAAGCAATCACAGCCAAGTGCCATATCCATCATGACTCTCCTTCTGCACTGAGAGTTGGTCAACAACAGGAAAACAGTGACTAATACCCCTCTATCATTACTGAGAACTTTTCAACTATTACAGTCTCCCTCTTATGTAACATGCAAAATAAATAGAGTCTAAATTACTATTGACCGTCTTTACCCTGGTCATAGCTTCTTTCTCTCTAGAATGCAATCTTTGATAAAGGGTAGGCTCTCATAATGACTAAAAATAAAATAAGTAGGTTTTTTTTTTCCACGCATTGAGACTTGCACTGTGGAAGGATGGGAGAGCTGATTTGCCGTCAGTCATTTCATAGCATAACTCATTGCTGCACTGAAGTGGGTCAGCTAATGTTATCAGCAAGCATTGTGATGGGGAGGAAAGTTAGTGCTGTCTTTGTGTCCCACAGGCTTTTAGTAGACAAAAGCAAATCAGCTGAAGAAATAAAATAATATGCTGATGAAAATCTTTAGTTTTTAGCTGAGGGTCACTACATCTGGCATATACTGCGAGGGCTTTTTTTCTTTCTTGAGCAATGCAGTGAATTTTGCTCGGAGGAAGCCAACTGAATACAGGTCAATCTGATTAGAACAAATAAAATAGGCTTTAGGTATGCTGAAAAAGAAATTTACCCAGGCCCTTAGTTGCAAAGGGCACGAAATCTCTCAGGTTCAAGCAGGTTAAAGCCAGAACAGCAAGGCTGCAGCTGCTTCAGAGTTATTTAAATACTGCTAAGTTGTTTTCATCTCTGTTTCTGTGGTAGAAGTCCGAAGCTGTACTCACTCCACCAAACTCACTCAATATTCACAGCAGTGTAACAAGGATCCATAACCTGTCGTGTCTGCAGCATGATGGGATGTAAAACATCACTGCCAGTCCGGCTAAAACGAGGTCAGATTATTAAAATACAAATCAATCTGTTATTGTTTAATGTGCTGCTCACTGTGATTCGCATACACAGCTTACAGAGAGAAGTCACTTTAGGTAAAGATTACCCAAAAAAAGATGGCTGAAGGGTCTGCACTTTTCAGGGGGGTGGTGGAGCAATACAATTTAATTATCCTTCCTTGGAGGAGCTGAAGTATTGTCAAAATTATAACAAGCTGATGAGCTGGTTATTAAAAATACTCCTTGACACTCTGCTCATACGACAAATAATAGATAATCCTCCTAATCACTTTGCAAAGTGATTATGTAAGCCATGTCCTCGTTTTGTAGGTGGGGAAACAAAGGCAGGGAAAAAAAAATATTCTCATGGCAACAGAGGGAAACAGTGCAAGAACCGGAGCCTGACTTCAGGAATTTCATTTCTCCCTTTGCATTACTCTTACATGTACAGGATGTTCCCACAGCGGTGATTTCTGAGCTCCAGTTTTGTTGTATTCTTTCTTCTCCTCGTTTTAAGTGACCTGATTTTATCTTTCTTAACAAGGGGAGAGAGGCGCAGCAGCGTGTCTTGTTTGTGTGCATAGGGAGGCTTGGAGAAGCGCTGTGAATGTGGGGCACTGGCGGCTATAACCCTTCCCTGCCCATGAGGCATGCTCCCAAAAAAAAAATGCTCAGCTCCATCTGCCTGCCAAATCCATCTAAAGGGTCAGCAGAACTGTGAGCTGTACAGAACCACAAAAAAAGAAAAAAGGAAGAGCAAACTGATGATATGTAAGCTCATCCTACACCGGGGATCTACTTAGAGACGTGGAGGTTTGCTAAACTCCCATAGATCAACTCCATGAACTCAAGAATAAAGTCATAGAAGTTAGAAGGAACTCTTAAAGGCCATCTGGTGCAACTCCCCTGCAATGAACAGGGACACCATGACTCCACCAGTGCTCAGAGCCCATCCAGCCTAACATTGGTGCCCCATCCCTGGAGGCACCACCACTTCTCTGGAAGACCTCCCGTGCCAGTGCCTTACTACTTTTATCATAAAAATCTTTTTCCTTATATCCAATCTAGATATCGCCAGTGAGAAAAATCAAACTGTCTTTTTCTATCACTTCTACAGTCTCCCAGTTTTATCTCTTCCCCTTCACAAGATTATTTCACCCTGAAGAAGGCTAGCATAGTCAAAACTGTGCTGCTCTTTGTAGCAAGGAGTAAATGTCATGCCGGCTGCTTTAAAGCGTTTGGAGCTCTATTATGCAAATGTGAGGAGTGAGAGTAGCAAAGATGTATAGAAACAGAGAATCTTAGAATAT
The DNA here is from genome assembly GCA_030625065.1 of Alectoris magna. Taxonomy (NCBI): domain Eukaryota; kingdom Metazoa; phylum Chordata; class Aves; order Galliformes; family Phasianidae; genus Alectoris; species Alectoris magna. Next base: position 4,475,601 of record CM060560.1, on the reverse strand, counting down.
CCTGAGTTGAAATGGACCCATAAGGATCATCAAGTCCAACTCCTAAGTCTGTTACATGCTCTCATCCTGGTGTAAGTGACATATTAATGCCCAGCCTGCCTGCATTTAATTCTCCATGGCAACTTTGAGAGAGGAGTTGCACTTTGTGCAGGAATTCACTTACCTATTTTCATGCACTTCACCACCTTTTCAGATTGCGTTCCCCTTAGGGAATCATCTAGTTTGATGAAGTGTGAGCTCAAAGGAGTTTTCTGGACATAATGTGTATTATCAACCAGTTCTTCAGCAGGACATCTTTGCCAGATACTTTCCTAACTCCCTTTCTGTTTTATCTGGTGTCCTATCGAAGTCTGTGGTTTAGCTTAGGACTCTACTTGGAGAGGCATCACTGAAGGAAAAGGTGTCAGACACATATTCCCTGCCAACGTGCCTTTGAACTTATCTATTTCTGCAGGACTAATGGGGCAGAGCTCTGGGTTGCTTCACTGTTAAAGAGCTCGTCGGATCTCTTTTCTCAGAATAAATGTAAGACTGCTTGGGAAGCTGCCATGAGCCTGAATAAGGCTGGGAGTCAAGTGACTCCCAGGTGTCTGCCCTTGGAGAAGGATGTGAAGAAAGCCTTGAGCAGGACCTGCCAGCTCAGCTCCCATGCAAAGCACAGAAGCTTCATTTTTTCACCCATGTTAGTTTGTTGTTGAAAGTGAAACATCAAGCAAGCAGCTTGGGGTTTGCTTGTCTTAATCAAACAGTAGGATGAATCTTTAAAAGTCCTTGGTCTTGAAACTGCATCTCTGCTGCTAGATGTAAAGCTTGCAGTGTAGTTAACATAGAGTTGGTCACCTAGTGGTACAAATGTGGAACTGTTATGCGTTGTTAGGTACTGTGTTCAGTTTTGGATTCCTCACTACAAGAAAGGCATTGAGAGTGTCCAGAGAAGGGCAGGGGAGCTGTGAGGGGTCTGGAGCATAAATCTTGTGGGGAGCGGTTGAGGGAACTGGGATGGTTCAGTCTGGAGAAGATGAGGTTGAGTGGGAGGCCTTACTGCTCTCTCCAGCTTCCTGAAAAGAGGTTTTGGTGGGGTGGGGGTCACTTTCTTTTCCTACATACTAGCATTACAGTGAGGGGTGATGGCCTCAAGTTGCGCCAGTTGAGGTTCGGGTTGTATATTAGGAAAAATTTCTTCTCCAAAATTGCGGTAATGCAGTTGCACAGGCTGCCCAGGGAGGTGATGGAGTCACCATCCCTGAAGGTGTTCAAGAACTGTGGGGATGCGACACTGAGGGACATGGTCAGTAGGCAGGGTGGGGTTGGGTTGGGATTGAACTTGCAATCTTAGACATCTTTTCCTACTTAACAGTTCTATGATTCTAGCTATAAAACTGATATTAGAGCATAGCTCAGACAGTGCACTTTATTTAGGGCATGCACACGGGGTGAGATCTATTAAGCAAATCCCTGTGGTGCTCTTGCAGTTTAGAAGCTTCAGCCCACAACCAAAAGCCTTAAAGATCTGACATCTGGAACAAAGCTTTTCCTCCTAACGCTTGTTGTGGGTTAAAAAGTGCTCCATATGCTGCATATCAGAGGGGGTAAATGAGCTCTGTCCTGGTCAAACATTTTCCTCCTTCTTTTGCAATGTCTTGTTCTCCAAGGACTGATTGCTATTGCGATCCAGGCAAGAAAAGGAGGTTTCCTGCAAACTGCTAGCTCATCACAGAATAGCCTTAGGGTGAAACTGCAGCCTGGTACAGGATGAAGAGCAATGCAGATATCTAGACGTAGGCATTCACTGCCATTTGAGATGTCACAAGGTATTCCAAAAGATGTGCATAACACAGGCAAGAAGTGGTGGGATACCCCAGGAGGTCTCAACCAGCACCGAGTGCCTCCACTTGGGCAAGTGAGTCACTTTTTTGGAGTTTGACAGTTGACCTCATCAAAGCTAAGGTTCTTTTCTTTCTCTGCATGTCAATCCTATAGTAAATATATGTCATAAAACTCGCTTTCATATAGAAGTGGTATTATTTTTGACATTTTAATGGGCCTATAGTTTCAGAATAATTTCTTCATTATCCTTTGGCACTGTGGGAAAGGCAGGGTGGAGTTTGAGTGCATGCAGTGATGGTTTGTGAAGCTGATGGAGGGTGTTGAGTTAACACCCCCAGCCTTCCCAGACTGCTGTCTAGCACCTCATTCATCTGAAGACCTCTGCGCATATAAGGTCTGTGACAAACAAAGGGGGTCTGTATTGTGCCTCAGGGTTTCCAGTGGCTTATTAAAGATGGGATTGTTTCATGTTATCCTTTAACAGAGAGATATTTCTGTGGCTGGGGAGACTCCAGTGTCACTGGACAAGAAAGAACAAGGCTTTCATGTTACTTGTTTAAACCATTAAGTGCTGATGTTTTGCTGTTTGACAAGCCATTGTTTCTTGCTCTTTCAAATCAGTCCTGTTTCTCCATTCCTTGTGGTTAATTATTGCTCGTGTTCTCTTCCCAGCGTGTCTTCTCCTGCTCTGTTACTGGATCCGTAGGGGAAAACTGATGGAGGGAGCTAAGCATAGGGCCAAGAAGCAGAGGATTAACTGTCCCCGTGGGAAGCTCGAGTTACTAGCTGCCACATATGCACATTTTCACTGCTAACAGTGAAGAAAAAAGTTAACAAAGAGCTTGTCACCTAGAGCAGAATACAGGGCGTAGGAGAAATTTCTGCAAGTAATTTGCATTGTCTACCCACGACAGTGCAGCGTACACTGTTCATGTCCAATTATTGTTTTTTATTATTCATTATTTGCATTACAGTAACATTCACAGGTACTAGTCAGCACTGTAGCAGCATCAGAAGAGATTCAGTTCCAGCCCAGCCTGGGTCAGCACTACTTTTTAACAGTATGTCAGCTGAGAATATTATATACATGCCATAGTACTGCATTACAGCACACTTGCCTTCTGCTTTTGCATCTTATTCCTATTCTCACACAGGAGAGAAGTGATGCAGGTGTAAATGTTCTTCTGTCATTTTGAGTATTTATATCTGAATGCAGATCCAGCAGTTTAATGCTGCCGTAGTTTCAGGCAACATCGGTCCACAGGCTTATGCGTGTAGGGCAAACCCTGACCCAGGGTATCACATCTCAGTAGATAACAAGTGGAAAAGGAATCAGAGCCATAAATGTGCCATAGATGTGTTGAGTGATAGCACTGGACAAAGTGCTTCTCTGATCCTTAGATCATGGCTGGCATTTATCTGCTATGTGAGGAGACAATCTAGCCTTCATCTTAATGCCACATCAGGTCTCAATGTAACTCCACTAAAATTAATGAAAAGCCAGGATACACTCATTAGGCCCCATCAGTCCAAAGGTCTGTTTTGTTGTTTCCAGCACTGGCAAGTCAATGTGCAAGGGCATCCTCAGAAAGCAGCAGGCTGGCACCTCTGTACTGCATAGCACTTATAGCCTGATTTGTCTCAAAGTGTGTCTTGGGCATCTTTTTCCTGATTCCCGAAACTAAAATAAGAAGGAGTTCAACTCCAAAAGTAATGCCTCCTATTCAAATATATTGACCCATGACATCAGAGGCACATGTTGGTGGGAAAGCAGAAGAGGTTGAAACTTCCCACCAAAACTCCATTGCATTTTATTACTGTGACAAAATGGTGCTGACATGGAAGTGCAGATGAAGCAAACATGTGGGATTGAATTCCTCCATGCAGTAAATACTGCAGCCACTGACATTCACTGATGCTTGCTGAAGATTTATGGAGACCAAACAGTGGATGTGAGCACAGTGAGGTGGTGGGTGGTGTGTTTCAGCAGTAGTGACAGTGACTGTGGGTTACTTCTGCTGGTATAGATTTTTATGGATGTAATATGCAGTTTCTTGTCCATCGTTGGTGAAAACGCATACCTAACAGTGGTGGCTATGTTGAAAATTAGTGTTTGGTAACTGAGAATTTGTTCTATCAAGCAGTGCTATTGCGCTCTTTGTACATATTGTCATTCCCATGGAAATAAATAGGAGGCATTACTTTTGGAGCAGCCAACGTAGTTTCTGCTATATTCTGGCAACAAGCCAGTTGGCTTAAAATTCTTACAAAGAAGGTGTGAGAATAAACCTTGCTCCAGAATTTCCTTCAAGATTCTGTGTGACAAATGATAAACCAGTCAACTCAAGTTCACTTTCTGTCAGTGATTTTAATGCAGTGGCTCTGGCAGTGGCTGATGAGCAGCTCTGGAGCTTACAACTCCTGCATCTTGGCTAGTAACATTTTTGTAGAGCAGATTCTAGTTAGAATCAAGACTGGTAGTATCATCTGTGCAGTAAGTGTGTTTTGATAGTGCTTTGTGTATTCACAGTGATTTGTACTTGTGACAAATTCCATTGCTATCCAGTGCTGCTCAGCACTCTGGCTCAGGAAAGTAAAACTCATTTAGAAACATCTGAGCATCGGATTAATCACAAAAGTGTCTGTGGCCATGAGAAAAAGAGATGTTGAAACAACTGCTTGTGACCAGTATATGGACAACAGCATGCTTTAATTGTTCATCTGGAGCCCTAGCAAAGTGGGAGTGGAAAACTGTTGTTCTACGTTCCTGGGAAGATTAACATACGGAGGATATTCAGTGTAGAGACAATTCTATTGCTCTGATTCTAGATAAGACTGCTTCTTAATACCTCCTTGAAGATTTTGTCAACAAAAATTACTGGTGCCTTCGCACCATCTGATTTTAAATGTTAGCTAAATGTTAGTTTTAAATGTTAGTTGTCCAGTCCTGAAATAGATTCATTAACTAGGCAGAGAATTTAGGTTCCCCATGTTCAGATGTTTTGTGTTGCAAGTATTTAGATGCCAAAAATTTTTGGAAGTGTAGTATCATGCATCTGTTGTGGTCACTTTTTGTACATAGCCATTGAGCCAGGAGAAAGTTTTCTACAACTTCAGCGTACTACACGTGAAATTGCCCTGTTATGATGTAAGTCTGCTTACAAAGGCCCTTAGTTGAAGTTTTCTCATGAGTGCTTTGACATTTCCTTGTCTACAACTATACAGAAAATGGTGCAGATGACAAGAAAGAAAATACTATGTGAATACTGTTTGTTGCAGGGGAGTTGGACTAGATAACACTTAATGGTCCCTTCCAATTCAAATGATTCTATGATTCTATAATACAATTATTTGATTATCAAAGGCTCAATCGGACTGATATTCAAAGACATTCACCTACTTGCATGCAGGATTAATTATTCAAAAAATAGGTTGTCATTTTCCTGCCACCCATTTTATTGCCCTAATTATGGGCAATGGTGGGACTAAAAGCAGTCAATCTTCAGAGCAGGTTTCCAGAAAACATCAGGTCAAAGTGTCAGCAGGATGGGTAGACCTTGTTACCCATGTCCAGATGCATTCAGTGATGGATAGCTCCTATTAAAAGGGAAGGGGGAGGAAAGGACTGCAGATGAGTTGTAGATACATGGTATGATAAATGGTATTATAATTGCATGCACCAGTACAGGCTGGGGGATAACCTGCTGGAGAGGAGCTCTGCAGAGAGGGACCTGGGCGTCCTGGTGGATGACAGGTTGGCCATGAGCCAGCAGTGTGCCCTCGTGGCCAAAAGGGCCAATGGCATTCTGGGGTGTATAAAAAAGAACGTTGCCAGCAGGTCAAGGGAGGTGATCCTCACCCTCTACTCTGCCCTGGTAAGGCCTCATCTGGAGTACTGTGTCCAGTTCTGGGCTCCCCAGTACAAAAAAGACAGGGATCTCTTGGAAAGAGTCCAGCGGAGGGCCACAAAGATGGTGAAGGGCCTGGAGCATCTCCCCTATGAGGAACGACTAAGTGAACTGGGTCTGTTTAGCCTTGAGAAAAGAAGGCTGAGAGGGGATTTGATCCAGGTTTATAAATACCTGAGGTGTGGGGGCCATAGTGGTGAGGCTGGACTCTTTTCAGTAGTGCGTGAGGACAGGACAAGGGGAAATGGGATGAAGCTAGGGCATAGGAAGTTCCACACGAATGTGCGCAAGAACTTCTTTACGGTGAGGGTGATGGAGCACTGGAACAGGCTGCCCAGGGGGGTTGTGGAGTCTCCTTCTCTGGAGATATTCAAGACCCGCCTGGACGCCTACCTGTGCGACCTGGTGTAGGGAACCTGCTTTGGCAGGGGGGTTGGACTCGATGATCTCTGGAGGTCCCTTCCAACCCCTACAATTCTGTGATTCTGTGATTCTGTGATGATAGAATGGCTTAGACTGGAAGGGACCTTAAAGATCACCCAGTTCCAAGCCCTGGTTAGTTGCCCCCTACCAGCTCAGGTTGCCCAGCTTCCCATCCAACATGGCCTTGGGCATCTTCAGGGATGAGACGCCAACAACTATGTTTTGCTCTGTTAAATACGTGGAAGATGGTAACTGACCAGTTTATTAAATTTTGCCTGTGTTTAATGTCGTCCATAGCATCTGCACTTTAAATAAGTGAGTTTTGAACTGATACCTATCCAACTGGTGTTTATCTAGGATCTAAGAGTGTATAGGAGACCTAATCAAGTACTGGCATGATAAGTCAAGGAATTTGAATGCTCCTCTTAAGAAATACTTCCTCATTTCAGGCTCATTGTGGTGGCCACATCACTCCCAAAATAGGCTTCTCAGAGTCTCGGTACATCATGTGCATACTCGACAGGCAGACAGAGGTTTGCAGGCTCCTCTCTGCAGAGTCTGAAATGCCTGAGGCTCTTGTCTCTGCTTATATCCATTAGAGGTAAACCAGGGCTGATTACAGGGAACACTGTACTTCTGATCATGTCAATGTGCATAGCTAGCAAGTGTTCTGGAGGCAGATTCTCATCTCATTTGCATTGGTGCAAATCAAGAGTAATTGAGTTATGCCAGATTGAGAGCAGGAGAACTGCCCTAATAGGATTTTCTGTATGAATAAAGATATTACTGAATTCAGCTAGTGAGTCTGTTTTGTCACTGTTTTCCTTTGATTATATACTGATATGCAGTGTTTAGCTTTGGTTTGGAATGAAGCCCATTTGCATGTGCAAAGAGAAAGTCACTTTGGAAGGAAACTATGTTGAGTCCCAGTTCTGGGACCACTTGTTTGCAAAAAGGGTTTGCATCAGTTGCTCCTAAAAAGGATTATTTCTAGCAAGTCATGTACCTGTCTTCCGGACCTAATCAAACCCAGTGGAAACCAGTAGCCCTCATGCACCATGATCACTCATCACAGAAATGGTGGGGAGAAAAGCAACCCATACAGCAGTCTGATGTTAAGCTTGGAGATAAAAGGCACTCTTTTTTTTTTTTTTTTTTTAAAAAAAAGGACAAGCTTGAAAGATGATTTAAAAAGAAAAAATTCTTCACATGACCCTTTAAGACAACATAAGACCCTTTTTGTTTCCTGCCTATTTCGGTCAAAAATGCCACAGCTAATAATTGTGTCAGAAAACCTTCCTGTCTGAAAATGATCTCTTCCTAATGGATAGATGATTCCATATGGTTTCATATGTCATAGATGGAGAGAGAACATATTGGACGACTGGCCACAGCTGGCAGTTCGGGTTTGTGCCATATGGATAAACATGTGAGCTCCACTGTATTGTGTATTTCAAGTAAACCATTTATCTAAACAGGTGCTGACCCACTAGGAATGCATTTTTATGGTCAAGCTTGCAGCATATACTGATATGAACCACCACTTTGTTCTCTCTTCCTTTTTCTGCAATGCAAACAGTACACTCAGATATCATCTGACTCCATTCTGCATTGTGCTGCATAATGCCATTGATGTCCACAAAAGCTCACCTGGGCAGACCCTTTGTAAATGAGATCAGAATCTGGGTCTCCTAAACTGCATGGATGCATCCAGTCACCACAATTTTTTTTTCTGGGAGCCAGAAATTCACTTCCAATAGATATTGTTGTAACACACCTGGGAGATTAAAATCACCCCATTTATGAGGCTATAAATATACAGTATCAGACTTTCTTCCTCCTTCAGCTACTGTGCTCCTTCCCTGTTTCCAGATGAATTTTTTTGCACTCCTTTTCTCTCCATGTCATAATTGCCTCTTTGTCTAAACACGCTTCATGCTGGAATTCTTCTAGCTTGCATTCCTAATATGTGTGGTTCAAGGTACTTGCTGACTGATTTATGCAGGGCTTGTGTGGCTCCCTTGGAAATGGAGCAGAGCACATTCCATCCACCTGTGTAATAAAGCCAGCCGGGGCAGGGCGGGGGCACTCCAACCGTAGCACAAATAATCTTTACCAAAGTCTTGACTGAGTTATCTATCTCTCCACCACATGTTCCCATTGCCTGGAGTATTAAAATCATGCCTTGGGAGCAAATATTTGTGAAAAAGTCATCTCTAATTATGCTGTTTACTCTGGAGCTCAGTGTCACCGCCAGCACTAAAAGACTGGGGGGTGGGTGAAAATGCCCTACCTACATTTCTGTGGAAGTATTTTGATAAGAGTGCAGCCCACTGTTAATTTGGTCCTACCATCCAGGCTGCTCTAATATCTGTTAAACTGGACTCCTTCCTCTCCTTCCCCTGCTTTACAAGCAGTGTAACACTCTTGCTCTCATTGCAAACAGTAAAAAATTACGTGCAAGTATATTAGGTTAGTTTGGGGTTAAACTAACGTGTAGACAGAATCTCAGATTGCTCATTTCACTAACAAGTTGAATTTCCCAATCTCTCTGTGACTGTGCTTGTGCCATGATGGGCAAAGGAGCACAGGGTTGGTCTGGGTACTGAAAATGGGATTTCTGTGTTGGCAGGAGGAAAAAGACTGATAGTCATATTCATAGAAAACCTAAAATCATGGAGTCATTAAGCTTGGAAGAGACCATTAAGATCAGATCATCAAGTCCAACTGTTGACTCAACTCACCATGTCCACTGACCCTGTCCCTCAGAGCCACATCTCCATAGTTCTCGAACACTTCCAGGGATGGTGACTCCACCACCTCCCTGGGCAGCCTGTCCCAATGCATTACCACTCTTTCTGAGAAGAATTTTTTCCTAACATCCAACTTGAACCTTCCCTGATACAACTTAAGGCCATCACCTCATCCTATCGCTGTTACCTTGGAGAAGAGGCCAACCCCCACCTCACCATAGCCTCCTGTCAGGCTATTGGAGAGAGTGGTAAGGTCTCCCCCGAACCTCTTCTCCTCCAGGCTGAACCATCCCAGTTCCCTCAGCCACTCCCCATAAGACCCATAAGGTGCTCCATATACCCCTCACAGTTCCTCTGCCCTTCTCTGGACACACTCCAGGCACTCGATGTCTTTCTTGCAGTGAGGGGCCTGAACACAGCACTCGAGGTGCAGCCTCACCAGAGTTGAATACAGAGGAATTTCCTACTGAGTAGTTTCCCATCACGAATAGTCATGCCCTGGCTCCTTGGGAGGTGTGAAAACAGAGTCAGCCTCAACCCATCAGGAAGAGGATGGTGACGCTAATTCTCATCTCCCACCGTACCCACATCCCAAATGTACATTCCCTCACTTTGATTTATGTGTACTCGTATATACCAAACAGTAGTTAAGATTTCATAGCGTAACAGTAATAAGGCAGCTTAAATAGCAAGTTCTCAGTTGTGCCTGGTGCACACTGTGCCACAGGAGATTAAAAAGAAAATCGGAAAGTGCGTGACGGAGATTAAGATGATTCCGAATCGCTGTGTATAAGACTGAGTCCCCTTTGTGCCTCTTATCTGCTGTTTGAAGTACCGTTACTTAAGCTCAGCGTTAGAAAAAAAAAGAAAAAGAAAAAAAAACAAAACAAAACCAACCAGAAAAAGCTTTTCTGAGAGGATGTGAGAAGCCATTTCAAAAGATGACGCCTCTCCAGTAAATAAAGCATAAAAGTTTCGGGTCAGCACTGAAATGGTGGATGAGATGGAGCTGCACCCGAAAGAAAGCTTGTTCATCTAGGAGGCTTTCAAATCTCCTCACTGAGATAAAGAAGATCAAAGTGTTTAAACACGTTGATCCACTACTGAGGAAAATTTAGTGCTGGCAACAGAGAGCAGCTGCAGTATAGCTGGCGTGTCTAAACTCACAGCGGGGAGCTAATTGCTCCTATGGATATAGGTCTGCTTCACAAAAACAGGTCTGAAGGAACGCCATTCCCATTCACAGAAGGATGGAGATCTATTGATAAGCGGTGAAATGTAGATCTCCTGCACACAGCATTGTCGGGAGGGATGGAGCTGCTGGAGGAGAGCTGCAGCGTGGTCAGGGGGTGTGCGAGGAACTTCTGCTTTTATTCAACTTATATCGCACTGAGAAAGATCCTATCAGTTTGCTCAAGATTGCAGCATCAACTTCAAGGCCTCCTTGAGACACACTGAATAATGAAATGAGGAAGAATAGCTTAAAGTTGTACAATACGCAATGCAGGGAAGGCAGTGTAGAAAGAGGCCTACTGTCATCAGTGAATTCAAAGTTTTCCTTTAAAGGTTGAACATTTATTTTTATATAAATTATTAGTTAGGCAGCGAATGGAGAATAATGAGGTTGGTTATAGATTAAAGTAATAATAATCTGATGGACTACTCCTGGTACAATCACAGCTGTAAAATACTGATGACAGGTCTAGTGGAATGGCTGCTGTAGCATCTCACTCATTACACTCCTTGCAGTCCTGGCACTTGGGTGTGTTCCTGTTTCATTGGGGAACGGAGCAGAAGGAAGTTCTGAAATGATGGGGCTTCTCCCATGACACAGTTCTTTCTGGCAGAGGTAGGAACTGAATGTGATGTTTGCATTTGGATGTGAATATTAAGAGATTCGAGTTCTTCTGTGTAGCTAATACCAGAGTATATTTTTCTTATTCTATGAGAAATTACCTAAATTACTTGCCCTGGGCTCCCATTTTATTCAAAGCAGGGAGAGATGAGCACTGAGAGGCCACGAATAAAAGCCTTTTCATGGCTGCCTCCCCTCCCTGATTGCTTCTTTGCAGTGGGGGCACTCAAATTGACATTCAAATGTCAATATGCCACCAGTGCAATTTCAGAATTCCCACCTAAAGAAAAGATGTAAGTTCTTCCAACATTTCCTGAGAGGGCATCACAGCATGTTTGTATTTTTCTGGAACATGATGGTCATGGCTTAGCAGGACAGGCTATAACATGACAGACATAGAATGTGCTGAGCTGCAGAGAATACAGCTATGAATTTATTCTCTGATGGACTGAAGGTTTTATTCATTGCATCTTGTACCATTTGGGATGCCCTAGGATGGCCAGCCTGGTCTCTTTCTGCTGTTTTAGAACGGTGTCGGTTTTCTTCAAGAGTCGTATCATGCTTGCCAGTCCAGCAAGTGTCTGGGACAGGTGGTAGCATCTCTCAAGGTCAGAGGTACCCTTAGTTAGCCTCAGGAGAATCTATCCACTCGTATTTAGACCTGTTGCATGTCAGGGTATGACCACATGGCCCTGGAAGAGAACAGCTGTGGTAGTGGCAGAGTTGAAGTGCTAAAGTGAAGAGGTCCTTACCATCCTCCTTGAACATACCCTCTCCAGGAATGTTACACCCCCAGAAGGCAGGAAAACAACAGTGAGGAGCCCATACTTACTGCCCAGAAGCACTGAAGGGGAGTCTTATTGCCCTCTATTCATATGGTATTGTTCTCACTAATGCAACCATCTACACCAGTAAAGCAGCTGCATGATAAGGAATAGACTCAGCAGCACCTTACAGGCATACTGTGTTCCCCAGCAGTGCAGAACTACCTAAACTGATCTACCTGGTCCATTCCAGCAGCTTTGAAAAGAGAGCTGCTGAGAAAGCAGCTCTCAAAAATATGTTAAAAATATTTTATTCATTTTGTGTATCATCAACATGTTTTCAGTTATACTGGGATCTTTTGTTTTCTATACATTCTTATTCACTGGTGTCTGACATATTCTATGATTATTATACTCTTAAGAAGTCTGCAAAAAAAAAGAATGGCTGATTTGTGACAAGCAGAATAAAAGCATTGCAAGAAAGTTGCTATCTTCATCAAAAGAAGACAGAATACATCCAAGTTCAGATGTGCAAACAGCCTTCAGATCATATAGCATTCTCAGGGTGATACAGAAGAATGTTTAAAGGCCAAGGGAGACGTGGGGTCCACAACTGCCAGACTTCCTGTGGAGCCTTCAGAAAAGGGTCAAGTTTTCCACCCTTCAGTTCAATAGTTGTGCTCCTGTAAGCTTCTCAGTGTCAGTTCACCAACCCACAGGCAGAACATAGGGATGGCAATTATCCTTCCCTGCAAAGTATTGAAGGTCTTTGGATTACAGATCAGCACTGGATAAAGAATATTGCTTCCATTTAACAGCTTTAAAGAAAAGTGTATTGATGCTAAGATTGTGTTTTATTGTTGGTCGAGGCTTTGCTGAAAGATTTAAAACCTTTACAGACAACAATCGAGCAACAATTATAGAAACATCTGTTTTGAACTGGGGAACGTAGTCTGACATAGCTTTTCTAGCCAATGCAGAAATTCTTTCTTCTACAAGGATGTTTTCAACATACAGTTCAAATGGGACAGGAGAAAAGATTTTTAGTTATGAAATGAACCCAAGAATAAAAATATTTTTCCTCCAGAAAAAGCAGTAGCAGAGAAAATGACCCAGAAGCCAAAGAAGACATTTTTTTTTCTTCACAGTAGACAAGAGAAATATTTGGCTTGGAGATTCCTTTGCATTAAAGACATATTCTAATGCTTTGAATTTTGCAATATGGATTAGGAGCATTTCAAAACAAATGTTGTGGTAAGATTTAAAGAAAGGTTCTGTATGTGCAGAAAAGCTGGCTTTCTGAACTGCTTAGCAAGCTTCGATCAGATGGGTATTTTGCCTTTAAACTCAGCAAGTATCTGACCAACTTTGCTGCAGAAGAGAAGCTGTTACGTTTTGGAACAATTGCTCAGCCAACCTGAAATCTGAGTTTAGAGGATCAAATTGCCACAGCAGAAGCAATTCAAAAGTAAAATCAGCCCACTTAGACTGGTGAAAATGACTGGTTTGCTTGTTCCAGTAGGACAAAACCAGGAATTACTACAAGTTCTACTTGCTTCATAAAATAAGTTATTTAACTGGCTTAATATTGTGGTCAACTGAGTTGCTTAGAATAGTGTCATTACCAACATTATTGCTTAGAACTTATCAAGGCAACATTAGAAGTAATGAAGTAAGTACTCATCTGCCCTTTGAAAGCGTAGCTTGGGGGGCAACTCATTGGCCACTAACTTATGCAGCTAAAAATCAGACATCTGAGTGAATCAAGATTGATAGTTCCTTAAAATACCATATGTAGATGGATAAAGCTAAATCTGCAACTGCTAGAGCGAGTGCAAACAAATAAGCATTAAAAAACAGTGTGATTAAAGTGGAATATGAAAGCCAACTTTTTGCACAGAGCATATCTTATTGTCCTGTAACGAGTAAGGAAGAAGAGGTTGGTACACAAAGGGCACAAGACAGCAATTCTTTGATGAACTTTAAAAAGTAATTTTGCAGAAACTCAACAGGACACTTTCCACATCCTTTGCTTCTGCTACCATTTTGCAGAAATCCAATTTTTCATATGAAATTATTACACACTGAGAAAATTATCTTAATTCTGAGAAGCCTTCACCATGTAGCCTTTTCCAACCTGCTCTATAAATGTAGTCCTCCAACTGCTTAAAAAACAACTTCAGTATTCTTAAAAAAAAAATATATATATATATATATATTAATAACAGTAGAGATAAAATGCTGTGAAATGGCCCCTACAACATGATTGAAACAGAATGGGATGTGCAAAACACTCACTTGCTGAGAGCTGTCCTGGATGAAGGGGTTCAAAATTGGCTTGATGCATGGGCTAAAAAGAAGAGATGTGTTGGTAAAGAACAGTTATCCAGGCTTATCTGTGTCTGCAATTCTGAGTCCAGGATGGCTCAATCTGCACCCTCCATCCTCTCTCTTGCTTCTTTTCATTTAGAAGAGGAATGGATCACAACCCTTAACTCATTGCCAGATAAATCTATGTACGGGAATGGTTGTCTCTCCAGGCAAATCTCATTGCCTAGTATGGTCTGGTGATGAGGAAAAAAATATCTCTTGTTAAATTTCTGCCTTCTCCATGTATTTTTAGGCAAGGACTTGCTGTGTGGATGATGTTCATAATAATAATATGTTTTGCCAATGATGAGCTGACAGCATATGGCAAAGAAACATTAGGCCAAAGTCAAAAATATATCTACACAGGATGTTGGTTTGGTGTGAAAAGAGAGGATGTGCAGGCCTGGGGTATGTTTGAAGTGGTGTTTGGGCTTCAGTCATCATAAAGGGATATGCTGACTTAAAGACGTCCTTTGACTTTGCTGAACCCAATGAAACTCTCTTCTGTTTTTATTTGATGCCTTTTGGAACATGTCTATGATCTCCGAATATATCAGATATGTCTTTCCATTCTCTGTAGGGGCTCAAAATAATGAGAGGTTGTCCTGTGCACAGGACTTCCTTTGGGAGGATGATTTTCAGCTCATTTCCACACACATTGTCTCTGCTTCCTGACTCGCTCCACTTAGTTGCCATGTTAGACAGCAGTCATTTAGAGCTGAGCATTATAGTGGAAAAAGAGATGGAGAAAAACGTTCAGCACAGAGGCAGCAGTGACCAGTTTATGTATGTATGCATTCATTTAATCCTGGTCATGAGTGCCTTCAATTCATCAGTTTGTCCACATTCAGCCACAGAGCTCTGAGGGAACACTTGACTTCAGGAGCATACTAAAGCACTGCTGACTTCAGGGAAAATTAAATGTGTGCATGATGGTAAATATCTCCTAAAAGCACTATTCAGGATTGGGATAATCTAAAGTATGACTCTAAGTGGTTTGTGGAATTCTCTCGGACCAACTCAACAGGATCAGAGATGGGACTGATCATAGAATAGTAGAATAGAATGGCTTAGGTGGAAGAGACATTAAAGCCCATCCAGTTCCAACCCCTGCCATGGGCCGATTGCCACCCACAAGCTGACACTGCCCAGGGCCTCATCCAATCATCTCGCCTTGGGTACCTGCAGGGTTGGGGCACCTACAGCTTCTCTGAGCAAGGATAATCATGATCTCCTTCCCTCAGCCCCATGGCAGCAGTGTGGCTACCTATGACCATTTCTTGTGCTGTTGAGGATGACACTAATTACTGCCATCCCCCAGGGATTGCTTTCTTGCAAAGTGGATGCAGTTTCTTCAGGAATTCAATTGGTACCAGAGTAATTCAGGGGCATCTCACCTGCTGGGAGTTAACCTGTGGTGGACCAAAGCAGCAGGCTATCTGGGAGGAGCACAGCTGCTTCCAGTGCTGAACACCAGATAGACCCCTCAGCTGCAGTTTGAATACATGATAGATTTGGAAATAACATATCTGAAAAAAGCCCAAGCAAACAAACCTCAAAACAATACAATCAGGGCCCAGGTGGCAAGAAATTGTTCTCTCCTTGTGTGTGGTCAGTGATGTGGATGCTTTGTTTTCACAACACTGATTATGAAGGAATCTTTATTTTTGGATGGTCTGTAGGATGCAGTGTAATACATCAAAAGAAATCACTGCTTTGTATGCCTGTTACAAATGAAACCTGATGCATCAAATGACAGGGCTGTTCACTTTGATGAATTAATGTATTTTGCCAATTTTGCTAAGAATGTAGAGGGAAGAAATGGTAATGAAGAGGGAAATGCTGGCTGGATGCAAAGATAGAAATAAAAGTTGGATATGTTTGTAGAGGTTTAGAGCTAATATTGTTTCAAGAAAGAATAAATTTCCTTGGTATGTCTGTAGTGATGTATATTCTTATGTACTTAAGGCAAAATAAGCCTTCCAGTACTAAATCAATCAGTTGGATCTGTGCTTTAGTAGAGAAACAGTATAACAATTTTTTCAGCAATTTTAATTTATTAAATGAACTCAATAACCATCATATCTGAAAAGGCATTCATTTCAACTGTTGTGGAAATAAACTTCTGATCAAATCAGGAGCATTAGCTTCAAGGCCACCCTTTTTCCTATGAGGCAGGATGTATCTGTGTGATAAATTAACTAGGGGTGAACGCTGAGTCTTTAATGAGAAAAACTATGCTCAGTTGAATTCAGCCTTCCATGTGAAAGCTGTTTGGGACCTTATTGAAAAGAATGTGTTAATCAGGAGAAAAGCATAATTACTGTCTTGTCAACAGACACAAGTGGAAAAGCCTGGTGAAAAAGAGGTTGAAATTAACTCCAAAAAACACAGAAAAAGAGTTTTTCTATAAGGTTTTTGAAGAGCTTGCTGTACACTGTATGGTGATTTATGACAATTGGAATCTCACTATTTCTGTAATTAATATAGCTGGATGCTTCCTATTCAGGGGAATGTTAATCATAATAATGCAAATGGAAGTATTATTGCAACTCTCTCTCAGAGTTCATATTTCATATTCAGCCAAATGTTCAATATTCAGCATCCTTCTCAACGGTGCATTCACATTGTATGGATAGATGAATGTGCACCGAAGGTAAAATAACTAAATTAATGTAAACCAGAATAATATGTCTGGCACAGAGATCCCATTTCCCCAATTTTTCAGACTTTTTAAGCCAATAATAAATTATTGCAGTGTAGTGCTAATTACACCTCCATGAAGATGTGTGTAACATGAGCTGCACTGGCAATGGACTTGGATTTAGGCTCTTATGCTTATTTTTAACAGGTCAGAAGCAATTCATTTCCAATGGGGCAGAATTAAAAGTTTAAAGTGAAAAAAGAAAAAAAAAAAGTGTGAATTCTTTCTAATATGAGGAGAACCTCTGTGACAAACTTTTGGTACTATACGTCTTTTGGCACTAAAAATATTGATAAGAAAAATAGAATCAGCAGCACATCTTCATTTTGACCCGTTTTTAAGAACTATGATGAATATTTATCCATTTTGCTACTAAAAATACTTTCCAAATTTTCTTCTTAATGTTTTCTACCTTCCTTTGCACTCCTTCAGATTGTATCTTGAATTAGATCAGTTTCTGTATAACTTCTGATCCTCCTGGAAACATATGGGTCTTTTCCTTTTTCTTTTTCTTTTTATTTTTAATTTATTTATTAATGTTGGTTGTTGATGGGGTGGGAAACAAGATGGGGATCATCATCATTTTTTGTTGTGGGTTTTTTTAGAACACAGGAATTTGAATAATCAGAATACTTTAGAGCTAATCCAGAATCATTAGCTAACATTTCAGAATGTAAACAACCCAAGTATGACCATGCTACAAATTTCTTTCTTAGCACTTTTGTCCGTAGCATGAAAGTGTTTTGTAATTCCAGAATTCCAGAAGGAATGTAATTATCCTATTAAAACTGTCATGTTAAGAAGTGACAGCAAAGCTGTGCATGTGGGTAGGGTGAGACTCTACTTTTGAGGGAACAGGAAAGAGCAGTCAAATAGCAGTGTCTGGAGCATGTATGCCCATGACACTGCATGAATTCCTTTTACTGAGGAAGGAGAGCAATCCTCAGGTAGGAAAAAGTTTTAAACTTTGCAGATCTGGATTCGAATCCAGTAGACATTTCCTGGATAACGTCCAGGGAACTGCTTTGGTCCAGGTCTTCACCTCAGCACCCAGCTGACAGAGAAGGAGGTGCTCAACCAGCTTTCAAGACCAGATCCTAAAGATTTTGCTGCATGTCTTATTCTATATCCTGTGGTCTGGATCGAGGATTTACATGTTCCAGGAATCTGATGTTCACATTTTTGTCATCACCTTGAATCTACTTGTGCTCAGTCTTTAAAAATTAGCATTCAGATTGTGATACAAATACATAGGTAGTGATATATAAACACAGATTCTCTTTTTTTAAGAGATTACTTCACTCTCAAGTTGCATCTGATATGTTATCCCAGAGATATAGAATAGTAGAATACCTCAAGTTGGAAGGGACCCATATCCTGATTATTCTTTTTGTACTGGAGGTCATTGACAAAAGCAGTCTCTGCCTTGACGAGCAATCTGTAAATGCATACATTAAAATTGTGAGAAGCATAGATATCATGGTGGGGGAAACACACATGTACCAGAGGCCTGAAAGAGGAGAAGAAACGATTTATTCTTACCTCCTCGTCTCTTTCAGATCTTTTAGAAAAGCATTTTGGTGAGTGATGTGACCTCTTTTGCTTTTGTTTTCTTGCTCATTGAAATGAATGTCTGTGAGAGAGGAGATTCACAAAATTAATTCAGATTGGCTTAGATAAGGACCCTGTGATGTTGATTAAAAACCATCCATGGGGCCATTAGCAGAGCGAGATACTAAATGAAAGTGTGCTACGTTGTGTGAGTTTTGTAGTGAGGGTGAGGGAATATCAGCGAGCAGTTTTGAGTCCAGCCGTCTTAAAATGTCTTCATTCGTTAGCCAAAAAAAAAAAAAAGGAAAAAAAAGAGTTTGTGTTAATTAGAATCACAGATGATCCAAATTGGGAGGTATTGCATAAATCAGTGAAGATAGAGAGATTGGAAACCTTAGGCAGGAAATCACGAAATGAGATGCAGCGTTGAAATATGCATATTGGGAGGAACAATCTGTACCAGGACACAATCAGCATTAGAGGGTTGTTCAAGAAGAGAAATTAATGGGAGGAAACCAAAGAATGTGGTTCATGAAGTAAAGGGCAATCTACTGAGCAGCTACTTAAGGCAACCTTTGCACCTTTTCAGTGGAGAGCTTGGATTCAAAACTCATCTCCAATTTGCATGATTAAAAGGTCAGTGCAGTTTTGGACTATGTATGCAGAAACAGGTTTCCCAGGAAAGACATGGAAGCCCACCTCCATAACAGCCTGCTGTCACATCACTCAGACTTTTTTTTTCCCAGTTTTAAAACACCCTGTGCACCAGAGTACGTGTAAAATTGTTGCATACCAATCAAAATGGGCAGCCTGGGAAAGATACTGGCCCTGACAAATGTGGCTTTAAGTGGAAACCACTACTACTAACCACCATTTACTGCGGTCTCTTTCCCACTATGTTAGTCCCCATGCGACTGTGTCACCTAGCACAAGGAGAGGAGCTAAGAGAGGGGAAATGAGCTAATCAGCTCATTCATCATAATAACAACAGATGTAAGAGAAGTGCAGAGCCCTGGTGCGGTGTTGTGAATGTGGGCCTTCCAGAGGAACCAATTTCCTTGAACATCCTTCTTGTGGCAAGTCGTGTTTGTTGCACAGGGCTCATTACTTTTAAACTGGGGCTCTCCTATACCACAAGAAGCTCAGCTAAGACAGAATTTACTGATATGAGTGGAAGCAGAGAGAAGCACTTGTCTAAGATCTAAGTCATTGCACCTCAACAAAGACAAAAGATTTAAGGAAGGAAATATTTGGGGGTGATTACATAAATAAATTAAAAAAAAAATAAAATCCCACCTTCTTAGGACTGTAAAATCACACAACAGAAAAGGAAAAACCACCATATTACTCAGAAACCCTTGAAACTACAATAGAGGAACTGGTAAATTACTCTCTTGGCAAAGGGATGGATGTTTACAGAGTTAGCCAAGGACAAGCATTTAATTCTGAGTGCTGTATAGAAAGCTTTAGTTTGTATTTAAGAAACACAATATTTCCATTGAATGAATAATCATATTCTAGTACAGTGATGACATGTCATTACACTAGGAATCATGAATGTATAGGTGACTCTTTTTTGTGCCCTAGCTATAAGCAGCTGGTTTAAATTCACTCAGCATAGAAAATAAATTAAAAATCACAAAACAAAGCATTGATGGTTTTGTTTTTGTCTGTGTCTTTTGACAGGTAGACTGAGAATAACACATGTCCAGGTTAAAGCTGCATTCTACAAGAAGTATTTGATGGATTATTCCTAGACATTTCTAAGAAGGTAAACACAAAAAGTGAGTACTAATCCCTACGTCTGGGATGTTTTAATTATGCTTTGCTGTTTAAAATCAAATTATGATCACTGTACTGTTTTGTGAGCATGACTGGAGTCATGAAGAATTTCACTAATTTTTTCAGAACTACTGTTATTTGATGCTGGTAATTTTTATTATTGTCAAACTTGTGAGTCCCTTTCAAGGAGTTATTTGCAGTAAAAATCAGTGCTGGGCACTGTAGAATATAGATATTCTCTGCATGAAATAACTTACATCAAAGTGCAAATCAAAAAGACATAGGTAGTGACAGATTGATGGAGAATCAAGGATGCAATAAGAGTGCCAGTAACTATGACAGGCAATGATAACAGTGTCATTAGCCTAGCCTTTGTCAGTGCTTTCTAGGTATCATTGCAGGGAAGGGAAGGGAATAACAAGGTTATTTTATAGATGTTTGTGGGGAGCGGCGTGAAAGAAAATACAGAAGCATCCATTTGAAAATCCAACACATGTTTCATGGAAGATCATTGTGTGGGTTGATTGGATGCAGACAGCTTAGCTTTGATACAACAAGGGAAAGGGCTGTCAGTGCTTAAATACTATTTCCAGGAATATTTGTTGCCACTCCTTCCCTAGGACCAAGATGATGCTGACCAGTCTTGTATCTCCAAATTTTCCATTTTTCACTGCCTGAAGATGAGAGTTCCATTTTTCAGAAATCTTCCTCAATTGCCTCAAGCTTTCAAAGATTAATGAGTGGGGCTTCAGAATGTCAGCCAGATTTCTCAGCACTCATAAATGTGTCCTATCCAGTTCCATGGACTTGTGCATAACTTCTTTGTTCCCTAACCTCATTTTCTTTCACTGTTTGTATGTATGTCTTCCTGTCTACAAGCTTTCCCATCGGTTTCAAGCACCTGGGATTGCTGAGGGCAAGTCCTACCAGTATGGAGCAAGGTGAACAAGAGATTGAGTACCTTCAGTCTTCCCCAGGTCCTTTGTCAGCAGATCTCCTGCCCCATTCAAAACAGGGCCCAAATTTCCCCTACTATCATCATCTGCCTAGTGCTAATACAGACTTGATGTCTCTTGGTAAGGTTACAAAAAAATAAGAGTAGTAAGAGAAAAGAAAGGAACCAAAACATTAAGAGCTGGAAGGAGGAATAAAGCAGATTTATTACAGAGAAAAAAAGACAGAAAAGATAACCTGGAAAGGAACTGAGGTAAAAAATGGAGGGCAAAATGTCAAAAATAAGAGACTGAGTGGTTTACTGTTCTGGGCAGCTGATAAAATAAGGAAGAAAAGTATGAAAAGCAGGTTCTTGGGCATCCAAAACCAGATGGGAAATTACAGGAATTAGTGTAATTCCTCATTTTTCACATGGGTTCGAATTTTCCCTTTGATATTCACCTTCTTTATGCAGATTTTAAAAGCTTTTCATGCAGAAGGTGTACAAACAGAACTTAGCACTGCAAATGAGGTCTGGGGCATCTACTGGGCTTCTGCCATACGTAGAAGTAAAAAGATGTTCACCTCAACCTGGAAAGTCTTTACATAGATGACGAATGGAGAGAATGAAAATCTTGTTAAGGAAAAGCTCTGAAAAGTATGGAAAAGGAAGTCCTAAAACTCATAATCTTGGATGTAAAAAGGTATTTCAATGAAATTGATGCAGAATTATGCTCATCTGCAAAATAAAAAGGGAGTGGTTAGTGCACAGCAGTGATTTAATCACCAGCTCTGTGTAGGAACTGAAATAATAATAGGAGACTCTTCCCAGAACATAATTCTGCCTGTGGGTTATGTCCAGGAGTTCGTTCTTTATTTGCTCTTTGGGGAGAAATCACATTCTTCTATAAGGAATTAGGTTGTTTCTCTCTGTAATAACAACAATCACTATGAACTAACTGAGAATTCAGAGCCTGCAACCTATATTTGTCTGTACCAAGCCTACTCAGATGAAATGTATAGTTTATTGGGATTTAGATTGACTGGAATTATTAGGGTTGGTGTGAATTAAAATGTGGCTGTAGACTGGATTCATAAAGTGGAGTTCTGATCTCACTCCGAGATAAAAGATTATCCATTAAAAAAAGAAAAAAGAAAAAAAGAATTTTTTTTTTTCAGAAAAAAAACACCAGCAGTGTTTTCAAAGTCTATTTCATGTTAAATAGTAACACGATAACAAGGTGACTGACTACAGCAAACTGAGTTTGGTGAGGAAATGGAGAGGAGATCTCTAAAATAGAACTTCCCAAAATGCTGGGAGTTACTGAACATGACAAGCTCCATTTGCAACAAGATGGGTCAACTCACAGGACATATCTAGATGGCTTTTTACTGAAGGCGAATTGCTAGTGACCACTGTCAACACAATCGGAAGAATATTAAAAGAGAAAAAACAGTTTGCTAATCCTTTCAACAGCTTTGATGTATTTACTAATCTTGTCGCCGCCAGCTGATGTGATTGGTGCCATAAAGTCAGAGGGCCTCTAGTAGACCTCAAATCAATTATTTTCTATGGAATCACAATATTTTTCCCCTGTTATGTACACCTGAGCAGAGAAGTCACTCATGCCATCACTGTGGCAATCACATCTGCACTCCAAGGAGCTGATCTACAGCCCTCTGCTGGGTACACCACGCTGGGTACACCCTGCTGGATGTCCCAGCTTCTTGCTGAACTGACCTGGCAAGAAGAGATGCACACAGACAATAAGTACAAGCAGTACAAACAATAGGCGCTATTATTTCACTGTCTCACTAAAAGGAATAAAATGCCTCAGGGTAGGTAGAGCACTTCTCAGGCTGCTTTTCAGCCCACGTCTTTGTGTTGGAGCAGTAAGTGTTGATCTGGAAACTAGGTGATTCCCAATTGCTGCTCAGTCGCAGCTTTCAATGGCAACTGGGTTTCAGTGCTGGACATCAGACTACTTTTAGGTGAGGAAAGATGGAATTAGATGGCTGGCTTTTGGTTTCTCACCTGGAAATCACTGGTTGTTGGTTGTTGTCTTTCATGCCATTGTATTGCAGCCTGCGCCTAACCATTTTCCTATCATCCCACAAAACAACTCATATGCATTTCAGTATGTTTACAAGCAAATCCTTTTATGAATAAGTTTGGGGAATAAAGATTCATTAAAAAATCCCTTTTTCCTAGCTTATTAAGAACTGGTGGATGCCTGCATCTCTTCTAATTTCCTTAAGTCTCCTAGTTTCTTAGCCTCAATCTACCTGTCATAGGATTCATATGCTGTATCTTCTCATTTACACTATAAATCCAAGATAAGCATCCTTACCAACTGTATGTTTAAGCAGCAGCTAATATTTGGGGCTAGTAATGCATTTTAAGCCTCCAGGTGTAAGTGATATAAAGATGTTATATAATAATAGGGAGCAGCTAATTCTCCTACGAGGCATCTTGTTTCAACCCACAATACAGAGAGACATTCATTAAAAGGTTCCATTTATTTAAATCAATCTGTCATGCAATGTTAATTAAGCATTAATTGATACTTATTTCTCTCAGGCACCAGACCATCATTTTTCTTGAATAACCTCTGAAGTTTGGCTCACAATACCAGGGGAGGGATGGAATGGGCTTGTCTTCGTGAATACTAGAGGCATCATTTATTTATTTGTGCATTCACACGCTTACTCGTTTTTGATCTCAAGTGCATCAGTCTCCATAATCCCCTCCCCTCCCATTATTTGCCAAAGGAGGAACTGGCAAAACAATAGAAAGGATGTAATTAGTAACTTGGCTGCGGGGTACATGGAGGGGTGGGTGTAGAAACCAGTATGAAATCAGAAGTTTAAAACAAGATCTGTCTGTGTGTTGTCAGCCAACCTTTTTTTTTTTTTTTCTTGTTTTGATTTGCAAGTGAATCGCAGCTATATTTCTTGGACATATCAGATTTTCTTTGCCTTTTGCTGTGCTGCAGAAAGCTATTTTCAGCCCAGGTTTCACTCCGCCTGTTGTGACATGCAAGAGATGTGATCTCACACTCGCCACAGCACTGATGCACAGCAGTGATGCCATAACAAAGATCCCATCGTTACTCTGTTTGGAGAAAGAGACAACTTCATGGCAGCGAAACAGCAAATATGGAGTATCTCAGAGAAATCTTCCCCTGAGGATACTTACTGCTCATCTCCCCGTAGGTTTAATTACATACCATATCATAGCATCTTCCTTCTGAAAACCGTGTGCCATTTGGAAAGCAGTAATGACAGTACACTTAACCCACAGCCTGCACAACACTGCACCATTTACACATACCACCCACCTCCACCAACAGGCAGATTCCTCCAGGCACTTTAAGTATGATTTTGCTGCCTTCAGGATTTTTTCAAGCCACCTTCAGGTTTTCCTTGTGTATATCTCTGCATGGTTCTGCAGTGTGCATTACAGACATCTAACAGTGTCATGCGTGCAAACAATTTTGCTATGGGTCTGTCCCAATAGGAACCATCGTAGAATCACAGAATGGTTTGGGTTGGAAGGGACCTTAAAGCCCATCCAGTTCCAACCCCTGCCATGGGCTGGTTGCCCCCCACCAGCTCTACCAGGTACCTGGTATAACCTTGAGTACTGCTGCTACAAAGCTGTGTTCATCTCCTCTGAAGAGTCATGTTAAGTCCTAACACAAAGGGCAGGCTGAAGTAAGGAGGGCAGTTTTAAATATACTTAAATGGGTAGATTTCTTCCTCTCTCTGTTTTGTAATAACAGTGTAGTATTGCTAGTTGTGGTAATTATAATGAATCTAGGAAGGTGCACGTGCCTTTGAGGTAGAGGAGTCACCTTTTTCACAATATTGGTAATTAAGGATAGTTTATTTTCCTGGAGTAGATGCCCAGA
This sequence comes from Alectoris magna, assembly GCA_030625065.1. Lineage (NCBI taxonomy): Eukaryota > Metazoa > Chordata > Aves > Galliformes > Phasianidae > Alectoris > Alectoris magna. Next base: position 4,450,817 of record CM060560.1, on the reverse strand, counting down.
CTGTCCTCATAAATGAAGAAGCAAGTTCTTTATGTCAACACATTTAACCTGTTAGTAGGCAGCCTGACTCTGCTAAAAGCACTATCCTGAACAGCTGCTATTAGCACTGTATTAACCTAATGTGTCCTCCCTGGAAAAGATAAGTAGATTAGCTTTAAATATGGAGATCGGCAACTTGAAAATATAGCTCAGTCCTGAAAAGACAAGCAGCAGTCTGTCATTGTTTTTGCAAAGATATTACATATCTATCTATGTGAAACAAGAAACACAAATGCCTATGACAACATCAGCCTAGGTATAGAGAAGTCAGAAAGTGCATAAATGTGTGTTGTTTTTTTTTTCTGAGCTGGACATCTGGGTCAAGTGAGTTTGTTCATCTCTGCATAATGGAAGCAATTTGTTTCCTCCAAGGATTTCTCACAATACAGTGTTTGTGGGGAGGGGAAGGTGGGGATGTGCCTAAGGCATGTCCTCAGATCTGCACAGCGTTCAGTCCCTTTGGAAAAAAAAAAAAATTACCTTGGCCAGCCTCATGCAGAGTTTCTGCCCTGATCAAGGCAAACACACAATTCACCTGCTACCCTCAATTTTCACTCTCAGTGCTGGGAAATTGTCACTTTTAAGTGTAATTACCAGGCAGTAAGGAGTCCTTATGTCAGTCCCATCAAGGACAGAACAAGCTTCTTCAAAAGGGGAATGTGGAATATTCTGCTTATTTTTTTAAGAGATCTTAGTATGGAATGAGGTGAGGAGGGTAGGGTGTATGAGAACTCTGCAGCTGTACTGGGCAGCACTGTGAAGGATAGTGGCAAAACGTCCTTGCTGCCCATACAATATATGATCTACAGTCATGGCTGTGGCTTTGGTGAGATGAAAAGACATTTGAGCACTTCTGCACACTTGCTAGGCCATCCATGTTCCCAAGAGCCTGAGGATCAAGTTTCAACCTGTAATTTAGCATGCTTCGCAGTTTCACTTTATTTTCTTCATCCTGTTTTGGATTTGTTTTTTGTTGTTGTTGTTTTGGTTTTTGTTTGTTTGGTTGGTTTTGGTTTTTGTTTTGTGCCAGAGAAAACATTTGCAGAATAAATCAAAATCTCAACCAAAATCTCATCTCTGGCTTGACATTAATTCTGATCCTTTCCATCACAGCTATCTCCCTGCAGGTTTCATCTTTGTTCTGGGAGGCAGGGCTCATCCTCCTCCCTGAGCAGCCTCTGGGTGTTAAATGATGGGAGGGCACAAAAGAAATTGTATATTTTTGTGGTTAAATGCAGTGGAATAATTTCCACATTGTTCCACCTTGTTTGAACCACTCCTTTAACCAATTGCTTGGCAGTCTGTCAGCTCACTTACCCCTCTAATGGCAGCTCACAAAATCTGAAAATGTTTCAACTGACAAGTGTGCAAGCGGGGTTGTTTTCCCTGTTTGCAATTGCCTGTATATTTGAAGAGTCTGCGGAGCCTTCTTTGCTCCAGGTGGCTCTTGAAGAGGATGTTGTCCCTTTTCCTCCCCATTGCACTGGCCAACCATGGTGAAAACAAAGAGCATATATACAGTGACAAAACCAAAAAGCTCTGGAGAGGAGAGAGGAGAGGAGAGGAGAGGAGAGGAGAGGAGAGGAGAGGAGAGGAGAGGAGAGGAGAGGAGAGGAGAGGAGAGGAGAGGAGAGGAGAGGAGAGGAGAGGAGAGGAGAGGAGAGGAGAGGAGAGGAGAGGAGAGGAGAGGAGAGGAGAGGAGAGGAGAGGAGAGGAGAGGAGAGGAGAGGAGAGGAGAGGAGAGGAGAGGAGAGATGCTGTTATTTCCTTGCTCAGTTTTGTGAAGCCTGTAGCTGCATCCAAGAGATACAACTGGGACACATACCACTTCATGACGGCGTGAGTTGCTGAAGTGATAAAATGCATGATGTTTCCTGACACATGCATATTCTTAGTAGCTGCTGATGAGGCAGGATGAGTGGAGTGCAAATGTTTGCTAACTTAGGGATGGACTCTGATATGGAAGGTATGCAGAACTATCTTTGAAGTCTGTAGCAGTAGGGCACATATGTAACTGGGATCAGCAGTGAGTGTTCATTCTCCAAGGACACTTCAAAGAGTGCATTAAAAAAATAATAATCCAACAACAGAAAAAAAAAAAAAAAAAAAAAAATCCTGAGGATGATGTCATTGGAACCATCTCCAAGTTATAACCATCTCCGATTGCTGCAGGTACACGTGGATGAAGAAGGAGTTGCAGAAAATTTTGGGGGTAGCTGTAGGTATGCAATATTCAGCAGCAGGATATGGTTTGGGGAAGTGAGCACCGGGTAGCAATTAAAAAAATGATATTTTTTTATTTCCCCTGGGACATTTTTCCATCATCACGCCAAAGGAACTATAGTGGAATTGTCATGTTTATGGATTTCTGGAGGAACTTAGTCTTTCAGGGAGGACACCTGTGTTGTTTTTTTCTTTCTTGTCTGGCCACTATCTTCATTTTTTCTAGGCTTTCATCCAAACTCCACGAGTGCATTTTGAGCCTTAGGTCAGTTACAAGGAAAGGAAAGATTTTAGAAAATCATCTGGATATGAAGATCGCATGTTTCAAAAAATAAAGACCACTCCTCTCACCCAAACCTTGTCCACTTGTGTGCCCTTTGTTTTCTTTATGATCTTTTCAAGAATTTTCATAAGAGAAAGTAGCTGCTCCCACACTAATAATGTTTCTCCTCCTTGTATCTGTCTGCTAGCTGAGAGTGCTAAGAGCAGAAGAGAGATAATTGTGCTTTAATTGGGATTTGTTTGTTCAAAGAGGGAGGGGACAAGGGATGCCTTGTGGTTCCCATGGCCTTCTAGATAAGTTTTCACATAATGCCAATTAAGAGCAAAATAAAGAGTATGCAAAGCAGATGATAACTGCTGCTCACCAGGAATCGTTCTTTTGTGACTAAAACAATGGAGCATTCTACTGAGGGTGTGCTTTTCGCTGCTGTACTTTCCCTTGACTGTAATGGCATTTTGTGTAAGGCTTGCTGCTGAGTGGATCAAACCCAGTGGGAGCCTTCCAGTTGTATGTATATCTGTACATATACACTTGACAAAAGCAGAAAGGAAAGTCAAATTGAGGATTTTTTCCCCCCTCTACAAGTTATTTTTATTTTGTTTTCACTTCAGATGAGCTATTGTGTCTGGGGAGGGGTCAAGGATTTCTTTTTCTTTCTCTTTTTTTTTTGCATTTTTTTTTTTCTTTCTCCTTGTTTGTTAGTTTTAAGGGTAATTATTCACCCAGGCCTTTTCAGCTGTCAAAAGTAACAAAAGGTAATCCAACTTCTCTTCCCTACCCCCACACCCGCCTTTGCTTCCAACAAAAGCAGCCTTTGTTGCGGGGGTCATCATTTCACAAGAATCCTTCTTCGACTCACAAGTTAGAAACGCTCTTCTACTTGATATCAGGGTGACCTCTCACGAACGCTGGGACACTAAGAATGTTGCAGCTGATGCTCTGCTCTGGGTGGTGTTGCCCGTGGACAATTGCAAGTCTGACAAATTTGAGTCTGATAGATACTCTGAATGCTTTATATTCCTTCAAGGACGATTCCTACCTTATTTCATGAACCGGTTATCAATATATCTATCATACATTGGTTTTCATCTAAAGGGTGGTCCTTCACCACTGGCTTCGGCTTATAGCTCTGTTTGACTGGGATGAGCACTCCAACTTCCAAAGCTGTATTTTCTTTTCTTTTTTTATTCATGTCTTGCAGCTTCTTGCTGTTGTGGAAGTACATAATGGAAAGACAGAATTATGCTCCTTATAAACAGATCAATATATGCCAATCTCCAGCTTCATATAAATATTTGCTTAGATATTAAATTGATCTTGTCCTAGATTTGCCATAATTTAAGTCTATGAAGCCATAATCAAGACTCCTTGATAATAAAAAGAACCCATCAGCAATTATGCTCATTCACTTCTCCATATTCAAGGCTATTTCAGCATTTCACTGATAAACTCCTGTTTTCAATCAAATTTGCTGTGTGAAATCAACATTGCACACCAGTTAATGATTCTGAAGTGCTTTGTGTGTGGCATTTGAGTGATTTCTGAGGGGCTTTTATCTGACAGGGAAACAAGTTTTTACTAAAAATGTACCCAAAACCTTCTCTTAAAACTCAAACAGGATATTGCAGATTTGAATGTACTTTTAACTTTCTGAAGGTTTCAAATAATAGACAAATTTCTTCCAAACAGAAGCAACTAAAAATGATTCTGTTGTATATTTCTCATCACCAGATCTTAATACTTCTGGTATGATCACTTACCAATTCTAGTATGGAATTTACTGATACTGTGAGTTATGCTGCGGACCTCTTGCATGAATTCCTATCCCCAAGTACTTTAGTTATACATAGAGAACAATGAAGAAAAGAGTACCTATTATGAAATATTATTTCTATTTTGCAAGCGTGGACTGTGGTCAGAGGGAGACTTGCAACTCTCATGATGTTACAGAGGAAGACTTTTAAGGAGGTAAACTGAAACTTCCCCAGGTTTGACCTCATCCTCATTGCAACAGGAAAATTTTGTTTCAGATTAGGAAAATAATGCTCACAGTGAGGTTAAAACATGGGCATGAGAGGTATCTCTATCACTGGGGATATACATAACTGGTTTGTCTATTATCCTGAGTAACATAATCTAATTCCTCAATTGTATCCAACATTAAATTCAGCTCTGCCACAATCAGGAGGTTAGACTGGATGGCCTCCAAAGGTTCCCTCAAGCCTAAATTACCCTATGCTACTATGAACTACAGTAGCTCCTCGAACTACAAACAACCAAAAACTTAACTTAGTAATCATTAATGAACACAGGTCTGTAGCTATATTCTGGAAGGAAAGAACTGAAATTGCTTAGCTTTCCTGGTGACTGCGTGATTAATCATAAGACAAAGTCTTATGTCCTTATGTTCTTTTAAGAGTTTATTTCTTGTTTAAATTTTAAACCTGGCACTTTCTATTAATAGCTAATTTTATTTTTCTAAGCCAAAGTTGTCTTCATCCTTAGAGCCAAGAATCTAAGACACCCAGACAGGCTGGATGGAGAGTTGGGCAGAGAGGAACCTTACGAGGTTCAACAGGGGCGAGTGAAGAGTCCTGCACCTTGGGAGGAGTAACTGGACACATCAATACAGGTTAGGGGATGACTTGCTAGAAATAAGCTCTGCAGAGAATGTTTGGGAGGTGTCCTGGTGGGCAGTGGGATGACCACAAGCCGGCAGTGTGCCTTTGTGGCCAAGAGGGCCAATGGTATATTAGGGTGCATTGAAAGAGCGTGGCCAGCAGCTCAAGGGAGGTGATCGTCCTCCTCTACTCTGGTCTGGTGAGGCCACGTCTGGAGTACTGTGTCCAGTTCTGGGCTCTCCAGTTCAGGAAAGAAAAGGAACTGGAACAGGCTGCCCAGAGAAATCATAGAGTCTTCTTCTCTGGAGGTATTCAAGACCTGTCTGGATGCTTTCCTGTGTGACCTGTTGTAAGGAACCTGCTTTAGCAGGGAGTTGAATCTCCAGAGGTCCCTACGACTCTGTGATTCTGTCCTTATTCATAGACGTATAACAAGAATGATTTGGCTTTACAATTAGTTGTTAAGTTTATCTGAGTCCATTCCAACATCTGGACATGCGTGGTTATATCCCTTATTGAAATGGACCTGCGCTGGGAGTGCTGTACAACACATGCTGAAGAGAATCACCCATTAAGTGAATAATGACACATGCAAATGAAAGCTTTAGGTAGGGCAGAATATTACATAAATAATGAAGACATTTATAATTACGTGAAAGGGTAACTTCAACAATTTCATTCTCATGAAATATTCCTTGGGAGTTTAATAATGCATGGTCAAAATTTTATTTGTTGCCTCACTTGAAATTCTTTCCTAATTTGGAAAAATAACTATTCAGGGCTTGTGGTTATTTGTCTTTTGGTGGTTTTGTGTGTGTTGTTTTGTGGTGTGTTTTTTTCCCTTATTGACTGGCACTGGTATCCTGTGTGGATAGCTTGTATACTGTATAATGCAGTGTGTACCTTTACCTGCATCTCCTTCATCACTGCTGGAGTATGTCACATTTCCTAAGGAGTCTGGAGCACCTAAAACCATTAGTAAACTGAATGCATCGTGCTCCACTGGAGGAAGGCAAATAGAATTAGACCTATTTTACTGATAAGAAAACGGAGATCATTTTCTAGCTGACGTCTGAAGTTAAATGCCTATCTTACCACTTCTAACTGTAAATGATGGCCCCACAGTTTGATACTCAAATGCTCAGCTCTTGTTTGGTCTCCAGTGGTGTCTGTCATAATATTTCAGGCCTAATTTGTCAGGAGAGCAGAGGCCTCTGGTAATCATCAAGCACAGTGGATGTGCAGCACCTTCTGAGTCCATTTAACGTCTGGTTTTGTGTGGAAGCTGAAGGTGACTTTTCACAGGCTTGTCACCAGAATGTACTGCAGACAAATGAGCTCAGGCCAGAAAAATAAGGGTTGTGGAGGCTGCTGGAAGTGTTTGCTAGCCTGGTCGCTGAGAGGCCTTGCAAGTTGTTTGGTTGATAATGTGAACAAATTGGTATTTGAGGCCTGGACTCTAAATCAAAGAAAACACATAGAAAAGCACCTAATAAGTAACCCTCATTATCAGATTATCACCGGCTCCAGGTCCTCTGATATTCAGTTTCCCTTATCAGTCCTACCAAGAGCTGGAGCCAACGCTGACGCTTGGAGTTATCCCTTGGGATCAGTTGCCACCTCCTGATTGCTGGTTGTTAAAAAATAAAAATAAAAAGCCCCGAGCATGTGTTTCTGTGGGGGGAAAAAAAAAATAAAAAAATCAAATGAAATAATTTTGCTGTTGGTTTTTCTACCACCATGCTCAACATAGTCCAGAGAAGCTGCTCATGGAGCAAAATGCTGAGTTTTGCACAGCAATTAAGAGCTGAGGGTATCTCTGCTGATGCAGTAGAGATGTGTATGATGTGTTGCACCATGTTGGAACAACCATCCTCACCCCCCTTTGCATAACTGGAAGAAAATAAGCAGCTATATTAGCATCAGACAATAGAACTTGGCTGCACGAGAGCAGATGTGAAAATTTTGTTCTTTGCTGCTTAAAATATAATAATAAAATACAGGCAATTCCTTTCTTAGAGTTACTCCTTTCATGGTCAGAAGTTGCAAGGGCAGAAGGATGGGAGCAATAAGCAATAAGAGAGTGTTGTCTTCTTTGAAAGAGCTGTGTAGCCCTCTGCAATGGAGCAACCAAAGTAGGATGTAACACATAGTGAAGAAGAACACACCAGAGAAGTCCTTCCCAGTAGAAAAGTCTCATGTTGCTTTTTTTTTTTTTTTTTTTTGTAGAATTTTTATAACCCTTATTTTTTAAAGAGATTTATATAAGCCATAACTGATGAGAAATAATGGATTTTCATTTTCACAATACAGTAATACAATGAATGGAAGAGTTACAGCGTGGAATCACCCTGCTTAAGCCTACTGCAGGCAGTATTTGTCTCACCTAAAAAAAATTACTAAGCGTCTCTTATAAACTTCAGAAAGAAAAAGGCATTAAATGGCCAATTAATCTCATCCTCAGTGACCATATCTAACAGGCTGGCTAAATTGCACATGAAAGTGTAACTTTCTGTCCATTGTCTATACATCAAGGGAATTTAGGAAACTAGCAAGGGGCAGCTGTCTGCTGAGATTAATCCTATTTCCTAAATTCCCTTGGGCTTCAACTGGATACAGAGAGCTCTAGAGGACATTCATGGGCCTTGATGAGGAAACCACCCTCAGAAGTTTCCATTCTGTTTGAACCAATTAAAGGAGGAAGACCCTGCCAAGCTATATTTTTATGCAGACACATTAGCCATGTTTAGTGAGTTGAAGCTGAAGACCACGTTGGCAATGCAGGTATGAATCTTGTGTCTCCTCTGTCTTCCCCAGGACAAAGGGCATGGCTGTACACCATGCAGCCACCCAGTCAGCACTGCAGGAATGCAGTTTCTTGGTTACCATATGGAAAATCATTTAAAATTAACCTCAAAGCTCCTTGATGAGTGGTGCATGTTGATTGATTGAAAAAGCCTATAAGTAAGCTACAGCTAATGGGTGTATTAATCATAGCAGGACACACAACTTGAGAACATTAAGATAAAGGCCTGATTTCGAATTCAGAGTAGGTGAGATCAAAGCTGGCTTCTTGTCCTTTCATGCTGATGCCTTTGAGGGAATGCCATCCAAAGAGTGGGAAATGAGGCAACTCAGCGTGGATTATCTTAAAAAGGAGAATAAAAACAAACAAAACACAGTAAAAATACTATAATGTGACAATATGAAAACCTGTGCATTTCTCTGTGTGCTCTTTAGTATCACAGAGGAATTAAATTTGTTTTTGAAGTCTTGACATCTGTGCACTCATCCTAGGGAAATGCGTTATCTGGAGATATTACACTGAATATGTTTTTTCAGTTTAATCAAATAGTAAAATGATTTCCACAGACTTTGAACAACTCTTGTGGGGTTGCTGAATGTTTGCAAGACCCATCCAAGTTCTGGGACACAAAGAATTCTGCAGATTCCACAAAACACTTTGTAATTCATTGAGTTAGAATTTACCTTGCGATATTTTTTTGCCCTCCACAGTGCAGCCATCCACATTTTGAATGTCACCCTGGATTTCATAGACAGTCATTGAAGGGGAAGAAACACATCTACTGAGCGATTTAGGTGATCTATTTTATACGTGTGCATTAAGATAAGATGACTTGCACCTGTAAAGCCTTAATTTAGGCACTTCCGTGTAAATAGCTACATTGCAGACGTTTTAATGTAGATGGAAGATTTGCACCCTTTTTATTATTTGGACTGAGGTCTGATGTTATCATTAGGTGAGACAGATTGGCAGGCTCTAAAGTCTACCTTTCTTATGTTGATTATATACCTTGTAATCAAAATAAATACATATGTCTGTCTTTGAAGTTAAATCGCATTGAATAGTAAAGCTCTTGTGCCTTTCTTCCTTATCCCAGCATTGCTCTTTAACCTCACAGGAGACTCAATACTTAACAACTGGCCCCGTTCCCCATAAATTGAAGCCATATCAGCTCCTTTTTAAGTTTGTGGAATTTCAGGTTGTGCTTTGCTTCCCATGGGCTGAGGGAATGGAGAAAGCCTGAGTAGTTTTAGTATTGGCAGAACTCACTTTTTGAGGCTCTGGATAAGACAAGTTGAGAATGTTACAGCAAACCACCCATTTATTTCCTGAGAAGATGGGAGAAAACTCTTCTGAAGAGTTGCCACTTACTTACAAACTGTTTTCCTCTCCACAAGATTTAAAAAGAAGTATTTTTAAATAACATAGCATATCTCCTCTTCAGCTGGGAAGTAGAGACGCAGTGTGGGTAAGTGGCTTTGAGAAAGCATTTTCTTGAACTGAATGAAGCCACAGGTAGTAAAGGATAAAGTCAAACTCACAGAAATAACAATGCTAATTTTTCTGTTGAATTCTGTGGCCAGTCACTAAATGAAAGCAGACTGAGACTTCCAAAATTGTGTGCAAAAAATTATAAAAAGAATATACATTACTAGTTGAGCTTTTGCAGTTCCCTGTAGGTGCTAAAGATTGAGATACGAATTTAGGGGGGCTAGAGCATCTGGGCAGAAGGATGGATGCCAGAGTAGGAACTACAATCTAAACTGTATGTAGTCTGAGCGTTGTGTGCTGGGGGCTGAGCAGCTTGAGGACCCCTCTCCTACTCAAGTCCATTGTGGCTGTGATGGATGGAACATCTTTAAAACATTTTAAGAAGGTATTGAGGAGTGAACTGGGTGTATGGGGTTGCTACTGGACACCACGTGTCTCATCCATGGCGACAGAGGAAAACACTGTGAAAGAGATATCATCCCACGGGCCACATCCAACTTCTGTGCTATCTTGATCTAATAAGCTACATCAATATCAAGTTATAGCATCATTAAACATTTACATTTACATATACAGAGATGGAGGAGAGTCTTTAAAATATACGCATACACCAAAAAACGCAAACTTTTTTGGCATTTATACAGATAAGGCCATTTTTATTGGCAAATATTTTGCTTGGCACTGATTCAGCATGTACTAATAGCTTAATAATTTTGGCAGACACACCAATGAAAAATGTTACTGAACCAGACCCAATTATGTGTATAAAATGTAAACAGTTGTGTCTGCTGGGGATAACTGCAGTATGTTGTCAAGCCACGGCTGTAAATTACATGTGATAGATTGCTCTAAATTTGTTTTTGACAAATGACCGTCTGATGAGGTTGTTTCAGGGCCACGCAACTGATGGAAGGACATTATCAGCAGAGCGTAATGCCAACATGGTTTTTATTTCAGTTCTTGGGCCAGCTTTCCAAAGTTTGGCAGCTCTGACATAAGTTTCAGACTGGTTTTATGCTGTTTGCTTTCCAAGCCTCCAAAATGTCCTCATGCTAAAATTAGAATAAGTTAATTCCTGATAATTACTTCTTGTTCTCCATATCAACCATTAGTGAAATAATTAATCAGGCTATTTCTTAATCTGGAAAAATTCCTATTGCTCCATCGGGAGGTGAAGTTTTATAGTGAATCTTTGAAGGAACAATGAAGTCCCTTCTTACTTCCTTTACAACGCCTGTTTTACTAAGCCATATTTATGTATGTACCTGTGTACTTGTATATATGCATATATGCTGTTGAAACTACTATTCTACCCTTGTAACTGAAAAGCAACTCTGGAACCAACTACCAATGCTTTCAGGAAGAATTTGAGTTAAGGACCACAATTAAGGAATTGCTGTGTAAAATGAGTGGGGATCATTGGAAAAAGGGAGAAAAAATAATGAAGCTTTTCAGAACATAGCAATGAGGAGACCTCTCGAGCCCAGCACCTGGTGGAACCATTGAGCACGCTCTCCCGCTAGCTGAAATTAGAGTAACACTGCAACGCAGCGGGATCCTGCTAAAAGCAGGCAGGGAGGGAAGAGATTTTAAAAAGTCTTTTCTGATGCATTCAGGTAGATGAGTGTAAAATAAATAATGAAGCCGAAGGGCAGCTCACAAGAGCGTGACTTTGCATTCCTTTGGCTCCTGCTGCCATGGGGCTCAAGGAGAGCGCAGAAGTTGAACTGCTGAAGGATGCACATCTGAACTACACAACGTTCTGCTCCTCTTTGGCTGAAAGTCAGCATCAGTGGGGAAAAAAGAAGTTTGAGTGCAACTCGGTTGGACTGTAGCATGCCACCAATCATTGCCCTTATCAGACTTTTCCAGAGAGCCTATAAGCACACACACTTCATTAAATGGCATGTTATAAATATGGGTGAGTAACAGCTTTTCAGCGGAAAAGAAAGCAAGCTCTTATTTATCACCTCCTTTCTCTGATCGTCATATTCTTGTAGTAGTAGACAGCTTTTAGGATTTTAGGTTATTGACAGGGCTTTGTCAAGCCCTATATGAATAAGCTTAATTTTTAAATAACAACAGATTATTTATTTAGTAGTTTCAAAATCTCATTTTCTCTGAAAATTTCCCAGCCCTGGAAGTCAATTTACTCCTTTAGTTCCACAATGATATAACAATAATTATTTTTTCAGGTATCCACTGACATAGATATAGAAAACAAAGGAGAAATATTGGTGTTGTTAACTGGAAAATATGCCTTGGGTATTGATCTAACTAGATTTTTATTTGTATATCATTATAAACATTGTAAAACACATCTGTAACAAAGAATGAAAACCAAATTTGGAATAACAATTATATGACATAGTAAATACAGAATTGGAACACTTCATGTCTAGTTAAATATTTTTTTGAAGCAGATGAGATTAAAAAAAAATAAATTGCAATAGATTGGACAAAAGTGCTCTAACTCCCTGAATGTTACTGATACGGAATGGATACTCATGAAAGGGTATGATTAAATTTCAGTCGGATATTCGTCGGAGAAGATAGGAATGAGAGCAAAATTCTTCAAACATGGGAAGTTGTTTGCTTAGTGAGGTTCGCTTCAGTGCAATCTACCTCCTCCTCCACAAAATGACATACAGTGACTTAAAATGCATTTTATATGTATGTCTTTCCTGCCCTGATGCACTTTTGCAACTGATTGTGCTAATAAAAAAGAAGTAATCACACCATGGACCTTTTCTGAGGTCACACCATCTGTTTATTCTTGTCTTTCCTGAATCTTTACTACCTTGACCAAGAAATCAACCCCAAGTGATAAGTACATGGGTCAGGACACTTAAATCTGATTTCCTAAGTTTATCTGCTTAGGGACTGGTGGGAACTCGCTTTTCCTCAGTGCACAGCCAGAGCATGCAGGAGTTACTGCAGCCGAAGATGAGGTCTGTGAGCCTTTATCTGAAGAGGGATGCAGAATTTTCTTGAATAAAACCCATTCCCCTCGCAGATTAGGCAGGTATCCTGGGAAATCCAGCTTTCAGTGGGATTTCAATGAAGAAGGAAGACCAAGTCTATTCACCATTGTTTCTTTGTGGTTGTTTAGAGAATGATAGCTTATTTCATGGAATCATAGAATGGCATATGTTGGAAGGGTTAAAAGGCCATCAAGTTTACTAACCCTGCCCATCTCAGGGGAGTTGAAACTGTATGGTCTTTCAGTCCTCTTGGAATGGGCAGGGTTGCAAAATTTTATTTTTATTCGTGATTTGAGTGTCTGGGTTTTTGTGGTCAGTTGTGGTGGGTTTTTGTTGGGTTGGGTTTTTTGATGTTTGTTTTGTTTTGCAGTTTTTAATAGGATAAATAATTTAATTAAGCTACATAGGAACCTCGGGTCTGTTTTCCTCACATACTCATCAGTTATGGTTAGCAACCTGGGACCTGCATTGCCTCACCTACTGTATCCCAGAATGGCAAAGATGCTACTCCCAGTTGTAACAGAGAGATGCTGAAATGAACAGGAGGTATAAAAATACACATAGGTCCAATTCTCTCAGTTTGCAATATGAATTTCACTGACTAGACAAGATCTACAAGTAAATATCAGCAGGGTGGCAGGTAGGGAAGAAACCAGGATCACTGCAACTACCTTTAGTTTGTACTTCAGCCATCAGTGATACCTAGATACCTAGATTTTATTTGAATAATCTTTAGATTCCTGAGTAGACTGAATCCTGGATTTCTTCATCACTAGTGTTCTTTTCATTTCTCCTGCCTCTGTAGGTTGGTCTTCAGATAAATAATCGCTGTTTTCTAATTGCTTCTCATCAGTTGACAGGGAATTCTCATCATGATTAAGTTCTGCCCTCTTGTCTACACCTTCAAAACTCTGCGATCTTTCATCTCCCTTTAACATTTATTCCTTTCACTTCTTTTTCTCTACACAGTCTTTACCATTGACCAACCAGTACTGACAATCTAATTTAGATCTCCATTACCATGGGACAGGGGAATTTTCTTCCCCAGTACCTAATTTTTTTTTTTTTTTTTTTTGTATGGAGTAATAGGTTCATGAAGAGACATAAAAAATAGATCTCTAAACAGTAAGACAAAAATCAAGATTCTTAAACTGAAGAGCTAACCTGTTATGAGACCATAGAATAATAGAATCATTGAGGTTGGGAAAGACCACTGAGTCCAACCCCAACCCATCCCCACCACGCTCACTGATCACATCCCTCAGTGCCACAACTCCACAGTTCTTGAACGCCTCCAGGAACAGTGACTCCACCACTTCACCAGGCAATCTGTGTTAGTACTTCACCATTCCTTCTTTGAAGAAATTTTTCCTAATAGTCAACCCTTCATATTATGCTTTCACAGGTAACAATGATGCTGGAGTCCAGAAACCCTAAGAGAGCTGCTTTAACACCAGTGTATAGATCAGATATATTTCAACCTAACCCATGCAAGGATATTATCTTTTAAATTGTTAAGTGGGAGTAGCTGGAGGTTATAGGCTAGTTATTTTAATATTAATGTTTACCTATGTGTCAGTAGTATAAAACATACAGAGTAAAAGGGGTGAAAGCCAGTAAAAAATAGTGTTTTAGGTATTGTTCCTTACTTGACAGACAAGCTAATTCATTTCTTTGGTCCTCATACATGATGCAAAGATCACTTGCTATTTTCTGGCTAGTGGTGTGTGAAAACCTGCATATCACGCGAGCTTATAAATTACATTGCTTTCAATCTTTGCCATCAGGGCAAATTGTGGCAGTTATAACACTCTAAACAGGGCCATTTAAATGGGGAACGGTGACAGTCCATCAGGGGTTTGAAAATACGTGAGGTGTTTCTGATTGCATCCTGACCTGATAGCACAAAGAAAACATCAATAGACTGATCATCAGTGAGAATGACTTACAACAAGGCCAAATCCTGTCCCTTTGAAGAAGCTGATATTATTGACTTGAAAAATAAATAAATAAATAAAAAGACTTACAGGCATAAGAATTGTTATCCTATATCTGCTATACTGACGTTTAGAAAGATCCTTAGAGATTTTTCAGCAGAGCTGCTCACATGTTGTTGACTTGCCATTATGTGGGGTAAACAAATATAAGAGTGAAAATGAAATTGTAGGAGACAGAAATGTTTACCAAACTTAGGGGGAAAAAAAGTATTTTTAGTAGTAGAACGTTTTTGGTTCTTCAAAGTTCACAAAGAGCAGAAAGGTTCCTGATGTTTTGATCTTAATCTGGAAAATAATAAAACCATACATCCAAGGAGAAGCACGTAGCTAATTTGTACCGAAAAGATGGAAGAAATAATTCTGACAGTATCGTCATCCACCGTAACCAAAAGTTCAGCTCTTCTACATACAAGACGTTTAAAACCCAAGTGTGGCTTCAGTGCATATTTTGTGATCTACTAAAGGCCCCTATTCCACTCTAAATAGAGTCTTGGACCCATGCATACATAAAGGAAACACAGAATTTCTTGATGAGTAATTTGGGGGATCTGGATCCCAATCAGTTATTCTGGGAATGAGGTACACTCAGAAATTTTAAGCAAATATCTGACTTATCCACAGTGGATGGAAATTATGCTTTAGAAATGTTCCTATGTATTTTGTAACCGACTGTAAGATCAGAGGTATTTCTGACATCTTTTCTTCCTCCTTCAGACTTCACTAGAAGCTAGGAGGACTTAAGGAGCAATTTCACTACTGAAGTCAGTAGGAATTTTTAGAGAAAACTTAGCACAGATGCATCACAGTTGCACCAATGCTAGTAGTGGACAATGTACAACTGTATGTAAGGAAAAAAATATTCATTGGAGGTTGAAATTGGTTATTAAGAAGTTCTCCTCAGAAAGAGTGGTGATGAACTGGAATAGGCTGCCCAGGGTAGTGATGGAGTCGCCATCGCTGGAGGTGTTCAAGAACCATGGAGATGTGGTACTGAGCAACATGATTTAGTGAGCATGGTGGGGATGGGTTGATGGATTCATAATTGGACTTGATGATCTTAGTGGTATTTTCCAATCTTAATGGTTCTATGATTCTGTGATTTTGGCCTTGAAGAAAACATAACAAAAATTTAGGAAAAGCCTTGGATTCAGACATGAAGGCTCTGCACGTTTATAGACAGTGGCATCCCAGAGAGAAAATCAAGTCCTCTGGGTTCTCATCCTATCCTTAAGCTTGTAGTGCATCCCTCATTAAATGGATTAGATGATTGACTAGAAATGTCATGTTTATCAGCACAGGCTGATGTGGCATAGACACTGGGGAGTCTCAGAGATGGAGATTTGGGGCTGGAGAGAAAAAAAAAATAGCAGAGATCATCAAGCTTTTCTGTATAAGATAGGGGGCTGTCCACTGAGGCATTTTCACAAGATTTCTCCCTTCTCATAGGGGATTTACAACGTTGGCTATGCCCTCAGTCTGTCCTGCTTTTTATCTGTAGCCCACAGTAGATTTTATCTCTTGTGGTTATAGGTACTGGAGGTCTTGGTATTGTTATGCTGTCTCAAGGAGTGATTTATGGCTTGTTTTTGGTGTGTGCAGTGGGTGTTGTGTGGACAAGGGCTTGGCTTTGTTGCTGAATAACTTGATGTTTGCATTAGGAGCCTTCCTGCCAAATCAGGCATCTCCAGGGTGGAGCTGCTTCCCCCCGATGTGGGCTACGCTAATCCCTGGGGGAGAGAGGCATACAACATCTGAATGCCTAAATTTAGGTTGGTATAATAACCTGTGATTATAGGGGACTGGACATGATGACAAAGGCAGTTCCCTCCAGTTCTCAGGCTGATAATGACGACCTACGAACAGTGCTGTAGCTCTTTTTTTCCCAATTCTTTCTACATTTGCTAAAGAATAAAACAACAGAGAGTGGAGTTTCAGCTCTCTAGTGAGTTTAACCAATTACTGTTTTCCTTCAAGCTATATAAATTGTGTGCATTTAATATTTAGTTATGTCCAGACTGTTTACACTAATTTTCATTTATACAAAGCATCTAGTAACAAGAGGTAGAGCACATTTCTTTCCCTGTTTCTCTTTTGAATGAAAGCCTTGAGGGAAGCCCGCAGTTTTTGATCGTGCACTGCTTTGATGTAAGCAAATGTTTAAGTTATGCTCTGGCAGAATGTCTGAGACTCATGTTCATGAATGATGCAGGATTTGTCCTCCTTCCTTGGCGGCTCTATTTATAGCCACCACTGTTTTTATTTTCCGTGCAGTCATGAGAGAAAAGGTGAGAAGGAAACAACCACAAGTCCTTTGTCTGAGCACGGCTAAGTTTGTTTGTGTGTTTTGCTCTATTTTATATTCTTCCATGCTGTGTTTCATCTGTCTATCTCTAGACCAGATAAAGGCTCTTTTCCCAGCCCTGGGCCCCAGGGACTCAAATCTCTACTGCTCTGTACTCAACAGCATCACGTACTCTACAGCGATATGGCTGCAAAGCACTGCCAGAGGAAAACAATCAGCCTATTTCTGTGTTCCCTTATAGTGCATTCTCTCTCCTGACCTATGCATTGCTGCTGTTTTTGCCAGTGTGTAAATCCAAACCAGCCCACATTTATACACAGAAGAGACTAAATCACAAAATCTGTTGTGTTTTTTCCCCAGCATGTTCTCATTTATGTTTGTGTTTTGGTGGGGTTTTTTTTTCCCCTTTCAAAGCTTTTCTTTGTCCCATTAGACAGTAACCCAAGGCTGTGTTTGGATCAGAGTTGTCTGCAGTGTTAAGGTCTGGGATGATGTGATAAGATTGCGCAGTGGGCCTGCAATGGACAGTTGTTCTCTGGGGGAAGATGGGCAGCTTTAAGCGGCGGCAAGGTAGTGAGAAAGAAGGCAGGATTGATCCCAGAGTACTCATTTGTGGTGGACTCATTGCATTGTTTTTGCAGCATTTGATGGTAAAGCCTCCACTCAGCTCCCAAGTGGAACAAAACTGCCTATCCTTGACAGAAAACAGGACATACGGTAGTCTACTAACAGGGAATTATCTCCAGTGCACCTGGCTCTTTTGTCCAAACACCCTCTGCTTTTCCATATCTTTCTATGACTCAGGATTGCTGTAAATGTCTGCACCGATGGTGTGTAGGAGCCTAGGAGGTTGGGATCTCAGCAACAGATACCCCAATAAAACCTTTACAAGGGGCGATATACAAAGACAAAAGAGACAAAATGGACTGTGCTCAGTTTGTGTTCAACAGTCAGTTTCCCTAATGAAGGCAGAAAGAAGTGGAGTTGGATCCATCCACAAAATGACTTTTTCTTCAGGGTAAGAACAGTAGGAAGCAAATTCTGAA
The DNA here is from genome assembly GCA_030625065.1 of Alectoris magna. Classification (NCBI taxonomy): domain Eukaryota; kingdom Metazoa; phylum Chordata; class Aves; order Galliformes; family Phasianidae; genus Alectoris; species Alectoris magna. The sequence goes on along the minus strand of CM060560.1, from coordinate 4,433,025 downwards.
CACTCATAGATGATGTTTTCAGGGACACAATAGCATGATCCAAGAAAATGTGGCAATTATAGACTTAATTAAAAACGAGTGACTCAGAAATGCAAGCTAGAGGAGAACCCGACAATTAAGTTGTATGCAACAGAACAAAAGCTTTTCAAACCCTGCAGAGTTTGTTTTGCCAGGATGCCATCCTGCCTCACCAAAGGGGCTCTGCTGTCCTGCCTGATTTTTTGAGTGATCAGATCTGTGCTTGGAGTTCATAAGCAAATTTGTTTTCCAATTCCTTTATATGTCACTGTTTCCCTTGCTTTTTGATTTAGAAGTACGTGTTCACTACATCCAGTGCTCAGATCATCTTCTGTGGCTAGGGAAGTGATATCTCACATGGATATGAACTGGCAAGAGTCTCAGCATCTCACAAAGCTCGATGTCTCATGGCCAATTGTAGAGAATCCTCAGTGGAGATCCAGCTGCTAAGAAGATATTTTGCAGTCTCACATCTCAGGAGTTTGCTATACTAAAAGAAAGCACACATTTCCTGAGCTCACTGCATTTTCTCTCTTCACTTTTTTGGCTGTATTTTAGTACTCTGCATGGTACTTTGACATTTGAAGCTTCCCAGTTATCATAGTTCCAAACAGAAACTTCTGGCCAGACTAACTTTTTCCTAAACTTTTGGAGATTGTCCTTCATAAAAATAGAGCCACGTTATGGGCAACATTATGTGGGTATTAAACACATAGAGGCTGGGTACACTGGTGAAACATGGTTATCAGTCCCACTATTGCAGCTGCCATACCATAAGCATACAAGAGAGGGGTTCCACCTGAATTTCAGATATTATCAGTGTTAGAAGAACACTGGAAATAAATCTTAACTAACCCCACAGACTAATTTTCCTTCTACCAGCTTCTACTTGAAAAATGATGAATACAAACATCCTAGAGTAGGAACTAGATCTTGTTCCTTTTTATACTGGTGGAATAAATACCACATTTCCTCTATCAGTAAATAACATTAAATATACAATAGCGTCATTTACAGACAAATTTTATAGAAAATAAAGTTTGGGGTTTTCTTTCTTTTTTCTCTTGCATCTTTGGATTTTTTTTCACTTACTGTTGCACTGTGGTAAAACACTGCAATGAAAGAATCATGAATGCCAAATGAAATGATTTACCTTTACGGTCATCCTAAAGGGGCAAAAATTCATTATGTAGACACCAGACTAATACAAAGGTGAATGAGGCTTCCTGATGTACTTTGTTTTTCAAACATATTCTTGAGAAGATCACCAATACTTTAATCCTTCTATTCATTTCCACGTCTCAGCAGTAGAACCTGGTGGTAGTTCAGTACTGAAGTGTGATGATACTTTGTGCTAATGTTTTGAAGAAGGCACACAGAGTTAGGGATTATTATATCAAATTTTGCAAGACTCGAGTAACATGTCTGCTTATCTTTCATTTACTTCACGTTAGCTGAACAAATTACCACTCTCTGCAGTTTAATCAACTGCTGTGGATCACACTATCAAGCTAAAAATAAATGAGGGCGGATTAATGAAATAGTCAAGGAATATGTCCAAACACTCAGCTGGTGATTCCTTTTTCTAGTATTTTTCTTTTTATGTTGTTGAAAGAGCAGTGTTGTACTATTGAACTGCTACTGTAAAATACTATTGACTGTTCTTTTACAGCTTTGCCTCTCCTGTGTTCGTTTACCTTTGTAACATTATGTAAAAATCTATCAGATAAGAATGGTAGACAGCTTCTTTCCATTTGCATTTGTCACCATCAGTAGCAGATGTGATGCTGAGAAGCCCCAGCAAAACCTCTGGGAATCAATCCCTTATCCAGGTTTCAACTCAGGACTGAAAGCACCCCTGACTCAAGGACTTTTCGACTTTTCCTCTTAAGGATTAAATGATTACAAGGGGTAAATGGCATGGAAGAGTATGGCTCTTACTGGCTTCAATTTATACTAGTGGAATTTGGATTTATGGATGCCCAGTACCTGAAGGAGTTCAAGGCCAGTCTGGATGGAGTCCCCAGCAGCCTGATCTGGTGGCTGGCAACCAGCCCACGGCAGGGGAGTTGGAGCTTGATGATCTTGAAGATTCTCTCCAAACCAATCTATACTACGACTCTATGATTCTTTGATTTGACATGATTTTCATTTCTGTGTCCATGTCGTTGTCACCTATCAATGGAAAAGATTTTTAGTGCAAATGTAGACCAGTGATGCCTAGAAATGTTGCACTTCAAACTATAGAGGGTAAACACAATAAACTTCCATTTTGTTGCAAGCATTTCAGCAGATTGGAAGTTGTGGTCATTTGGATAACTTGTCTCAGAGATGGATTTATTTGTAGATTCAGTGTAATGCTAAGTCCACAAGAAGATGGAGTTCATAAAGTGCTAGCTGAAGGATAAATCTGCCTTATCTTCTTCTGGATTGAGATAAAATAAATATATATATATATAATAAAATAAAAAATTTACAACCAAGGATAAACATCTTCTCTTGCAAGGCTAGGAGTAGAGTTACCACACATTTACACTTCCATAAATGAGATCAAATTTGGCCCTTCTTAATTAATCCTGGGTCACGGTGAGATTTTACAGCTCTTTACTCTGGAAAGCCTGAACTAACATCAAAGTGCATATTTTAATTGACAAGTGTATTCAATGCCAGAAAGGGGTATAACATGAAAAGGGGATTAACACCCAGCTGTGCTCTAGAGGAAATTTAAGGCACAGACATACTGTAGATCAGATAAAGTCTGCATTAATGCTCATGCATTTGAACTTTCATTGTCTTCACTAATGCTAAGCATTTCACAACTGCCAATTATGTCTCTTCATTCTGGTGCCCTCTCTGTAGTGGTAGGTCTGTTCACTTTGACTCTGTTGCTATTCAATTACTGTAGTGATGGCTGCACATCTTCATAGCCAGCAGAGGATTTGCTTCCTCCCTGAGGGTACTACAAAGCTGGAACAAACTGACAGTTTCCAGATCTCCAATGAAGATTCTTCACAAAAGCAAGAACACTGAAATATTTTGAAGCTTAGTGATGTTACTTGGTGGCTCTGATTCTCCTCTCTGTCAAAGCTGCTATGAGAAGAATCTCCTGCTTTCAGTCAAGCTATCATCTCAACCGCCCTCCTGGGCCACTTTCCAACAGCTGTTGCGATAAGTTAAGGATTATTTAGGGGCCATTACAAACTGTTAGGGATTGCCATTGAGTAAGGAATCAAGCCCACGCTTCATACAAATAACAAGCAGATGTTTGGAGGGGAAGATGCTTTTATGGCAGTTCTGCAGTTCCAAAGGTTTTCTTTACAGAGGAGTGATCCTTCTAATGCCAACAGTATGAATTTAGGCTTTTGGGGGGTCAACAAATTGCATTCTGGGTTTGTGGAGATTACCCCATCATTGTGACTTAGAAATAGATTTCCATTAATTCAAAATACTTCTATTTCCTTTTGTTGTTGTTGTTACAATAATGGGCAGTGGTAAAGTGATTAGGAGCTTGGCTCACATCTGCCAGGCTTTTACAGTCACTGGTATGTATCCACAGTTACTTAGCCAATACAGTAAACTTAAGAAGATGAAGAGAGTCTACCAAGGTATTTTGTTCCACACCCAATCCAAAATAAGGCTGCTTATCTACATGCAACGTGTTTCTATAGTGCTCTAGGAAATCCTATTTCAGATGTTTGATTTATCTTATATTTTATTTTTATTCTACTTCCTCAGGGGATCTGATCATAAGTAAAATATTTCATTATATTAGTCAGAAATTTCTTTTTTCTTAATCAAATCTTCTTCTTCTTAATAAATCTTCTTCTTAATAAAATAACACAAATATCCATTCATATTTTTCCTTGGTGCTTGGGTCTTTCAGCCTTCTGTGGATTTTTATAACCCCTTTGTCTGCAATGCTTGCCAATCTGTGTGCATTTATTGCAGATGTTTAATAGATCAATCCTTTTTACCCATTCCCTTTATGCTTTCCTCCTTACACACACCCTCTTCAGCATACTGATGTATTTTGGTCACCATCTAGGGATATATGACACACTCTAAACTGGCTCATTGTAGAGTCACGTAGAGACATGCATGCTTCCATGCTGCAGGAGATACTGTGAAACTGCAGTGAGCTAGCAGTGCCACTGGGTCAATGATTTGAACAGATGAGGACACTCTATTTCCCCCATCTGCCTTCCCAATAACACCCTAAATCAAATGAAAGAAACAACAATACCTCTGCTCTTATTGCTCATGTCCCGCAGCTTTGACAGGGATATAGGATTGCAATACAGGGAGTGAACACCTCCACTGTTCCATTACATTTTATTTTTAAAATGCTGAGGAGTGGTGGAACAGCCCAGACATCTGTTGAGAACAAGGAGGAAATTCTTTACTCAGAGGGCAGTGAGGTCCTGCCTGGCACAGCTGTCCACAGAGCTGTGGTTGCCCCATCCCTGGAGGTGCCTAAGGCCAGGCTGGATAGGGCCCTGGGCAGCCTGAGCTGGTAAGGGGCAACCAGCCCATGGTAGGAGTTGGAACTAGATCTTTATGCTCCCTTTCAAGCCAAGCCATTCTATGATTCTGTGAACTCAGTGGTCTCTCCTCCTCATCCTGAAGGGACTAAAACTCCTTTAACAGAAGTATGTCAATCATCAGGCAGCAGTGCAGGAAGTGTGAAAGCTGAATAGTCTTCAAGAGAGAAAAAGAAGGGAACAATTCATGGAAAAAGGAATCACCTTGGCACTGTGTTATGGAACACATCTATAAGACTGAACAGTTCTTGGTTCTGGTCTGCTCTTAAGATTTCCTCTTCTTTAACAGGTATGGAAGAGCAGAACTTCCAGAGACCCTTTGCATATACTGAACTATACAGAAACAAATAAAGCAATTTAATTGTATTAGTAAGGGTATTTGGAATTACATGCTTATTCTGGCATCACTGAGAGTCAGCTGAACATCTAGGTCAGTCTTTACTGGTCTAGAGGCAGGCAAAATTTTTTTTCTGGGCTGATGAAGCCTTCATGTCCTGACCTCATTGCTTTTAACATGCCATGACAAGCTTATGCGGTCTCCTTCTATTCTCAAAACAGACTCTCCAGGACATGTGCAGTCCTGTCCGTCTTAGACTAACAGATAAAAAAGTTCAGTTTCTGTCTTTGACATATGTTTCAGTGGCTCAGGTCTTAACATAAGAGAAGTTTGAAGAACATCACATTACAGTAGGCATAGATGGATTATTACCACCACACAGTCTTTTCCAGGATCTTCTTCAAGGTCCTGTTTATTGTCTCCAGTAATGACTCACAAAGCAATGACACAAACAGCATGGTCTACATGGACCTTCTACTCCACACAAATCCAATTCCCTGCTTCGTGTCCAATATCCCCAGCCAAGTGTGACAGAAGGCATCTGATCTATTTATCAGACAGCTCACAAGTGGTTATCTAGGCTTGCTAGCCTCAAGCTGCTTGGGCCGTAAGGAAACAAGAGTTTCTGATACACATCTTGCATTTCTGCTGTGTATTTCCTCCATCATACCAGTCTTATCCTTCATTTGGGGTACCACTACTCCCTTCTGTACCTTCAAAATATATATATTTTTTCATATGTTTACATTTCTGACCCTGGAGCACTCCTAAATTTGTTAAACTCCAAAACACCTTGAAGACCTGTTTGCCTCTTTTGGTGTTGTGGAAATTGACTATCTTGATTTGGAAAGAAAAACTCCTTCTTGGTTGCTAAAAAATGTCTAGGCCAACTGAAGGCTTCTCCTTATCTTCCTCTGATCAGTACAGATCTTTTTTAACTCTCCACCTGCCAAACAATGAGGTTCCTTTAGACCTACATAAACTGCCCTCCTGTCTTTAGGACTAATCTAATCTCAACTAGCTGCAGTTATGTCACTGCATGAATTCTGATTTAGGACATTGCTTGGTCCTCTGCTGTCAAACAAGTGCCTTTTTAGAGAGATAAAACATATGTCTGACAATTGCTGTATGAAGTCTACATATTAAATGAGTCTTAATGCAATACAGATAAAAAGAAATATCCAACAATCTAGCTCTGTTTTATTTAAAAGTCAGTTAAAGGAAGAAAATGGATTAATAGTCAAATTAAAAAAGAGCATGTGAAGTCATCACTGAAATATCCACTCATGACTTCATTGAAGCATCTGATTATTTGAATACACTTAACTAGGAAGAAAGAAGCCAAGATAAGTGGCAAGGGAAGGGAAGAAAAGGCTTTAGCTGTTAAGCTCACAAACTTGAGATGAAAATGTCTTCTCCAGCAGTTAATGCCTTCCCAGCAGTGACAGGAAGGCATAAACTTCCCAAAATTGGGACTAGCCTAAATGCAACCCAAGGTCTGGATCAGGAATCAGAAGACCTCCATGCAGTTCCTGGTTCTGCTCCTGATCGGCTAGGAGGCATCAAGTGATTCATCCCAAGGGTTTGCCTCTCAAATTTTTCCCTCTTTGCCTCTGTTTGACCAGATGTAACTAGAGCTTTTCCAACACACTATCTATCTGTGATCATTCCAAAGACTTTCTTACTGATGGGCCCACTGTATTCACAGCTTAGCAAGGAACCTTCCCTAACTTATGACTGTACAATTCTTCAGTTATTTTACCTTTCTCTTTGCCTTGGTGTGATATCCATATTTGAGAACCACAAAAACAATAAAGACAAACATAACCCCGTAACTAGAAAGGGCTTAGGCAGAAAACAAGCTCGTTTTTGTGATAATAGATAAACAGGAACCTGGGTTGTTGCTAGGGATAGCATGACTTAGCTCCCTTTCCTTTGGCCAGGGCCAGAGCATTTGACCTGTTTTGCCCACGGTTTCTATCATCTTGGGATTTATGATAAATCTACTTGATGGATGGCACTTTACAGATGTCAAGCAAAGTCACAGCCCTGGCCTTCAGGGAGAGCACACCTTCATGCCAACCATCCTGAAGATAAACAGCAGCATAAATACTGCTGAGGTAGATAACTTTGTTCCTGTTAGGTTTCTGCCGTGTGGTTTTCATAGAATAAGTGCACAAAGAATGTAGACTTTCATTCATCTATTGGTATGTATGTCCTTCCATACCAATAGAATGGTTAAAAAAAAAAGAAGTGCTATGAGTAATTTATAAGTGATTGTAGGTAATGCTGGGAAATCAACTCAAAGACAAGGTTTCAGAATTGGGCCACCAAGCCACTCCGGACAATTGTGGCTCTGCATTTCTGTCAGATGTCTCTGAGGGAAAGTTTTTTAGCTTTCGTTTTTGTTTTTCTTGTTTTGCCTCTAAGTTTCTTACGATCATAGCCAAGACCAGTTCTACAAACACGGTAGTATTCAACTGCATGCTCTCTTGCTGGATTCAGTCTGCTCAAAGGTTTTAAAATCAATTGCTTGTAATGCACCGTATTAAGGTCAAATCTTTTTGATTGCAAAAGATCTGAAGTTGAAGAGAGAGAAGAGAGACAGAAGAACGTAATGAAACCATAGCTCCACGCAGGCATGAGGGAAATCAAGGGATGCCTTTAAAATATTAACAAAACTGCAAAACAATCCCTAGGGGAGCTTTAGATATATTTCATTTGGTCACAACACAATTCCAATTCATTCTTCACCAAGAGCAAGGAGAGATAGTATTCATGTCCAGTAATCCCCCCAAATGGCATCTTTCTTTTTTAAGCAGTCCTACATTATTGTTTGTATTGTTTGTTGACTTTCAGAACTCCATGTAGTGGTTTGAAATAAGAGATTAGTTGGGAGGGCAACCTGACATTTCATCACTGCCTGGTACTGCCTTTACTCTCAGGCAACTTGGATCCATGGTCCCAGTTTTTGTTACCTTTAAGTCTAACAGCTCTAAAACAGTAACCACCTTGCTCTTTCAAGGTCACTGCAACACTCATAGGGTAGTACTGACTTGGGTTAAAGAGGGGGATATCACACGGAAATTGCTGCTTGTGTAATTAGCTAATAATCAATATAATGAGCACATTTTCTTTTACAAATGAATCTGAAAATTACTGTAAATACAGAGCTACCCAGTTCTGCCAGCTGCAGTTTTGGCTATGTATATGCTATCAGATTAAGCACTGCCAAAGGGTTACTCTTTATCTTGTTAAGTTGTTAAACAACAGCTAAATAACAATTAATAGAGGCCCCTGGCAATGCTTTGACCTGGGCAAAAGAGTTTCTGAGCACAGCTCAGGCACTACAAACATCAACCAAGGATCAGTCCCAAAAGGCTGAAGACTACAGCCAACCTCTTCTGGATACCAGAAAAGTTTATTACACAGATGAATGTTTCTCCATGCCAGTTGGCCTCAGTGGCAGGGAATAGTCCCAGACTTTCATTTACTGTAATAAATATTTGATTTACTAGTGTAGATATCGCCTTTGTGACTCCGATTTCTGTAGATCTGTTCCCAGATTAGCGTGGTGAGAAATCTGATCGAGGACCAGTACATTATTAGTATTTCTGTTTAGTAATAAATGTAGTGTTCATTTACAGCTTTTCTCCTTGTTTCTTTTAGAGAAAGTTTAAATACACTTGTTTCCAAACTTAGAAATTACTAAGGCCACTTCTTATCTCTTACTGAAGTGCTTTCGTTTCAGACTTGACCTGTATAAAACTCTGGGCCAGCTGGAAAGGTACAGCTGTTTTCATACCGGTCTATAAAACGCAAGCACAGGCTAGAAAAGGAGTTAGAGGTGTTGGCTTTGAAGGGGATGCAGACAAGCTAGCATTAACATAATTAATATATTTAAATGCTCTTTTGGAGTGTTTTTCTGTCTACAGCCCTATAGGTGAAAGTGTTGAGCTGACTCAGCCAAGGTCAGGTTTCCCAGCAATTGAGTTGTGCCCATTGCTTCTCGTATTTACACTGTTTCCAAAATCCTAGAGCCAAATGCATAGTTCACACCTCCTCTCCTCTTTCCCACACCATATAGCTTCCCACTCCAAATCAGTTAATGAGAGATGATAAGCATGAAGCAAGAGAGCCGCAGGCATGCTTGCCATAGGCCAGGGTCTCAATGACATCTGTCTGTGATCCTAACACCCCCTCCTGATATGCTTTTGTAAAGCCTTCCCATCAAGATCAGCTTGAAATTAGGAACTTAATACCAATACTGGCTTTCAGTCTACTCTCCTGTCTTTGCTACAGCAGAGATGGTGGAAGGGAAGGTGGACAGAAGCTCACATCTCCCATTCTTATGCCAACCAAGTTAATAAATTGAATTGTAATGGTTGGCTTTGCATTAATGAGGCTCAAAAGTAGGCACATTTCCTAATTCTTGATGCCCTTATAGGACTGTTAACCTCCGAAAGAAGTGATGATGTGGCCAGCTGGGCGAGGAGGGAAATAATATCACTGCAACTTCAATGCCATCACTTGCTTTCAGAGCTGTGGCTGGCAGCTCTCCAGCAGGATTTGGGTTGACGGTTGGGCTAGATGAACTTGGAGGTCTTTTCCAACCTTGATTCCATGCTTATGTGTTTCTAAGAGGACATTCAGTAGCAGCCAGTGAATTGCTGGAGAGTGGAGACGTGCAGTCTGTTGGGTACAGAAGAGCCCCTAGACCTTCTGCACCTACCACAACTGCCATTGTATCCCTGCAACTTTGGAGTGCTCCTCTCACTTCTTCCTCAGAGGCAACTGCTTAAGAAACAATCCTCTCCAAACACAAGACTTCTGCTTGTTCCCATAACTCATATGGCTACACAAAGACTGTTGTTTGACTCATTGGCTTCAGTCCAAGCCAATGCACAGACACTAAATAATGCCAGGGTAGGAGGTAAAACACATGTGAATAAGATTTCCCTTCAAGGCTCCTTCCTTTGTAGCTGAAATTGTCCTCCCCCTGCACACCTTCCCTTTATTGCAATTTGTAGCCTAACACCCAGGAGAAAGCTCTGTTCTGGGCTTCTCCTCCACATTCCTGGGTGAGCTGAGGTGTGAGGAAGACAGCTGCTTAAGATCCTTCAGTCTGGCTAACATCTTCACACCCTCTCCGTCCATCCAGATGTTGCAGCATCTGGGGATGCAGGGCAGATGGCAGTTATGGGTGCAGTCCTCACTGGGACAGCAGGGTCACAGGGACATGGGAGCTACATTTATCCTATGGTTTCTCATAAATTCCCATTCCTACCACACAACAGTGATCTGCATAAACACATTCAATGTATTTATATTTCTGCAATAATACTGTACTGGATGAGGGAGACATGGTCTCATCACCAGGAAGGGTAAAAATGAGCAGCTAGGGTGAGGTGAGGAAGGGCTTTTGCCATAAGCTTTTGTCCATGCAAACATTTATATGCCTCAGAGCACTGCACAAACCTATGTGGTCCAGGATCACTTGAAAGCTTCAATTGAGAAAACCGAGTAAAACTGTGAGAGTTTCCCATCACAGGAGAAAGAAGAGAAAAAAGATCAGGGAGAGAGATGAAGAAGCGGACAGTGGAAAAAAATAAAATAAAAAAAAAAAATCTCTCTTATTTAATTAGATTTGTCCCCAAACAAGGGCCCAATACACTGACCTCCCAGTGTGGCATTTTATAGACTGCCAGTACCAGGTTATTTAAGTGTCTTGATAATGGCCCTTGACAGAGGAAATAATTGAATGCTCTTCAGTTTGTATCAGCTCCGAAGGAACCAAACCAGCTCAGATGAGAGCACAGGCCAAGCAGAATGGCCTCTGTCTTTCCCTGCTTTTCTTCTTACTGCGTCTACAAAGGATAGAGAGTGGGTTTTTCTCTTTCGCTTTCTTTCCCATTAACACAGTTGCATTTTGTGAGGTATTTGTTTACGTGAGTCTCCTCTGTTCTACCTCTCAGGGGAGCCATTAATTTATCTGCTTTGCTTTCTGTCAACAGGAGTTGACAGAGGGAGTTATGGGTTAACTGCTCTGTTTAGAGCAAGTGGCAGGTGCTGGTATCACTCAAGCTAAATGAAAATACAAATATGTCCTTACCTACTCAAGAAATCAGCTTAAATGCACAGGCCCCAGTGCATTTAGGTTCAACCTGCTTATAAGCCTAATGACCCAACACATTGTTGAATGTATTCAGTGACAGCTTGAATGCCAAGCTGTCCCAAACCCCAGCAACATATAATTACAGTATGAAAGTTTTAAAAATGCCTTCATGATAGTAAACACTATGCTTACAATGTCAAGAATGAGCCTAATTTTGCAGAAATACATGCTCTATCGAACACAAGGCCCTGTGAAGGTCCTTTGTTCCTTGCGTATTGGAGACTCACAAAGTCTTAGAATCATAGAATCACAGAATCATACAATGGCCTGGGTTGAAAAGACCACAATCATCATCTCGTTCCAACCCCCTGCTGGTGCAGGGTCGCCAACCACCAGACCAGGCTGCCCTGAGCCACATCCAGCCTGGCCTTGATTGCCTCCAGGGATGGGGCATCCACAACCTCCTTCCAGTGTTTCACCACCCTCTGAGTGAAAAGCTTCCCTTAAATATCTAATCTAAACCTCCTCTGTCTTAATTTAAAACCATTCCCCCACATCCTATCACTGTCCATCTGAAAAAATTGCCAACATGCTCTGTTATGAGTTTGTTCATCAGTTCATTTTGGGTCGCTCTAGGAAGGTGATTTCCAAAAGACTCCAATTTGTTAATTTTGTTCCTTTTCATCCTAAGCACTGATACTTCCGAGGGCTGAAATGCGTTGCAGTGCAGCCCATGCCATAAATGTAGATGTTAAACGGTTTTGTAGACAGAATTGAGCTTATAAAGCCCTACTTCTCTTCATCAACAAAATGAGTGGAAAATGCTTCTAGATAATTCAATGGGCTTTGGATCAGACATTCACAGAAGCCATTGCTGGTGTGATACCCAGTGCCAGACAGAAACTGACACAACCAATTCACTCCTCATTGGTCAGAAATACGGGGAGAATAATGTGTTTCATAGAATATCTTAAAAATAACTTGAACACAGCATGATTTACAAAACAAAAAGCTCCAAGGCAGCAGGGAAGATCTAATCATTTTTTCACATACATTTCTCCTATATGAGATACCAAGAGTTGCTACTGAAATCAAAGGGAAGAAAAAGAGGAAGAAAATGCTTACTGTGCTTGACTGGTTTACTTTCAGTAGTTTTCAACTTTTCTTGAAAACAGTGTGGTAAAAAACATTGCAGAGGCGATAAAGTATTAGGAGAAATTCCAGTTAATGACAGAGAACCTTGGGTCTGCAAACAAGGATAAATAAATAAAGGGTAGACATGAAGTAAGGGGGTTTCAGCAGGGCAGCTTCTGTGAAGCAGTGGTAGCTCTCTTGGCAGAAATAGAGCAATAATAACTCAGAGTATTACGAAATGTACATCAGATGTTGGATGGTAGGGGTTGGAGCTGGAAAAGATGAATTAGAAAGGCTATTAGAAATCTGTGTCTTGAGAAACTGGCTAGAAATACAGATTTTAGATCCAGGGAATTCCTGTATTTCATGACCTAAAGAGGATGTGGTTCTGTTTTCCAGTTTTGTTGGTGGCAAGGAGTTTCTCAATCTGTTTTCCTTCCCACCCCAGTGCACTGCCGTCTTGCCTATGCCAGTGCAAGTGCATGTAACACCTTAAATTCAGACTGGTTTTAAACTCGCCCACTTACATCTGGGATAGCTTAAAAAAAAATTAAAATTGAAAAGATAAAGGTTTGGCAGGTAAGGGCTTTTTTTCTTTTCATTTCCATCCCATTTCCCCAGTCTGCTTATGGCATGTTTCTACAAGCAGCTGCATATATATCCGCAGGGAGGCAGTACGCAGCAGAGTGGCTGAGCCCTAGCAGGAGGAAACATCTCATAGAATCACATAATCTCAAGTTGGGTTTGCCATCAGAACACTGAAAGGTGGAACCATTCCTCCACCAAGGCTGACATTTTCAAAGCCCGGAGCTTGAACTTTGGAAACAAACAAACTTATGTTTAAAGGATACCTAGCAGTTGCATTTCCAGAGGATTTCTGCATCCAGCAAGTAGTGGTCCAGCCTCACTTGTAATGTATGTGTAATGATATGTAGAATGACCCATTTGGTTTCAGGAGCTCACATCTAAACATGCTGCTGTCTCGCCCACCTCCATCTGCACCACTTCCTTTCTCTACAGAAATAATTGTTAGCTAATAAATTAACATTTATATACTGCTTTGAGAATCCTGCATCCTAAGTATACGTAGGTCTTTATTAGCTGATTAGCAAAGTATTCTTTTTCCTTATAAATTACTTTGTTAAATTCAGTTATCCATTGCAATGTTAAAACATAGAATGTGGTTGTACCTCTGCTATTTATCATTCTTCCCTGCAAAAGTTTGCCAGCGTAGGAAGGAAATTAGTTCAAGAATTTATTGCAAAAAGCAGATAAGTATTTCACTTTAGGGCCCTTTTATGTCCATGATTCTGATGAGCCTAATAATCTTTGCAAATCATTAGCATGTCATAGCCCCAAATCCATCCTGAAACTGTATGATCTCACCCAATAAGTTTCTTCTCAGACTCCTAGACTTCCTTAATCATCTTCTTAATAGTGATATATGTCTCACAGATAATTGATTGAAATGACATGTTTTAAAGCAATCAAACAAGACCCTTTATTTGGCTGTGAAACAGCTAGGAATGGTTATATCTGGTTTCCCCATAATGGGCCAAAAAGGTTAAATGCCTTGTCCAGGATCACACAATAAATTAGTGGTACAGTTAGGCGCAATAGAAACTAGTGCTGTTTCCCAGTCTCTTGCTTCTCAGCTGCAGACATAACTATCTCTCCATCTCAGGAACGATTGTACAGTCCAAAATGAAGATGATTTGCTCATTACTTAGAATTGTGCCCTTGACCTCTTAAGTTCTCTTGTCTTTTGGCCTCGTGCAAGGTCAGAATTGCACACAGTACAATGCAGAGATAGTGGCCACATGATAAGCATCTAGTCTTGGCTTTTTTATCATTATTATCTTTACTATTTTCCAGAAGATAGACTTTCCAGATATAGAAATTTGCCTTATGACTTCGACTCAGAAGTTCACAGTTCAGAGCTATTTAATGAAATAAGTCTGTGGTGCTCCATCACATTTCAGTTTAATAGTGGAGAGCCTGTTGCAGAGTTTTGCTTTGCTGGTCTTTTACCTTATAAGACATATAAAAAAAAATGTGTTTGTTGCATCTCCTTGAAACAAATAACAATAATTAACGTTTATACAGCACTTTCTGCTTTCTAAGCACTGCACAAACACTAACTAATTACTTTCGGTTTAGTGTAAATTAATGCAATCTGACTCTGCCTTACAATCTATTTGCATCTTTTGTTGACTGAGAGCTAGTTCAATTACTTCTAATCTTTGGTCTAACTAGTCATTAAAGATCCAGCTAAAAAGAACCATTTACATCTTCAGTTACCTTCTTCACTCCCCAGTTCCTTTCATTTCCTTTTTCTTTTTAATTCTGCACTGTCTTTTTTTCTGAATATTCCTCCAGCTGGATTCCAGTGCATGGTAGCAAAGCTCTCCTTCAGCAGACCAGTGAATATTTCCACTCCTTTTGTTAAATGGAGTGGAAAAAAAACCTTCCTGTTCATTATGAGAATGACTTAATAAGTCATTCTGTTTTGCCACAGAAAGTCATATATAACATATGCCTTCCTGTGGCAAACTGAACAATTTATCATTTAGTCACTAAATCAGTGATCTCAGTACCAATAATCTGGAATCCAGTTTCCATTTTGGGCTTGGATAAATCACTTATGATCTCACCTTACATTTTATGCACTGGAAGATATGAAAAATATTTGGCTTTCCCGAATATTGACAGAATAAATGAACTCTGGTGAATGGGATTATGAAGTGCAAACACGAGCTGGGGATTCTTCATGCTCTAACACTGACTTCTTGCATGACCGTGCTCAGGTCATCTCCCTTCTGCCTGGAATATGGGAAAGATGCACCTCCTTGAATGGCTAAACCATCAAGAATACACAATCATAAACATCATAATTGAATACAGTTTGATTATTTCAACCAGATTTGGACCCCTACTGCCAAACACAACCTAGTAAGTTCTCTTTGTAGCCTAATGGAGAGACATAGTCGCTTCCAGGAAAAAATTATCTAGGCTTATAATAGATGTCTAAAATAGATTATTTTATTTGTTTCTTTTTGTAAATCTTGCCGTTGAAATCCTCTTTTTTTTTTTTTTGTCTTAATTAATTACAAAAATAAGCAAGTGTAAGCTGTTTAGTTTTAGGTATTTGCAGGATAGATATCTAAAGGTAGGTGAGACAAATTTTACTCGTATGGGCAGCCTGTTCACCCAGACACATAGTTTTACAATCAAAGCACAAAATCAGAACGTAAATTTTACCTCCAGATTGTTTGCCATGGTGTCAAGAAAGCAAAATAAATAAATAAATAAATAAATATAAAAAAATAAGCCTTGGTATTGCTCTGATATATTTGAACATGTAGAAAAGCAGAATTTTGCAAGGATAATATGAACGCAATGTTCTATTGACAACCGAACCAATAGTATCACTTCTCTTTACCTTCCTAATCCCCCTCCTTAATGCACTGTGCAGCTTTACGGCGTTTGTATGTCTGAAGGAGTGCGTCAAGGTCTATCTCACTGGTTCATGTCTTGTACATCGTAGTGCTGGGCGGCAGCCCAGCAATCAGGTGTGAGTCCTCTCACTAGAGTGCAGTCAGTGTCAAGCAGTGGTAATTTGTGGGGACCTCAGATGGAGCTCTCACTTTGTAACACAGATTGCATCTGCCTAAAATCCCATGGTAGAGATGATACCTCTCCTTGTTATTCCAGTCAAGTGGCCCTTTGTTTCAAAAAAAAACCAACCCAAAACACAAAACCACATAGAAACTCACAAACACAAATAGCTATTCTTTTATATACCTAATTTACTATTTTTATCTCTTTATTTTTCCCCCATAGGCATTTTACCTAAGGGAAATACACTGTCTACCACATAAGCTTGATGTGCAATTGAAAGTTAAGCTTTGGACACAGTGGGGGTTATACTGATTAATCAATCCCTAGCATCTCTCAATGGTCTCTGATTATCTCACAGAGAAGTCCTGAAATAAGTCCATAGAAAATCAGAAATCAATTCATGGTTCTTTGCTGTCTTTCTGCAGATAATTCATATTTTAATAAACTTAGTTTGAAGTTGGGCTCTTTAGGGGATTTTATCAGAAGAAGAAAACAGTCTTGCTTCTTTCCCTGCTGAAGGGAAGCGAGGACAGATTACCCAGTAACTCTGCATCTGTGACAAGAGCAGGGACAATTTCACACATGATACTGTAAGACAAGGACACAGTGGCCTTGTGACTAATCCTGCAGGAGGCTTGGATGCTAGTTGCTTGAACCTTGTGACCTGAGCCAGATACTTGATTTTGCCTGCAATTGAGGGATGGCAACATTTACTTTTCCTCATGCTGCTTGTTTGTGTAAGCAGCTCAGACAACAGGCTGGATCCAAGGGGTGTAGGAAGATGTGGTCTGCACTCAGTGTTACACAGTGCACACCAGCATTATACTTATATAAAGGGATACAGGTATATGACAAGGTTTACACTTTATCTACAAACTGTTTTCTTGACCTTAGTTTTTCTGCAGCAAGCACTCCTGATAGTGTCAATGTGTTTCAGGGCAGGATTAAAGCCTACAGAGGTGACTGCAGGGAAGAAAGGCAAACATTCTTTCTTTCCTACGAGTCCTATTCCTCATGCAGTTCTCTGCCACAAAAGCAAAAATTAGGGATAATAATGATAAATAAGGTAAGTTTGAAAGTGGATATGAGTTCAAAGCCTTGCTCTTATGGAAAGGGTTGTGGGTTCATCAGTATCCTCATAGAAGAGACAAGACCTGTACACATCAGACGGAGAGTTTAAAGGAGAAGAAAGGAAGTGCTTTTTCACACAGCACATAATTACATTGTGGGACTGTTCACAGGATGTTGCAAAGGCTACAAGTGTTTGAGTGTCAAATGGGATTAGATGAATCTGCAGAGGAGGGGTCAATGAAGGACTGCCAAACCCAGTGGTCCAACTAGAAAAAGAAATAAGTTGAGCCTTAGAGTACTGCAAGTGTATCAAGAGGAAGGAACAAGCTTAACAAGCTTATTGTTTAAAGCACTGCTTGAACCACTTTCTGCTTTTCCAAAGCACCTGCCATCGGGAGACAGGATACTGCTTTTGATAGTCCTTTTGTCTGACCCAGTTTACTCATGCTCCCTTGAACTATGTTCTTCACAGAATGGTCAAATCTGACACATGACTTAATACTCAAAAGCATAGAGTTAAGTATAGTCAGCCATTTGATCAGTTAATGCATAGTCCTGCAAGAAATTTTAACATGTAAAGATAATTCAGTTGTCCTCTGATGCTCTACCAAGATGACTAGTTCTGCTGTGAGCATCTATATGCAGAAAAGAAGTTTTAATTCCCCCCCCGCCCCCCCCTTTTTTTTCCTCCCCAGAATCTCACAGAAATGTGTGCATTATCCATGGTTGAGTAGAGCCCATTTAGGGGTAATACAGTAGTTAGTTTGCTTATTCAGTTTACTTGATAGAGAGGGATGCAGAAGAAAATATATCTAATTGTTGGTATTGTCTTAACAAATGGTGGGAAAATAGGTTGGATGTCCTGGTGTTCTTGCTACACTTCATAATGGGTTACCATCTTATAATGTAAGTATCTTGTAGGCCATAGAAAACAACCAAGAATTACCATAGAATCATAAAATGGGTTGGGTTGGAAGGGATCTTAAAGCCTATCCAACCCTGGGCAGAGTTGACATCCATCAGATCAGGCGACCCAGGGCCCCATCCAACCTGCCCTTTGCGCACCTCCAGGGATGGGGCACCCACAGCTCACTGGGCAGCACTGTCAGGGCCTCACCACTCTCCGAGTAAAGTATTTCCTCTCAACATCTCTAAATTTCTCCTCTTTTAGTTTTAAACCATTCCCCCTTGTCCTATCACCATCAGTCCATGTGAAAAGTCCCTCTCCCTCCAATTTACAAGTTCCTTTCAGGTACCAGAAGGCATCAAATAGGTCTCCTCGGAGCCTTCTCTTCTTCAGGAATAAGATACAAAGCTTTCCAGAAACAAGAAGTCTTTTCACCACGCTGAATGATCTACCAGTTTATTCTTGTTGTCTAGGGGCTGTCTAGAGATTTTTAAAACTCATTCTGCTGCTTTTCAGAAAAAAAAAATAAAAAGAATAAATAAAAACAAACAAACAAAAAAGCAAAACGCAACTCAGACCATTTTTCCTCTCCAGTGGAAAAAAACAAAGATTCCCCCAAGCAGATTCTGAAAACCTCTGCCTTGTGCCTTCACCTGGGATGTTTGAGACATATTCAAGATTTTTTTTTCCTGCCTGATTCCAATTAAAGACTTAAATCTCCTCTAGTCCTGTATCCCAGGTAATAGCCCAAATCTTTGGG
This sequence comes from Alectoris magna, assembly GCA_030625065.1. NCBI lineage: Eukaryota > Metazoa > Chordata > Aves > Galliformes > Phasianidae > Alectoris > Alectoris magna. Next base: position 4,414,521 of record CM060560.1, on the reverse strand, counting down.
TAGTGGCTGGTGGAGAAAGGAGTGCAGCGTACCTTAGTGAGATTCATTCAGTGACTGCCTGCAATGGAGATGTCACATCTGCGTTTGATGCTGCTGTCTCTTCCTCTCTCTGAGACTCACTAACACGCAGGCTGATTCCACTCAGCTTGTGGATTGCTGGCACACTGCACATCCAGTGCTTGAGTCTGACATTGTGAATGACTGAAAATGTGAAGCTTGAACTTGAATCAGTGTACACTCTCAAGCTGGTTCTTCTGGCATTCATTATTTAAATAGAATCATAGAATGGCCTGGGTTGAAAAGGACCACAATCTAGTTTCAACCCCCCTGCCATGGGCAGGGTCACCAACAACTAGAGGAGCTTGGCCTTGAATGCCTCCAGGGATGGGGCATCCACAACCTCTCTGGGCAAATAGCTGCGTATTATCTATTAAATTGAGCTTTTGAAGAAAGCCCACTTTGTCCAAGAATGGCTTACTGGACTAGTAAATGGTATTTCAATATAAAAATAAGACTGTTTTCCAAGTAATTTCCATTTTGGGGGAAACCAGAATAGGATTTTGATTACAACAGCAGCACACTGCTCACAGTAGTCAAAATGTATTTGAAAATATTATAATTTCTGGCTCCCAAATCTTTCCCTCTCACAAGTTAAAAGCTGCAACTCAAGAGGGGAGACCTATGGGTTTGCAAAACTGAAATAATTAGGGTAAACTGCATTCCAGCTCACTTTGTGCTTTCCCACAATACCTCAAATCTCCACTACTGTTTCAAGCTTTACTGGACCTCCAACTCATTGCAGTTTTAGATTTATTTACAGAAAGGTCACAAACCACATCTTTTGGACAGGATGTTACCAATTGCCTAGCAAGTCCCATACCAGCAGAAGAAAGGCTTAGTGCTTGTGCCCAGAAAAGAGAGGTTTTGTTACTGTCTTCAAGTGCTGGGTTTGAGCCAAGCAGAGTTAACTTCTCGTTATTCTCTCTTGTGCCTGCTTCTTTCCAAGGTCTTTGCCAAAAATGTGAAAGGATGTTATACCTACAGGTTAATTTATTTCCTACAAGGACTCCCTGGGATTCAAACCTCTATTATAAATCTGAAGATTATAGTTTAATAAAAAACACAGGAATCTTTTATGCGATAGAAGAATCTCCCAGAATCCTGGTAAATAGTATCACACAGTTTAAGCCATGGTTGTATATTTGCTAAGATCAGATCATTGCAGCCCACAATCACCTTGCAACAGGAATTCAATTTGAATTACTCCTAAATAGATGACTAAATATCTGTTGAAAACATAAGAGCATTCAACACTATGTTTATGCCAGGTCTGTGCTTCAGACCAGCTATGGAATAGCAGGGAATATCACAGAATTTTTCAGACAAATGGAAATGGCCAGAAGAGATTTCCCAGGTTCACTATTTTGCGTTCATGAGACCAGAAGATGGAGCGTGGTACTAGGTGTTAGCATCCTCACCAAAGTGCGGTGGGAACTGTCACAGAGGACTGAGTTGTTTCAACTAGGATGGCAAAATATCAAGTGATAACAGTGTAGGACATTAATAACTACAGTCACTTACGGATCTGAATGCCCAACATATTCAGTTGAAGCTTAGGATCCTGAATTGGAGCTAACTTCCCAAATAGCATGACTGTTGGATCCCAATGTCTCTTGGTGTTTTGGGGAAGATTAATGCATAAATGGGTGAAAAGCTCTCTCTCTTCTGCCTCTGTGTGGTGTTTTCGTCACTCGCTATGGGATTTCACTGGTCAGGCATAGCTGTAGGTGTATATATTCCACAGATTTTATGACCGAAGGTCACTATCCAAACATGAAAGAGCATCTTGTTAATAATACCTGAGGTTCACACTACTCTTTTCACACAAAGATATCAGACATGGATTGGCAAAGACTTTTTGAATTAGGTATTCTGAAGTGCTTGTGTGACTTGTTTCTCAAAAAATCTAAGGCTCGGTGTCAGAAACTGCCTGGGAGATCAAGAATCTCCTCTAGTTCTGTTGCTTTCTTCTTATACCACCTTAAACAAGCTACTCTGCCTTCCTATGTCTCATCCATTCCTCTATAAAATGAAGAAAAGGACTCTTGCTTGCCATTTACCAGCATTAGGTCTTAGTTAACAATTTAAAAATAAAAGCTATCTTTCTGTTCAGCTTTCTGTGGCTGTATTCATACTACAAAGGGCAGCAGCAATAAAAGATTAGGGAAAAAAATTGCCCAAAGCAATGGAATGAGAAGAATCTATTTTAGAAAGAAAAAAAAGAAAAAAAACCCACGTCCTGCCAAGTTAGTTGATGCCATTTTAGCATAAACAGTTTTGAAGAAGAAAACTTTGCCTCCCATAGCACAAAGGTGGACTGAATCAACCCACCAGGATTCATGCTCATGTCTTCATGGAGAAAAGATATTTCACTCTTCCAGCTTTCTCATTGCCCTGTTGGCATAACTATATAGGAGACACATAAAGCTATCTCTACTATTTAAACACCCTCATTTTGACAGAAAATTGGATGATATGACATGCTGCCTTCTAGAACAGGTGCTGTCTATCACCTTGCTGCTAATCTCTGTGATTAGTGACCTGCAATGTAAGTCAGCTATCAAAGACCACCTGTCCCTTTTGCTGTAAGCGCCTCCTAGCATATCGCTTTGTGGTGTCACACTCTCTTGTCTGCTTTTTGATTGATGGAAGTTTGTCTTTTGAGCAGTGACTCAGAAAATAAATCATTCCCCTCTCCATTCATTGAGTGCGATTCTGCAGCACAAAGCCGGTGTGGTTAATCAAAGCTCCAAAGAGCAACAAAAAGCAACGGAACCGAGAATGAGGAGGATAGATATAAAGGATAAAACATAATAAAAAGGATTATTTGGGAGCCAACCAGAGCAAAAGAAAAATAAAAACAGCTGCAAATAAGCAGTGCGTTTACTGCACCAGAACTAGAAAGTCAATTTTTTTGTTCCATTTCTTGACACATATTCAAGGATATGAGGAGAGCCTCACATCTCTGACAAATGTTTGATTCTACAGATTTTAGCACGTTTGCAACCCTTGCTGGGGTCAGTGGGATTTTCTGAGTTGAGTAAGTAAAGCCAGAAGGATGCTTTCTGCTGTGAATTGTGTTCCAAACCAGCTTGTGGTCCAGCTGGCATTGTACGGAAATAAGAATGGCTTTTGCCATTAATTGTCTTGGAGGGGGGGGGGGGGGGGGAATAAAAAAGAGGTGAAATTTGATATGTTATGCAAAGAGCAGGATGATGAAAGAATCAAATGGAGAGATAAACACCACATCATAGAACAAGAAAGTATTTTCTGAGTGGAAATAGCTCAGAACTAAAGGATTTTGGAAGGATCAGGACTGAAGAAATGGAAAGGACAGTATTAGAAGCCTTAAATATATATATATATTTATATCGGTCCGGCACGTTTATGGAAAACTTTAAAATTATGAGGAGCAATAGTGAGCTAGAGGCAGAAAGAAACTGGTGGTTGAGTATGTAACTGAAACAAGTGTGAGTCTTTCTATTTGCTGTGTGCCAGAGAAGTCAGAAAAAATGTGAAGTGTTGATGACATGGATGAAACCTTAGCAGAAGTGAAATCAAGACACAAGGAGTAGCAGATAAAAAATAATAATCAATCAGAGAGACAAATTCCCCAACACAGCTCCACCGATGGCAAGGTATCTAAACCAGCTGGAAATTCGGCCATAAAAAGGAGACAACAAGGATCGCATGTCTATGGAGAGATGCTGGAAACTTACTTAAGTCAGTTAAATGCAACAGTTCCTCCTTAAAAAAGAAAAGAAAAAAAAAAAAAGCAACTTTACTGTGTGTTTTGGGGGTGACATTTCCTGTTGAAAAGTGCCTCCTTACAAGCAACCAGAGGGAGAGAAAGAAAGGGCTGAGGAGAGTGAAATTCATAAAGACATGAATGAATTGGGAATTGATGCACTGCTATAGAGGAATGTGTATATGAATGGTGCAAATTTACAGGGCTATTTTTGATGAACTGTAGGAGGAATTTCAGTTTTTCACCTTTCTTTACAAAAAGAAAAACCTTCATCTGGTGGGAATTCAGTCAATTTCCTGATGTTTTTTTGGCCATTTCCTAAGTTGCAAGGTTACTAATGGTAATTACAGACCCTGTTTGTACCTTGTGGCTCTAGCTGTGCAGAAAGGTTTTTTGGCATGTGTGCCTCTCCCACCAGAGGGTTTGTAAATGACTGACCCTTGGTAGGAATTACTGCAATCCTCATGAGCAGATAGAAGTTCCCTTTCCTCATTTCATTCTTGTAGAATACGGTAACCACATTTCTCGCTCAAGTTTTGTTTCCCCAGTCCCCATGATAATAAACCACGATTCCAGAGTTCTCTTACAACAGCATTCTCATGAAGGAGCCTGTTTTAAGGTGTTTTATTGAAAGGTACAACAAACCTGCTCCTTTTGAGAATTTTACACAAACAGAGGTGACATAAAGGAGATAAACCAATTCAATAATAACTGAAAAAACAAAAAACCCCACAATTTTTCAAGCAAAATGAAACCTTTGTGTTTTTGGTTTTTTTTTTAGAGGAGGAAGATAGTGCACTGAAAAGCAATCAGATGCTTGATTCCTTTTATATTTCTGCAATGTGAAGGTACCAGTAAGTTTGATTTGAGACAGCAAAATGTCTACCTATATTTGGTAGACCTCTTAAACACTAGTACTATAATAAGCAGCTCCTTAGAAGATCTTTCCTCCTTCATCCAGGGCACAGTTTTTGCAACTCTCAGGCCCTTATTCTGCAAAATGTTTAACATGTATAAATTTTGGCCGTTGAGCAATCCCATTTGCATTTAATGTACTGAATGTATATAGCTCATGACTGAAAATAAGTCAGTGAGCTTGATGGGTTTAAACACATGTTTACAATCAAATGGGTGCTCGAAAGCTCTGCAGATGACTTAAGTAAAGCTCATTTATGACATACGCTCCCAATCGTTCCATTTGTGTTCGGTAGTTTCTATGTGTTTTGCTGACAAATAGGATGTGCAAAGTTGGTCTGCTGCCATCAGTGGAATAGAATGGGATAGAATTCAGTGGATCTTTTTAAAGTAGCATCTTAATTTCCGGGAAGAATGCCACAGGAACTGTAAGAGTCCTTGGAATTTGGTTCTGTCACTGAAGAGTTCCTTTTGGAGGTTAAAGGGACAAACCCAAGTGAGCACTCTTAGTGAAGACAGAACTGCAGAAATAAGAAGCAGGATACTCTTTTTCTCAGCACAACTGGAGGTCTATCTCATGGCCACCCTGCAGTCCACGCATCGTAGAACCACAGAATCACAGAACGTTTAAGACTGGAGGCACCTCTGTGTCCCAGCCCAGACACTCAGAGCAGGGTGTCCAGCACCACGTCCAGAGCTCCTGGAGCTCCCCCAGGAGCAGCCCTCAGCCCCTCTCTGCTCACTGCGGCCTGGTGTCCTGAGAGACCTCCTGGGCTCCAGGCTGTGCCCGGGGCCGCACTGAGCAAAGCAGGGCTCCATCCTCTTGGCACCTTCCACATGAATTTGTGGCCATGAGTGGGGTCCTCCCCAAGCTCCCTTTCCTCCAGGCCAAACAGCCCCAGCTTTCTCAGCAGCAGAGCAGCTCCAGGCCCTTCAGCATCCCAGTGGCCCTGTGCTGGGCTCTCACCAGTATGCCCAGGCCTCCTTTGTGCTGGGGGCCCAGAACTGGAGCTAGCCCTCCAGATGTGGCCTCACCTGTGCTGAGGGAAGAGATTCCATCCCGTGTTCTCTCACCACCTTGAAAATACATTTAGTTATGTTTGTTCCAGACAGCTCAGCAAGTGAGAAATTCATAATAAAAATGCTGCCTTCAAACCCCAGAATTACTACTATGAATTGTAGGGTATCAGAAACTGTGCTTGGGGTCTTCCATTCCTCATAGAATCATAGCCTGGAGAGCCACAAATGCTGTGTTACACCACATCCCTCTAAAACAACCTGTAAAAGTCACAACACTTCTCACCTTTACTATTGTGCTGTAGCTGTGTTGAGCTGCAGCACAAATCCATGCTGTAGCACATTCAGGATTTAGCCTTTCAAGGGAGAAATGCCAACAGAATGTGATTCATTCCTTACCAATGTATTCCATATTTATTTGATATGAAAAAAAAGTATGAGGACTGTTAGGTGTTTTCTGTTCCTTTTCCTCTCTGTTTTTAAGTGCTGTAATAAATTAAATTAAAATAAAATAAAATAAAATAAAAATAAAAAAATAAAAAGCAAACACATCCTGATGTGGCATTCAGAGACACAGCTCATGTTGTTTCACAGTCAAGACAGATCAGCTCCCAAGAAACAGCCTGTAATTGCAGATTTTTGTGTTTGGTTTGTGGGTTTTTGCAGTACTTTTCCCATAAACAAGTTAAGACATTCAAGAACGTATTTTACCATCTTGCTGCAAGTTGCTGGCTTTTTTTTTTGGTGCTTTATTTGATAAACTTATTTTGAAAAGACGACGTATAAATTATTTTGACAAAACTACTTTTAATACATGGTTGATTTCTGATATCAATTTTCTCTGTGTGCAGATGTGTGCGTGCATGTCAGTGCATATACACACTGGTTTCCCATAGGCATAAATCCCGGGCCATGCTGTTACATGAAGGAGAGCACTATCATTTATTTGCACTTTCTCAATTCTGCTAAGTTCTAATATATTTCTAGCTGGGTTAAGAGGAGCCCTCTGAATACAAAGACATTTTCGTCTGACTGCCATCCAGATATCACTCCTTCAGTTCTTCATTCATCTTCCCCCTCTCTCTTTGCCCACATTTTCTTTCATTGTCTCTCATTCTTTAGTTCATTCCTTCTAAACTCACGAGTTACCAAAACGCTTAAAAGCACAGTGTAGCATTTTCCAAAGTCTTCCATGTGCCCAAATAGAGACGTTTCAGCATGGCCTGATTTCCCAGAGATTACATGACTGATGTACATAAAATATGCCTCCAGGAGGTGTCTGAATCACTTCCTGTGGAAATAAGACTCAGAAAATCACACTCAGTTTGAAATCCCCAAGTGCGAGTCCAGTTCAGACAGATGCAGGTTTCTGCGTGCATGTGTCCCGTTAGCTGCTGTGATTAGGAAAGTTCTGAGTAACACATAATTGAGACTTTCTTCCCATCGGTAATTATTGTAGGAGGGCTTTCCTGCAGTTCATTAAGCAACCTCTCTTTTGTTCAGTACAAGAATTTATGAAAGGCAAATTAGCCTTCTGGTGCCCAAAGGCATGAGGCTAAGCCCTATTTCTTTAATTTTCTCTTTCAGATTATTCCATTCTGACCGCTACACAGGCATCATTATTTTAATGTTGAATACTCAGACAAGAGTGCCATGGATGTAAAAGAAAGGAAACCGTATCGATCTCTGACTCGGCGCCGCGACACGGAGCGCCGCTACACCAGCTCTTCAGCCGAGAGTGAGGACAGCAAGGCTCCTCAGAAGTCCTATAGCTCCAGTGAGACACTGAAGGCTTATGATCAAGACTCCAGGTTGTCCTACAGCAACCGGGTCAAAGACATGGTGCACCAGGAGGCCGATGAATTCTGCCGAGCAGGTGAGCACGTCTGAACAGGTACTGCTGTAAGCAGTGTGTGTTAACCAACCCAGTGTTGAGAGCTGAGGCTGGATAGGGGCTACCCTTGAAGGACTATGAGGATTAATGAAATAAAACAAGCAAGAAACGACTATGATGTTTTACACAGACGTGAAATGTATGCAAACTGATGTTGTTAAGTGGGATACCACAAGTCTGTGTTCATTAGCATTTATTAAAAGACATTCTCTAATTATATATGTTGGAAGTACAGGGAGGTACTACCTTTACGCCAAATTCTAGAAGTGTTATATGTGTTGTGTGCATCTGTAACAGCCCTTTGACTCTTCCTACAGTTAAACCAGACCCAGTGGGTGCACTCTGCACAGTCAATCTCCAGGTGTACTGATATTGCGTGGAAAATCTTCTAAATTCTTGGGCAACATGCTTCACGTCCCCCTACTTGAGCAAGTGACAAATGAGATGATCTTCCAAGGTCCTTTCCAACCTGAACCTTTCAGTGATTCTGAAGCCCCTGTCTGCTCAGGGGTCCTTTAAGCTATGTAACCTGCCTACTCCGTCATGAAGGAAATCAACAAGGATCTCAATATAAAAGACAACCAAAGGAGAGTACCATTTGTACACTGTTCACCTAGGCTGCAGCAAAACCCAAAAAGCCTGGAAGAAGTGGGTCAATTGAACTGCAGATGGGCTAAACTGTCCTTGGCATTGCACATGGCCTGCAGGAAGCAGGTTTTAGACAGGGACAGGTCCCAGTATTAGAGCAGTGATAAAGAGACATTTTTCAGACATTTTTAAGACTTTTAGGATCCCGGTTAGTGAACATAGGTCACAGAAGCTGTGACAATTTGAAGGTACGTGAGTCCACATGGGCTCCAGACTCCTAATAAAGATTCCAGATATTTTCCTTTTATTGCTAACCTTGAGTCAGCACAGTTACATTCTTGCTGCTGTTGTTGCCTACATGAGGTAGATTTCTGGCCACTGCTATAGTCTCATCTTCATTTTTCTGTAGAGATATGAGTAATTTAGTCCAGAAACCAAGCAGGGTTCCACATAAATTATTTTTAGAAGTCCATTGAGAAAACATAAAATGGCAAAGTAAAATGGAAGAGGCAGTATTCCAGGCAGTGAACATAAAAAAGCTGCCCCGGACTGCTCTGAGCTCACCCATTGCAGTTTGGAGAAGCTGATTCCCCGAAGGGATTGCATGCAACTGCACTAGTTTGACTTGAGGGCTGCTCAGTTTCATTCTTCTAAGTACCGTGTAGTTGTGGTTTTGGTGCAAGACACATCTTTAAGGCATTCACAAGCAAAATGACTTGCATAAGTCTCTTTGGCCACATAGTATTTGTGTTTCAGGAAAGTTGCAGCCAGTAATTAACAAAAGGGGCAGTAGGTGTTTTCAGTAAAAGTTTGCAGACATAAAAGGATTTTCCTTCTTAGCAACTCCGAAGTATTTCATCCTTTCTAAGGAATCTAAGAAGTTATAAAGAAAAGAAAACCTTTTAGGTCATTGAGTTTGCTCACTTCATACAATATATTCACTATGCAGGAGAGATGTGAATTAGTGTAGGTCAGTGGTTTTCAACCTGAGGGTCTGAGGCCATGCAGGTCTATGGACTTCTCCTAAGGAAGTCCACAAAAGATAAAGAAAATCCTGTCTGATGACACGGGGTAAAAACTTGTTATACAGAAGCTCATACTTCCCTAGAAAAAAAAAAAAAATTGAAGAATATTGAAATGACTTAAAAAGCTATGGTCTAAGTGACCAAAATTGATTGAGAAGTTAGGATTAACCGTGTCAGGGTCTGGTTCTACTTCTGATATATCACCCACACATCTTTAATTTTATAATTTTTTTCCCATTTTAACCAGAAAGTCCTAAAGCTGCCCTGAAGAATGATAACAATTACTCTGGACTGTCTATGCCAAATTTTCCACTGGCATAAAGTTGTGAATGGACCACATTTAAATGGTGCTGCTTGGGCTAATGCCAACTGAAACCAAGACTTATTAGCTTGCACAATGTCAACAAGGGAAAGTGAATTTCTCTCCTGAGCTGGTTTGGAAGGCAGAGGAGGGAAACATTTCAAATTGACCAAATAAATTCAGTAAATAAACAAGTCAGCATTTAAATGGTTATAGATAGAGTGTGAGTGCCAGCAAACGTGCAAGTCAGCAGAGGAAAAAATAGACCAGATCTGAATTAAAAAGTCTCAGATATTTATTATCTTCCCTTTATTGACTTGAGTTCTTCCAGCTTAAAAGGCAACAGTGAGCATAGAATATGAAAATCAATGCATCTCCTGCTGTTTATTGCAAATAAATTTGATTTTCAGTTAATTGTAGCAGTCATTTTTCATAATTTATGAGCTGCTGTTACTGGAGAGTATCAATCATACTGCATGTTGATATGCCAGATGATGTTGAATGTGGCCCCTTGCAAGGGAAGGTTGAGTTCACAGTTGGGGACTCAAACATGCAAGGAAAACCAAAAGATTATCTCCAGAACTCCATGGCAGATAGTTTAAAAACTATCCAGCTTTGCTCTAAAGTCAAAACTGGAAATGAGAAGTGAGATCTCTGGAGAGATACTACTTATTTTTGCTATTTAGGTCAAGTTCATTTGCTACCTTGTGCCATGGAGTAGTAGTGGATGTTCTCTCAGACTGTTTTGCAGCCAAGTCAAATGAATTAATCTGTCACAAGCTTGCTCTGTGTTCCCCAAGCCAAGCTCCAGATTTGGACAGATGTGTGAGCCCCAAGCAACCTTATCTGTCCACTCTGCCTTAAAGCTTTAATCTTTTGTGCTCAATTAAGAAAGTGTGAAGTTCATGAATATTTTAAATAGTTTAAGTGTTATCAGATGTAGATCCATAACCAACTGAACCATGGTCATTTCCTCCTGACATGAAGCAGTTCCCTCTCTAAACTTTATGTGGAGATGTTCAGTCCCATTATTCACTTTGCACTCAAACATCTCCTTCTCTCTCTTTTCTTTGAGCTGCAAAGTCAACAGAACAAAAATGCATACTAAAATAATGGTTTCTTGGGGCCAAGTGATCATTAAGGGCATGTGTGCTATAATGTGAGCCCTTCCCTATGCAGCAGGGCACAGGGACAAGGCAGATTGTTCCCACAAGCATAAAATCAGACTCTTGAAAAGCAGAAATCTGACTGTTTCTATTGGATGCATATTTTTTACCATAACAAAACAAACACAAGGAGAACCACATGCTGGTGTGGTTTTGAGTAAAGAGAGACACATAACTCAAATTTGGATTCAACCTTGAGACTGAGGTCCAGACATGATGAACGAATTTCAGTAATGAATAGATAAGAACATTGCTGTTCCAGGCTAGATTGGGGACTGAACATTCCTGGTGATTATGCATTGGGACTCAGCTTGTAGAAACATGTCTGAGCTGCAAACACCACTCTAAAAGTGAGCCTGGAGCCTGTGCATAAACTTGGCAGGTTGGGCTCCGTATCTCTTTTGATTGGAGGGGATTAAATTATTGAAATAACGGGAGGAAGCCAGCTAGACTGATTTTGATCACTGGTGTTGGTATTTGGCCACAGTCCAGGGCCTGATGCCTCCTACTGGCTATAGATAAAGTTCCTTAATCCATCTGATCGAGGCATAGCATAACAAGAGTGGGACTTATTTTGCCACATAAACACAATGTGCAGATAAAGACTTTCACAGGTAGCCAAAATCCTGTAAAGGCATTCAGGGCTGCAAAATAAAAGTGTGTAGTAATAAACAAATGTGGATTAAAATGGAGCCACAAATTGCTCTCCTCAGCTTTCTCATGTAAGTTTTTGAACAAAGTGTGCTAATATTTGAAGACTTTCACATCAATTTGGTCTGATTATAAAGCTCAGCATGTAACTAGACATGAACTCAGGAGTTATTTTTGAGGTTATGTTTTCAGTCAGCTGAACAATTACATTTATTTGCAGCCAAACAACCTCTGCTGTGGCTCTGTAAGAATGAATGGCTAAATTTAGTCAAGTTGTGAGTGGTCAGCAAAGGGAAAGTGAGCTTGCCAAAAGAAATTCAAATGCCCAGTAAGTAATTTCAGTGATTTTAAGGAGTACAACTCATTCAAATTTCCTACAGTAGTAGTGTTGCGAGGTGTACGATAGGGCTTTTAGTTATTACATTCCTCACTTTGACTTATTCTGAAGTTTACTTTCTTGTTCTTCTGAAGAATTCCACCATCTCTCAATCCTTTTACTTTCAAACATGATAATTTTATTGAGTAAGACCTGAATTTTTGTCAGGGGCAAGGCTCCGGAGGCAAGAATTCAGCTGCTTTTTGGTCTTGGCGTAGTTAGCCATCACAACAAAACAGGCGAACTTTCAGTCTGATGCTAGGACACAGGAAGAAGCAGGGTCATGTTTGAAGACTGGAGATGAATGCTTTCACCATTGACGCATGCTTGATAAAACTGTTCCCTATTAAAGAATAACCAGACTACTGCATTTTCTCCCAGAGGAGGGCTGCCAAGGTGGTCAGAGGACTGGAGCACCTCTCCTATGACAACAGGCTGAAGGAGATGGGCTTGTTCAGTCTGGAGAAGAGGAGGCTGTGGAGAGATCTCATTACAACTCTCCTATATTTAAAGGGAGATTATAAACAGAAGGGAAATAAACTCTTTACATGGGTAGATAGTGATAGAACAAGGGGGAATGGTTTTAAACTAAAGGAGGGAAGATATAGATTAGACATCAGGGGGATGTATTTCACTGAGAGGGTGGTGAGGTGCTAGAACAGGCTGCCCAGAGAGGCTTTGGATGCCCCATTCCTGGATGTGTTCAAGGCCAGGTAGGATGGGGTCCTAAACAACCTGATCTAGTACTTGATCTAGCACTTGGCAGCACTGCCTGTGGCACTGGTATTGGAACTTGATGATACTTCAGGTCCCTTCCAACCCAAACCTTTCTATGATTCTATGGTTCCAGGAGCCAACTTCTCTTTACGGGAGCTGGGTCTGGAAGATGTGACGCCCACCCATGGGACTTTGTACCGGACTGATATTGGGCTGCCTCACTGCGGCTACTCCATCAGCGCTGGCTCAGATGCCGACACGGAGGCGGATGTGGTCATGTCACCTGAGCACCCTGTGAGGCTCTGGGGACGCAACACCAAATCCGGACGCAGCTCCTGCTTGTCGAGCCGGGCCAACTCCAACCTCACCCTCACCGACACAGAGCACGAGAATACCGAAACCGGTAAGTAATGGCAGCGCATGCGATGCAGCCTCAAGCTCTACCAGCAATGCTTCTTCTTGCACTCCACCTTAATCTTCCTTAGTTGTATTTTTTTTTATCAGACTCAGTGAAAATGCTCTTCTAATAGCCCCATGTCACGGCCTTTTGTACTGTCCTACAAAGTGTTTGTTAATAAACTGCTGGAGAAGCTCCTACTTATTTATCACAGCGACAGAGATCATTAAGCGGCTGTAATACTTTCTCTGCTTTCTGTAGCGACCTTTCAGACAAAAAGCATTTAAATCTCCCCTCCCCTGGCCAATGCTGCTCTTATCTTTGCTACAGATTTTCGGGGCAGATAATTTCCTTCTTTTCCTCGCTGGTTCCTTGACAGGAGCCATTTCATTTATGTAAATCGGCTGACTGCTCTCTGAAGGAAAACGACGGTGAAATATTTTTAGAAGCTTTTTTCTTCATGAGAAATAGAAGCTGAAGGTCATGGATTTTTTATCTCGGTAACTTTGCATCCCCAGCTGAAGGGACTCCTGCATGCCTTTTGTAGGTCCTGCGAACATTTTGGTCAGCAGTTCTGCCAGGCAGAGCAGGAAGGAGAGAGGATTTTGATTCAATTGCAGCATGACCCAGGGGTTCACACAACCATATAAGCCTTTGCACCTTTAATTCAATTATGGCACAGCCTGCTTCTTAATATAGCCAAGTCATCAGGAGCTTAAGCTCAGCGCTGAAAGCTGATGTGAAATGACTGCATGGCTTGTTCTCTTTATGCTTTTCGCCACAGTATTATAGTGACAAATGATGATAACTTTTCCTTGGGAAGCCATGACACAGTGAGACATGCACCACCCACATGATTTTATGTTTAACTCCAACAAAATTACAGTAGAAGCTTATTAAGTTTCTGTTCAGTGAAAATGATGTATTAGGCAAAGTTCAAAGATAAATGACCTTCTCTTTAAAGGATGCGCGGAATTTTTTAAAAGTTATCCTCATAGTATTCTTTTTAAGTTTGTTTGTGTAGCATCTCATAGAGTTTCACCCATTAGAACAGGCAGATAAGCAGTGCCAGAGTTTAATGTTTTACTTCCTAGCCTTGTGTTTCAATTATAAAAAAAAAAAGAAAAAAGAGATTATGAGACTCAATTAGAGTTTGCACACTCCCAACAAATGACTCAAAAACCCAAAGCAAACACCTTGCAGTTCCATTTTGTTCTCCTTTATGCATGTCACTCTCCTGTGCTTTTTATGGTGGTGTGAGCAGCCGTGATCCTATTCCACACATCTTTCTTCCCATGCCTAAAAAGAAAAAAAGAGAAAAAATAAAAATAAAAAACAAACAAGCAAACAAAAAAACCACAGAATTATAATTTTTTTTTTTTTCCTCCTTAAAAGGGAAGAATTGAATTAGCTGATAGAACCTTTTTCACCAGTTTCCGTAAGGCTATCTCTACATGTTCAAATGCATCTTTGTACCTAGAGATCACTTACAAATGAAATTATATTAGCAACAACACGTTAGCAACAGCGCATGCTTTGAAAGGCTTTACTGAAACTAATAACAGAGGCAGTAGTAATCATGTCAGGACTGAGACAACCTCCAATTCTTCTTCCCTTAAATATGATGACACGCTAACCATTTGTTGAACCACCTTTTCATTGCAATTAGAAAAGTGAAGACAGCAAGGTGGAGAACATACTTGGAGGATTTTAAGAGCTGCACAAATGTAGAAGTTTCTTTGGGCCCGAAGCATTTGTTGTCTCAGATATTGAGTGTTTTGTATGAGAAAGATTATATCATACTCAAAAATACGAAATCTGTGCAGCATTAATAGAATCTAGAGAGAGATGGTGACTTGCATCTAATTGTTCATATTGACAAATAGAAGAGGTGGTGGAATGCAAGGGAAAATACTACAACCCAAACTGTGCTGTTGGGGAGCTTGAACTGATAGATAGATAGACTTCACTGAGTAGATAACAAAAACACCAGCCAGGTTCAAGTTGGAAAAATTCGCCTGGAACTGAGAGATGCATAATTTCAGTATAAGCATTTCATTTGGATTTTGGGGTATAAAGTATCGAAATACAAAGTGCAAAGGAAAACAAAAAGAAAGACTAAGGACAAAATCTGAAGCTTTCAATATATACACAAATTAAAATTGGACGTTTCCATTTTGTAATTTCCTGGCACAGATAAAGGCGTGACAAATATTTGCAAACAAAACCCTCACTATCTTAAATTTGCTATTGGAGAAAATGAAGTCTGGGACACACTTCAGAAATTTTGTCGTGCAAATAGGAAGGTTGCTCTGTTTCCTCACATTGCACAGAAGCCGTGCTCCTGTGGGCTGTCCACAGCCAGCGATCATGTACGCTACATTAAGAAATCCTAGATTTATTGGAGAAATGTTTTCAAGATGACATGAAATTTTGCTAATGGCAGCATAAAGTAACATAATGCTATGACTCAGTTTACAGTATACCCTTATTAGTCAATATTAATTGTTGACAGTATTGATAGAAGTTATAGCCTTTAGCTGAAGTCAATAAGGAACTTTATGAACCTGCCATCAATAGAAGATTTTACGGGGCCCATTAAACCAACTTTTCCAATGAAGGTTAACGTCAGCGATTTTTATGTTGTTCATTATTTATCCAAAATGAATAATCAGAATTTACTTCTGATGCTTCTAAATCCAAAGCTGTCGAACTGCTATTCTACCAAGATATTCATTTTGTTCTTAGAAAATAAGAGGTCCAACTCCCTCAGCTTTTTCAGGTTTCTTTGAGGAGTGGTGATACCTTGAAGGAAGAGATACTCTGTTCAGTAAGTTCAGCCACAATCCACCCCTGTCTTTAAGGAAACCAATGAAGTGATCTGGTTCCATGACATATTGCAATCCGTAAATCACTTGAACAGGCAGCTGGTGTGAAAAACCATGTGATGTTTTATCTAAACTGTTCCTAGGCTATCCATGAGGTTGAATACCTTTACCTTTACCTTTATAAGTTTGTTTTCAGTAAAGTAAGCCTGTGTTGTAACACTGGCATTGCCTTGAGATCAGTTCCTGCTCAACCAAGCAGCCTCGATGGCCTCTCCTCATATAACCAATTCTTTTTGCTCAACCTGGCTGCTCACTTGGCAGAAAAAGGTAACGGAAGAGACATCTCTATGTCTCCTCCAGCATAATGCAATCATTCCGTACTGCTAATGCAGCAGGCACTTCTTGAAACTTAAGGGATATTTTGCAGTGTGACCATCTAGGTTAAGCTGAAATAGTGAACTCATATTAACAGTCCAGATCCATGCACAGGGAGGACTTTGGTACTGAATGTCTAGAAAAGAATTCTGGAAAATACTTTTGCTATGTTAGTTTGCAGTTTCTCCACAAGACTGATTCAAACAAAAGAAGTTCCTGAGGTGGTCATTGGATCTGAGCCTGACACTGACTTCACCGACATTACCTTAGGTAACCCCGAACAGGCTTTGCACTGAGCTAGCAGTTCTTTAACATAGAGAAGAACACAGTTAATGAGAACACAGTAATTGTCTTTCTGAAATTGACTTATTTTGCAGCAATTCAGCCAAAGCCAAAATATTTCTAATCACAGAGTCATCATCACAAAAATAGTGAGCCACAGAATAATTTTTGTTCGAAGTCACCACTATTAGTCCCTGATCCAGCTATTTTCAGCTTAAAACAGGGCTAACTTGAAGGTTAGATCAGATTGTTCTTGTGCGTTAACTAGTTGCAGTTGAGTATCTGCCAGGCTGGAAAGTCCACAACCCCTGTGTCAGTTTTGGTGCTGATCATTGTCATTGTGAACAACTCTTCTCCTGGAAGGTAGTCACAATTTCTACTGCTACAGCTCTCGTCTGCTCACCATGCACGTTCAAGAGCAGTCTGTTTCTGTCTTCAGTATATCCTCACACCTAAAATAGTTAAAAGATATCAGCTGCATCTCCCGTTAGCCGTCTCTTTGAACTGAACAAAGCCACTGTGATCCTTCTCTCCTCATGAATTGTTCGTAGTAGGCACTGGCAGAGACAGTCAAAAAAGTCTGGGAACTCCCAGTCTAAAAGTTTTGAAGTGTAAACAGAAGAAATAGCAGCTGGCAGTGGTCTAGATTGGATGCTGCCTCACTCAGTGGTTGTACCTGCCGGCTTCTTCAACATCAGTTTCTCCACTTCGAATAGTTTGTAGCATTGCTGAGATTTCTTTGATTTGAAAGCTATACAGAACAGTTCAGATTGGGTTTTGAGAAATTCAGGCTTTTTTTTTACTGTCTGAGGTACTCCTAACAGATGCACAGTTGGGCATCTTCTGTGGGTAAGTACCTGTGACAAAGGATGCGAATATCTCCCACTGCTCTATAGGCAAGGTCCTACACTTCATCTACTCAATCCCATGCTAAGAGTCACCTTATGGATTTGAACATGAGAGGTGAGCACAAAAATGTTGGTATTCCCATGCAGAATACCGTCTACTCACCAAAACCAAACAACACCAAACCAAAAACTAATACTTTTGTGTCTACCTTCAGCACAGTTGCTTCAGAATCACCAGTACAACTATATTTTAAACACTTGTCTTTGTGAAAGTGGAGTTTAGCTTAATTCTTAGCTATTCCATGGAAGCTGAGGTGAACTAGGTATTCACTTTAGCTTTAACTTGAACTTAGCACTAATTTCCACTAAGGTACACAGCTGGTTAAATGTGAGAAGGAGCAAGAGAGAGGGGGAGCATTTATTCATTAGCAGGACAAGTTAGGAGTGATTAATGTCCTGTACACGTGCAGAGAAGAGCTGAAGTTTCTCGTCCTCATCTCCTTTTGGAAAGAATGTGGGGAGTATCAAGAAGGCAGAAGGATCTCATAGACAAGATGAGTAACATCAGGTGGCTTAAGACAGTTTGACCAAGCTGGAGACAGTACAGAACCAACTACTCAGCTGTGATAGATTGTGTAAAGAAATAATTGCAGAAGTGCTGCTGAAGTGTGGAATTTCCTGATCTAGGAGATTGAGAGATAAGTAGACATAAACTAAAATTCCAGATCTAAAAGCCACAGAAGCCAAAATTAAGCTGCAAGACAGTCGCTGCTAAATCATGCCATATGTGTCCTCCTTTCCACCTTAGTAATTAAAAGAATGTGTAGGAAACACATATGCCTGCCAACAATTCTACCTGCATTTTAAGTGAGTAGAAGAAGTGAGAAAGGCATTTTTGGAACTCAAAGCTCCCATGAGCTGGATGCAAATACAATCAGCCCCAACACTTCTGCCACTCATCTGTTGGTTGCTTCTGTTTAGTAAGAGCAGTTTAATCTTGAGGCCCGTTTGTCTTTAGCACCACCTCTGAAATCACCAGTCAGTACCAAAAGTTGTATGGTGGGTATAGCAATTCAAACACTTACTCACTTAGTGACAAGATTAAGAGTACCGATTCATTTTACTTTGCTGGACCCACATCCTACAGAGAGAAATAATTTTTCTTCTAGTCACCGCTGTTCTGGGGTGCATTTCAATGAGCTTTAAAACTGTCAAGAAAATAGTCAGCCCCGTATCCAAACCCGCTCTCTGAGCCTCACCAGCATGACTAGAAAGGTAGTGAATACGTTATAGTTAATTTTTGCTTTCCCATCAAATAAATTGCCTTTCTAGAAAATTATCATATGCTTTTGTAAAACTGAAATGCACTAGCAATCAGGAGCTGGAAAGCTCACATGATAGCTCTGTCTGTTCTACCATCACAGACCCAACTCTTAGCCATTTAATTGACATAATACATGATTTAAAGAGCATTTCTTGCAATAACCACCACACTTTCTGATTCCACATTGCTAAAGCCATTATTGCTGCTGGAAGGAATGCTCAAGAAACTGCATAGGAAATTAGGGCTTGATAGAAACGAATGCTCATTTAAGGCATTTAGAAACACAGGGATACATTATAGCAGGAAATAATTCAAGACAAGTTCTTCAAGCAAGGAACACCAAAGAAACTATATAATTTTATTTCTCCCGGGTAGTTAAGAAGTCTTAACTAATTATTCCACTTATTCAGTTGTGTCTGATACAGACCTCACCAAAGCCCTTGAAAATTCCTTTTCAGACCTAGTACCAGCAAGCTGAAAATGTATTGTTTAAATGCAGTGCAGTATGCTGTTCACCACCAGGTTTCTTGCATGCATTTTGACGTATTAAATCAGAAAGCTGTTCTGATGATCAAGCCACATACTTCTGAATTTCATCAGCTTCTTCCAGCTATTTTCTCTTTTTCTTTTACAATACCTAGCAAAACATTAAGCAAATTGCTAATTATTTCTGTGTCTTTCTCTTGTTCTCTTTGGTTGTCTGGAACACATCCTCCTGGTGTTATCTGTAACGTGTCTACCTAATGTATCCACCAGTGGTCTTGCAAGGTGTTCCTAGATAGCTACGAACCTCTGCACAGGAAAGATTTTTACTCGATCTTCTTTGCATTCACTTCCCTGATTCCCAAACCATGTTGACCCAAACTACTGGCTCAAACTACAGTTCAATAAATCAGTGCAATTAGCAGTGCCACAATTCCTGTGTCATCTTAGCATTACAAATTATTTGTTAATACTTTAGTTGATAATCCATGGTGACTTTTCTCTTTATTACCATGTTTTGCTGAGTAATTTCCTTTCAGGCTTCATACACTCCATTGTTAATATCGTTACCGTGGTTGCAGCAACATCTTTTTTTTTTCCCCCCTTTGAATTAAGTAGTGCATTATAAAGTACTTCCAGTAAATGAGTGTATGCTTCAGACCTGCTTCTTCTGCAAAACGTGTAGGCATAAATATGATACTCAGTCTCTGGAGAGTTTAGAAAAGAGATATATAAAAAAAAAAAAATCCTTTTTCAAAATAGATAAATTTTATTAAAGGAATGTGCTATGAACTCTATTTTCATAAGTTTCCTTTATGCTTTTTGAGTTGAGGAAGACAAGAATAAATTAGAAATTCCAGGTCAAGATCAAGCATCTGCTGGCTGTCATCTTTCACTTGCCTCCTATCAGTCGTAACCTCAATATTAACAGGATGCTTCAACTTGGAATAAAAATTAGCCGGAACCCTTAAGACTGAAGATCCACCGTGAGTTGTAGAAGATAGAGAAAACTACAAAAATGAGCAGCAGGTCCAGAAAGGGATTTTCACTAATCCCCTTCCCTGTTTCAGTTCCTGGAAATTTTTACACTCTTCCTTTACTTTTTGATATTACATTGGGATTGCTTGTATATTGCAGCCTGATTGCAATTGAAGCTGCTTCATAGAGATATTCAGAGACTTGATGATCATTTGAAATGTGAAGGTCAGGGGAAGGAATCTGCCTTTGGGCCCTC
Source organism: Alectoris magna (assembly GCA_030625065.1). NCBI lineage: Eukaryota > Metazoa > Chordata > Aves > Galliformes > Phasianidae > Alectoris > Alectoris magna. Next base: position 4,394,292 of record CM060560.1, on the reverse strand, counting down.
CAACCATAAAGGAACCAATATTCCTATGAAGAGTATTAGTCTTAAAAAGGAGTCTTTTGCTACACGACCATACAAAATGCAACATTTCCAGGTGAAGAATGTCTCCCTTGAAGGTTGTTACACCTTCCTTTCTTGTGATCCAACTTTCTAACTGCTGACATCCTTGATGATGGATTCCTAGTGTCTCTCATTTTCTGTCCTTTTTTTGTCCTTTTCAGACATTAGACCCTAGATGCTTCTTGAAAGTGAAAAGGTGAGCTACCTTCTCACTTCACAAGAGTCTCCAAGACTTTTATCCTCATGTGATGATATATTGATTAGGTTTAGGGCAACAAACCTTCTATATCCCTCCATTTTCAACCAAACTCTGACCACTGAGTGCAAAAAAGCCTTTTAAATTAGGAAAAAAAGTGGATGCTTACTGTCTCTCAGGCAGTATTCAACCCACTGAAGGCTGAAGCTCCTTTTGGTACCACTCCGGGACCTCAGACTGTGCCAACTGCATCCATGCTCCCAATTTAGAGGATGAAGGTACATGAGATTAATCTGAGTTTAATAATTAAACTGCTGCATTACTGAATAGTATCTTCATTTTGTTTCTCAGTGAAAGGATTCCCACTAATTTCTAAGGCTAATTTGTGTCATTGCTGGCCTTTTGCCTTTACATAAAAAGAAGGCTTTCAGTGTATTTGATTTTTGTTTCCATACGATATGTCCCATAGATATTGTGTTTTCTGTATTGCACATGAACGGATGCTGACATTAAAACCCTCCACAATAGTATTCTGCTGTAGTGAACTGCAGCTGAATATGGGTTAGTGTATAGGTTTCATGTTATTATTATTATGATGACAGTGAGGCCATTAAGCAGGAGAATAAGGCCCAAACTCTGTAAACTCATTAATAGCCTCAATACTGGGGGAGATGCTGGGTAGAATCAGCATCAGTGGGTAAGAATTCACTGTTCTTTCCAATTACACTGTTAATTTTTGTCCTTTCCTTCACCAGTTTAAACTGCTTTGTCATGGAGATACACGTTCTTTATGGAAAATAATTGCATTTAGTAACATTGCTGGTCAGCTGCCAAATGAATGTGTGCTTTTTAATAATATTTCTGAGTGCCACAAATAACTCCTTTTGGTGTGAAACACTCTAGGGGGAATACAGCTAGTACTAGTAGTGACCTACTGCCCTTTAAATAAAAGTACTTGGGTTTGAGGTGGGGTTTGTGCGCCAGTGCCAATGGAGAAGGACTAATGCCATGAAGGGAGATACGTGATCAGAACACCAAGGGCTGTCAGAGCTGGTATGAACATCAGTGCTTGGGGCAGGTTGGACCTGCAGCTCGATGTGTATTTGGAGCAGGATTTTTCTTGCAGGGACAGGGAACACTTGTTCCATCCTAAGCTAATAGCTGAGCCCTCCTGAGATGGATGAGGGGGAAACAATGTGGAAAAAAATGAAATGACTAAAGGGAGAAATAAATCAAAACAAAGAAAGGGTGAAGGATGAGGGCTCAGAATGGTCTGGCATCTACCTCTGTGGCCAAAGGATCTCTAGTCTGTTGAGTTACGCCTGTTGGTGAGCATGGACCAAGAAGACAAAGATTGTTCTTCGTTGCCTTTTCCCCCTTTTATGCTCCATTCCAGGTGCCCAGGGGTCACACCAAGCTGCAATGGGGCAGGACAGGTCAATATGCTGTCTCCACCCCCTGAAGAGATACAACACTTATTTCCCGTACAGGGGAAAAGGCATACCAGGCTTTCTCCCCAGCCTGGCATTTCCAGATGCTCATGCCTGTTTCTCTGAATTCCCCTTCAGACTACTGTACATAACTTCTAGGTCCAGGATGCAGTGTTAGGTCGTATCTTGTCCAGTGTCTTCAAGCACCCCTCAAGGTATCATGTTTTATCTTCAGCAGGAATACACCTCCACCAATAAGCAGAACAGAGTGAGGGGTAATAACACATTATTTTGGTTTTACCCATACCTGGAGGTGCACAGTAATATCCAAATAAAGGAAAGCACAGCTTCTGTCATGAGAATTTGTTCATTAAAATCTCATTTCTTTATTTCTCAGAGGCTTTTGATTAACTGTTAGGCAAAAAAAATGCCATTTTGTTCAATCAAGGGCAATGATAGAATATGCAAGACTGCCCTAATTCTGCAAAATTTTCAGTGTTTCTTTGAACTGCCCCCGAAAACTTTAATGCCTTAAGGCAAGTTGTTCTTTTGTTTGGTTCTTCCCACCACAGATTGTTTTGAAACATGCATATAGTGAAAAGGCTTTACTAATAATGCCTCTCTGGTGTTCATCTGGATTAAATATTTTATAAACATAACTTTATTATGGCTTAGTCAAAAGTCTTTGCCGTATGTGTCTAAATAATACAATGACATTTGGGCAGCAGACAATACAGGACTCAGAAAAGGGCTGCTTTAGGGTGGGCACTGAAGGGCAGTCCAGATTTAACCCATGGTTCTGCTACAGACTTTACTTATCCTTGGCTGTATCACTTCATTTCTCTTTCTGATACATAGTTCCTTATTTAAAAACTTCATTTTTTACTTTCTTTTTAAGTTTTGAACCCAGTTATTTTTGTGAGGCACTGGAACTGAATGCCCGGAGAGCTGTAGGTGCCCCATCCCCGGAGGTGCTCAAGACCAGGTTGGATGAGCCCTGGGCTGCCTGACCTTGTAGATAGCAAACAGCTCATGGTAGGGGGTTGGAACTGGATGGGCTTTAAGTTCCCTTCCAACCTAAGCCATTTCTAATCAGGTATATGGGTACCGGAGCAAATAATGCAATGGTACTCCACTTCTATCCAATAACGTATTAAGTGAATCCTCAGCACTGAAATAGTTCAGATATTTGCGAAGGCACCCTCAAACACGCAACAAATATCTTTCAGGGAGGCAAAAAAACCTGTTTTTTGTTGATGCTGCAGCATGTCATAAAAGGCTGGGGAAATGAATTGCGTGACTTTGAGATGGAGAGTGTCAAACAAGATTGAGCAAAAACGCTCTCCAGGAGATCGCCAGAGCTTCCCAGGTCCTCTAATGGTCACCTGTGCTCTTGGAACTTGCTGAAAACCAACTAAAAAGGCTCAGAAATGTGCCGCCTTTGCTCACAGCATCCAGCAATCGTTTTTTCCTTCCCTTGTAGCTCTCTCTGCAGGCGAGACTTTTTCAAGCCTCCTAGCAGTAAGCGCAGCCCTCTTCTTACTGCTGCATTTAATGACCTCCAAAGGGCTGCAGGGTTCTCACGACCAACTTCAAATGTGGCAAAACTGGGGAAGAGTCACTTCCTCAAAGGGACACCTTTTCTCCGCATTTGGAAGCACAGGCTTTGATCGCTGCCCTGGTTTGGTTGTTTTCTAGTAGGGAGATAAAAAAACATCTTTTTTTTTTTTTTTTTTTTTAAATTTAATTTAAATACACATTTAATCATGTAGACAAGAAAGTGCTAAAAATGAAATTGGGAATTACGGCAGTCTCCCTCAAACTAAGTCTTAAATTCAAAACAATTTACTCAGAGACTTTTAAGTCCTTCTTGTAAGTCAGAGGGTGGTGAGCTGCCTGGGCCCCTTGTGCTGCTCTCCCTTGGGATCCTGCTGTCCCAACACATACTTTTTCACCCAGGGTAGAGTAGCAGAAATCCCACCCGAAAGAAAATCCTCCCAATATGGGTCAAAAAAATGGTCAGTGGCTGAAGATAGACTATGAAAGCACCTGGGAAATATTTAAAAGTCAGCATTGTCAGCCAGGAAAAAGCATTGCTGAGCTCTCTTGGAAACGTCCCTCATTTCCAGCTAGCACATTCTCTTTGCTAGTTCCAATTAATTTTCTGCGCAAGGCTTATTTTCTTCTTGTATATCCAGCAGGCTTGAGCACTTTTATTAATCACAGTCTGGGAGGAGAGGGTGAAATTATAACTGAATTCTAGTTGCCATTTAAATGCAGCTTGACTTGAATTCCAAATTAATGGGGGGAAAAATGCAAAAAAAAAAAAAAAATTAAAAAAAAATCCGGCAATCATCTACTGAATAAGAAATCTGTTGTTCACCATTTTCTCTTCATAAAGATTGTAAAAAGTAGAAATCTGAATAAATGCGTGCTAAACTATATAATTGCTGAAATAAATATGTATAGATATAGGATATTCTTTGATTTAGCATAAAAGAGCAGCAAATTATACCAATCAGTGAGAATCAACCAGTTCTAAAAGAAAATAACTGAAAAGCACAAATGCAAAACAAGATTAAAACTGATTATTTAAATCAAGATTTTCTGTTTGCTAATTTAGACCATGATTACAATTTAAATCAAGTCACTCTGCCATGAATAGTTTAAGGACAATGATTTCTCCCTCTTACATTATTTGTGGATTTGTCAGCTACAGAGCATTACGCTACTTGTAGGGCTTGGTTGTACCAAGTCTCCATCTCCAGCCATGTTCTTTGCTTGCTTCTGGTTTTGGTGTTTGAGATAGATAGACAAATAACAATCCTCATCTGCAAGAATGCAAATCTGGAAACCCACACTCAGTCTCCAGGATGGTTTTATTTCTTTTGGGAGCCCTTATTGGGTAATTAAACTGACACAACTGCAATCTCAGAGCCAGGCTGTGGTGCTGATTCTCCAGTAACACAGGGGCTGGAAAAGCAGCCCTAGTCCCATATTAGAGTATTAATGGAGTGACTCCCTCTCTCCTAGGTACCACTGCTTTGGATAATTACATTCCACTTAACAAAACTCCCTTTGCACCTGCAGTTGGATGAGGTGCTTCTCCTCCATTAAATTGCTCTGTTTTGCTGCTCTGCTTTACTGAGCAGCTGTTAATGTTCCACCCCAGAGGTGTCTGCAGTTCAGTGATGGGTGAAATGATTAAGGCTAGCAAAGCACTTGATCACTGGGAATGAAAGGTGCTACGTAAACATACTCCATTAGTTTTATTAATGCTCAATAAAGCAAACTTTTCCTGTAGCTGGTTCTGTTCCTTGTTGGTGTTTAATACAACTCATTCGCTCTAGGAGAGACGATAGGTAAACATGGCACAAGTGCAGTTTGCATTTTTCAGGTTTCCTTAAAGGTGCTTGTTTCCCAAATTGATGAGTTGTCCCAACTTAAGCTAGAGGACCATGAAATGAGTGCTGTGCCCTCTTGTAAAAGTCTGAAGGAGTGTTAATCTTGAGCCATTTCTCAACAGAAGCGAGGTGATGACCTTGGCCATTGCACCCTCGTATTAGAAGAGTAGGAAACTTGACATGGCATGACACTGCAAGTTGAAGAACAGGGAAAGGGCATAGAGGAATTTCACTTGATGGAGTTATCAAGAAAACAAGGCCCTTCATGTAAATCAAGTTTCAGTCTTTAACCATGTTTTAAGTTTAGTTTATAAAGAAAGGACTATTTATATATGTGTAAAACACTGAGTTCTGCATGGCATTGGCTTGGGCACCTAGATAAAGGATGACACAGACATTTATGCAAAGAGAATATAGGTGTTTGTATCTGTAAAATTAAATCCTTAGACCAGACTTGTGATACACAGTGTAGGAGAAAACCTGCTCTCCTTTTTCCTCCCAAGATCAGTGATCACCCCACTGGAACTTTGTGGCTGTTGAGTGTCCATGAAACATGGAAGAGAGGGCTCCTAAGGGGAGTCTTTGCCATTCGTTCCGCACAGAACTCTTTCCTCTGGTACACTGCCTGCCCTCAAGTCATGAAAAATTTCCTTTCTTTGGTTATTTACTTTCTGTTGGGGCTGTGAATGGAAAAAGCAGAAAACAGATCAACTTGCAAAATTTCCATGGTTCCCATCTAGGCTGAATAGGATATTTTCATAACTCTCATTTATGGGGGTCGTGTTTGCTGGCACAAGGGTAGTTTCTTTCATGTTAGCTGGCAGTGAACAGGCTGGCTCCCAGATGACTTTTGGATTATTAACCTTCTTCCTGCTCCTGTTAGTCCTCCGAATTCATGTGAATTGAAGCAGAGCCCTGGTGACACATCAGTGGAGAGTCCTATCCCTTTATGTAAATTGAAGGTACCAAGTCCTTATTTGGTTATAAATGAGCCATGTTTTAATAGCAGCAACAACCAAAAAAAAACCCTAATGTCTAATGCTGTCCAAGTAGAAAGCTATTGAGTGCAGCAGGGTGACAGCCTGGAAGTGTTGACTCCATAAAGTGCCATAGGATTGGGGAGAGCGAGACTCAGCAGCATCTCCATGTGATGCCCTTGGTGTCTTTCAGCTCAAGAGCGGATGTCTTGCTAGAAGGCAAATAAAAGGAACAGAGCAACTGAGTGAAAGCATCTGTGATATAGAAGAGTTCAAATAAACTTCTGTCTGTAAGCTGCATGACTATGCAAAAAATATCTTTCCAAAAGCATGTTTGAGAAGAGGTCAGTGCTTTTCTCCATGGAGTTACCGCCTCTGAACAGAGGGTTTATTTGGAAACATTTAGGGATAGCCACAGTGTGAACTCTGAAACAAATGCTGCCCCCAATCATTTTTATCTCAGCATCGTATTACGGTTGGTCCCACCAAGAGAAAACATTCAGGAAGTGATCCCAAAGACATCCTTGGTGCTAGCATCTTTTGTTGGCCTTGAGCAGGGCCTCAAAAGATTCATATTGCCATAGACTATGACAAACTGAGTACTTAGACTTTAAGTTCCTTTATTCTGGTTTTTCTCACTGTAAGTAATGTTTTCCAAACCTTCAGTGGTCTCAGAAGCTATTCCTTGTTTATCACTGTCCTCCTTGAATTGGATTTAGTTAATTCATTCTTGGCTTTGTCTAAAGTTCTTACAAATTCACTTGCATCGGTCAAGAGAAGAATGTCCAGACCATAGTAGAGATGGTAAGATGTCAATATTCCTTTTGCCCAGCAGACAGAGAAAGCAGACAGATTCTGCAGAGGAATCACTCAGATGTTTTCCTGGAGAAACTAGGTAAAAAACCTCTCCCAGAGCTGCTTCGCAGATTGATGTCTTATCGATGGTGACATGTGGGGGTTGAGAGGATAGGAGGGACAGATGGTCCATAAGGTTCCTTTGAGCTGCAGCCAGATACAAAGAAGAATTTCTGGAAGAGTTTATTTCCTCCTTGGACTTGATCAGGGTATTGAAATTCATCCAACAGACTCTGTAAAGCCTTTTGGATTCTAAGAAGAAGACATAGATCTACAGCCTCATTATTGCTTGTTCGGCTGTAAAACAAGGGCTACAAGGAAGGAGGGAGACAATAGAGTTTGCTTCCTTCCTGTGTATACAAGCTCCTCTCCAATTGGAAATTTACTGATGGAGCTGTTCTGAAATAATTATTTCAGCATCGTTTCTTTTGGCACAAGTATCTGTCTGATCATTCTAATACTATGTAGGGAGTCACTTCAAAATGAATATTTCCAAATAATTTTCCAGGAATAATTATATTGGTATATTGCCAAGTCCAGATAAACCTATGAATAGGATTCCTGAATAGGATGAGAAACAAAAAATAGAAAAAAATAATAGATCCTTTACTCTACATGTTTTTTCAAGTATGCAGACATAACTTGGACTTGCAAAAATCCTTTCTGAAAGGTAGTTATTGACTCCGATTTCCAATAGTTTGAAGTAAGAGTGATAGAAATTACAGGGAATTCAGAAGATTGCTAGGAATGGGTACTTAAAAATATCACTGCTTTTGGAAAGATGATGTAGGATGACAATGAGTAAGTTTGTTGAGGTTCTGTGCAGCCCTGTAGCAAGTCGGGAAGCAGTCAGTAAATCTTTTCATCATCACATGCCATAAACCCTCTGAGATTTCACTTGAAAGCACTGAGATCCCAAACCACTTGGACAAAAGAGACTTAAAAAGAAAAACATTACTTTGTTTGTATCTCACTAAAGGTAGTTCCTGGTGTCTGGGTGTGTGTTACTTTCATGAATACCTTTATGGTGTCATGAATACCTTTATGGTGTCATGAATTGTCTCTCCTCTGCAGCACTCTGTTCCTTGGTATGAGACCCTCGCATTGTTCCACTCTAGCCCTCATGTCTGTCCTCCAAAAAAGAAAAAAAGGCATGGCCTCATTTTGAGGTCATAATTGCTGTGGTGACTGTACAAAAGGTTTCAGAGGTGGGTGGCTGCAGTGTCTGTTTTGCACACCTTTGGGGAAAATAAACCTGTTGCGTGACTTAAACTCATCCAGCATCTTCTCAGCACTTCCAGTTTCCACCGTTCTGATTTTGCATTCAGTATCTCTGCTCCAACAACTCTATTTCCTCTCTCCCTTTCTTCACCTTTATTTCTTCCTGATGAGCAATTCAGACAGCAAACTGTTCCTCTTCTCCGTTCCCATCAGTGACTCCATTCAAAGTCCTGCCCATGTTCTTATTTTCTTGGCAGAGCTATATTCAGTGAAAGCATTTGTTTCACCAGCTAAAGAATAAAAATATCTGCAAGCATTTCCCTTTCTAACTGCTTAGGACTTCTGGGAAGGGGGAGGAAAGTGCTTTGTCAAGTGTTAGAGGAACAAGAGAGACATCTTCCCCCCCTCTATCCCCCCTTTTATTATTATTGGGAAGACTCTGTTAGTATCTTGGTTCCGTGGGGACTAGAAACATCTTGAAAAGATCTTTCACACGGGCAGATAGCAAACTCACTTCAGAGCTGCATCAGAAAGGGAAAAATTACGTGCTAGTAATGATATTTATCGCAATCCTTCCTCCCTACCCAGTTCTACAAAGGAAGCTATCTCTCATACAAAGGCCAAATCTGTTTCTTTTTCTTTTTTTTCTTTTTTATTTTTTATTTTTTTCTGGCAAACTCCCTGTTGAGCAAATTCCGTGCATGTAAGCTTGACTGATGGAAGTTTTACCTAAATGTGGATTGAGGGAGACTGCAGAGTGGGCCAGTATGATTTATTTGAGATAGACCTGATAATACCTACCACAAAATAAATAAGTAAATAAAATAAAAAAATATTAAAAAAATAAAGCCAGATTGCTCCTGCTCAACAAATTGGCTCAAGTGCTGTTCCCACAGCTTGGCAGAATCAGTGAAGCCCCAGCCAGATGTCAAGGGGACTTGCACTTCCACCAGACTGAACTCCTCAGTGGAGTCTGCTCAGCTTTTCATCCCACCAGGACAGGAAAACATAGTTACAAGGCACCATCACTGGCTGCTTTGAAGGAGACTTTGATTTCCCCTGCTCTGCGTGACTGTTAAAAACCTCACGGTGCTTTAATTTAAAGGTTGATCCGGGTGTTTTTTATCCTCAGGTATCTTTTCTCATCAGCAATGTACAGCTGTCATTGAACCAACTGGCTGCCATCCTTAACGCTATAGGCATCCACATCCTAGAATTGTAAATATCTGTTGCTGCAAAATATGAAAAGTAAAGCTTTTGAAACTGTTGCAATGTGGAGATGTGCAAAGTGTGGCTGTGTAAATGAACTGCTGCAAGTGAAGTTGTTCTGTTGGAATATGTTTCCAGTCCCGCTAGTTACATCTGTTTGGTGTTGCATGCTCTGCCTGCTTGGTCACTGGTGAGACTGGGACTGGAACCCAGAGATCTGACACACAGTCCTACGAATCTCCCCGAAATGCAAGAACAGGGAGTGATTCAGTGTTACTGACTCCAGCACTCTGAAGCACTCACCAAATGTTGGTGAGCACTCTTTACAGCATCAGTTGTAAGGACTGAATTTATGAGACTGGAAGAAAAGGCTTTTATCTCTGATTTACTGAAATCAGGGAAAAGGCACCTGTATATCAGCTGTCTTTCTCATACAGAAAGGAAAAGGTACTTCAATGTAGCTGCCAATGAAAACAGAAGCACTGCTTTATTTGATTAAGGTGCAAAGTAAATTACAGTCTTAAAGAAGGTGTCCACTTACTGATATTTCTCCTAATGTCTCATTAGATGGTGATTGAAATATCAAGGCCAGTCAGGTTTAAGATGCTGAAGACCATGTCAACACAGTGAGAATTAAGTAAAGTTATCCTGGAGACATTTGCAAGAGCAACTAAAATGATTTAAGGGCATACATATGAAAATAATCTAACCAGCTACAGAGAGCAACATTCTGGATGATCACCATTTTGTCTTCATTATCCCCTGTCTGGATTTCTTAACAAATATCATGGAATCATAGAATTGTTTGAGGTGGAAGGGACCTTTAGTGGTCATCTAGCCCAACTCCTCTGCAATGAACAGGGACACCCACAGCTCCATCAGATGCTCCAGGGTGCAGTGACCAAACTGAAGGAGCAGGCATACAGCACAGAATCATAGAATCACAGAATCACAGAATGGCTTGGGTTGGAAGGGACCTCAAGGATCATGAAGCTCCAACCCCCCTGCCACAGGCAGGGCCACCAACCTCCCCATTTAATACCAGCCCAGGCTGACCAGGGCCCCATCCAGCCTGGCTTTGAACACCTCCAGGGGTGGACGGGGCATCCACAGCCTCTCTGGGCAGCTGTTCCAGCACCTCACCACTCTCATAGTAAAGAACTTCCCCCTGATATCCAAACTAAATCTTCCCTCCTTCAACTTAAAACCATTTCCCCTTGTCCTGCTATTATCTGCGCTTTCAGCAGACAAATCCAAAGAGGTGAACTTTTTTTATTATTATTTTTTTTTTAAGAGAGCTTTTCTTTTCTTTTTTTAAGAGAAAGATGTTTCTGCTAAAAACATACATGAATATATGACTTTTTAATCAGGGTATGTAGCTCATTACCCTCCGCAAATTAACCATATCTAATCATATATTTCCTAAAAAATAAAATAGCACATTGCATCTGTTAGGCCTCATTCAAATACAAACCAAGTATGCATGAGTACCGTCGTATAAACTGTTCCATCTGCTTCCACGAATGTATAGTCACGCTGGTCACCCCCCCAACACACAACAGAAGGGTCTTTCGCTCTTAGCATCTGTCTTCACTGAAGAGCTGGGTAACTGCATTTCAACAGGGAGCAACCCAGCTGGTGTCAGAGCGGCACTACTGTAAAATATCTCTTGAATGTCAGTGTCCGTGCCGCTGTGCTCAGTTGTATGTGTGAGTCTTTCAGATCACTCGGGGCAAATCTCGTGGTTTTTAGCACTGTTGTAAAGCTGAGCTTCACCCTGAGTTCTTAAAGAAATTGTCCTTGCTGCAGATGTGGGGAGAATGGTGGGAAGGGGCTGGAGGGCAGGCGTTACCAGAGTGTGATTGAAGTGGAAAAAGCTGTGCCCCAGAGGGTGGTGGGCATGGGACAGGCTGCCCAGGGCAGTGGGCACGGCCCCAAGCTGCTGGAGCTCAGGGAGTGTTGTGGCACCTCTCTGACACATGGTCTGATTTTTGGGTGGTCACATGTGGACCCAGAAGTTGGACTTTTGATGACTCTCGTGGGTCCCTTCCAATTTGGGTTATTCTATGATTCTATGAGAGAGGTGCAGTGGACAGTGGTAGCAGTTTTAGTAAGTTATGCTGCCCTGAGTTTGTCCTGCATATGCATCTGAGCAGGTCACTTCAAATTTATCGCATTGCCATGTTTGAGTCGAGTGATTTTGTGTATGACGGAGAGGAGATTTGCAAGCAAATCTGAAGCTGTAGCCAGGTTACCTTTGTGGGGAAGGCAAAATACTATTTTTAGAAAACACAGATTTGCCATTCAGCTTGTGACAAGGTCACTGCTGTTCTCACTTTCTGCTGCTCTTTCCCTACGGTCTGCACATTCAGCCTCTGCCACCTAAATTACTGCAGAATCATAACAGGCAAAGGCTCTCCAAAAGCAATTCCCACTAATGGATCATTTCCTTTCAGTATCTGAAAAGGGGGGGGGGCTGTAAGAAAGAAGGGGGCAGAGTCCCGAGCAGGGTCTGTTGTGATAGGAAAAAAGGGAAATGGTTTCAAACTAAAAGAGGGGGGATTTAGATTGGGTATAAGGAAAAAAGTTTTTTTGCAATAAGGATGGTAAAGCTCTGGCACAGGTTACCCAGAGAGGTGGTGGGTGCCCCATCCCTGGAAACACTCAAGGTCAGGCTGGAAGGGACTCAGCACCCGGTGGAGCTGTCGATGTCCCTGTTCATTGCAGGGGGGTTGGAGCAGATGACCTTTAAGGGTCCCTTCCAACTCAAATGATTCTTTGATTAACCACTGAAATTCAGCCTATTCCTTGATGGGAAGGAGAAATTCCAATCTGTGGCAGTAAGGAAACATTGAAGACTATAGTATCCTTACCAGTGACTGTACTGGGGCATCTTCAGCACTGGAAAAAAAAGCCAACCTCCTCATACTTCAGAGTTTCATCTAAATTTCCTGTCTTGCTCATCAGGCTTCAGGATTTGTCTCCCAGCATGAAAATAAGCTGTTTGGGTTTGTGAAACTGAAGACCAGCTTGGAGATCTGGTCCCAGGCAAATGAAAGCTGAGGCACTCAGGGACTCTGAGACTCCTCTGGAGCAACAGAGACGTTCAGCAGAAATACTGTCACTACCATTACCCAAAGCAGTTAGTTTGAGGACCTCAGCTAATAATACCCTGACAGAGCACTGTGCTAGATTGCGTCTACATGTGCTGACCTGAAGTGCTCCAAGTTCAACTGCGCCGAGCAGAGTGGACACATCCAGAGATATCTGGATTCTTTTCTGAGATGCTTTTCTACTCTCTAAGCTCTTTTGCAAATAAATGATGTCAACCCTGTTTTCTCCAATTACCATCTTTGTAGTGCCAGAAACATAGCTGTTGTAGTTGTTACATTTCTGATTTATTCCTGGGCAGATAGGATCTGTTCTCTCATGGCCTACTCTTGCTTCACTGGCAATGCAAGAGCAGACAGCAAAATGGCAGCTTTGCCATCAAGTCCCCAAATTGTGTGTGGGCACATTCCCTCAGTCGTGTCAGTACTACAAAAATCATGGTTGGAATAGCAGCAGCGATGATGCACGTTGAGGGCTGGTGACCAGCTGAGTGTAGCTGATGGAGAAAGGTGCCACGAGAGAGATATGTCCCAGCTGGCTGCTGGTGCCAGTGCTGTCATTTTAATTAGCTGTGTGTATATATACAGATACACAATACACGCTGTACCTCTTTATCTGCAGGATGGATTCACTAAATATATGTCAACTGAAATTACTTTAGAAAGAGTATCAACACTCGGCTTCCCACCTGCTTCTCTACGACAGCTGCCCAGACTCTGTGAAACACATGAGATGAAAGGCACTGTAGAGCTACAGTACAATGCTATTATTATATCTAACAGATGAGCAATCAGATCCAAACTGACCGGGGACTGAGCATCTGAAGCAAGAGGAGAATCCTTTGGGGACACTGTTACCATGAAAGTAATATAATTCAGTATTTGTACTAGTCACTCTGAAATTTAACAGCAGTCGACCTAGTACTAGCATCCTTTTAAATATCATCTTTCATTTCTTAGCAAAAAGCAATATAATATAACAACATTAGGGCAGGGATAGGAGGGGAACTGCACAGCAACCGAGCAAATGTGCAATGTGAGCAGACAGGAGTATAAAAAGCAAAATCTTGATGAATTTTTGGGCATTCTAAAAAAGAAGGGCAGTGTCATATTGGGCTGAAGGTTGATTTGAGCCTGAAGGAAAGGGCAAATAACAGAGCCCACCAGTGAGATAGACAGGGAATCAGCATTTGGCCACACAGCACAGTTCAGCTGATATCATGGGACCATGGTGCTGTTTTCACGCTTGGCACCCTGCAAGGTGGAAGACGGACCAACAATATGCATAGAATAAATTCAAGTGGGAGAGCCATTTGAATAACTATGTGGGGGGCATTTGGTTCATATTCAGAAGAAAAGGAAAAAAAAAATTACAACAAGAAAGAAACTTGCTTTGACCATTAAAGACAGCTTTAGAGAATAAGAAAGCATGGAAATAAATGAAAACAGATGTCTGAGAGTTTGCAAAGCTTTGGCTTGGTAGTGGAGAGACACTGAAGCTCTTTTTTTACATTTTTGTTTTTCTCATAAGATTATCTTTTTAATATGCAAAAAGAGCAGCAGGCTATTGATTAGCCTTACATTGCACTGAATGGATTTCCTGGACAAGCTCAATATCAATAACTCAAAATCTAGGAATAAACCAATAAACATGGACTGCAGTTGACCTTAACTGTGGCCTTCACACTATCTCTGTGGCAAAAGGGAAAAGCAAGCATTGAAGATGATAATGAAAGCTCTTGTTTTAGCTCATATTAATATGCACAGCCAACAAACGCTCTTCCTTCTAGATTTTCATTTCATGAGCAAATTGGATGCGACTTAGAACATCACAAGGTGAAATGCTGTTTTTGACATCCAAGTGTCTCCTGTCTTAATAATCATTTGCTATGATGGCAGTATTAAGTGTTCAAAGGTAGTGGACTTGGAGACTTGCTGCTCAAATTCACCTCATTTCAGCCACTTATTGTGCTAACTTGTTCGATTCTCTATGGGCTTTCATTTCTTTCTTAGAAATTCAGACTTTGACTACAAATAGGCCAAAAAATAAATTCATGCAGGAAGCCAGAAATTTTCTAACTATTCAGGAAATGAGTTCTGGAGTTTCTTCCCAGTCAGATTAGACCAAAAAGTAATTAGTTTTAAGAAAGCGGGACAGTTTTGAGGAGGTTTCTATGAAATGATGCCACTTATATTTGAGGGATAGAGTTGCTGACCTTGAACATCCCTCTTAATTCCACATTCCTCTTTTGTTTCTGCATTATCCAGTGCCTGTGGTGTTTTGTGCAATGTGCTAGAGAGAGCTGTGTCATCTAGGTCATCTCTTCATACTGGTAGACCCAGTTTTAAAACACTGATATTTCACAGGGTAGAGAACCAGGATGGTAGGACCTCAACAAAGAGTGCTGTACTTGAAGACTTTCTTTCCATGCAGGAGAGCAGAGCACCTTTTTAATTGCAAGCTATTCCAGACAGAAAGGATGGCTCAGCACTCAGCATGGGAATATGGGAACAAAATAAATCCGAAACCAGCTTGTGATCCATGCACCCAAGTTATCCTTTCTGTTTATGTATTTTTACCTCATTACAAAATCAGGCCATTCAGTGAAAAGTCAGAGGCCTGCTGGGCAAAGTGCTGCTCATTTCACATTAAGGAACAGCCCCCATCCTAAAGGAATCACAAAGCTTGTCAGAGAAAGAGGCTATTGTCCCCACCTTGTACATGTGGAGCTGCAACAGAGCATCATGGTAGTGCCTTACTGTTCTAAAAATGGCCTCATCTTGGGCCCTTACATGACAAATCTTACATTCAATTTCTCTCAAAATAATAGCAATTGGCTGTGAAGCCTGACACCAAAAAGAAAAAAAAAGGGTTGTTTTTTTTTTTTTTTTTCTCCAGTAAACATGTAAAAATGTTGCTGTTCTGCTTCTTACATCTTTTGACTCCTGGACCCAACCTACAACCCCCGCAGTGTATTTCTCTTCCTATTTGGTCAGCTGTCAGAGCCACATTTGATCTACCCAGGGAAGTAAAGGTTTTAATGCACCTCCATTGGGCAGAGCTGTGTTGCTAGATGCTATGCAATTTAAGAACTAAAGCAAAAATACAACTCTTGATTTTCCTATCTAATAAAGCTTTACTCCAAACACTTAGTATTTTGTGTTCTTCCCATACTATTTCAAGCAATCTAGTCTGTATGTTTTTATTTTCCTACCTTCATCATAGGTGTTCTCTGCTTAATAGAATTACCATCACTCTTTATAACCTTTTTTGTTTAGTAGTGATGGCTTAGAATTTATACCTAAAATTTGGTTTTAACATTTTTGACATGGGATAAGAGAGCAAAACAATTAAAACATAATATTCCACTACATGATGATAATTTTCTCTCATTGGTGAACATTAGGAAATGGCATTATTGTAAAGACCCAATTACCTTTTTTATGAGCATTGTATATTTGGAAAGTAATAAAACAGAGTTATAAAACTCAGATGATTAGGAATCTCAGAGATGCTTTGCATTTTAAGAGGAGGGGGAGGAATATTCTTTTAATTGCATCTGAGCACAGCCCAACCAATGATTAGTTACTTTCAAAGCAATAAACATTACCTGGGAAGCAATAAAAGGAAATGCAGGAAAGTTACTTGATGGATGATTCCCAGAAGACGTAAGGCAAAAAAAGAGAATGTGGTTTAGTGGTTAGAATAACAGCCTAGTAGTCAGGACTCCTGCCGTCTCATCCAAACTGAAGATGACTTACTAGATGCTCTTGAGTTTAACGTCTTTTTTCATCCAGTGTTAAAGTGGGTCTAATAATACCCAAAGAACTGACGTGATACTAAACGCGTATTTATCAGCGTTTTGAAAGTTGGGATGAAATGAGTCATTATAAATACAGAGTACAAGTGGTTTTAAAACATGGAAAGTATTTTGTTGAAGCCTGACTTATGGTTATTCACTAGCACAAGTGATAATGAACTGTGCAGGCTCCTGACATGTACAGGTCAGAAACTGAGAAATTAATTTCATCAAAAGAAGTACAAAATATATGTAATTTCTCTTCTTGGAGAATTTAGTGAAGCTTTATCTCACTTCCAATGATTATCATAATGCCAACATTGGCCCTACAACCCAAATCTCATCAAGGCAATCCACCATCATTCTTTCTACCCACCACCACTCAGATTCTTCTTAACTAACATGATCTGTTGTGGCGCAGGCAGAGCATGGGAGCAGAAAGCATAAAAGAAAGATATGCACAAGTTTTTAAGGCAGAGAGTATCCTTGCAAAGCATCCCGGAAAGCCAAAATCAGAACATGAACCATCTGTATTTCATTATTGGTCCAGGAACTTTACCACAACAGTTTTCAAGTGGATGATTCCAGTTAGAACAACCAAAAAGGAAACCTCAAGAAAGGAAGAAAATATCCAGTGGTTTTTTTTGTTTTGTTTTGGTTTTTTTTAATATACTTTTTAAAATTATAATATTATTACCTTATTCTTCAAAGCTTAAAGACAACGTCAGTATGGGACACGGTGGTTGTTACCCTGCTTGTCAGTTTCATTCCCAAAACTGCTGTGAAAGCACTGATGGACACAAATAAGAAAATGAGGATTTAGATAAGTCAAATGAATGATAAAGATAAATCTACTGAGAACTGTGAAATAGAGAAACAGTTATACATAGCCAGAGACAAGTCCATCCTTCATGTTGGAATCTTATGTTCTTGCAAGAATTCAAATCTCCTTTTTCCAAAGCAACTAGAAAAATGTGACCCCTGGCTGCCCTTGTTGAGCACATAGAGGCCATTCAAAAGGACTGAACAGACTTGTTGGGTCCCCTCAAGAATATATATCCAAGAGGAGGTACGTCTTATCATTCACTGGATACCAAAAAAGGGCATTAACATCAAATTGCTTCAGGGGAGCACTTACATTTTCATCCATACAAATCTCTACACAAACCTGGAAACAAAACTATTTTTAGAGCCTTTGGAACTGATTGCCTTCATTTCCTCTGCCTTAGCCAGAGTTTGGGTGGATATCAGATTTTGCAAGTATTATTTTTACTTTGCATAACTCATTTCACAGATACCAGAACTCACTAAGGATATGAAAAACATGAGCTGCTTCAGATAGACTTTTTTTCCCCTAAGTCCAGCCTGTGATCTTCAGGGACAAACACTGTCCATAAACTAATTAGATCATTTCCTTCCACTGATACGAACAGCCTGGAAGAAAATGAAATTGCATGCATGCTTGATTTTCTACTTTTTTTGTTTCTGTGCCAAAACATTTCTTTTCCTTAATTACAGAGAAATTTTACCAGGTTTATGCCAGAGTTATACCATCTCTCTGTGTTTAATTACTTGAGATTTTGTAATGCTGATGCAGCTCTTTAAGTACTTGACATAGTGGTGCCCAGACATGTCTTTGGGTACAATACTTGTATCATCACAGAGGGAGAAATGCTTCTGTTCAAAGCCCCTGAGGTGCTGTTTAAGATCACCTGGGCTCGTCCTTTCAGTGTCGTCAGTTTTCATAAATATTCAAAGCACTTCAATGGCTGTAACACAGAAAACATCCCGGAGCTGTCTGTTCTCCAGTGAAGTTGAGGACCACTCCTCTCATCTCTACTTCAATTAAGTATCTGCAGCTAGATGGCCTGAATCTGGGCCTAAACCTCATTGATCTCATTGGGATATAAGTAAAAGCTTAAGATAAGGCATAGCTGAAATCCTCAACAGAGCATAATGCTATGAGATGCCAAAAACCTTCATGGTTCATTTAATCATCAGGAGCATAGGATATTCAGCATTTTGCCAAGCTGGGCCTCTCCAGCTGTGTTCTATTGGTTTTGATCACTTTTAGTTCGCTCATGTTCATGCCCCGTTTCAATTTGATTTGAACAAAAACCAAGCCTCCAAAGGCACTCTGCTGAGAGCTCCACAATCTACCCAGTTGTGGAAGCAAAGGGGGAAAAAATGTTTTCCCTGCAATTTTAAAGCTCGCAGACGCTGCAGTTCCTATTCAAACACTGGCTTTGCATGTGGGGTATCAGTGGCAGAAAAGTTCAAGGCAAAGAAAGTATAAAAAATCAAGGAAAGTCATTTGAAGTAAGGTTATAGGAAACTTACAAGCAGAGTGGAAGGGAGAGAAGAAAGCATATAGTTTGACGGCTTGCTCATTACAGTCAGCGGTAAAAATCCTATTGACTTTAATAGCACATGATCAGGCTTCCCTTGTGTAAAGTTAATACCGAATAGGAAGAAGCCTAGCTTCTGTGGGATTCTTCTGGTGCTACCAGCTGGAACCTAAAGGCCCCATAGAGGAGTACATTGACTTGTACTTTAGCTATACATACATCGGTAAAAGTCAGGTTCAGAGTGGATATAAAAAGTTCAGATTGATATAGGAGCATTTTAGTACAATTTTAACTCACTTTGCACAATATAAATGATTTCTCATGTTGCAAGGCACTGGCAAATCAAATCCAAAGGTTTTCTTGATTTTTCAGACAACAGCTCTTGGGATAGCTTGCGCCCTGCCAAATTAGCTGAGGATCTGGCCCAGGGGGTACAGATTAATGGAAAGAAAAGGAAAGATTCATAAATTCAAACTTGTTTTGCAGACCTGGGCCAGGAGGGAGGGAAAAGCATGTCACAGATTTGCAGCCATTCAGTTTCCATGAAGTCAAACTGCCTTTTGTTGAAACAAGACAAAAACACCACGTTTGAATTATTTGCCTCCATAGTTGAAGACACAGTGACTTAATCCAGATTCAGTCTACATTCTTCAACCTCTGAGCAATCGTTGGCAAACCCTGTCTGAGCACTGGGATCGCAACTAAACGTTTTCACAAACATCTGCTAGAGCTGCCTGATAATCACCTTCTTTTTTTCTTTTCTCTTTTTTGTGTTTGATGAGGTTTCTAGAGTCAGAAATCTATTTTAAAAGCTTCAGAACAATATAATTCAAGCTGTGGCATCCTCTTTAGGAGTTGGTAACTCTCATTGCTTAATTATGAGGACTGTTTGAGTCTTGGACACCATCCCGGTTCATACTGTTATTAAGTTGATAGGGGAGCTGTAAACTAGGCTTATTATATCCCCATCCTGTGAACCATTCATCTGACATTACTAGGTCCAACTCAGACACAAAACCACTGGGTGTTTCTCACGTTTTCTAGTAGGGTTCAGAGGAAAATGGAATAAGTTAATGAGAATGAAGGTGCCATTCATTTACCTATGCTGCTTCTGTGTGTTTTCATTTCTTTTCCACCAAGCATACAATGTTTTTGAGTCTCAAGTACTATGTGTTCTAAACACCGTGTTCAACTCCAGAAGTAGCCACCTTCTGGTAGATAACAACTTGTCTCCTAGATGCTCTTACGTCTCTTTAAAGAGGTTCTTCCAGTGCTGTGTGAAGAGATTTAATCACCCTGCCTCCAATCTGCTCAGGCTCAAGCATGACTCAGTTGTACAAGGAATGGAAAAAAATATATATTTCTGCAAAAAGCATAAAAGATTGCTGGATTCATTCTGCTAACATAAATAATTTTCTTGTGCTCTCATGAATGTAATTCCAGCGTGCACTCATAAACAGAAGACATAATATTGCCAATATGTGGGATATTTGAGGGTCTGTATACTCTCAAGTTTCTCAAGTAATAAGGGTTATTGTGAACGGGGTTATGAATTTTTATACACACACATCCACACAGGGAAATACTTAAAATCCTTCAAAAAGCTTGCATATTTTGAACTCATCAAAGGCTCTTCCCTCATCATTTAGAGTTTTCTGGATTGTTAATTTTAATTTTCTCATTCATTTTGTTTAAATTGTTCATTATCTCATCACTGCCAGAGTAAGCCAAGGCTTGTTGAAAGCTCTCACTATGAAGTTGTCTAACATCAGAGGCTTTCAAAAGTTGAAAGCACTTCCAAGATTATTAAGAATTACATTTTCTAAGCTGTTTGACATGGCCAAGGAAACCCGACATCCAAATTCCATTGTAAGAATAATGAAGAAATACAGAGAAAAAAGTTCACTTCAGGTCTGTACTGATTTCACACAGTTAGTAAGTGCTGTGCTTCCAATGTCCTGGCATTTGCTATAGCTCTGCATGGAACAGGACAGATAGGAATAGAGAAGTCGAATTTATTTATGGCCTTCTTTCATTGTTACAGGAAAAGTGATTTTACTGTCATTGAAAATGGATTTTTTTTTTTTGTATTGCAAAATTTGCTTCATTTGGAGCATACTGAGAATTCATCTTATTAGTATGTAAAAGCTGATAAGTTTGCAAGGCATTTTTCAGTTGGGATTTTGGTGCTGGATGTAGGTCCAGACAAGAAATGAAGCCAGTTTGACATTCCAAGACAAAATAAAATGAAACACAATTTTAATTTTATCCTGGAGGTACGTAAAAATAAAAATTGATTCAAAACAGAAATGTCCGTGGAAGAAATTGTGTGGTTCCATGTCCTCCACACCATGGAAGGGATTATGTCTGAGCTAGCTGGGACACTGTTTGTGTTTAGATCCAAATCTGTTTTCAAGATTTTGGGTCAAACCTGAGCAGTTCACAAGAAGTTGACAAGCTTCCCTTCAGCTTCAAACGTCTCACAATAATTATGGTTAGAGCAGTATTTTCTGCTGAGTAGCTTTCATCTGAAGGAGGACAGAGACATATACCATCCCCAGCCCAAGATGCAATGCCATGGAGCTGAATCATGCCTGAAAACCCAGTTCCACCCACATACAAACCTCCCTCTTTGCCATAAGACTCATTTTTCCTCATGTCCAGTTTACAAGTTGCCCAGCCAACATTGAATCTTGCTGCTTTCCAGGGGGGGAGGCTCTATGTTCTTATCCCAGCTCCAGTTTCTTTCACCCTCCTTCCTGAGTACAGAGGACTCAGGGTTCAGCCCCCATGGTCCGCATTAGCCCATCATTCAACAACCCTGTTTTCTTCTGCAATATCTTTCTTTCTCCCCTAGGTATAAAGAGGAATTTCGCTCCCCTTTTGCCCTTTCCCAGGAGGTGAGGGGATTTATTTCTGGCTCAGTCATGAAAGACATATCAGGAATCTTCAGTTATTTCCCTGCTTTGCCCCTGAACCACAGCATGACCCCGAAATAATCATTTGCATCCACATTTAAAAGTGCTGAAGCTGTACGTTGTGTGGGTGAGGGGCTGTACAGCTGCTCCTACCTCACATAACCCATGTGGCAATAGAAAAAGAAGAGGAGTAAAATAGTTCTTAAATTTCTCCTTCTGCAGCAAGTCTCCAGCACAGCTCTCCAGGGTTGGTACAAGATGTCACAGAGGAGCAAGAGCAAAGTGCTTTGAAATACACTCAGCTATGCAAAGTGATGTGGCTGTTTGAGGTCCCTGAATAGAAATATTCCCCTGCTCTGGCTTCTTTGATCCGTAACTTTCAGGGGGAAAAAATGGTATAAAGGCCAGAGTGCAGTATAGAGGGGAAATAAGCCACCATGAAGGTTGCTGGGTGAGTGATGCAGGGCAGTTCCCTTCCCAGCAAAAAGAGAAAAAAAAAAGGGCTGACTGAACACACAGGTTGTCATTTTGTCTGCCTCTGTCAGTGCAACCCAAGGCACAACTTAATGGCAATTACTATGTCTCACAGGCAAACGTTGCTGTCCCAGCAGCTGTATATGGGATCCCTTTCCCATAGTTTTGCTTTGCCCTTTCATCCCGCCAAGCATTCATTTGCACATCTGCGAGGCAATCAGGTTTTCTCCCTGTGTCCACTGAGAGCAGGCTGGGTTCAAATTACAGTTTCCACTCTTCTCCGAATTTGCAGGGTTTCTTCTGTCCACCTCCAGATATATATTTTTTGTAGTGTTGCAAACCAAAAGTTGAAGTCTTTCAACAGGGTTGCTCTGAGCCTGCTTTGGCGGGGGGTAGAAGGTAATTTTAGCTGATGGTTCAGCCTGAGGATGAGAGCAGATGGGAGTATTACATGAAAGCATGCAAACCGGCCTCACTTGGGTCACAGATAATCAAAAGCCTTTGAGATAATTTGTGTCCAGCTACCTGTTGGCAATAAGGGTACTCTGACTGCTCTTGACTGGAGACTATAATAATTATTATAGATTGTCATGGACTCATTTGAGTTGGAAGAGATCCTTAAAAGTCATGAAGTCCTACTCCCCTGCAAGGCACAGGGACACCTACAGCTCCATCAGGTACTCAGAGCCCTGTCCAGCCTGATCTTGGGCATCTCCAGGGATGGGGCATCCACCTCCTCTCTGGGCAACCTGTGCCAGAATTCAATAAAAGACAAAAAAATTACAAGAAGGATCATTGTATTGAATGTGTTATTACTGTGAGCTAATTTTTAACATGGGGAAAATATAAAATGGTAAGTCTGAATCTGCTTCCATGCACACAACACTATGGAATTGTAGAATTGCTCAGGTTGGAAAAAGACCTTCAAGATCATCAAGTCTGACTAACCATCCTACCCTAACTCTAACAACCCACCGCTAAATCATATCCTTGAGCACCACATCCAAATGGTTTTTAAACGCATTCAGGGAGGGTGACTCAACCACCTCCCAGGGGAGCCTACTCCAGTGCTTAACAACCCTTCCCGTAAAGGCCTTCTTCCTGATATCTATCTTAAACCTCCCCTGGCACAACTTGAGGCCATTTCCCCTTGTCCTGTCATCTGTAACCAGTATAGAATCATAGAACTGCTTAGGTTGGAAAAGACTTTCAAGATCATCTACCATGGACAAGTGGTCTGCAGTATATCAAACAGGTAGCACTCCAGACAAAGGAGATGATGAGGGAGATTCTACCTGGGTAATGCAAACACCTCTTTTCCCACTTCTTCTTTGGGACTATCACACTGCAGGCACCTTCCAAAACAAATAAACAAATATCAGCCCAGCCAGAAGTACCTAAGACTGCATTTTTGACAGCAACAACGTGACCAGATGGAAAGCTAGTAGGAGATGCTTTGTGGAGTGGCTTTCTTGTGCCAACAACATCATTATGGAAGTCTGGCCAAGCAGCCAGCTGAGTCACAGATCCTTCCTGTCTCTGGGTGAATGCAAGGTAGTTTATTCCTGTTTCATGATGGACTACATCAAGTTTCTGATGATATCTCAGTTCTAAAATGGGCTTCCATGCATTGCAGAGGATTCCCCAAGAGCAGCTGACACAGTAACTCCTTACCAGGAACAGAATTTTTATGTTTCAGGGAGGCCTCAGCTGCTCCAGATGGGGTTTATTATTCCTTCATATTCAAGTTTGGGAACTTTATATTAAAGAATCCAAGCCTGCGATCAGAAGTATCCCATAATGTATCTAAGTGCTGAATCACATACCTTAATACAGAGCCCTGTCCTTAATGGCATATTCAGGTCTGAAGCTCAGTTCCTCTCTTCAGGGACCATCTAAACTTTTCTGTGTCCTTGTTTACATTTTCAGCTGCTGCTGCAGTGATCCAGGCCTTGAACCCAAAACAAAGCAGCATCCTTCCCTTTTCTCTCTTCCTCTTTACCCAGTAGCATCTGAGACACCAGTGATGCTTGCATGAGCAAAGTGTTGCACACGTCCTCATGTGAAGGTCTGGGTGTTCCCTCTCTCCCCTAAACCAGCTGTGATTTCCTCCTCTGTATCATTAAGGGGACAGGGATAAATGAAATGCAGGTAGAAAAAGCAGAGCACATTACTTCTTACCTTTTTCATGATGACTGGGATTGGAATGGCTGCAAGGGCTGGGATACCTCTGGTGTGGGGATGGAACTGGGAGTACCCACACGCTTCTAAAACCATAGGGGAAAAAAAAGCAAAAAGACAACATCATTTATTTTTTTTTGCCTTACTTTTCTTTTTTTTCTTCGCAGACATCAACTAGTTAGTGGCTGTTAATTAAGAAATGATCCCAGTGAAAGCTGCTGCTGCCACTCTAATAAATCATTCATTAACAGTCCATTTCAGTGGGACTGTTGTTTCCAAGCACTATATTTAGCTGCTGGAAACAACCTGCATATATTTAGGGAGGGGAAGCAGTTGGGGCTTGGCCATTACCTGATGTTTAATGATGCAGAGCTCTACGCAGTGGTTGTACTCTTTGTATTTTGTAAAGAAGTGGATGGTTTAAATGGAGTGCGAGAGGATCTGTGGGGTTTCTATGGTGATCAGTGCCAGATAAGACCACAGAAGGATGATGGAAGTGTGTAACAAACACAGATACACAGGTGTTGTTTCAACCTGCATTTGTCATACCAAAAGACTGAGATTTCACCAGGCTATAAATTTGAGAGAAAACACCACTTGTGCTGCTCCCATAGGGTAACAGCTTTCAGAATGTGAACAGCTGAATGCTTCTCGCTGCACAATTAGGCTGGACTGCAATTAGTTCCTACTAGGGTTTTAGAAATAGGTGGCACACCACTTTGATGGTGAATTGTTGGACCTTCCTTCCACTCCCACCTTTGCTCTTCTGCATGCAGTTTTGCCCTTGGAGGCTTCATGGAGGGATGCTAAATTTGGGCTTTCAGCCTGTGGGATAGTAGCATCCTTGCTGCTCTCATTGCAGGGAGAGGGAGCATAGTTTCCTTTTGTAACAAAGGTGATGGCACCATAAATTCCAGTCCCTAATTTCCTTGTGCCCTAATTGCCCTTCATACTTGAATTCCCATTTTGGAATAGGGAAACTTATTGCATGGATATACACAAATTCCAGAAAGTTCTGTATATGAAATACCGTTAAGAATTTAGTGGCAAGTGGATTATAAGTGTTAGGACAGATGTATATGGATAGCCCACCTGCAGTCTGTAAATAATTCAAATGTTAATTGTTGTGTTTGGCACTCCAGTGATGGTTTTTCCTTCAGTTACACCTCAAGCCCTCAAGCAATTATCAGGATCCTGCTGTGCAGTGTGATACACTCAGTTAGAAAGGGCAATCCATAGCCCTGAGAGCTTGCTCTCTAGTTGCAGAATCCAGCTTTCAGAGACTGTCATTAAACAAATAAAAATAGTGAGATTCTTCTATTCGTCTTCAAGTCAATTAACCATGAGCTACTTCTCCTGATTTAAAAAGTTGTGTTCAATATGTCTACGAACTGATAGAGAAGTGCCTTTCAGTATCTAAAGGCAGAGTGTAAGAAAGAAGGGGAGAGAATCTTGAGTGGGGTCTGTTGTGGTAATACACGGGACAATGGCTTCAAAAGAAAAGAGGGGAAGATTTAGATTGGATATAAGGGGGAAAAAAATAACAACAGCAAGGACAGTGAAGCACTTGCACAGGTTGCCCAGAGAGGTGGTGGATGCCCCATCCCTGGAGACATTCAAGATCAGAGTGGATGGGGGTCTGAGCACCTGACTGATTTGTGGATGGCCTTGTTAATTGTAGGGGAATTGGTCTAGATGACCTTTAAGGGTTCCTTCCAGTTCAAATGATTCTATAACAATAGAAGGGCTGGCGACATAGAAATAAATTTCCAAAAAGACATATATTCTGAGATGTCATATACTCTAAACATGATGTAGCAAATAAGGATGCTGTTCTTTTCTGATACTCCAGCCCCCAGTGAGAAAGTAATGGATCATTGTGGTCCATACGGTGTTAAAAAAGACTTGAGCTTTACATTGGTCTCGGTGTTGGTTTCAGTTTTTGGTTTCTGTCTTTTGCCATTAACGTGACTTGTAAAAATGCAGTATCCTACTTTGTCCTAGCAAGAGGAGAGAAAACAAGGCCTTAAGGTGGAGAAACGGGGCAAACAAAATTTGTTTCTGGTTCTGTCGTGGCTTTCCTGGGCTGAAGCCTTTTAATTGCCAAACTAGCGTGCAGGCTTCAGGAGATGCTGCACAAATCCAGTTATCCAGGAAAAACTCATCAGGTAGTGTGAGTACAAGTTCCTAGGGATCCTTCTGCAGCAAAGCTTTTTATCCTCTTCCAGTCAAGTCTAACATTAAGGTGAAAGAGTCACTGCCGGCCCTCACCAGATTCTCTTTGTTTACACATCAGCCTTTCAGGGTACTTGTGGTACCTCGGAAAAAAAAATGCAGCTGGAATTTTCCCCCTTTGTCTCATGTGTGGCTCAGGAGCTCCTCTCATCTACGGCGTCTTTCTTCCAAGAGGCCAGATTTCCTGGGCTGTATTCTGGGATTACTAAATAAAACATGTGGGTCTCTGCAGAGCCTTTTACAGTCTTTTCGAGCCTTGTGAAACACACACAGAGGCAGTCCCTCCTGTTAGCACCGCCGTTACTGTCGTATAAAAGCTTTGTGCCCACATTTACAAAGGCTATCGCTGAATTCTCCATCAGCCTTACCCTGTAGCGCTCCAGCCTTGCTCTGCAGCAGTGAATTATTTATACCTTGTTGTGGGGTGTGTGCTTTTTTCATGCTGGACTGCACTGTGGTGTTTTCTTAACTCGTGAGTGGTTTAGCACTCCAAAAAAAAAAAAACAACACAAAACCAAAAAACCTTAAAAGCATAGCACTGTTACAAAGAGAGGATCAAAGTCTTATCCCAGCATCCTGGTTGGTTTGTCCTTTTCAAAACACTTGAAAATAGAGACAATATGCTGTCTGTGATTTGATCCTACCTACTCTGAGGCTTTGTGTACGTTTCTTGTTCACATGTCATGTGAATGTCGCGTTCAGCGACGTGAGCCCAGTGTTTCGTTTATGAAGTTACTTTACCACCTTTCCTTAATGACTGTGTTTTAATAGGTGCCAACATCAGATCAGCTGAGATCAGGCATCCTGGTGATGCCAACAACCACAGAAACAAATACAAAACTAGGTCTTGGTTTTAAATATACATCAAACCACAGTAGATTTGAGTCCCGACCAAACATTCATAGATGTTTCATCATTGACCTCAGAAGGACCAGGTTAAGGTCTCTGAGACACTACATCTTCCCCATCCATATACTGAAGACATGTGGGAGGTTTGGCACAGATTTCTCACTTTTCCTAATGCTACGCAGTCTTTTTCAAACCATATGTTACTGACTTCTCTGAGTCAGAAGATTTAATTTAAATTCCACTCTAGGAATATTTATTGCACTTCCCAAATTACCTCTGAATCTGGAGATCAATGCTCATTTATATATATCTCTATATGTATGTATGTATGTACACCACATATTCTGTTGAGAATGCCTCACTGTTAAAAAGCTGCAGCATGCTGGGGAGAGGGTGGAACACACAAACACCCAGTAGCATAAAATACATCCACCTCCTCTTTAGACCAGACATTTGACAAGGAGATTTTCCCCACCATTTTCCATCCTGGGACTTTGAGCCATATTCTTATGTTCTCCTTCCTCCTCCTTCGATCCCAGTGGTCTTTGCATGCTCACAGAACAAATATTCAGATTTTATCCTTGCTTGGGTGACTGTCCGGAGTAATTCTTCTTGGGATTTGGAAGTGATACCTGTAAAGGGGCTCCAGCTGCAGGATGAGCTGGTTGATAAGGACAGAGCTGTCAAATAGCAGTGACTAGGCAATGATTTCTGGCTTGTCACACATCTTCTCTTTTGTGGTGTTGATTCCTGATTCAACAGTCAAGGCTGAACTACAAACATCAATTTAAAGACTGGTTTTGATGTTGACAGAGAAGATTTCCATTTAAAAGCTAAACAGAATGGGAAGATTCTCTTGATCTGGAAACAGTAGAAGACCAAAGTCTCAAATGAAAGTGAAGGAGTTTTGGAGAAATTCCCATTTTGAAGTAAACAAGGGAGGAATTTAGGACCCAACCAATGTCAAGGACAGCAGTAGTGGCCATATCCACAGCTGGTCTCCAGCTCTACTCTTTTGTAAGGAAAGCAGTTTGTGCTAGTGGAAAATCTGGTCCTCGGTCTCAGCGAAACAAATTGGTCACTAAAGAAGAAGCACACTGCACCACTTCTGACTCGTGCGTAGTTCCCAAGAGTCATGGCTAGCTGACTACAGGTAGGCAAGGAGAACTACTAAGGTCATTTTTCTCCCTCCACTCCCAAGAGCACGTAAGGCATCTTGGTGAGCACAGCTCTTTGGGAAGACAAACTGCAGCTGCAGTCCTCAGAAGAGAACTTGTTGAAGTATTGCAGAAAAGAATAAATAAAAGCAGAGTTGTGAACCCTGCAGGAGGAAAAAAATATACTTCTCTCAGCCCTCACTATATGAAATAATGGCTGTCCTGCAGTGTGCTTTCCCAGCATACCAGGTTACATCCTGTAGGAGATGGAGCTTTATGTTAAATTATGCACCAGAAGTGAAGTGGATCAAAGTACTGAAGACAGTGGTAGACATTACTGGATTTACTTTAGTGTATAGATTGGAAGCAACTTAGAAGCTCATAACTTCTCAAACACAGGAAATTTTGCCATCCACAGGTTGAAAATTCTGGTGGCCATCTTGCTTTCATGTCACCAAAAAAAAAAACCTGGGTAAAATGTCTGTTGTCTTAATTGCCAAAAAGCAGTGCTCGGAGACCTTGAATCTCCTTTGAAAACCATGAAATTCAGTTTATAATCAGGAGACTAACAAAAAACCGGAATACATAGTGCTTTCTTTTCTTTACCTTGTAATTTGGAGCTTGCCAAGATTGTGCTTTCTTTCTCTTATAAACCAACAACAAAGCTCTACAAAGTGAGGCAACAAAGGGAAGTGCCAGAGTTTTAAGAAATCATTGCCTAGATCAAGATTTTCAGCTCAAATGTGAAGTTTACTACATCACTGTCTTATCTCATGTGTTGGGAGCTGAGATATATAGGATAACTGCAAAAGCAGCCAGAAATTATTGTTCTGTGTTACAATTGGAAAATACTGATATGGTAATAGTTAGTTATAAGGTATCCCACACTAGTGGAGAAATTGGACCATATTGGACCATTATGAAACGGGAGAAAACTTGCCTTCCTACCTTAAACACATGAGCTGAAGTTATTACTGGATAGAAAGTAGAAAACAAGCTTAAAAAGCCCAGATTCTCTTAGTAGGAAAGACAACGCGTATGTGTGCATAAACATATGGAAGTATATATGTATTTTAGTAGTAGTAGTGGTGGTAGTAGTAGTAGTAGTATTTTAACTGTCTAATTATAAAGTGTATGCATTGATTTACATTAAGTGAGTTTAGTCTCACTGGTAAGGTGTTTACTCTGTCCTTGGCAGCTTGCTTCAACAGAACAGGCAGATCCTACATGGCAGGGATCCTGGAGGAGCAGACAACCAACCGGACTGCCAAACGCAGAGCCAAAACACTGATTTTTTGCTTCTCCTGATCAGATAACTGGTTCTCATAGTGGATTCTGACTTGTTGTGTTTTGCCCAGGCTAGGACATGCTTTTCCCATGCTTTCACAGTGAAATATATCGATTACTTCCATGTGATTCCTGACCCAGGCTGCAATGCAACAGCTAAACCGAAGTGTTTGGTAATGACGAGCAGTGCATTAAGCCAGAGAATAAAAACAAAACAACAAAAAACCCACCAGAAACTGCGCTCTACGACAGAGAGCCCTCACAGCTCATGCTGCTTTTGTCATTTAATTTGCCACAGGATAATTAGAACCTCCTATGACGATTTTCACTTTGCAGAGAGGGAGATCGAGAGCCTTTGGTGCACTCCCTTCTGTGCATGAAGGACAGCACTGGGATTACTCTCCTGTGCTATTTTCTTGCCAGCATGGGATGCATGGACTGGCAACTGACCACAACACATCCAGAGAGATCTTTTACCCATGGGTATAGTGCTGCTTATGGCTTTTATTTTCCACATGAGATAAGCTTATTAGATTTGTTAGTACTTTAGAACAGTACATTAGAGAGACTGGGAGGGGTTGGAGAAGAGAGGAAGGAGAGTTTTTATTTTGGGAGCCGTATATGACTTCATTCCCATGACAATAAAGGCTCATTAGCTCCCCTAGACTTCTATGGGCCCTGAATTCAATGCTTTACTTTTCCATGTGCTCTCAGCACATCCTCTGAATGAAATGTATTTGCCTGTATCACAATAGGTTGCAAGGACTGTTCTCTTCCCCTCAGGATTTTGTTTTCCTATTATCGGCAGGTTTAATTTCCAACAGATTCATATTTCTGATTTAAATGAGTCACAGAATCATAGAACATCCCAAGTTGGAAGGGACTTAAAACGACTGAGTCCAACTCCTAAGGACAGAGTGAAGGACAGACGTACACCTGATAACACAGACACGAATATAACCATGACAGCAGTTTCCAGAGCTCTGTATATAGAAATAAAGCTTTGTAATAATAGTTATATTTTGAACTGCTTTGTATTGGACACAAGCAAAAGATCTCCAAACACAGATCTGTGCACTCCATATAACGAGCTACCCTTGCTCTTAGCTTGTGGTTATTTTAATCCACCTAATGAGATTTCCTTCCAATCCTATTTAATACATCACATCAAATATCACATTCCCTTCTGTTTATGTAATGAACTGGTTAACATTGTTATTGTTGAAGAAAGCAGGTCCTCACATTATGCAAGTCCTTCAGCTCCCTTTTCTGCTACAATTACATACTTCATTCTGGACTTTATTTGCCCGTATGTATCCCCATGTTATGCTATTATTTACACTGCAAAGTATAAATCACAGAGTCCAACCTCACAGCCACTGTACATCTTGCCTTTTGTACTCCTACAGGCTAATCCTTCCTATTGACTGGCAGTTTCTCAATGGCTGTGAGCAAAAACTGGTTCCTAAGTAGCAAAACTAATTTTAATAAAAAATTCCTTTAAATCCCCAAAGATGCGTGGAGATGTTGATTGCATTTTTGTGGTAGATAAACCTGCATTTTCCTCTAGCTCCCAATAAGTATCAAATATACTGCACTTATAAAGCGGAATAATCTGCGTGCGTGTGATGGAGTTAAGGCAATATATAAAGTGTTACATTGTTTTTAAGTCTATGCCAGTAATGGATTAAACCCAGCTTTTGTGCTTAAATCTGAGAATTAGATTTCTCTATAAAACTTGGCACAGACATCATAGGATTTCTCAAAGCCATGTTTTACTCCAATTGCAGCGTTTCCAAACCCTGGCTCTGGCCAGATGTGGAGAAAAGATTCCGGGACTGTGGGCTCCTCACGGAGAAACCTGGTGAAGAAATCTGAGCTGTATCAGATACCAGGAAAAGACCTTTTATTTCAAATATTTCTTTGAAAGCAACTTTCTGCATGCTGGAGAGAGCAGACCTTCCAGGTTTCTTAACATAAAAGGCGCAGCCTGTTGATTTGATGTGAATTTGGCAGCCAGGAGAGCTAAATAATATTACTGGCTTTAGAAGCGATTCATGGTGTGAGTCTACAGTGTTGTTCTTCAAATAGAAAACAGCCTCCAAAGACTTGTGGTGGCCTGTTCAGTTCAAGGATGGATCCAGTAGAATACACAAGGAGGTCCATATCCTCATCACCACTGACGTGCTGGCTATTGGATGACCCTCTTGGGCACATTATGACCAAAATATTCATTCTTTAATAACTTCAAAAAAGATGTCAAACTGTCCAAGGCACAAGGGAAGAACCGGAGGAGCCAGAAGGAAGGATAGACCCTTGTAGCAACGCTCCTTGAGCTATCCCAGATGTATGGAGCAGGGAGGAATTCACACTCCTAGCACCTACATAAGGTCCCTAGCAGAGCTATCCATCTTTTTTAAGGTAGATGTAGTCAGGATGAAACCAAACTATGACAAGACTAGCAGTAACGTGGTAATGTGGTCAGGAGCAACGAGCCACGCATGGCTTAACGTTGTCTCTGGGGTAGCTTTGTTTGTAGCTGGGATATAGGCCAGTCTACGTAAGTAGGTTCCAGAATACGTGCATCCCTCACTGGAGTATAACACAAAGACAGGGCAGCTGCAGCGGAGTGTCAGCTGGAATAAACAGGCTTTGCTTAGGTGCCCAGGCATCAGAAACTCCTCCAGAGGAGATGTAAAGCTGTCCACATCTCTGACAAACTTCTGTAACGTGGGCAACCGCCCAACCACCCAAATATCAGCATTTAACACTTGGCTCTGTCTCACCTGCTCTGCCTGTGCATCATGCTTTATTTTTATAACAAGCATTTATAGTTTCATCTTGCAGTACCCACAAAAGTGCATGAACAGATAAGAAGGAATGATGTTTGCTTTGGTAAATGGAGATGATGACTCTTTCTTCGCCTGGCTGTCTATTCTTCTTTCACCTTTTTCACCTTCCTTACCTTTATCCTCTCTAGTACGTAACACCACTGCATGGGCACCTAATGCAGAAAATCTCATCAATAATTTTTGTGTATATATCCCACTGCAACACTATGGCAGCATCCCTCAAACCTGCTGCCCAGCAACACCCATGGGCACTTCTGTCTGCCCTCATCTGCCATTCGTCTGCTTGTTGTTCTGCTGTGAGATGGGATCCTCAGGAGTATTCTGGCCTTAGAGAGTATTTTCTCTATTTGACCTGCCTAATCAGAACCAGTTCTCAAACTTCGATTTTATTAACTTGGGGAGAAAAAAAGCTTCAGACAAAGCTGATGGTAAACAGATGCTATTCAGCTTAATGGCACTTGATTCTATAGGCACTCAAACACAGGGATGGGTCTGAACAGAACAAAACCTTCCCAGCACTTGTTTTAATGAGTAGGCTTTCTTGCATTTGATCATCTGTTTTCTCAGAGGAAAATGTTAAGAAGGTTTGCGATTAGCCAGAGGCCATTCAATACCCAATATAATACAGGCGAGGGAGGTGAACTGCTGATGCTCCATGTCAAACAGTCCCAGTCCTCCTCCACTACTGTTGCAGCTGCAGCCAGCCACTGGATGTACAACCTGGAATCATACGGTCCAAATAATTGAGAAACAATAACGTCTGTAGCTAAGCAAACCGAGGCAGCTTGCAGAGACTGTCAATCTCCACGCTTACAAGCTCCAATCTATTTTCACCCCCGTAGGCTGCCAGGTTAATTAAATGGGACTTCTTGTGGTGTCAGGAAGCAAGTCAAGCAGCAAGCAATTGTAGAAACAGGCCTTAAAGTGAACAGCATATAAGAAAAGGAAGATATTTCCTGTACACATGGGTTTTTTTCCACATTTTTGTGTGAGACATGTATGTCTTGGTTGCTGCTGGGGGATAGCCCCTACCTAGTGCACAAAGGATGCTTACTCCCTGACAAAAAGCATGGTGCAGAGAACTGCTGAACACCTCCAGCTCCTCTGATTCCATGTTAGTCAGAATAAGCCTTGAATGTCTTTGCATCTTTTTTATTTTTCTTACCACATTAAGCTAAAATTACTGTGTTTCCTCCTCTTTTATGACTCATAAAATTCACTTTCCTTTTAATGTAGAAGGAGCTACATCCTCCTTCTTTGTTCCTGAGAAATGCACAATTAGTACAATTAGAACAGAAGCACGATATCCAACTCCTTCCCTTCCCTTCCCTTCCCTTCCCTTCCCTTCCCTTCCCTTCCCTTCCCTTCCCTTCCCTTCCCTTCCCTTCCCTTCCCTTCCCTTCCCTTCCCTTCCCTTCCCCCTTCCCCCTTCCCCCTTCCCCCTCCTCCCCTCCCCTCCCCTCCCCTTCCCCCCCCTCCCCTCCCCTCCCCTCCCGTCTCCTCTCCTCTCCTCTCCTCTCCTCTCCTCTCCTCTCCTCTCCTCTCCTCTCCTCTCCTCTCCTCTCCTCTCCTCTCCTCTCCTCTCCTCTCCTCTCCTCTCCTCTCCTCTCCTCTCCTCTCCCTGTAATCTACTTCCCATTGAGGTGAGAATGTTGCAGGATTTTCCTACACTTGAGATCAGGACAAGAAAAATGCCCGGTTTCGGCAGTTCTCATTTCCTTATCCCATATCTCCTTGCCTTTGCCCTTGTAGGAACTCACAGTGTCTGAGATCCAAAGTCACACAAGTAGCTGCTTATTGTTATTTTTATCCATGTCAAATGTATCCATTTTTTGTCATTTACTGATGACATTCCCCAAAAACTGGTTGCAACTAGATGATCTTTAAGGTCCCTTTCAACCTAAGCCATTCTATGATTCTATGAAAATCAATCCTTTCCCAAAATCAATCCTTTCCCTTATTTTTCACACCATGCTCCACTCCTGTGGTTAGGAAATGGGAACAAATACAAGGCTATTTAGGACATTGTTCAGGTCACAGCACTCATTTTGCATCTTTCACCTGCAAAGCTATATAAAAAGGCAGTGGATTACCTGTTGCACCACTAAAATTGTCCAATAAACTCAGAACAGTGATAGGGAAAAGGAACAGCCGGATTTTCTGCCCCGAGGTTAAGCTGTAGAAGTGTCTGTTGAGGTGGGAGGTAAATCCGAAGGCTGAACCGAGCAGATCAGGTGTGAATAAGTATAATCCACTTCTGTTCATTTTTAACACAAAGTAGTTCCGTTGGAATTGCTCTTACGTGGACAGGCACTTTTGCACTGCAGAGCTGAACCGGATTTAATAAATCACGATCCCTGCGGTATCCTTTAATGGTCACTTGTCCATAAACTCCTCGAGTTCTGAGGGCATGCCTTAAAGGATCATCTTGACTATCACTGTATGACTGCGCCCTCCTATTATCTCCATCTCTGACTTCCCTCGAATATTTAGACTATTCCCTTTGTATTTAGACTATTTGTCTGGATATGAACGTCCGCTATTCTCATTTACTGCACCCAGCCACACCGTACTACTAAGCAGACAAAATCTATCCTTTCTACTCAGAAATAATTTCATGTAAACTGATGACTTCTCTCTACGTTCTTGAATGGTCTTACTGAATATACAACAACAAAAAGTCCCAATTCTCTGACACGTTTTGTGTGAGTTTAGTTCTTCCTGTGAAACCCTTTGGCATAATTCCTGTTCACCCACTTTACACTTTCCCTAAGAGTTTCAGTACTGTGTATGTGCAAGAAAGAAAGTGTTAGCTGCGTTTAGGGCTTGATTCTTTTCAAAATAACTACAGAGGCTCAGCAAAAAAAATGGCTATCAGACCCCAAGTATCAATGGCCGTTCTTTATGCTAATCTTTCCATTTCCTGCTATTACCAGTTCCAGGGTCAGCAGTTAAAAAAAAAATAAAATCCTGAACTATTGTAAAATCATCTGTCATTTTGTTTTCTCTCCCAAGCCTCTTAAAGAGTGTCTGCAATGAATTACCTCCATGTCTGAAATGAATTACTACTCCATCTCACACAAACACACCATCATTACCTGCCCCAAGCAAGGTCTGGAACTATATTGCTCTTGTATGTTAAACAATAGTCAGGCAATGGTGAGATGCAATTGATTATGTGAAATGTTAGAAAGCTTTAGTAAATCAGCTTCTCTGAAGTCATCTGGGCTTTAGGTGTAGCTGGTTTCAGTTTAAGAGTTTATTACACTTTTTTCTTTTTTTTTCTTTTTCTTTTTTCTTTTCCTAGTTTTCTTCTTGTAGTTCTTGTTCCTTTTCTTGATCTTTTTTCTTTTGTTTCTTTTTCCTTTTTCTTTTTTCTCCTTTCCTTTTTTTTTTCCCTTTCCTTTTTCATTCTTTCCTTCTCCCACTTTTTCCCTCTCATTCTCTTGATTTTCCACTCTTTTTGTCTCTCTCTTTCTTTCCTTCATTCTTGTTATTTTCTTTTTATTTCCTTCCTACATTCCCTTCTTTCTTCTTTCCATCTTTTTTCTTTCCCTTATTCCTTCTCTATTTTCATTTTTTCCTTTCCTTTCCTTTCCTTTCCTTTCCTTTCCTTTCCTTTCCTTTCCTTTCCTTTCCTTTCCTTTCCTTTCCTTGCCTTGCCTTGCCTTGCCTTGCCTTGCCTTGCCTTGCCTTGCCTTGCCTTGCCTTGCCTTGCCTTGCCTTGCCTTGCCTCGCCTCCTGTCTTGCCTTGCCTTGCCTCTTGCCTCCCCTCCCCTCCCCTCCCCTCCCCTCCCCTCCCCTCTCCTCTCCTCCCCTCCCCTCCCCTCTCCTCCCCTCCCCTCCCTTCCCCTCCCCTCCCCTCCCCTCCCCTCCCCTCTCTTCTCCTCTCCTCTCCTCTCCTCTCCTCTCCTCTCCTCTCCTCTCCTCTCCTCTCCTCTCCTCTCCTCTCCTCTCCTCTCCTCTCCTCTCCTCTCCTCTCGTCTCTTTCCATTTCCTCTCCCTTCTCTCCTTCCCCTCTCCTTCCTTCCCTTCTTCCCTTCTTTCTTCCTCTTGCAGGAATAATTTTGATAATGACATTCCACAAAGGAAACCGGCCAAAATTTTGAGAACTGTGCCCTGTGCTTCATCAGCCCCATAGGCACTGACTGGCCCTCAAGCTCAGACTCACACTACAGACAGGGATAAAATCGTTCAATATTCATTGTCTTGAAACCAAATTGGCACCTGACTCCCATCACTTTTACTGGAGACAGTTGCTTTATTCTTCAGACAGTTAGAAACGTTCAGCTCATTTTCAGCTGAAAATTATTCATACCATTTTACACTAATTTATTCCAATGCCAAAATTTTCCTTTAGCTCTGTTGTTTTTCTCCCTTGCCAGTGTTTACCTGCTTGAAATATCGCATATTCCCCCTCAGCCTTCGTTTTCCTAACTTAAGCAAAACAAAGTAGCTTAATAGGTACTGTGGGGATTTTGGTTTGGTTTGGTTTTCTTTGTCTGTTTGTGTGTATGCTTTATTGTTTTATTTTCTTGCAGTTGTTACTTTTGGTTTAGAGGCATCCTGTTGCAATTTAGCTTTATTTGACTAGGAGCAAATTTGTCAAATCTGAAAGAACCATCCCTGTAGGCTCATTATTCAAGTAGCAGCGTGCTGGTGGGACTGCATTGCAGCATGAGAGGGGCTGAGATCTCTTCCTTGGAGATCTCCAAAAGCCCCTGGACATGGTGCTGGGCATCCTGCTCTGTGTGTCCCTGTTGGGGCAGGGTTGGGACTGAGGGACGCTGAGGTGCCTCCAGTCTCAGCCAGCTGATGGTGCTGTGATTCATTTCATTTCTACTCAGGTTTTGCTTCTATTTAGAGGTATCCAAGGAGTTAGTTTCAGGAGAAACTACACTAGAACATCATATAAATAAGAATAATCTCTCCTAGAGCTGCTGTATGAGGTACATAAATCATGCCTAGAAGACAGGAAGGCAGAACTGTTCGGTGTTGTTTCCTTTTTGGTGTCACACAAGAAATGCATGGAGATGAGGGAGGAATGCACAGTGAGTGTGCAAAGCGGGGCTACAACCATTCCCCACAATTGTATCACCTTTCAAGATTAAAATAAGGAAGCTGGTGGAGTTGCTGCATTGTAGAGGTGTAAAGGAGGTCAAGATCTGGAGAAACATCTCTCCATCTTTTACTGGGAAATAGCAGATGATATGCACAAATAATCAGGCAGTGCTTCATCCTTTGAATCTCTTACAGGTTTCAGTGTGCACTTGGACCCGAGGGCAAAGCCTGCTTTGCAGGTGGGCACTGGTAAACGCAGTACACTGGGGTAGATCCCATGCAAGATGTCAGAGGCTGATCACAAAAGCTGAGAGATGAGCACTGAACACATGGGGAAAAATACTGGCAGTGTGGTTCTCTTCCCTATTCAGTGGTGTTTCCAGGTACACATTGTATACACGGTGCAGCTCAAAAATACCTTGTTGAGCTGTTGGTTGTGTCACTGGCTGTTTTTTTTTATCCCATCCAAAGCATACAGGTGGAGATCCCTGGAAGGACATAAGCCAGCAACACATCCAGCACCCAGCTGCTTCTCTGTGCGCATGAGAGCTGAGAGCTGACATTGGACAGGGCTGGTCATGCGCTATATGAATGCACAGACCTTTCTAATCATTAGCCAAAAGCAATAATTGCATCTTAAGAACAAAATCCTGAAACAAGACCTGAATGGTCCAGGGTTATCATTTGAAGTATCTCCACCAGTGCATTCCTAAGCCAGCAAAAACCTTTCATACAGCTGTGGCTGAGCCCTCGTTTTATAACTGAACTTTAGATTTCATCAGTGATTTATCAGTGATAAATCGAGTGTCTCCCAAAGAGTTCTGCTAAACCACTAAGCACTAGGAATTGCATCAGATCAGCAAACGTGAACAAGAAGCAGGGTCTGTCCGCAGAGTGCTGAATAACTTGGCAAGGGCTCAATAGCTGGGGGGGATTCCAGCGTCTGCAGCAACAGCAGAACAGCAGTGCTCCCTGCATCCAGTTTAAATGCCCCATGCGATTCTTAGCATCTTGCTGCTCCTGATCAGCCCCCAACACTGTCCTTCGTCCTGCTGCAAAACGTGCCTTCAGTCTTTATTGTTGGCGAGAGAAAAAAACAACAGTTCTCTTCAAAATAGCCATTGGGGAATGAGGATTTTTACAGCTGCCTGCAGAGGTTTTTTATGCTCTTTATCATCCCCATTTATTGTCACCTCTTCACACTGCTCCAGAGTCTCTCTCTTTGTCTCTCTGTTTACTTTAGGTATATTAATCTTACACTGAATAAATGCATACTCACCCAGGGGCTAGTCACCGACCAGTTTCTTTGGCTAGACTCTACAGTCAGCTGGCCCTTACCCAAAATATTCATCCCAGCTCCTTCACAGCATCGTGTGGCTGGCGTTCAGACGCTCCACTGGGCTCTTAATGGCCTTGGCCATGGTTCCTAGCAGCTCTTATCCCAATAACACAGCGGAGTGGTGAGTCAA
The DNA here is from genome assembly GCA_030625065.1 of Alectoris magna. NCBI lineage: Eukaryota > Metazoa > Chordata > Aves > Galliformes > Phasianidae > Alectoris > Alectoris magna. Next base: position 4,355,202 of record CM060560.1, on the reverse strand, counting down.
GAGGCTGCCGACATGGTCTGTGCCCATTCTGAGGTTGTTGGAAGATATGGGCAAACAACCAAATACCACTGAATTGCCACAGTGCATCTACCTGGGGCACAGTCATATTGGCTCGCTGCTTGTGAGACAGAGAAATTCAAGAATATGGAGGAATAGAAGAATTTCTGGTCACAGTCTTGGGCACCCTGATCTGGGTGTCTCTGCTGGGCTGCAGTTGAGCCAGATGGACCCAGACGGGCCTCCAACCTCAGCAATTCTGTGACACTTTAATTCAGTGAATCCAGCACAAACCTTAAGGAAAGAATAGCCAAGCAACATTTTCCATCTCACAATTAGGAGTGAGCCTCTAGACATTCAGGAGCAAATTCACACGAGTGCATTTTTGTCCCTCTCAGCATCAGCCAATGTGCTGTGCACTTCTGCATCAGATGGCATTGTCCCCTCCAGCCACAAAGGACCTGCATCCACCCTTCTGAGCTAAAACGGTGCTGCTGATGGCATGCTATTGGCCCTCCAAAACACAGCTGCATCTGGCTATGCGTCCTCTCCTAGAGACAGTACCACAGCTCATGTGGATTTGTTCCCCACAGCAGTCATTTTTTCTTCGTGAATGGCAGAAGTCATTAGGGCTGCTGTCCCTCAAGGGGACTCTTGTCCTCATTTCCCACTGCGAAATTCTGAAGGATGCTAAGGAGGGCAACAGGACAGTTAAGGAAGTCTTTGAGGAGGACAAAGGGTGTGTTGCACTTCAGAATAAAAGCATGGTTCAAGCACTGGAATGGACTGCTGAGGGAAGTGGTGGAGTCCCCATTCCCCCAGCTGTTGAAAATATTTTGCGTGCTGTAGTCAGAGACATGGTTTAGTGATGGGACTTGGTAGGTCAGGTCAATGGCTGGTCTTGATGATACTGAAGGTCTTTTTTAGCCTAGATGATTCTATGATTCTCTGAGAGGTGACCGAGAAGCCTCTTTCAGGCTCAGCAAATCATTTTCTCAGTGAAGCAAATGGCTGTGTTTCCTTCAATGATGGTTCCACAGATATTTGGTTTGGAGCAGCCTCACTAAATCTTCTCACAGAGTACAGGTAGGCGACGGTACTTCCAGTTGTTTTGTGCAAGAGTATCCTCTGGATTGCCTGCTGTTTCTGCCCTAATCAATACAGGCCATTAGAAGCTCACTTTTTTGGTAATACTGCTCTGAATACATCTTGTTGAGAAGTATTTTTTATGACATTAAAAGACTCGGTGCATTGATTTCTCCTGAGACATACAGCCTAGGGTTTTTGTCATCCCACCACATAACACAATTTCCTTGCTACATTTCCAATTGACAGGATCTTATATCTACAGTCAATGGAACACCAAACTTACTATTTTTTTTTTAATTGCTTTTGTAGAGAAATAAAAGTAAGTAGCTTTAAAATATTTGTATAGATATCAATAAAATTGGTGTTATGATGTATAGACATGGTATACATGTGTATACAGCAAATATATACATACAATTGCTAAATAATTGCTCTTTAAAGAAAAAGGCTCCTAAACATTCTCCTGAAATCAAGAGATGGAAACTCCTGAAGTGAAGATCTTAGGTTGGCTATATATTGTGCACAGGAGGGTATGGTACCCATAATAACGTAGCAATGGACAGCAATTCTGAGTGGGTGAGTACAGATTTCAGGACTTGAACCATCTTTGCCAACAAATTCTGAGGCCTGGAACAAAGTTGGCAGGTTCTTAACTCCGTTATTTCTACTTTACTTTCTACTTTGTTCTTTCTTTCTACTGTGAGATTGCCAAACCAAGTTTTAAAACCAGTTTAATGTACTCAGGTGATTCCAAACAGAGTTTAATTCAAAATCACAGACTCGTTGAATGGCTGAAATGGGAGGCAAGGTACCCAGCACCACATCCAGGCACTTCTGGACATCCCCAAGGAGCAGCCTCTGGCCCCTCTCTGAGTCCCTGTGTCAGTGTTCTGGTACCTGCATGTCACAGAAGTGCCTCCTTTCTTACAGCTTCCATAACCCATTACCTCTAGGCAGCCCAAGTATTCAGCAGGAAGTGATCAGTATCTCTAGAAGGAAACCTATTTGTCCCAACAAAACAGGTGTCTCAGCCAATGACTTACACTGCAAAGGTGCTAGAGTATGTTTACAAGCAGTGCCTCGTTGCTGAGACTACGTGGTTAAAATCAAGTGTACTGAATGTGTCTTCTAACGAAGAGGTGTCCTTTGCATGACTGCTGTGGAAATTTAAGCTGATGCTGGTCACAGAAAGGGAAGATACTTACTCTTATGGGATGGGAAGAGATGGGACGGGACGGGATGGGATGGGGTGGGATGGGGTGGGATGGGATGAGATGGATTGATTGAGCATCTTCTGCTTCTTTCTTTAGAAAAAGAAGTTGCAGTCTTGGATGGTGGGCCAATGAACCTTAGTCAGTTAGCTAGAAAGGGAAATAGTGTTATAACAGCATTACCAAAGATCACAAACCATATGTACATGGTAGAACAGATGTAGACATGCTTTCCCAGTCTGCTAGTCTTTTACAATCTACATTGAGCTTAACAAAAATGTGGATAAAGAGACTGTTGATTATATTTAATGTGGACTTCTAAAAAAAAACCTCTTTGACAGAAAATATTAAGGAAAGGGAGTATGAATGGAATCCATTTAATATGCCTCTCACTCAGTGAGGAAAGCAAGGAAAAGTGGCAACACAGATGGCACAAAAACAGTGACAGTCAGGACTAGAGGAGGCTGAGGATGAAATCAGAACCATCCCCTGGCACAAAGCAAGCAATTGAATTATTGTGTGGGGAAATGCAGGTGGGAAAATCATAGGTGAAAATACTGAGGTTGGAGAGTCCAGCACACTGTTAGGTTCTCAAGGAATTTACGGGACAAGTGGTTGGTCACTATGAACAGATCAGGGAAATCTTGTGCTCTGTGCATACCTACACTTATGAAGATAAAAATAAATTTCTGGAGTGTGTAAAATGGGATTTTAAGAACAGATGTATGACAGCACGCCTGGCAATGACAACAGGCAACTGGTAGGGATTGAGCGGCTACTTTAGGTCATTCCCAATCCCACCTTCAGAAATCAGATTTAGGTGCCAAAGTCATTACAGTTGTTTGGTTTTGGTTTTCTTTGTTTGTTTTTAATTAGAAATCAGAAACCAGAAGGGAAAGCATTTGAATTACTAACTCCTTTTATATATAAAGAAATAGAAGGATTTCAGGGTGGAAGAAGTCTCCCACAGCGCACGGTGTTTTAAGAAGATTGTAAAGAAGAGAGAGACCAAAAACGCAGGAACAGTTGGCTTAAAGAAAAGGTGAATAAAAAGGTGTTTGATGGGAGTATATTACATCCTGAGTGCTTCAGAGAAGGTAAATTGGCAGTCTTATTTACTCCCACTCATAAAAATCAAAACAAAAACCATTCAGTGCGATTGAAGGGCAATAAGTTTAGAAGTAATAAAAGGGATGCTTCTAAAGACAGTTTAACCTGTGAAATTCACTACAGCACAATATTTTTAAAATAAAACTTATTCAGATCAAGGGGGGGGGGGGGGGAGGGGGGGGGTAGAAATAGAACTGAACAGCATTCCTGGCTGCATTAGGCAAAGCATCACCAGCAGGTCAAGAGAGGTGATCCTTCCACTCTGGTCAGCACTGGTGTCAGCACTGGAGAGCCCGGTGCAGGGCCACCCGGATGCAGAAGGGCCAGAGATGAAGATGCGGAGGGACGCAGAGGGGCCTCCGACCTCAGACATCTGGTGATTCTGTGCTGCTGTGAACACTGAATGCAATCAGAGTCGTATTACACAGGAGTTTAAAGACACAAATCTGGTAGGCTTTAGCAAAGAAACCCACAGTTTTCTGCCAGAGGTTAGGATGAGCCTTCCTCTATGGGAAGGTTGTTCCATAATTGGTCATGAAAGGTTTCTTACATTTTCCCGTGATGTACCAAAACATACAGTATTAGTCACTGTCAGACAGAGAATACTGGATTACATGGACCATTGATCTGACCCAGCATGGCAATTTTTATGGTCCTGTGAGCAAAATCCCAAGGATTTGCAAGAAGACCTTACAGAATAACGGCTTCAGTTTGAATTTTTCATACCTTTGCAGAGGCAATAAAAGGAGAAACTAAATTTCTGGCAATGACATATCTCTGCAAGCAGGCATAGTACGCATCAAACGTCTTTGTGCCATTTGCAAAGGATTATACAGCGGTAATCTTTCTCATTAATACTTTGTCTTGTTCTGTGTTGAAGATCCTATGATCTTCTCCCCCTCCCCCTATCCTCCCCAAATAACAAAAAAATAAATGTAATGTGCTCAGATCAAAACTTAATAACAGAGCTTTAGCACAGACTTACACTCTTGCATAACTTCTCCAATCAGCCTACCTTTCCAGAAATAGAAAATTGTGCTAGGGATGCTGTTCACTTCCCTTTGGTTAACAAGGAGATTGCTACCAGCTTTTGGAAAAATATGACCTATCTGCAGGTAGTATTCTCAGTGACGTGGATCAGAGACAATAAATATTGTTACTTTATTGTAAACATGTTTTCGATCTCAATGAAGAAGCCTAAAGTCTAATCCAGATATGATAGAAAATAAGACTAGCTACAGGCAAGATAAGTGAAGTTCCTTATATGCCAGTAGCTTATTTTAGTGCCTTTAATACAGACAGGTGTGAGAAGGATCTCCCATCTCTTAGGAAACAGAGCTGTCAACTCACCCAAGCCCTTTCTTTTGTGTTTGGCATAGCTTCTAGCTATTTTGATGGACTGTCCCCGTGAAAAAATCAGGTAATTGAAGATAATTGATAACTCATAGGGGATTTAGAACAAAGATGCTCAGGCAGGAGGGGAGGTGGGGAAGCAGGAATGGGAATGTACCAACTCAGTGAAGATTTTTCATTCTTTGCCTCCCTAGCCCACTGCAGAGGCATTAATCCTTCAGTGATGCGTTTCCTGTTTGGACCAATAGATATGTAATACAGAGTAAAAGGAGAGATTTTGCCATTTTCATCCCAGATCTCAATGGGCAGCAGTACTCAATGGGCACTGCCACTTCTCCAGGAGCTGCTGTGGTGCCATGTGTAGGGCTTGGGGGGGTGTTACTATTGATTTGTCACTAATATTGTCTGCAAGGCTTTATTCAGAGTGGATATAAGAGAAAAGTTGTCTATGATAAGGGAGTTAAGCACTAGCACAGGTTGTCCAGAGAGGTGATGGGTGCCCCGTCCCTGAAGATAAACAAGGTCAGGCTGAATGGGCTCTGAGCACCTGATCAAGCTGTAGGTGTCCGTGTTCACTGCAAAGGAGTTAGAGATAGCCGAGATCTTAATGCATTACTAAGTGGGCATCTCCTGCTGGGACACAAGCAAGGGAATTTCTGTTGAACCGCCTGGATGAGGAAGGTGGGTTTGGCCTCAAGCATAGCCTTGGGAAGTGGGCCAACACAGTAGGGTCAAAATTAGACCACTGTGAGCCAAACCCACAGCAACATCAGGCAGGAAATTTGTATGAATTGGAGCTTGCACCCACTTTTACTTCCCATGTGAGCGCAGCCACAGTGTGTTTAGACTGAAACTTGGTAGAGACATCCCAAAATCGTAAGTATTGGAGGTAAGCTTAATCCAGCCAATATATTGCTTAGGGCATATCATTTTTCCTAAGTATCAGCTTTTCTTTTACAAGATCTCATAAAAACAAAACAATATGTTGCTCTCTTACAGATAACCCAAAAGCAGCATTTGGGGAAGCAGCCCCAGTGTCCAGAGCTATGTTATATCTTTGATGTCTGGTTCTGCAGCAAAAATATTTCAGCAGAGCAAAACAAAGTGAAAGTTTAAGAGCTCGTTAAGCGACCAACTATTACAAGGAGCCGTGCTCATTTTGCCTCTATTAGAAACACAAGAAGAATAATTTGTCACTTTCCCATGCCTAGGAAGATCTCAGGGGGAAATCTCAGATAAGACATCAACATGGCTGGTGATTACTCAGCCTTTTTTCATTACAGCTTATAAAGCCCTGAATAAGAAACCGGTTTATACTGGTGCTCCAATTCTGCAATGTGTCTTTACAAGACCCAGCTGTGGGAAGGACGTTTATTTCCGCTTTATAGATGAGGCAAGTGAATCATAGGTGACTGGCGACTCGCAGGAGTTCACAGTGAGGGGGTTTGGCACACTGTGGATGATGCTGTAACAATCCCGATCACAATTCTAGTAAATAGAAATCCTGGGTTTCCCTTCTGGGTCACGGCGTGCAGATTTTTCCTATTCTTTTTCAGCTCTTTCTATTCTGTTCCTATATTATTTTCTCAAACTGGACGTGATATAGCTGAAAAACGTCCTCTTTCCTTGGGATCTAAAAACTCTTCTGAAATGTACAGCCACCAAATGATGCCCCTATCTGGCTGATATTTAATACCTTTGTTCTACAGTAATTGAGAACATAGTCATGCTGGAGGATAAACTCCAGTGATAACATTGCGACAGTCTGAGTGTTTCCTCCATTATGTGTCTTTACAGCAGAGATAACCTTTTGCTTATTGAAATATAATTGCGTGCCGAGATAGTTGTTTTAAAACAGAATTAACAATACAAGCTGTACATTCTGAAAGAACTTGCTGTAATAACCTGTTTTCATGTCAACTTCTCCAGAGCACAGCATCGCTTGTGCTATAAAAGTAATTGAAAATTGAAAGCTGAGCAACAGAAGATCCTCACTCTATTCTAGTGTATTTCTGGAATTATCTTGAGTATAGAAACTGCATTTCAATGTCAGTGACTGCTTCTTCAGCAACGAACCCACCACAGTATTGCACAGGGACTCTCCCAGACTTCTCTCACCCCATATATTAATATGGGACATAGATGTGGTGATGGGGTCGTATCGTGCTTTGCGACATGAAGCATTTTCAAAATGACTGCAACACAACTAAAATGTGCCACCAAAATCATTTACTTTAAAATCTTCGACCAATCCCTTTTCCAGCTAATTATTACATAATGTTATTAATGTATGTGTACTACTTTGGTGAGAAGAATGTGACCTTCAACATTCATCTTCCTGCACTCTGCATTCTGTTACTACTAAGTTTCTTCGAAAATACATTCAGGGCTGGATATGAAATGCCTTTATTCCCTTGGGCTGCCCTCAGGGACAATCATGCAGCTGTAGTGGCAGCAAACCTGCAAGCAGAGCAGCAGGCATGGCTGTGCCTTTTGTTTGCAGGACCCCAGCTTGCTCCTCGCCTTTCCTTCACCCCTGGTGAATCATTGAGTGGATCATAGAATGGTTTGGGGTGGAATGGATCTGTAAAGGTCATCTAGTCCAACTCCCCTGCTGTGAACAGGGACACCTGCAGCTCGATCAGGTTGCCCAGGTCCTTGTGTCTGAACTCCTGAAGATCCTTCCTTCCCTGGGGAGACCTTTTCATTTCCAGCGTGCGCTTTCCATCACCATTTATCCTCAGGCTTTTTTGCATCCATCCCTTCAGATAGAGCTGCAGCCAGCACCCCCCTCACAAACTGCTGCCCTCACATTTTCTCCTACCCTCTGTGCTCATGGTGTTGCCCCTGCAGTCCAACAGCAGACCCTCCTCTTCTGGTGGGCAGCATGAGCACAGGTCCTCTCTGCTGATGGCAGAGATTGTCACTGAGTTCTCTTCAGGATGAAAGATCCTAAGGGACAGGATAATAGTTGAATGATTATTTTCAGCCTGCTTGTGACCTGACCTATTTCAATAATGTAGTGAGCAGTGCCATCTCACAGCAAGAATCCCTGCTGCATCCCACACAGACAGTGATCTGCAAGACAGAACAGGACTGAGCAGGGACACCTTGGCCATGGCATGGCCTCACTTGCTGCCTGAACTCCACAGTGTGTTTCATTTTTTATACACTTCAGTCACGTGGATAGGCAGTTTCCTACCTGTCTTCTGTTTGCCATAGGTCCCAGTTCTCTGCAGTCAGGGTTTCCTCTGCCAGCCGGTCCCCATCTCAGCATCCTCCAGGATGGGGGTTGACTGTCAGCAGGCTGTTGGGGAGTTTATTTTAATTTGAATCAGGCATCACTAATTAGACATAGCACTTCCTTCCAGGCTTTAATAAACAGGAATCTCTAATCTAGAAAACATTCTCAATATTAAGGCTAATTGAGTGTCATGATGTCAGCCAAGGTAAATAAGGCACAAAAGGAAAGAAATAAGCACTGCAGTGGAATATGAGTTGCTGAACGTACGTCCACTGCTCAGAGCCATGGCTGTCACTCAGGAAGGCATCACCCAGTCAACCTGATCAAACAAATCTCCTCCGAACTGAGAAAGCGGAATGATTTTGGTTGGCTTAGCTGCAAGCCCTGGTGCTGGAAGGCAGAGAGGGTGTGAAGCTCACAGATGCCATCTCCTCCAGGCTTCAGAAGGTGCAAGGTCAGGGCCTGAGATGTCCTTCCTCTTTGCAAATGAGAAGTCTCTCCAGGTTTATTTCTGTTATGGGATTGTATGATGTTCAGGCACAGTGATTTCCACCCAAGGTCCATCTGTGCCATTTCCGTCAGTGTGGAGGGGAAATTGTAAAACTGATCTGAGTACTGATTTGCAGTGTGAACAAATAAGCTGCTCCTTCCCTTTTGGCTACCTGTTCAATATTAAGAAGAGAAACTTCCCTTAAGTGAATCACTTGACGAAAATTATTTAGTCATTCTGCTTTAAAGAACACACAGCTGTATGGATCTCACGGATCTTCAGTCTGTTTTTCCTCCTTATCTTAAAAATATCTTATGATGTGGTACTATAAATAACCAGCAGAACAGAAAGTGATGTGAGAGGAAAAAAAAAACAGCAGTGGTTGCCCTTAATCGTGTTCAAACACAAATACTGAGAATGAACGAACGCCCCTCGATCCATTTCCAGGCTGAACAGGAGGGCCCAAGACCCCAGGGATTTGCATTCCAGACCTTGATGTCAGTGTGCATTACTGTGGGCTTTGAAAGATGCTCTAAAATGTTTCTAAATAACCAAACGGAGCATCTCTCTGGTGCAATGAGCTGTGCTGTGCATAGTGCAAGCTCGAGAGGAGGGGGAAATAGGAGAGAGGGGAGGCATGGAGCCTTCTTACAGCTGTGCCCCAAAAGCCCTTTGCAACAGCAAGCAATGAGCATCAGGCTCCATCCTGCATGGTGCTGGGAAGGTGAACATTGGCACCTGGTTTGGGAAACAGGGACCAAAACAAAAGGCATTTCATAGAGTCACAGAATGGCTTGGGTTGGAGGAGACCTTAAAGCCCACTCAGTTCCATCCCCTGCCATGGGCTGGTTGCCCCCCACCAGCTCAGGCTGCCCAGGGCCCATCCAGCCTGCCTTGTGCACCTCCAGGGATGGGGCACCCACAGCTTGCTGGGCAGCAGTGCCAGGGCTTCACCGCCCTCTGAGTAAACAACTTCTTCTAGTACCTAATCTAAATCCCCCCTCTTTTAGTTTAAAGCCATTTTGCTGTGATGCAGGATTTCTCTGTCTGCAGGTGCCAAAGTGGCAGGTCTCACTGACACAACACAGCAGTGAAAGGACGAGGCTTTGTTTAAGCAGCACTGGAGGACAGGTATGATTTTTGCTGGAGTGAACATGCAGCATAAGCATGCAGCGCTACACCCTGCTGCTGCTGTGCTGAAGACAGCTCTTGGGAGAAAAAAAGCACAAAGATGCAGCATAAGTTACAGTGCAAACTTTAATAAACTCATCAGAAATCTCAGGTCTGCCCGCCTGCCTCACTGTGGCTGCATTTGAATCGGTGTTCTAGGGCTCTTTAATGCAAAAAAAAAAGCCCGACTCCGAGGGTAGCTCTTGCAAAATTCATGGCTAGTACTATTCCATGCCCTTATGACATGACAGTAACATCCATTTGTATCAGTTTGGCACCGTGCAAGTAGGTCGCACGATGATGATGAAGTTGAAATGAATTTTGCCTGCCTTTAAATGGTAGAGGAACAGTTACCAACTGATTAAGGAAAACATTAGCAAGTACCATTTTAATTGATTTGAATGCACGTGTGTTTTGTATTGGTTTAGTTGGAGGGCAATTTTAAACAAATAGCACTGTCATTGTGAGTCTTAATTAGATAATAAATTAATAGATAAATGGATTAGGAAGTTCAGTATGGCTTTCACAATCGCTGCTAGCAGCATAAAAATGAGGTGCTCGGTGTTGGCAATGCTAATAAATGGCATAAGGAATGCACTTGGGGGGAATGATGATGTGTAGCATCTGGGTGAGCAGCGTGGATGCAGCCTTTCCTTTGCCCATGTGTATTCTGGAAAACAGAGGTGCTGCTGTGCTTCCCTGGGAAAGATAACGCAGGGGCTGATCTGGGAGGGTAGATATGTCAGCTCCCTGCACACCTCTACGCTTGCACATTTAATGTGGGGTTCATGAAATATTCAGTGTGCACACGGGATGTGTGCGAGGGGCTGGGCTGAGTGGGATCAGCACAAGGATCGGCTTTCTGCAAGAAAGACATTGAGGCTCTGGAACGTGTTCAGAGGAGGGCTACGAAGCTGGTGAGGGGTCTGGAGCACAGGCCTTATGAGGAGCGGTTGAGAGAGCTGGGATTGTTCAGCCTGGAGAAGAGGAGGCTCAGGGGAGACCTTATAGCTCTCTATAACTTCCTGAAGGGAGGTTGTAGTGAGCTGGGGGTTGGCCTCTTCTCTCGTGTAATCAGTGATAGAACTAGAAGGAATGGTTTCAAGCTGCGCCAGGGGAGGTTCAGGCTGGACATTAGGAAGTATTACTACTCGGAAAGGGTAGTCAGGCATTGGAATGCACTGCCCAGGGAGGTGGTGGAGTCACCGACCATGGGAGTGTTCAAGAAACGTTTGGATGTTGCATTGAGGGGTATGATTTAGCTGGGAAGTATTGGCAATGGTTGGACTAGATGATCTTCTAGGTCTTTTCCAACCTTGATAATTCTGTGATTCTGTGAAAAAGGTCTCCGTGTGTGTAGAATGTCAAAACCGCTTAACAGGGAGGGAAGTCTGGGTGCGTTGGGTAGGAAGTGCATGGGAATTGTTACGATTTTTCCAAAAAAAAATAGCATTTTTGTGGAGGTAGTGCAACTCATTTAGTTCAGCGCAGCCATACGGTGCTGTTCACAGAGGTAGTGATGGTAACTCAGATAGCAGACACAGCACTGATGGTTGGAAAGCGATGCAAGTAATCACCGTCACGAGCTCAGGCTGAGCGTCAAATACCCAACATCAAAAAGTGGTATGCATGGAATATTACGCAGCTTGCCTAAAGATAAATGGCAACATGGTGTTCGTCTTTGGGTTGATTGCCCCTCAGATACCTACTTCATGGATGGCGTTGGCCTGCAGCACTTTGTCGCCAGAATTAAAGCAAGTTCTCTGAAAAGATTTGAAATGTGAATTATACTCAAGGTACTTTCATGATTCTCATCAGAATATATATTAAAATCATAATAATAATAATAAAAGAAACAGCTTTCTGCAAAAACCTCTGCTGAACGGCCGGTACGCTGACCTGAAAGAACTTCAACATACAGGAGAACACACTTGGGCTGACCTTACTCCAATTCTTTAAAAGTTTTTGTGCACAGCATCTCGTCTGTTGCTCCCCTCAAGCTGGACCCGTTAGGCAGGTGATTCTGAAAGAGATTCTTCATCAAACAGTCCAACCTTCATTAGGAATTCTCCATGGTGACAGAAACATCTTTTGGTATACATCTCGGCAGCGCTTGGACAGCTGCTCTCCTTTATGGCGGCGTTTAAGTACCTTGTGTACAGCATTCTGCTGCTGCTGTTAATGAGAATTAAGGTTCCATCTGATTAAAGGCCAGCGTGATAAAAAGAGAGTCGTGCTCTACTACCCCCTCATCTACATCATCAATACTACGATTATCGATCTATCTAGAGTACAAATGCTCATTCTAAAAGCCATTGCATTCACTGTAACAGCATATTGCACGGTGTACAGACCTTATCACTTGTTTTAATTTAAAGCCTATCAGAGTAATGCACGTGAAAATATATGAGAAGAGGGTCATGGCAGATCTTAGGTAGGAAGGGATAAACAAGATGCGAACGGTGTTTTTCACCTCTAGTTGTCAATGCCATGACATTTCTCATCTGTTAGGCAGTTTAGCAAGTTTCTAATTAGTATCTTTCCCATGTCTCCCTCCCACTCAGAAGGCTCCTGTCCAAAGAAAATTTAAACAGCTTCAGAGATAGTAAATACACTGCCCCAGGTGCTTGAATGGGCTCCCACAATCCAGTTCCTTGCCAGCCCTATGCATATTTGTTGTAAACCTTCAATCCTTGCAGCCACGCGCTGCAGGGCTGAGGCTAACCTGTTGAACCGCAGAAAAAGGGAGGTCTCCTAATTAAATCAAATTAACTTTATTTCAACACTGTGCTAGCATAGCTAAACCACTTCTCATGGGTTCAGCACCTGGAGAGGCCAAACTCTTTGCCTTCTTGCTGAGGCTATGTCAATATATTTACTGACACGGTGAGAAGAGGGAGAATACAAAGCCCCATGATTCTTGAAATCAGTCTGCTTGGGAAGCAGTGCAGGTTTAAGCAAGGCTAGGAAGGGAAGCGAGCTCACCCGGCAGGAAGAATGTAGCCACCATAATACAATCAGGATCTTCAGGAGCATGGAAATGAAATCTTGTGTTCTGTTTTTGGATTTTATTTCATTTCTTTCTTTCTGCTCTCGGTGCACAGCTAAGACAGCTATTCATTCAGGCTGGCTTCGAAGCTTTGTACCCATGTTCCCTTCTCGTGCCTTCATTTCTGAGCGTGTTGCACAGCCGCCAGGCAAATCTGCAAACATTCCCATGGTGGAATGGGCTTGGAGGAGAGGCTGAAGCCCAACACGCAGATACTGGGGTCTGGTCAAATCAGAGAAAAGCTCAGATTTCCCATCAGAGGCAGCTCTCCTGAGATTCCTCTCTAATTTTGCAAGCTGACTGCCCTGAAATGCCATAGAGGAAAGTGCTGCATTAGGAGTTGTTCACATTCCTTCCTCCCCTCATCCCTGATTCCATAAGGATGGCTTACAGTAAATTCCTGTTCTTGTAAGATCATCTTTTTCTTTTTCTTTTTTTTTTAACATACTGTTTCTACCAAGAGGTAGAGGGGAGGGAGAGGATCTGCCCTCCACATTCAGTACTTTCATTTAGTGGATTTGTGTTTGGTGTGAATCCATAAACTGTATGCACCTGTTTCAAATGTGATAGAAAGAAAGTCTTTTCCTTCCAGAAAAGAATATTTCTTTGGCCTTATAGGTAGTTTAATGCACGCTGCCATTTAAAACCCACTGGAAACAGAAAAATAAAAAAGGAGAGGAAGGGAAGGGAAGGGAAGGGAAGGGAAGGGAAGGGAAGGGAAGGGAAGGGAAGGGAAGGGAAGGGAAGGGAAGGGAAGGGAAGGGAAGGGAAGGGAAGGGAAGGGAAGGGAAGGGAAGGGAAGGGAAGGGAAGGGAAGGGAAGGGAAGGGAAGGGAAGGGGATAATAATGACCTTGCATGAGCATATCCACACTTTTCAGATCCTCCTTCTGCAAGAGACTGACTGAGGACCCCAAATCAAATTGATTATACAAGACTCAAATTAAAATCTGCATTTGGGTCAGAGAAGCCTGTGTCCAGTTTGAAGCACAGGACAGAGCACTGAAGCAGAATAATCACAGTTCACCCTGTAGGTCTTTTCCATCCCTAATGCCTCTGATTCTGTGAACCATCAACTAAGTACTCATGTTTGGGCTGCTCGTATAGTTGTTGCTCTTTTGAAGCTATCCTCTTTGCTCCAGGGATCAACAACATTGTCCAACTCACTGATCTTAAATCACTTTTTGTGCTTTGGGACTTGGCTCACATTGAAGTTCACGTATTTCCCACCACGTCAGTAGAGCAGTTTCCCCCCAAAATGCTTTTTAACCATTTCTTCAGATGACGTCACTCCTTCAGATGGCCACCACTGTGTATTTTGGTAGGTTTGGGTGCAGATGAAAACATCACTTTCTGTGACATAACTGAAATGCAAGAGCTTGAGTTTTGGGAATAAACCAGTTGAGTTGCAGAGGTCTTTTGCCTGATATTTGGAGACTTGAGCTGAGCTTTGGATGTGCGTGGCATACATGTGCACATCGCTGTGAGCTGTTTGGTTTTGTTGCTTCAACATGACTAAAACGTGACTAAAAGAAACAAAAAGTCTGCATAAGAAAATTGAGAAGGGAACACAGTCTGAGGCAGAAAACTCCTTGCTTGCTCAATGTTTATTCTCAGGAAGCCAAACAATTGCTTCAGAAAGCTTTCTACCTGGGGTTAAAGTTGTACCTAAACCTGGCCAAGCAGTTAACTTTCTAGCACCCATTATACAACTCTGTTAGAGTGCTCAATAGGAACCTGCATTCACTGAACCAGAACTATTTAAACATGTTTTCTGCAAATATCCCATTCTCTCATTTTGCCTCAGTAGCAGACCTCACCTGTTCTGCAAATAAACACAGCCCTCAGTTCTCCAAGGGAAACTTTACACTTAATACACTCATTTACCATGTGGGCATTTGACTCAGATTTGAATATTCTGGGATGTGGGGAGAGCAAGATGGCTTTTCTATGTAGGTAATCCAGGCATGATGATCGATGCTAGCAGCTGTGGAAACTGGTGATTTGGGGTTAAATCACAAAACAGGACAGGGTACGGTAAGACAGTGACAGAATAAGGAGCATGTCTTAATCTTGCAGGTGATCATTTCTGGTTCTCCTCCCTAAGTGGGGATCTGGAGGGGGTTCAGGCTGTTAAGCTCTCCCATGATACTGTGTTATCATCCGGTCATCCCAACTGTACAGCCAAACCCCTTGGCACCACAGGGACAAAGCACAGACATCCAGACCTCCTTCTCTCAAAAAGCCCTGGGAACGTGGGTGTTCTGCCCTGCCTGTCTCACCATGTTCCATGTTCCTCCAGAAGGATTAGCTGCAATATTATTTTGATAAATGAGGCAGAGCAGGGTGATGGCATGGGTTTTTGTGGGTTTTTTTTTGAATCGAGATGTGGATAGAAAGAAGAAAGATAAACTTGTGGCTCTTATGGATTAACTTCTGGTTTCTAAGAATAACACAGATAAGGAAGTCTCAATTAGACAGAGCTTAAAATCACATACAACGAACCTGAGAAGGAAGTGATTGGTTGATCTGAAAGTGAAGTTGCCACTGTTCTTTAGATAAGCTCCCAGATTTTCAGATGAGAAAACATAAATATTGCAAAACAGTGTTTTCCTCACTTAACCTTCCCAGCCAGACTCACTAGGCTCCCTGCCTTCTTCAATAGCCCCAGAATTGCCTACCACCAGAAAAATAAGGCAGCCCAAACACAGGGATCATTTTAGCAGAAAACATTCTGCTTTTGGTTATTCTTTCCCCCCCTTTTTAAAGTTAAAAAATAAAATACAGTACAGTAAGTTAATAAGTTGTCCTCTGAAAGTTTGGGACAGTTTCAAATAGGTCTCTCCTCTCTTTCTTAACAAAAGAAAAAGTTCAAGCCAAAAACACGCAAGTGAGACAATCACCCACAACAGGGATGTCTCACCTGGAACAGTCTGCACAAAATCTGCACAGAAAGGGTGCCTGTTTCTTATCCGTCACGGCAGTCATTTATTTTTATGAACGCAAACATTCGCCCTCAAAAAATAAGGCAGAGAAGCATTTCACCATGAGACTGTTTCCTCCAAAGGTATTTCCTACAAGGTGTTGGATTCACTTTCTGTATGATCAACAGCTATCGCTCTGTAATTGCCGGTGAGCAGGTACCAGCCCTGAAGGTCACCCTGCCAGCCTACATGGCCCTAGCACAGCTGCTTCTGTTTAACGTTCCTACTAAAGGGAGGGAGACATTTGATTTTGATCAAGGTTTTAAGAACCATCGTATCTTACAGAGGCCGGACATTTTCTTTCACACTTCATCAGGAGACTTTTCAGGATGGAAATGTAGCCCTGAGCAGTTTATCACTGAGATGACCTGGTTTTGGCAACCCTTGGGTAGGTCACGGGCTTCCCGCTGCTGTGATGGGAAAGTGTTTTATCCTCACATACAGCAGAAGTAAGTTGGTGTACATCGTCTGGACTCTATTTTGAGTCCACTGCATTTTTATTTTTTTTTGAGTCTTTTTTGTAGTTGTTACTGCAAATATAAGGCAAAAGCATATTCCTTTGTAGAGGATCGGTATTTTCTTCCTCTGTTTTCTTTTTTTTTCTCTCCTTGAATTTAAACTGCTTCTTTAAAAAGGGCACTCGAGTCCAGAGCAAAAGATTATTAATTACTAATAGCCATAATTTGGAGACAAATTACCCTCCTGATATTTCGGCCAGATAGGATACACCATAGAAAAGCCATCTATCTGATGGAACGACAGGGGTGATTGTAACCTACATTCGTTTTCAGCACCAACGTGGCTCGTAGCCCTTGACAACTGATGTGGGTTTTAATGTAAAAACTGATAGGTAAGGGCATAAAAATAATGGCATGCTTCATTGCAACATCTCTCATCCAAACAAGCCAGGTTTTTTCTCTATTCAAACCGGGCAAACTTTATTTCCATAGGGACATGCATTGAGTTCAGTGGGGTAGTTTATGAATGCACCTTTGCATAGCCAAGAGAATTAGGATCACAAAAATGATCCAAGGGATGGAACACCCCCCCTGTGAGGACAGGCTGAGAGCTGGGGCCCTTCAGTCCGGAGAAGAGAAGACTCTGGAGAGACCTCAGAGCAGCCTTCCAGTATCTGAAGGTGGGCTGTAAGAAACAAGGGGATAGATTTTTTTAGCAGGGTCTGTTGTGGTAGGACAAGGGGAAATGGTTCAAACTAAAAGAGGGGAGATTTAGATTGGACATAAGGAAGTTCCTTACAGTAAGTGCAGTGAAGCCCTGGCACAGGTTGCCCAGAAAGGTGGTGGTGACCCATCCCTGGAGATATTCAAGGTCAGGCTGGATGGGACTCTGAGCACCTGATGGAGCTGTGGGTGTCCCTGTGCATTGCAGGGGAGTTGGACCAGATGGCCTTTAAAGATCCCTTCCAATTCAAATGATTCTATGACTCTATCACATCCTATGAATTTTCAACCATGTTACGAGATAATATCTTTTCTCAAAAGTCAATCATAAATGCACTCATTCCATTTTATTATTCACAGTTGCTTCTGCTTGGTTTCTGGCAAGTACAGGCTCTGGGATGATCTCAGAGGCTCATTGTGCTATTGCCAAGTTGTGGTCTTTTAGGAAAGAACAAAAATTGCTGTTGAGAGAGTTCACAGGAGCCTTATAAAGAAAAGGAAAATAATGAAGAAAAGTTAGACGGGAGGAGTCTGGGTACACAAAACACCTGGCTTAGACATTAATCGGTGTGGTGTCTTCCTTAACACTTTCCATGCTCTTTCATTTGGGAATAATGTACAGTTTTGTCTGACATTGCAAGACAGTTAATTAGCATCCATGGGCTCATAAATAGGATTTTACAGAATAGCCGATAAGCTGGGGTTATTAGTGTTCATTTCACTCCTTTTCCCTTTTGCAATAGAGAGAGGTTTTATTAAAACAGACCTTTCACAAATGCAGCTATTCATTACAGATTCCCATTAAACGCCAAGTTTTGGGAGGTAGATTAGCTTCATTTGCTTTCTTTCCAGTTATGATGCCATTCTTTCTTATTGTACACTGCTAGTAAAGTTCCTTAAGCAAATGGGATGATTCAGTGGATGCAACCTTATCAGAGAAACCAAGGCACACATGTTCTCTTACCAGATCTGCTGCAAGATCTTGGCCTGGAAGCCTTACTCCTCACTGGTTTCATCCTCTAGGAAGTACATTTGCTTCTATCAAAGAATTGGTCAGATACAAGGCAATGTCCAAACAGCTTTAGAAAATCCATTCCTGACTTTTTCCCAGTGGCTTCCACGGCTTTGGTGAACAGGTGGCATAAGAAGCTACTGTTATTCGTAAGATGTTCTAATCAGTTCTAGAGATTTGCATAATGCAGCAGGGATTTGCAAAAAAACCTCTTGCTCAAGGGCATGTGCGTATCACCTGTCAGGGATCTAAAGGGAGTAATTCCTGCCTCTACAGCAATGTGCAAGTTTGCTAGATGGATCATTTCTTTATGGATTTTGGTTGCAGCCATGCTGAAAAGGATCAGTGAATTAATGAACAAATGAGAATGGGAAAATAAAATGGTTTGAGAGGTACTGCTCCAAGAACTATAATTCCAGTTTCATCAGTGAGGGGCACAGAAATCACTCTTCCAGCCCAGTTTTCCATTATATGGTTTAGCAACCACCTTGTCCCATTGGGAAGGATAAAACGAGAAGTTTAAAGAAGGTATTCATTGATCCATCTCCTGGATGACTTCACAGCATCACAGCAACAGCAAATAAGAAAGGAGAACAGAGCAAATCGTAAAACCTTTCCTGTTCTTCCATCTGGCCTTTGCCCACAGCAAAAGCTGATCTTGAATTATTTTCATTTCACAGAAATCAGCACTAATTCTTACAACGACTGGACAGATAAGAGTTGAAATTATTTTTAAGTAAAGCTATTTCAGCTTCTCCTCACAGCAGAGCTGCTCCAAACTATTCACCATTTTAGCTGCCCTCCGCTGGGCTCTCTCTGTTTCACTGGGGGCCCGGAACTGCACCCATCACTTCAGATGAGCCCTCACTAGGGCTAAGTAGAGGGTGAGGCTCAGCTCCATCCACCTGCTGGCAATGCCCATCCTCTTGCAGCCAGGACCCCATTGGCCTATTGGCCAAAAGGCACACTGCTGGGTTATGACCAACTTGGTGGCCTCCAGGCCCTCCAGCTTCTTCTCCATGGAGCTGCTTTCTGCCACATCAGCCTCTACTCATGACTGGGGTTTCTCTAAACTGAACTTTCTCTAAATAAAATGTACTTTCCACATTTGAACTAGCAGTGACTAAATCAACAGATACGCCTGTTGCTGTGGAGATTTTCAGCCACAGACCAATCTATATCTCCACTCTGTTACCCGAGTTAGCAGCAGAAGGCTGTTTCCTCATGACACATCATCTGATAAAAACTACGTATGTTTTACTGAATAAACCAGACAAAATCATTTGCAGATGCTAAAACTTTGCATCCTGCGAGTCCAATGGCCAAGTTAATCCCCACCATATCATTAATCTCTCTCTGCATGTCACATTTTACAATGCCATCTAAAACTCCCCATCTTTTGGTCGCGTCCCCATATTCTCTGAGCTTCTTCTGGCAGCTCATGGTGGCATTCCCCACTCTTTTCACAGCACTGACTTAATTTCTTCTGCCACTGTGGTCTTCGTGTTTCCAGCCTTCACCTCTCCACTTAGTGGTCCATTTGGCCTTTGCTTCCGATGACTACGTTTACAGGGTCATACGGTTGGCTTCGCTTATTTAACACAAAGGTCAAGAATTAAATCTGTGTACAAAGTACAGATCTTCCTATAACTGTACACATTCAGCTTCTCTTTTTATCATCTGTGCTGTTCAAGGCTTGTTGTAGATGTTCTTACATTTTAAATAATAGGGTTATTTCACGTCATCCACATCAGGTTTTCACATCATTTTGTTACTGGAGGTGAGTGAGTGTTCCCCAGCAAAATGGGAGGATGTGGAGAAATCTGTTTGCTGCTTTACTACCTGAAGAGCTTTAAATGATTATAACTGTTACTAATACAGTTATAAAATCAATTTAGTAGTAGAACACTGTTCCTCAAAGTGAGCCAGCAAGCATCTGTATGCCATTTGAGATCTTGAAATATATACCTCGTGGCATATTTTTGTAGGTGTGATAATCTAAGGAGTTAGTCAAAAAAACACTTGTAGACACAGGTAGTATCTTTTATTGCAAGTAATATACTTGGGAAAAAAAAATAGACAAGCCTTTTTCAATTCTGTAATAGAAGCAGCAGATTTCACAGCTAAGTGCAAGTTTAGAGAAATTGCTCAGAGTTTGTAACAGAGCTTGTATGAGTGTGTATACTTTTGCAGGGTAAATGGGATGGAATAATGGCTACCAGAGCCCTTTTGTGTGAATGTGTCAGGACTTTTAATGTTCACACCGGAATGACCACTTTGATTACAAAGTAGCTCTATTGCTCCCAGATTCCAGAGCTTTCATTGATGGGAAGGCCTGAATGTGCAAACATTGCCAGGTGGTGGCTGAGCTACCTCGGGGACATGCATAATAACAATCACAAGCATACAACAAAAAGGAAACGTCGTGCTTTTTTTTTCCACGTTTATCTTTGCATCAGCTTCAGCATAAAAGAAAACGAAAATAAAAAGTACAAAAAGAAAATAAAAAAAAAAGACAGCACAGTTACTGCGCAACAACAAAGAGGTCCAAACAGAGCTACCTTAGAAATAGTCCTAGATAAGCAATGCACTGGGGAACCTTTAGATGCAAGGCAGTTTGTCAATAGCACCTTTACCTGTCCCTTGCTAGAAGTCCAAATGTAAACGAGTTTTATTGTAGCTTCTGGGTACACCAGTCTATGGCAGGGAGCAATGAGCTTTTGTTGTTCTTTTCAGAACAGCATCCTCAAATGTGAGGTGGGTTAGTTTATGCCCAAAGGCACGAGGCTAGACAGCAGCATTTTTTTCAGCTAATAACAATAAATATACAACTGCTTCTTTCTGCGCAAAGCTTGTGTGACGGTAACTTCTGACTATTTGAAATATATTTGAAACAACCCATGTATGAATATGTGCTTGCAACTGTAAGCACTGGCTCTAAAACACAATTTTAGTTGCTTATTTTTTATTTAAACAAGCATACAACAAAACCCTTGCATCGGTGCATGAGAATCTTGAAAAACCAAGCTCAAACACTGCCAAAAACTCCCGATCACAAGGTATCAACACTCAGTGACATCGGCCTTCCGATTTAAGTGAAGAAAGGGGAATTTTGGTACTTGGCTTTGGCATGAAAATTGTGACTCTTAGGCAGATTTCATCCACACAATTTGTGAGCTTAGTGAACCCACTGAAAACTGGACCATACCCAAGTAGATTGGAGAAATGCAGTCTGTAGGGGAAGTCTATCTAGCTTTTAATATAGGGAAATTTTTGTTTTTCATACTTTGCATGTGAAAGAGGAAGCAGAAAGAGGCAGATGTCCCTGGTGATAAGCAAAATTCCAGTCTACCCAATATACTGAATGAATCTTTCCCATCGTGACAGCAGAGGACACTTAGATGTCTTCTACATGCGTCCTCCAACATCTGCCAGTAAGAATTAGAACCTTCCATTCTGTCAAGCCATCTTCTGAGGATGGCTGTGTGATGACAACACAAAGCCCTTCCAAAATAACTGAGGAACTGGACTAGTTCCCTAAGAAGAGGAATTCAACGCTCCACATAATTTGGGTGAGATTGGCTACTTCTGTGCCGTATGAGGAACATAGGTAGAATTAGGAGGGCTTTTCCTCTCAGTTTCTATCCCAAGGCGGCTGGATAAAAGACTAGGACCTCTCCAGGAAAATTCTCTTTCCTAATTAAAAATAAAAATAAAATCAGGGAAGCAACAGGTTAAGTAGGAAGATACTTAATGAGCACAGAAACCTCAAGAATTGGGAAGTCCTGTGATCGAGCTGGTTGACCATCTGGGATTTCAGGAGTCTTCCCCAGCATCATTTCCATTCATTTTGCTGTCTTCTGTGATCTTTAACACTTCATGAATAAAAGACAGCTGATCATACATGGAACCGAAAAGTCATAAATTCTGAAGTGCTTTTGCTGCTTCAAGACTTTTCAAGTTCATTTTAGCTATTCTTTCCCATCTTGCTCTAATATCAGTTTATTATACACATCAAGGTCAGTTCTTACAGGATTCTGAGCAATTAAATGGCTTAATTATAGTGTCTAAATAAATATATTAAGTGAGGAAATTGAAGGTCTGGATAATTATCCTAGCACAAAAAAACCCTGCTTATTTTATCTACTTTTTCTCACTGATAAGCAATAGCTGCTACATTTGTTTAATTTTTTTCCAAGTCATCTTTTAGCACTTCCTTCCTTTGAGTTTCTTCCAGGTGATGGAGTGAAATCGTTGGCAAATACACTTTTTACCAAGTGTTTTTATAATGGTTTGATAAATGGACATTTGAAGAGTTGAAGTCGGAGTGAAGTTTCTATCATTTCTGCTGATAAGATCAAGATATAGGATGTGACATCAGAAAGGAAGTATGCTATAAGCTGAAGAAACAGCCCAGAGAAATAACACGGCTCCTGTATAGCACATGAAAACTGTAATAAAATACTGCTGGGAAGTTTTGTACACATGAGGGGGTTTTTTTGTGTGCAATTCTCCTGTGAGATTTACAGTACAGACGTGAAAAACTGGGCTTTAGGTTAACTTGTTCACCCTGTTTGTCCAGGGTAGGGAAAAGATCTTCTCTGTGTATGCAGGATCTGTGCAGAGAATATTTAAAAGAGTATGGGGAAAATGGGGCTCACATGAACGTGTGCAGAGATAGCCAAAAGGTAGAAATTAGGGCAAAATTGAAGCCAATGTTGCTCATTAAAGCGTGGTGGAAGTGCTATGACATCCACAGCAGAGCCTTGGAGGGCTGTTCCGTATGAGATTCCCACTCCAGCCAAACACATGTGGGCTCTGCAGCAACCCGATGAAAGGCAGCTGGGGCTGCTCCCTGTGTCCAGATCAGGGCTTCTGCTTCGAAAGCACTATAAGAAAGAAAATAACTGTACAAGATAGTGGATGGCATACAGAAGGTCAAAGCTGTCAAAGAGGATGGGTAGGTAATCATCCAAATTAGAGATAAGAGAGACCACTATGCTACTCAGTCAGCTCACAAGCCTAATGAAGAGTGCCTAGTACAGTATGGCATAAGTACATCTGAGAGTGGGAGGTGTTGGACCTGTATGACTCATGAACAGGCTGCCCAGCCTAATTGGCCAGGAATTTAAAATTAGATTTGTTATAGCAGGGACTTCTATGCTATTCTGAATAGCTACCTTGGTAACCCTCATAAATGGACAAGATAACCTACGAGGGCTTCAGCTTATCCAAAACAAGCAGGACTCCTTGCTTCTGCTAGCATTTATCATGGAATAATATCAGAACTATTACATTTTAAAAAGGCGGGGATTATTTTATACCCATCATGTGAAACTACTTCTTTCATGTTAGTTTTGAGACAAACACCTTAGAATGAGAAAAAAAAAAAAAAAGTGCCTGTGAGTTGGAATACATATAGCACATAGTCTCTACAGTCAGGAGAAAAATAAGGGCTATAAGTCATCTTTCTTTATTGCATAACCTGGATCAGGAAGACGTTTCCCCCTACAGCAGAAGGTGTAACTAGGAGCTTTAGGGGAAGGCTGCATGGCAGGGGTGTGCCAAGGAAGGGGAATAGACGGCACATCAAGTGGACCAGCAGTTTGCTCTGTTGCGGCAAAGCCTGTAGAACATTTTAACATGGATTTGTATGCCATGCTTTCAAGCAATAAACTCTTTTTTTTAATCCTGAATTCACATTTCTAAAATAGATTTTTTTTTTTTGAGGAAGATAAAATTTCCTTTAACTATACCTTGGTAAAAAAAATGGTAGACAGAAAGACTGTTAAGTGAACAGAACATCTTGCCCTACTGCACAGAACCCACAGTACTGTGAATCCTTTCCTCAACTAGTGGGATTTCGTCTTTACGGATAATCCTCACACACCCTGTATATGTGTTGAATTATAATCGTCTTCCCTCTCTCTTATTTGAGACCTCCCTCTGTAGAGCGCCTTGAAGAATTTCAGCTTTTCTTACTGAGCAGGGAACTGAACCAAACTCAAGGCGAACCTTTTTGTCTTATAGGGCAGAAGTCAGCAAAGCGCAATGATTAAAGTATTCAGATTGTGTCCTTAAAGATCGTAATCAAGGCTTTGGAGAAAAAAATAAACACAATAACATCAATGACGTCTCCGAAATTTTCTGAAGCCTTTCTGTCATATTTGCAAGTTGATTTGCTGTCTGATGAAAAACAGAGGAAAAATAATCTTTCCTATTTTTTAGGACTGGAAATTCCCACTCAACAATCTAAAACTTTTTCTCTACCAATTTCTTTCTTTTTCTCTTGCGAGTTACCGCTGTTCCTTACCTGCAAATGTTCTGTTCTGGTTTTGTCTTCTGGCATAACAGAGTCATATTCCTGCATTACCTTCTTGGGCAATCCACTTGACTAGCAATCTTTCCCAGGATAGAAGACAATCACCTACAGAAACACAGCTGAATTTTGGCTCTTTGCCTTAGCAAGATCTCAGTTAAGTTTTCCGGGAAAAGGACGTTGAAGTGCACGTTTACATGGCAAAACTTTGGAACAGAGCAATGAGGACTGCATGGTTTCTTTGCAGCTTTTTTTTTTTCAGTGTGTGGCCTTCACTTTGACCTTCCTGGAAGCACAGCACTTTTCCTGCCTTCAGATTATAGCAAAGGGACTCTCTGTCTCTCACTGCCCAAAGAATGTTGTGAAAGCTCTCCTCCACTACAATTACAGCTACTTGAGCACAGAAAACTTCTGTACTTATACAGCTTGCATTGCAAGATCACCCAATGGCCAATCACAAAGTCCTGCTGTTTTGCTACCTTCACAAGCGCACAAAGAGAAAAAGCCTATGTCTCAAAAAGCATACAGAATAAGCAAAAAAAAGTCTAAAGTGACTCTGGGAGATGTAGGACAGGTCTGATCTTTTAATGCACTGTGCCAGGCACAGGATGTGTGCAAGATTTAAATGTTTTCCCTGGGGGAGCTTGAGGTAGATGCCAAATGGGAGTCCAGTGCACATGCCTCACATCTGACAGGTCTAAAGAGTTCTTCCCTAGGAGGATTCAGAGGCAAAGGAACTGCACTTACTACCAACCTGGGTGCAGACAGACAGAGTTGAATCCTGCAAGCTGCCACATTCACAGTACAGCCTTCTACACAGGTGCTGGCATGTAGTGCAGCTTCTTTTAGCACAGAATCTTGCCCAGACTGCTGTTGTCTGGAGCGCATGAACTGAGTAGGCTCAGCACTGCTCTGGTACAGCTACTCTTCCTCTTCCGCAGCAGCCTCACGCTTACTTTCTAGGTAACTTGCCCTTCTGTTTTCTACTCCAGGGTCCCAGGGGTAATCCACAGAAGGAACCTGCTATGGAAAAGAAACTTTCTTATTCATCAGATCCCTTTACAGAGTCCATCTCAGAAGAATCTTTTAGCACTACATTGCCTTGATCTCTCTCCTTAGCTGAAGAGAGGATGATCTTCTGAACCACAACTCTTAGATGCTGAAAGGAGGCTCTTTGCTGTGTTTGAAATCATTCACTGGAAAAGAAAAAAAGAAAAAAAAAGTCTTCCAGAATTAAGGGATGTTGGGATGTTGGCTAGAATATAACAAATAACAACCACTGCAAATAAACCTCCATACAATTTTAGAGATGCAAACATCCAAGCCTAATGTGGGTAAAGAGTGGGAACAGGAGGAAATTGTCCTAATAAGGATAAAAGGCTAAACAAGTTCATTAGTTTTAATGTAGCACAGAAAGACAACAGTAATTTTAACCAAAATAGGAACAGATATGATCTCTTTATTCAGGCCACATTCTTCTCACCCCAAATTTCATCCCCAGGGAGTTTCTAACTAGATGGCTTGCGTTCTCACTGCACTATAACTTTGATACCTCTTTGTCACGCTCCAGAGACCTCCAACCTCATGTTTTCCTTGGACTGTCCTTACTCAGGCAGATTCTGTTTCTTTCCAAGAGAAGCATAAGATATCATGGCTTCAAAATTCTCCATCATTACAACTTTTATCTCTAGCTGCTGTGGGTTTAGTCAGCTTGCATCGCTTCTATACAGCATCTTTGTCTGCAAGCTTGGAAGGCAAGTGCTAAATCTGTGCACCTGACAGGACATCAGGTATTATGTAGGGAGCAAATGGAACATCACTGACAAAAATGTCTCAGAGAGACTGACTTGTGTTCAGCCAGGTTCTAGACATGAAGCCCAGAGTTCCACTATGCCACTTTCATTTAGGCAGCTGACTGAGGATCACCCAATCATGAAATCATAGAATCATAAAAACAAGGTTGGAAAAGATCACCAAGATCTAGTCCAACCACTGATCCATCACCATGCCCTCTAAACCATGTCTCTCAGTGCCACACCTACCCTTTTCTTGAACACCTCCAGGGATGGTGACTCCACCACCTCCCTGAGCAGCCTGTGCCAATGCATTACCACTCTTTTGGAGAAGAAATTTTTCCTAATATCGAATTGGAAACCGAAGGCTCTTCGTCTGATCGGCAAAAAGAAATAAGACAGCCCAATTCAAACTGCAGACAGGATAAGTGGCCTCTGGAAAGTAGAGTTGTGCTTGCCCTGACTACACAGAGCCCTGTAGTGACCATGTTGTGCAATGCCACATTATCCGTTCATTCATTTCCTCCCCAAAATTCATGGATTTCTCCTATAATCATACCAACCCCTACAATTCTGTGATTCTGTGATTCAAGAGATCCTCCTTTTGTAATGCCTCAGTAACAGGGAAAGGTACACATTTTATTTCTTAACAAACATAGTTTGCCTCATCGCGTCTTGCCAGGTCTAATGTTCTACATAAATACCTACCATCTGCACCAGCCAGGGCTCACTGCTCAGATCCCAAAGAGTAGCAGTGATCATGAGCTGAGCTTTTGCATTTGTTGGTCCTTTGCCTGTAAGACAACACTGTATGGTATTTGCATAAATGTTATTTCCTGAGGCAGGTGAAAAAGTATTACAGCGGTCCATACGCATTAACACTTCTCTGCAAGGTTAAAAGCAATAAGAAAGGGTGCTTTGCCTTGACCGAGCCAATCACGACATAGTTTTGCAAGGCGAGCGTAAACCTTTTTGTTAGCATAAAGCTTAGAGAAAGCAATTTCTACAAAGCCTACAGTTTGGTGTTCAAATACGAGAGAATGGACCTTTTAGGAGATTTGCATGTAATCATCTGCAAAGAGCGTTATACTTTATATTGGGTGTTTTGGATCAGATAGAGCATTAGTGTCAGATTGAAAGAGGCCATTTCACGGGCAGCTCATCAGCCTTCCTACTGATTACATTATTCTTTTACAAGTTGAGTTTGAGTAAAGCTGCATGAGCTTTTGTAATGCTGATCCATAATTAGGAGCTTGTGCTTCCCTTAAAACTTTAGATTACGCGAACTACTTGCATAAATATTTCACAAGGAACTACATAAATGTTCTACGGTGATTAGAATTGTTTATGCTGGTGCAATCAGAAGAGTCTCTTTCTTGATCTGTATTTCTTTGATTTGGAAAGAGATATGAGCAGTATCCCATGTATTTGGAAATTAAATTACCTGGTTTTGTTTCTGAATAACAGCACAATCTCACCCTTGGTGTATGATGGTCGGAAAATTGTGTAGCTAACTGGCACAATCTGTTTCTACTGTTGTGCCTACAAATGAGCAAGCTGCGTATCTGGCTCAGGCAATTGCCCATGTAATTTTCTGAAAATCTGCCGTATTATTTTCTTGTGTTGGCAGAAAAAAATTGTAAGTAAGTGCAGCTTTGCTGCTCTGGAGCACCTCTAGCCTTGGAGGAACTGCGTTTCAGAAGGGAACAATTTCCTCCCTGCTCCTCTTCATCTTGCTCTATGGATAATTGTTTTCTGCTGTTTTGGGTTGGGTTTAATAACCTAAGGAGCTGGGGAAAAGGAGACCTGAGGTCTGGGCTATTTCTCTTCCCTTTCCACTTTCTGCTTCATATGCTGAATAATTACAAAGGGCTCAAATGCCCGGTCCACAATCTGCACTGGGGCAGAGGCAGATAGCACAGGTTGTACCCGATCTGGATGTTTTCCAGCCAGAGGAGGGTCTGCCCATGCTCTGCCCTGTCCCAACAAGGATGTTTCAGAGTTCCCACTGACGATGACTTTGTGACCTCCTTGATAGAAATTATCCCATCCTTGCACAATGATGAAGAGAACTAATGCTTCTCTTCCTATCCAAGGGGAGGGGGAAAAAAAAAACAAAACCAACACAGCTTGGGATGAATAACACAAATCACCCACAAGGCTGGTGAAGTCTGCGTAACATATGTTCTTCATACTCCATTTCAGTCCAAGTGTATTTATTCATTTCTTCTTAACCTTGCATGGCCCCTTTTCCCAATATGCCAGTCTTCATACAGGGCATGTGATTATTTCTCATTTTCAAGGCCCAACTATTCATTCCTTAATTTTGGTGACATGGCAGCTGCCCAGGTTTTTCTTGTTAAGATGATATTCATTTGTCCCCTTTATTTCATTTATTTTCCCCTCTGGCTCCATAGCTATAAATCAAATACACAGAATTAAATTAAATAAAATAAACATAAGTGCAGGTGGAAATTCAGAAAATATAAATAACCATGAGTAGTTTTCCAAGACTGCTTTTTTAATCAATTCTAAACACAATATATATATTCCCTGTTGAGCTAACAATGTTGTGACCACCTATTGTTAAAGAACAGCAATAAATCTGCACAATTCCCTTCTCCTATGATTCAGTGGCACATTTTGCCATGCAGCTAGTTCAGCTTGTTCGTTTTCTAGCAGTGTTTTATGCTGTCTGCAGGAAAGGCACGATAAGCTGCTAAGAGAAAAGCATGAACAATGTTTGTTCATGTTTCCACCAGGAAAATTTCTTCTTTCTTCATCTCTGAAGGAGTGAGCCTCACAGATGCTAAGGAAGCAGTCTTTTAACACGTGACAATCAATATGTGTCTTAAAATACTATGTTCTCCCTCACTTTGAAAAGTTAAATGGCAGATATTATCTTACTCCCCTCCTCAGCTCAGCAGGATCTTCGATGCTCTGAAATACTACCAATCACTGCCTTTCACATCCTGCAGGGCATCGCCCTTCACGCCTTGTCCCACGTGTTGGCAATCCATCTTGGAGGTGCTACTGTCATGTCCTGATGCCCACTGCATGCCACCAATCCAGGCCTTTCACAAATCGAGATCTCAGCCCTGCAGTTCTTCATGTTTGTGGGGTTTTAATCAACCAGCTACACTGAGGGATGAAATTGCCTGAGTTTTAGATTTATTTATTAATTAGCTTATTTTGCCAGATAGAGGTACCTGTGTGCTTCCACTGTGTAAATAGGTCATGGCTTTCTGCAGCACAAGACTAGCTATAATTTTAATATAGATCAATAAGATTTAGTTTGGATGCCAATAAAGATTGCTCAAAACAACTGTGCAAGGAGAAGGGAAGACAGAAAGACAAACGCATCTGTTTACACTCTTTCTTTTGACAGGATAATAAACCCAGCCAGCACGCTACTTTGCTGCATTTACACAGCCTTCCTATTGAGCTCCCATTCCACACATAAAGGCCAGACCTGTGCTGTGATGTACTTTTATTTGTAACAGTGCTTGAACTGCCCCTGTCATTAAGGTTCAACCAGTCCCACTGTTACAGACATTCATATTTAAGGTTGTATAAGGCTAAGCATTTTCAGTGGCATGACTTAACACAAAAGTTCTTACCTAACAACCACTGTAGTTGCTATATGACAATCGTACTTCTGCTTGCCTTCCCCTATCCCTCTGTGACAGCGGTAATTACTGATTTAAAACATTCTGAGTGCTGTAAGCAAGCTGTTTTATTGATGATTAGCAATACAGTACACAGATACAGGAAGCAATAGCATTTTGAAGCATTTGCACTTCTCGGTGCCTCAGTTCCCTTATCTGTAAGAAGTACAAGTCTGCTCCCCAGACAATCCTGTTTTATCAGCCAATCTGATAACAGACCCCAGGATTTCTGTCAATTTCAAAGCTTATATACTCAGTGCTTGTAAAGATCTTAAAGATTCCTGTCTGAAGCCTGACAGAAGATACCATGGGGAAAAAAAAATAAAAAAAGGATATTAATGATTTATTGATTGCAGATAATACCACTCTGGGTATATTGGCCACTATTAAATTCCATTATCTTGTGGTATCTGTTCAGTGAGAAGTCAGCATTTGTACACTTTTCTAATTCTTTCGAGTCAAATTGTAAACATATGGGCATATTCTGCCGAATATAGTCTGAAAAAAATTTACCGTCCTTCATCTAAAAGTATCTCCTTGAGTGTTCTGTATTCCTGGCAGCCTTTCTGTTCACACTAGATGAATACACCCGTTTTAAATCAGCTCCTGATCTCTGAAGGCCAGAATCTCCACATAACAGAGTAACTCTAGAAATAGACAGTATATTGAAATATTACAGCCAAACGTGTAGCAAAAACTGAAGGCATGTTTATTGTTTGTCTTACTTTCCCCTATTTAGAGGCTGCTCTGGTCTGGCTCTTCACTAAATTTAAAGTGTCTGCCTAAATTTTGCTGAGCTCCGTGGTTAAGTCGGGAAACACTTTCTTTGTGTTAGCCTAGTTCCAAAGTTTGTGTTTGCTAAGCAGTTTCATAAATCTATTGGAGACTGCAACACATCTTTCCCCGATATTTTTAATCTTAATCTGAAATCCTGGCACAGAGATAAAATGCAAGGTTGTGTTCTGTTTTCCTCCAAATCTGTGCAAGCAACCGATCGTTCATACAGAGACACTCGACTTTTTGTATTATTTCAGCCTCAAGTCCAAAGAACATAATTTTGACTGTTCACTGCAAGCGGATGTATTATATAAGATTGTAACAAATTGATGCCAAGGGGCCCAAACTTGGAACCCGTTCTGTTTTCCTTTGAGTTACTTTCCAAATTGCAGGAGTGCGCATCATGAATGCGTTATCTAGTCCTTCTGTTTTGTATCTTTGAAGGAGAAATGGCACATACCGCAAAGTGACTTGGCCTACTTGTTCAGGTTCCATAGCAACCCAGTATTGCTGTGAATTCGTTTTCTTCTTATCAATTAGAAATTTTGCACCGGCAGCTGGAATGAAAGTTTATGGGCCGAATCCTGCTAGTTTTGCTTGGGCCCGCAGTCACAGTAAATTCAATGAGATACTTGTCTGAGAAGGATACAGACTTGTACCTTTCATCTCTCCCTTCGTTTATTTTTTGTGAAAAGGTCAGATTTAATTTTTGGCTTTCTGTCCAAGCAGAGGAAAGAAGGCAATTCTCTTAAAGAATCCGCAACTTAAGATACTCCTGTCTACATAATTGCTGACACGTTAAGAAGGAAGGCATCGCTTTGCTCCTCGTGCATTTTAACTGGATGTTGTCAGCAGAGCTGGTCATCTCACACCTTCCATCCAGTAGCTTGTACAATTTCCCGCTGCATCCGCCCCAATATTACTTGCCCAAGAGGGAATTTTTCAGAGACTGTGGCTGTATGCACCAGTGCCCTTCACAGCAGCACAGCCCTCAGTACCGTGGTTAGTATGCACGATTCCTAAGGAATCTTCCCTTGTAAAGGTCAGCTCGCACACTGCTGAAAGCGCACGTAACGGCCGTGAAAGCCCACGGGAACTTCCCGTGTGCAATCTGCAGCGGTGCAGTTGATTAAAATTTAAAGTTTTCATAGAGTACTTTTGTTTGTTTCTTGTGAATTTGATTTTATCCCTGGCAAAATTAAAATACTGGGAGGTGGTGGAAAGCCTATGTCAAAATCCCAACTTGCAACCATGTGGAAATGACGCAGAGTAGACTTGTCTCCTTGAAGAGCACAGCAGAGCAAGAGCTGAATCTCCAGAGCCATTTGCACAACAGAGCCTGTGACAGAGTCTGTGCTCATCTGCAAAAGGGCAGAGGTGTGTGGG
This sequence comes from Alectoris magna, assembly GCA_030625065.1. Lineage (NCBI taxonomy): Eukaryota > Metazoa > Chordata > Aves > Galliformes > Phasianidae > Alectoris > Alectoris magna. Next base: position 4,323,371 of record CM060560.1, on the reverse strand, counting down.
ATGAAGGACAGCATGATCTGACCTGTATCTTGTCCTCGCCCAAAGGACACAAAATTAATAGTCTCTGCATATGTTTGAATCCGCAACTGCAAGCAGCACCTGCCTTTTTCATGGGACTGTGATAGAAGTCTCTCATACTCTGTGCCAGGCCCTGGCACTGCTGCCCAGAAAGCTGTGGATGTCCCATCCTTGGAGGTGCCCAAGGCCAGGCTGGATGGGACCCTGGGCAGCCTGAGCTGGTGGGGGGCAACCAGCCCATGGCAGGGGCTTGCAACTAAACAGGCTTTAAGGTCCCTTCCAATCCAATCCATTTGGTGATTTTAGGATTCTGGGATTCAAGTATTCTGCGAAACACAGGATGTCTGTGGCATGGCTGATGCCTGAGTTGTCACTCCAAGCCTACCTGTTAGACTTTCCTTTGCTTCCACCTGCTGAACACCTTTCAGTGTGTGTCCCACAGTACCATGGAGCACTGCACCTTCCCTCCCCTCCCCACCCTTTTTTTTTATTGCTCTCTCCATCTCCTACCTATAGTTAACATAATGGAAAGGCTGCAGCCTTGGTGCTGTGAAAAGGGTCAGTGCAAACTAGGCTACAGATTCCTAAAAAACAACATTCCTAAAGGAGGATCTCCTCAGCCTGAAAGGATGTCAGAAGGAAGGACACCCAGATAACTCCACAAAACAAAACACACAGGGTTCACATCTTCCCATATGCAGCCTGAAAACTGCACAGACAGATGTGCATGCAAGAAAACATAGGTTCTCCACTAGGTCTGGTTTCTGCTCTGGGAAGTCACTTGTCTTTGAGCATAGGTACAGTCCTATGGTCTGCCCTGGCCCCAGGCTTTGCTCCAACACCACAGTTTCTGATCCAAGGGCTGCTCATGAGCAAAAATGATGACCAAGCAAAGAAATTTAACCAGTCTGGGGGGATTTAAATGTTAAACCCACTTCATTGTTTTTGATTTGTGTGTTTTCCTATAGTGTTCACGTTGTGTTTAGTAAGAAATACTGTGCAGTTATGTTGTGTGCTATGTTATGTTCAAAATGTGTAGGGCTTTTTTTTTTTTTAAGAAACAATGGTGTTTTTTTTTAATGTTTGTTCGTTTTCTTGTGCTGTTGCTCTTTCATTTTGATGATTTTTGCGTGAAAACATTTCAGCATTTGGGAAAAAAATGTGGGAAATTAATCATAATGGCTTTCATATCAAAATGCGTCAAGGGGAAATACGTTTAAATGCGTTGTCCTGTATTTTAACCTATTATACGTCTGCGTTCATAACCCCATGTCTTTTACTGATGCACTGCGCATATCTGACCTCCCCATTTCCCTGATTTTACCAGTTTGGGGTTTCCAATTTCCCAGATGATCTGGGAAATCCAAGATCTGATTGGAATAAGGCCCTGGTATCCCTAATTGCTGGCGGTACATTTTTCGAATTGGATCTATCTCATCTCCAAGCACCTGATCCCATTTCCTTGAAGCCACCAAGAACATTTCTTTCATCTAATGCGGCTTTATGCCAAATGTTACCTGAGGACCTGATTTCTTGTGAAAGCTGCATGTGTGGCGATATATTTAACCAAAATGAACCTGTGCAGAGTTTGCCCATCACTCTGTTGATGCGCTTCAACAGCACACAGCTACGCTCTTTCCTGAGCCTTGCGAGACGTTTTTCTGCCTCAAAACCTTGACAAGGACACGGTTAAATCCCATCCTGAAAGGGACGTGAGAGTCTGGATGTGAAATGTGAAAAAAAATACCTCATTAAACACCGCACAAAACTTTCCCTCCAGCACAACGCAGCCCAGCATCGGCCCTCTGCCTCCTTGGCAGCGCCCGCGCTGTGGCACGACGCATGTCTCGCACCAGGGGTTGCACCAGGTGCCAAAACCCTACAAAAGCGTGGATTTTCGTTTTAGGGGGTGGCTGGGTCCCGAGGGTGGTCCTCATTGAAGCCGCCTGCGGGTAGCTATGCGCAGTGCTCCAGAGCGGGCAAAGCACTTCAGGCACCCCTTCCCAGCGCCCTAGCCGGACTTTATTTTGTCTCTCTGTCTGCGTTGTGTCACTGCGTTGTTTATTTTCTTTCTTTTTTTTTTTTTCTCTCTCTCTCTCTCTCTCTCTGTGTCCGTCCGTGTGTGTTTGTGGCCCGCAGGTCCTCCCCTGCGCTGTTCGTCCGCCTCCTCCACACCCCCCGAGCAGTCCCCCTCCCCCCCCCCTTCGCCGCCGGCCAATGATGGCGCGGGGCGGTTGCTGGGCAACGGAGCGGCCCAGCCGCCCGCGGACTCTGACTCTGAGGAAGAGTTTGTCCCTAACTCATTCTTAGTTCAAAGCGGCTCTGGAAACCTCTGTGTCGCCGCCAACGGTGAGTGACTTCTTTCTCCCGTCCTTTATTTGCTCGTCTGACAGTCGTGCGCGGGGGTCTGCCGGCCGGTTGGGGTTTGGTGTTGGGTTTTGTTGGGAAAATGTAGAATAGAGGGGGGGGGGGAAAGGGGTAAACGCATTTAAAAACCACTCCATATCGCGTGAGAAAGGCTCTGATGGAAGGGTCGGTGCTGCTGTGGGGCTGAGGTGAGGATGAGCTCACTGGTACCTGAGCAGAGCTCAGAAACTTCAAAGTTGTAGTGCAACTTATAAGTGAGTTAAAAGCTGGAGCTCCTTCCCTCACCTTCTCCTTATTCTTCACTCTGTGGGCTAAAAAACTCCCCCAAATCACCCCTTTCTCTGGGAGGGGCCCCCTCGACCTGTCACCGAGGGATGGAAAATCCAAACAAAGTGCTGAAAGCTGGAGCCGGGGCTGTAACGGGCGTCTGCTCCTCACGCTCACCCTCAGACATGGGTTTATGCAGCCAAGTTACCCTGTGAGGGGCTGAGATGTCTGTTGGTGAGTATCTGAGGCAGGACTCCATGCCATGGGATACCCTGAGAATCCCCACATGAAAGCTTAGACCTCCTCCTCTGGGGTGTGCTGGGATTCCCCACATGGGAGCACAGACCCCATGCTCTGGGATGCTCTGAGATTCCCCACGTGGGAACTCAGCCAACTGTTGGACCGGCTCAACCAAATCTGAAGAAGAATGAGATTCGCAGCTCTCTGCTGCAAGACACTGAATCATAAAGAGAGGTAATGCTCATTGGCAAGGAAATGTGAGATTTCATCAAGGGGAGTGTAACCTGACAAAGTGCAGATTAGGACGGTGGAAGAGCGGTGGCCACTCAGGCCGCTGCCATCCGGCTGGAGTGATAATTGCTCTCAGGTCTGATTTATGATGAAGGAGAGGGCATTCAAAGATATCTTGAAAGAGAGAAGGAAAGGTGAGGGAGAGGTTTTCTGCAGCTGGCAACAGCTTAACTCCGTTTATGTTAAGCTTCTAGGAAGGTTTCCTACTACGCTGTTATCTCTGCGTAAGGAGAGAAAGTTTGACATTTAATTTGTCCCCCCTCACCACCACCCTTTTCCCAGCTTCCCTCTTTTCTTTTGTTGCATTTGTTATGGTAAAAACAAACTTTCCCTTCAGGGCTTTTCAAAGGAGAAGGTTATCTCCTCTGAATTGTCATCCTAAGGAGAGTAGGGGGAAATACAGTGTCGTTCATTCAGGAAACTGCTTAAAATTCATATCCTCAGTTCAGCTTTCCCCCTCCCCTCCCACCCTGCAACACTCACACATGCACATCTGACTCCTGGCAGTCACAGCACATTTAAATCTGAAATCATGTAGATGACACTCGTGTTGGAAATAAAGCCAGACACACACCCCACCTCATGCTTTGGACATCGCAATGTACGTTCTTTCTCTTTGTTCATTTAGGGAATATGTATGTACACATACACACAGCCTCAAGGTAAAAGGAGGGGAGAAAAAGAAAGCAAGTGAGATTAAAGACCTTAATCTCTTCTTTTACTAATTAGCAGAACAACAGAAAAAGCATTGTTCAGAGTCCATGGTGGGTTGACGACGTTATTGTATTATTGATGTGCTGGCGAGTTAGTTAGACTTGAGGCTTTTCAGCTGCCTGGTTATTTATCCTCCTTTCTTTTTTCTTAGTGCTTTTTGCATTGGCTTGTAGACATTCAGCATTCCCCGAAGCCGCCTTTGTGTGTAGGATTCAGCAGGTTGGCAATAAACACGTCGCACACAAAGACAGGGTGTCTGGGGTCTCATTTGTGTGGTTATCCTACTTGTTCAGTAATCAGAAGTGCAGGTAATACCAGCACACTGGTGACCTCATAGAACCGCCTCAGCATCACTCTGCTATCAGGAGGGAAACGAAGATGACTTCCTATGCCACCTGTCAACCTATAATCTGAGAGTATGCATGAATAAGAACCACAGAACATACAAGCCCATCGTGTCTAAAGCCAAGATACTCTTCTGACCTCTGTAAATAGATTTAATTGCTTTAGTTCCTTAAGGTTCTGTTTCTGTGAGGCTTAGTCAGCTTAAAGTTTAAATGACAAAGGCGAGTCTTTATGTTCCTTAAATGGTGAAAATTAGGAAAAGCTTATTTTGCTTAGGACTAAGTTTAATACAGTTAGAGCACTCCTTTCAGGAGAATAGTAGCCGTCTCAGCAGCAGGACAGCCTGAGAATGCTGTCCGAAGGATTTGTGTTGCACTTTTTAATTGATTGTGGGTAGGTTTTCCTTCCACAGCTGTGTAAACTCAGCCTTAGAGAAGTCCATCCAAAGTAAGTAACACCCAGGGAGCAGCACTGCTGTTACAAATCCCCATGTAAATCGCAAATATAATGCACATGGAACTTAAGAAGCATGCTACTTTTTGAAGATACAGTAGGCTATTCTATCTGAGTTCCTTTCATTCCAGAAAGGTAATAATGTCTATAATATAATTTCTATACTTCCAGGAAGATGCCCAAGTAAACTTTCAAATAAAGGCTGGAGCAATCTAATAAGTATATAAATATGCAGGCACTTTTTAGGGCTTTTATTTTTCTATTAGATGAATTAAAAGCCTTTATTTACTTATAAGGAAAATGTAAAAGCCACTTTGAACACAAAAAATCCCTCATTATTATTATATTATACTATCAGCAGGTTCTTAACCTTGAGGCAAAAAAGACTTTTCAGACTTGGATCCGCTTTTATTTGTATCAACTCCAGAGTAATTTTTTTAGTTTATTTTACCTGAAATTACACAAAGTAACTAGGATGTGAATGCCTCCATTTCAATACATTTCTTTCTAGAAATCAACAAATTGAAAGCCTGAATTAGGGATTTCAGCTCTGTTTGAAAAGTAAGCTGCCCTAGGTTTTTCATCAGTCCTCTGTATATATGTCATAGAATCATTAAGGTTGGAAAAGACATGTAAAATGTGTTGGTATGTATGTAGCTGACTGATGACAGAAGGCATCCAATCCTTAACCTGATTGTTTTAAGGAAGTAAAATTACTCCGTGGGGTTGGAACATCAGTCTGTGCAGTGTCCAGCAGCACTGGGAGGAGAAGCACCAGCAGTGAGCATCCAGGAGAGTGCTGGCTAACTGAGAAAGGTGGAGCTCCAGCCAAGGCTGGAGATAGATAGAAAAGTTGCTGATAGACTGGGAAAGAGCCACTCTCTTCCATTTGAACCAGTAAATACCATGAAAACTAATTAAAAAAACCCATCCAGTATCTTTGGGGAATGGTGTTTAGGAAGAGCTCTTCAGCCTGGCCACTGCTGTCCGCTCCCTGCAGCATCTGCAGCTGTGGCCTTGGGGATGTAAGTGGGTGCACTGCCTCTCAGCACACCTCTGAGGTAGGGAAAAGGCAATTATCCCCATGGGGAGTTGGTGTGCAGAGTGACAAATAACAGATTTTGAAAAGTATATGAAATCCGTGCAGGTCTGACATCTGAATTCCTCTGGGAGCAGCGACCATGCTGCCATGTAGTCAGATCCAAGGTGCGTGTGACTTCTTCCAGCTCTTTCATCAGTGAGCAGTCACTCAGTGCGATGCAATGCGTGCTTTTGTCATTTGGAGTGGCCTGGTGTGTTTCTCTGACTTGCTCCAGTCAGGCAGGATACCGACATTTGGATACCAGCATTTGGAATAATGCACACAGATGGGAGCCAGAAGATCCAAAATCACTCGCAAAATAACATATATTGAAGTTTCTGGAAGAAGGAAGTAAGACATGGGTTTAGTCTTACCATTCACTTGTGATTTTGTGTACCTCAATTTCTTTGACTTCTCCCTTGAATACATCCTTATCCCCACTGATGCCTTTTCTTGTTCCCCACTGATTGAAGCTCCTTTACTATCATCTGGAAGGTGATTTAATCACAAAAATGTGGAAGGTCACACTGCCAGTCACCCAAAGTGATACAGCTGCTGTAAGAGAGATGGTAGGTAAAGGCATGATTCACTGTATTATTGAACTTGGAATTCCAAGAGGTGTGTTTAGTGTTGTGTGAAGCGTGGACGGTGCAGCCCTCGCCTCTGGCATAGGTTGTGTTGTTAGTGGAGGAGAGCAGGGAAAATGATGTTGAATACGTACATAAATATTCCAGAGTTCTATGAGACAAGTGCAGTTTTCATAGGATCACTGATTTCAATTGAAAATAGACCAGATCAGGACCCACAAGACGAAAAAAAAAGCCAACCAACCTACAAAGCAACACAGCATATTGCATCTACTTAGCTGGGTCTGCATGAACAAGCCTCTTGTCCAACCAAATCTGTGGTCAGGAAGCTAATGCAGATTTGCGTGCTGTCTTTGCCCCTTTTTCTTTGTTTAGAGTGCTGAAGCAGGAGGTTTCTCTAAGGTCTTCCCTCTCATTTCTAACTGTATTGACCCTGTCTAGACCTTCTGATTTGTATCCTGAATAATGTGTACTGTTTTCTGCTTGGGATTTTTTATCATTAATGATCAGCCTTGAGCTGTTGAAGTCGTTCACCATTTCTAATTTTCCTCCCTTTCCTATCCTTCAGAAGGAACTTTCTACCTTTTTGTTAAATGATTTGGCCCAGATTTATGAAGATAAATCCTTCAGAAAAAGGCTGACGAATACTACTACAGACTTATTTGTGATCTCTCCGTTTAATTTGATATAAATTTTAGGTTCCTGGCACTGTACAGTGAGTAACTGATCGGACCATCTGCGGCTTTTGCTGCTGTGGCTGCTGCTGTGGCTGGATTCTTTCAGTGGTTAAAAGGAAGTAATCCGAAAATACAGGGCATTTTCTGCCCCGAAGAGCTGAAAGGTTTTAATCCATCTATGTATGTGCTCAGTGTTTATTTCTTTGGTGTCCTTGCTGCGTTCAACGCTGCACAGTTAATAAGTGCAAGCTGACCCAGCTGCACAGACGCTGCGGTTTTCAGGCTCACTCTGCAGCCCTGCTTGAGCAGCTGAAAGGCTGAGCTGTGCATCGGCCTGCTTTGCATCAGGTGTCACTCCTCTGATCCTCATATCCAACTTCAGGCATGTCAGCTGTCCTGTAAGAGTCCCGCTCCATCACAGCACTGCACAGCTGCAGCACTGGGATGGAAGAGTCGTAGGGAAGTCAAACTGCAGCAGATTGCTCCAAAGGCACAGAATGTTAAAGCATTTCAGGGAGGGAATGGTACTACATATGGTTTATTAGAAGTGGAAAATTTGCAGGGATCTGACTGAGAAGATCCTTTGATCGTGTAATCTCAATAATTGATACTTTCCCCATCTAATAATTAATAATAAATCCCAAATTAAATTCACTTTTGTTTTATCTAAGCATTTCTTCCCCCAGAAAGGTTTGTTGATGGACGGGTTCATTCTCAGCCTGTGCCTCATCCTTGCAGAATGCTTTGTGATGCTTCACTATTTACTACTTGAGTGAGAATAATAATTAATCTCTGCATCGTTTATCAAACGCTTGCAGAGTTTGGTAGCAGTCAGTGTTACTTACAATGATAATTCACAATTACAGAAGGGAAACTGAGGCATAGGAAGACATAACCGATCTTTCCCCAGAGTGTCTTTTAAGAAGTTAAAAATCTTCCTTGGATTATTGTGTTTCCCATCCGGACTTGTTTCAGACCTCCCTTCAAACATCTCAGAAGTTCAGGAAGGAGAAGAATAGCTTAGAAAGATGTTTAGCTTAGCAATTGCTTAAAAACATTCATAGCAAAGAACATGTTTAGGAGAGTGATGATATTGTAGAAAAAGGTTATAGGAAAGGGCCTGGGAAAAAGACTCTTGAAAACCTGTTTTTTGTAACTTCCCTGAATTCATCCTCTGATTTGGGAACGATAAACATTCAGAGCTCAACCTGAGATACTGTCACCTAAATGTCTCTCTTTTCATTTCAGTCAGAAAACGAGGCTAGAAGCATATTAATCATAAGCTTTCAATTTGGTGTGAGGCATTTCAGGCCACCAGGGCGTGAATCAGCCTTAGGAGATGCCTCTTTTTCCACTCAATGTGGAAAGATTTCTGGCTGACTAGAAGCTCGAGAAGTTCATTTGGATCAGGCTGGTCATTTTGGATTGCTTTCCCAGCTGTCATCTACATGATTTTCCCACTCATTTCACTCAAGCCATCCAGTCATTCACTGACATATTTAAATAAATTGTGTTCAAATCATCCCTCCAGATTTCTCTCAGTGGTAAAGCTGACAACAGAGTTCAGGTTGAGAATTCCCAAGCACCAGCCATTGCCTCTCAGATCCTGAAAGATCAAGGAAGAAGTTGTAAACAGGCAGATGTGAGGAGGATCAGATCATGAATTATTCCTGCTCCTATTCACTGAGCGGTGGAGCCGTCCTGTTGAGTTTTTGTTCCTCCTGTTTCACTCTTGCAGCCAGGACGAAAGCTCAGAAAGATTCCAGCCTGTGAGCTGCAGGTCTTTCAGAGGATGGGAAGCTCCAGAAGTGCCCGCTCACCTTGCTCTGCCTTGGGCTCTTGCCTCTTCAATTTACTCTGCGTCCCCAAGGGTATTTGTTTAACCTGGCAGCTGTTTGGCTTCAGATGAGCCAAAGGTGAGAAGCAAATCATTTGCCATAGGACCAGATTGGTATCACTGATTATCGGTGGGAGGCATTCGGATTAGATTCCTGGCATAACAAGGGTCAAATCCTGACCCAGCTCAAATCCATTTGGCTCGAACAGAGGAAGGGTTGGTCAGAAGAAGATAATCTGAATACACACAGAGTCAGGATTTTTTTATTCTTTTTTTTTTTTTTTTTTTTCCTAAGAATAAATATCCCAAAGAGAACAAAGCAAAGTTATGATTGTCACATTCACTGAAGGGCAGCAATGAAATGAGTCACCTTTCCAGGCCAGTAGGGAACACACTGAATCAGTTAAAGCAGATTTATAGCTTTTTAGCTGTGATAAAACCATATCAGTGCGTATATGAATTTACATAGGAGCAGGGACTTTTTTTTTTTTTCCTTTCTTTTAATGCAAGCCACATTGAAAAGTGTGCACAAAGGAGCCCCACTCTGAGGAAAGACAACTGGAACAAATTATATGCGTTCAGACTTGTTAAACTGAATTGGCAGCAGAAATATTCCTGGTAACCTGAGCATTACAGCAGCACTGGTATAGTTAAGGTTATGTCAGCATTTCCATTAGAAACCCCTACTTTCAGAGCTTTATATCTGCAGTAAAAATTCACTGTGGGTTGAAACTTGACGAGCTGCGCAAGGTCTTATCTGAGATGGAATTTCATTTTCTTTATTTTTTTTTTTACCTTTTCTCTTACAAAATTGTGGAGAAAAACCTATTTGAGGAGTCAATCTACGAGAGCACAAACAAAAATAGCAGCATTCTGGCTTTGATCCTTTCCGATGTTAAGAAAACCTGTTTCTTTCTTTATCGTGTAACCATCAAACGTGCAACAAAATCTCGCTCTGAAGAAGGAATTAATCATTGCGCTATTAAAGGAAATGAAACATTAATTTATGGCCCATTAGATGCTTTTTCACTGCAGGACTGCCAGTGTTTTGGTCTACGTCGGGTTATACTGAGAGATTTGTGACTAACAAGGAACAAAGCCTCCAAAGGAGCAGATTCTACGTAGAAAAAAATGCTTCTGGGCAGCTTTAGAAGAACAAAACATTGAAGGCAGAGCTGTCCAGAGACTGGAGCAAGTATGAGGAATTCAGCCTTCTGGTTTCTGCCACAGGCTTCTCAGCTAAAGAACTTAACCTCACTTTTCTCCATTGTAAACATAGGATATAGCAAACTGTTGGCTTCGCTATCCTTCCAAATGGTTTTCTCATCCCTATTAATCAATTAATATTAGTGGATTTAGCCATGACTTACACTATAGTGAATGAGAAGAGGGGATTTGTGTCTCCATCCTCACAGACATCAGTTTTCAGGGAGAGGGCTAATGTTTTTTCTAAGTCTTTTCAGCTTTCTGGGTTCACAGCGCCAAACAATTTATTTCCAGGTCCATATAATCTCTGTGGGTGAGGGTAATGTATGATGTCATGTGTGCCCTCCATCCCTACAGGGTAGTGTGTCTTCTACGCTTTGAAAAACCATAGCTGATGTTCATCAGGGCTCTTTACATTCAGCAGATGAAAGCTGGTGTGGAAGTGCAAAGTAGTGTAAAATTCAGGAAGGAAGTCTGATGCTGGTACTCGGGGTTGCCTGGCGTTATTGCTGTGAAATGGATCTCTCAGTTGGGAACGAGCTTCAACTTTGGGGAGACTTGCTCTACCAGCTGTTTTCAAGCCGTATGTCTCCATTTTAAAATGAGGACCTGGGGGCTTTGAACTTTATTTATAAGCTGAAATTTGCTGGCCACTGTGAACCGGTGATTAATTTGTAAGGGAGAGGATGCCAGAAGTCTCACTCTGACCTGTGTGTTCTTTCAAACTAAACATGCAATAACTGCACAGCCTCAGAAGATGTCTCCCCCCACTTCCTCCATCCCTTCTGTGCTTTGCATTATTCACTGTTTATTGTAACACACTATTAATCACAACCATAGCTTTCAAACCATCATGCGACCCCAACAAATTCCTGGAATGAAGCAGTGATAGCTGTAGGTATTCTGGATGGAAACTCTGAGGCTCTGGGTAAAGAAGAGAGGATCAGGTTAAAATGTTTGAGACAGCAGCTCAGAGGGAAAAAGTGCCTTCTGTGCATACAGCATGAGTTTTCTGAAAAAATGATGTTTGCAACGTGACGTGAGGGCACAGTACAGCTTCTTGCTGTGTGTGTATGAACCACAGGTATCCTTTGAAGTTCCTTCCCACGTGTACCTGGGTGCAAAGCAGTAGGGATGTTTTGTTCAAGAGAGGGCAATCCTTAACTGTGTGTCTAACAGCAGGACCAAGCCCTTAGTGCCCATGCTTGGTAGTAAAGCTGATGTGATAGACAGTTACGGCACAGGAAAAGCCTTTGATCTTGGAGGGATTTGTATGAAAGACTGTCACAGTTCCTTAAGAGTCAATTGGGTTAAGCCTTTGAGGACTACAAGCCCCACTATATGCATCCCACATAAGAATTCATTTTGCTGGCACGGTGAGGGTGGTGAGACACTGGCACAGGTTGCCCAGAGTTGTTGTGGATGCCCACTCTGGGAAGCATTCCAGGCCACGCTGGATGGGGCTGTGAGTAACGTGGTCTAGAGGGAGGTGTCCCTGCCTATAGCAGCGGGTTGGAGCTAGGTGATCTGCAAGGTCCCTTCCAACCCAAACCATTCTATCATTCTGTGATTCTATGAGAACTGGAAGGGCTAAACGTTGTGTTTTGTGGGTTTGTTTTAATTCCTGCCATGTGAATTGAGACAAAAGCGCCACATACAGGTGGGACTGCTGTTTTCTGTTTTAAATGTGTGATTGGTGTTAGGTCAAAATCCATTACTACAGTGTGCATATTTTGCAGTATTTTCCATACTTTGCCAGGAAACGGGAATCAGAAGGCTGGTGACTGTTCCTAGTTTGTGGCTTTGGCCAAGAGACCTAAGTGCTGATAACTGGCTCCTCCATGAATAAAGTGGAGGATAATGACCATCGTTTAATTCTTACAGCCTTTGGAAATGTTGAGATCCCTGAGTAAAAACGGACCACAGTGGCAGTGTGCCCTGGCTCCATCCCACTGATGGAGCCATCCCACAGCAGCACGGGGCTTCAGTGTTGGCTTGGACCATGCTTGCATCTCTGTGGGGAAGGGACAATGACATCCCAAAGTTTAGACATTCTTTTAGAAATATATTCTCAAAGTCTACCCTGGCTCTAAACAGGGAAGATTCAACAGATTTTCTTTTGTGCTTCTGTGTAATAATTAGGCCTATTACTGAAAGCTTACTCATTAAAGCCTATCCAGTACTAAGCAGATAATGTGTAGCAAAAGGGCCACATGGCTCAATTCCTAGGGTTGTATGACAGAAGCTAATATAGTTCAGACATTTATTCTATCTATCACATTTCTGCGTACAGAAGATCAATTAATGTTGACACATCAAAGAAGCATGAAAATATACAGCATTTCACTGGAAGCAACAGTGATGTGTGGAAAGACAAGTGACTCCGTGGTACCTGAACTACCCAAATCAACATGAGTTGTCCCAAAGGACAAGTGGTCCCATTGGCAAGGGGCCAAAATAGGAAGGCGGGAATGATCCTCGTTAATTGCACCCTAATTGCTCCTAATCTATTACTTCTTAGGACACTAACATTGATCATATATTGACTTCTGCGACATGTAGTAGGTGGGTTTGAGATGCCTTTCTGTAAGCTGACTGTTGTCACTCTCTATTTGTCCTTCTTACCTGTCCTAACTTGAGATGCTCTGGCTGGGAAGAAAATTGCAGGCAACTGGGACTGTTCTGTGCAGATACATTGCTTTGTTCTGGGTGATCTGAGCTTTGTGATGCCATGTTAAGTTTCTGTAGGTTTGCAGGGTGTTTCTAGGTGTCCCACCAATTTAAGTCTCTGAATCTGAGAGTGTTTCATTTTCTTTCTGTCGAAATAAGAGCTGTATTGTAGAAACAAAAATCTGCCTTTTGGAATTATTGGAGTTAAGCAGGCTATCGTTTCAGCATTTTGGACAGCTCAGGAGAATAGGTGTTCGATAAATACAACATGCTGCAAATAGGGAAAAGCATTCTGAAACCCTAAGTGGTCATATTTCTTCCCAGTGTTTGGGGGATGGGATGTTGTGGCCAGGCTGGTAAAATGAGAGCCTGTGTCATCATATGCACAATTCAAAATCAGCCAGCCATGACAGCTCAGGAATTGGACTGCAGGTTCTCCCACGTGAAGGGAGAATCGAGCTCTGTGACCTGCTTCAGCCAAGTTAAAGTAGCGACGCATGCCTCATTAGCATGACAGCTATGGGAGTGGGCATGGGATATAATAAAGTGCTGCAAGGCCTTGGAGTGCTTCAGTAGGAAAGCTCACAAGTGTAAAATCGATGCTTTTGATACATTAGGTGGTAATGGAAGAAGCACAGCACAGAAGTGGTATGATCGGATGATTTAGTTATAGCCATAAATCTAGCGGCAGTAGCGTGGCAATGTGATAGGACACAGCATTTCATACAGATTCCTGCGTTAGTCAAGTCAGGGGTTGAAGCATGTGTGGGTGGGGGTGCATTGCTGATATAAATGACACTGGTTCAACCTGGTGCGTCCACTCAGCTGGCAGAACAAGAACACACTGTAGAAAATGAACAGTTCAGGCAGAGGTGCTTGTATTTGGGTTCCATATAGCTGTTTCTGCAGCGAAGTGAGTATTGGCGTGGATCACTTCAGCTTGAGTGTAGCACTAAAAGCAGTGCTGACACAGTGACCCCTTCCTTGCCTCACCCTGCTTGGCCAAATGTTTGGAGTTTGCAAAAACTCTGCAGGGTCTCATTTCAATGGCAAGACTTTACCACTTGATGCTTGCTTCTGATTTCTGTTGATGGAACGCAGCTCTTTTCCATGATGATCAGCCTACATAGCTCCTGCCCAAATCATCCTGAACAAATTTTCTCCCTAAAACTGAATGGCTGCATGAAACTATTGCAAGGATTTCCATCCATCCGACCTAAAGACGTAGAGTTTCTCATTCAGGCATTGTTGTTTTTGTTTTCTTTGTTTGTTTTTTTTTTAATTCATTCTTTCTCTTAAATTAATAAATTGCTATCCTTTCTATTGCATTTAGTTTATCTTCACCTCTCTAATAGTGTGGGACAACTGAGGATGGTATAGCTTCACATATTTGTCCAAGGAGGCTGTGGATGCCCCATCCCTGGAGGCATTCAAGGCCAGGCTGGATGTGGCTCTGGGCAGCCTGGTCTGGTGGTTGGCGACCCTGCACATAGCAGGGGGGTTGAAACCAGATGATCATTGTGGTCCTTTTCAACTCAGGCCATTCTGTGATTCTATCATATACAGTGAGTACCCCCAAAAAAGGAAGGTCAGGTAAAAACAAAAGGGAGCGATGCTGCTTCTTGCCATTAATTCAAGCTTGATTAGGAAAAATATTAGGATTAGTGCAGAGGAGTAGCAAATCAGAGGAGGCAAGGCGCACAGACCTAAGGGTTTTTATAGAACGAGTTAAAGAAATCCTTTTTGTCGCTGCCCGTAACTTTTCTGATACACCAATGAAACTTGAAACAAGAGGTCGTCTCAAAGGGTAATAGCTTCCAGCCAAAATGTGCTTCAGTCTACCAGACCACCCATCCTTTCTTCATCAATGAGGTCAAAATAATAGCAGTACTTGACACTTTTACACAGATGGGTAAAAGCTATTGTGTCACCAGTAGATATTTCCAGAAAGCTAACCCATCTAACTGATTTTAATAGCAGAAGTGGTTATATTGCCTTTCCTGTACGTATCTCTAAGCAATTACCAAACAGTAGGTCTCCCGGTACCTCCTTGAATCAGATAAGTGTGATTATCTCCATTTTGCAGAGGTCACAAGTGACTAGCCCGAGGTCACCCTGGCATTCTGTGATACCATCTCAGCAGGATTCATCTCCCCTTATTCTCCTGTTTCTGTAACAACCACTATGCTATGTTCTTTCCCAAAAGCTGTGCGGAGACACTTAACTCAATTGAGTGCTTCGGTGCAATTGATTTCTAAGAGTCTGCGAGCCGTTGCCTAGACCCGATATCACCTTCTGCAAATGATCCAGTATTATCAGGAGCAATCCCCGGTTTATAGATGACCACAGTGTCCATGCATGGAATTCATATTAAAACACAAAAATCCAGAGTTAGACATCAACACGCTATATCTGTCTAGATGTAGAAGATCCTGTTTGCCCATGGAAGGAGCAATAAATGACTTTCAAATGTAGCTGAGAATCTTGCCAAGTCACCATCATTCCGTATCTGAAAACCAGGTCCTGGTTCACAGTCACGTGAATACCCAAACAGGGACCACAGGCTTATTGTGCTGCATATTGTGGTGGCTTCTGTTTAAAACTGTTTGATTTGTCTTCCATTTCTTCTCCATAAAAACTCTCGGGCAGTTTATATCAGTGTCAGTCCATGCCAGAAGCTGCTCCAATCCATCTTGGGATAAAACACAAACAGTTCTCCCCTGACTGAACTATGAGTCTGTTGCTGTCATCTGGAAAGCTGAGTAAAGCCCTTTAATTTATGAAATGTTACGTAGTCCTCAAAAGATTGCCTAAATATTTTACTGCATGTCACTTTTGTTGGAAACCAGAGCCCGCATTTGCTGTACCTTCCATTAAGTAGAACCTCTTCAAATTACTTCTGCTTCTAAATGGGAGTTTGTATGTGTTAACTTTTATCCGGCAACTTCAAACGTGTCCCAGGGCACTTGCATCTTTTTTACTATTTGTCTCCCCCTTGGCTTAGTGCAATATTTATGTGCAGGGTTTAGAGGTGGTCTTAAAGCTTTGTTTTAATTTTGTTTTCCTAATTGTCCTTTGTAGGGCACTGGAAAAGGGTAAGATTTGAGGTCTTTTTAAAGAATGTGAAAAAGTTTCATCTGCTCGGACTTGAGGAGGTTGTTTGCATGCTACAACGATTAGCTTCGTACAAAATAATGTTGATGACGAAAATGTCCTAAGTTTTATGCCATGAATTTCCTTGGAGGTTTTTCAGCGCAGTAGCCACAGGAAGTTTACTTCAGAGAGAGAGCGAGAGAGAGAGGAAGCGAAAGAAAGAGGAAGGGCCTGTAGAGATCAGCGTCAGTGACTTGCATGGCAGAAAGCTAATCCCTGAGCACACCTGTACAGCAGAAACACGGCGTGTGGATTAGGTTGGTACTTCATCTGTCACTCCGACATCTCCCCCCGCAAAGCGCCTGAGTGCTTTCTGCTGGCCCGGCTCGAGTGTCACTGCGGCTGTGGCAGCGCCTGTGGGTTGTGGCAGCGAACAATGCCTGTTTGTTTGTTCCTCTGGACTCCAGTGGCTAAGGTGGAATTTTAATGGTGTGAAAAATGAGGGGAGAAAAGAGAAAATAATAACCAAACACTCAGGCACTCAGTGAGGTTTCTCAAAGTTTGCATTCACATCCGCTGCCCCTTTTCCAAGCAGCTCCTTGTCCAGTCTCTTAGCTCACTGATGTTGGATTCTGCTTTTCTGCCAGAGCGTGGAGCACCAGGAGAGTCTTAGATGCCCAGCCCTGTGCAGTTTTAATGCATCCATCCAGCCTTTGCATTTGCTGAACCGTAGTTCCTTATGCATTGCAACTTCCCTTATGTTTTTCATTTTGCTCTGCAAGAATCCAAAGTCCATCACTGGGTGACTGCATGTCTAGGAGAACAGGAGTTTGGTAATCTCAGGAAAATTCTTCTTGACTTTCAGAGCGCTCCATAGAAAAGGTGGGAGGTGAGAAAAGGGAAAAAGATTGTAAGGATCTGTCTGTGATTTCTGCTGCTGCTGTGCTTTTGGGAGGAAGCGGTTCACCTGGATGGAGGACTTGATGGAGGAGCCAAACTTTTGGCCGAAAAAGAACATTAAATTCCAGCCTGCAGACGTGAAAGAGGAGAGGAAGAAGCGGGTGAAAAGAGACCTAAGAGCATTGAAGAAAGCTTTGTTTCACATATACTTGAGCTTCAGATTGGCCTGCTGTACTTCCTGTGGTTCTGGAGTGCAGTAAATTGGAAGCGCTCAGGTTGGAAACAGGTCTGAGCCACTGATTTCTGGGCCCAAACAAAGTTGCACTTAGTGCCAGAACGGTTTATTCAGCTTGCTGGATGGAAGCCAAAGGAACTGACCGCCCTGTGAGCTGAAACCAGTGCCAACCAGCCGAAGAATAACATTGCTTTGACTGAAATGGCAACTGTTTGTTTGTTCTTCCAGCAAAAAGGAGGAAAAAAGCAGCTTTTAGAGCTGCTGGTGAAAGAAAACGTTAAAAATCAAAGTGGAAAAAAACAGATAATTGTGAAAGAGTGTGAAATGTTAAGGGTGAATTTTTCCCCTTGGTTACACTGCTCTGAATTCTGGTCTTCACTGGGTTGTGTTTAAAAGAAAAACTTGTTCCTGATTAGTTTTAACAATCACGTTTTTCCTTCTTCTACTAAAACATGATGATTTCTTTTAATATCATAATTTACCCTTTCTGATAATGTTTATAATATACCAAACTCACTGGGAAGTGTAGGCACTGTCACAACAGCACATGCTGGTTGTGGGGTTACAAATCATAGCTCTCCACGTGGTAATGGAATACTGAGCTGAGCAAAATTGAACGTCTGTGACACAGGGCTCAGTCTTGCAGACCTTAGCAAGAGTTTAAGGTGAGCAAAATCTGGCAAGCTCAGGTGTTTTCAAGTCCGTTTAGAAGTGACTCCGGGAAAGGCTGTCTTTTTTCCCGATGGTTTTGTGATCTGTCCGCTGTGAGTTTGGGGTGAATCACTTCTTGCTCACAACCTATAGCACGCAGCAGCTCCTTACAGGTTGCACCCCAGAGCTGTTCGACTGCCAGGGATGCCTTGTCTGGAGGACTCCCTGCTCGCTGCTGCCATTTTGCACGTGCTGTTTGATTTGCTCTGCGTCCTTGTTTATTCTGAGAGCTTACATCCCAATGATGTTGAGAGGTGACCTGATGGCAAACAAGAGGCACTGGCAGGGAGCTGGCGGAGTCATGCTACAGGAATCATTGCCCATGCACTGGAGCTGCTCAGAGCTGAGCTAGCAGCACCCAGCAGCCACGGCCAGGGACAAGTGACTGCATTGCCTTCTCTGTGCTACACAGAACATCCACCTTCTCTTTCACTCATTTCCCCCAATTGTGTTTCTGGTAAAACAAATAATCCCAACAAAGGGGTGTTACTGGTGATGTCAGCAGCCTTTCTTTCTGCTCATGCCAGGGCAAATTTTACGTTTGATCTTGCTCATTCTAGAGATGCTTGGTGATTATTTTGATGGTGAGGGCAGGCCTGGTGATTTGAATGAAGCAAACAAAAAGGAACATGGAAGACAGTGCTCTTCATTTCTGTTCTGAAAATGCTATTTGAGAAGAGCAGCTGCTTGTGCAGATTCTACAAAACTTAGCGTTGGTGTTAGAAGCAGAAGGTAGAGTAAGGAGCAAGAAGGGAGAATAAGCCATCCTCTCATTCCATTTTATCTTTGCATACCTTAGGAGGGCTCCACCTACCCTCTGTATTGCAGGAGTATCGCCTGGGTGCAGACTGACTCGTGTCCTTCCAGCCTCCCCTCTTTATTACGTCTTCTTGAGCAGCTTCAGACCAGCTGCCAGATGGGACATTCCAAAGTTCCATCTGAGTCACAGACTCTATTGCAGGTGCTGTGCTTTATCAGCTGCGCAACCTTTCCATCTACTCACTGGGAAAGCACGAACCTGATTCATCAGCGAACACCACATGGCACTCCATGAAGGGCTATGTTGTATTTCTGTGCTATGAGGAACATCATCACATTATGAATGAAGCGTAGCTGAGCCCTCCTGCAGGTGACAAAGATGTGGCCCATTGAATTTGTACTGTTCCTTTTTATCCATGTGCCAGAGGGAGATATTCTTCCTTGTGCCAGATGTGCTCTGCTTCCGAATTGCCATTCTGGGCATTTAGTGGGGAGGCAAAATGACAGGCTAAGCACCAGCATCGCTAATACCTCAAACAAATGTTTTTCCGATTAATTAAAATAAATTGGCATAATAAGAAACACAGTGTGCGTCCTCAAAAGTGCAAAGTTGTTTTCTAATGCAGCGAGTGCTTTAATTATCTCTGTTTGTGCTCGAAAGCAAATTTGCGTGTGGTTTTCTTTTTTTTCTTAGAAATCAGAATTGCTCGATTCCCATTGCTGTTTAAAAGGCAGCGATGTGAAAGGGAGTTGTCCATAACTGTGAAGTCTGTTTTCCCCTATGCACACAAGCCGTTCCCTCCAGCTTCCCTTAGGAGTGACCTAAGCATGGCTCCAGGTAAAGAACTTTAATCTCTGTTTGAACAGAGCCACTCTCTTGGTTGGCATTATTTAATTATTTGAACATAATAAGCTTCCGTAGTTCATCACCAGCGCACTGAAAGACAAAGAGCTGTGATAGCAGGAGAAGCAAGCAGGCTTTCCTCCCTCCACATAGAGCCTAAGAAGGAAATGAAAAGGCCCACTGCAGTTGCCAAGTCACTGATCAGTAGGAATGGGAACAATCGTATTGTTTTAACAGTAGTTATTGGCCAATTCCTTACACAAAATATGATATTAACAGAGAAGTCCAGTTCTTATTATTGCTGGATTCCAGACTGGGATGAAAATCAAATTTTTAATTGTGTTTTTTTGTCCATATAGTTCGGTAAATTGCATGCTACCACCGTCACTGTATGCAGCATTGGTTATAGAGCTCCATCAGGTTGCAAGCAGTAATAAATGAGCCATGGATTTGACTTCTTTGAGCTGGATCCATCTTTGAGGGTGGAACCTCTCTGGAGTGCTTGGTGGTCTTGCTGGAATTGGTGCTTCCCAAGCTCTCAGCTTGCTGTGCTAGGCAGCACCAAGCCAGCACTTTGGTTTAACACAAAACCAAAACCTGAACTACTACTTCGGGCTTCCAGAAAGATTCCACATCAGCTTTGTAGTGCATGGGTATCTCCTTAGTTGCATTCTAATTTCACAGACTCATAGGATGGTTTGAGTTGGAAGGGACCTTTAAAGGCCATCTGGTCCAACTCCCCTGCAGTGCGCAGGGACACCCACAGCTCCATCAGGTGCTTAGAGCCCATCCAGCCTGACCTGGGGTGTCTCCAGGGATCCACCACCACCTCTCTGTGCATCCAGTCTAAATCTTCCCTGTCATTCTCAACATCATTTTCTGTGCCTTTGCAGTTGGTTGAGTAGCCTTTAAAAAATAAAAATAAAAAAAAAAGATGAAGCTTTTGGTTTACTGATCAGTGTAGTGAAAGATAATGTGGGCTACCCAGGAGATCAGACTAGAAGATGGACAGTCCTCTTTTTATCTGAAGACCTACAAATCTATGCAGTTTTTTTGGCAACGTGTTTCACCACTCCAATGTGAGCCTTGTGTCTCTGGTATCTCCTTACATGCTGCAGAGCAGGGTGGGGAGGAACAGTTCATTAAACGTCTAAAATCGTCAGCTCTACCAGATACAAAGCAATGTTACCTTGTTAGCTGAAGAGCATCTGGCCACTGTGTTCCAGCCATTGCCTTTGGCATGGCCTGAAAAATCTTCCTCCCATCCTTCAGCTAGCTTGCCCTTAAAATCCTTGCAGACTTGCCCTAGAAGTCAGTGGTTGTACTGTGTATTGAGAGAGCAAATGCCAAAATGGGAAAGTTTCTGCTGTATAGAATAAAATCTTACTAATGTTCCTGATTATGCATCCCAGCTGTCTTTATTTTGCAAGTCCAATGATTTGAGTTTTCATGAAAATGTTTGTTTATCGTTTTTTTTCCCCCCCCCCTGCTCATATACACACCAGGAATTCTCTTTGTATCGTAGCTCAGCTTTTATTTCCAGCAAAATAAAAGAAAACAAACCACAGCTAATTGGCTCTTTGTTCTCAATTTTTTGACAAGTGACAAACACTGAGATCAGATTGTAGTGCATATCCTGCAGCGGTCATATGGAGCCTGAGTTAGTGAATCTCACATCCACCATAATAGGCTCCCACTTATCTTCACGCTGGCTGTGTTTGGGTTGTTTGCATTTATCTGTGCTATGCCCTGAATGCTTCCACTTCAAGGGGCAAACTGTCACCCACCAACATTATGTGGGGAATATCATGCAGTGCTTAGATGTAGGTCCTATTCTGTGATTTGTTTGGCTGGATTTGATAGCTCTTGTAGCAGATGAAGCATTTGAAGCGTGTCGCTAGGAAATAACGAGGATCTTGGCAGTGCTCCTTAGGCTGAACTCTGCCCAGGACACCCACCCATGAAGCCACCTACATACAGATGTGTGTGGCTATGTCAGAAGCTGCCCTAGTGCTGTCCAGGAGGGGTTGATGCAATTCCCATTTAAGTCAAAAGCAAGATTCCTATTTTCTTCCTCAAGAATGGACAAGGTGCAAAGTCTGGGTGATGAGAGAAAGAAGGGACTTCCCTCTGTGATTTGTCACAGTTTTGCTTTTGTCTCTGTCCATCCATACTTGGTGAAAGTCAATGAGCATTTCACCGCTGGGGGAAGCACTGCATCTGATAGACTGAGTGATGAAGAAGTTATTCATTACATTCTGTTTTCACTCTCCTTTGTGTAGGACAACATGTCCAAGTCATGTTGTTCAAGGGCTGGAGACTGCCATGGACCCAGCGGAGTTTAGTTGAAGTCCTACCATGTTATCTACTGTGTTATTGGTTAACCTTTGCTGTAACTAATCTTCCCCAGCAGCAACACCGTGGTACCAAGATGGCATGATTTCATCTTTCTGATTTACAGGAGCCCTGTGTTCTGCCAGTGAGCAGTTCATGTAACTGTGTGAATGAACAAGAAGGGCAGGATCACCTCCCTCGCCCTCCTGTCCATGCTTCTTTTCATGCAGCCCAGCATACCGTTGGCTTTCTGGGTTGTGAGGGTGCAGTGCAGGCTCATGTCCAGCTGCCATCCACCTGTGCCCCCACGTCCTTTCCAGCAGGGCTGTGCTCCATCCTTATGTCCCCCAGCTTGTACTGATAGTGGAAGTTGCTGCAACCCAGGTGCATACCTTGCACTTGGCTTTGTTAAACATAATGAGGTTCTCCTTGGCCCATTGCTCAGCCTGTCTGGATCTCTGGATGCCATCCATCCCTCAGGTGTGCTGTCTTTGTTCAGCATGCTCACTTATCTTACCTGTGTAAATGAGTAACGGCCAGGAGCTTAGGACATTGCATGTCACTGTCGAGCAAACATCAGTTTGAACCTGCAGCTCATCTGAGGGGGGGTTTCTTGACCTCTGCATTTCTCAACTTTCTCTTTAGCACAGTTGACCAGAGAAGTCACGTATCCTTGTCATGCCTTTGCTTCTCCAGCTCGGAAAGGTACATCTCCTTTGGCACCAAGAGTTGGTACTGACAGACTTGCTCACTGTGCATTGAGTATCAGGAAGTTGTGTTGATGGCTGGAGCCGTCAGGCTGCCCAGGTGTGTTTCCTTTAGCAGAGCTCTTCTCAGTTCTGCAGATCACCTCTGAGTTGACTGTGTCCTGTGCTCTAACACTTCCAGGCTGCAGTTAGCTGCATTCAAGCTGGTGTTGCACCAACCTTAGCAGCAGGTCTGTATCAGTAACCACCAGGAAATATGATTATCAGGGATTTAGCCATACTCACACGGTTACCTTTTATGAGTTGTCCTATTGCTTTGAAAGGACATTAGCGTACCAGGGGAGATTTATTGACACACATAATAATTCAGACAGATTCCCAGGGGATTTATAAGAAGTGCCCAGCAGGCGAGCAGCCCCACTGTCCCGGCACTCAGAGAGAGGTTCCTCACTGGTACAGAAAGCTTTATACATTTTGCTCAAGGTGTGCTTTTCAGAAGTGATAGATGAGTTTAAGTCACGGTAACTTTAGGGAGCACTTACGCTCTAAAATGCATGGATCACTTCTGAAAATGGAGCCTAACTTGGGCCTTGGGCTTTCTAGAAAATACATCTCAAATGCTGTGGGAAGTATTAACCTCATCATTTATCTCTTGCACTTTCACACACTTAAATATCTTTATAAACTTGGCCCCGTGCCCCATTAAGCCTTATAATTTACCACTGTGACAATAGCCAGCTCCAGCACTTCATACACACAAACTACGAAGCACCTCATGATGTAAAAGCAAAGGAAAAAGAATGAGGAGCTCTGTTCCTATGAGTGGACCTCGTGTCACCGATCACAGCCATAGGGGAGCTGCAGTTTAGAGGGAACTCTTCCTGCCGGCCCATAGCAGCGACTGTGTGCCATGAAGAGGGAGGGTTAGCGCACAGGAGAGGTTTCCTTGAAGCTATCACAATGATGAAGTGAAATTTAAAATTACATTAGATGTTTGCTTAAGAAACAGCAGATGAGGCCCTGCGGATTCTCAAATCCTCCTTGCTGCACTGTAAAATGAAACCGTAACCATTTGTTATTCCTCCACTGGCGTCTAGGAAGCTGAGGCAGAGAGGGATGACCTTTTAATGACGCTTCCCAGCTTTTCAGGGCTTTCAGTGTGTTGCTGTTTTGTGCTCCATCCAAGATTCCGGTCATACAGCTACATGAGGCAGCCTTTTCTTCAATGTTTTTGGTACATCAGTGTGATTTTAAAAGTATTCCAACCTTCCTCCACAGGTTGGGCATGCGTTTGTCAAGAAGTCATTTGAAGTGATATGGTGAGAGCTTAAGTTAAAGCTGCTCACAGTGGCAAGAGAATTTAGGAAATGAATTGAAATCAGGACCTCCAGTTTCTTTGAAACTTCTAGCTGATGTGCCGAGCAAGTGGGCCTTCCTGCCTTTAATTCCATGGGATATCACTGTGGATACAACTTTTACATCGGGCAATATTAATTAGGGCTCTAAAGGATTTAAATGGTTTAAATACAGGTTTGCAGTTCCCTCAGTGATTGCGGTAAAGTTTTTCCCCATCTCAAAGCTAACTTCAATTAGACTTGGAAATGGAGATTTCTCAGTAAAATCAGATCCTGCAAAGGGTCATTGTTTTCACAGTATTGAGACTCAGAAATGGCACATTTTGCTCCATGGTGATGGATAACCAACCAGCACTTTCTCGGTTGTGAACTTTTGACACCAATGAAAATAATTCCTGCCCTACCAAATCTCTTGCCGTTCAGCTTCCTTGCTTGACTGTACTCATGCAAATATTCCTCCTAGCCCAACTCGAAGCAGCGTATTATAAACCATTACAACAGTCATCCTTTTCTCCGAGTTTCAGATCATTAGCATAGGTCCAACAGTACAGAGAACCAATTTCCATGATAAAGAAAGTCCTCTCCCATTTAATCACTTACCACCAAATGAACCATTTAATGCCACATTCAGACCTATTGTTTGAAGATTTCCCAAGGCTCTCCTTGATCCACTTACGCTCCCTTATCTGCCTTTTGTCTCTTGTTAACCTGCTTGCTTTTTATAAGGGGAGGGCAGGGGAGAAGGAAAAATCAAATCAATTGCGAGAGGCCTGCAGCTGTTTAATTAAACTTTTTTCCCCCTTCAAAAGTTACTTGAGATTTCTTGGGGCTTCTCCTTAGCAGCATCTAATCACTATAATTTAACAGATTCTGTAATTACCTGCCTCGCATGGAAATGGCTTGATTGCTGCTTCTTTGTCCAATCTATTTCAGCTTTAAATGACAGCTGAATTTACTCTAGATGAATGGCTTCTGCAGTGGGAGCTGTGTCAGGGTGGTCTAGATTTATTTGCAGCCTTAAAAGCTTCTAAAACAAGAGCAAAACAGAGCTGTGAGTTTACAGAAGAGCGAAGGTGCAAGGCTTCTGTATTTATGTTCCAAGGACCGGCTCCTCTAACCTCTGCTTTGAGCACAGCGTATGTGGTGCTCATTTGGGAGTAACTTGGTAAGTGAATTCTATTCAGTAAAAATAAAAAGGTGTGGAGTATACTCCAGAACATGCATGGAAACCACCAACGCTTTGAGTAATGATTTCACAAATTCAGGGGTATGATAACAGTGTTGTTTAAGCTAGGAAATAGAGCATTTGACTTTGAGCGCATTAAACTCAGTCCTGGCTGCGCTGTATTCAGGGAGCTGCAGCTGCCACCAGTGTGTCCGTACAACACTGCAGTGCTTCCAGCCTGGGTTTGTCCAGCCTTGCAATGGGACTTTGCATGGCCCCAGGGCTGGGTGGTTTGGTGCAACCTGCATAGAGGCTGTGTGTGCCCAGGTCGTTGGGCAGCGCTCCTGGGCTACGATGTCACAGAACCATAACACCATTTGGGTCAGAAGGGACCTTTAAAAGCCGTCTAGTCCAACTCCTCTGCAGTGAACAAGGAGAGCCCTGGACCTTGAACGTCTTCAGGTATGAGGCATCCAACCCCTCTCTGGGCAGCCTCTGCCAGTGCTTCACCACCCTTACTGTAAAAAACCTTTTCCTTATCCTTTTCCTGAATCTCTTGTGGTGTTGGAGGCCAAAACTATAGCAGAAAATGCATGTGATAGTGACCAACCCATCAACGAGAGCACTGTGCAAGGGCTGTGCAGAAACAGCCATCACGTTTGTATAAAACTGGACCGGGAGATGGGTTTTTAACACGTGATTCTTTCAGCGCTGTCAAAAGAACAGGAAATGCTTTTGTGACAGGGACAGTGTTTTCCCCACCACATATTGTTTTCTTCTAAGGTAGGAATGGTGCAGCACAGAATAGACCTTCAGGGAAGAAAAGATCAAGCAGAACAATTGGTCCCTTCAGCTCCCATTGCAGGATTGCTTCCTGCAGTCTGTTTCTGTATACTCTGTATCCTTCTGTTTTCGATGTTCAAAGCAATGAGGTTTCCTTTAAATATAATGCAAAATTAGATAGCATTAAAAACACATCCGAAGACACAGAAACACTGTAGTCCGCATTTAATACGTAAAATAATATTTATTTAAACACTGTGCTCACTAGGACAGCCTCATTTCCTAAGGGTCTCAAGGGGAGAGCAATCATACAGTATAATCTTGTTAATTTAATATACGTCAGTGCAATGCAAACAATAAATACAGAGCATTCAGACTAGAAATTGCAGTAACTATATTAAGCAATCACAATTGCAGTTCATTACGCACTGACAAGCTCCTTAAGATAAAGAGATACTATTTTCTTAAACTCAAACAATATGTCACATTTTTAGTAATAATAATATTTAGCAATTGCATAACATGATTCATCTCCAAAGCGCTTTAAAAAGAATAACGTCTTAATCCCAAAGACGTGTGTCGGTAAACATCATTAACCTATTGCACAGATGGAAAGATTTATACAGGTTGAATATCTCATCGGGGACCAAGAGGATGGTCCTCGTCAGCAAGTGGTGAGATGAGGACTCGTGCTGCCAGCTCCTCTGCTTGGACCATTTTCTGAGCAGCGAATTGCTGGAGGAATCTCTGGAGCCATTTGATCTTGCCCATGATTCGTCCCCACATTCCCTGCATTGCTGAAGCTTGCCCCCGTGGTGCGCTGGTTGTTTTCTTTCCAGCTGAGCAGTCTATATATCTCTCTTTCTATGCAGACGTAAGTCTCTCTGAAAGACCAATTATTTCTTGACTTTGCATTAAAGTAGCTGTTTAGATAAGAGGAGAGATAATTCCCCTGATTAGTATCTTCGGATTATTTTTCCTATAACCTTGTAAGAAAATCTTGCCAGATCTTTGTCTTTCTCTCTCTTTCACCCCTGCATGTCTTGAGATACAAATTCAGGATTAACATCTTCATCTTTCCTTTATCAAATGTTTATTCAGGCAAGGGAAACAAAGGGCAAGGTTGTAAACTCCAGGGCACCTAATGAACCTTAGACCTACTCCTGCAGACTTGCAGAAATGAGTATGTGGGAGATTATTTGGAGCTCTCTGTGCATGAATTGTGCTTCATAGCCACACATCCAGTCTTGAGATACTGCATAGATTAAGAAAGTAGTAAAAGTAGCAGTCATTTGGTATTGCCAAGAATCCTTTTGGTGAAAGGATCCCTGCTAATACCAGTGCTGATGAATTTGCGTGGTAAGAAAGCAGATGATTGTGTGAAGAACCAAAGCTTTCTAAAATTCAAACCCAGCTGTTGCCAGTCTCATAGTTCTGAAATGAGCATGGGAAGAAGGAGGCTACGCTTAAGACTCCATAGACTGAGTAAGCATTGAATGAGAATTATGAAAATGACATTTCAGGTTCGGAAGTGTTATTTCAAATGTCTTATAAGAGCACTCTTTTCCCTGTTTTATTCCCAAAGCCAAGTCTATCAAGATGATTTTGATGCAGGAGAGTTTGGTTTCCAGAGCTGACCCACACTCCTGTTCTCAGAGATTTGGAATGCGAGCTGTGTTTCTGCATAGGAGAGATGATACTTAAGGAAGAGTTGATGAAATACAGCTGAGAAATAAGACCTTGAGTTACAGCACTATTTATACTATTATTCAAAGTGCTTCCCTTCAAAATAGGTGATTTATCTTCCCAAAGGGTGGGAATCTGGCAGTGCAGATGTTAGTGCTGATGGCTGCCTCAGGTTACAGGTGCACAGCTATCAAGAATATTGCAAGGAACTCCTCAGTGCCTATGACCAAATGAGCTTTCCAGTCCATGATGCTTTGCTTTGCTTTCTTTTCCTCTCCTATTCCCTTCTAGCCTTCTTTTGCTTGGGCTTTTCTGCCTACAGACAATTCCTTTCTGCCTGCTCAGCACTTTGTGGCTCATACTGTTTATCACCAGCTCTTCCTTAACTTGTTCTTGCCTTACAAGCTCCAAAGCACCACATAGACCCTGTCCTTATCTTATTCCCAGCAAGCCTTCCAGTGCCATGCCACCTTCCCTGCAGCTACTCCTGTCCTCCTGGTGGCTTCAGGATGCTTGCCAGCTTTGTGTCTGCTGACATTTGGATCTCCACTATCTCTAGAATGAGCCGAGAGAGATGGCTTAAAATAGCGAGCTACTCTGTAAGCGGCTCGCACTCAAATGATCATTTGACTATATTAGCATCATTGTGGCTGTTTTTCTTTGGCTTTCCTATTAGTAATCCCAACTTGTGCCTAAAATTCAATTGGAAGTTCTGTAGGACCTCAGTTTCGATATTTTATCTTTTGTGACTTGGAAATGTAGCAAATCAGAAGAAAAATCTGTTGCTGTATGTATGGTTGGATAGGAGAGGCTGAGAGGATAATCAGGACAGTTGTCTCAGTTGTCTGCAAGGTATTTCGGTGTAGTAATAACTATGATGAGCAGAAAGCATCCAGTGACAAAACAAATCTAATCATTTTATTTAATTTTGTTACGGAGGACCACACAGTTGAGATGCTGAACAAGTCCAGCCTGGCATCACCAGGGTAGCTGAGCCTCTTGTTTGCTGTGTGGGGTCACCACGTGGTCCCCATCAGATGCCATCCAGAAGAACCTGGGCAATCTGGAGAAGTGGACCCACCAGAACCTACTGATATTCAAAAAGGCCACGTGCGAGGTGTTGCAATCGGGTCAGGGCAGCTTGAGCTGGTGGGTGACAACCAGCCCATGGCATAGGTTAGAAATGGACGTGTTTTAAAGTCCCATCAGATCTAAGCCGTTCTGTGATTCTGTTATCGGCAGTGTCCAAGCTCTCTGCATGAGCTCATTTCTCCTCCAGCAAGCAGGTGAGGAAGGCAATAGGGATGTTCCCAGTGCAGGTTCTGCCACATTCAAGGAGCAGGTCTGCTCCCCTCCAGCTGTGAGTAGCTTTATGAAAACACCGTGTGGATCCAACTTACATGTGATCTACAGCAGCACAAGCCTGCTGAAGTTAGCAGATTTATTGAAGGCTAATGTTCAGCGCGCCTCAGCTCGGATTCTCTCTCCTACAGAATTCATTATACCATCAAGTTGTCCTCTGGTCAGACCTGGTAATAACTGTGCAAGTAAGTATAAAATATGGTGCAGTATGTGAAATAACTCCGCAGTGAAAACTGCCATGGTAACATACAATTAGTCTGCACGTTGACACTGAATAGCAAAAGGATGTTGAAACAAAACCCAAACTCTGCAGGAATGGGGACATTTAACATCTCCGAGAAATACCTTGCAGCAGCACTTGTCAAATTCCTTTTCAGCTGCACTTTCCCTTGTGTGTGCAAGCTGTACCCATTTGGTGTGTTTTTTCTTTTAAACAGCGTTGCTCAAGGGCCTACCTTTTAAAATGTCTTTCAGTCCTTGCTAAAAATAATTCCATCGTTGTCGTTACAGACTTGGAGTAGTGGATCAAAAGTCGATTAAAATATTTAGCACTGCACATGATGGTTTTCCATGTGCTGAAGTTGCAGGTACACATAGCAGTCCTCAGTGCTGGCATTCCTGAAACCTTGATGCATTCCCAAACACTTTGCCTTCGTGTGAATGGAGATCTGAATGCTGTTCTCTGCCATTCTGGCACAAACAAACAGGTTCCTCCCACTGAGACAGGAGGAATGGGAGCTTAGAAGAGCAGTCCCAGTGCTGTGATGTATCAGCCTTAGGGCTGCCAAGAAGACAAGGTGAAGGGGGAACTGAAGTGGGCAGGGATGGCCATGTAGATAGGATGTATAATGCAGTGTATTTTCATTCATTTAACTACATATTGGATGCCGAGTATATGTTATTTACTTTTGTTTTCTACATCAGATACAGCTGACTTCTGAAACTGGTGGAAAACAGAATGCTTCCACTTGTGCTAGTGATACGAAGTTATAGCACACCAAAATTCCTTGCATTTCCACAGACTAGGAGTCCTCATAGAAAGAACTGGTAATTACAGCTGTCACCCTCTCATTAGGCTATAGCAGCAGAAACGCAGTACAGTAGCAGGCTCATGTTTAATATGGTATTGACTCAACTGTTACTCCCAAAGGTCACCGTCATTAAAATCTGGGGCACGAGTTTTATGCATGTCACTAAGATCATGCAGATGAAGAAAATAATCTACAGGGAAAGAAATGTTGGGAGCCTGTAATTCTCCCAGCTTTCAAAGCACTGGTTACATAATGCTTAAGCTACTGGGGGCTGCAGAAAATAGAAATTTATGAAAAATAAATCAGAAAATATACGTGGGGTCAGTCGAGGCAAACAGCACTTGTGCTGTCAGGTCACGGCTGCTCCCGGTCTTTGGTGCCTCTGCTTTATCATGTTTTGCTTCATCTCATATGGCAATATTGTATTATTCAAATGGTAATGAGTTACACAACACGGCAAAAAGAAAGCAATGCAATTAGCTCCACACCAACCTAAGGTTAGCATATGCGCTTGCCACCTTCCTAAGTGTGTATCGGATTCAGCAACTTTGGCATATCAGAATTACATGAGTTTAATTCCCTGGCATGTATTGATTCCTGTGCTATTTACTATCAGATCTCTTTCTTGTCACTTTCTATATGTTCTGTGCAATATCTAGATAAGCTTTTTCAGTGCCCCCTCGATCTGATCTGAGCTCTTCAGTGGTCCGTGCAAAGAAAATGAAGCAAAGGCAGAGGAACTGGGAGTGATTTGGCTGAGTGTTGCTATGGGTGGAATAGAATGGAAAACCTAAAGGGAGAATATGAAGAGGAGAGAGTGAAAAAAAAGAGAGTTGTAGTTGCTGTAACAGCCTGTAAATTATGAAACCAAGGATCTGACTAACAGGAAATTCTCTTTAAGGTCCATTACTCAACTTGACCTCCCGAAAACCAGGGCAGGCAAAAAATGCAGGACTGGCCAGCACCTACAGACCTGTGTGAATAGAGGGAGGGACTGGCTGCGTTGAGCAACTTGCTAATAGAAATTTTGCCACTGACTTAATGATGTTCAGGTTTGGTCTTAATACGTTACCATGGCAATTGGCTGTTAATTATTGAGTTCTCATGCAGATAGTGCTAATGAAAAAAGAAAGAAAGAAAGAAAGAAAGAATATAATCAGCACCAATGTTTGATCTTCTCCACCCAAACTGTAAATCACAGAGTTTGATGCAGAAACGTTTGGAAGAAATTTGGACCATAACATCTGAGTTTCATTTGGATGATCCTCATAGTCTGGGCAGCACAACCGGAGCGTCTGCAAGGGGAAAAGGAGACAGATAAGAGTATGCCTAAGAATGTAATAATATAAAATAGAGCGAGCGAGATTCTGATCTAACTAATACCTTGGCTTCAGTGGAATTTAGTTTGGATTTACGTTGATGTAAACAGGATCATATTTGATCCAGATCCAGATCACTGAACTTATCTAGCCACAGGAAATGTATCTGGCATTTCCTGCAATGTGTGGTACATTATGTCGCTGTGGTATTTGCTAGATCGCATCACTCCCAACTTGCTCTGACAGTTCTGGAAGGAAATATAATAGGGAAAGAGGATTTTTTATAATGCTGTGTTTGATGTCTTTTTTTCAAGGGTAACTTCTAACCTCCATCAGATGGCGATTTCATTCTAATTTAAATCATTAGATTCAGGGGAGGACGAGGTAATCCATCCTGAAGAAAAAAACCCTCAGTGCAAGCAAGTGTAATTAGTGCTTTCCTCTGGTACGTCAGTGGTGTAGAAAGAACCAAAACCCCACTGCAGACTATGTTTGTCCTTCCTAATGTATTGTGACTCCCTCACAGCTTCTGTAATGAAGTTGTTTAGATCTCCTGTAGGAGTGATACGTCTTTTGGTTTTTTTTCCTAGTTAAACGTACTGACAGGCTTTAATATGCCATGAATAATTTTATCTATCAAGAAATACCCAGACACACAAGCTCATGTGGGCAGCGGGGCTTTTAATTTTCCTATTCGTTGAAAACCAAAATAAACTTTTGATGAAGTGCTTGCTTCACACTTTGTGTTTTTACAGAGTTTGTTATATTTATAGGTGTAAAATCCCTGGGGATATTCTATCTAAATCTGAACTTGTTTCCAGTCCCTGGGAGGCTAGGTACAGAGATTTGTGTGCTATATATGTTGTTGATTGCTCCTTTGCATTCATTCTTATTTGTCAAGAGAGCACTCTCTTCTTGACAACTTCAGTAACATAAATTAGATGAAGGAAGTTGGAGTAGCCAAAGGACAAGAGTATGACTACTCCATGTGTTTAAGTTTCTCCAGCAGTCACATTATTTGTTTCAAGATAGTGGGAGTAGGAGTAACATAAGTCAGCATCTGAAATGATGGATAGAAAACAACAAACCACATTTCTTTTTGGAGTGCTTCTAGACCGTGTATTTTCTGGATGTTGATGTAGAAGCAGACATTCACCCCATGATATCTGAATGGAATTTAGCACAGATACTGTCTGGTGACTTTCTGCAGTTGTATCAGTTCAGAAAACGTTGCCCTGGCTGACTGGCGGCTTGGGAGATGCTCCACTCACTTCCCTTTCCTTCCCGCTTACATTTTGCTGGACTCCTCTTTCCAGTCTTAACAAGTCCAACTGTGAGTACTGCTCCTATAAATTGTATCTGAGGAGGTATTCCAAAGTGCCTAGGATCACTTCATGGGGAACATTCTGGAAAAGGCTGCCCAGGGAGGTGGTGGAGTCACCATCCCTGGAGATGTTCAAGAGACATGGAGATGTGGCACTGAGGGACGTGGTCAGTGGGCATGGTGGGGATGGTTTGACGACTGGACTAGATGATCTTAGTGGACTGTTCAAATTTTAATGATTCTATGACTGTATAATTCTTTGAAAGGCATAAGAACAAGGTACATCCATGTATAGAGAAGCCCTCACAGGTACAGGGGCAAAACGCAATGGGAGTTTCCCCTGGGATTTCTCCTTATAGAGGCTTCTCCTTCCTGCTACTGAGTGAAGCACACCTTGGCTCGAGCTGTGTTTTCCTAGAGCTATGAGTAATCATGTTGGCAGAACTCTGACCCTAGCTCGGAACTAAAACCACATTGTCTCTGGTACTTAGGTTGTAGCACAAGAGATCAGCCCTGCATTGTATTCCAACCATCGAGCACTTCTGTGCCAACTGTTTTATGTGAGGAACCTACAGCAGCCTACCTACAATAGACTTCAGCAGAGTCTGTGCTGCTCTGCTTAGCACCAAGTCAACCTCCCAGATATCATTTCACTGACTTCCAGTCACAACAATCTCTACCTCCTCCACAGAATGCTTGTGACCGTAGCTGATGGACCCCAGCCTAATACTGTGGATTCTCCTGTCCTGGAGATCTGCAGCTGTGTGTCACAACACATTACAGGGCAGTGTGCCTCAGTGTTCATTGGGAGCTCCCCCATTTGACCTACACGGTCAGTGTCAAAGAGGAAGTCGAGAGACCTATATATGTCTAAATCAATCAAGTAGCAGAAAAGTAATCACAAAGCTTAGTGTGTTCGCTAGTGGCCTTTTTCAAAATTGTTTTCCCTAAGGAGCCCCACTGTTCTTTTCAGCTGCTGAGATGCCTTCATCTGTCACTCTCTGCAACTCCCTGAAAGGAGGTCGTGAGGTAGAGGTCAGCCTCTTCTCCCAGGTAATTAGTGATAGGATGAAACGTAATGGCCTTAAGTTGCACCAGAGGAGGTTAAAGTTTGATATTAGGAAAAAATGTCTTAGAAAGAGTGGTAATGCACTGACACAGGCTGCTCAGGGAGGTGGTTGAGTCACCATCCCTGGAGGTGTTCAAGAAAAGTGGAGATGTGGCACTGAGGAATGTGTTTAGTGGGCATGGTGGTGACAGGTCAGTGGTTGGCCTAGGTGATCTTTGAGGACTTTTCCAACCATAATGGTTCCATGATTCTGTGATCTGCAGGTAAGTTCAGTGTTATTAGGAACTTTGGTGACCATGGTATGTAGTTTTGATGACTCGTAGTGTTGCATCCACAATTTTTACACCTTTTTCCACTACGAGGAGGCCATTTGGCTAGAAAATTCCCTTGTCATAGACCTCATGCTGTCTTCTATGAATGACCACATAGAAATCCTAAGTCTTGTGGAAGAACAAGATTCATTTTCCACTGAAGGACATTTATGTGATGTGTCACTTCACTTGAGCTCACACACTGATACCTAAAGAAAAAAAGAAGCTTCATTTGACACACAAAGCATGACTGTCTTTTTCTCTCCTTGAAATTTTGAACCTTCCTAGGTGGAGGCAGCATTCTACCTGAAGGAGGCCATACACTGTCTGCATGTGGGCTGAATAAAGATAGATAAAGTATCATTTCGACAGGTTTGTCAAAGACTGCATCGTAATTCTCCTAACCATCTCTGTTTGTCCTCCCAATGCAAAGAGTCCTGCTCCATCACAACAGCACCATATTGCATTTGAATTCTGCAGTTACAGAGGGACCCAGCAACAGCTAGCACACATAGCACATGGGACCCAAAAGCTTATTTAAGGTACATCCTTGATCTCAGCAAATATATCTCCAAGAGTTAATGATGCATGCATAACATGTCCGTCAAGAATGGAACCAAAGAAGACAACATATCTTGAAGAATTCACATTAGTGCAAACCAAACCAGTTTCCTCTTTGAAAGGTAAAGCATTCGAGCTCAGTCATCCAATTTTAATTGCCACCACGGAGCCCTGCATGCCTCGCTGGCCTCAGGTTTTCTGCTCTTCTGGTGTTCTTTGCTGTCTACCAGATCTTTCCGATCTCACACACATGTATTTGTACTTGGAGGCAGGGTTGGCATAGAGAAATGAAATCCATAAGTTCGTGTGGATTTAGTCACACATCTTTGGCTGTTCTCAACATTGTTTTTGTTACTTCGGAGTTGACTGTTTTAATGTTCCAGTCAAGCACAACAGGTCTTTTCATCATTTCATTACCTTTAATTATAGTCATAATCATCTTAATATGGAGTCCTGTTATCAGATGCTCTTAACTAATTAATGCTATAAATTACTTGGAGAGTCTAGGGTGAAAGTTGCTATGCAGTAAAAAAGTGTTATTTATGTTTGTGGCTCTCGGTGTATACCACATAGATTATTTTAAAAGCATCAGGTCCCAAATAGGCTAAGTATCACTTTACTCATTCATGAGATGCTGTGTAATTACATGGAAGCTTTTGGGTTTGTAACTGGCAGCTTTGTTACCATAAATTAAAAGAAATGGAGAGTGTAAATTCTTTGCTGCCCGGAGTTTCTCTGTGAGCTCTTTGCCTTCAAGATCCCATCAGATTTGGGTTTGTGGTTGACTTCAGGGAGCAGTCTGCCTGTGAATCTTCCAGAAGATAACAAATTGGATTGGGTAGAGAAGTGCAGAGAAAATGGAGCACCTACTTCCAACCCCCCCGGTTTATCTGACTTATAAAAGCCAACCAATGGGGAAAGATCGGGACTAGCTCAGAAGAAAATAGATTGTTCAGAAGAAAAACTGTGGAAGAGAAAAACAGAATGCGGTCCTTCTGTCAATGATCCTTTCTTCAGGGCTAACCTTTCCCTGCCTCATTCTTTCTCTTCTTCTTTGGCTAGATAGGAACTATCTCATTTTTCAACGTGATGGTTTTTTTTCTGGCTGAAGGTGAATGTTCCTTACTGAATCCACAAACTCTGCCTATTTGTTCTGCAGTGAGGCATCAATCACTGATTAATCTCAGTGCATCGCCATCTTCTAAAACTTTCTCTAGTAGCCGTGTACTGCCCACACTGCGCACAGAACTGCTGCTGGCATCTAGCAAGTTACCTTGCAGATCAAGGCAAGTATTGACAGTACAGGAATTTTGCTGCACATCAAGGTAGTGTATCTCTGCAGGAGTTTCTGCACATTTCTTTCCAAATGGATACACTGACAGGAAGATGGGCTGTTTGATTCAGAACGGGGTACACATCTCTGTCACTGTCGTGGTTAGATCACTGCAACTGAAGAACAAAGGAAATCCTGCCTGATTTCTGCTGTTAAAGTTCCTATCAAGTATTAAAGGTTGTTTTTTTTTGCAGAAGATGAGTTGTAAAATTCCAGCCTTACTTTTGAAGTTTTGCTGTTGTCTTCAGAACGGCCAGGGCTTTACAGAATCACAGAAAGGCCTGGGTTGGAAGGGACCTCAAGGATCACAAAGCTCCAACCCCTCCGCCACAGGCAGGACCACCAACCATTTAATACTAGACCAGGCTGCCCAGGGCCACATCCAACCTGGCCTTGAGCACCTCCAGGGAACGGGGCATCCACAACCTCTCTGGGCAGCTGTTCCGGCACCTCACTGCTCTCATAGTAAAGAAGTTCCCCTGACATCCAACCTAGACCTTCTCTCCTTCAACTTAAAACTATTGCCCCTTGTCCTGCTATTATCTACCCCTGTAAAGAGTTGAATCTGCCATGAACTGCTACGATCCCTCATAGTAGTTGGCTTGTCCTGCATCAAGCAGAATGGCCTTCCAGTGATGGCTTACATGATTCTTTCCTCTGATTTTGATATCAATTTGTTAAGTAAGTGTGTTAGGACAATTTAGGGTAAAGATAATAAATCTGGAGTTCTCTCCATAAACATATTCCATGAAATTCAAGACGGGGTCCCTTCAGTATTCATTGAAATCATGTTATTAAGTAATTGTACTTAGCCTTGGGAAATGTTTTCTTTCCTTTTTTTCTTTTTCTTTTTTTTTGAAAGAAGTCCTCTCACAGTGGACTGAACAGCACGTGTTCTGTTAGCATTCCTAAAAGCCTCCAGCCAGTTCTCCCATCCCACAGGTTAATTTACAGCCTGTGGTTTACGATGGGCCAGTTCCAGACCGTACATCATTCAGCTGGGGGGTAGAGGAGGCTGTGGGACTATGAAGGGAATTAAAGAAAACCTTTATCACTCGGAGGCCTGGAGTTACAGATAGTAAAGTGTGTCTTTACGATCATCTCTTTAATTAAATCAAAAAATGTTGTCACCCTCACAGAATTGTGCCGGTTGCTTTTAACAAGATTGTCCCTAAAAAAGTGAGGCAGTATTTTAATACGACTTAGTGCTGAACTTGATTTGTGCTGTTTAAAAAGAGTTAGAAGGCGTATAAATTTTATTGCAAATGCTTCCAAGTGTGAAGCCGGTGTAAATTGCGTTGCTTAGTGAATAACTACCAGTGTTTGGAACAGAAGTTTCACATATAGTTGAAATGTATGTTGTTAGGATACTTGAAGGTCGTGTAAAATCCTCTCTCCACAGCAACCAGTCGTTTTAACTCAAGTTCTTTGACAACACACGTGACTTTTCTGTTTATTGTTTTCATCACAGCAAAGCTCTTGGTAATATATAGGCGTGTATGCATGCACCGTCTCTAGAAGTTGCTAACCTTAATTTCTAAATCATGTCGTGCTCACATTTTGTTGAGCAATATTACAAGAAAATTATTACTTTATTTTGACATTTTTCTAGGAAGCTTCTAAACTGCTTTGGAGAATGTCAAGAGCACTTACAGAAAGTAATGAAAAGAACCTTCGAAGATTCATCTTTCGTGATAATCTGGCTGAGCTTTAAAGTCGCACGCTTCGTGCCACAGTGTTATCTGAGTGCATTGTCACTCTCTTGAGCAGCCACATGCTCGGGGAGCCTTCAGCTAATATTGGACTTCAGCTAGTGCTAGGAATATGCATTTCCAACACACGTTGTTGAACAAACTAATCCCCTTGCTTTAGAGGTCTGTGTTACTACTGTTAATTCAGGGCTTGGTTGTAAAATTTGCATGGTGAGCCCTCGTGGCAGGAGGTTGGAACTGGGTAGGCATTAAGGTCGCTTCCAGCCTAAGCTATACAATCTTTCTATGAATCACATCATAGAATGACCATGGAATCATAGAATGGCCTGGGTTGAAAAGGACCACAATGACCATCTGGTTTCAACCCCCCTGCTATGTGCAGGGTCGCCAACCACCAGACCAGGCTGCCCAGAGCCACATCCAGCCTGGCCTTGAATGTCTCTGGGGATGGGGCATCCACAGCCTCCTTGGGCAACCTGTTCCAGTGCGTCACCACCCTCTGAGTGAAAAACTTCCTCCTAAGATCCAACCTAAACCTCCCCTGTCTCAGTTTAAGACCATTCCCCCTTGTCCTATCACTGTCCACCCCCGTAAACAGCCGTTGCCCCTCTGTTTTTTATGCTTCCTTCAAATGCTGGAATTCATCATGGCCTCATATAAGTGCAGTGCCACAGATGTAAATGAGAGATGTCACCTAATTTCTGCTTGTGCATCGGAAAATCTCCTGGTTTAAATATTTAGAGCTAACTAATCCAGGGACATTTTCACACGGGGCAGTACTTATGTCTACGAGGTATGAATGACAGAAAGCGATACGTCTCTTTCAGTTGTTATCTTGTCCATTTGACAACAACTGCTTTAGAATCGGGTACAGTGCTTTTCCTTTTTCACCTATGTTGAAGAAAGCCAAAATGAGCACCAGTGTAACAAAGAGCAATTCCCTGTCTGCCTGATCTGGTGGGAGCCAACCCTGCCCACCATACAGGGGTTGCAGCTCAATGATCTTTAAGGTCCCTTCCAACCAAAGCCATTCTATGGATGCTGATTCACTTTTTCTTTTTTGTTTTGCAAATTTTTAAAGGAAAGCTGCAGCAGTCCTTCTGTTCCTCCCAGCAAGCTTTTTATTTATTCAGTTACAATTAACCCATTCTCCAAGATGAAAGTTGATGGGCAGCAAGCATCACTTTAATGTATGATGCCCATAAAGGCAATGCCTCCTGGTTTGTGACCAACAAAGTTAAGAAAAGAATTAAGAAAAACAATTCTAAGTACAACATGGCTACTCTGTCCCATATTATAGTATAGATACAGTCCTTATAGTATTGTATAGATACAAAGGTACATGGGAGAATGAAAGGATAAAAATAATAATATTAGAATTTCCATGGGGTGTTCAAGATCAGGTTGGATGGGGCCCTGGGCAGCCTGGTCTGGTACCAGATCTGAAGGTTGGTGGCCCTGCCTGTGGAAGGGGGGTTGGAACCTGATGATCCTTGGGGTCCTTTCCAACCCAAGCCATTCTAGGAATCTATGATTCTGTGACTCTGTGTATAAATGTCTTCATGACCTACTAATGCATATTTAACGTTGATTTTTAACAGTTGCATACTAGAGATGACTAGAGATGACTAGACTAGGGAGAGGGAGGTGATTGTCACCCTCTACTCAGCTCTTGTGAGGCCCCATCTGCAGTACTGCATTTAGGCCTGGGGTCCCCAGCACAGGAAGGACGTGGAGCTCTTAGAGCGGGTCCAGAGGAGGCCACTGAGATGAGCAGAGGGCTGGAGCACCTCTCCAATGAGGAAAGGTTGAGGGAATTGGGATTGTTTAGCTTGGAGAAGAGAAGGCTCTGGGGAGACCTCATTGCGGCCTTCTTAATGGGAGCTTATAAACAGGATGGGGAACGGCTGTTTATGAGTGTGGATAGTGATAGGACAAGGGGGAATGGTCTTACACCGAGACAGGGAAGGTTTAGGTTAGATATAGGAAGAAGTTTTTCACTGATAGGGTAGTGATGCACAGGAACAGGTTGCCCAAGGAGGCTGTGGATGCCCCATCCCTGGAGGCATTCAAGGCCAGGCTGGATGTGGCTCTGGGCAGCCTGGGCTGGTGGTTGGTGACCCTGCACACAGCAGGAGGGTTGGAACTAGATGATCATTGTGGTCCTTTTCAACCCAGGTCATTCTATGATTCTATGATTCTATGTTTCTATGATATGATTCTATGGTATGTATTGCAAACGTGTAAGAAAAACAAAAAGAATATGGCAAATGAGGCTGACCATCAGAAATACTTGCTCTCAGAAGCGTGCTGCCGGAGGGACTGCATTAATTGGTGCTGAGTTATTTAGGGGACGGAAGTGTTACGAACAGCATACCCACCAGTAAACTATACTGCCTTTCGTCACGGTAGCTTTGTGAACACAGTGCATCATTACCGGGGTGTCTTGACGGATTCATAGTTTTGATTTTCTTTTAGTGGCCTCTTCAAGTGTTAATAAAAATATAAAAGTTTTATGTCTGTTTCAGAATTATTTGGAGCGCAGCCTTCTGCTGTCGTGCTTCAGAGAATGTCAAATAGAACCTGAAGGGAAAGGTCACGGAGCCCAACTCTCACAAATCAGATTCCTGTGCCAAAGGGAATAAGGTTTTCCACCTGTGCGGAGATTTTACACTTAAGTGCACCCATGGTTTTCACCAAAGGGAATCAGTCAGCTTTTGTGCGCGCAGTGGATGGGGCAGGGGAGGTATTAATCATGGTGACAGGCGTCACGTCAGCCGCAGCTGTCAGAATTGTCACCGGCTGATGTTGGGCTTT
The DNA here is from genome assembly GCA_030625065.1 of Alectoris magna. Lineage (NCBI taxonomy): Eukaryota > Metazoa > Chordata > Aves > Galliformes > Phasianidae > Alectoris > Alectoris magna. Next base: position 4,283,207 of record CM060560.1, on the reverse strand, counting down.
GGAGGTATTTAGCAGAAATGGCATTGTTACAACTTTAAGGCAGCAAAATAGAGTTAAAAGGGAGGCAGAGGCAGAGGGAGGGTAACAAAACAAAGTGGCAAGCGGGCTCTGTACTGCTCAGTGCTTCTGCTTGCTGCCTCTGCCACCCGGCTGGCAGCACGTGCAGAGAAGTCGATCCAAAGGCATGAAAAACTCTCCACCGAAGACACAAAGCAGTTTATTTCAGCTGCAGCCAACATGAAATTTCCCCCTTTCTTTCTCTAGAGTAAATAATTAAAAGCATTAGTGCTCGTTGGCATTGTGCTACACCGCGTCGTGTCACATTCCATAAGCGCTTTGCCGTGAGATAATGGAACTGTGTGTTTCCAGAGACTGATTCATTCACAAGCCCAGGACGTGTACAACCGAAAGAGAAAGGGACAGAACCCTCCTTTGGATGTCTGTGCTGCGCAGCAACCGGCAGCTCTGGGAATTGCATGCCCCTTGTAAGTCCAAACCCAAGCTAACCTTACAGTAAATTCTTAACGTGCTTCGCAGCATATTAATCTCTCACCCTGACCATGGGGGTGAGAACCCGGCTCTGTCATGCAGTTGAACTGGATGTGAGCTGTATCACTTTGGATTTGCAAAAGGACGGTCTCTTGATCACGAGCCACTTGCCAGTGCCAAGGCTGTAAAAATTATATAAAACAGACAATTTCCTCAGCTGCTATAAATAGTCAGCTTTGCTGATGGAGCTGGGATCTGTCAGTCCCTTTCGATGTGTAGCTCAGTCACAACGGCACAGCAGTTTAGAATCATAGATTTTGACGAGCGTGAGCAAAAGAGAGGCTGCTTGTTCCTTTTAATTTTAGGAAGAAGCAAGCGAAGATCAAGTCTGTATGTCAAAGCTTTTCCAGTGTAGGTATATGACAAAAACAAAACAAAACTGTTAGACGGAACCGTACCAGCAAAATCCTGTTTATTTGCTATTACTGCAGTCAGAGACACCCTTTGCTGATAGACTGCAGTTTTGGGAGCTGCTTCATGCAGTCTCTTCAGAAACTTGCCAGTGCAATCATGTCTGGTTGGACAAGGCTGAACTGTGTGGTTTTCTCTTTATTTATATGTTTGTCTCCATCTGTATGGAAGTCACACAACAGAGGCAGGGAAGCCAGGTGAACCCCTCTGTACAAAAGAGCTCCTCTGTACCTGAAGTCGGAAAACATCAGAGAAAATATGCAGCATTTCTTTCAAGAAGAATAACCTTACATGGAATAACAGTCACGTTTCTTAAATGTGCAGTGGAGGGCAGCAAATCTGAGAGTTATTTCCATTCCTCCAGGGCTTTTACGTGGGCGGGATGGCACCCAGCTGCTTGTGCTGAGCCTGCATGAGTTGGATGCCACTGAACGGAACCTGGTGAGGAGTAATCATCCAGGTGGCATAAGCATCGCCTAATCCTCAGTCACAGAGTACACAGTCAGTACCCTGACTGACTGCAGATGAGTTTTAGGGTTTATGTAGCATACACTTCCACATATAAAGCATGGGGAACTGAATACGCTTCAATAAAGGTACACATATTCAGAAATACTCACTTTCTGCATCGATTCCTTCAAACAGAGGGAGCAGCAAGCTCCCACCTGCACGGCAGGTTCCGGTTATAGGCACAGCTGATTAGACGCATTTGTTGCTGTAATTTGACAAGTGCAGCAACTCAGATTCAGGGTGCACACTTACATTCTTTCACTCAAGCCAGTGGGTTTTCTTGCCTTGCATGTAGGTGCTGTGCTTTGTAGCAGCTTGTATGCCTAGACCAGAATCGTGGAATCATAGAATGGTTTGGGTTGGAAGGGACCTTGAAGACCATCCAGTTCCAGCCCCCCTGCTATAGGCAGGGACACCTCCCCTTAGACCATGTTGCTCACAGCCCCATCCAACCTGGCCTTGAATGCTTCCAGGGAGTGGGCATCCACAACCTCTCTGGGCAACCTGTGCCAGTGTCTCACCACCCTTACAGTAAAGAATTTCTTCTTATTATCTAGTTTGAAACTATCCTCTTCCAATTTGAAGCCATTATTTCCCCTCATCCTGTCACTACATGCCCGTATAAATGCCAACAGTTGAGTGGTTTGAGCCTCCAAGTTTACCACTGCATCCACACTATAGTATCAGTGTCGATAGAGCTGCTCCTTTTTTTTTGTAATTCCAGCAGCAAATCCATCCAGAGTATCCAAAGCTGCAAGCAAATTTGCTTAGATGTGCACTGTAGAAAGTACTTTCTCATATTACAAGCAATTTATTTAAGAACTTAAATACGTTATCCAGTTCTAACTAACTCATTTACACTCTGCCAGGCATTCTGTGTTTTTTTTTTACCTTGCCCTGTTGAAGGTAATGATTCTTCATAAACTGTCAGAGTCTGAATAAGGAAGCCTCTGCCCTGGTTTTAGTGCTCTGTGATTCCCTTTTATTAACTTCAGTAATGGACAGCATGGGTTAAAAGTCAGCAAAGCATCCTTTGACAGTGACATGGACCTTTTTAAAAGCATTACTTGCAGGGTGTACAATTCAGTCAGATGCATACTAATGAAAGAACAACTACCCAGAGCTCTCGTTGACTGTGTAGTGCCAAAGCTTGACAGCCTAGCATCAAGTACAAAATTGATTTAAGCCACAAAAGTCAATATTTTGCTTTTGCAAAGGCACTTTGGCACTTGAGAGGAAAGTTTGCGTGTACTGTACAAGTTAGATGGGAAAAATACTGAGAAGATGGCTTGTTTGGACTTGATTTGGTGCACCTGTTGTTTTCTATAAGCAGTAAAAGCAGCAAAGTGTTAGTCTGTGCTGTTAGAGAGAAGCTACAACTAGTTCTGCATGTGCACGTATAGCATTAAGTGGGCCTGATTTTTGAAGAAGTTCATCTAAACTAATGAAGTTACTTAAGCTGTGAGCCACAGCAGTGATCAAAAAGCTGCAGCAGCTCTCCTATGAAGAGAAGTAAGGAGGTCGGGTTTATTTAGCTTGGAGAATAGAAAGCTCCAGGGAGACCTCATTGTGGCTTTCCAGCACATGAAGGGGACTTTTTAGCAGGATGGGGAGCGACTTCTTACACGTACTCACGTACTAATAGTGACAGGTCAGGAGAGAATGGTTTTAAACTTAAACAGGGGAAATTTAGGTTAGATGTTAGGAAGTTCCTTACTCAGAGGGTGCTGAGGCCCTGGCACTGCTGCCCAGAGAGCTGTGGGTGCCCCATCCCTGGAGGTGCCCAAGGCCAGGCTGGATGGAGCCCTGGGCAGCCTGAGCTGGTGGGGGGCAACCAGCCCATGGCAGGGGGTGGAACTGGGTGGGCTTTAAGGACCCTTTTAACCCAAGACATTCTGTGATTCTATGACATGATACGCATAGGAATAACCTCTAAGTATTTTGGAATGAAGTCTTCATAGCTTATAAAGTGTAGACTTGTCACAAAGTAGAAGGCTGCTCTTTGGTTTCTAGGTGCTCCATTTCCACGTGCTCCTGGTTATGCAAGACAAAGAATGATTGGATTCTTTTACACACGGTACCGACCCTAAGGTCTTAGCTTAGGTATTGTTCGTTACAGCCCAAAATTTACAACACGGGTGTGCACAGAAAGCTTCTTAGGCTTTGCATGTCTATGCAAATAGTCTGGTAAAGTAACAGAGATACAGGAAAGTCTGAGATTGAAAGCCCAACGAGCTCAGTTTGGAGAAGCAGCACGTGCGCATTGCTGGTTTTCAGCTCAAGCTGAGGATTGGGCTTTTCTCTGGTTGGAGTCCTTGGTGGAACAGCAGCTCCTTTTTATGCTGTTGCTTAAAATAAGACAGAGAAAAAAAAAATTGAGCTAGCTTTCCAATTGTTGCTTTGCTACTTGATGGAGATTATCCATCAGTTTCCTGTTTGCTTTTATGATTCATTTTGTTGCTTAGTATTTGGAAAACCAGCAGTGCAACGTGTTGTTAGAGCAAAAGATCCATTTCACAGCAAGGTGCAAACACTCGATGGTAGGAGAAGCCAGTCTGAAGACCAATTCGGTGGATATTCAACTTAAGGAGAAATTCAGTCATTCAGAATTTAAAAGAGACCTTTAAATTGCACCACTGATTGCAGCTTTTAAGTGTTAGGGAGGGAAGACTGACATCTACATGCAGCTACATCATCTGGATACTGACAAACTGATTCACCTCTATATTCATTTTGGTGGCTTTATCATTAGGATGTCCCGGTGTATACAGAGCCTGGTGACAGGTGTTTCTTAGAGGAGGGAGTTTCCTACAAATTACTGTATAAACTCTCAGTGCCCCCTAAAAGGTGCTGAGGAAGACCTGCTTCAATCTTTTATAGCCCACCTGACCTCAGGAGTTCCATCTGATTAACAGGTGGAAGCCCCCTAGTTCCCATCACCAATGGCACCCAAAGGAACAGAGAGGCGGTGGAGGTATTTTCAGCTGGCTGATGGTGTGAGGGTTGTGAGCCTCCATCTGCAGCTGATTGAGGCATGGTCCTGGAGCCAAAGCAAGGCTCTTAGCTTTCCTGGCTGTCAAATGCAGTGGCGAATTACTTTTAAACAGATTATTTCCTCTGCAGTGGGGGATTTCTGTGTGGGTAACAAGCACAACTGTCCAAAGTCACACTGCCACTGTAGTCATCACAGCTACTGTGCAGTCTGAGTTCAAGGGAGGAACGAGTGATTCATCCTGCCTGTTTTTATATACAGTGAGTAAAGAGAAATATTTCCTCTGTCTAACCCAGACGCTGGTCAGGCATCAGGCCATCAGAATACAGCAGATCTATCAATGACAAATGTGTGGAGGCACCGAGCAAGCTGGGAAGAAAAAAGATGAGTGCATTTTTAACTTTGAGGTTAGCACTTTTGCCCTGAACACAATGCCAATACCTAATGAATCAAAAAGTGTAATCGTTACATAGACTAATTTCAAAACAGCATTGCTCACGGAAGACTAAGGAAAAGGAACATGAAGTTCAGAGCTTTTATTCAAATTTTGTCATATTAGCTCCTCTCTGGCAATCTTTGTATGGTTCACATTTATTCAGTTCTTCATTCACAGATATCTCTCTAATATTTGCCAAGTACAAGCTTCATTAACTGAGTTATCTTCCAGTCCTGCTTCATCTGTGGTTACCAAGCCAGTGTTAGTCAATGGCATTTTAATGTCAAGAAACAAACAAAAAAGCAACACAAGAGCAGCTTGATTTGTGTGTGTGTGTGTGTGTTTTTTGCAGTCAGGATTTCAGTGTCGGATTTGAATGCAGACATATTTCATATGAGACACACCTTGAAGAGCCGTTAGAGAAACTAACCTTACAGGGATATGAATTAAACTCTTAAGCTATTTAGACTTTCACAGTGCCTAGCTACCCTCTAGAGATATTGAACTTCAGCACTGGGACCCTACATCACTGGCACCTGGCATCCAAGGCTGTGAGAACTCCTCTGCTGTTGATGGATAGTGGGCACGCTGGTGATGGGTTGATGGTTGGACTAGATGATAATAGTGGTCTTTTCCAGCCTTCACAATTCCATGATTCTAAGATCTCTTTTGCTGTCCCTTCAAGACCGGAATCTCTTGGTAGGCTGTATTCCATAGACTATGGGAACAGTTAGAAATTTGGGGAAGGCTGTTATTTTCTGGGGTGTTTCATTATTCCTCAGTGCTCTGTTAGCTTACCTGGCCCTTTCGCATGATTCATGAATTCACTGATTTTAAAATGTTGTGGGAAATCTAATGCCTTGTGTGTGCAGAGGCCACAAGGTCTGGCTTCTCTAGAAAGTCCTCTGAATTTCTGCTATTATTTGTCCCAACAGAGGTTTGCTTTTAAATGCAGACAACTCAGCGTGACTTCCCCTCTATCCCACCTATGTAAAGGGATCTGTAAAAATTTGGTTCTGCCTAAGTAGCTGTAATTATAGAGTGTTTATATATAATATACAGCAGGATAATCTGAGCATCTGCCCAGTTTAAGGTACAGGCACATACACAATGTAAGAGAGCCACTGCTGCCAGCATTAAGGTTCTGCTTCCCATGGGACCATACATCCATACACTTCACCATCACTCTGAATGCGTGGAAGAAGTGAAAGAGAGCATGTTCAAATAAAGTTGCAGTTTTAGGAAATGAAGAATGAATTCACTTTGTGGGTTTCCATACCTTTTGCAAATCCCATAGGACTTCGGTTACCACCTCAACAGTTTTGTTGCATCAAGAAAATCCTGTAGAGCTGCAGCAATTGTCAGTAGGAAGATTTTATAGCTTGTGCTTTCATCTGTACCTTTTTTTTTCTAATGTTCCTCCACTTGAGAAGAGGAAAATAAAGGATCATAAGGCAAGGGAGGCAGCTGCTAATCCCAGTCAAGGTATATTAAATGCAGCAATGCTCAGACATGACATAAGTGTTCAGAATTTGTACATGAATAAAATTAAGAATATTCTAGGAGGAAAAGCTACCTACATGTCAGAAAAAGAAATATAAGCAATAAAAATCCTACGAAAAATCACATGGGCCAGAGTAGGATAAATGCGCTGTCTTTACTTAGCAATGAAATCACAGAGGGTATGCAAATAGGGCACGAAAATGACACATTTTACTTGATTCGAAAGCATTATCCATAATAGCATCTGCAATGTGTCTGCAGTAATAGGGAGTAAATTGGAATTTACGTAACAGGTCTTTGGTGGCAGGCTCTGGCTCAGTCTGAGAATGGGGCTTCAGTAGGAAAGGACAAAGGTGAGGAGCAGAACATCCCAGAATACCTATCACTTTGTCAGAAGTTCACCTGTTTGCCTCTCTCTCTTGTTTTCTCAGAGGAGTCACCTCAGGTATCGTAATAAGAACACGGATAGCTGAACTTGGGGACCTTTGGGAGACTGCCCCGTTTTAGACAAGGCTTTTTTCTCTGGGATGAATTAAATTCTTGGGAATGGATAGATGGATGGACAGCCCTGGAAACTGGAAATCTGTAATCCTTCCCTGTTGTCTTTACTGTCTCTGTGCTCATTAAGTTTCATTTAATCAGTAGTTCTAAATAATGACCAGTGCAAGGGCAGCTGGATGTCTCCATTCAGATGGTGCTGTAGAACTGATGGAACCTGCTTTGGTTCTGACGTTCCTCATCTGAACCAGCCATGGTTGTTACTCACCCTTCCCGTTAGCTTGTTCAACAAGTGTTGGCCTTACACTGGAGTCCAGAATAGCATTTGTAATTCTGGGTATATTCTGGGGAGTCGGACCTGGATTCCTGGGGAGAAATTATCTATCCAAATGCAAATGGATGGTACAGACTTCTTTTGAGCTTGTTATTGTCTGTTACATTGAAGCACAGTAGAGACAATAGTACTTTTAATGTGTGCCTTCAGATTAGAAGGTAAAATGAACTTGGACCCTAAAAGCACTCAGGCATTCTTATGTAATATATAACCCAGTTCCAATGTCTAACTTAAAAAGGCTGAAAGGAGATGCATGTTCTACATGTAGATACAATTAGAAAGGCGGTGGAGTGGAGTCACCATCCCTGGAGGTGTTCAAGAACTGTGGAGATGTGGCACTGAGGGGCATGGTCAGTGGGCATGGTGGGGATGGGGTTGGGGTTGGACTTGGTGATCTTAGTGGTCTTTTCCAATCTGAATGATTCTAAGTAGATAAAAGGCACCTTCATAACTAATATTTCCCATTGGTTTGCTGTATCACCTCAACTACCCTACGGTTTTGGAATAATTGACTACAATTAGTGATGAGATTGTTGGAGTTAACATAGGGTGAGGGAGGAAGGGATGGGATGTGTCTCAAACATCTTTGAATTTAATCTTGTGCCTAAATATCCCAGAGGCTACAGGGATATTGTAAATGCTTCCGTTGTTCTTTGCCTGAATCCAAGTCCTGATTCAAATGTCAGAAGTGTCATTAAATGTCCTGGTAATTTTGTCACCAATTCACTGTAACTTATGATTGTGGACATTGATTCCCGAGCTCTCTAATTAGAGAGTCAACGGTGTTCGTTTTTCACGATACTGAAGTCTAGTTGGGAAGTATTAGATTGATACCTTTGTTCTTCAGATAGGACATCAGATAACTGTTGTGTATTAATAACTTACAAGCTGAAGTCTGCTAAAATCAAAGGGGAATGTTTAATGGATCCCATATCAGTATTTTGAAAAGCCAATCCCCCTTAAATTCCATCAAACATTATTTTTTTTTTCTTCCAGAAAACATGTGAAAGTAGTTAGATACAAACTAAAAACACCACGATAATCAGCACTGAGTTGGTCTTTTCCTGAACGTTTGCCTTCTTCAATCAACCTTCCTCAAACTCTTGGCTAACAAACAATGATATCTGGACTTGTACCGAAAACAGCTATATCAGCTTTCTTTACATCTTTCTTCATTATACTTGGCTTTATTTTCCCGACACCTCAGTTTTTATGCCACATGCATTTTTTACTCGGTTTGAGTACATCTCTAACAATACAAAGTACTGTATTTTGTTAAACTGCATAATCCTCACACAGTTTTATGGCTTTCTTTAAACTCAGTCTATGACTAAATGTGTTCTCAGTCTTCTTGTTGGCTTTAACTATTGAAAGTTCTTGGGGAACACGGGCAGAACAAACTTCACTGGGATCTGTATATCCATCACGAAATTCTTCTGAAGTGTTATTTCTCCAGGCTGGTTGTATTTTTCATGCTTTATCACAAACCAGCGTCACAGACAAACTGCAGTTTGCAACCTGCAGTTGTTCGTTGGAGTTAGCCTGGCTGTCAGAACGGCCTTATTGCAATCCTTTAAGCATTCATAACTTTCTTGCATGAAACCAAAATGTTTCTCTAGCCAGCTAGTGGATCGATGCACGTGTGATTAGGACATACGGAACGAGCCTATGCTAGTTTGATTTAAGATATGTGGCATCCATGCCGTCGTACACTTTAAAAGTGCCTGCACAGAAATGAGCGTAGCATGGAATTCCTCACATCCTGAACCTTAACAATATTTCACTTGTGTTTTAGATCATCCTCCGAATCTTCAAAATCATTCAAGACTCCGAACTCCACCACCACCAATATCACATGCTCACACCCCAAACCAACATCACGCAGCCTCCATCAATTCCCTGAACAGAGGGAACTTCACTCCACGCAGCAACCCGAGCCCAGCACCCACAGACCACTCTCTGTCAGGGGAACAACCAGCCAGCACTCAAGAACCAGCCCACGCTCAGGACAACTGGTTACTGAACAGCAACATCCCGCTGGAAACCAGGTGGGCCATTCTCTTTAGTGCTTTACGACACTGATTGTTTGTGCTAAGGATGTAATGAAGCATCTATACCTCTGCACAGGTAGCTGATCAGTTTGTGAGCAGGTGTTTAGAGTTGTGTTTATCATTCTTCATGTCTTTTTATTGGACTAGGAGAAGAGAACACTGCTCTTCTTTCATAAACTAAAAATACCGTCTTATAATAACTGCTTGTAAGGTTATTCATTTAAAATCAGAGTTAGAATCACAGATTAAAATGTTTTCGATTTTTTTTCCTTTTTTTTTTTTTTTCTTATTTACTTTCCTTTAATGCCTTCTCATCCTGTGTGGTAGGATAAATCAGTGTTCTATTTAAGAAACTAAAATCAGTCAATACATTGAAAAGACTTAGCCTTCTTCTAGCTGTGCCTCATCAAGCAGATGCTTTTGTAGTACGCCTTTCAGAAAGGCTGATCTTAATTTACCTGATGAGGAGAGGTCAGCTGCTGCATTCTGCTATCCTACAACATCATTCCACCAAGCGTACAGTACCGGACAGCAGAGCATCTTTGCAACATACTAAGGGTGTGCCAAAGTTGCACTGAGTTGTTCTAGTTCATAACTTAGTTGATAGGCTTTTTTTTTCCAAACACATAGCTTCTGGAAAAGGGAGTTGTCCTACTCCCTCAGCCTCAGTCTTCCCATCTGACTGGGAGTATGTCTCTGAGTTGCCCCTCTTGAACCTCTGTTTTCACATTCTCCACAGGTTTTGCTTCACCATTTCCTTTGTTGATGAAAAGCTATTGGAAATGCTGGAGCTATGAGCTCCTGTGCACGGTGTCTTTTTTAGTCTGAAAAGAAATCTTCCAGGCCAAACACGGTGCGCTGACTTAGCTGCCTTTTTCCCCTTGTTAGTCTTGCCTTCTCAAACCAACCAGAAAGATTTTAGACAGCAAAAAAAAAAAAAAAAAAGATTTACTGACTGAAAACTGAGCCAGGGGCCAAATTTCTTGCTTCACTGCCTGTGGGAATCTCATTGAAATCAGTGGTAGCTGTGCCTGTATCCTGGGACAAAATGTACCCAGTTTTGCCAGCTTCTGCATTAAAAATAGATTTTAAAAATTAATATCTGTCGGTCTCTTAGAGAAGTAGCTGTGTCTGCTGGCTCCCTGAAACTTCCAAAACAGACCTCAGTCTAACATTTTATGGCATTTAAGGATAATTAATTTCCCTGAGACTGCTTAATTTAAAATACCCAACTAAGAAGCTGGCTCCGAAAGATTAAGACAAAATTATAACCAAGTACTGCAAGTGTGATTTGGCAACAGTTTCAGTAATTAAATCGCCTTCCTAATTCTTGAGCATATAGGCCCAAGCACTGACTTCTATGTATTGTTTTGTTTAAAAAACTATTGCATTATAGAATACTTAGGGGCTTGTCCAAGAACCCTTACGTAAGCAGCGGTCTGTAATTCTGGAACACTGCCTTTTTCTAAACCACGACACAGATCCGTCAGAGAAGAGACGTTATATTGTTTGAATAGTGCCGAGGCATCCTCATATCTGACCAAAGTCTCTCAGGAAACAACACCTTACCATTGAGAAGGAATATCTTCTCTTCTGGAGGAGTTCCAGAGTTTAAGCTCTTACCTGAAAACGTCCTGCCTCCAGTTGTCCAATTCTGGTGGTCAAGGGAGAGTGAGATAAAGAGGCAACTGCATCACATTTTAATAAGTGCAGGAGTTTGGTTGTTTCTGTGAAGTTGTAAATCAGTGTGTGCTTAAGGACGGGCCTCATTTCTTCCCCACGAAATCATTGGGGATGAAAATTTTTCAGGAGCTGAAGTAAATGGTTCTTTCTGCAGGTTGGGTTGTCACATGATTACTGTCAATTTGACTGCACTTCTTACATCTACTTACTTGAGGAATTCAATCTGCATCATTTAATGATGATAATGCCTCACAAATCACTCATATTTGTAACTGATACTCAGTTTAATCATTTTATTAATCAGATAACAAATCCTTTGAAGACTGATGTGGTTTTTGACACCGTGGATTGAATGGCATAGTGTTGCCCGGTGCTCTAGAAGGCAATGAACATGTTGGAAAAGCATGCCAAACAGCCAACGTGCACTCTGACAGAACATGACTGACAGGCTTTTTTCCCCTCACTGAACAAACATTTAAAGAATAAAACAAGCTATAATTTTGTCACAATACACTGCGTAGATGATTGGTAAATCTGTGATAAATCTCCACTCTGATAATCTGCTCTTGAAACATGCAGGGAACTTCCATTTCCTTTGGTAGAATTCTATGGGTGTAAAAGGCTTCAGATCTGCTTGGCAAACCTGGATGCCCGCTGTCACCCGTCCCATGAAGTCAGCCTTCCCCACTGCAAAGACTTTTAGAACCAAAGACTTCCACTTAAACAGAATAAAATGTCCAATATGTAAAAAATAAATCCTGAACAAGAGACATTAATCCAAGAATTAAGGCCTTTGAAGTATAGCAATAGGAGATTACTGTAATCTCATGTCAAAAATGGAATTGTATTTCTGTTGAATATTCCTTCTTTTTAAATTTCATATTGGTCAACACTGAGAGCAAACATGAAGGAAAAGCTACGTCTCTTAAACAGGGATTGTCACAGGCTGTGAAACGTGCCTACTGTTCTAGATTTTTAAGCACCCCGGGGTTTGAAGAGGCTTGACTTTAACTGCTGGGGACTGCAGGCAGTATTCAGAACTGGAAAGTCTGAGTGGTTTGTTACTGCCTGGAAATTTCCAACATGTAACTCAAATGCAAGCAGAGATGCATCACACAAGTATATGACCGACATGATAAGCACATCCCATATACAAAAACTCCATATGTCGCAAGAGGAAGAGCTTCTCCTCTTCTCCCCCTCCTCTTTTTTTTCATTTCCTTTTACTTCCTTCTCTCTGTTTTTCCTTCTTCCTCATCCTTTACCCATCTGCTCCCTTTTTTGTTGCTTTAAAAGCAATATGTTATCAAGGTTGTGATGGGAAGATCTTTGCTCAGCAGTCACTCCTGACAGGTAAGTCAGTTCTCCCAGTATTTATTCCTCACTCTTCCTTCTTCTTAGGCATCCTTTCTGTTCCTTTACATTTGACCTTGCAGGGAGCAAATAAATGCCAACTAGATGGACGTCTGGTTGACAAACCAGCAGCTTGCAGGAGACTTCCATTCCCAGAAAATCTCATGTGGTAATTGTGTAAGGTCAGATTCTACTACCCGACTCACAGTGAGAAGGGAGAGTGGTTTGTAAACAGACAGCTATTCACAAGTAATCTCCAAGGGAGGAGAATCTGCCCAGCCTTCAGCGAGGACGGTCCTGCATAAGTCTCATCGGTGACCAGTCACCTCTCTTTTCCACATACGCACATTATAAGATGATGTAACCCATTCCTCTTCTGCTCTTTTGATAATCCACAAGTGAAATTCATGGAACCAATCTAACATGGATTTTAACTACTGATGAACTTCTATTGATCAGTGTGTTGCTAGATGCCTTGCCTCTTACCCATTAAATGCTCGGTGCATGCACATATGCTGCTTCTTTTTGCATTGAATTCCACATCCAACCTTTCCTGCATTCCTCGGGAATGTGAGGAAGCAGCAAACACTTGGGGATGGATTGATATCTCAAATGCTGTGGCACATGCATGTCAATCCACTTTACTCCAAAGCTGTGAATAGGAGTGACTTTACTTGCATTCCGATTAAGGAGTAGATCTGTGCTGGCAAAGAAGCCCGGAGGCCTTCAAAAGCAGTGAGCTGAACTAAGCAAGTGCTGGCATTAGCAGCAGGAAGGAGGAGGAAGTAGAAATGGAAATGAAGGTTAAGGACATTTCAGGAAAGGCAGTATCAAGGTTTGTATAATGTGACAGGGCTGGTTTCCCTTGGTACAGCATGCTACCTGAATCCAGTTTCTTTGACAGAAGAGTTCTCGTTTGAGTTCGCATCATGTCACTTATATCCTGTAAGTGCTTAATCCTGCATAAGTGAGAAAGTGTCACAATGCTGTTATGTTCCTTTTGGTAGTTTTGGCCAGGGAATTTATTCATATTCAGACTTAGAATTTTGATGTTGAAAACAGGCATGGGCAAAATCAGGACTGGTTTTTGGTTTTAAAAAAGATGGGAAGAATGTACTTTTGTCAGATGTTGAGAACCAAGACCAAAGGTGAGAAAGACAAAATCTGTTCCCAGCTGTGCCTTTAACTTAATTCTTTATGTCCCTGCTGTTCTCCTTAAAATGTATAAAACAGTTTAGCATATATAGGTCAAAAAGTGACTCATCAAAGAACATGCTGGGAAGGCTGGATACTGCAAAATATTGCTGTTGTGTGCAAAATCAAATGCAGGCTTTTTAATATTCAAGCCCTGTGTATCTTACCTATGGCCTGTATTATCCAGATTATAGCCAAAACTCTGCTATTGGAATTTGGGTTCCAGCAAAACCTTTTTTCAACCTGTTTATCACTAAAAGACTTTTTTGTTTGGAATATTCATACTGAGCAAGAAGTTCGGGAGTTGAAATAGAGATTTCAAAATGAAACTTCTAAATATCAAGCTCTCATTGTTCCAAAGTGGACAAATTAATCAAGTTAGCAATTAAAAAGTTGTCAAATCCAAAACTGAAAGAAACCAGCAAAACCGTGGCACATGTTCACTGGAGATCCATGAGGACATTGCACTACCAGTTTTCGGCCACAATGAGGGAGATGCTGCGGTGTGCCTTTTCACAGGAACAGGAGTATAACAAGGTTACAGCTGTGCTGGACTGACACCTATTTCTTTTGAATCCAGCACTTGAGAAGTTTTCGTGTGTCACCTGCAATAAATAATGTGAAATAAACAAAGGCTTCAGCTTTTTATACATGCACATGGGTGTGTGTGTTTATATGTGTGTAAATGCATATATATAGTGCATATAGAGAGAAGGAAACATTCTTAAGGCTGTATATGTATATGTATAGCATTTTATACATATAAATATATGGCCCATCATTCTAATTCCATGCACAATTGCACTATAACCATTGTGGTTTATAAGATCACACTTCATATATGCATGACTCACTGGCTTCATTCATGTTTCCATATGTATGTAGAAACATAGCAAAGCAGACATTCCTAGAGACATTGCAGGACAACCTCATTGAGATGGACATTCTCACCTCCTCCCGACATGACGGTGCTTACAATGATGGGTATGTGACACTTATGTGGTCTTCCTGTTTACTGTACAGTTGTTATGATCCTTGCATGAAAGCATTTGGTCATATCAGTGATGTTTAAGGGTAACACCATTGCTGGCCTCACCAAAAATGGCTTTAAAAAAATGAGGTTCTGAAGCAATGTGTCCTGTACATATTAATGGCAGACTCATTAATATGCTAATGAGCCACAACATTCCATTTACTTTCTTTCCTCTTGTTTTGAAAAAGTCATTCCATTAGTAAGAAGTACCTACAGCAATTTTAAACCCCATGCAAATTCAGAATAATTTCATTTTGATAATGATCTTCAATCATTATTGCGCTAGCAGCCTGGTATTTCATTGTTAAACTGGCACCTTATCTTACAAAAGGTGCAGTGTCTACTAGTGGTATCAAATCAGTCCTTTGATTGATTTAAACACCCATTCTGGCACTTTTACTTAACTTTCAGTCACTTAACTTTAAAGTTATAAACAGCTTTTAACATGACAGTGCCAAAAATGTCACTGTTGTGTTGGCAGTCCTACATTGGTAGCCGTACCTAACCAAAGGTCTAATTGGTGTTCTTGAATGCTGTAGGTACCTCTTTGCCTAGACCAGATGCATCCGTCTAAACAGATACTTTCTGAAAGACAGAAGAGTATCTGAGTCCTTGTAAAAATGAGTGTTTTGATGTGGACCGTTAGTAGAAACAATTGATCTTTCTCTAATGGTCAGCAATCATGCTTTGAGTACCTATAAAACCGTGGCTGTAATAGTGCAAACACCTGTTTCAGAGAGTTATGTGTCACCTTATCTTGCATGAATCAGTGGCTTTTCTGCATGGTGATGTTTTTGCATGTCATTTCCCCTGTGACTGCATAAGTGACTTCCAGGGGAAAAAAAAAAGAATCACATCCACTGGCTTGACTGACTCCCATGGATCCATGACTGGATTTGTGCTGGCTGCAAGTCTGGCCCTACAAACCATGGCAGAAGGTGCAAACTACATGGGGACTGATCCTCAGTCCTCACATGTGACATCTGTATTTGACATCAGCATGGTGAGATCATGGTCAGATCTGTCGGCCACATTTAAATCCCAGAACTGGAATGCCTTATACTTCATGATGTCCCACCAAAGTTAGGTTTCTCATTTAGGGGTTCCCATAAACGGGCTCCCACTGGGACCCTTCATTTCAGGAACTCATGGACCACAGTGGTTTCTGTTTGCTCTGTCATAAGTCGCACAGAAAGTCTCACAGGTCCTCATAGGCTGGCTCTCAGACAGCAGTCATAAAAAAGAGCAAAACGTGGTGCCTCCCAATGTGTCACTGGACAGGAAACGCTGCTGCCACTGACAGCAATTCACACTTGTTAAAGTAGGCACCAAACTGAGATGCTCTGAACCTATTTCTGGAAGCAGGTGCCTGCCCCCGCTGCCTTTACACAAGGCTTGAACTCTGGTTTGGTGTTTTCAGCCATCCAACCTTTATCTTTGCAATGTGGAGACAGCGTCAACATTCCCCTCTGTGACAGTTTGGGTGCTGTGGAATGGCTTAAGCTCTCCTCCCCCATCTCCATTCAGCGATGCAGTATCAAAAACGCTCTCATGCAGTGATCAGTCAATGAACTGGGGAGCACTCTCCCTTCTTTAACTCAACTCACGCTTCCTTTCAGTCGGACACGTCCCTGGGAGCTGAGCAGGCCACCAGTCTGTCGTAGCTCTGCTTTGGGTCTCCATTTCACTCTTAACGCCAGCTTTCCCACAGAAGGGACTCCTGCCCTTGACGAGTTCTCTGTGGCATTGTTGGCACTGTGACTTTTTTTGTGTGTGTTTGATTTGATTTTTATTCTTCTCTTTCGTGCATGCCATCTGTGTCTTTAGCCAGCATTGTGTGGAGCTGCTGCCCTCGGCCTGGCAGCCGTCGCCATCCTCTCCACCTCACGTCCCTCTTTGCTTTGACTGTTGGGAGGAATCACTCGCTGTTGGTCTTTCTTCTTCCCCCAGGCACTTCCTGTTTAAACCTGGAGGCACTTCTCCCCTTTTTTGTACAACGTCGCCGGGATATCCCTTGACGTCCAGCACTGTGTACTCACCTCCCCCTAGGCCCCTTCCCAGAAGTACCTTCTCTAGGCCTGCCTTTAACCTGAAGAAACCCTATAAGTACTGTAACTGGAAATGCGCTGCCCTGAGTGCCATTGTCATCTCGGTCACACTGGTAATCCTGCTGGCGTATTTCATAGGTAAGTTTATTTCTGTTTTGTTTCTTTCTCTTTTTCTTCTTCTTGCCTTTCTCCACAACATCACCCACAGTGCTGATGTTTGGGAACAAGAGGTTCAAGCTGATGGTGCACAGTAATGGGGAAATAAGGCCTCTGTTGGCTGAAGATGGTATGGTAGGGAGCAGTATTTAGCCTAACACATGCGGAAGAGCCTAGCAGAGCACAAGTCAAGTGTCGTGCTCCCATTCTATGCTAGAGTGAGACAAACCCACCAGATGTTCCCAAAGAATTCAGCAAATCCTAATCAAAGCCAGCAGTAAGGTACGTGTCCTAATCACGATCTCATCCAGGTCAGTGGGAATTCTTTGCCATTGATTAATGGTAGCAGGGCCAGAACCAAAGTCTGGACAGAAAAGTGTCTTTTTATTCTGCCTTTCATAGCACACCCATTTAACCAACTGTTTGGAAATTCTCAGTGTAACCTGAAGGAATAGGGAAAGACTAAGTCTTCATGGGGTCCAACAGAGCCTTCTTTGACTAGGGCAAATTAGGGAATATCTGCTAATTGTGTGCAGCGGCATTGTTTTTTCATGAGCTGTGCATGACCTGACTGTCTTTGGTTTCTAAGGGTTGCCAGTGTTCCTTCCAAAAATAATTGGATGTTAAAAGAGAAAACTGTATTTTGCCCTCTGTAAATTTGAGGTGTTAACATTACTTTTCCTCAGTCAGTCTTGATATTTGAATTATAAATGTCCTATAAAGGTCCAGTCCTACCCTCCCATTTTAAGCTGTCAGTGGTGCAAACCGTGGTTGTCAGATACATACAGATGTGGTCGTAGGTAAGAATGCTGATGCCTCGTGGCACAAATGAGTCTTTTTGATTTCACGGTGACTTCCTGTACGCTAATGATCTATAAAGGGTTGCAGTTAGAATTACAAATCTTAGCCTGGATCGAAAGATTTTTACTTTCATTTCACAGCAGTATAATTAGCACTCCCACCAAGGATTGCTTTTACTGTGCTCCTTTCATGTACACGTCTTTAATGACTGATATTTCTCCACTTCTGCCTTGTATCATACTTTGGTCACTTTCGTGCCTCCTGTAAGAGGAGCGGGAATGATTAATTAACCAACATTAAATCAGCTGCAGTTTGATGGAATATGCAGTCAGTTTTCATCATTTGCTACGTACGTTTGGACTCGCCTTTCTCATTTGTCTGGTATTCTCCTTATTCCCTGAACATGGTTCTTCTGGACGTTATCTCAGTGTGTCAGAGGAGTATTGTTATCACTCAGAATAGCAGAGCCTGTTTGTTCTGGTGGAGGAGGTATGTGCCATTTGATCGATGAAGAAGATTTAGGTGGCTTTGTGCTTGGTGCTCTCCTGCTCAAAACCCTTTCAAAGTTCTGAAAAGACTGGGGCTTCTTTTTTAGAATCACAGTGGAGATGGTGGACAGGTAGGTCCATTGAGCGCTCTCCCATCCTATTATCTCCATTCAGGTGAATTCTGTAGCACCTGCCGTGGCTGGCTGGGAAGGTGCCAGCAGCGTTGATCAGGTTGAACTGCTGTAATTAGGGGTCATAATTGCTAATTTCTAAAGGAACTATCAATTATTAAAAATCAAATTTGATGGTTCAGCTCAGTATAAACATATTTAACAAAGATTGTCTCTACCAGACCCAGTGTTCTAATCAACAAGCAAAAAGGCAGATATTTAATTAGATTTTGATGAAAAATTGTGTTTAATTTCAAGTATAATCAATTATTAATTACTGTAATGAGTGACTCTGGCGGGGTTTACTAATTAACTCATTTAAAAATTATGAATAACCTTTTCATTTGTAATTATTTTTTACATCCTGTCAAGTTGCAGATGAGAATTGTATCACCTAGCCCAAAGAAGAAGAAGAACTGTGGAGTCAAAATGTTTGTGCTTTCATTAAGTTGAGCTGAGGCGTTCAGCACTCTGATAAAAACCACACTGTTATTTACCAAACCATTTCATCCTTTTACATAACCTGATCTGTTTACAAAGCAAGCGGTTGTTTTCCCCCTGGTTTTCTTTTCCCCTGTTTTTGCTTAGTTGCATTTTATTACAAGTACTTTTCCCCATTTAAGCAAATTTAAGCAGTATTCTGCTCCTTGTGTTGCCCTGGGGGCCATCTGAGTGGTAATGTACAACAGGTCCTGAGTGCGAAGGGATGAACTGTATAGGAACACTAGTTCCATCTGCTCGTTTGTTCAGATAACCATAGACTTGTAATGACCATTTATGTCCTGAAAACTGAGGTCATTGGTGAGATTTCCATTTAAGTGAGTGGACTTTGATCCGCTCACAGGATCACAGAATGATGGGATTGAAGCATCACAGAGTGGCTGAGGTTGAAGATTTCACTGGGTCCATCTGATCCCCTGTGCTCCAGCAGGGGTACACAGAGCAGGATACCCAACACCATGTCTGGGGGCTTTTGGAGATCTCAGTGGAGGAGATCACAGCCCCTCTTTGGTCCGATGGCAGTGCTGGACATTCACGTCTAAGACTTCAGGTTGGATGGGGCCCTGGGCAACCTGATCTAGTTCCTGACGTAGTGTTTGGCAGCCCTGTCTGGGGCAATGGGCTTGGAACTAGATGATATTTGAGGTCCCTTTCAACTCAAGCCATCAGGAGCAGAGAGGTGATTGTCCCCCTGTACTCAGCACTGGTGAGGCCAAACCTCGAGTACTGTGTCCAGTTTTGGGTCCCTCACTGCAAGAAAGACATCAACGTGTTCAAAGAAGGGCAACAAAGCTGGTGAGGGGTCTGGAGCACAGGCCATATGAGGAGAGGCTGAAGGAGCTGGGAATGTTCAGCCTGGAGAAGAGGAGGCTCAGGGGAGACCTTATTGCTCTCTGTAACTTCCTGAAGGGAGGTTGTGGTGAGCTGGGGGTCGGCCTCTTCTCTCGTGTCATTAGTGATAGGACTAGAGGCAGTGGTTTCCAGCTGCGGCAGGGGAGATTCAGGCTGGACATTAGGAAATATTACTTCTCAGAAAGGGTGGTCAGGCACTGGAATGGGCTGCCCAGGGAGGTGGTGGAGTCACCAACCCTGGGGGTGTTCAAGGAACGATTGGATGTTGTGTCGAGGGACATGGTTTAGTGGGAGCTATCGGTGATAGGTGAACGGTTGGACTGGATGATCTTGTAGGTCTTTTCCAATCTTGGTGGTTCTATGATTCTGTGATTCTATGATTCTGTAATTCTGTGATTTGAGAATCACAGCACCAGACACGTCACAGTCCTCTGTTTAAATCTTAAAAACTACCCACCACATGCCCTGCCTATCTGCACGACGGTGTGGAGCTAGAGATGTCCAGAGCTCTGCTACTGCCACCACTTTCCATGTTACAGATGCTCAGACACACCTGGGGGTGACCACAATGAGCCATTTGGTTGTTTCTGAAGTTCTTCGCTGAAGCCACATCATTATTTTTTTTTTTATTCATCTGAAATGCTTCCTAAATCATTTGTTTAAAGCTAAAAGCCAGCGTTTCCATTACTTTAAGAAAGACTCGATGGTATTTAATAGTCTGAGGCTCACTTATCTTAGCGGGCCTCTTCAAAAAAGGAGGGGAGGAGGCATAAGGCCACAGGAGCTGAACGGCTGCTATCATGTGTCAGCACTGTGATCATTTTGAAGCTTTTACAGGGCTGAGTCACTGGTCCTGAGAGATAATGACAAAGAAAATATAACGGGGTGTATTAAGCACCAGAAGCTGGTTTTCATTTGAATTAACTGGCTTTTGATTGACTTGTTGCCACCTTTTCAAATATTCAAAGGCACACACCGAGGCAGCGGCAACAATGCACATCAAAGTTGTGCACACACGCGGCTTATGCAAATCCCGGTTGCTCTCCTGCAGCTTGTCTCGTGGGGTGAGAACACCAAAGGGAAAAGCGGTGGCAGATCGGGACTGTAACATTAAACCGGCAGGAATGGCACCGCTGGAGCCACCGAAATGAAAGGCCTCTTTAAGCAGCTTGCCACTGACCTGCAAATTTGCTGTTCCGGGAGGTCGTGGAGAGACAGCACTTTGAAATTAAATTGTCCATCTTAGGATTGTCCCTTCTGTTGACAGTCAGACAAGGAACATTTTTTGTGGCTTCTGGATGGCATGGAGCCCTGCCTTGGAGGGGCAGTTTAGAGAGAGATGCTTATGGCAGAGAGAATACCACGAGGTATGCTGCTGTCCAAATACTTCACTTGGACATTCAGTACCTGGTAGATGCCAGCCCTGATAACATAGCTCTGTAAAGTCTCTGACACTGCTTGCACTGCCTGGGAGGAGGATTTTTCAGTACAGCAATAGAAATGACCTGTTTGGTCATCCAGCTCTCCATGCCCAGCAGCCGTTTGGCTAGATCCACAGAACAGTTTCTGAATGAATTAGCAAAGGAGAATAGATTCTTTCTTCTGAAACAGAAGGTATTATCCTCTGCCTGATGGAGATTCCAGATGAGATGGGAGCACGATTTGATGTAGTTAGGCACTTGCAATTTTCCTATACTTAAGCATGTGTTGCGGTTACATTTCATGAACAGCAAGAAAGATGGACATTTGATTGAAATTAAAGTTAGAGCTGGAAAACATATTATGGAGCCAAAACAGTCATTCATTTGATTGGAGTCAGAACCCTCTGCTTTTCAGGTCTCCGTTCGTCTGAGCTCTCTTCAGACACAGCTTCTTTCAGAAAAGAGCAGTGTTTCTTGCTACAGGCAAAATGCTCTGACACTAAAACCACGCTAGGACTATGATGTGTTTATAAAGTGTCTTTCTGTGTATTGTCAGAAGATCACCCTGAAAGCTAACTTTAGCCCATTCTCTCTCTGAATCTTTGATGAGATGTAGTAAACCCAATTTAAGGCAGCTCTCCAAAACTCTTAGCTGGTCAGCTATGGATATGTCATATACCAACTAATGTGTGCTTATATCCCACTTAAGGACAATAGGAGACTCTATTAATGCTTAATTCTTAAAATTGAGCTATATCACTGGGGCTACGTGCCTCAATAGTAAGGCTTTTATTCAACTTAAAATACAAAGCAGTTTGTTACCCCACCAAGTTTCTTTCTTTTCCTGCTTCTGATCCCAGATTAAGTTCTGCTTTGCTACTCTTACCATTTGTTCTTTTGATTTTTCAGTGTTTTCCATCTTATCATAGATAAAATGCAGAAGCTCAACAATCTGTTCTAGCAAAGCCTTTATGTTATGAACTCAATCTGCTACCTACAGAAAAGCTTCCAGGTCCAATTTTGGTTCTTTCACATATTCCCCAAATTACTGTGCTCAGCACGCTTAGTAATTCTGGGTCTCATTTACTTCATTTTACCCTTCATCTACAAAATGGTGAAATCCATTTTGAAAAGGGCCATAGTATCATCCATAATATATTTTATGTACAGTAGATTTGTAAGACTTAACATTTCCGGATGCTGCTTGAAAGGGACCATCATTACAATCCAGTGCTGTCATTTTAATGTTACAGAGCAGTGCTTGAATATGTGGCTTTTTTTTTCTGTTAAATCTGGCTCCTATAGTTCCAAAAGCACACAAGCATGCTTAGTGCCAGTCCCTCAATGGCAATTCTACAGTTCAAATTGCATCCAGCTCTTCGGTTTTCAATTTTGAAGTAGATTCCCATACCGTCTGATTATCTATCATTGATGCAGTCTAAAAAACCCTTTTTAACTCCCAATACCCAATGACATTTGGGAAGTATGGGCCTTATCCTTCACTTGCACGTGCTCCTCTTAAACTGGAGCAACCGCATTTACTTTAGCAGTTGTTTAAATGCAGTCAGAGTCAATGGCACTGGTCCCCGTGTTTGCAACAGGAGCTGGGCCAAGACTAGTAATGTATTTTTAGGAATCCCTGATTCTGGAGGTTGACCTGCCTGAAGACAGCAAATAATACACTCTTCCATCCATTCTGAAGTGTCAGTTCTGTTGCTGAACTCCAAGTGATCTCAACAAAGCTTAGACATAAAACATGTCTCAGGCACATGGGGGGGATGCTGTCACAGTGAGCTTTCAGCCTCACTTCAGACAAGTCACGTGAATCTCTTCCAAGGTTTGTCCTGTAACAGAGGTGGGGATCACAGGGCTTTGTGTGAGCCTCAGTCTCACTGGGCTCTTGTTAAGGAACCAGGCAGGACAGCTGCTACGGGCACAGCTTGCCAGGTGCTGGTTGAGCAATGTGGAGCTCAGGATGCTGCCAGCGGGGATCTGTCAAAGGAAACTTTCCCTTGTCAGACCTATGGTCAGTTAATGACTTGCTGGAATGTTTCAGCCCCAGTCACTTTATGGCATTACCCCTTGTTCCTCTTCACGTGCACACGGTGCTGTACAAAGCACTGGCACATCCCCGAAGTGCATCTCAGTGTAGCTGCACTAAAGAATGTTACATAGATGTTTTGCCTAACATGGCTAAGAAAAGGCATTCGGTTGTTTGTATTATACCTGTACACAAAACAGTAATGATCAGGGACGAGAAACAGAATTAATCCAAGATGGGCTATTAATTTCCACTCTTGCATCGCCCTGTTGTGTTATCTTTCACTGCTGCTTTAGATGCATGGTGATGTTAACAATAACCCACATCTTATTCACCATCATCTTCAAAGTCAGGAAGGGTTGTTTGTCTTATGTGCATGGGTGTTCCTTTTTTGTTTTGGATTGTGCACTGTATCCTTGGATAGTAGCTGCTGTTAGCTTGATGTTTCTGGGGAAAAGAAATACAGGCGATCTAACGGCGGCTTTAAAATAAAGATTATGAAGATACAGGATCCCACTTCAAAGCCATTCTTGTGAAGATCAATTCATTCAGGTGGGTGTTAAAAACTTCCCATAGAATCTCCACGAAAAAACATTTGCCGTTTCAACCTGACTAAGATTTGCAGCCTGACATTAAAAATGTTGGAATAGGAGAAATCCGCGGTGGTGTATACACTGCTGAAAAGGAGGCACTTCCAGAAAATACTGCTGGAAAAGAATAGGAGAATATAACAGAAACACACTTGATTTTGCTTGAGTTGCCCGATGTGCCAAATGGGTTATGTGCAAAACTGAGGAGTATTAAAATTGAGCTATTCCATTTGATGGCAGTGCGTTGTGAAGCTCAACGGAGGAATTTCTGCTTTGCGAGTGGTTAGCACTTCTCCAAGGTCTGCAGTGCTAAGGAGCATGTTCAAGCACAGCATCTTTTATGAATGGATTCAGTGCTGATTCAAAGTGGGAAGGGTGCATTCCCTTCATTCTTATTTAAAACATTTTTTTTTTTGTAAACGTTAGTGTTAAAAGCCATAAACACTCTTAAATCATGTAGCTTAGGACACTTTGGGCTGATATAACCTCCAGCTGCTTGATCCACCCTTTGCACACCGGTAAATCACGTATCCGCTTCAGATCATAGATTTGAACCTAGATTTGTGGGGGGATCTCATCAGCTCCTTCTGGGCATGAAATTAACCTTGGATTTTTGTTACCAGCCTCTTCTGCTTCTCCTTCAGCCTTGGCATTCCAATGGCTGATGTCCCCGCCTTGCAGACACAACTGATGATCGTAGGGCTGGAGCGCGTCTCTTTTGAAGAAAGGCGGAGGGAGATGGGCTTGTTCGGCTTGGAGAAGAGAAGGCTCCAGGGAGACCTCATTGTGGCCTTCCAGTACTTGAAGGGAGTTTATTAGCAGGAGGGGGACCACATTTTACATGCTCTGATAGTGTTAGGACAAAGGGGACTGGCTTTAAACTCAGAGGGGAAATTTAGATTAGATGTTAGGATGAAATTCTTTACTCAGAGAGCAGTGAGACACTGGCACAAGCTGCCCAGGGAGCTGTGGGTGCCCCATCCATGGAGGAATTCAAGATTGTATGGGGCAGCATGAGATGGTGGGGGGCAGGGAGTGGGAGCAGGATGGTCTTGAAGATCCCTTCCAACCTAATTCATTCTATGATTCTATGAACTTGTGCTCAGTTTTGTATCTCACTGCTGTATGCTCTGCTCAGCAAGGCTTCAGACTGATTCACTCCGGGTATTAGGAAAAACAACTTCTCAGAAGGAGTGGTGATGCTTTGGCACAGGCTGCACAGGGAGGTGGTGCAGTCACTGTCCCTGGGGGTGTTAAAGAAACATGTAGATGCGTCACTGAGGGATGTGGTCGGTGGTTATGGTGGAGATGGGTTGGAGCTGGACTTGGGGATCTTAGAGGTCTTTTCCATCCTTAGTGATTGGATGACTCTATGCATATATCTCAGCCTTTGACAATAGCAGGGAACATTTTGTTTGAATCGTTCACATTTGGCAGCTGTCCAGCTCTCCTGTTTATCTGTTCCGTCCTCACCACTGTGTTTGCCTCTTGAATCATCTTGGAGTCATCTGCATGTTTATTCATCCGTGCTTTTAGATTTACTTATATAACGCTGATGTTAAGGTTGAATAACTTCAAGCCAGCTATCAACTGTTAAATTTCATCAGAAATGTCACCGCTTGGTGCTTTTTCACCAGTGCTGATGGCTTTAAGGTCTGTCAGTGAGCTTTTCATCCCCTTTGGAGATAACTGAGAAATATTTGTTGGTGTCAGTGACAGCCCTAGCTGAGCTCGCTCTTCTGACTGGTTACCCACGTGAATGTATGGTAATTAAAAACACTGAAAGGGAACCCATTACTGAAAATGTTTCTTTCTTTCCATACCGCTTCTGTATTGCTTCTTACTGTTCCAAGTGTTTGTTTCTTGAATCTGAAAATCACAGAATCACAGAATCGTAGGGGTTGGAAGGGACCTCCAGAGATCATCGAGTCCAACCCCCCTGCCAAAGCAGGTTCCCTACAGCAGGTTGCACAGGTAGGTGTCCAGGCGGGTCTTGAATATCTCCAGAGAAGGAGACTCCACAACCCCCCTGGGCAGCCTGTTCCAGTGCTCCGTCACCCTCACCGTAAAGAAGTTCTTGCACACATTCGTGCGGAACTTCCTATGCCCTAGCTTCATCCCATTTCCCCTTGTCCTGTCCCCACGCACTACTGAAAAGAGTCCGGCCTCACCACTATGGCCACCACACCTCAGGTATTTATAAACCTGGATCAAATCCCCTCTCAGCCTTCTTTTCTCGAGGCTAAACAGACCCAGTTCACTTAGTCGTTCCTCATAGGGGAGATGCTCCAGGCC
Organism: Alectoris magna; assembly: GCA_030625065.1. NCBI lineage: Eukaryota > Metazoa > Chordata > Aves > Galliformes > Phasianidae > Alectoris > Alectoris magna. The sequence continues at coordinate 4,257,297 of CM060560.1, read as the reverse complement.
CCTTACCATCTTTGTGGCCCTCCGCTGGACTCTTTCCAAGAGATCCCTGTCTTTTATATACTGGGGAACCCAGAACTGGACAGAATACTCCAGATGAGGCCTTAGCAGGGCAGAGTAGAGGGGGAGGATCACCTCCCTCGACCTGCTGGCAGCGCTCTTTTTTATACACCCCAGTATGCCATTGGCCCTAAAATGGTACCGAATTTAGGCAAAGTCACACCAAGTTACATCAAAAGCTTTACAAAATTGTTATTGTGTCAAAATATGAGTAACTGCTTCCTACTATCTGAGCGGTATAAATGACCTGAATTAACATACATTCTCTTTTGTCATCCTTCATCAGCTGAATTCCATGTTATGTTTTCCATTATTTTGTTTGTAATAGATGTCAGGCAACCCAGTGCAAGTGACTTGCATCCTCTTCTTTTCCCTTCTTAAATATTTGTACAGCATTAACCCTGTTCTAATCTCTTGGTTGCTGGTTCAGTATTAATCAGTGAGTCAGATTCCTCCTCTGCTAGCTCATCCCATTTACTGGATGCAAGTTAAATGAGCCTACAGATTTAAAAATGTTTGTCCTTGAATAGATGTAGTTTAATATTATTCTTGGTTATTAATGGACTGGAAAAAAAAGTTATTTCCTGTGAAATAATTGCATTATCCTGGTTGTTTTCAAAAACCAGAACAAAAATACTTGCTGAACATCTTAGCCCTTACTAAAACATTATTAACCATTTCCCCATCTCCATCAAGTGAATGGCTGTATCATTGCTCAGCTTACTGAATTTCAATACCCTTTAAAAATGTTCTGTTGTTCTTTCTTTTCTAAATGCTTTGTGGTTTTTTTGTCTTCAAGTTCTCAGCTTCCTTTATCAACTTCCTGCACGATCTTAGATTTATATAGATTACCTCCTGGTTTCCCATTGTCTTGTTTTTTATATATTACTTTTTGTTTCTGCTCATTGTTTAATTTTGACACTGAATGAAGAGGTCCTTTTGTCTGAGGCTGATTCTCTTTCATCACTGTGGGATCTCAGGGAGGATGAGTTCCGTTTGGAAGCAGACCACCGATACGATTGAATCTCTGACTGCTCCGAAGCAGAGTGAAGCTGTGCTTCCAGAGGGCCCTACCTGATCTTGAGGTCACAAAACCAGACAGCAGTGACACAAGATCACTGTTGGCCCTTGAGTTGTTTGATCCATTCCTAAATTTAGGAATGTTTCATATGAAGAGGTATGAGTTCAATTTCCATCTCTTTTTAGTAAATGGAAAGATACGGCCTCTCAGCTTTTATAAGCTTTTATCAGTTGCTTTTAGTGAGTTATTATAGTTGCTATAAGCCCCCAGAAAAGAAAATAACAGCATGCTGAACCAAAAGCGCTGACCTTGCCTTTATGGCAGTGGCACAGATGTGCTGCTATAATCTCCATTTCATGGCTTAGATTGACCTTTGTACACAGACACTGAAAAGAGATCAATTTTACAGATCTGAATATCTACACGAGTTCTCCTCGAGTCTGTGTTTTTATTTCATACTAATTAGTGCGAAATAACATACTTTAATTGCAGTTAAGTGGAGGGAGAAAGAAAGAAATGATTCCAGCAATGTGCTTTTCTCAGTGTCTTTAAATACCATACATTTGTGTGGGAAAGCAGTCATAAGAGTAAGCTCAGAGGTGTCAGCGACAGTGAAAAACATTCCTTAGTTATAGCTTAGGGTTCATCTCCCATTCTTTTTCTAGCATAAATGAGAAGGCATCTTCAAAGCCCCATTTGCAGCCAGGTCATACATTTCTATTGGATACGTGCAGCGATGCATTCTCTAAGGTTTGTTTTCACCTGTAGCTGAAGGTGAGATATGTGTTAGGTACACATCTTTACACCGTTAAATGAAGTGGTGCTGTTAAGTACACAGTGTAGGTAACGCGCCAGATGACCTGTGAAATATAGAAATGTCCAACCCACTCTTTCCCTCTGTGACAAGATTTCAACACCACTGCTTATGCTGAAGCTTAAAAGCTCCGAAAGGACCACTTACGCAGTTTGCTTTGAGATATCAGAATCTGATGCTCAATAAATAGGTAGGTAGAGGTTGCTGAATCTCTGTGTTTAAATGAAAATCTAATAAACTCTCTCACCGTCCCCATCCTTTCCTGCCTACCTCTTTATTTGATTTTATCATACCTTCAGTTCCAAGTGTGTCCTTATTGCAGGCAGAAGCTTGTGCCTGGGATAACAGCATATGTTAACAGTTTTCGACTATGATAGCACGAAGCGCAGCAGCAGCATCACACCTTGCTTGCTTGGTACAACTGTAAGCATCACTTCATTATGTAAAGAGACTCTTTAGAAAGCAAAGCAGAACCAGGCAGTTAGCATGATGATGGCAATGCTTACACTAAGCATTTAAAAAGAAGCTCTAATTTGGCAATCAGCGGAGCAGAATCTCTTTCTTTTAGAAATGGTAGAAATTATAATGAAATCGAGCATCAAATGGTCTTCCTTGGGCTGTTGATGGAAGAAACCCTCACAATCAAAATGCAATGATATTCTAAATGGTATTAATCCCGGCGGTTATTAACAGTTTGTTCATATTAGTGTACCTTCTTCAGCCCTGCTGAGGCGTGGGCTACTCCAGGTTGTAAAAGAAATGTTTCTGGGCATCCAGTTGGTCCAACTTGGACCCATTTTGTACTCAAACCATCTGTAGAGAATGATCTCTGATATAAGGGACTCTACCATGATTTTGGCACTGGTCAGACAGCTGCTGAGTTCCTTTGCATTGGAATCCCAGCTAGCAAGGACCAAATCTGTGCTATGGACTGTCGAGTTTCAGTGCTCAGGAACATGTCTTCGTACTGCTTAATTTGCTAGTATTGATGTAGTCTTTGGGGAAGAAGGATCAAAGCAGATTGCTGTGCCTCTGACCCACGATGAGACAAAATTAGTACGGCCTGAGTGATTACAAGTGAATGTATCCTAAACAGATTCGTGGAAGACGATAGGTTCTGAATCTCTTCTGCAAAATCTTGCCTTTGGATCTGCTGCTATTTTATATCCCTATCGCGGGTACCAGGGAATGGTCATACCTTTTTAGATACAGCAGCAGTGCGTACTTTGCCGTATCCCTCATCCACACGAAGCTGGCTGCCTTAAAACTCAAAAGTCTGAGTTCAGACATGCTCAGTAGTGACTTATTTAGAGTACTGTAGCAAAACTGTCTGCTCTGAGTGTGTTCCTTCCCTTTCCAACCCCCTCCTGTTGCTACCAACCAGGCTGCGCATATGGCATCCCTAGAAAGCAATTGAATGTGCTACAATGCTGGAGTTGCCAGGGTTGAGTGGCAATCTCTTTGCAATTGTTCTGCTCAGCATTGGACCAGCGGAAAAAAAAATAGCCCGTGATGGGAGAATTAAAGGCTATTACAGAGTACATATGCATACAGGGGCTGATCTAAAATCTTAATTCTGTTCTTTGCTCACTTTTGACTGCTTGACTTGGCGAACTTTGAGTTTCTTTAGCTAACGCTTTTTTTAGGTGTAATTAAATATAAAGATGGCTGTGGGTCTCTTAAGAGTGCGCTGTGGGTTGCACTTGCGAGCACTTGCCTTAATCTATGTGCTGGAATCAGTTCTAACTCCAAGGGAACAAATCATCAGGTTGTGTTACGTTTTGTTACTGAGAGAGCTTTCGGATCTGAGCCATTCACTGGGATTTACGGTACCAGAAAGCACTGCGCTGGGTTTAACCCATGGTGCCTGGGCAGACAAAAATTCCTAGTGTCATTCATTGCACTGTGTCATCTACTTGAGCATTGTCAGCTTATACGTTTGTATCCATTTGCTGAGCTGATGAACAGGCAGAAAGAAGGAAAACAAAAGGAAACCAAAACAACACAATTTTCCCTCTCCATATGAACTGTTGAATCAATCTGCTTGATTTTCAAATTCATGTAAAGAAATGGACCCATATACTTGTCATGACCGGAGCAGTTAAAGCAGTGAGATGCTCCTGTATACATGTGCAGATGAATCTTTTGGGAATCTCTCCCCAGAGACACTGAGTTGACGGGATTCTGCTTTAGGGCTCAGTTTTGATGATGCTTGTGAGCATTCTTCCCTGATCTGCCAAATGTATAATTTGGTGCTTAATTTAAAGCACCTCCATCATGCTCTTGAAGTCACTGGATTCACTCAAGCTAAGTACAGCTTAAGTTAAACCTGTGCTTTGGGTATCGAGGGATTCTGAGATTGTCATTTCTGTTCGTTTTTATTACAGCAACTACCACAACCCAGGTGGGGCTGTAGTGCTATTTCAGCCTTCACGGTGATGAGTAACACAACTGCAGTTTTCAGCTGGTTTTAGGATTAAACCATAAGCAGCGCTCTCCAGCTCATCCTTATAACAAAATGGTGTGTGTTCGGAATGGTGGGCAAGCGGACAAACCATCACTCCTCATTTGGAGTAGATGATCTTAGAGGTCTTTCTGAACCCTAATAATTCTCTGATCAAATTCTACACAAGTATACTGATCTTAGCACGTAAATCGAGACCACAGAATCATAAAATCATAGAATCACAGAATTGTTGGGTTGGAGGGGACCTTAAAGCCCACCCAGTTTCACCCCCTGCCATGGGCTGGTTGCCCGCCATCAGCTCAGGCTGCCCAGAGCCCATCCAGCCTGGGCTTGGGTACCTCCAGGATGGGGCACCCACAGCCCTCTTGGCAGCAGTGCCAGGGTTTCACCAGCTTTAGATGCAGATACTATATCTAAACTCTGTTCCTGTCTCAGTTATGCTGAGGCGAAGAAAACAGGGAATTTCTGTGACTTTGGGACAACAAACTGTACCTTTTAGACTTTATGCAAGCTATTCTATTAATGTGGGAAAGCAGGTTTTCTCACGGCATCTGGTAGATGTAATAAAGAAAAAGAAGCATGCAAGAGGTTGCTGATTTACCTATGTAAATTATACCCTTTTTAATTAGTGTCTCACGGCTTATAGGTGTGTAATGAAATGTTGTTTGTAAAATTATACTGTCCACAACAGACTAGCCCAGAATTTTAGTAATTGCAGAGCAAGGTAGCAGGCCCTCTGGTAGGGCTGCCTGTCCTCATTTCTCTAATTGAAGTGAGTACCCCAATGGGAAAACTATTATTTTCTAATATTATGTGCACAAATTAAAACTCCATTTAGAGGTACAGTGGGACCATCTTATAATTGACTTTGATAGTGAAGAAATATCTCAGTCATATTTATAGTAATATGGTCTCTGCCAGAAAGGGTATCTAGAAGGGAAAATATTATTTTACAGAGAAAGGGCTGAGCATGTGTAGCACCAAATTTACTAGAGCTGTGGGGGCTGAAATAAGCTGCTTTAGTTCTGTAAGCTGCCTAGCAGCAGCGAAATGTTGCAGAGATCCATCTTTCAACTTCCTATTCTGCTTTCACAATGGTGGAGGAAATTGCAGATTGTATTTAAGCAGACAGCTCCTCGGTTAAGCCATAACACCTTTATGTCTGTTTCTCTTTTTTTTTCCCCCCCATAGGTTGACGCTTTAAAAACTCATCCCAAAAATACCCACAAAAGTATGCTAAGCATTTAAAATGACCGTTTTCTTCCCCGTAGAAAATGAGCAATGTCCAGCAATCTCCCATAGCACTGGAGGGGCCGGTGATCATCTATTAGTAGTTTGAATGGACAGGCAATCGCTTGAAAGTCTTTGATCCCCAGGGGTAATTAGGGAGACATTGAATAGGAAGTGCTGACTCTTTGCATTGAACAAACATTGAGTTTAACTGCTTCGTTTTATAACACCTCTTTCCAGTCAATTCCTTGAAGGTTTCAAAGAAATGTGATGCTTCAGCTGCAAGCTTTTTTTCCTTCCCTATTAAGAGCAGTTGAGAGCTAAATTAAAATATAAAGTGTTCTCCTAAGAAGGATCTAAGACTATTTGGTAGACCATCTGCTTCTGTCTTGGAAATCTTTGATACGGCTCTGCAGTGAGGAGGGGTCAGAGAATCACTGGTGTGTGTCAACTCAAAGCAAGCGCATGCATTTGCAGCCAGGGTTGAAGACAATTAACACAATGCTTTGTTTTCCCAAGAGGCACTTCCCACTCTGGTGGCAACATTTTAAGAGGTATGAAGCTCTGGATCATTTGGATTCCTTCTTTGCACGCGGTGATTCTTTGTGGTGGAAGGAGGAAACCCAGGTGAGCTCTGAACAAACTGCTTCTGGGGCTTGAACTGCTTGAGATCTCTTTGGGTGCAGAGGAATGGCCAAGCAGTACTGGGATGATTAGTGGATCTCCATGCGTCTACAAGGAGATGGCTGTAAAAACACCTGCCTCTTACTGTAAGATGTTCAGGGTGCAAAAAGAAAAAGACACAAAGTCAGAATCATCTCTTTTAGCATCTAAATCCTTCATCTTTACCCTCCACTCTGGAACAGGCAGATAAGGAGTCTTTATTGCTCAGCACGAGCATTTGCAGCCCTGCCTAGCAGTGCCTTTACCCCCAGCCTACGAAGAAGGCATATAAACCCTTTTTTTCTCCTTGTAGCTGGATCACTGAGCAATCAGAAAGGGGGCCAGCTGGGAAGCTTACAATAAAGGGCATTACCCTAAATGTCCCTCTTTGTGTCTTTTTGTTTTATTTTTCTAAATGATTGTCCTGTGACAAATAAACCTACAGGCCAGGAAGCAAAGCTGTGGGACCTCCCAACCACAAGCTGAGATTTTTCACTTAAACAACATGTATTCAATCTGTCCTTTGGGCTCTGTTTCTTTTAGGCCTATTAATTTTGCATTTCTGGCTGCCCAGAAATTCAGCTGGATTCTCTGCTCCCACACGGCTGCAGTCCTGTCCTGGTGTGCAAGTTCACATCCATTTGGGCAGAGCGTGATTTCTGAAGTCAGGTTTTTCATTCCTCAAGTAAGTGCTTTAAGCCATGAAAGGAAGGCTTCTACCTGTGGGAAACAATTTCACATGTCTTCAGTTCTTATGGGGAGCGGCTGAGGGAGCTGGGATGGTTCAGTCTGGTGAAGAGGAGGCTCAGGGGAGACCTTATTGCTGTCTACAACTGCCTGAAAGGAAGTTGTGGCGACGTGGGGGTTGGCTTCTGATCACAGGTAACAGCGTTAGGATGAGAGGGACTGACCTTAAGTTGCACCGGAAGACCCTTCAGTTAAGTTGTGGCTCTTTGGGGTCTAGGACTTACTCCTGCAAACCATGAGAGTGGGATCTGTACACTGCGTCTGTTACCTTCTTCTGACACCAGCAGGGCCACAGCAGCCACTTTGATACCAACACTTGCTGTGTTGGCACAGATACATTGTCCAGCGCTGAAATGGAACAGTGTTGTAAAGAGGAAAAACAAACTGCTTGATTTCTTTCTCCACTGTTTGTTTTACTGTCTCCATTCTCCTTAATCGTGCGTGCGTCTTCCGTGATTTATTGAAGACTGACAAACCAGTGATTATTTCATGCTGAAAGGCTCCTTTTCATAACACTGAATGTCACAAAAATATGATTAATTCTGCAACAGCCAATTCTCCCACTTCGACAGAAATCATATAATTTCAGTGTAGAGAGACACAGTTATCCAGATAATTACAGGCAAGTTTATTCCAGAGACAGGAGTGAAAGCAATACATTTACTTGAGTCAAAATTAGCCCTGAGTAATTCAGTGGTGGAATTCAGGTGGTTTTCTTCTTTTTTTTTTTCCAATTAGGATAAGAAGCAAAACTCAGGTCTCATTGTAGAAAGTGTGTTATTATGAGGCTGATTGTCAAGCCTGGAGGTTAAAGAGGATCGTGTAAGCACCACATATCTTATGCTTGATTCCACAGAAAGACGGGAGAGTAAAGAAACAAACCACTTAAAAAGTCTTCTCGCCCACTGACTGAGCTTCGGCTGCTTTTGCTGTTCCCATCTTTCCTTTGCTCTCTCCCAACCTTCCCTTTTCTTGGTTTCTCTCCTTCTGCATTTTTCTCTCCTCTTTCCCATTTTTATTCTCGTTCACTAAGGCATCAGTGCCCCTCAGCTCATCCTGCTCACACTGCCTCTTCCCATTTTATCTGCTGCCTTGGCTTCTTTATGCAAAATACGCTTCCATCCTTGGTTAAATAGATCTTCAAAATATGGAGCACTCTCAGTGCTAAGAGACCTGATCAACTTTACAAATTGCAAGCCTGAAAGACTTTTCATCTTGCCTGGATGCTCTGTGGGCTCACTGTCCATCCAGGCTGCGCACCATGCCTGTGCTGCTGCTGACTCATGGCTTGGTTTGTTCTCCATTCTGAGAAACCTGTTTTGCCATTGATTAGCCTCTCTAGGGGCTTCGCCCAGGTGAGGAATCATCAGCACCTTCAGCAGGGAGCTTTGAGAGGGCAGCAGAGAAGGCAGCAGCAAATTCACTGTGAGAATGCATATAACAACGCTACAGAAGCAGCTGGTGGCTTCAGCCACAGCCTTAATTTCAAACATCATAATTGATTGGTTCAGTTATTTATTACACTTAGCTTGCTGCTTTGGGCAAAGCAACAAGCTAATAAAGGGCCAGCAGTGTGTTTTTCCATTTTTTTTTGCTGACTGGTGTGGTTTCTGGGGGTCTCATATGCTTCAGTAAGCATGTCTTGTCTTTTCTTCCCCCTGTGATCCATCACAATCATCCGCTTCTCTCTGCTTACTCCTCCGCTCCATCAACCTGTCCCAAGAGATGTCCATTTTGTTGACCGTGTGAATTATTATCTTTGTTTGTCCTTTTTCATCCCAGATGCTATTCCAGTTTCTTTGTTCTCCACTCCGCTGAGTAAGATGTTTTGATCTCAGTGTTCTGCTGTGTCATAAGCGAGTGGCAGTAATAGTGAGATATCCAAAAGCCTGGGTTTTTTGAAGGCAAGCTTCGAAAGGATGTTCCTCTTTATTTGGCTTAACGTCATCAGCTTACAGTCTCCATAAACAGCTGTGGAACCGGAATAATGCAATACGGAGAGAAATAATGTATTAAAATCTAGAGAATCATGATCCTGAATACCTGGTGAAACCAGTACGAACTTGGATTTATTTGGGTGGTTAAATGGCTCCGCTGATGCTAAAGCTGTTTGTAAATCTGCTTTGCTCAAGTGAATCTGAGTCCAGCAAATGAATAGCTGCAACACACTGAAATGCTGAATTCGGCAGGGTAGTCAGACCCTGGAAAGCTCTGTGGGGTTTGTATCCCTTCTTTCCGCACCCCCCCATCCCACCCCCCTCTGCAAGAAGGCAGCCCAGGGATGCCTCAGGATGGAGGATAAGGTTGTTTATTCTGCCACAGAACATGCTGTTACCCAATCAGCAAATTTCAGGGCCCTTTCTGCTAGCACTTCACTATCATTTAAAATGTGCAAGTCAAAGATGTGATGTCAAAACACGAGCATAATGGGCCAGATGGCCCAGATGACTTTACCACAAGTTGCTGGTGCTGAAACGGCCCAGGGAGCACACATGCAGGGTTTCTCCTAAGCATTGTTTCCATTTCAAGGGAAGGCAGACAAAAGAGTTTTATTAACCATGGGAAATGTAACCAAGGTGTCTGCAAAGAGCATGTCGCGAGGCTTCCCAGGCAGTGAAAGCTACATGGTATTTTACAAAAGGGTACACTTTAATGATTGTTAATTGCAGTGTGCTCTTTTTAGACATGGGGAGCCTTCGATATCTGCTTATCAGCCGAGCATCATGTTGGGGAGAAGGACATGGGGGCTTTTAGGAAGGCGCTCGCTCTTTGGGAGCCACATCTTCTATCAGGCTGAGTAAAGGGGAAAAAAAAAAGCCAAAGAGAAAATGTCAGCAGTGGGTTCAATTGACCTGGAGACTGACAATATCAGGAATCTCAAGCTATTTTTACAGCTTTCCTTGGCTTTTAGAAACATTAACACTTCAAAGCTGTGTTTCTCCTCCATGGTTCCAGAGTTTTTCCCTGATTACCATCTTTCTTGTGTTGGGTGTTTTTTTTCCCACACAAAAGAACTTTGCATCGACTTAGCACAGAACAAGGTTGATTTGTGCTCTCCTAGAACCTTTAAACAACTGTGCGCATCAACAGTTTTATATGTCCCACTGAGTTTTAGACCCAAATCATCCACTGCTGGTACTGCTTGACTTTTTAGCATGAGTGTGGCACTCTGAGGGAGCAAGAAGACTGAATTTTCCATCAGCTTGCAAACAGATATTGCTGATATTTGAAAGAAAGCAATGACAGGCACTCAGCCTGCTGATTTCCTAGTAGCATACATAGCGTGTTTCCAAAGCAGATCGGATTTTTGTTTCGGTTTTATGAAAGGCTTTTGTTGTTATTACTTACCTGCAGCAGAAATTGCATGACGTCTGTCCTATGGGTGTGAATATTTATAGGTTTCTACATTGTGCTTGGCAGCATTGAATTAGAAATCCTCAACAGGGCGCTAGGTGCAAACGTGGGATCAATGTACACAAGAAGCTTTTTGCTTTAGACAAAATCTGTTAATCAAAGACAAAAGTTGTCCTATTAACATGTTCCTGTAGGATAACATAGATGGTTTTATTTGTGTGTAGCAACACACATAGCTTCTATGTTATACATAACTTTGTTATATTTTCTAGGCTGGGACATTGTAAGATGCTTTGTAAGCATTTGGGAATGAGTGGTGACAAAGAACCATGATTTGCTTGCTGAAGAAGGTGGTTAATTAGAGAAGAGTCATTGCATTTCCAAACTACCAGCTCTTTCCTTAGACTGAAGCAAGATTTTATCCTTATTTTGTCCTTTCCTCTTAGGTGTATTTAAATGCTTTTTACATGCCTGGAAGAAATGCTCATAGACTTCCCACTACACCCCAAACAATGCTGACTTCTCTGGCTTCATTTTCTTACAGGAGAGGAGGGCACTTACCCTGTGATGACTGAAGGATAGAGCAATTCAAGTAGTCTAATGAAAAACTGGTTGCTTAATTTGTGCCTGAGCCAGTAACGTTTTGTGTAAACTCATGCAAGTCTTTGTGGGATGCAGATATTTGGTAGATGTAGTGGGAATTAAGCACTTAAGGCCAGCAGAGACATCTGGACTGCTTACTGTCTAGTACTGCCTGAGTCTGGAGGAGCGAACAGGCCAGGTTTAATTCTGCTTTGAGTGCAAATGTCCATGTGATTAAACCTGGGATCTCACGTGTGCTTGGACCACACTGGCTCCAGAACAGCATCTGGGTCACACATCTGATACGTCCATGGAGAGGTCCAGTCTGGACAGCATCCTTGGGCAGCAGTAGGACTGAGCTTGCAGAGAAAGCTCTGGAGGAGGCATGAATGAAATTCCTGTTCAGGATTGTTCCTGTTGTGAACCTGGGAGCACAGAGTAAGTGAAGTGAATAAACACACAGCTTCATTCTAGTGCCTGAATAAGTGAACTGAGTCAGTCCCCCTATCCACCGTACTTTTTCCTTTCCATGAAGTAGAAATAACAGATTCCTACCTGATGTTATTTTACGAGGTTAATAGCTGGGAAGTCTCCAGGCACCCTGATGAGGATGAGGGCCATATAAGCACAGAGATACTGTGCAAACATAGCAATGCCAAACGCTTGTTGCAAATTTCTTCCTCCCAGTCTGATTTCCTCTCTTTCCTTGCACAGTGGCTCTGCCAAATATTCTCCCTTCAGATTCAAATACTGGCCACTCTGCCTGAAGTGTCCTGGTTGGATTACCAGTAGAGTTGATAGCATTCCTCCTTGGTGTGTGTATCATACAAGAAGGTTTGAGTTGTGACCAGATCCCTGGGAGACTTTCCTTGCTGCCTTGGGGTTTCAAGAGAGTATTTTCTTTCTTAATGATCAAGAGTTTGTTAACAATCAGCCCCTGTTTATATGGTAAAATGAGAGTTTTGCTCTCATTGTTTTTGTGATGCTGTATTAGTGCAAAGACAAGTTTACTCATGTTAGTAAATGATAGATGATCTAATTGAAACTGAAGTGGAAAAAGTCACTGATTTTACTAAATTGCCTAAACATGTTGTTTTTGGAGAACTTCTCAGATTATGTTTCAATCATCTTGAAAAGACTGTTCCTGATACACAGGTTTAAATAAACTAACCACTTGTCCCTGACAGCATTTGCCAAGCTCAGATGTATCTTTATGTATAAAATGAGAACTATATGCAATGGAAATACTCTGTGGTTTTTTTTTTACTTTTTTGACTCTTTTTGTTTATGTTAAACATTTATGATGTTAGTGCCATGGAACGGTTTCGTGAAGAAATTATAGTGTAAAATATCAAGGCATTCCCTTAAAAAAGAAATGTCATTCCAAGTGTAGAGAGTATCAGATCATTTAGCTGTAAAGAGCCTGAAGCTAAACTGGATACTGATTGAATATGAAATGTTTATGCTGGGAAAGGAAGAGCTGATATGGGAAGCCACGTTGTTTTGCTTTATATTTTCAAGGGGCGAGTATAAGTTGTGTAAGCATACGATTTTCCACACTCCTCATACATGTGTTTGTTTTTGAAGTATTTTGTCTTGTTCTTTAACTTCACTTGTCTTTATGTAAAACCTTGAAATAGATTTGTGTGTGCACTGGGTGACTTTGCATGGCCCAGAAACCTACAGAGAGCTTTGTCTTGGTATCACATAAACCTGAACGGCGCTTCTTGTTTTCAAACCGTGGGGATGTATGTTTGATCTGAATAGGAGCAGCTGAAGGGCTAAGGAGTGCTCAATCACAGTCTCTCACATTCCCAGTGCTGAGCACTAAGAAATGTGTGCAATATTGGTCTAAAATTGCTTTAGTTTTCAGTCGGTCTTATTCAGAAAAAAAACTGTCAGAGATATCTGTAAGAGTGTTTTGAATTGATGGGTTCAAAAAAAGCAATGAACCTATACGGTATGCCTCAACTACAGCAAAGCAAGCTAATGAGTCATTTCCTGGGTTATGTTATGATGACAAGACTTGTTACGATGACAAGTAATACTCCTTGTATCTTTGTGTTCACTGCATCGTCACCCAGCCTTGGAAGTTTTCTGAAACATGGCACCTGATCATTCCCTCACACAGGCCGCAGGCTGGGAGTGGTTCTACTGGAATGGTAGAGTTGCTCCAAAAATGGCTTAGGTGGGAGGAAGGACCCATGAAATTGGTGTGATTGGTGTGGCAGAATCAGCAGGGGCTGTCTAACCCCCTGAACCCCATTTTTGTCCTAAAACAATGACCACTAACAAGGTGATGGAGTGAGGGTTTAGAAAGTGCCCCTGTAGTTCTGTAACTCTCACAGACAGAAAAAGATGACTTTTCTCATTGCTCACCACAGCCATGCACCTGTTTGGCCTAAACTGGCACCTGCAGCCGATGGAAGGGCAGATGTATGAAATCACAGAAGACACAGCCAGCAGTTGGCCAATGCCAACGGACGTCTCCTTATATCCTTCGGGGGGCACAGGGTTAGAGTTACCTGACAGGAAAGGCAAAGGAACCAGTGAAGGTATGGTTGGTGTGTGTCCATGTTGTCAGTCCTCTGTCTGCCTCTGAACTCCAGCCATCCAATCTCATGTTCCATTACCTTCAGTACTGCCATTATCAGGTGCTTTTTCCAGTCTTTCACGTCTAGAGCTAGTAGTCGTCAGTCTTGTTTCCGTATGTTTCTGAGTTTCATACCTTTCTGATACTCACTCCTGTGATAGAAGTGTGTTCAATCCTCATCACGCTTCCAAGGTATTCTCAAGGTGGAACTGTCTGTACCTTATCTCACCGAGTACAGAAGTCCATTGTGAAAACTCTTGTCTCAAATGGCTGTTTCCAAGAGGAAAAAGGACTTGAAAATTAGATTCCTTGGGTATTTAATGGACAAAAATACTTGGTTTTACCTTCTCATTGCCACTATGTACCAAATGTTTTGAGGACCAAAGAATCTATGTAGAATCAGGCAGATTGCACGGTGAGTATTGATTTTCCATGGTTGGACATCTCTTTACAAAGGTGTCCAGATAAAAGATGTGTGCTCCTCAAAGCATCATCGTGGTGTCAGCTTGCAATTTTAACTGAAACTAGAAGAAACTAATGGTTTATCAGTTCAGCAGTACATTAATGTCCAGTAGCTTTAGACCTTACTGTGCTCTGTATAGGGGGAGCGCTGCTGAAAATACCCATAAGCTCTGCAAAGGACAGGGTTTTTTTTATCCCTCTCAAGACTTAATAGGAGAAATGAGGAGTTCAGAGCTTCAGAAAGCTGTTTTGTGATTCAGATTTCCAGAAAGCTGTTTTGTATGTCAAGCTTCTTCATACATACCCAACAGATTCCAGCAAAATTGCAGTCATTGGCTATTTTGGGTATTTAGTTGGGAGGTGAAGGTTTGTGGGTAAGAGAAAGAAGGATGCTGTTGTTCTGGCAACTCATTGAATTCAAAAGTTTCCAGAGTTCCCTGGAATTTGGCAGAGAGCCTGTGTTTATCTATTTCATTCAAATTAATTGTGGGGTGTTCTTTTTTTTTTATTGTTCTGTAAGAGCTATCTGCCTTTGTCAGTCCAAATAAAGGCCATGATTATGTGTGTTCCTTAGAAGTGTATTTACTAACAAATGATGGCTGACGACAATGTTCTACGAGGCAAAATCAACTCAGCAAGTTATTCTCAGCAAACCTTAGCAGACAGTATAGCAAGCTGCAGATATCGTATGTTGCATTCAAAAATACTTCATGGCAGATCCTTTTTTTTTTTTTCCTTCTAGCTTGCCACGTGTTTCATTTTAGAAACGTGTCGTTTTGATCTGTTTATTTCCTTTTAAAAGTCCAAATGAAAAGAAATGGAAGTACGAAAAACTACCGGCCAAGTCAAAGTCTTCCACTTGATTTCCTTTTCAGCCATCAACAAAAGTTTTGAGTGTTGCCAAAAAAAAAAAAAACCTCTGCTAAAAGAGAAATCTGGAAAATCCCCTAGGAATGTCATTGGAAGAGTCCTCGAGTCAGTGCTCCGTACAGATGTTTAGGAAGCCATCGGCTTAGAGAAGAGAGTCGTCCCCTAACTGAATAAACACATCAGGGCAAGATCTTTCTCGCAGGACTAAACACATCCAGCCTTAAAGCAGCTCTTTCCCCATCAAGTTACCATGCAACTAATTCTGGACTAGCATTGCAGCATGGCTGCAATTCTAATTCAGAATGTATGTGATTGCAATTTATTTACGAAATGGATGAAAATGTATTTGAAAGTTCTCTTGATCACTCTGAAATAGCTTGGAACAGTCAGTCTTACAGCTGATCTGAATGAATCATTACCAATGTCTTGCCAATTCTCATCCATGGCTGTGCTCCAGCACAGCATTTATGGACGTTTAAGCCCATCCCTGTTTAGCAAAGCACTTAATCACATGCTTACATTTAAGCGCGTAATTAACTGTGATTGAAGTCAGAGGAGTATAAGTGTGTTCTTAAGTGTTTTGATGAGTCAGGGTACCTTGCTATCAAAAATACCAGCAGATTCAGCAGGGGCCGAAATGAAATGGCTCATTTTGATAACCAAATAAATTAGGAATTGTTGCTACGGCAACTAAAAAGTTCAAGGTAATGCATGGAAAGTGCAAAGTAATTGACAGCCCAATTAAGAATTCAGACCTGAAGTTAATTTTAAGCAGTCAAATATTCTGATTAAAACTTAATTTCTGATTAGAAGCTAAAATTGCTTTTTTATTGTACTTTCTTTATGAAGAATCCAATCCGCACGGCCTGATCCCACTGCAGGCTGAGGCTGAGGGTTGACTTGAGCCTTGTGAAGAGAGTCATGGGGAGATGTGAACCCATACAGCAAGACCTGGCAGCTTGGTGCCTATCACGCTGCAGACATTCTGCTGTGCTCCAACAGGAGACCAAAGCTTTGTAATTGTGTGTGCAAACCATTATTTCTGTGAATTTATCTTTCAATCACAGAAGCAGTTTTCTTGCTTATACACAAAGCAAGTGTTGCTTTCTGTACAGGCAGAATACACACTGTGCTAATTCTCTCCAGCCTCTCTCTGGAATAGCAACATCAAGTGCATTAAATTCTCACCTTCCCAGATTCACTCTGGTGTGCCATCTTTATTAATGAACAATCAGAGCGCACGTCAAATGCTGCAGATTTTCACCTGAATTTCTTTGAATCTATAAAGCATTTCAGTAGTAATCAGAAAAAAAAATATCTACCATTTGAAACCCAACATGCGATGTCTTCAGCTGCTTTTTAATGGAACCGAAACAAGAAACTTTGCACGAAGGCATGGGAGCCATTTGCTTGAATCCTAACTGGGGTAGAAGTAAATTTTAGTATAACAAATAAATATTTGCAATCCAGCTCATAAAGGAATTCCCTTCAGAATCAAGCTAGCTGAAGCTCGTTGTGCAGTTGTGCACAACAGATGAGTCTGTGAGAATGGCCGTCTATCTAAGCTGCTTCTGATCGTCTCTGTTAATACGCACTTTGATTAGAAAAGGGTAGATAGTCAACAGGTTTTCACCTTGTTTCTATTTGAATGTGATAAACAACGATAAATGAGGATCTAATAAAACAACCAGTAGCTTTTTTTCTGTGAAAGAATGTACGCCCTTTGCTTTCTAGACTATGCTGTTGTGCATAAAACTACATCCATGAGATAGCACAGAAATAAAGAATGCCATCAGTTCCCACTCCAACAAAATACTTAAGCAGTTGCTAACTTCAGTGCAATAACCAGGGATTAGTCTAATTCGGGCCAAAAGTTCCGATAAAAACTTTAGTAGGAAGAAACAAAATACCTCCTTTCTACAAAGAGATGCCTTCAGATGCTTCTTTTGTTAACTGTCAATATGCCGATAATTTAGATATATGGATTTTAGAGGGACAGCTGTCTCTCCCATTGAGTTTATAGTGGGATGGTATACAGAGAAGTTCGATGTTTAAAGGAACTACAATTTGAAACAATAAAATGAGGGGCTGTTCTATCTTTCCAACGTGGCAATAAGTTGTAAGACGATTTCACTTGAATTTATGATGCACGGAAGAAGATATTTTTATTTCATGCTTCTTGTTTCCCCCAAATTCCCTCCAAATCATTTTTCTACAAAATAACATACAGTCCTGAAAAATTTTGCTCTTGTTTTGTTAGAACTGTTTGATCTGTGAAACACAGAATAGCGAGCTGTAATGGCACCACGACGACGTAACCCATTGATTTGGACTTATAAAGCTAATAATTAGTCCTTGACAGTGATCTCCTTACCAAAGCCACAATCTTTCTTTAAGTGCCCTTAGAGGTTTTTTGGCGAAGCAGTTGTCTTCATCTTCTTTCTGTGAAGCCATGTGGCCGCTGGGTATAGCAAGGAGTTAACAGATAGTGCTCTGGGATTCTATTTTGCATCCTGCCCCCATTCCCTGGGCTTTCTTTCAGTTGAGATATTTTCAAAGCAGCCACCAATTTTGAGAACTGTGAGTGCATGGATGTCTAACCTGGAGTTTCTCAGCTGTATTCCAGGGATGCTGAGCTCCGTCCTGTCTCCCACATGTTATAACACATCCTGGTTGCCATCCCAGGCTCTCCAACCTTGTGGGGACTTTGAGAAGCAGCTGCCTCCATTTGCTCAGCTGCTAAAGGAAGGTGGATAATCATAACACACTTCGCAGATTGTATTGAAATCTAACTGAAACCTCTCTGGTTTCAAAATCAGTATTACTCAAGTGCAGGGCGTGATTTCCTTCATATCTTTTCTCAGTCGTTTTTTGTTGTTGTTGTTGTTGTTGTTTCGGACTGTTTAAGAGATTTAAAATATTGTTACCACTGTCAAACATGAATTTAATAAAGAAATGTTTTCCTTTCCCCATTTAGACATCATTCATGCTGCTCTTCTCCGCATTGCCATTCTGTTCTGTGACATATGTCTACTTCACTATTTCTTCACTTCTCTCTGCTAATGTAATGATGACTTCCCCATCAGTGAACTTACATTCATTTATGTTGTAATGTAAAATGATTTACTTTTACGTAATGTAATTACACAAGCTCTGATGTTAATATTTGAACAACAGGCCATTTTTCTCCAGGTTACTGCTCCCAGTTTCATGTTTTCAAACAAAACAATTACTGAAGCCAAGAATAACCCTTCCAGTTCTCCTCTCATAATCAAAAGGATTGGCACACACAGTACTCCGAAGACCTCAGGACACTGATAGTCTGTTTCTCAAGATCAATGTCAGAGATACCAGTATGATTGGATTACTTCTAGGATCTAAGGCTAATCCAAGATTTTTGTTCCTGTATTTTGGCAGGAAAGCCCAGTAGTTTCTTTCCAGACGACAGTTTTATAGACTCTGGAGAAATTGATGTTGGCAGACGAGCCACACAGAAGATCCCTCCTGGTATCTTTTGGAGATCTCAGGTGTTCATCGACCACCCAGTGCATCTGAAATTCAATGTGTCTTTAGGAAAGGCTGCTCTGGTTGGCATCTATGGCAGAAAAGGCCTTCCACCCTCACATACGCAGGTAATGGGACCTCATTTCAATCAAGTAACACTTGTCTTAGAATTTATGTTTTTATGGTGTTTTTATTTCAGCTATATCTCTCAAGGATTTGCTGCATGCTTGCATGATATAAAAATCTGGTCATATATCCAGAGAATGGTAATCAAGTGACACTTGCAAGATATTTACATACATTAGCCTGATGTGCTATAGGCACAGCCAGAGCAGTTGATATTGGTTTGGGGAAAAAGCTGAGGGTATCAGCTGCTTGGTCCTAGCAGCATGAGTAACTACTCTCTCCATCCATGGGAAAGAACCATCTCTTGTCCCCATATTCCATGCCACGTGCCCCTCTTTCAGCGTCTCTCCTGTCAGGATTTGAGCTGCAAGACCCCAGTCTCTCACCCTCATGGGAGCAAGATCTCCTTTCCTTGTCTGTGCTGAAATTCCTTGAGCCAGCTCTTCACATTATGCGTCCTGGCTGTCAGATTATACTGAGGTAACTGGTGTATAACCAAACAGAATTGAGTTTTTGCAGGAAGCCATGGGCTTATTTAAGCAGGAATCAAGATACAGATATTATTCTGTAGGGCTTTTAGTCTTTTTAGTAGCTTTTCTTAGCACACTGGGACAGAAAATGTGTCAAGAAATCACTTTCTGGCAAATACTCTGAAGGACCATTCCCTTAAATAAGGATTTTGTCAATTAGTTTCTCTGGTTTCCATCTCAGGTTTTAAGCTGCTCTTAACCAGATTGATTAATGCATTCGGACATAACTCTATGTGGCAGTGCAAAACATCATATTCCCACTTGCATCAGCAGGTTATCAAAGCTTTACCAGCTTTATAGTAATTTTGTAACTTACCCTTGCTATCCAATCTAAACTGAAAGTCCAGCAACCAACACCGTTATTAAAGATTTATAGAAACACCCTTTATTTTCTTTTTGAGCAAACAAAGATTTTTATTGCAACTATTCTGGGTAATACGGTATTTTCTACTTATTAACACACCTGCAACTTATTTATGTCAAAAAGGTGTCATAAATCCATGCTTCCTCTGCATGCCTTTCTGCAGAATTAAAATATTTCAATAGGATCAGCAGGTCATAAATTCAGTGACACAACGGTGCCGTTATTGCCCATTTTTGATCAGCCTCTCTTTTGGGAGAGGTTCAGGCATTTAGAAGTTAAATATTTGATATTATTTAAATTAAAAAGTCATGGTCACAACAATAGCAGTTGTAGAGTGGAACTCTGTATTAGCTCTGATTTTCCTTGTTTATAATTATTAATATCTACTGTCGAACAGGACTTGCAACATGAATGGTTTCAATTGTTTAAATAGCAATTGTGAAATGTAACACCTAAATCTCAGCTAAGGAGTACTGAACTTAAAGCAAACTGCCTAAATTTAGTGGGACACTCCACCCAGCTCTAGTTCTATTTGAAGTGATTAAGAAGCCCACACCAACTTCACCATAGAATCACAGAATCATATAATTGCTCAGGTTGGAAAAGACCTTCAAGATCATCAAGTCCAACCACAACCTAACCATACTACCCTAACACCAACAGCCCTCATCATGTCCCTGGGCACCACATCCAAACAGTTTTAAACACATCCGGGGATGGTGACTCAACCACCTCCCTGGGGAGCCCATTCCAGTGTTTAACTACCCTTTCTGTAAAGAAGTGTTTCCTGATATCCAACCTCAGCCTCCCCTGGCACAACTTGAGGCCATTTCCCCTTGTCCTTTCACCATCTCCTCATTTTGTTCTTTAGTCTCATTTTGGTTGGGATATTCAAAATGATTTGTCAGTGTTGGGACCTTTCCCATTAGAAACAGTGCAGTTATGTAATAGTTGGATCCTCAGCTGAAAATGAGACATTAAAAGTGGGATGTAGCACATGCTGGTCATACTACATGCTGGGGGAGGCAGTGCATTTCTACAAAGACCTTGTAAGTGCTGCTTTTGAATAGGCACAAGTCAAGTGCTGCCAAGTATACAAATATTACTACTAATAATAATTGGCTTCTGGACCGAAACATCATCAAGAATTACCAAATGGACTTTTTTATTCGACCAATTCAACCAATAAGAGTCATGTACAGTACATGTACACTATTAGAAACAGGTCCCCAGACCCTGAAGAAATAACTTAAGGAAACTGCAGATATTAAAACAATATTGATATATCAGTAGTTAATATTTAATTTGGTTTTGAAATGGTCCTTATTCCTAAATTTATTACTTCAGAAAAGCTGCTGCGATTAAAACGTTGTTCTCCTTCTGTATATTTTTATATGAAGTTGAAATCTTAGCATTTGATCACACCATAACTTATTTGCCTTAGGAGTCATTAAACAGCTAACTTGTTTTCTGTATTGAAACTGTAGATTGGTCTTTCATAGTTAAAACATATTACACGAATCTCATCTTTTCTTTTACATAATCCGGAGTATCTGCTGCACCCCATAAAACTAACCGGTGTGTTTTAGATTTCCAAATTTTAGCAGGAATTTCATAAACAGGACTAAAGCAATACGTGTGCTTAAAGCACTGATAATCTCCCCTTTGGAAGAATGTAATAAAGGGTTGGCAGTAGTAAAATCTGAACTGGCAATCAGCTTTTCTTCTGAACTAGATAAGCAGATATTTCTTCTGTTTAAAGAATCCTTCGTCCGTCTTCTGTAATACACACCTGCACATAACCCATTCTTTTTTAGGGTCTTTGAGTTGTTGCCTTTGCACGTATTCCTGAATTTGGCAAAATGTTTCAAGTCTTATTTTTCCCTGCTAAAAGATGAAACTTTTCCAGATTTTTAGACTGCATGTAAGGAAAAAGTTTTTTACAGTAAGGGTGGTGAGGCAGTGGCACAGGGTGCACAGAGAGGTGGTGATGCCCCATCCCTGTGGACACCCAAGGTCAGGCTGGATGGGGCTCTGAGCACTGATGGCGTTGTGGGTGTCCCTGTTCAGTGCAGGGGAGCTGGACCAGGTGGCCTTTAAGGGTCCCTTCCAGCTCAAATGATTCTGTGTTTGTATGATTCTCTTTGGCAAACTTTCTGTGTCTGTGACCATCTATCTTCTCCTGGTGGTTGCCAGCAACCACGGACACTTAAAAGTAGGAAGAAAGTGCAAGCTCCAAATTTTTGTAGTGTTAAAAGATAGAGCTTGTAGAAAGCAAAAATTTAGGTACTTTTTCTGATTCTTCTCAACAAAAGGTAATAAAAATTAAACAATTTTCTTGTGGTCTATTAAATTCAGTTTCTCCAAATCAAATCAGGTTTTAAACTCTTTTCAACCCAGGCCAATTTTTAACTAGTAACTTTTAGGGACTGGCCATCACAGTTTGTGGGATGCATTTTTCAATGTATACAATTTGAATTGATTAAAATGGCATTTTACCTACCATTTCCTTGCTTTCAATAACTCCAGTTGTGTATTAAAAATCTCTGAATTTATTAAAACATCATAAAACATAACCCACTTGTGACCTGTGATATTTACAGCCAGTAACGTAGTAACTTTGCAAAGTCATCAATATCTAAAGCACCATCTTACAAATATGTATAAAATTAAGCTTACTTTTGGCAGGGAACCCCAGGTAAGCAAAACCCAGGTTGGGCTGTAACAACAGCAACTCACTGCGGCTGGATGCATGCAAGTTGTTTTCATCTCAAGCAAGAAATAAATGCCTTAGGGCACAATATACTAGACGTTACTTGGATTTCAAGTTCAGGATGAGGCAAACTGCACTCTAGAAGTGTCTCAGATTTCATTGACTGCTGAATTGGTTCTAGAAAACTAATTTGAACTACCATGGAGATACCAGCACTTTGAGATGAACTTTACCTGTTATATCTGCGGTTACCTTTTCCTTTAGTGTGCTTTTAGAAATCATTCATCTGCCTAACAACTCTTGTTTCTGACAAAGCTAACTTCAAGGACAGCCAGAAGGAATGCCCTTCACTTGCTTTCTCAAAAGATACTGCAGCACCAAATCTGAATGATCTACGTGCTGAAATAGAGTAAGAAGACATAAGTAAAGTGAGGCCTTGTTTATTTCAAGTAAATAAGCTTAATTACTTGCAGTAATGAGGAATACCCTCATGACAAATTCTGTCTTTTGATCTGCAAGATAGGTCATGAATAGCTTTTGCCTCAAAAAAGTGTTGGAAGTAACTTAGCGATAACTGCAGAGGGGAGAAAACCTCAACAAGTCCTTATCTTGGTGGACTTTGAAGACCATATCGGACAACCTAATAATACACCGCATGTTTAAAGTCAACATGGATAAGGAGCCTAAATGTTGTTGATGGGTTCAGCCAACGCATGCAGACATTTAATGCAACAACATTTGCTGGTCCACAAACAGGTGGTGTTTTTGTTTTCCTTGCACCTGCCAAAATCTACAGGTTTATCTGATAGAGCAATTGAGAGAGGTGAAGGCAGGGGGAGTTGTGGAATGGAGAAGTGAGGCTGTGCCCTGACTGCTGAGTTCTGCTACAAAATGCTCTATTCAGCTAGCAGAAGAAAAGACTCAGATTAGATAATGCTCACTTAATAACTGTGATGTCTGCTAGGATTGTACCTGACTTGTCCCATTAATATATCATCAGACAAAATACAATTATGGCAGAAAGGCAGTGCAGTGTTACTTAAATAGGGAACAAAAGGTAGTTATAATCCTAATGGCGAAATGGAAGTGATTGTTCACCTGAAGTTACCTTGGGGGAAAAAAAGTTCTTTTGAGGAAAATTTCTGAAAGCTATCCAGTAAATGGGACTCTTTTTACGTTACTTTATCTGTTTTTCATCTTCTATGATCTTATAACCACCTCGGATATTGATTTAAGGAAAAAAAAAATCATTGCTCGCTAAGGAAAACACTTCTGCAAAATGTATGCCACAATTTACTTACGAAATCTTTCTCCGGCTTACACTCATCTTTCTCTTGATAACCAAAAGCAGCTCTGTCAAACTATCCATTTAGGCCAGGTAATTTATTTCTGTCTTATTAACCAAGACACAAAGAAAATCATAGAGTCATAGAAGGGTTTTGGTTGGAAGGGACCTTGAAGATCATCCAGTTCCAGCCCCCCTGCTGTAGGCAGGGACGCCTCCCCTTAGACCACGTTGCTCACAGCCCCATCCAACCTGGCCTTGAACGCCTCTATGGTGGGGCATCCACAGCCTCTCTGGGCAACCTGTGCCAGTGCCTCACCACCCTCACAGTAAAGAATGATGTCCCGATATCTAGTCTAAATCTACCCTCTTCCAGTTTAAAACCATTTCCCCTCATCCTGTTGCTGCATACCCTTATAACCAATAAGTTTCTGAGTAGTTTCTCATCATATGTACTTGGTCACATTCCCGTGCAGCTAATCTAGGATCATTACTGACTTGAATAGACACTAACGGAGAAAAGACTGCTTACGATATGTCTGTATATGTACATTTCTAATATTTGATGCAAAATGTATCTGTCTCCTTCCTGAAACAGCGTGAGGAAGCCTGCAGTGCACACAGACATCTCTCTTTCTTGTATTTCAGTTTGACTTTGTCGAGCTCCTCGATGGAAGACGCCTTCTGACCCAGGAGGCGAGAGGCTTGGAGGGACCTCAGCGGCAACACAGAACCTTTGTGCCCTTGTCCAGCCACGAGACAGGGTTTATCCAGTACTTGGATTCAGGCATATGGCATTTGGCCTTCTACAATGATGGCAAGGAGTCGGAGGTGGTTTCTTTCCTTACCACTGCCATTGGTAAGCGTTTCCTGTCTTATTCCCAAACCGTCTGCCTTCAGGCCAGGTGTTAATGCTCATACTCAAATTGCATGGTAGCTTTGTGTGGTTTTGGACCGAATGTTTGTAGAGGATGTATATGGCAACTGACTCAGTGCTGTTAGGCCCTAAATAGCATGTAAGTATTTTGTATGCCTTTTTAATAACTATATCCGGAACGAGATTCCACCCGGTGCCAGAGTTGGATTACAAGCTTGAAATTCCCTGCTTCACTTTTCCTTTGATCTTATTTGTTATTTAGCTTTTTTTTTTTTTTTCTTTATTTTTTCAATTTATTCTTCCTGGAGCAGAGGTAGAGGGATGATTGAAGAGCACAGAGTGGCACCGTGCAGCAGTTTTGCTGACAGCCCTGCCTTTAAGCACTGTCTGAATCACTGCAGCAGGAGCTCAGGCAGAACACTGAGGTTAAAACCAGCAAAGAGCACCGGCACGGCTTCGTCATAGGAGCCACAACACCAGGAATCTCTGTTTCTCCTTGCTAATGGAAAGAATCTCAGATTTCTTAAGAAATACAGATTAACAGTGTTATGGGCTGCTCTGGCAATAAGAAGTTCCCTGATGAGCTGCTGTCCATTGCAGGAAGGATGCTGCCTGCAGGCTGCTTGTGTGCTTGGGCACACCACGTGTTCTCACTTCACTCCATAAACAGTTTCTGACTCAGTAGTATTTAATTTTAAATCTGACTCGCCCGCTGAACCTTTTCATATCCCCAAATTCGTTTGGTTGTAATTTAAAGATTGCTCCATAAAGCTCGCGCTCAGCTTTCTTCCAGCCACAGTGATTGTTTAATGGATTTTTTTTTTCTTTGCTAAAAAAAAGCAGACTCAGTCCAAAGCTGCCATTAATCCCTCTCCCCAAAGAAGTATTGGTGTTGAGTCTCAGCTGTCTGCAATAGTTGCCTAAGAGCTACGGGCTGTAATTTGTCTTGGCAGGTTAATTAAAAGTTTAGGTCTTATTAAAGCCATCATTAAGATCCCAATATTCACTTTAAATGCTAAAGTTTACCTAATGCAGAAGTGGAAGCAATGCGGTGTTAAATTTAAAAGCTGGAACTTCACAAGTTTTATGCTGTTCACAGTTGAGCAACACCAGAAACAGTTACGCATTAGTTTATGAAACTGAAGTCTTGCTCTGTAGAGTACAGATTTACTTTCAATTATAATTGTGGAATCATTCAGATTGGGAAAGACCTCTAAGATCCCCAAGTCCAATCCCAACCCACACCCACCATGCTCACTGCCCACATCCCTCAGTGCCAAATCTCCACAGTTCTTGAACACCTCCAGGGCTGGTGATTCCATCACTTCCCTGGGCAGATTTACTTTGCTGCAGCAGTGCTGGGAACTGAGCCCTATACTCTCCACCTTCTGCCTAGAGAAGCTTCCAGATACCCTTCTGAGCATGATTTTTTTTTCCTGCTCTAAGAATCTCCCCAGTTTGAAATTCCCCAGCTTGGGAAATCAGTGCGGTTTTCACAGAAGGAAACATTTTTAAAGCACAGCCACTACATGTTTGTTTTCAAAGCGATGCGAAATGAGCTTCCAGCCAGACTTCTCTCCCTGCCTCATTGCACTAACATAGGGGAAAAAAAGGCAAAACATCCTTAACCTGTCTTTGAGCAGTGGGGGAGCAGTGTGGGTGAGAAGCATGTCAGATTGTCTTTAAGGCAATATTGTTTTGTTTACACTCTGCCCTACCTTCGTGACCATGTGATAAGCAGAACAGTCCATGATAGATTCCCTGTTGCCCTTGAATCATTCTATCTTTTGGCAGAAGGAAGTGCATTTATTTATTTTTTTGGCCATACAGAAGAGCCTTGCTCCATATGTGGGAATTGTTTGGCAGCTGTAGAGCAATACAAAGATATTGTGCGCAGGAAAAGCTGCTTACAGGAAAACCCACTCGTTCTGAAATAAGTAGAAAAATTAGATTAGATAAAGAAGGGCCTTCTTGAGTAGAATTTGTCCAAATTTCTTCAGCATTTATAGAAATAAGATAAAAATTATAGAGTCACCAAATATCTTAGTTTGGAAGGGTCCCTAAAGCCCATCCAGTCCCACCCCCTGCCATGGGCTGGCTGCACCTCACCAGCTCAGGCTGCCCAGGCCTCCATCCAACCTGGCCTTGGGCACCTCCAGGGATGGGGCACCCACAGCTCTCTGGGCAGCAGTGCCAGGACCTCACCATCCTCTGAGTAAAGAATTTCTTCCTAACATCTAACCTAAATTATCCTAATTATTATCCTAAATTATCCTAAATTATTTTCCTATATGACCGTAATTAACCTAATATCCTTAACGGGTTAGTACCTTTCTCCTTAACCTAGATTTCAGCAGCTTGCTTAAAAAAAGTCAGGGCAGGCGTTGTGTGAAGGTGCGCTGTATTGCTTCGGAGCCTTTCCAGTGTGTTTGTGAGGTCTGCCAAGACAAAGCTGCTGTGTTTTTAAGTCTATCCATACTGGTGTATGGTAGTTTGAGGATTTTTGCTGGTGCCAATGTAAAGAGGATACAACAACCTGACACCGTGTTTATGAAACAGGGTGTAAAGTGGCAGTGCCAAACAAATATATCAAGGCACACCTGATGAGAACCCTTCAATCTGTGCGGGGTGAGGAGCGTGCAGAGCTGTGTTGGCTGTCAGAGGCAAGCTGCCATTTCATTTGATTTCTGTGGCAGGAGCACATAGAAAAATCTCCCTTTATTGTTGTGCAGCCATAGCGCTTGCAGCGTGAATGTGTTTGAAAGGTGTGGCTGGGATGCAGGAAGAAGAAGGATCCGGTGATGTGAGAAGAGGACCAGCAGCCTGGAAATCCTGGGCTCTGATTGATGTTCTAATTGTGACCCAACCTAAGTTCACGCTTCAGCTGCTCGCCGTGAGGAGTGACATTTCCCCAGAGATGCTGCGAGGGTGATAGAACTGCTGGGAAAACACATTAAGCATTAATTAATAATCATGAATAATAGGAGAAAGCACAGAATTGATAATGGGAATCAGAATGATAAGTGCATAAAGCCAGACTGTACAGTCATTCCTCCGCTGTGAACAAGGACTCGCCTGAGTCAAGGACAGCAGCTTTCACTTCAGCAATGCTATGTTGAATAGAATGGATGCTGATTTTCCACATTTATCTGCTCTGTTCTAGCAGACCGAACCCTTCAGAGCCAGTAAAATCACCACGGGCTCTGCTTGATGATATCAATTACCGTGCAGTGCTGGTCTGAAATGATTGGGCCTTCCATTATCCTACGGAAAACCAGAGAAAAATGGAGAAAAGCATGTGTATTCCCAGTTAGATAGCACATTTAATTTCATAAATGGTGAAGCTATCCATCATACCGATTTGGAATCTGATATAGCTATAACTAAATCCACTCAGGAACATTAGCTCTGATTTTCAGGGCAAGAGATGACAGTTGAGCCCGTTTCCTAAAAGGATGCGGAGCCATCATCACTACAGAGTTACGTGGTGTCAAAATGTGTGCCTGTTATATGCCATTGCTTGTGAACCTGTGGAGAACGCACTGTGTAATGCCTGTCACAGCTCATTCTTCCGCGGGGCACAGGCAATTCAGGTGGAGGGAAATAAGATTGTTTTAGAACAGTTTTCAGCTTTTAATAACATTTTTATGTCCCATTCCTCCATCCTCCCATTACAATGCAAGGTGCTATAAAGGAATGGACAGAATCACAGAATCACAGAATGGCCCGGATTGGAAGAGACCTCAAGGATCATCAGAGATCATTGTGGGCAGTCCAAGATCTCTCAATAATAAATTAACCCTTGTTGTAAATGACATTGGAAGCACTTTCTGAAATTCCTAACACGAACAGTTCTCTGCAAAGCGCTTTGTGGATTCACTCCCTGATAGCGGTGTTTTATTCCCAGCAATCTGGTGTAAGTGGAGCAAAATAGTGGGCTGAGGAATCAGCTGGAATCAGCACATCTGAGACAGAGAATTGGCCGAAATCTGCTCAGGAGGGGTAAGAAATGTCTGAAAGGCTGCAAACATCTACAGAGCTGGAGAGAGAAAGTCTTCCAGCAGCTGTTACCGCTGAGCTCAGGTTTGGCTGTGCGCAGCCACAGAGAAATCAAAAGGAGAAGCAGCACCATCTGTCTGAGAAGTGAGCGTCTGTTTGCCATCGTGTCACCCAACGAGCAGCAGGAACACATGTACAGCACCCGTGGTAGGATGCAAGGTTTTGTCTCGCTTTTATCTTCTGCAGGAGACAGAGCTTAAGTTTAGGATAAGCCCCGTTGTTCCTCCCGCCCCCTCCACTACTGTAAGAAAGCTGCTGTAAGTACTTTCCTCCATCAAAGCACAAGCAAGTTGGCAGTGTTATTTATAAGGGGCTGCCAGCACATACAGCGCTTTACAATACACATCAAAGGGCAAGCTCCCTTCCTGCGATAGCCTAAAATATCACAGCCCTCATACAGCTCACACACATGAAGGATACCTGTGGGCTCACAGCAGGACCGAGCTTAGGGAGAAGAGAAGGGATTACAGGGCACAGACAAGCTTGGGACTGGATCCTCTCCTGACAGGACAAGCTTGTGTGAGAGGGGGCCAGAACAGCTCTGAAGGTACCCCAGTCAGGTTTGTTTCTCTTACATTCGCTGCCCGTGTGTATGCTGACTTAAACTCTATCAACTTCCAGTTCAGAGCAGATTCCCGGGCATTACCCACTGAAGTCTCAAAGCCATTCACTGTATTTACACTTGCTTCACTAACATCTGGGGAAGTCTAAATTGATCTCATGTAAATACTGAGGAGAATGTGCAGGCCTGGGGTGTGAGACGCTGTGGTTTATGCTTTCCCTTAGCTAGTTCCCTTGTTACTTAACCCCCTCATGTACAGTTAGGTCTTCAGGAAGAGCAGATGTCGTGTCCCAGTCACCCTCTTCTGAACATGTCCTGCAAGTATGTCCATCAAAGGACCTGGCAAATTGAGCAAGTACTTGGCCACATCAGGACCCTTTACCTGTTAATGGAACTCCAGCTGCTCCATGGAGGTGCTCGGTCAGCAGTGTTGTTCTCACCTACTGCGTGAATATGGTCATCGCATCCCATGGTCTCCTTGCCCCATCCCCTGTGCAAGGGGCCTTGTGATAGCCCTCTACTGTCAGTTAATAACTTGTGCCTTCCCCAACTCAAAGCTCTTTCCTTCTGCTTGCTTTGCACTGAAAAAAAAATATTAGTGACATATGAGAGCCTTGGCAGGGAGGAAAATCACAACTTGGCTTTTGATGTTATTGATCTCTCCCTTGCAACACAACAGCAGAGCTTTGCATGCTCTGCAAATAGCTTTTTGCCTTCAGCTCTCTGTGTCCTATTACAAGCCCTTGCTTGACAGATGCTCCATGAGATGGTCAGTGCCTTTTTTGATGACTCTCTTGTTGCCAGCATCCTTTTTTGATGCTTTTTTCCCTGCTCTTTGGCTTCAGTTAGCTTTTTGTGGAACCATAGAGTCATTTGAGTTGGAAGGGACCTTTAAAGGCCATCTAGTCTGACTCCCCTGCAGTGAACAGGGACACCTACAGCTCAATCAGATGCTTAAAGCCCTGTCCAGCCTGACTTTGAATGTCTCCAGGGAGAGGGTATCCACCACTTCTCTGTGCATCCTGTTCCAGTGCCTCATCACTCTTATTGTAAAACTTTTTCCTTATATCCAATCTAAGTCTTCACACTTTTAATTTGAAGCCATTTCCCTTTGTTCTGTCACAGTGGACCCTCAGACCTCTCAGAAGTTTGTCCCCTTCTTTCTTATAGCCCTCCTTTGAAACTTCTGCTAAGCTTCTCTGAACTTGGTAGTTTGTAGGTCTCAGGTAGCATAGAAGGCATGCACTCATTTCAGCTAGGAGGCGATAAGGACATTTATGAGTCCCTGTTAGGCTGTGACTCTCCTTATTTTTTTTCTTTGTGAGTTTGGTCTCATGAATGGTAGTTCTGCTTGAATGAAAGCTTACATTTAGACAGAAGTTGGACTTGATGATCCTTGTGGGTCTTTTCCAACTCGGGATATTCTGCCATTCTATGATTCCATGGTATATCCACAGATAGCTTCAAGCCATTTGCCCGGGGAAGTTGTGGAGTCAAAATCCCTGGAGCTGATCAAGAACTGTGGAGATGTGGCACTGAGGGACGTGGTGAGTGGGCATGATGGTGGTGGGTTGATTACTGGACTAAATGATCTTAGTAGTCTTTTCCAACCTGAATGATTCTATGATTCTATGGCCAGTCTTCCACTTGGCCACAGGACGAGGTCCTTTGGTGAGAGGGGAGTTGGTCCATGCAGAAGGATGGCAAGAAGACAGCAGGCTGCCGACTCCATCAGATTCAAATCCAGCCCAGCCTGGTAGGTAGGACATTGCCTTGGGAGATGGAAATGAATGAACTCTGAGCTTTGCAGGAGTTCCCCTCTCCAAACAAGTGAAGTAGTGTGATTGGAGACGTTACTTTTTCATCCAGGCGTATGTGTAGAAATAATCTTTATGGAGCTTGATAAAAAATACCTTGTAGCCTGAGCATGGATCTGGAAATGGCAGGAGGGCTGTGGGGTGGGGAAGCCTTTCACATTAGTTTATAATCCCCATGGTCAGAGGTTTTTATTTGCTATTCTCAGTAAAACAGTGGTGATGGTTTTAGATGATAGTGACACAGCCCTTAAAAATTTCAGCAGCTGATAACTTTATTAGTGTGCCCGTAGTCTTTTCACCTGCTTGTCTATCCCAAACATTGATAACAGTCCCATTTCCCACTGAAGGGAGCCCAAAGCAGGCGTGTGTCCCAACGCTGAGTTTTATTGCCCTACAGAAGAGCCACAGCACTTCCAAGAAACCTGGAGTCAGACTATTCGTTTCAAATCTAGATGTTATTTGTGGTGACCTTTTCCTCTCTGCAAGTGTCTAAAACAATTCTTACATAATTATCCTGCTTCCCAAGCCTTAATGGCAGGCAAAATTATTATTTCAGGATTCTTCTGTTCAAGACTTCAGGCATCTCTAATAAAGGAGAAATTAGGGACACATCTCAAAGATAATTAAATAATAAGAAGCCTGTAAAGGTCAGATACTTGGCTGTGAAATCTTCCACCACTGCTCTTTCCTAATATGGCATATTGATGCCCTGCAAGAAAAAGCCAGCAGCATAAATTTTTAGTGTGTGAAGTAGTTTAAATGAAAGCAGGGATGGAGTCATTCATTTAACATTACACTTCAGCTTTTGCTTGTTGTTTGGTTCTGCCTTTGTTTGTATAGGTATGCTCCTCTTTCAATAGGGCTAAATGACTACAAGTGATAATTTGGGATGGGAAAAAAAAAAAGGAGACACGAGCAGACACGTAGATGGACTGGATGATCTTGGAGGTCTTTTCCAACCGTGGTCATTCTATGATTCTATGATTTATATTGTTGTACAGAAGAGATGAAGCCATGTTTGTAAAAAATTGTTTGAGTGCCAATAAGCATTCACTTCTTATAATTCACTTCTTATAATTCACTTCTTATAATTCACTTCTGTAGAAGTTGGGTGTCAGGACATCTCCAGTGATCTGGTTTTAGCTGGCTTTGATTGTGCTTCAATTTAAGAGGAAAAAAAAAAAGCCCACAGAAGTAGATTGGTCATTTTGAAAAGCTTTTCCTACGTGTGTATTTAGATGGGCTGGTGGTAGCTTTGCACTTGCTGTTTGCAGGGTGCTGTTTGCAGGCAGCAAGTTGTCTTGATCCAACAGAGCTCGTACAAAAGGTTTATTGATTGGGGTAATTACTTCAGTTTTAGGGTCAGGGAATGGTTTATTTAATACTGAAGTTAAAGCCTTTTCCTTTCTTTCTGTTATTTCTGTCCCTTTTTTTTCGTTCCTTCTTTCAGAACAGCAGAACTCTGCCTTAACAACACGGCATGCAGTGGTACCAGAGGGTATCTGGAGAAACGTGTAAAGCGGTGCATATGGTTTTTGTTTTTGCACTTTCGTGTATAGCTCTTTCCACGCACCCCACACTGCAGGCTAACGCAAGCAGAGCTTGTTTTATCCCTGCCTTATATTCTTGAGCTGCTGGGGCAGCTCTGTGCAGGCTTTTCTTTCCATGAACGCTCCCCTGCTAAAGCACAGTAATAAGTTGTGGGAGTTACACGTCCACTTTTGGCAAACAAAGCGAGAACCCTCTCTGTGCTCCAACAGGCTATTTTAAGACTTCATTTTCCGAAGGCTGTATTTAACAGTATTTACGTGCACACGTTTAATTGACCACATGAGAGAACGGCAGCCAACAACCTCGGCACCTCAGGAGTCACCAATCTCCCTTTTCACACGGAGGCCAGGGGGGACGCGGACATGGTCTGTGCAGTAACTCCTGGCATATGTTGACTTTTAAAATGATAACAGCTGCTCTGTGTATTAGATGTGTGGCTGCTTTCTTTATCTAAGTGCTGCAACAGTCTCAAAAAGAGAGTTAAATAAATTAGGTTAAACTGATTTCTGGCTCAGAGGCTTGCTGGGGGCTCTGCAAGGGAATATGCTTTGACCAGGTTTGTGCAGCAAGTCAGCTACAGGCAGGAACAGAGCTGTGCGCTCTGCTTTTTCTCTGGCAGTTACCTGAGCACAAGCTTGTAATGGCCACATGAAATCAAGGGCATCTCTGTGGGGTCAGGATTGGGGCTGACCCTGTTTATTATATTTATTCATGATCTGGACATGGGGATTGAGTGTACCCTCAAGGAATATGCAGATGACACCAAGCTGGGAGGAGCTGTTGACCTGTCTGAGGGTAGGAAGGCTCTACAGAGGGACCTTCACAGGGTGGATTGCTGGGCTGAGGCCAGTGGGATGAGCTTCGTCAAGAGCAAGTGCAACAGAGCTGTGAGGGGTCTGGAGCACAGCTCTCATAGGATTAATCAGGACTCAGGATTATTCACAGCTCTTATAGGATTATTCTCACTGGGATTATTCAGTCTAGAGAAGAAGAGGCTCAGAGGAGACCTTATCAGTTTCTACAACTTTCTGAAAGGAGGTTGTGATGAAGTGGGGGTTGGCCTCTCTCCCAGGTGACAGTGATAGGATGGGAGGTAACGACTTTAAATTGTGTCAGAGGAGGTTCAGGTTGGATGTTAGGAAAAATTTCTTCTCAGAAAGAGTGGTGATGCATTGGCACAGGCTGCCCAGGGAGGTGGTGGAGTCACTGTACCTGGATGTGTTCAAGAGCTGTGGAGATGTGGCACTGAGGGATGTGGTCACTGGACACGGTAGAGGTGGGTTGATGGTTGGTCTAGAGGATCTTAGTGGTCTTTTCCAACCTCGGTGATTCTGTGATTCTTTGTTAAGGGGTTGATCTGACAAAAGGCCTAGGAGACACTCAAGCCCTTCTGTAGCACTGGGTGTCACACTTGAAGGTGTGCCCATAGCGCCTGTCTGCAGCATGCTTGAACCTCACGTGTCAGCCATTCCACCTAGCGCACCCCTGTTTTTCGGGATGCACGCATTTGCTGAAGACTTGGTATGAAATGAGATTTAGTCTTCAGTGCATTCAAAATGATAACATTGCCATGGTTTGGGGGCATTTGTTTTGACCAAATGTTTTCACGTCTGAGGTCCTTTTTGTGTGTATGCAAGACTGGTTTGCATTCTTTTCCCTACAGTACACCAACATACAACATCGTTTAAAATTAAACTCAAGGCCAGCTTTAGCCTTGCCCCAAGCTTCAATAGCAGAAATTGTAATGCACTGAACGCAAAGTAACTTCCAGCTTGCTAGTGCAGCTCCAGAAGTTGAACCCTGAAGGCTGAATAATTGTTGTTTCCTGTATTCATTTGTAACAATTTATGAGAGTAGGAAGGACCAAAAAAAAAATAAAATAAAATAAATTTCCTTGCATTCCCTTGGGCAAATTGGGGATATGAGAGTTTCACTCACTGGAGCGAAATTCAGGTTTAAAAATATTCCAGCTGCAAAGAAGAAAAGCGAGGAAGAAAAGGAACTTTCACAAGGTTGTTTCTAGATCTCCACAGCCTTGTCGTATGTAGTAGGCACTGAAGTTACCATTCTTTTAAGGTGCATCTTAGAAGGAGGAAGATGACAGCTTCAGTCCAAGGGCTAGTTTCTCTAAAATCATCCACTGACATTTTTTCCCCGACTAACTTCTAACCTGTGACACATTTCAGGTGATTAAAGAGAAAGGGTTGGGGTTGGTTTTTTTTCTTAAGGTAGTCAGTAGGCAATTCTGTGAGAACTTTATTTCGTTGCTCCTTTTGTGCTTTTAGCATTGCTCGCATTCTCAGAGAAGAAAACTGTGTTCTCTGTGTATCGCTACGAACTGCAGAAATACATTAGCAGGCTTTTTTAAAAGGTGCCTTTATTCCAATCCCAGTGAAGGAGATTTTACCATTAACTTAAATGGTAGTATACATAGAGAGATGCCCAAGTGCTTTTGAAATCCCATTACACCTTGTGCTTTCAACCATCTGATAGCTTTATATTGTAAGGCATTCTGCACTGGAAAGATTTCTTAAAAAGGAAGCCGTAAGAGAAAGGAATGAACCGGTGAGATAAAGCTCTCTCTCCAAGGGGAAACCAAATTCAGACCAAATGTGGTATGTGCTTCTGAAGCAAGCAGGCTTGTTCTGCTCATTATTTACTCCCCACACTATTCCCACTTGGTCCCACTTTCTGCAGAACAGAAGTTCAAAAATAGTCCACTTGCAGCTGGGTTTGGAGTTGAATGTGCGTGAAATAGTGTGAGAAGGACTGATGTTATTGTGGCGGGGCCGCTGGAGTACCTGGATGGATGTCTCAAGCCAGGCCATAGAAACAGAAGTGCAGACATCTCAAGGGAAATTGTGCTCACATGATGTACTGTCAAATTTGGCAGAGTCAGCAGATCTTGATGGTTTCAGTAAACGACTCAAAGTGATGCTGAATGCCAAACTTTTAGTGCTTCACCATCACCTTTTAAAACAACCCAGACTCCAGAGGCACTGCTGGTGAGGTTTACACTGTGCTCTGATGGAGATGTATGGTACCTGCTGTTGGAAATGGCTTTGTTTTTTAAGTGATAGGGGGAGAATAACGTGCTATTGAATACTGTGGTTATTGTACTTCACTCTGACTTTCCAGAGCCTGGATTGACTTAAGGAGCTGTGTAAAAGGACTGCCTGCCTGTTGCCTCCTAATTTAGCATCCTGATACCTTCATGTGAAGGTTAGAGTTCCATTGGGATATGAGAGCAAAACAGGGTTATCTGCATGGATCTTTAATTAAAACAGACCTCCCAGCCTTCAGGAAAAGCAAAAAATAGTCAAAACCTGGCACAACATCAAGTGGCATTAGCAGTATCAGCATCGCACTGGGCGCCCTACAGAAGAAGAAGCTGTGAAAGAGCACTCAAAAATAATGAGTGAGTTTCCATGATGCTGTCAAGACTATCGCATCCCTGGCTGCCAGGTGTGGATTACTTGAGCTAGAAATATAAAAGCCCTATAAAACACAAATGAAGTGAAAAAATCGAAATCTCAGCAGGCGAGGATGCGCCATAAGAAGGAATCAGTCCTTGCCACATTTCTGTTCAGAAAGGAAGAGATGGAGCAAGAGAGCACCGGACCCAGCATTTTCACATTTCCTTTGTTTTCAGAGCCTTAGTTGTTTTGGTTTTTTTTTTCTTCTTTGTTTATTTATTTATTTTTTTTATTTGGCTCAAAATGTCAAGCCTGATGTTTCAGATATCTGAAGCGTGTTTTATCCCCTCTCACCTCCACGTCTCTCTTGGCATTGTTATCACGATTACAAGAGCAGGTGACAGTTCTCTGGGCTTAGAATCCTACCAACCCTGCAGTGAAATCCAATCGAGTAGCATCATTGCTTTGAGAAATAAACAAGGCTGCAAGCTCTGCAACTGGGAGGTAAATTAAATGCTAGCTTGTGTTCACAGAGCTTCAGAATCTTCTTTGCCTTTCATGTTATACTGCCTGGCTTCCTATTCAAATTACTGCTAATACAGTCAGGGCAGTGACAGGGGGCATTTTTGTGAAGGAGAGACATTATTGCAATGAGCTTGCAGGTGACAGCTTTGTCCTGGACAAGCACTGGGTCTAAGCAATATAGAGTGTGGCTTGCTAAAGCTGAGCTGGTGCAGCAGCACAGAGTAAGGTGAAGTGATGCAGAGTCCTTCCCCCTCCCATGAGACGTAATTCATTGCAGTGTGAGAGGGATGCTGTGCTCTCCTCATGGCCCCTTTGCACTGCTGAGGCTCACACAGGGGATTTCAAGGTTGGATAGGAGCCGAGGGGTCTAATTACCTGCTGCCCTGCTCCACCTGCATTGCAACGCATCTTCCTTAGCTGGGGGAACATAGCAGGGCAAAGAATAGGCCAGTGGACAGCCAGGAACTATTTCTTCCTGTATATATTTATTTGATATGGTCAACAATTCTCTAAATACTTGTCCAGAAGTAGGTGGGTGGGTTTTTTTTCATTATTCTTATTTACTTACTTTTTTAAAACCAATGCATCTGCCTAAGGGTGGAAGGTTAGAAGGAAAGGCTTTTATTTTGTAGATATGGCAACTTCCTTCAGGCCCTGCGGCTTCATTTATTTTGCCACCAGCACAAAGCACAGGGTTTTGGGGCAACGTCTGGTGCAGAGGGGGAGTAGACTGACCAATGGAGGGGCCAAACAGCACAAATAATACATAAATTAAGCAAAGCCAAACGACCCTTCTCTTCTATTTTCGTCTCACTTTTCATATTTTGCATTCTCATCAGCAAAACAAGGTTCTTACTCTTTGAACCTCTGTTCCAGAGGCTGCCATTAACAGCGATTCATTAAAGTACAATTTCTCTACTGCATTGTTTTTCCTTTTTGCCACCAAATGGTGCCAGTCCCAGATCAGCTCCTTGAGGCTATCAAAGGAAGTGGTCATGTTTGAATTCATACAACCACACCACACTGAATGGCATTTAATCAGTTCTTAGAAAGCCGTCCCGGTGCTTATTAACTCCCAGGAAAGCTACTGTCTTCAATTGCCAGCCAGATAACTATTTTTTCTTTGCCAATAGATCGTTGCCTCTAAATGCCTAGGGAA
The DNA here is from genome assembly GCA_030625065.1 of Alectoris magna. Classification (NCBI taxonomy): domain Eukaryota; kingdom Metazoa; phylum Chordata; class Aves; order Galliformes; family Phasianidae; genus Alectoris; species Alectoris magna. The sequence continues at coordinate 4,219,949 of CM060560.1, read as the reverse complement.
TGATGATGCTTGGTGGCAAATGTAGGCTATAAAATATTTAGCTTTAACACACAATTGTGTTACTGCAGCCTCTAATAGGATTTGGTGTCAGGCAAACATCTGCTTTGGCCTCTGGCCCAAAGATACAGAAACAAGCTATTAAGTTTGGTCTTGCATAGTAAATAAATAAGACGGGTATCTCTTAAACTGCCTATGCCACTGACTGGCAAGCATGGCAAGTGTCTAAAAGAGAAGGCCATCAGGAGGCCAACCATTTGTCTGTCTTCTTAATATGTTTATTGTGTTTCACATGGATCCCATGAATTCATGTAGGTAACGGTAAGCCAGTCCGTTATCCTGGGAGCTCTGCTGCTGCCACGAGTTTGTGATATCAAGCACGTGGTGCATTTGTCTGCGATTACCAGCCTGAAAACATGGGAGTGGTAACAATTAGCAATTTCCTGCTGAGCTCATTGATATCATTCAGTGACAGATAGTGTAATGTGAAATTTAATTGCGGGTATGGGCAGCATCATGCCAGTTTAGAGCTTCTCACAGGGTAAGTGGTGATTGCACTGGGAAAGCAATAAGGTAAATATTTCAGCCAAGTTTACCTTAAGATCTACCAGCTGTGAGATTACTCATCCCAAAAAAATATCCCCAGAGAAAGCAGCAAATATCCCAGAGAATCGTCAGCAGCTGTAAGACAGTGTGGTGCATGCTGCTTTGCTCCAGACAATGATCTGGTTCTCTTTCATTATTAAACCTCCTTAAAGAGTACTTCAGAAGGGTTTTTCACTTGGAGAAGCGTGTTTCACACTCACCAAACCATTGAATCATAGACTCATAGAATAGCTTAGGTTGAAAGGGACCTTAAAGCCGATCCAGTTCCACCCCCTGCCATGGGCTGGCTGCCCCCACCAGCCTGCAGAGCCCCATCCAGCCTGGCCTTGGGCATCTCCAGGGATGGGGCACCGCAGCTCTCCAGGCAGCAGTACCAGGGCCTCACCACCCTCTGAGTCAAGAATCTGTACCTAACATCTAACCTAAATTTCCCCTCCTCTGGTTTAAATCCATTCCCCTTTGTCCTGTCGCTATCAGACCATGTAAAAAGTCACTCCCCCTCCTGTTTATACACTCCCTTCTAGTACTGGAATGCTGCAGTGGGGTCCCCCCAGAGCCTTCTCTTCTCCAAGGTAAACAAGCCCGATTCCCTCAACCTTTCTCCATATGAGAGGTGCTCCAGCTCTCTGAGCATCTTTGTGGCCTCTTCTGGACCTGTTCCAACAGCTCCATGTCCTTCTTGTGCATGGAGCCCCTTCCATCTCTCACTTCTTTTAATCTGGTAACACTTTTGTACGTCTTACTTCTCTGGAGTGAGGTAGGATGGACAGGGGTAAAGAATACCTGTGTGCCTTAGACAAGACTGTTCTCCGGAATGAGACACCGTGGGTCTGCAAGTAGCATGTCTCATTATGTCACTCGCTCCTTCTCTCAGCAGAGATCTGCATATTTACAATATTTATTCAGGATATGACTTGTTTTTTCAGTTGCTAATTAGATTTAGAAGCTGGCAGGACAATTACTTCCATACGCAAGCTTCTGCAGTCTCCATCTGAAGCCACACCGCCCTGAGTTTTGCTCATCTATCCCCAGCGTGAGTTGTTTGCTTCCAGGAGGTTTGCTCCTCCTGCTGTTTGTTGTTGGAAGATGGCAAGGAAGCTGCATTTTCAAACTTCTATTTGGACATTATAGCACAATCATGTGAAAGCATCATGCGTGTCTGACCTTCCAATTTATAATCTTTGCCCTTCCCAGCTGGTGACAATCAGATTACTTCAGAGATTTGGAACCCAAGAGAAAGCTGTGGGAGTCAGACTGAAAACAGGGAGCATATATCTTTTTCTAAGAAAGGATTGTCGTGGTCTCGCCGTGAACTTTAACTCTTAAAAACAAAACAAATCATTGTCGTGATTCTCTGAAGCAATTCCCATGGTGCCATTCATAAAATGCCACGTGGAGTTTTGCATGGGTTGGGAAATATCAGTATAATTACTTGTAACAGCTGACAGAGTAAGATGTAGAATGGAAACTAGAGGTTGGCCTTTACTGGGCTTAATTATTGATCAGTGGTTTTTCACTGGTATTCACTGGTAGCTACGTTGACTGTGCTTGTACTTAAAAGACATTCTTTCAGATAGTAGCTTTGTGCCTGTAACTTAAGGGCTCCCTGGAATCTAAGTAAGTTCTATCTCATCTATCATCTATGCCCCATTGAATAATATCTTAGCTAAGTCCTTGCGTCTGCATGAAATACCTAACTTTGTCCATTTGCCTCTTCATGCTTTCTAGGGTTCCTCCAGCTCAGTTCTCTAGACTTATTGCTAAATCACCCATAACATCCCATTTAATTTGAAAGTAAGGTATAGGAACAGTGTATGTGCATGCGTATATGCATGTATACATTTCAGAAGGGCCAGAAAAGCAAGGCAGCTCTCTATCTAAGACTAAATTCAGTCTTGGGCTGAAGACAGGTTTTTATCAGATCTTTAGTGACCATGATTTACTAATGCCTGCAGTGTTCAAAGGGAAAAGAAATTCCAAGCTATGATCATATCTAAGAATATAAATAGAAGCACACTCAGCATTTTGCAGACTTGTTGCTCATAAGCCGTGTTTGTTCTCATTAGTTCTGCAGTTAGTGAGAAAAAGGCAGGTTCATTTAATGCTTCCTTTTTGACAGTACCTTTTAAGGTGCTGTAGCAGCTTTGGTACAAGTATATACTGCATGCATCTTCATCACTTCTTTGAGTTTCTTCTCAGTAGTGAAGAGCTTCTGGGTGTATACAGAGACCTTAATTGCCCTGAGTCACACCAGGCAAGTTAGTATTCTTAGCTGCTAAGAAAGTGCTCCAGCAACAGGATGGGGAGAATTTCTTTTCCTCTTCAGTTCATTTTGTCCCTATCAGTCAGGTTATTCCGGGGCAAAGTGGGTGTACACAAAGTTAAAGCTTACTGAAAATGCTACCAAAGTGCTCAGAGACAGTGGAGAAGTAGGATGAAGGGTTTTAAAGAGCTTCTCTATCATATCGTGATGAGTTGACAGTTGGACTTGATGATCTTAGTGGTCTTTTCCAACCTTTACGATTCTATGATTCTACGATTAATAGTGTAGGGTGGTCAAGGCATGATTAAAAGTTACCAGGGTGCTTCAGTGAAGAAGTTACAGTGGGTTTCTTTCACATGGCTTTATTCCTTTTGGGCAGGTCACAACACGGCGTGATGCAATTAGGGCGTACTTGCAGAGAACAGCCTGGGAAATCGAGGATTGAAGAGTCAGTGAGATATGATGTGTGTGCATACCTCGCAGTCTTTCAAAGTTAAATGCCAGAGCTGTAGATGAACCACTAAATGTTTGTGAATAATCTGTGTGAAGCATTAGTGTTGATCTCTGTGGATGGGATCTGGCCAAATCTTGACGTCTTTGGTAACAAAATCTACATCTGAACTTGCCGGGGGAGGAAAGGGGCACAACCAGAGCGAAGTTCATTGAATGGATTCACTTTAAGAGTCAGGAAAATATAGTTAGCTAAATAGACTACATTTCTTCGGTAATTCAGAGCTTTAAGATCCCGTTATACGTATCTACTCTGTTGAATGAGTTGTTGGGTTTACCCTATAGTAGACATATGCTTGGTATTCTGAGTCTTTCCAGTCATGTCCTACTGTAGGCATTACAAGTATATCAAGTACATTAACTGAACCACAGTGGAAATGCAATACAGTGGACAGTATTATTTCCAGTGACAAAGACACCCATTAGCCAATGGAACAGCTGCCGTATTAGATGCTGCTTTGCTTTTCGGATGTTTCTTTAATACGTTTTTAATATTATTTTGCATAAATACTATTATTTTACATACATACACCAAGAAGGTTTTGTAGATATTTCGCTTCTTTTCAAGGTCTCAATCCTTTAAAGCATGAGCTTGAAAAAAAAAAACTGGAGTTTTCAATATACCGTAGGTGTTGTCATGACACAAGGGAGTCTGTCCTGCATCAAGCACTGACACGGGTATCCCCGCTGACTTCAGAGGTCAGGCACACGTAACCTCACCACGGTGTTCCTACAGCTTGCAGACCCCAGCCCAGAGTGACAGCGTGATGGTGAGGTTTCCCCAGCCAAATACTGCACGGATGCAGAATAACACAGTCCTGCTCCTGCTCCCAGTTTGCAGGCAGGAAAAAACAAATTCACGTTTTGGGAGAAAAGAATCAGCTTTCTTTTTTTTGCCACAGCTGTTCAATCCGGTCGCCCATCTCATTATCGTGCTCCGCGGTGCTCACAGTCTATACGATCCCCGTTTGTGTAAGCACGCGTGTGTGCATCAGTAAGTAATTTTGCTTCCTGCATTTCTGGATACACTTCTTGAGAAACGGACAAAAAAGGCTTTGAAAAGAAAAAAAGGCCTAAAGCAAAATCACGTTTCGTTTTCAGCAGTGAAATTAAAGCATCAGAAAGTTCATACACGTACAGGCTTACTTTACCTTTTAATTTGTGTCCATACCTGCTGTTAAGTGAGACATGGTACACTTGACTATCTGTAAAAACGCACAAGCTTGGAGCTGCTGTTATTTGTTTATTGTAGGAAATACAGCAGCTGCTCTACGATTGGGGATAAAGGTGGCAGATCAATCCCAGCATGTTGGCTGCATGTTGGCTACATGCTGGGATTGTGTATCTGCACGCTGTACAGCAAATATGAGCTTAGCCAAAGTGCTAGAAAACTGGTGGCACTTTCTTGTGTCTGCCTTGCAGCATGGAGGTGTCTGCTTGTGCAAAGTCTTCTGCCAAGACTCAAAGCACAAATGCTTGAAACAGTTCTCATTATTTAAGCCTGCGTTTGCCTTTTTTGAATGATTAAATTATAGTACGTCCTTTAAAACGTCCCTCAGAAACGTGTGTTGTTCAGAGAACACCCATTCAGAAACAGCCTTCCTTTCATTCCCAATTAGAAGCTAATCTGCACATCTCTATTGCAGCTGTTTCTTTTCACTTACACCCAAAGGAAGTTCACAAATGTCTCTGCTACCACAAAGCACTCATGAAGTGCTCTAGGAAACTGCAGTCATTACTCACATAGCCAAGATTTCCACCCTGCTCCATGATAGATGCACTGCTGCTGTCCCTCCTTGTATAACTGAATCCAGTTTTAATCAGATATGCATCCCCCCCCCCCCCCCCCAGGGAAAATGTGAAATAATAGTGTGGAATGAACCACAGTGTTCCATCATCTTTCCAAGGCCCTATCGCATTTACTCAGTGCTTGCTTACGGTTTAGTCAAGAAAATGATTTCCATCAAAAGATGCCTTCCTTTTTTTTTTTTTTAAAAGAAAGCAAAGTTTTAGCCCAAACATTCTAAACTGTCCTCACAAGAAGATAAAAGCGCTGGATATCGTTTTGCTTACCTGTTAACTTTCCGTGGAAGATGAATAGCCCCTGTTTTTCCAAAGTCAGGAAATTTAAGATGCTAACTAGAAGCAGAAGAAAGAGTGGAGCAGTCCCATTCCCGTTCCACTGAGATAGAATGTTAGCCCCAGCACTTCAGTCTTGTTTGTATAAGACTGTAGAAATAATCCATCAACAGCAAGCAGACAGGATGAACCAAGTGGTTGCCACCAGTGAACTTCGTAGGGGAATATGTCTATCATAAATCATCTGCGTTGGGTGCAAAGAAATGCCCCATTTCACTTTCTCCACTCACCAATATCAGACCAAAAATGCACGTTCTGCCAGGAGAACTGTGTTTATTGTTTCTCTCCAGTACATTCAGCAAAGGGAAAATGGTCAGAAAAATAAGCAGGGTGAAAAGTTCTCAGGTCCTGAGTGAGGAAAAACCTTGGTGGGTGCTGAGTGGCTGTGGTTGTGGTCATCGGGTTTGCAGTCCCTATGCACCGATGTGAGATGTTGAACCATCCGTTGCTATGAATGGATGAGCTCCCATTACAGGACCTCAATGCTGATGCTTCTGTTCCCAGCTGCAATGGTTGCTTAGAGGTTTCAGCTGTCCTGCCATCCAGAACCCTCCCAAACTCAGTGATGGTTTCTTGCCTAATCTAACTTTTGTTTCTTTCCAGAATCAGTGGATAATTGTCCCAGTAATTGCTATGGGAATGGAGACTGCGTGTCTGGGACTTGCCATTGCTTCCTTGGCTTTCTGGGCCCTGACTGTGGTAGAGGTAGGAATTTCCTTGATCAACTCTTCGCTCCTCTCCTCGTTATTTTTTTCTTCATCAAAGTTACCTTCACGCCTATGCACTTTGCCAATTTCACATTACCAAGCCTGGGGCTGCTGCAGGAGAATGAAACCAGGTCAGATCCGTGGGTTTTTTTGTTACTTGCCGTGATTGCTGTGGCCTTAGCAACAATGTGACCCCCTGTCTGTGCATGGACAGGCAAAATGTCACAAGAGGAATTTTCCCTTCGGGAATTACTTTAGAAAACACGACTTAAAAATGTGGCATTGCTGTTTATTTGGCAGACTTCTCCATCACTGTATGGTGCACCATTTTAATACTTTGTTTTAAGACAGTGACTGTAGGCTACGTTAGTACATTTTTCGTTGTTGCAGGGCTTGCAGGATGGCCTCAGCTATGTCTGATGGCTGTGGGGAGCGAGGGAGGGAGCAGAGCAATGGGAGGCAGGGCTGGGTGCTTCAGCCAAAAGTGGAAATACTGGGATGCCTTGGGAAGGAGGCTGACCCAGCAAACAGTACAGTGCATTTTTCTTCTCAAGTGAAAAGTATTTTTTAATAAATCGTTTTGGAAGGATTTTCACTTGACCTGAAATTTTTAGGTTAGTTAAACATTTAAAAAACAAACTGAATCACTTTCAATAAGAACATGTTACAGACAGAGAAATCTAAACGTCACACGTGGAAAATGCCAGAATGCTGTGCTTCAGTCTTTTCAGGGTCTTTTTTTTTTGGCTGGAACAGTTGAACAGACGCAGCGCAGATTTATAATTCAGTGTATGGGGGGATAATGCAAGAAGTCAATGCCTGCACAAGGAGCTGTGCTAAGGCAGCAAGTCAGGCCTTCACCCCAGCCCATTGCTTTGTCTGGGAAGAAGGCCGGGCTCCTTCCCAAGAGAGAAATCTAAACTCTGTCCAACCCCACATCCGCTCCCACTCCCACTGAGGTCTGCTGTGCCTGTGTGAGGCTGGGGGCCACATCCCTGCCGCCCAGCCAGGAGATAAGGCCTAATGCACGCCCCACAGGCTGGGCCCCGGCTGAACCCCGGTGGTGTCTTGGGGGTCGCGGCCCAGTAAGATGAATGTGGCTGTCTGCATCCCCAAGAGCTCTGGTGTCAGACTTCTTGCTGACTCAGGTTGGGCTTGGTTTGCATTTCCAAGCTCCTTTTTAAGTCCATGCAGCTGGAGACAAAAGGAGTTTTGCCATCTCTTGCACCTCCTGGCTTCAGCTAGGGGCAGAAGTTCGGGGTTTGTTCCCCAAAGGCTCCCTGCAGAGTCAGGGCAGAATGAAAAGCTCCTTCGCTGTCAGGCAGAATACGTAAACTTTTAGTCTGAATCAGGGGAGCTTTCCTCCTTTCTTGGTTTCCACGGACTCCAGTTGGGCCACACGAGTGTCTCCCATTTCACATGGTTGCTTACTCTGGCTGATAAGAACATGCCTGATTGATCTGGGCTCCTATCGCAGGTTACTGTCTGCCTTTGTGAAGACAGACAAATACTTGGAGTGTCAAAATGCAATTTGCATGTGCATTCCCACCCTGAAGACTTGTTCAGTGAGTGCTTTCCGTGAGCTTAATATGCAAGGGTCCCAACATTGTGTTTCTTTTGGTTTTCAAGGGTTTTGACCTAAACATCCCTTCAAGGACAGCAACTGCAGCATATGCAAGGCTGCTACAGGATCCGTCTGCAGCTGTGTGTCAGTTCCTGGATAGAGCAATAATTCTTAAGTTCTCTGTCCATGCCAGGATTTCTAGGTCACAGATTTCTTGGGCTCCTTTGTACCCATTCAACCTTGCAGTTCACCTCCCGGATCAGTGGGAAACTTTGGAACAGCAATATATATGGTTACGTTATTAACCAATTACATAATTGGTAAACAATACAACTGTACCTTTAACCAACGTAACTGAGAGCAAATCACCAGTGATGTTTTCATGGGCCTTTTGAAGGCCTCCTTGAACATGAAGAGTGGGGTTTTTTTCACACTATCTATGGAGTAAAACAAATAAATGAATAATCTTGCTCTGCGATGCTGAACTGGAAGTGGTGTGCATTTGGGCTGTTGCTACCACAATGGAGAATTACTGTGGTTTGGGCATCTTAGATATTTGTTGGAATGGAATCAGAGTGATCAAATTAATTATGTATTATTATGTGTAGAAAAGAGATGCACAAGTAGCAGTGGAAAGAAATCCAGTAACCTCGCACTGTCTTTATTCATTATGCTGTGCTACAAAGCAGCTCTTTTTCTTCCCATTGCCTTAACACTGGCACAGCACTTTCCAGCTTATGCTGAAGGTATTCTCCAGTCTTATTGCAGATGGCCAGTAATTTATTTGATCTTGAACTGAGTGATCAGCTGTCCTGTCACAAAACATGCAAGTCTTTTTCAGCAGCCTCTCCCAGGTTAAAGGCAATTATTCTTTCTTCTTGTGGCAAAGAGCTGCTAAGGATCCTCTTCCAGTGCCTTGAAAGAGCAGGCTCCATTACAGAGCATTTGAAATTTGAGATAGGAGGGGGGAAAATTCCATCAGCCTAGCTGAAAAGTGAAATTGCTGAGTGAGTTTGCTGTGAAGCATATATATAACACAGTGTCTCTTAAACAACTTATGTCTTATATTGTACATTATATTGCCTTGTATTCTCCTTGCAAATGATGCACACCACTGCAGTGTGCTTTCTTTAAAGTGAACAGAGCACTCCTTAGTAATAACAGTTGTCAAATTCCTTTCTCTTCTACATTTCTTTTATTATAGTTCACTGCATTTCAAACCAGTTTAACAGTCAGAGCTGATAATGCTTTTTATCGTACAGAGTGCACTATAATTCTGTAAGACTCAGACTTGTCTATAATGATAAATGAAAACAACACCGGATGGGCATTGCACAGCTACATTGTGAAGAGGTACTAAGGGAAGAGAGGAGTGTTTCCCTTAACCATGTTCATAGCTCTTTCTGCACATACTCAGAGCCAGGAGCAAAGCAAAAGAAGTGCATTGAATTCATCACATGCCTAACACAGGTGAATTAAGCAGTAGAAGGGACTATTCCTCTCATGTTTATCCTGCATAAAAATGTTCGTTGTTTTCGTGAGGGGCAGGTGAGAAGCCCAGTTGCTCTCACATGAGGATGAAGGAGAACAGTGAAGGAGAACGGTGAAGGAGAGAAATCTGAATTGAGTGTATGTCCTTTCGGGTGAGTTTCACTGAAAGCAATTGAAAACAGAACATAAGCAAGACAGAATTTCAAGAGACAGCGGATGGGAAGGCGTTGCTTCTGAGGGCAGCTTTCATGGACAAATCAGAACAGAGGACAAGAGGAGGCAAAGGTTGAAGCTGTAGAGAAAGGAAAAGGGAGCAAAGATGTTCAGAGAGGAACCGAAGGAAGCCCAGAGAATGGCAGTTACCAAATCTGAGGTCATGGAGGCTGGAGTTTGGTCCTTTTTGCCTTCTATCATGGGGAGCCAGCTCTGAATCTTGCAGTTCATCCCAGCCTCCTCGGCCTGACTTTTTCCAAAGTTAACTCAGACAGTGCTTAATTTCTGGAATCCACCTTGCCACAGCTTGAGCTGTTATCTTCCTTTTCTCCCCTTGAGCAGCACTGGAAACCAGCTGGAACCCAGGAGGTTCCCTCTCAATATCAGAGTTTACGTTTGAAAACTTTTGTTACAGAGAGCTTGGAAAGTCAAGAGGTGTTATGTGAGGTGATGAATGGAGTCCAGCAGAGGTCATAAAGGTGGGCTGGAGTTGCAGCTGATGATATGACTGACGATATGATATGAGCTAAAGCAGGGAAATGGTTATCAACGTGGCATTCTGGACTCTGAGCAAAGAAAGTGAAAACTGTAAAGCTGAGAATTACAACAGCAAAGCAGGGGAGCGATTGGTGTACAGCTAAGATCTGCAGCAGAGGCTGTGTGGAGGCAAATATGAAGGCTGGCAGAGAAAGTCAGGAACAGCAATAAGCAATTGAAGGTCAGTGGTGCTGCCAAAGGAGACACCAGTGTGTAGGGAAGTCAGAATGCAGGAAAGGTCTGAGGGTTAGTTAGTGAAACAGGTATCGTAGACACAAAGCAAAGAGATGCTCTAACTCAAGAGCACTGTTTGTTTTAAACATTCATAAGAGAATGCAGTTGACAGCTGAGTGTCTTCCCTGTAAAATAATTGGTTTTGGCAAAGAAAAGAACAACGTACCCCACTGAAAGAGTGTGTCAAAGAATATAAATCCCATGCTGGACTCCTGTGCTCTTTTTTGAAGTGAGAATTGTGTACAGTTGTTTTTAATGTGATTTCCATCATCTTTCTCCAGCATCCTGCCCGGTGTTGTGCAGTGGGAATGGGCAGTACATGAAAGGGAGGTGCTTGTGCCACAGTGGCTGGAAAGGAGCAGAATGTGACGTCCCGACCAACCAGTGCATCGATGTCACCTGCAGTAACCACGGGACGTGCATCATGGGGACCTGCATCTGCAACCCAGGGTACAAGGGCGAGAGCTGTGAAGAAGGTATTTGCAAGATACATTCAATTAGCCTTTGCTTCGATTGTCATTACGTAATTACATGGGTGCGGGCAGTTCTCAATAAGACTGGCACATAAGCAGATCAGTAATAGGCACCTTATGGATACAATAGATGGATGCAACATAAAAATGATATGTTGTAATAACTTGTCGTTAGCTATCATATTTGTTCAATAATTCAATGAAAGGCCATCAAAAGCTTCAGACAGACAAATCTAGTTGAAAGACCGGAACATCTAATCATATGTTCAAATGTTCTTATTAAAGCATCATTTCCATTTACACATCTGAACATGTAATTACTTTTATAGTGCTTTCTTCTCTATTATGCTATGCCAAGTGATTTCAGTTGCTTGCATATACAAAATGGTGGCGTATGAAAGTCTTTGGTTCTTTAAAAGCTTAGAAACGCTCAGGACTTGAATTAAATTCTGCTTCAAAATCAGATATTATTTTAATAGCTCTTTCATAGCTTTATATACATATATATATATTTTTTTCTTACATCAACCCCCAAACATTTTGCATTTACATTTAGATTTGTGACTCAGAAATGCAACGCCTTTTAGCTCTTATCTTTCGTCTCTTTGAGCAGGAAGTCACCTGCCACCATAAACCTTTATCTTCCCCAGTCTGTGACTGCTTCTCATTGCTAACTGAGAAAGTGGGCAGTTTTGTAAGTGTACAAAGCATTTGGACAGTTACAAAAATGCATCCAAAAGTGTCTGATTTACAAAATACTCTTCGGTGCTTTTGAAAAATGTTCTCAGAATTCTATGCAGAGGACCTGAAAGGTAATTATGTTTAAATTATGCTTCTGTAAATGCAGCTATAAGGCTTCTGCACCGCCTGGTAGAGTTGAGACATCAGTTTGATACATGTGTAAGAACCATTAGATCTTGAATTAATTTATAGTTGTCCTCATGCATGTGGGATAAAGATTTCTCTGAAATGGCTTTGATTTTACGGACAATGGAAATAGGCTGCATTGGATTCAGACATTGGAATGGCATCTAATCTAGCAATTCTTTTCATGGATTTTGTGTGTCACAGTGGGACATTTCTGATGTACCACGGCTTCTGTGTCCGTAGTGTTAGAGATGAAGACAACATCAGCTCAGTAGCTGCAAGCCACCTCCTGAGAAAGCTGCACTCTGGCTTAAGAAGGCACAGTTCAGTGAAGTCATAGAGCGTGCAAACCCCAAAGATGGTGACTACTGAAGTGCCTTTAAAACATCTCCGTAGATCTCATTGTTTACAAGATATATCTTTGCTGAATAAACTGAAATGAAAAAATACTCATTTTGCCTTCGGCAAGTCGCATTTCATGGTGTAAATCACAGTAAGATTTGCCCTTTTTCTAACAGGAGCCTCTTTTCCTTGGTCACGTTCAAGCAGAAAAGTCAGATAACACTCCGCTGTTTCACGCTGTCACTGCAGTTGGGGACAGCATCGGTCCCACTAGTTAACCTGGAAAAGAGCAAAGAGCAAAGAGAATGTGATTTTCCTTATGAGCTGTTTTGGACTTCCCCAACTCTGTATTTTTTTCTCATATTCCAGGCCTAACTGGTATTGTGTTGTGAGGAGGGGTGGTAACTCGGTAATACGCCATGCGAGAAATCTTCACAGCATATATACATTTATATATACAGATCTATTTAAATCTATTCAGGCTGGACATTAGGAAATATTACTTCTCAGAAAGGGTGGTCAGGCACTGGAATGGGCTGCCCAGGGAGGTGGTGGAGTCACCGACCCTGGGGGTGTTCAAGGAACGATTGGATGTTGTGTTGAGGGACGTGGTTTAGTGGGAGCTATTGGTGATAGGTGAACAGTTGGACTGGATGATCTTGTAGGTCTTTTCCAACCTTGGTGGTTCTCTGATTCTATGATTCTATGTTTCTATTCAAAAAGTCGACTTATTCCATGTTTTAAATTGTTTTTACGTTTTAATTTCTCTTTTAAGAGCCACCATCTGGCATCGATTACGTTTTATTATTTCTCCGTTCTTGTAGCTTCGCTCCTTACTCAGTGTTTAAAATGGGTTTTCATTCCAGTGTTTCTTCTGTCTTTTCTTTTCCCCCCGCAGAACTTCAGCAGTGTTTATAAAGCACCGGCCAACAATCTTACAGGAGTTTTTCTATTCTCCTTCCTCGGTTTATTGGCCAATATTTTATAAGGCTTGGGCTAAGCCAGCGAGATGTTAAGGGAGGGGAGCAAATTTAATCAGTGAAAAATGAGAAGTTACTCTTTGGGTACTGCAAAGAAAAAACCTAATAAGTCGTATGACCAATGAAGCATGAAGCATATTGGGGAGAAGCGTAGAAGAGGCTGCAGCCTTGCCTGCTGCATGATTTATCTTCTTGGCAAAGGTTCTGCACAAGGTTGAACTATAAATGGGGCACTTTCTAACCAGAAATTAGACCATTTGGGACGTTTTCCAAGCAGCAACACAGATATATGTAAAACTCCTTTTTTGTTGTTGCTGGTTTGTTTTGGTGGGTTGTTTTTTTTAAGTATAGGAGATTTTGTCAGCTCTGCCCTCCTGCCCTCATCTCTGCTTCTCGCAGTGTCTTCTCTCCTGAGCAGCTAAATTTGTCAAGCAGAACTCCCTAAAAATATAACATTGTACTCAAAGCCACTAAGCAATTGATGAAGAAGAAAGCAGAAGCCCCTAATCCCGTCCCAGGGCCGTTGTGCTGGTACAGAAAGCCTAAAGAGATACAGCTAGTGAGGCTGAGATTAAAGTAGCCATTGTGTGTGACATTTTCTGAAAGGGCTCATTTCAACATGAAAAATGGCCTTGGGATTATGATAAATGGGGGGTTCTGACATGCACATTCCCCTCCTATAATCGGCTGTGCTGGAGCCGGGCTTGTGGATTGTCTGCCTCCCATGATGGAGCCCTCTGTAAAACTCACCTTTTTCCCAATTGACCTTCCGAGGGGATGATGAATTGCCTGGAGGTAGCCTCTTGTCAGTTAGCCTGTGATCTTTGTTCCCTATGTTCAAACCATCTGCTGAGAGCCTACGAGGCTGCAAGTCCCTTTTTTAGTCCTTTTCCTGCTTATTACTGCTGAGAAAGAACGGGGCCAGGGCTCCAAGGGTCTCATGCTAAAATTGGCACCTAGCTCCCAGCTCACTAGCACTGAAGGAGATTTATAGACTCATCCTTTCCAGCCTCTTACCATTTTCAAGAATTGTTCCAGCTATGATCAGGGCTCCAGGAATCAAAGAGAACTGAAAATGCTCTCGCATGCCTTGGGATAGTAATTGCTGAGCCATTACTTGTCAGAGCGAGGAGGTTTTGCGAATCCAGAGAATTATCAGAGCAGCTGTTGTGTTTCTTTTTAAGGTTTCTGGATCTTAAGCAGGTCATTGGGATTCTTATTAGCTCTTGCAGGAAAAAAAATAGAAGCTACAAACCTGCTGTATGTGCAGTGGCCGTGTTCTGCTCTACTGCATTTGAGCCAGGAGCTGAGCAGATTTCCTCCTGCTCCAAGCCAGGCTGATGCTTGTCACTGATCCCCAGGGCACTGCCAAGGATGGGAAGAATTGCTCTAGGCTGTCCTACATGCTTTTATATATAAATAGGTGATCAACCCCTCCGATTCCTTTTTAGGAGGGTGTCTGATGCGTTGCATGTTTTGCTTTTGCTGGTGAAATTGTTCTATGGGTAGAGGAGCTGACAGTTGCCTAGAAAGCACACAACTCAGGGCATACGGTCCAAGCTGCTATACCTTGCACCCGACTGAATTCTCTCCAATCTCCTTTGGGAGGAATCTTCCTTCAGGAGGAAGCTTTTCACTCAGAGGGTGGTGATGCACTGGAACAGGTTGCCCAAGGAGGTTGTGGATGCCCCATCCCTGGAGGCATTCAAGGCCAGGCTGGATGTGGCTCTGGACAGCCTGGTCTGGTGGTTGGTGACCCTGCACATAGCAGGGGGGTTGAAAATGGATGATCACTGTGGTCCTTTTCAACCCAGGCCATTCTGTGATTCTGTGATTCTATGATTCTGTGATTCCTTTTAAAAACACTTCTTCTTAAAAAACAGAAGCCATGAGAAAATGCACTCGTGAAGCAAAAATAGAAATAGAAGAATACCGATACACAATAAAAAATATTTTTGGTTTAATCCTTACTCCAAAAAAAGAGAGGATATGTTTAACATGAAATGAATGTTAACTGTCTGTAAAACCTGCATAGATCTCAGCATATTCTTCAATTTAAGCATATGTTTTGCTGAATCAGGGCATAAACTTCTGCTGAGTCCTTATTTAAAATTCACTCTCAGAAAACTAGAGCTCAGCTTTGAATTCATTAGTAAGTTTAGTTTAACGTACTCTAATAGAGTAAGCGGAGATGCAATGCGTGTACAAGAGAATATTCTTCTTATTCTAATCTTAATTGACATTAGCCTGTTCTTACTTGGAAGGTCATTTATTACTGTGGGCCTGGTTGAAAGAATGCATTTTGTTGTGTATTTTTTTCTGCTTTTCATGTGTTTTAGAACCATATAATTGTTTGAGTTGGAAGGAACCCTTAAAGGCCATCTGGTCCAACTCCCCTGCAATGAACAGGGACACCCACAGCTCCATCAGGTGTTCAGAGCTCCAACCAGCCTGACCTTGAATGTTTACAGAGATGGGGCATTTAGGTCTTATTCCAATTTGGGGATGGTATCTCCTTGAAGCATCTGTTTTGTGCATAGTGTGGCTTTGCTTTCTGCTTGGAGCCTTGAGATACTGTAGAAGCAAGCATCTGTAGTTTGCAAGCTGATAATTTCTTTTTCTGAAATGTACTCCCTTTGTCTACTTTCCTTTTCTTTCTTACCCATAGTGGATTGCATGGATCCTACCTGCTCGGGACGAGGCGTGTGTGTGCGTGGAGAGTGTCACTGTTCTGTTGGCTGGGGAGGAACCAACTGTGAGACCCCGAGAGCCACGTGTCTGGACCAGTGCTCTGGTCATGGGACCTTCCTCCCCGATACCGGCCTCTGCAGCTGCGATCCTAACTGGACTGGCCACGATTGCTCAATAGGTAACGTCAGCGATGACTCGGGTTGTTTTTGGGTTTGTTTTAACTTTGTAAAATATTCAGACTCAGGTCTGCTGAAGTAACGCTACAAATGTGTTCCTGTAAAGCTCATGTAGGGCATGCCTGGAAGCAGAAATGCCATAGCTCAACTACGTAAATAATCCTGCTTCTATAGCTGAGCACAGAGCAATATAATAAATAACCCCATTAAAGCCACGTAGGCTTGCTGTAGTATGTTATATTGCTATGCAAGTAATTGATGGTCTACATATAGCTTCTTGTTCTGGTGTTGGTTTCTGATGAATCCTTGTAGCCAACAAAGGCTCTGTTTTGATTTTTAGGAGATAACTAAATATTCTTTAGGTTGCTGTAAACAAGAAAAGAGGTGCCAGATCTCTTTTCCCTTCAAGGTTTAGATGCTGTGATTTTCTAGGCTCAGATGGAGGAGGATGAGCATCACATGAGGTTCGTATCAGAACACTCTAAGAGCTGTCCCATATCAATTGAAAAAGAAGTTAACTGAGTAGAAGCATTGGATACTACAAGCACAAGACAGATTTTTATAGGCAATTTTGCGTAAAGGTCTCAAAATGTGAAAATCCTTCATTCCTTGTCTAAATGGGCATCATGCTCAAAATCTGCATCTGGTATCTGAAGTGGAGGCTAAGGGACAAGTGTTACAGAGCTTTTCTTTTTTATTTCCAAATGCAGCTAGCTTTTAGATGCCGTACTGAGGAATGCTATAATGCATTAAATAATCAGAGCCTACGGGGCATTAGTCTTTTGGCTCGTGTGTACCGTACTCACAAATAAAAGACCACAGCAATAACAGCTTCTTTACCTTAAATAGATGAGTGGAACTAGGCCAAAAATCCAGGGCAGCTCTGGTTAGGCAGTGAAATTGAATGAATTTTCACACACGCACAAAAAATCTATTAGGAGACTGGGTGTAGCAGAAAAATTGCACAAACAACGTTTTCACTAAGGAATTACTGTAATGCATGTAAGAAATCAGGTTAATTGCTTGCAAGTATTGTAAGAGAGTGACTTCCAAGGATAGGGCAAACTGAATAAGCTCTTGAAAAGGATATAGAAAAAAAAGCTTCTGTATAATAATCATTCAGGGTAGGAAGCTTGTCATATGGTAAAATTGACCAGGCTGAGGAATACAGCAAAAAGGAGTCCTCCTTGACCGGGGCTAAAAATATACTGATCCCCCATTAATGTCTTCAGTTCCGTACTCTGTGAAGTGCATTGATAGGATCGCAGGAAGGGAGAAGGTAGCAGTGTATTTCTAGTGATTTCGTAGCATGGTTCATGATTGAGTCATCATTCTGAGTTTATGTGGAGGTTTAGGGGTTGCAGGGATGGATTTGGAAAAATGTTCATTTCTACACGCAAACAGAACTTGCTTTCCCGTTGTTAACCTGCAGGGTCGTGTTCAGATGATTTATAAGCTTTCTTTATACTACTTTTATAAATCCATCTAGTGCAAACTTTCTTTGGCAGTGTGAGGTTATTTGAGACAAACTTGAGCATCATTCCAAGACCTTTTTCCTCACCAAGCTGCTTGTAACATTCAGGTTATTGTGCCTCACAGCTAAAATCACAGCTAAGGTGATTTGTAAACTTCCATTTCTAACCCAGACCTTTCCACTGAATTGATGACTTGATTTGAAAGACAGATTTACTCACGGGACGTGTGGTACCCTTCTTTCATGATTAAAACAGAGTAAGCAAGCATGTTCGTACATGTAGTGCCCAGAGTGGGCAGTAGGGGGTCCTCAAAAGGCATTAAGAGGGACAGACTTTATTGTCCTATAAAATAGGAACAAATAGTGGAAAAAATTATTAAGTGAAATACTTAAGTACTTGCATAAATCAGCCTCAGCTCAGCAAAGCAGTTAGGACTGTGTTTACTGCCAGTGAAACCCATAGGAGTGTGTGCCTACAGTGGGTTTTCCAGCTCATACCACCTTCAAGTCAAGGCTGTTAGCTATCTGAAAGGTACGCTGCGTTCATTTAGGAGGTATCAGCCAGTATGGAAGGAGATGATAGGAGAAAGTCTTTGGATCACAGACTCACAGAACAGTTTGGGATGGAAGCAACCTTAAAGATCATTCAGTTCCAACTTCGTGCTGTTGTCAGGGGCACCATGTCATTGTCATACATAGAAAGTAAGACGAGACTGTCTCTGAACCATAGACTCAATGTTTCCATTAAGTAGATGGGTTTCACCTGCCTTTAGAGGCAACCTTAGAGAAATACAGCTTGCTGCATGAAACCCTTTATTTTTTTCACATAATAGTAATATTAGATTCTTCTTTTTTTTCCTGTTTGTGTGTCTTTTTTCATTCCACCTTGCCTTTCTCATCATAGACAAGCTGTGTAACTCAATTTCTCGCATGTTCTGCTCTGCAGTGTATTGTAGAAGTAATAAGGTGGCTTTTTAAATTCTTTTTTTTTTGCATTATCTGTGTGCCCACAGCCGGTATACCCATAGCACCACAGAATTTTCACTCTAGAAAAATGCTTCCTGAGCATGCTTCCCTTTCTCATACAAGGCATAGGGTCCTCTTCCCCTCTGTATGCCATTGTTCTTTGGTAGACTGCCTAGTATAAAGTCTTCTAGTGAAAGATAAAGAGATAAGTCCAACGAGAAGCTATATGCAGAGGAAACGGCCTTTTCGAGTTCTCTGTGGAGAGAATGAAATCTCTTCCCTTTCGCATCCTTGTGCTGTTGTACAAGCAAATACAAAAAGGTCCTTTATAACCCAGTTCAGCTAAAAAGTCCAGGGCAATGCTCAGCACAAGAAGGCTAATTAAGGAACCACTCATCCTAACCCCTTTTCTCCAGAGCCTACCATTACAGATCCTCTGTATCTTTGGCTTTTGGTATGCTATCTCCCTTCACCTCTTAATGAGCCCTAGCAAAGGACTTTGTCCTCCAAGCATGGCAGCTAATGAAGCCATTAAAAGGCAGCTCTCTTAACCTCGTATTGTCTGAGTATAGCAAGAAGAGGGAAGTGCCCTGTGCTGATACATGAAACAGAACTTAATATGTAACGGAGTCTCAATTTTGACCTATTTAAGCAGGACCAAATATTTCTGGCTAATCAAGAGGCAACAAAACACATTACAGTAAGACATTCTTGTTGCAGGTGAGTCATGCTGACTGTGTTTGGGGAATGCTGTTTCCCAGAGGGATCTCAGTGATGCATCAGTACAATCCCCGGCCCATCAAAACAGTATTATGTTTAAATCCACAATCACACTTAAAGGAATTATGTTATCTGATGTTGTCCTTCACTTTCCTCAGATTTAAAGCAATGATTTCACACTGTTCTTTATTTGGCAGTTGACATTTGGCATGCAAGATACTTGCTAGAATCATCTGAAAATTGATTATACAAAGCATATTACATCTCTGTGTAATAAGTATACTGATTATTTTTTTCTGGAGAGTTGATAATGATTGGACATTGACCTGCATACAAATAAGAATTCCTTCTCAATCACTCATTCACTTTTTACACAGCGGAGATCCCTTAAAACTAGTCTGAAGAGCAATAATAAGAATATTGCTTGGTCCTGAAGTGTCGGGATAGATACAAAATCATAGGCTCTACATTTAATGATAAGAGTTGACAATGGAAACTGGGATTTTACTGGGATTCAAAAGAAAAAAAGAAAAATTACAGACTGAAAAGTCTAGGAGAGCATTCCTGGACAAAGATTAAGGCTGAGCTCGGGTATGAAATCAAGTGGTTTGATCCTATCCGGAGCTTCTCGCACCACTTCTGCTGCTAGCAGTGTTTCTGAGGGCATGTCATTTGAATTTATGACTGCCCTTCTTCCCTCTGTGACTCCTGGGAAATACTACTGTCCTTTGGTTTGCTGCCAGACTTCATGAGGTCCACGCTCACAAAGATATTTACACATTTACTATTTTTCTTTAAGCAAATGCAGGTTATCTAACTGTAATGCAGTGTTGCAGAGAACTTTTTCTCAGCTTCTGAGATATTCCAGTGTCTAGAGATGTGTCTTCAATTTCCTGGGAGAGAATCCCAATTACCAGGTCAATGCAGATGCGATAAGCGGTCATCGTCTCAAAGTGGAGAATGAACAGGTAGGAGCAATCCAAAGGGATGATAATTTGACAACAGAAATTTCACAGCCTGAGTGTTTAGCATTCATTGATCATTTTTCCAAAGCACAGAATGCCTGGAGTTTGAGAGGGAGACAGATCTTCTCACCATCCATCCCTTTAGCATTTCTTAATGGTCTGACCAGCATGCTTGGAACAGAAAACCTGGAGTTCAGGGTTAAAGGGTCTCAACCCCAGCTCCCTGCTCATCTGAATTTGTTTTCTAGGTCTTTGATACTTACTTAGGATTCATACATTTCACTGCTGGAGGTGACTGCCAAAATTTTAGGCGCTTATCCTACCCACACTTACTGTGGCTGGAAATGTTATAAATGTCCTTGATGTTTTTTGATCAAGTTCAGTTTCATGCCGTCCCCTGCTGCCTTAAAACTTCCTTTAGCACTACCAATTTAGTGGAACAGTTGTCCTAGAGAAGAGAAACATGTGCAGAAGGCTGTTCCAATTGCAGTTAAGTGGAAATCCTTGAAAGAGAGCTTAATTGAGTCCTCATTGATTTAGCTGCCTCCGTATTTGGGTAATTCATGTTCCTTGGGAGCTGTCTGGGTTTCAGCTTTTGAGAGATCCTCAGTTCTGCCAAATAACTGCAGAAGTCACAGCAGGCATCACGATCACAGATTCCTCAGGAGAGAGGCAATTACAGAGCTGTGGCATTTAACATTAAAAAAAAGAGAGAGAAAATTGCCTGTTTAGCCTATGTGACCTGTTAAAAAACAGTAGTGATCACATCTGTAACATAATGATCATACTATCTGGATGTTCATAGCTAGAGGGTTGTTATCAATGGTTCTGTGTCTGGGTGGAGGCCGGTCACGCGTGGTGTCCCCCAGGGTCCATCTTGGGACCAGTGCTTTTTACCATCTTTATCGTCGACACAGATAGTGGCACTGAGTGTACCCTTGGCATGTTTGCTGATAACACTAAGCTGAGTGATGCAGTTGACACAATCCAAGGGAGGGACACCATCCAGAGAGACCTGGACATGCTCGAAAAGTGTGCACACAAGAATCTAATGAGGTTTAACAAGGCCAAGTGCAAGGTATTGCTCTTGGATCGAGGCATTGCCAGATATGAGTACAGACTGGAAGAAAAACTCATAGAGAGCAGCCCTCTCAAGAAGGACTTGAGAATTCTGGTGAATTGGTGAATGATCTGGTGAAATCTGGTGAATGAAGAGCTGGACATGAGCCAGCAGTGTGTGCTTGCAGCCTGCAGGGGCCAACGGTATGCAGGACTGTATCAACAGAGAGATGGCAGCGGGCAAGAGAACTGAGCATGTTCAGCTTGGAGAAGTGAAGGCTCCAGGGAGATCTTGTTGTGAACTTCCAGTAATGAGGGATACTTTAAAGCAGGAGGGATACTGACTTTTTCCGTGGTCTGGTAGTGACAGTACAAGGTGGAATGGACTTAAAGAGGGGAGATTTAGGTTAGATATCAACAAGAAATTCTTTACTCACAGGTGGTGAGGCCCTGGCACATCTGCCCAGATGATAGGCTGTGGTTACCCTATCCTTGGAGGCATTCAAAGCCAGGTTGGATGGAGCCCTGGGCAGACTGATTTAGTGGTTGGCAACCCAGCCCACAGCAAGGGGTTGGAACTGAATGATCTTTAAGGTCTCCCCCAACCTAAGCCATTCTGTGATTCTATGATTCAATCATTTGCCTATATATGCCTATATACTGCCAATACATATATATGCATACATATATATATATATAATACATATGCCTATATATTGCCAATATATGCCTAGATAAACCCGGCCTCATTGCAGTGGGGAAATAATAGTGCAGATCTCCATAGGGCAGGCAGAAGACCAGGTATTTATCCACCAGCTGAAAAGGAGTCCCCCATGGCTTCGCTTCTTTTCATAGTCTGCAAAGTTGGATCAAGAGTAAAATTAGCATGGTGCACATACCCATCTTTCTGTTTGCAGGGAAAACACTTTAAATTTATTGCATAGCACACTGAAGTCAATGGAAAAGCTGCTGCCTGTAGGAGTACGGGTCAGTTCATGTCCATTTACAAGTAATGTTTAGATTTAAGATTTTGTATCAGCTAATGGTAGTGGTTGGATTTTTTAGTACCAGTTTTGTTGTAAGGATTAACAGTGGAGAAAGTATTTCAGAAAGCACCCAATAGACCACCACAAAGTTGTGCAGTTCATTGAATTAAGCACGTTTTCTATATTCTAATCAGTAGTTAAGGAGACCAAAAGGAACGAACCTTTAAAGAGGAAAGTCAGAGCAAATGCATCTTTATTTTCCAGTGCCTCTTTCCATCTGGAATTGTGCAGATTATCGCATGCCCATGCACAGATACACCCAGAAAAATAGTTCTCATATATCTTACCAGACAACGTCATATCCCATTGGTCAAACAGCACCAGGGTTAACACAATAGGTGTGATAAAAATTGATTTCCTTGGGCGTATTGGTGTCAACCTTACAAAACAAAGTCTGATGTTAAATTCATGTCATGCCCAAGGCCACCAAGATAAAAAATCCATCCTCTTAAAATGTTCGTATAATTCGTCCTCTAGAACATCATTTTCTTCATTTAGGGGTAAGGATGTCTCTGTAGAAGCTGGGTGTTACATCAGCTATCGCACGGAATAGGTCTGTTCCTCTCTGAATGAGGGTTGCTCCCCATTAATGCCTGGGAAGTCTTTTTCTTTGTCTTTTTCTTAGATTTAAAACGCATACAAGGAAGAACAAGAGAACTACACTTCAGTATGTGCCATATGAAACTGATGAACACCTATGTATTTTAGGTTTTAATGACTTAAGGGAAAGACGAGCAACAAGCTGTATGCCAGTGTAAATGATCTTCCTTCAGCTAGGAGCTTGTTCTTCTCATATCTCTTGGAATTCAGTGAGAAACATTAGTCTAGGGCAACTGAAATTTTGGGTAAAAAGTAGACTTTGCTAGATGGCATCTGATCTGGTTCAATACTCGAGTTGCAAACCTACTCCCAGAAGCCTTGCTTTGTCTCTTAACAGTCATTGAAAGCCAGGAAATGTTTTGTACCAGCAGAGATTTCATCCTCAGCCTTCCAGAACCATAGCATGCTGATCTGTGAACTTGTGATCTTCCCCATTTTATTTGTGTGCTGAGAAGTTTTCTCTCCGAGGGAATAAAGTATGTGCAGCACTGAGCTCATACACAAGGCTATCAGAGGCTCTGCTTTGTGAATTGGGAAGCAATAAGTGAATTGCAAAACACAAAGGTGTTAACAAGAAACTTATCGTTGCACAACATAAAGCATTTGATGCCATTTGGATTGTGAGTGCAGATTTTAGTCTATCCATTCCCAAGGTGAACTCCCCCTTTAAAGTCTTCTAGGGTTTTTTATTATCAATAATAATAATAATAATAATAATAATAATAATGAACCCTAAAACCACCAAAACATATGAAATAAAACTATTCAGGAGTACTCTTTTACTCCCTTGCCCTGTGGTGTAGAGGCCCTCATGTGGTGGGGAAAAAGAAGATGAGCTGTAATTAGTTTTGCTAGTAGTCTGCTTCTTCAAAAGTCAGAATATCTTTGTGGTTAGTAGATGAAAAAAAAAACAAAACCAAAAACCCACATGGTAAGGAAAAATCTCCCAGTAAAACAGAAAGTAGAATCATAGAACCATCGAATCACCTAGGTTGGAAAAGACCTCTAAATTCATGCAGTCCAAACATCCACCCACCACCAGTATTTCCCCACTAAGCCATGTCCTTCAGTACAACATCTGAATCGAGTATCTCCAGGGATGGTGACTCCACCACCTCCCTGGGCAGCTCATTCCAGTGCCTGACCGCTTGTTTGGAGAAGAAAGTTTTCCTAACGTCCAACTTGAATCTCCCCTGGCACAACTTGATGCCATTCCCTTTAGTCCTATCTCTAGTTACACAGGAAAAGAGGCCAACCCCCACCTCACCACAACCTCCTTTCAGGTAGTTAAGATCTCCCCTGAGCCTCCTCTTCTCCAGACTAAACAATCCCAGTTCCCTCTGCTGCTCCTCGTAAGGCTTGTAAGACTTATGTTTCAAACATGAATTCACACTTACTTACAGCCTGATTGTTGAAAAATAGGCTTAGCTCGTTCCCCTGGACAACCAGAGATCCATCAAACTTCTCTCATCTTTGGGATCTGTTTAGGATCTTACTTTTAACCACTTTTCTGCTCGCCGCAGTGTAGATCAGATACAGGGACCAAAGCAGAGACTGAAGGAACTTAAAACTTGCCTTCTAGCTTTCATTTCAAACTTGGCCTAAAACAGTGGAAGTGGTGATGTCATCGTCTGTCTCTGGCCATTAGATCACAGAATGTTTGGTCTGATTAGATCATGTCTCAAGCTTAGAACAGTGTAGGTTCAGTGGTGTGAGAAGCAGTCCCAAGTCTTCAATGACCTTAGGCTTCTTTCTCTCATATCAGTTCTTCTAGCATCAGATCCAAGTTATGGACCCCTCAAAGGGCCCTAAGAAGACTGTTCCATTTTTCTGTTTATTTTCTACGATAATTAGAGCTAATTCCCAGCATGCCAATTTTAGTTCAGCATTCTTTCCTATCTCCAATGTGACCTCAGCACTCAAACCATAAGCTCAAAAGTTCTTTTATTTGAATCAATTACCTTCTCTGTTGTGGATTTCTCCGGCTGAAAACAGGATGATATACCAGACCATGTTACCCATGTTAATATGGGTTATATAAAAAATAAAGGGTTTACAGTGCTACAACAAGCTGCTACATTCCATGGCTAAATCAAGTCACTGTTAAAACAGTGTGTTTTGAGGATGGCTAAGCAATTTGAATGTTTGCTTGTATCACTGAAAATATATGCATCTCTGATGACCAAATATTGGCTATTTCTCTGTTTCTGAATGAAGGAGCCGTACAGTTTCTAGACTTACATCTTTTGACCACATAGATGTCCTCGCAGTTTTGTGAGTCTCAGGCAAGGCTTCAGAATATTCCCTCTTTTTATAGTAATATAGCTGGAACATCAACAAGATGGATACCTGTGCATAGTCAGGCTGTGCCCGTTGTCTACCCTGATGGAGTTTAATCAAGACTCTTCTTCCCTTTAACTTCACTCATTTGTCTGGGAAAGGATGGTCCTGCTTAACATGGCATGGCTTCTGCACTGGCATTAAGTCAGTTCCATGTTGGTGGTGGTGGTTCCTACCACTGTGATGTGCAATGTGTTTCTGGGTGTTTCCAGCTTTCTGAAGTCATGTCTTGTTCCAGTATAAAATGGATGAGACGAAACATTAGGGGAAGATATCTCAGAGTCACTGAAATAGAATAATATAACCTAGAATAGAATAAAGAAACCAAAAACGAGAGATCATCGTGCAGTTCATCATACAGTATCAATGGCTGTTGAAGACCGGTAATCCATGATATAATAGCCTGACTGAAGTGGATACAGTGGATTGAATATTACTTCTCTGCCCCCTCCAAGTTCTGAAATGTTCATGCTCTAAAAACTACTATCACAATTTGTACTAATGAGCACCTTTCTAATGATCTTGACAGATAAAAAATTTGAAAGGGTTTTGGAGAAAGCTTTTCTTTTCCATAAAGGTAGTCCTTCCAGACCAGTGTTGAGGCATATTGGCAGCACAGAGGATACATCCCATTTGCATGGATAGGCAGAGACATCTCTGGATATGCCAGCTCCACACATTTCATACGTGTTCAGTGTCTCTGACAAAGCAAGGAGAAAGATTAATAAAAATGATGGTTCAAAGTTCATAGAACCATAGAATCACAGAATGGCCTGGGTTGAACAGGATCGCAACGATCATCCAGTTTCAACCCCCTGCTACGGTGCAGGGTCGCCAACAACCAGACCAGGCTGCCCAGAGCCACATCCAGCCTGGCCTTGAATGCCTTCAGGGATGGGGCATCCACAGCCTCCTTGGGCAACCTGTTCCAGTGCGTCACCACCCTCTGGGTGAAAAACTTCCTCCTAAAGTTCTTTGGTAAAAAGTTGTCTGGTGTAAAAGAAAAACCTGTGCTGAGCTCAGAGTAAGGGAAGCCCAAGCAAATCTAGATTGCAATTACTTCTGCACACACATTAGAAAGTGCTGTTAAATTTATTTTAGACAAAACTAAACTGCACGGAATTAAGAAATAAATTGGTTCTTTTTAATGACGGTAAGCATGAGCAAAAGGCTGTACTGTCAAATGATCTCTTTATGGATACTGGGAGGAAATTAACATCAACCCAGAGAAGAATCTGTGTTAGGAACTTCATTTAATGCTCTAGGAATTGTTTCTTCTCTGGGAAGCTTTAACTCACATCCTGGAAAGTACAGAGATCCAATTAAACTTCAAAGAGGAAAACATAATCCTGTACTTTGGGATGTTTATTTTTATTCAGCAAATCTTAGCTCCGAGACTGAAGGCTGTCAGTACCTGGCATTTCATGTCCTGCTATTCAACAGCGAGACACAGTTTCAAATAAAGTTCAGAATAATAAATAAAGGGAAGATTGACAGGAATACAAAAGTAAATCACAGCTATAGAGGAGATGCCAGAGACAAAGCGTGATGGTCAGTCGCTAACATTTAAGGCAAGGATGAAACTTGGGTATAAATAGTGTGCAAAGTAGAGGCAGATAAAAGACAGCGGACCAGTTTAATGGAATTTCATCTCACAGAGTCACAGCATTTCAGATGGAAACTGGAAAACCTTTATGCAAATATGGAGCAAGCTGAAATTGCACTTGGAAGGGAGATTTTCTTTAATTTGTGGTAACTGTACCACTGCAAGTTGTGCAGCCATGTAGTCTGGGTAAGAGCTTTGATCCGTTGCCGTGGGGATTGCTAATGACTCCTGTTCACACCATTGATGTTCCCCACAAGTTGCCCTATGCTAGGTGCTGTACATTTACAGCACAAAAGACTCAGTCTTGGACAAATAGATACGAGTGGATGGAAATGACCAAACCCAACTCATTCTTTGCTCCTTACAGAGTTCAAAGGCAGTTCCCAGGGCACTTACGAAGCAGCTCTCCTGGATCTGCCCAGCACCAGGTGAGCAGCTGCTCTGAGGACTTTTAATCTCCAGGTTAGCTCAGAGTCACTGAGATTCCTGATCCAAGTCCCCGGAGAGATGACACCTAGAAAGGGATTTGCAGAAACCTTTCAGTTAAACACGAGGCTGCTTCTGCAAGCAAAGATCTAAATAGCAAGACGAGAGTGGGGGAAAGAGCTGAAGCAGGGTTAAGCTTTTGTGCCTAGCTGAGGGACACAGATAGGTGACTTCTTTTATTGGGGATTTCCACCAAAATGCTCCTGTGTAGGTGCTCCTGAAGGGCATCATGTGCAGCAGGTTAAAACCGAGGTGTCCCAAGTCACCCTTTGAAGCCCTGCTGCAGCTTTACCGGGTGAGGGATGATAGCAGAGCTGATGGATTCATTTTCTGTCTCTGGAGGGCATCCTTTAATCTCGATTTCATCATCCATGGAAAGAAAAGACAGAACTATTACCTTACAGGTATATTCTGAGCTGTGTAACTGAGATCCTTGAGCAGGGCAGAAAGGCAGAAAGTTGTCTCAGTAGCAGCGGTTTGACTGCACTTGTAAAAGCAAACAGCTTTTCTACTTACTGATATAAATAATAATTACTTAAATATTTGCATTACTTACATAATTGATATATTTTAAATAAGAGAAAGTAAACAGTTCATTCGTATAAAGGCATTAAAAATGCAGATCTTGCATACAGCTCTAAAATTTATTGTCCGAGGTAATAATTATCACTTACACATTACTACTACCTAAATAATCAATGCATTTTAACAACAATAAGTCAACAGTTCATTTGTATAATGACATTAAATTATGCAGACCTTGCTTTGGGTCGTAAGCTCTGAAGGAAAAAGAGAAATGACCTTCAAGCAGTGACATTGCCGCACATTGCAGGCCTGCTCCCAGTGCTCACTGGAGAGGGATGCTCTTCAGAGGACTCCGTGCTGGGATGGCGCGCTGCCATTGGGGTGGCAAGGACAGAGAATTCAGATCTCCCTTTTTGTGCTTTGTTTTGCTCCTCAGTTTAAACTTCTCCTAACGATGTTTTTTAAGATGTTTTGAATAGCTAATTAGCATTGTGCTGTCTTCAGTTTGGACCCAGGAGTTCATATGTCACTCCAGAGTTATCAAATCACATAAACCAGAGTTTCATCACACTGGAAATTGTGTTTCATTACAACGCATGTATTTAGCGCTCATGCTGATTACGGACCTTTTGCTTCTCACCATCCAGATCTCTCTATCAGATGCTTTTCCCAGAAACTCCCCATGATTTGCCTTCTAAAGCAAAGGCAGGTTGGGAAAACAAGGCTCAGCTCTTCACCAACCATTGCATTTTAGCTCTGAGCGGTGCCTCCCTCCTGTGCCTCTTTTCTGGAAAAATCTGAGGCTGGAAATTGCCACAGATGAACCAACTCAGAACTGGAAAATCCCAGTTAAGACAGATTTTTAATTATTAAATTTTCTATTAGTGTGTTGAAGGTCAGTGGAACTGCCCCAGTTTTCAGGGAGCTCTGAGCAATTTCACCTGATCTAATATTTTAGCACTAAATCCATATTTATTAAAGGATTTAGCAGGCAGGTCAGAAGCTGCTAAATCTCTGATTCTGCATCACATGAATGCTAAAGAAAAAAATTCATCTGCATTGCTGTGCTCTAAGCTGGAGAGCTTTAAACTGTTGTCAAGCCAATTTTAGGATTTTAGGGTAGAGGTAAACATGTAAAAATGGATTTGCCATAAATTAAGCACAAATTGACATCATTATCCCTCTTTCTCAGCCCAATTCTTTAATGTAATGTGAAAATAATATGAAAGTCTGGATTACTCCACATCCTGTGTTGGAAGCTACCGTGTCTGTTATATCAATTAAAAAGGGCAGTGAACAAAGCATTACATTGCTGGCTAGTGTTTGATACATTTCTTTTCCCATTTTTCTTCTGAAATATCAAAGGCAACACAGCAGACGTTTTATTCTTAAGGGGACAGATCTGGGTCAGTTTTTAGCAGGATATGCCAAAAAAAACCCACAAAAAATGAAAAACAACAACAAAAAACCCCACAGAATCAGGTACAAGGTTTTTATTTGTATGAATAATTGCTTTAGTATTCTCATTTCTGAACTGTTGTTAATGGATCGTGACCTCGTTACACCTGGCACGGTGCAGATGCAGAACAAAAAGCATAATCCTGGCCTCAGATAGCTGAGATCCATAAGCATTAAGCAAACAACAGCAGCCGGAGACATGCTGATGGAGGCAGAACAAAACCAGAACACAATTTTGGTCCCTGCAATACAAAGCAGCTAAGGTCAAGATTTTGATGGGTTTCCAGGGTGGTTTCAGATTTTTAAGAAAGCCCTGAGCAATACTGAGGCACCTTTACAGACCAGAGGGAAGATGTCTCTCCTCAAATATTGAGGGGATAAGGCAAAAAAAAAAAACCCAAAAACTCAACACATTCATACAAAAACTAACCAGCAGGCAGTAGTCTAATCTCTTAGGAAGGCTCCCAGCTGGAATGAGCAGTGGTGAAATAGAGTAGGTCTTGAAACAGAAAACAAATAAAGTCTTGTTGATTATTTGCCTGAAAAATAACCAGAATCCTGTTAGGAAAAGGAGAGATCAAAGCTCTTCTTTCATCTAGGGCTGCTAGATGGCAGCCGGCTGAAGATGAGCCAGCAGTGTGCCCAGGTGGCCACAGTGGTCAGCAGCATCCTGCCTTGGATCAGCAATAGTGCAGCCAGCAGGAGCAGGAGGTGATCATCCCTCTGCACTTGGCACTGGTTGTGTACCTCAAGTGCTGCGTTCAGGTTTGGGCCTCTCCCTACAACAGAGACATTGAGGCCCTGGAGCGTGTCCAGAGAAGGGCAACAGAGCTGTGAGGGGTCTGGAGCACAAGTCTAATGGGAAGGACTGGGAACTGGGATGGTTCAGTCTGGAGAAGAAGAGGCTCAGGGGAGACCTTATTCTCTCTACAGTTCCCTGAAAGGAGGTTATGGTGAGGTGGGGATCAGCTTCTCCCACTTAAGTAGTGATAGGATGAGAGAGAATGGCCTCAGGTTGTGTCAGGGGAGGTTCAGCTTGGGTATTAGGAGAAATGTCTTCTCAGAAAGACTGGCACAGGCTGCTCAGGGAAGTGGTGCAGTCACTGTTCCTGGAGGTGTTCAAGAAAAGAGTAGACGTGGCAGTGAGGCAAATGGTTAGTAGGCATGGTGGGGATGGGCTGATGGTTGAACTAGATGATCTTGTGATCTTTTCCAACCTTAATGGTTCCGTGATTCTATGGTTCACCATCCCTGAATGGCATTATCTTTTTCCAAGAGTCTCTGGTGCACCTGAGACCTCCATGGATAAATCAATCACCCCAAACTCAAAGTCTAGGTAATTCCTTCAGTGGTGCGCGGGCTGATTGTGCCTTGTAAAGACAGTGAGGTTCATATCCACATTAAGAATTGGGTGGAGTTTGCAAAACTCCCAGTTTGCTGAGAAGATCCCCTTCCTTCAAGGAACGGAAGGCAGCTCTATGGGCTGGATGGCGGTATGAAATAAAACACAATGCACCGCTAGGAAGGGATAAAGCATGGCTAATCTGTTCATACAAACTGTAAAGGAGATTAGAGATGAAGGGAAATACTTAGTCACCTTTTGGGAACAGCTGGTGTGAAAATATTTAACAGTCAGTGCTTTTACGCACAAGCGCTGCATCCTCACTAAGCTTAAATAGGCAGAGCAGTGTAATGCAGCCAGCCGGTCTGTGAATGCTAGTACAGGAGAATTAACAGCTTTCCTTCTCATTTGCTCGCATAGATCAGATGTTAGCTAATCATGTCCTCTAATTTTAACAATGGAATTGGGAAATGTACCAAAAAAGTACATCTTGTATTAAGAACAGAGGTGGCAAATTCTGTCCCTGGGACTCATAGCCTGAGGAACGATTCACCTGTCCTCTTTTGCAAATCAACCCCAGTAGCCTTCAGCTGCCTCAAAAGACCTGGGTTTGAGTGCACACTTAATCGGAAGTCTGTTTTGTTCATTTCTTTGAGTGCCACCAAATAAAGTAAAAGCTACTCAGGCAGTTTAATCACCTATGAGATATCTGTGAGCGTTTGGGAGCTCCATAAGGGCTGATGCATACAGCACAATGCGTGTTGTAGGGCTATTCATATTGAATGGTTCCCATCTATCTTTAAACTTGGCAGCTAAATGGAAGATTTAGTTTTGAGAGTTCCTGGCTCCTGGTTCCCTGTCAGAAATAATTAAACTGCATTTTAGGGAGACTGTTGTAAGTAGTTTGCTTCACAAGTGTTTTTCACAGCTGAGGTTCTCTATTACAGTTTTTGGAGCCTGGGAATGCACACTACCTTATGTATCCCTTATATATGAGCTGTGTGTTCACAGCCTGGAGCTTGTGCTCTCTAGTGGAATGATTGGGGTCTCAGCAAATGGGAGATGAACCCCCCAAACATCCCCAGAATGGCAGTTCTGGATTGGGCTCAGATCTTGTTGCGGGCCATAAGCACACGGCCTCGGCCTGTTCCCTGACAGCAAATTGTCTGAGAAATGGTTCAGTCGAGATGTAAACCTCCCCATGGGTTTTCCACCCCTTTTCACAGGATTGTCTCCACAGTGATTCTGCCTTTCAGAAAATGCTTTTTTTTTTTCTATTTAATCTCTTCACCATTTTTGAATGTCACTCCATTATCCTAGTTTCACACCTTTAAATAACTTCAGCTTCTGAATATCACTCAAAATAGCTTCCTTTTGTCCCTGCTTTTTCTTTTCTTCTTTTTTTTTTCTTTCTTTTTTTTTTTCCCCCCCATCCTGTAGATATCTTCCATGAGCTGTCATTTCCCTGACAGACAGCACACAGGACATCAGGATATCCAGGAGGTTCTGTGCTGATCACGGAGTTCACATGTACATGCAGACCCATCACTTTGCTTCTTTATGTCTTGTTTGTCTGTGAAAATGGAAATAACAAAATATACAAAAAATACATATATATATATATATATCCACTACTATTCAAACTGATTAATATCCCTGCACAGAAGAGAAAATGTTGAATAGACAGTCTTTAAAATGTTATTATGGAGTTTTGGAGTCAAAAGGGGAGAAGTCCTCCAAGCTGCCAATTTTCCTGCCCACCGCTGGAGATATTTTTTCTCTGGAAATTCAGAGCTTCACAGTCAGCAATGGAGATTATTTTCTCTGCACATCATTGGGCTTGACCAATGCCAGTGGTATTGTCATTTTAATTATAGGACCTGAAGGTCAAAGCTGGGGAACGGGACATAATGAAGACGAGAAGTAACTGGGATGATAGTGTCCTCTAGATTGCTTGGTGAACTGAGAGCAAGCAAAATTGCATGTTTTCTGGTGTTCTAAAGGGGAGGTCCAAAGGGATCTTATCAATGTCTGTATATCTCTGTGGGAGGAGCCAAGAGGACAGAGCCCAGCTCTGCTTGGTGTGGCCCAGAGGCCCAGGGCACAGCCTGGAGCCCAGGAGGTCCCTCAGGACACCAGGCCGCAGTGCAGTGCGCAGTGAGCAGAGAGGGGCTGGGGGCTGCTCCTGGGGGAGCTCCAGGAGCCCTGGATGTGGTGCTGGGCACCCTGCCCTGAGTGTCTGGGCTAGGACACTGAGGTGACTCCAGCCTTAAACGTTGTGTGATTCTGTGAATTTGAGGTATAAATTTCAACATGCATGAATAAAGAATGCAAACCATTAAGCTGAGGAGCTGCTCCAGTCCAACACTGGAGCAGTCCCGTAGTGAGGCTGATGAGGAGCAGTAGAGACCACAGCAATACTTTTCTGATTTGGGTTGAAGTACCAGCAGTCTCAAACAGTATTTTCTTGAGGCATTTCTTCTCAGCTTGTTGGAATTTTACCGTCATAAATCTAGCTTTCAATTTTATATCTGCTCTTCCCTTTATCCTCCCCAAGACTTTGTTCATCAGGTCAGCCAAGGAAAACTAACTTCTTTTTCCAGTGCAGCTTTAGTACTACAGTAACTGTCATGTGCTATATGTTCATATACCACCCTGATCAACCCAGTCTCCATTGCAGTGCTGTCTGGCGGTCAGGGAGAAGGGCAGAAGGCGCATATCTGGGCTGCAGCCCTTGAACGAGCCAATAATTGCACCACCCCTCATGTTTGTAATGGGCATGCTAGTAGGATATTACCTCCCTCACACCTAGGAGCTGTGAAAATCAGTGTCTCAGTGGCCAACGCAAAGTAAAAACTTCTGAAAGCAACACTGGAGTCCTTCTGTGCACATGACTTAAGCATTTCACAGTGGAACTTTGACTGACTTCCAAGGAGGTTTATGTTAGATTCTCTTACATTTAGTCAGCAAGTAGTACTTGCAAAATGCTGCCTCACATCCGTGATTTAAGCACCCAAGGAGCCCAAATACTTTTGCAAGTTTAACCCTAATGGGACAGAAAAGTTCTCAGTGTCCTAAGCACGTTTGAACTCCACAGTTCATTCATTGCAGATTTACGTACTCAGTAACAAGTGTCTAAGAGCATTTGGAGGCATCCAAGCTACTGCAGCAAAAGGAGTTGGACTAGATGACCTTTAAGGGTCCCTTCCATCTCAAAAGACTGTGATACTATACGTTTGGCTGGAAGAGGTTCCACTACCCTAAGCTGAAGTAAGCAGGAAACACATATTGCGTTTGTGTTACATTTGGAGCATTGAGATCTTTTCTAGACATGCAAAGCATTGCTATCATTAATCTCACGGCCCATCTCAGCATGAGGGGCTGAAGACTTTGCAGCCCTCTCCAATGGGCTGGTGCAAAATTTGCAGGGAAGGGTATGTTGCAGCCCCACATCACGAGTGTGTCAAACGCCTTGAACAGCCCAAGCTTCCTGCTACTGGTGGTATTAATCAGCAAAACACTAATGCAAACCTATGGAAGGCTGAATTTCAGTCAGGTGTGATGTTAATGCAGGCTGAGTAGTTTTGAATATTTTATGTGCAGCCAGTGACCTGAAGTAAATGTCTTGTATAATACCAGTCTCCCCACCACCACAAGCCTCGAGGCCTGAGTTCTGTGCTTAGTACGCTCTGAGGCACAAAGAGAGGCACTGGGGATGGGCTGGCACAGACAGTGTCTGAGATATTCACTCTGGGGAAACAGGAGTGAGAGAAAAAGAGAGAAAACGTGCTCTGCAGGGTACCCTAGCACCCCTTCATGGGCCTTCAGCCCAGCTCTGCTCAAAATTTTGTCTGTTCACATCTTCTTTCCATTTTCCCCAAAGGGAACTGTGTCCCTGCCCTATACAATCTATAAATGGCTCAGTCAAGCTATGGGTTTGAATGCAAAATATTTGGGAGAGCTTGCCCCAGTTTAGTTGGAGAGGAGGCGAATTGCTACTGGGATTGAAAACAGGAGAGTGCAGTCTGCATATGAGATTGAAAGTGAGCAGCCAGGTGATGAGAAGAAGAAATAAAATCATTTCATTTCATCAGTGGTATAACACCGTGTCGGTATTTGGCTGTAATTTTTTCAGTGAGATCAGTGCTATGCTGTGGCAGTAACAGATGCTTTAACACCTAAATCATGCGTATCTGTTCTCCACCAGATCTCAGTTTTTCCATACAAGTACGGTGCAGATGAAACACAGTGCGCTCCCCCAGATCCATGCCAAGGCCTTGTGAGGTTTTAGCCAAATGCTTGGTTCTGGGCCAAAATATTATGCATATCTGTGTCATGGTGCTTACTGGGGCTCACAGAGAGTGGGAAAGGCCAGCACCTCTGAAAAGTCAACATCCTTTAGCTCTTCTCTTTTTAGGAGGTGATTACTGAAATACCCAGTCCTGACTCCATCTTCCATTAACTCCAATACGACATGGGAACAAGCACCATCCTACAAACCCCAGTTCGTGTAGCTCATAAAAAGAGCATGGAGGTACCTCCAGATCCCCGAGAAGGGATTTTTAATGGGGTGGTAGGAGAACAGAGACGGAGCAGATGAGCATACTCAGCATAAATAGAAATATTCTGTATTAATACTAAACAGATAAAGGACTTAATGAATCCCATCCCCAGAACCGTGGGTTAACAAGCCATAAACAGGCTCTGCCAGCGCTTAACTTCAGCATCAGTGGTTTACCAGCACATCGTTTCCACACTTAACCAAACTTTTAATTAAATGTGACTTTTGTTCTGCTTATTGGAAGAGCCTTCCCCTTTGGATTTGGATGATAACAAAAGCTTGAGGAGTGCAAGAGAATTAGAAAGCAAATAGGGGGATCAATCACAGGAGACCTCTGCAAGCCATGTCTGTCCCTTTTTTTGTAATATACTTATTAGATTCTTATTGTCTGGAAGGCTTAGTGTTACGGGCTCCAGGAATTCCTTTCATTGCCCCGTAAGGTGAGGTAGTGAAGTGTGGCTGCTTTTCTTCACAATAACATTCTGGATTTCCCCCCCCTCCCCTCTCCCTTCTCTCCACCCTTATCCCCTCCTCTCTCTTCTCTCCTCTCCCACAGAGATTTGTGCAGCAGACTGCGGAGGACACGGCGTTTGCGTCGGAGGCACCTGCCGCTGCGAGGAGGGCTGGATGGGCACAGCCTGTGATCAGCGAGCGTGTCACCCACGCTGCAATGAGCACGGGACATGCCGGGATGGCAAGTGTGAATGCAGCCCAGGCTGGAACGGAGAGCACTGCACTATTGGTAGGGAGAAAGAAAAAACGACTGCTTTTCAAAGAGTAATCGATGATCAGGGAGGAGGAAAGACGCATGCTTAATGAAATACGTGTGACTTAGTGTAGCATGAGCACCTTTGTTCTCGGATTTCAAGTTCTGACATCATACATTTTCACGTGGGAGCAAAATGTCCTTTCATTTGTTGATGACATGGTGATATGTGTTTTTTTATTATCGGACTCAAAGTACACCTAGGTGGTGTTTGATCTGGAGGCAGGCTGTCAAATGGCAGCTAGGTGCTTTCTGAACATCCCGTTTTGCCTTTCTGTGGCCTTCAAGACTTCACCCTAGTATGTCGGCAGCTTAGAAACATGCTTCTGGTTTGAAGCTTTCTATTCCCTTAATTTGCTCCATCATTTGCACTGCCACTTTGCTTGGAAGCAAAGGTTCTGCCTGGTATTGAACACTGCCTTGCATGCCCCCTGTCTGCTCTGCTGCCTTTCTAACCATTTCATTGTCCTCTCTGGTTCTGTATTCCTCATGCACCTGGCACTTACCTTGAGCTCGCAGTCGCATGTCTGTTTTTATTAGTAGTAAGGTACCACCAATCTACTTAAATCATGCTGGGAATGCAGTTCATACATTAAGCAGTTTGCAGCATCATTAATGAATGGGCTCCTGTTTGCCTTCCTCCTTCATCTCTTAACTCCTCAATGCACTTTCCATGTTTCCTTTTCTAATGACTGTCACACGCTCAAACACTTTAGTCTCCACTCCATAGTCAAGCTACAAAATCAGGAGCTTTATAACTCCCCAGATACTGTTTGTTTTACATTAATGGAAAACTAATTGAGTTGATCCAGTTCCACTGTCAATAATTCCTGTGTGAACCTGAAGAAACTCAGCTGACTTTAGAAGAGTTATTTCAGAGTGAGAATTCTTCTCCAGGCACTTTGTTTTAATCAGCTTTTTAAAGATAAGAAAATCTTCTCCGACGTGGCTTTCCTCATGCAGTGATACCTATAAATCACACTGCAACAGAATTAACCACTAACAGTACCTGGGCAAAAGTTGACATAGTTATCCCTGTAGATGATCAACTTGGTTGCATGTAGTCGTCCCCTGGTGCTGCTTGAATATCAGGTAAGCTTGCACACGTAAAGGCAGGTGGGAAATGAAGCCTGATCACAATATTTTAATCCCAGCATTAGGTTAATGGTTCAAACCATATCTGTGGCTCGATTCCACTTATCATTTATTTATACTAATGTCACCCTACCACATTATGGTCTCCACATGCATCCCTTAATGAAAAATATCTAGCTTTAAAAACTTCCTCTGTCTCATTAGACGTTACATTCTTTCTGCTTTCTTGTCTATGTCCTTAACAGCTTTCATTTCTTTTCATGAGGAAGGCATAAAAAAAAACCCAACAACAACAAAAAAAAACCCAACTCTCTTAAATGACTTCAGAATGAAGAGGGAGCAGGCCTGTGTTAATTGGAATCCCGTGTTTTTGTCATATTATTTTATAGCCTTGTGTTCAAGCACTTTGATTTGGAAAGCTACACAGATTCATGAAAGGGTTTCCAAAGGAAAAAAAAAAAAACACACACACACACAGAAAAAAAATGTTCAGCAAAAGGCACCAAATCCAGGGGACCATTTCATGTGAAAGGCATTTATGCACACAAAGCCTGATTCATTCCCTCAGTGCCATTTTATTAGTTCTCTTGCAAAACCAAAATGCCACTGGTTCAGTGTATGATATTTCTCCACGCCGCTGATATGCCTGGGCTGATTTCAAACAACAAGCTTTTCTCTTTCCTGGTAATTAAATTTACCCCATTATTTTTGCTATTCCTCACTCTAAACATTAAGAGTCCTTGTTATCCTGGGAAAGGCCAGCACCGCAACGCAATCAGCACTGAGATTTTAATGGTGCACTGTCATTGTGCATGGTGCTACCTTCCTATTGCAGTGCTGTACTGGGTTCACAATCGCTCTTTAACATTCAAAGTGCTGGAGCAATTCTGTTTCTTTTCACTTCCCCTCCCTCCTCATCTTCTTGCATGGTAATTCAGCAACAAATCTGTACAGTTTCATACCCCCGATGATGTAAACTGTATTTCCTACAGAATATTTCATTGATAAATGTGTAAAATGCAAGGGAGATTTGGCAAAGCCACAAATACCCAAGAAAATTGAACAGCTTTAGAAGGAGTAATAAGCGATATTGGCACAGATGAAAGGACATTGACTTGGAATTACGTACATGAAGTATGTGGAAAGCATTCCCTTGTCCTTGTGTAATTTCCCTGCATGACAACTTGTTCTGTTGACAGTAATTCCTTCTATGTCTGTCTCATGGCCCAGTTTGCTCTAGCACCGACAAGCGTAAAACCCCATTGCTGAAGTGATGCTTTTACAGTATTGCCATGTGTGCAGGTAACATGGTAGAAATGGATGATAGCAGTAAAGTAGACTTCTTCCATTTCCTGTTGAGCATGTTTGAGAGTAAGAAATCCTTTTGTTTTGTAGGTCATAGGAGGCTCTTTCTTATGGTGTACAAGGGAACTGTGATCCCGGCGGATTAATTCTGTTTGCTCATACAAAGAGTCATGTTACCAAATATACTAGCTTGATTGCTCACATTCAGAGATTTCATTAGACAAACCCCAGTTAATTCCCAACCAGGAAATTGATGCAGAAGCGTGCATTCATCATTCTAACTCAGCAAACTTAGCACATCCAGGCATAAGAGTAGAACAGAAAGTTGATTATAAAACTGCGGGAAGCCTGAAACCCAGCAGAATGGTTCAGTTGGTTTACTCTAATATTTTAAAGGAGAAAACGTCATTACAATACCCATTATGCAAGACACCTGTGTTGGGCTCTCCAGCATATTCCAAATTTCCTTCCAGTTAGAAACATTGAAAAAATTCAACTTAGTTTCTTCTATTCCAGCCCAAAACATGCCAGAGGCATCCAGGGAGCACAGTGGGTCCTAGGAACATTGAGTTTAAAGGTGAAACCAACCCTTTCATTGGAGGACCTGAAAGAGCAAATCAAAAGCCAGCTCTGTGGCAGGCTATTGTTTCACAAGAGGCATCACAGGAAATTTCCCAAGTAGAATAAACAGTTCCAGAGGTTGTCTGGGGCCTCAGATTCCATACAGCTGATGATACAGCCTGGAGAATGCTCCAAGTGCTGCCACAGAGGCACAACGTCAGGTTTAGTGAGCCTACACTCAGTGGAGGTCTTGTACTGAATCTGATGTGAATCTCTCTGCATGATGTTTTACCAGTAAACAAGCCTCGATTCTTCGATTCCTACTAGGATTATTTGGAAATAAGGGCAAAAAGGGTTTCCCTGTGTACATACTTAAAGCAGAGCTGAGATATTCAGGGCTGGGACACAAGGCCCGAACGATTGCTTGGAGTTCCATTGCTGCATTGAACACTGTGGGGTCTCTCCAAAGCCCTAAGGGGCCAGCAGTGAGCTCTCCAAATACACACAGGTCCACCCAACAGGTTTTCCGAGCACCTCAGTGCCGAATTCCCATCGATGTCTGCAGAAAAAAATGCTTGCTCAACTCCTTTTGGAAACCTGGTCCTGGCATGTACACCTGATGTATGCAGTAACAATGCCTACACAGACAGACAGGCTGTCCCACACGGTCTTCTGCTTATGGTGTCATTAAGCTGCTTTATGGTTGACTTAGCAAAACTCTGATTTTTGAGAAATCTGCCTTTTCCAATTTGCCTTTCATCAGTCTTCTTGCATAAACATTCACACATGTTCTGAATGGCTGGGATTGTAATCGTTGCCCTCTGGTTCTCCTCAAGCAGCTGGAATCCAGACAAAGCACACTGCAGGTGGATTCTGCTCTCTTTTCCAAACAAGTCACTCATGCCTTTTAATGTAGTTTGGTCTATGTGCAGCCCAGCATAAAATAAGCCCACCTGTGTGGGGTGGCCTCAGCCTAATAGTAGATGCTCAGCTCTCTGCAGCACACCAGAGCGGAAGCTGAGCTGGGCTGGGCCTGTGGCACCCACCTTGTCTGGATGGGATGGGCAGCTCTGGACAATAGAAAGCCAGGGTCGTAACTTTCAGTGGAAAATATGACCTTGCAGCTTTGTTCCAACATGATTTTGCATAAGCTAGAAGTAGAATCACACAATCATAGAATCACAGAATTGTTTGAGTTGGATGGGGCCTATGAAAGTCACCTGGTCCAACTCCCCTGCAATGAACAGGTAATCTGGCCTTGAGTAGTTCAACACCACGTTTGGCAGTGAGTATGAAGCACAGAACTTCAAAGATGATCTTTTCCCTGCCCTTCTGGCATAAACTTCTTCTGCCTTCACTGCTTCACCAGTGAATGGCTTCTGCCTCCACTCCTTCAAATTGTCCCAATCTCAGTTTAACTCCTTCCTAATATGTTTCAGACAAGACTAACCCAGACAGCTCAAACTGGACAAATGAGAGGACTCATACAGAAAAAATGGCAGCATGAGCTTCCCTAATAATGGATCTGAAGGGACAGTGGCTTACAGTGATGATGTGGAACAGCGTGCAGCATCTTTGGTTGCAGAGGACACCACGGAAAAGTAGCACAGCTCTTCATCCTGTCCCACATGCCCATGGGTTTTCCAAAGGAGTTTCTGCAGATATAAGATGTTTTAGTGCAAGAATAGCATATGAATGAGAACTACACAGGTTTGGAGAAGAAAGAGTCATGCTACAGCTGCATGGCCACATGTGGAAAATTCCCTTAGAAAGACTTTATTATTTTTCTATTGCAGGATAACACTGACACAT
This sequence comes from Alectoris magna, assembly GCA_030625065.1. Classification (NCBI taxonomy): domain Eukaryota; kingdom Metazoa; phylum Chordata; class Aves; order Galliformes; family Phasianidae; genus Alectoris; species Alectoris magna. The sequence goes on along the minus strand of CM060560.1, from coordinate 4,179,472 downwards.
TAATGATATGGTTGGCATTGGCAGCTGCCTCCCTTATCTTTATCTGCACAGTGTTAGCTGTTTGATTTCAGCATCCCAAGGAGAAGTTCCCAAGTGGATGGTGATTTTGCACATCCCGCATGACAACCTGCTGTACTAGCATGATTTGGGAAAGTCATTTCCAATCCTCATAATTGCCCCACAGTAGGATCATGGAATCACAGAATGGCTTAGGTTGGAAGGGACCTTGAAGATCATCTAGTTCCAACACCCCTGCTTTGGGCAGGGTTAACACCCAGTGGATCAGGCTGCCCAGGATCCATCCAACCTGGCCTTGATTAGTTCTGTGACCTCTCCACTTACTTACCATAGTGCTTTGACCATTGTGGTTCCCATATGGAAAAAAAATCTTACAAGACTTCCCAATTGAGCAGTCTGCATGAGTGAACAGAAAACAAAACTTTCTCTAAAGGTACCAGGACACAACTGAGAAAGCGAGCAGAGAGCAGGCAAGCTTTACTTGAACAAGGGAAATAACATTTGAACAGAGAACAAAAGAGAGAAGAGCAAGACTTAGAGCCTCTCATTTATTAGCAAGGACCAGCTGCTATTAGGAGAGTGAGTGCTGCCTGCTGGCATGCGTAGGGCTCACCCAGCCAGAACTCCTGGCTCCTGCTTGTGGCCTTGCCACCAGCTTTGTGTTTGACCCCAGAAAAGCAATCAGAAATTCATTTTCTAAATTAATGTTCCATGGGAATTGGGCACATGACTGCTCCCACCGCATCTCAAACTTCCTTTTCTTCGCTGCATCCCTCCTTGGAATGAGAATATTAAGACCTACCTACCTGGTAAAGCTGCCACAAGGTTAATGTAATGTTTGTAAAATAATTTGATCTTGAGGTAGAGGATGCTGTGTAAACGCAATATGTTCCCATTAAGAAGATCCAGGGAAAAGCCTCTGGTAAGGCCACATGAGAACTGTGTGTCTTTGTGCAGGAAAGTATAAGGCAATCAGGTGAGGTGGAGTGCTTTCAAATGATGAAAAGCAGTAAAACAGGGGTAGACTGTTGCAAATGAGCAGAACAGTAAAATATTCTGCCACACACACATATATATATTTATACATATATATATATGCATATATATATATATCAAAACACATAAATATATATATATACTTAACTTTCCTGTTTCTCTTCCTGGTCTTAATGAGAAAAGACAACTGAATGCCTAAACATAGCCTTCTTGAGCTCCTTGACTGAGGAGGGCTGCGCTCCACCCTTCTCCCTCTTTTCTCTCTTCATTATCAAGGTTTTTCTTTCCATGTCACAGCGAACTCTCCTTTGCCTTTCTAGCACCTGCACAGTCTCGTAGTAAGCCGCAATGCACTTATTCAATCCTACCTTAAATGTCCTGTCTTTTATCTCCCAAGCTCACTATCTGGATAAGGTAGTGAAAGGTATGCTCTTCCTTCCTATTTTTCCTATTGTCTTTGTGGTTTTCTTTTTTTTAAATGCACCGTGAACATGATGTGTTGAGGTTGCATCTCTTCCTCATCGTCACCAAAATGCTCCCTAATGTCTGGAAGGGTGAACTTTCCATTCATTTAGGTAGGAAGTACCTTTGTAAGTGCTGTGATCCTGTGTTAACATCATATCAGTGTTCCTATCCTTCCCCTTGTCCCTGCCCTCCCCTCCAAATCATCTCTCATCCTCACCCCTACTACCCAGGTAAGGCAAGTCAGGAGGAAACAAATACATCAGGAGCACTGTGCAGTGATGTGTTGTAATCAATTGTCTATGATCCATTTTGTAACAAGCAGGTGAGTGTGCTTTCTGTGTGGAGTCTTCATATTTTTGAGCCATGACTGCCAAGTCTTACACGGGAACTTTGAATAATTTTATATATATGTATATATATAAAAATACAAAATGTTACGGCCTCAAAGCCTCTAGATACACAAATTAACAAATTCTCTTCAAATCAGCGATGTTCCATCAACGTACCCTACAAAGAAATCCTACCCTATGTTCCTATTTTTGAAAAGTAATGCAAGTTGAGGACCCAGGTCTCAGATGCAAAGATATGGTATTGAACTGCTATGGAGCAGAGGTACTGAGATCTTAGAAAAATCTCACTTGTCCATTAATCAGAGCAACAAGGTATATTAGTGTAGGATTTTTAAATAAAAGTAGTTCCACTTAGCTTCCAAAAAAATAGTGAAGTAGTACACATCTAGTGAATGCAACAATCTGACAGTAAATGCGATTGGGTCGGACACCAATATCCTTCTACATGGCTGATTTGATGCTAACAGCAACACAGTGCTGACACCACGCAGCATCATATGTTTGCTGGTTAAACAAACCAAAAAATCAGGTTGAACAAATCAGTTTCTTCCATAGCGTTACTCTCCTTTTCAGGTTGTGAGCAATCAGGAGTAGCAGCTGTGAGAAGCTGATGAAGAAGGACAGATATGCCAAAATATTTGTCCGGTGAACAGTTAAAATCAAATCTGCCATGTAAGGCTCTTATTGTGAGACAAGCAACATGGTTGTCCTGCTGAGTTCACTTCTCTGGATGAATTTATGATCTAATGTTTCGTGCTCTCATTGTGGCTTAAAAGGAGTTGCAGGTACGGTTGTAACCGGGGAAAAACTTTGAGCAGACAAATATTAATCCCCTATTAATGATAGGGGAATGTCCGAGGTTTAATTAATGAGACTTTTGTCTTCAGTCTAATGCACAGCAAACAGCAGTTTTCCTTGTACCACTGTTTATAGATCAGTGGATCATTCAGTGGTAGTTTTTTCTCATTGCTTAGCATCAGTGAAACGTGCTTGACTCGACTTAAACCAGGAAAAAAAATATATTCTCCTTCTTAGATCAAGGAAAGAGAGACACTTCCTGTACTCCTACAGAGGAATGGTGACATTCATAGAGAAAGGTACAGGTTGGCACTAGGCAGTGTGAGCAGAACCTCCTGTTGATGTTCCACAGCTGAGTGTTTCGCGTTTCAAAACCCCGGGAGTTCTCCTTTTCATCTCAACTTGTACTGAAGAGGGCTGGGTCAAAAACTGAGCACCTGGAGGACAGAACAGATGAGGAACCGGTCTGTAGAGCTTGTGCCCGGGGATCTTCTGTACTCATTTGCCCAGTCAGTGGTTCAGTAAGTCTTGTGTAGCTGTACTTCTCCTCTGGATAGCCTTTTAACTCACCTTTACACCCAAGAATAAAGACACGTATTTAGTGAGTACTGCAAGTGGGTAACAGCTTAGGCAACACGCTAAGAACAGCGATCGTATCTTGGAGTACATGGCCTCTTTTGGAAAGATTAGCAACAGCTGAAACATTAAAATACATGCTTTTTACTTGGCTGACTTCACGGCGTGAATTTTTCAAAACTAAATTACTCATGCTCTTTTGGCTTTCTTAATTATTAACATCTTTTGGGTTGAAATCCCTTCCCAGTAATCCCTTGTTGTCAAGAGTGAGCCTGATTTACTGCTGGGTCTTTCCTACAGCTTTACAATAAACCAGTAAATCAGACAAGATACAGAATTGTTTCTAAGTTGGAGGGCAAGTTTCAAGAGCAGACATCAGCGGGATTAAGCCAAGAAGCTTCAACTAGGACTGGAACAGTGTTCCAGTCTAAGGCTTAATTAACACCAGTAATGCTTAAAATGAAAATAGGTACCTAATATTAAAGATGTATGGTTATAGAGAGAGCTCCTCCATCCAGAATCCCATTGGAACTGCCAAAACATCCATATATTTAATTTCTATTGCTGTTGGTCCATTGTCACACTTAAGAAATAATCACATCAATGCTGCAGTGAGGTGGATAACAGCTAGCCTGAAAGGCAAAGATTCTGAACAGCCACTTCTGTCTGAATTCAGGGATGACTGCAGGGTCACTTTTTGTTCTGAGTAGCAGTGAGAACTCAAGGTCAGTTCCTCCATTTCTGCAGTTGGAAACAACGGGAGCTCTGGCGAGTCACTTCTTATTCTTCATCTTTCAGGAACCATCTGATGAAAGGTTTCTTGATCCCCACCAGCTTAGGAGCTGGGTGTTTTTCAGGACACTTTACTAGGTTTTCATAATCTGTAGAGATTCCGTAATGTTTCACTCATCCGCTTCAGTTCCACAGAACTTGGAATCATCAAATCATTGAGGTTGGAGAAGACCTCTAAGATCATCTATGCCAACCATAAACTCCTAGTCCAAATCCTGCAGATACCTTTCTGAGGTTTGTTCTCTCAAGGTGCAGGTGTTTGCATCTTCGCAAGTTCCATTCAGCCAGATCCCACTCATTTCAGAGCCACTAATCAATATTGAGACTCCCTAGAACATCCATTAAGAACCCTTTCTTGCTGATGAGAGAGGACTGACGAAAGTAATAAAGACTGTTGTCTATCAACACTTTAAGATTGGAAGTAAGTAGGAAAGTCTTATATCTTTTAAGTCCAATTTCAAGTGGCAGTGAGCCTTAACATGAAAAAAAAAAAGCCATTAAACTTTTTTTGTAATTGTACTAATTAGAGAAAGCCTTAACTGTACAGTTCATTAAGAGCAGACTGTTTTACCACCAATCTTAATCTTAGAGGTGGCACCATCATTTCTTACTGTCTCCTTCGACACGTTATTCTTGGCTAGTTCAAAATTCGTCCGCTTTTTGTAATGCTTCCCTGCTCTGTTATATTCTCTTGCATGGCAGACCTGACATCTTTGTGAATGTCTCACAATATCAGCAGTGCTTTCATGTGCTTCTGTTAGAAAGTCACATAAAAGGCTTCTTCCCCCTCAGAAAGCCCTATTCATGTATTTAATTATCTCAGTCACCCAAACAGAGTTAACAGACACAAACAGGAGTACTGGATCATTAGCGACTCCAGCCATGAGAAATCAGAGCTGAAAGATTATCATAGAGTCGTAGAATCGTTTGAGTTGGAAGGGACCTTAATAGGTCATCTCATCCAACTCCCCTCCATGGTGCTATAAATCTGGGCAGGTTGAGCCACCCTGCTGTGTTGATGTTCAGAAGCACTTCGGAGATACAACGATCTTTTTCCTTTATTGCCCTGCACGGGTGAAATGGATCAGCTTAATTTGTGTCACCTTTTCTACTAGTGCTTTGAAGAGCGCTGCTTGTGGAATGTGGAATATTGTACGTTCTACGTCTGTAGTGGTAGTGATGGTCAAGTTTGTACGCAGCAGAACTGTTTAGAAACAGTAATACTTTCTAAGTCCATTCTGCTAGATACGTTGACCTGCATATCGATATTAATTTCTAACTTGCTGACTCTAGGAGTCCTCTGACAGCACTGTTAAATTGTGTTGTTTCCTGTTAATGATTTCCTTTGTTATTACTTATGAAAACTGTCTGTTCTCCTACCATAGTACCACATAGGACAGGTACAAGTTAGTCTTCACAGCTCTCATACTTTGCTGTAACTGTTGTATTCATGGACCTGTGTCATTTCATTGGGAAATAGCTATCTCTGACTCCTTGTGAGAGATTGTTCTCATTAGGAACTGGAGTTAGTTGTCTCTCTTATTGGTCTCTTATATTGGTGGGAGGAGGCAAACTCACTCTCTAGACTGGGAAGATGGCAAGGCAGTGAGTAATGGCCTTACAGGGGGAGTCATCCCACAGTAGGTACCTACAGCTTGTATCTCAGCTAGTGACTCTAAATGCCCTTAACAGTCAAGGAGGAGAGTGGACACTTTGTGAAGACGTTATCTTACGAGATGCTCTCTTCTTTCTATCCTCTCCTGGATGGTGTTTTCTCTCTGTTTGCCTTCTGACATGATTGACTTAATTTCTCTGAGTCCAGTTGAAGAAGTTCAGCAGGAAATCACGGAACTCCATTCAAATAGCCCCAAACCCATCTCACACATGGACAAGGGCGACCCCATCATACAGAATTTTATATATATGCACCAAGCTCTCTCTATATATATATCAGTGAGGCTTCTTTGCCTTAATCATCCCACTAGGAGGTTATTCCAAAACTTTATTCCTTTGATCCTGACAAATGTGGTTGGCTTTATTTCCCCCTTTCTAATTTCCAGCCAGAAATTATTCATGTTTGGTTTAGGTCCATCTGTTCTTATACCAGCATTATTCTCTTTAGCTTAAATGGCTGTTTTCCTTCTCACTGTTTATCTGTTTCATGAATTTGTGGAAAACAATCATAATCTTTTCAGCATTTGCTATTCTAGAGTGTACAAATCAAACTCTTCTCATTTCCTCAGAGGAAGGAGGTGCCTCCATACTAATTATATCAGACTTTTTCTGCCACTCCACAACCTCCCCTCCCTAAGTGCAAAGTGAGAAAGGGGAGGACATTCAGTAGTACAATGTTAACTCCTCATTTATACAGCTATATATATATTTTTTTTACCAATACCTGCTGGACACTCGTCACATGAGAGATATCTGAAGATAATAATTTCAGGTTTTCTTTCAGTCTCACAAGAAGCAATCAATACAGTATTTTCTTGTCTAATAAAGTTAGATTTGGTATTAAGGAACATCATAGCTTAGTGGGCAGCATTGGTGATAGGGGGACAGTCAGACTAGATGATCTTTGTGCTCTTTTCCAACCTTAATGATAATGATTCTATGATTCTATGATCCTTTCTTTTGATATCTTTCTTCCAAAAATTAAGCAATGCAAAATAAACTATTTCCAGCACTCGGATCTATTCCTTTATAGCATAAGACTGAGCTCACAATTCTATTGCATTTAGCTCTGGGAAAGAATTTCTGAAACCCATCTTCTTCCTACTCTGAAGACTAAACCTTACTTGTTGGGTTGAAAGTCGGGTGCTGTCCAGCCTTTCTCCTCTCATACTTCTGGAGTGGTCTCTTCAAGTTCTCATCACCCAGTTCTCTTAGATTTCTCACTTCACTCCTGTCCAAGGCAACACTGTCACCCCTTTTCAAGGAGTATCCTGCTTGGTCTCTGCAGTAGCAAGATAGATAGAAAAGAATTCTTAGGATAGGTTATAAAGAGTCCAACTTATGCAGCAGAGCAGTAAATCACAAAGTGTGCTCAATGGTGATGCAATATTGTCACTGCAGAATCGAGCTGCCAACTACTGAAGTGATGCAGAACACACAGAAAGTGATTTCGTCAGCTTTCTCCAGAGGCTTTTTGTCTGGACACATATAATCTGATTTAGAAAGAGGGGGAAAATGGCATATCCCAACTGTCAGGATGGGCCTATCCAAATGGAGTTTATCTGCTCTAAAGTGAGATTGCCTACCTACCTAAGAAACTTTAGCAAGACCTTCTAAAAAGTAATGAGAGTCTTCCTCTCGTTTTCCAAAACAGCTGCATGCTCGCAGCTTGTACTGAAGGGGAGTAAAGGGAACAAACTAATAAATTAGCTCCAGCATGGAAAAAAATCACATTAGATGCTTAAAAGTTTGGCACTGTTGTAAGTAACTGAAGGCACAGTGTTAAAATGGAGAACTTCCAGTAGCCGTGCTTATCAATAGCTCATCTGTAGTGTATAAATGCTAATTTGAGGTGTTAATAATGAAGCACAAGCAGGCTCACACACACACACAGGTTGTGTGCCCCACCTCACACACATACAGTACACATTTCAGAAGGTTTGAAAACCTTCAGATATGCTCGTAAATGCAAAATGTTTGAAGGACTTTTCCCTCCCCGCTTTGTTAATCTGTAACCTGTTAGAAAAGCTGATTTAGCAAAAGATGTGAACATTTTATTAGTGAAGAGGCATTTCCATGCTGTATTTATTTCCCCACTGTGGGACACTCAGGCATTTCCTCAGGCAGCCTCCCATTAATGGAGTGATGGGGTTGACCAAGTGTTACCACAATGCACACCTTTCAGTGCTCTATCCTTTGGGACAGGATACGTGCGTGCATCACTTGTGCAGTTCCACAGACAAGCCCATCTTGCAAAGCTGAGGGCTTGAAGGAACTCAAACTACGTGAAGGGATTTCACAACACGTGGTATGAGCAGAGAGGGCTTTAAAACAGAGCTCAGGAGGCCTCAGTTGTGTTCCTGCTTTAATCAGTCCTGCTGGGTGACCTCGACAGTCACTTCAGTGCTTCACTTCCCTAATCTGTAAAATGCAGCAAGCATTTCTGGCTGCTACTCACAAAAGATATTTGAGCTCTGCAGGTAAAAAGCCCCCAGAACTGCGTAGGCTAAGCAGCCTCCCACACATGGCTGCTTACTGGGGAAATTGCTCTGCTATTTTCCCCCCCCCCTCCCTGAAAAATAAGGGATGGAAATCTCAGTAGGTGGCTGTCGGATGCGAAAATCTAACCCTAGTGAGCAGGCAGGAAGCATAGGGCTCACCCCCCCCCCCCCCCCCCCCCGAGTTTAATCATCTGTAATAGGAACATCTGCCTCTGCTGGAGTCTCTTTTTAGTCAGCAGAGACAAACGGGTGTTTCCAGAGCATGTTCCAGTGTTGGGACCAAACCTGCATGAGGGGCTTCCACCATGGGGAAAGTTCCTCTGCTGCTGAGTTGTAGGGCAGTTATAACAGGGTCAGATGAACCCCTCTCAGAATGACTATAATAGAGAAATTGCGTGCTCTCCAAACATTTGCTAGTGTAGAAAGTGCCTTCCTTTTCATTCTAGTTTTGAATGTGATCTTAATCTGGCTAAAAACTGTTTTATCATGCAAAGTGTTAGGAACTTTAACCCCACATGTAACTTAGGTAACCCTAAATCTTGGTCTTATAAAGCAAAGGCTTTGAGATACTCAGGTAGAAGGGTGGGTTTTGCAACCAACGGAGCAGGAAAAGCACAGCGTGTCCCCAGATTCACTATTCCATCAATGCCATGAGTGAGGCTGTGCACTGGGGGGCCGGTGTGGGCCCATTCTGACTCTAAGCTGAGACAATGGGAAGACATCAAGTGGGAGTGGAGAACTGAGCCGAAAGAAAAGGGAAATGGCTGTTTACCAGCCCTTTTCCAGGCTGCATTTCTGTTCCTTTGTGGTGTGTCTGAACGCGTGGCTGTTTGCCTTGCAGAGGGATGCCCTGGCTTGTGCAATGGGAATGGCAGATGCACTCTGGACATGAACGGCTGGCACTGTGTCTGCCAGCTGGGCTGGAGAGGAGCGGGCTGCGATACATCCATGGAGACAGCGTGCGGTGACGGGAAGGACAACGATGGAGGTAGGACCTGAGCGTGTGTGATGTGTCAGTGAGGTCTGCCAGGCTGGCTCAACCAGAGTGGAGTCCAATCCAAACATTCAAATGCACCTGGGGTGCCAGGCCTGAAGAGGAAGGCTTATTTACCCCCAGATCAAGTCCATATGCCCGAGAGCCGGCAGAGGCTGTGTGCTCACCGTGCCTCCCCACCCAGCCATGTGGCTCAGCAGTGACACAGTGGGACCATCTCAGACAGCACATGTCCCTGACTGCTCCAACTTTGGCCTCGCTGCCTGAGGTTTTCATCAGGGCTCCTCGGTAGGTCACTACTGTCTTGGGATGAATGTTTTGCAGTAACTGAGAGGCTTCAGTGACTGATCCCCATGCCCACAAGCCATCCAATCCCTCTCAAACCATGTTTTATTGATTACAGTTCCATATGTAGTGATGTCAGGCATGTGAATAATAGCCCTGTGTAATGCAAACTTAATATTCAGAGTTATCTCATTACAAAGGAAACCCTGGTGCCGTGTGAAGGTTTGAATTAGAGGGCAGGAGATGAGATATTAAATTTAAGGCATAAGGGAGGCCGCATAATTTGTTTTGTTGTCACTCAGCAAAAGGCTTTGTAAACCACAAGTCTGGACCAGGACCCAGACTGTGAAGCGGAGATTGTATTTTGCAAGTTTCTTTTTTATCATATTCACAAGAACAGTACGGTTAGAAAAAAAAAAAATAGGCAGCCAAGACTGTGATTATCTGCTTCACAGCAACTGGGATTTTGATTGAATATTTAAAATACTTCTGCACATCTGGCATGGCAAGCGGACCGAATTATCCCATTGGAAAAGACAGGAAAAAAATGGAGAACCATATAAAGAACGTACACAGTATAACAAATGCCTCTCCCTGCCTCACATGAAACTGAGTATCGCCATACTCCCCTATGTACAGAAGTCTCAAGGCAACAGTAAAGTTCACTACATCAGATGTGTAAAAATATGGCAAACAGAGCTATGGGCAGCCCTCGTTTCCCTGGAAAAAAATAAGCAGCAGAGTAATCCAGGCTAACAGACAAGGTAGACCGCATCTGTATAACATCAAAAAGAGCGTGACCAAACTCAGGTTGGTGAAACACAGTCTCCTCGTGTCTCCTGGTTCAAGGCGCTGACCTTGCAATGGGGTTTGTGGTCTCACCAGCAGGTGTAGGAAGGACAGAAGGCATCGAGATGTTTACAAGTTAGTGCGCTTCAGCTGCTAATCTGCATTTGGTGAGCTTGTGTGAAACATGGGCATACACAGCTAGAGCAAAGCAACTAACAGGTTCTAACTTACTGACTTGCAACAGCTTATGCGTGTGTCAGAGCCCATAAATGAGTGTTGACTTTGCTCTTGGTATGCTGAAAAAATCTCTTGTACATGGACGCTGTACATTGCAGTTCACAGATGATAGCCGTGTAACACACTATGCTATTTCCTTTTATTTTGCTACTGCTGTTCCTGTCAGCTGGAAAGTGGGAAGGAATCATAGAATGGCTTGGGTTGGAAGGGACCTCGAGGATCATCAAGCTCCAACCCCCCTGCCACAGACAGGGCCACCAACCTCCACATTTAATACTAGACCAGACCAAGACCAAGAGGGTACATTCACCTTCTTGATCTGATCTTTGTAGATTTTTGTGGATCATTTGTGGGTTGAAATCTAGAACTTCAACACCTGAGATCAGTAGCGGTGAGGAATTTCTGTTTTGAAGCCTGAGTTCCTTGTTCAGCACAGGGATTTGAACAGGTTTACCCGGAGTGGGGAAGGAAGGCTGATTCTGGGCCTGTATCCCAGCTGCCATACTGACCTCAGTATAGCAAGAGAGCTGGAGATAGCTGTGAAACACAGAATAATTTAGGTTGGAAGGGACCTCCAGCAGATATCATATCAAGTACCTGGTCAGGGCAGGTCTAGATGCTCAGGGCTGTGTCCAGTCAATTCTTGAACAACTCCAAGGATGATGGTTCCACTTCTCTGGGCAGTTTGCCCCAGTATATGATCACCCTCATAGTAGGTATTGCCCTCATAATAACTAATTAGAATTTCTCATGTTCCGGCTTAATGTCTGCTGCCTCTTGTTGTGACTCATCCTGGAGTACCTCGGCTGGCTTCTAGCTTCTTTTTCACAACAGCTTAGACCTCCTGAGCAGCACATATACATGTTTCATGTGTGATAGCTGCCTTTGGGCTTCTCAGCTATCCCGAGGCAATCCAGTGAGAGCACGCCACTGTGTTTTGGAAGTAGAATTGAGTCTGTATTCATTGCAAACACTTTGTCACCAAAGAGATCACACCTTGCACAACTGCAATATTTTCCAGAGCACTGAAAAGATGCAGGCTATGCAGCCTCTTGTAAGAGCAGGCAGTGAGGGTATAAACACAATAAAGAGGCTTTTCCCTTTTTGGAGGCCAGTATCTCAAGTGACACTAGCTCTGGGCTGGAGTAGGGTGTTTTGTGTGGCTGTTGCCCACAAAGGATTTCGGGGCTATTGCTGAACTTACCTTTGTATGCACAAGCACGCAGGCATTGGAGATGGCAGATTTTGTGCAGGTTTAGAAGTCAGACATCCAAGCTGGTCACCACGCATGCTACCAGTGGAGAGAAATAATAGGTTTACAGCATCATCTCCCTGAGTTGTTTCAGACATCACCTACTTTTGCTTGATGAACGCTGCCCTTCAAGTCATTTTCCACTAAAAACAGAGTCACTTGAGGGCAAAGAGCACAGTGGTTTTTCAGAAAAGCAATGTGAGGCCATTCGCATTAAGGGTCTTTCGCTCTGCCTGAGCTCATCGGAAGCCAGTCCCACGTTGTGGTATCGTGTGTCTGCTAATCAGGATCCCTGCAGCAGGAAATACCTCAGGATAATGGGAGCTGAAGTCAGAATCTTTTTCATCACATCCCAGCCTAATCATACCCTGAGGGAGATGGGTACCAAATTACAGGGCGTGTTGGCCTCTTAAATCTGGAGGCTGTTCAGATAAACAATAACAAGCGAAGCAGAAGTCGCTCAGAGAGAAACTCAGTGTAATGTAATCTCTGGTCAGGTTAAAACAAGGTGTCTGGGAGAGCACTTCCCTCTCCACACTCAAGTGTCATTTGTCAAAACTGACACTTCGGTTTCACACTCAGGCCTACTTTATTTACACTTCTAAACATGAAGTCCATCAGCTTGAAAGGAGTTGTGGCAAGTAACAGAGAGCAGGCAATCATCCAGTACCAGTCAAGGGAAAGCAGTGCGGAGCTTTAACAGTCTGTATAAAAGACTTGGGTTTTCAACACTTGACCTCAGAAGGTACTGCCTGTATTGCAACAAATAAGAGATGCTTCCTTAAGGTGGGCCCTGAAAGGTGCTTCTTGCCTCTCTTTGGCAGAAAATAGCCGCTATTCCTGGCTGCAGGCTCTCAGTGGATAGTCCTGAGAGCAGTGGTCCTGAAGGTAAGCCCACACAGAGTGCCCTGTCATGTACTTGAAGAGTAGAAAGTCTGAAGTTTTAAAAGACCGTGGATATTAACTCCTGTGACAAGTCCTGGAAGTGGAATTAACAGCATTTGACTCAGTGTTGAGAAGAGGCCAATATTCTATAGGATAAATATGGGCTCCATTGCACTTGTAGACTCCTCCATCAGGAACAGAGTATATAGATCAACAGAGGGAAAGACAGGAGGCTATTATTCACTAACTTGTAGATATATGAGCAGTAAAGCTATCTTAACCATCTGTGTTCCAGAGAAATCATCAGTGTGACTCCCTCCATACTCAGAGAATTGCCCAGTTCATAATTTCACTGTCTGGACACACTCCACTGTCCTGAGACCATGAGAGTGAGAGATTCACAAAGGTAGCTTTGTTTGAGGGCTTAAAGCCTAATGATTCTCCCAGAGTGGATCTGACTGCATCCATCCTTTCTGGCTTCCAGAAACCTCCTGTTCTCTTCTGCAAGCACTACAGTAGTGAAGCTTCTACCCCTCAGTTCTTATCTTATTCTTGATGACTACGCGCAATGCATTCAGCCAAGCACAAACACAGGGTTCCAACGTACACGTGGCCCTGCATGGCCTTAGCAGGCTCTGCTGTGTGCTCCACCAGGTGCTAAGAGCTCAATGGGGGAACAGCTCTTATGCTTTCCTTACTTCCATCCTCCTAACAATTGTGTTCAAACCCAAGTGAGAGCAACCGAGCCACTGCACGTGGTATATTTGCCTTTCTTTACTGCCTTGAGTAGCACCTATTGCTGCCACTCTCATTTCAGGAACTGTGTAATTCTGCCATAGCCACACTTGAATTACCAGGAATGAGTTCTTTGATATGTCTCAAATCTATTTGTTTTACGGCATCGCAGTCCATTCATGTAACTCTGCAGAGTAATGCTTCATGCCTTGCTTGGCCCACACGAGGATCAGGTTGTGCTTGTCGTAAGGTGGAGACTTGCATAAATGCTTTGGGATGGCAACATTTCAAATTTGTTTGGCAAGAGAAATGTTGGCGCTGCTCGTTGGCCTTCTTAACACCCATGTGCCCACCATCTGTCCTGCACATGCCAAATAATGTGTTAGAGAGCTGGCAGGAGCCTGCACTGCTCCCTGCCAGTGTGTAGGGTTACACCTGAAGGCAGTGGCAGGGTTATAGAGGGAATTGAATAGCATCCAAGAGAACCCCAGAACGCAAATCTTTATGTATGTAAATGCATGAGCTGCAGACAAGGTGATGGGATGCTTTCGGATTTCTTTTTTCTTTTGCACACTGTTATGAACCTTTACTCCATGCCGGAGAGGCTTTTATAGCACAAGAAGATTGTCTCCTGGGCATGCTATGGGAGCTGTCTGCTTCCTCGAAACCATAAAAAATGATGCATTAATGTGCGAGCTACATTTACGGAGGGAAGTGTTGAGATCTGAACGCACCTGGGAAAACAGCCACGGTAAATTAGCATTTACCATCACTGATAGATCCAGTCAAACAACAGAGTCATCTTGGAGGAGCCGCAGAGCACTTCTAAAAAGATGAGAAAGAGATTGACTAGTTGGTATCACCTAGCTTCTCTTCCTCTATTTTATGATGACTGTTAATCAACCTTTCCTCAAATAAGGGAACAACATGACACGTTCACATTTGCAGGTTTCAGCAGCTCGCTGATCCTCTATTGGACGGTAACGCCTGTGTATCACCTGCTGCTGGCTGTTAGCACTGGGGCTGTCAGGAGAGCGGTGTGAAGCTGGGCACTGCAGCATCCAGAAGCACATAGTGCTGTTAGCAAGGATGATGTGCTGTGAAGTGAGTGTCTAGCAGTGGCTGTGGCTTGCCTTGGCAGCTTGGGCAAGTTCCTGCTCCTTGTAACTGTTCCTTATCGAAATTCCTTTGGGTAACAGATTCAGAAACATTGAAAATGTCCACTTTTCCAAAATAAATGTTTCATTTTCTGCTGAGGTGAAGCAAATTACAGATGGGAAGGAAGCACTGCTGGTATACAAGATGTAACAAAAGCTGATGTGAACTGTTTTCAGAAGAGACAGGCTTGAAAGTGCATTTTGCAAGGCCCTTCTGCAATAAACTTAAAAGAACGTGGGCACCTATTCTGAAAGAAGTTCAAAAAAGCTCTGCCAGACCTGCTTTAGCACTTGAGGCGAACTCTTGCCTCCCCTTCGGGGCAGACATTCCCCTTAGAAACCTCAGGGTTTGCTCTTAAGTAAGTGTGTCAGGTCACATACTGTCATCGGGTGCACAAAATTCATGGCTGCTTTCCTTTTGATGAGGACTGGAAAACCATGCCTGTATCTGACTGATCTGAGGCTACTTTCCAAGGTGTGCCAAGGTGATTTCTTGAACTGCTGTGGAATCAGTCAGCAGAATATGTTAGGATGAACTTTTCAGCACTGGCTTAACACTTACAGCACTGTTCAGAAATGCGAGAGACCTTGGTGCAAAGAGATCTCAGCTAAGAGCATCCCATCTGCTGAGGGTGCGAACCCATTGCTCCTCCACTTTTTTCCTAAGCTCAGAGCCCCTTTTTCTCAGAGGTACTTTGGCTCCTGAAGGACTCAGCTTCAGGTACAGCACTGCTTGGCTGTTGGTCATGTTAAACAACCTCTGCTTTCTGCAGCGTCTGAAAGGCAGTCCCCTCTGCATGGAAGGGCTCTCACATGCCTTCAGCATCTTATGGAATTCCACTCCAAACATAAATTGCTTGGTTTCCGTGATGCTTTTGGAACTGTATCAGGGGTGTGTGAGGAAAAGGCTGTGCCCCAGAGGGCAGTGGGCATGGAACAGGCTGCCCAGGGTGGTGGGCACGGCCCTGAGCTGACAGAGCTCAGGGAGCATTGGGACAACGCTCTCAGACATCGGGTTTGGGTTTGGGCGGTGCTGTGTGGGGCCAGGGGTTGGACTCAGTGATCCTTGTGGGTCCCTTCCAACTCAGGATATGCTATGATTCTGTGATTCCAGTGCAGTGGGTAACTCCCCTCTCTAAAAGTCCGTCTGGAGAAGGGAAATCCCATGAAGCCAGCTGCAGTAACACAGCAGCGGTGATCTGGGAGATTCTGTAAACTTGTAGACTCTAACCACATTATTATAGGCCTGGTTTATGGTCAGTTAGTAGTGATTATCATGTGCCTTCTGTCATTTCCTCCTTCTGCTCCATTCCCTTCTGGTTTACTTTTCAGATGTTCTTTAAACAAGAACATAGTGCTGGATTAGGATGGACTTCCTGCATTATACCTCTGTTTTCTGTAGTGCCTGGCACTGCAGGGCTCTGTTTCTGCGCTAAAGCCCAAGGAGTGCTGCAGTACAAATACGTGATTGCTATTACATATGACTATACGATTTTGAACCTGCAAATATTAGGGAAAGATGTTAGGGCAATTCCTTTCCCAGGGAGCCAGGAATCTAATTTATTTAGGATTCAGCCAGCGAGAACCTTACTCAAGCAAAATCAAAACAGAAGAGGTGGAATAGAAGGAGCTAAGAGAGCAGAAATACCTAACGTGATCACAGGGACATTGCTATTGTTCCTCACATTTGTTTTGTATTTCCTTTTCCTTCCTCACAGTGAGCCCAAAAGCTACACCTCTTTTGTTGAATAGGTAAAACTGTTCTCTGCAAAGCCCAAGAGGAAAAGTTATTAATTCCCCAGATCCAGGAGAAGTAAATTAAGTGTCAGTCCTCAGCTTAGGGCAGAACATCGTTACTTTTGTAAGCTGTCCTGAACCCATGCATTCACACGAACAATAACTTGTGTTTTCTGCAGAAATACTGAGACATTCCTTTAGTCTGTGTTTGAGGAGAGTTCAGACTGATGCTGGAAGGGTAAAATTTGATTTGCTTAAGGGCGAGAATAACACATTATGTTACCTATACATCTGAACGCCTTCATTTTAAACCCTCCCCATGCAAACTCTCCTATTAATGCATCCAAAAGCATCACAGGGTATGGTATCCCCATGAAAGGTGATACAGTTGTCTGGTGAATGATACAGGAAGAAGAGTGAAAGGCAAGAACTGGATGAGGTGAAAGCAACAATTATGTGCAATCAGTGCATCTTATGCTTTCAGTGGTAGTGAAAATATTGCTGAAAGGCAATGTATTTTCACTGTTCTTTTCTTTCTAGTCCTGCTTCGCCCAGTACAGCTTCTCACTGAGCTCTTCCCACTGCAATCAGCGGCAAAAACTCTCATTCTCTTCAGCAGGAGCAATGCTTGAATTTGTCATGTGTGCTCTATGTACCAGCAGGTCTGTCCCCATGTGTGGCCTGCCTGTTCTATCCTGACACTTGACATGCAGCACCTGTCAGAGCCGGCTTAAACACATAATAACACTCGCAGATGAAAGTTATTTGCATTCTGTTGTTGATGTTAGCATGACAGATTTTTGTTGCAGCATCCGTAACTCTGTAGAAATGTTCCATTATTCAATCTCAGTGAGCTAAGACGCTGCCCATTAAATCAGCCAACACAATTGTGGGGCCATGAAAAGTCACAGCTAATTTGAAATTTTATTAGCTCTCAGCTGATCTTGTTTACTGCAAAAGCAGTCTCTCAAAACCAGTCCTTTGCTTCTGTGTGCAACTCTGCTCCTGGAGGCTTTGTTGGCACTGCATGGTGGTGGTTGAGGGACTCGGAACCTGGACTCTTGTGGGATTTGTGAGCATTTTGCAGCCAGCAAGTGCAGCAGCAGTCCATGGAGCACAGGGCTGATGGCCCTTTGCTGCCAGAGAGTGCTTATTTTGTGGGCTTATAGTGGCTGCGACCACAACAGTTAGTTTTTCTTCTGAAGAAGGAGTATGTCAAGTAGATCAGAGGAAAGCCGGAATATCTGCATCTCCTAATAAGCAGTGGAGCTCAATGGACACACTTTTTCCTATTAGTTAATGGTTGGTTTTGTGTCCTTGGTTCTTAATCCACTCCTAGCAGAGGAGGCTTTAGGAGAAGCCAGAGATTCTGGACGTGAGGGTTTACATGCAAGAAAGACAGTCACAAAACCGCTTTAGTTATTCCTCTGCCTGCCCCTTCCTTCATGTCCCATGCAGCCAGTCACCTGGGAGACGTGGTGCTTGCCTGCATTAAAAGAGGAGTGGCCAGCAGGGAGGGGGAGGTGATTGTCCCCCTCTACTCAGCTCTTGTGAGGCCCCATCTGCAGTACTGCATCCAGGCCTGGTGCCTCCAGCACAGGAAGGATGTGGAGCTCTTGGAGCGGATCCAGAGGAGGCCACTGAGATGAGCAGAGGGCTGGAGCACCTCTCCTATTAGGAAAGGTTGAGGGAATTGGGATTGTTTAGCTTGAAGAGAAGTCTCCAGAGAAGAGAAGTCTCATCTCCGCAATGATGCCTCATTGCGGGCATCCTGTACTTGAAGGGAGCGTTTAAACAGGAGGGGGAACGGCTGTTTACGAGGGTGGACAGTGATAGGACAAGGGGGAATGGTCTTAAACTGAGACAGGGGAGGTTTAGGTTGGATCTTAGGAGGAAGCTTTTCACCCAGAGGGTGGTGACGCACTGGAACAGGTTGCCCAAGGAGGCTGTGGATGCCCCATCCCTGGAGGCATTCAAGGCCAGGCTGGATGTGGCTCTGGGCGGCCTGGTCTGGTGGTTGGCGACCCTGCACATAGCAAGGGGGTTGAAACCAGATGGTCATTGTGGTCCTTCTCAACCCAGGCCGTTCTATGATTCTTAATAGATCTGGAACAGCTTCGGTTTGTTTGTCAGTGGTTTGGGTTTGGTTGTTTGGGGTTTTTTTTTGGCTCGGATCCATCAACTCACTGTGTGGTGGATACCTAAGAGCATGAGACGCTTTCCTCCATTGCACCTGAGTCTTCCATGAGACACAGCCCTGACTCTCCACACCTACCCCAGCAGCTCCAGCTTTGCAAAACTGCCTAATTGTTTTAGGTGGCTCACAAAACGTCATGAAGGGCGTGGTATTCAGAAAGTGATGGGCCACATGCAATGTCTGAAAGCCACGTCATTTTAGGTCATCTTATGTTTGGCATCCAGATGAGTATTTTTAGAAGACTGCTGTGAGAAACTTGTGAAACTCGTTCTGAATAAAGTCAGCATTCAGATCCATTCTCATGATCTTACTTAGCTGCCCCAGTTGCTCCAGACAGAGTGTTTTAAAACAAAGTCAGGATAGCAATGACTGAGAAAAACTGCATGCTCCTGAATGCCGAATCTGGCCCCATCCTCTGCAGGCAGAAAGAAATTGACGTGAGCTACACACCAGTGATAGGCAGTCAGAATGCATCCCTCTCTTTCTATGCACTCTGACTTCTAAGAATACAGGGCAAAAAGCTGATATGGGGAAGATAAGAAAAGGAGGTGTTTGAGGACATGAGATGGAACAGTTGTGTGCAGCACCAGTAAGAAACACGCTGAAAACATCTCAAAGATGTAAAGATTTGTTTTAGATGGAAATGCAAAAGAACACAAGATGGCTTAAAATCTGGCACAGTAACAGATCTCTGAATTCATTTGTTTAAAGAATGGTATCTGTAGTTGAATCTGTTTCTAGAAGGGCTCCTTGGAATTGCTTGTTGCATCCAACCCTATTCAGCATTGTTGAGTGTAGTTTAAATCTTTCCTGATAAAATCTTTCTGTTACCATATGTCACCATATCATGCTTGATATGGTGATAAATGCATACCCAGATCATTTTGATACAGAATGATCTGACTCACATCACTACACAGTCACAATCCAGCAAAATGTGTCTTAAGGCAGCAGAATGCAAGGTAATATCCCTGGGAACAAAGCAAGCATGTGATCCTTATGGGTTGGGGGACACTTGAGAGGCAGTGGCTCAGAGAAGGATTTAGAGATCACACGACATAATTCTCTCAACATGAGTTCTAATCACAACGCTGTTGCTAAAAGGCTACTGTGAACTTTAGCTTTAAAAGAAAAATGACAACAAAAACCAACACAAAAGTAGGGAATTGCTCTCTCTTCTCTACCCAGTATTGCTCCCTCAATTATTTCATGTCCAGTGATGATGGCCCCATGTGAAATCACTAAAAAATCTAAATCTGGCAGCTGGAAAATAAACAAGGACCTTAGTCTTGTTCAGCTGTTCAGAAGTGGGGTTGGAATAGCTTGTTGCTCTGCGTGGCAAGACTTGCACATGGAAAAGGCATCTGATCATGCAGTGCAGAAGGATATTGGTTACCTTGCAAAGGCAAAGAAAAAACCATTTGGCTGTGAGATATGAGAGTTTGACAAATTCAACCTTGAAATAAGATGCAGTTTCCTAGCAGTAATTAAACATCTGAATGGCTTACCGGAGGAAGTGGTGGACTCGCTGTAATCAGATGTCTTTGAAATATGAGATATCTTTCTAAAAGACTGGCTTTAATCCAGTTCTGGGGGAAAAATGAACAGCTTGTATATAGCAGTCTGACAAGCAGGTCAGAGCAGCCTTTGTGACCCTAAAGCATATAAACTGTTGCAAATGCTCTAGAAAGCACTTTCAGTCTTGCATTGGTACAATTCAACAACGCATTTCTTGTCTGGTCTGAGGTGCCATGGTCATATGGCTGAGGGAACTGGGATGGTTCCATTTGGAGAGGAGGAGGCTTAGGGAAGACCTCATTGCTCCATACACGTCCTGGGTAACATTAACAAGACAAGAGGTAATGGTCTTCAGTTGTGCCAGGGGAGGTTCAGGTTGGGTATTAGGAAACATTTCATCTCAGAAAGAGTGGTAATGCATTGGAGCAGGCTGCCCAGGGAGGTGTGGAGGTGGTGGAGTCACCATCTCTGAAAAGAGAAGATGTGGCACTGAGGGACATGGTTAGTGGGCATGGTGGGATGGACTGATGGTTGGACTAGGTGATTTTAGAGGTCTTTTCTAAACTTAATGATTCTATGATGATTCTGTATCATGGCTACATGTAGTATAAGGGAGCTCCCGCTTTCAAAAACCCATTGCTGCTTGTCATAAAACCATAGAATCGTTTGAGTTGGAAGGAACTTGTAAAGTCCATCTGGTCCAACTCCCCTGCAATGAACAGGGACACCTACAGCTCCATCAGGTGCTCAAAGCCCTGTCCAGCCTGATCTTGAGTGTCTCCAAGGACAGGGCGTCCACCACCTCTCCAGGCAAGCTGTTCCAGCAACGCACTACCCCTGTTGTAAAAAACTTCCTCCTTCTAGCCAGTCTGAATCTCCCTTGATCTGCTTTAACCCTGACTGTTCTCTGTGCCTCTGCCAAAAATGGCCTTTCAGTTTTCCAAGCTAACTAAATGTATTGCCCTGAAAATGCTGTTAGACGAGTAGCTAAACTCCACTTCTGCTCTTGAGGACCTGAATGGATCTAAGGTGACTGTAGCAAACCTCTCTGGTGTAATTTCCTCCAGCTTACTGCGTACAGGCCTGAAACACATTAATTGCAAAGCTCATCTGTAGGCAAGGCCTCATCACTGCCATCATGCAAAATACTGTCCTGTGCATCTGTTCTTCAAACATTTCTCTGCTTTTTTCCTGCAAAGGCAACAGTTGCTTTCTGTCTTGCAGATTCAGGTGCCCAAACACATTTCTGACGTCTGAAATGAAGACAGTAATGAAGAGGTACGGGGCAGCTGGTTTGCCATCCTCTCACTACACTGTCTTCATAGTAGAAAACATTATTAATGTGGAGGAGATAATGACAATATTATATCTTCCTTGAAACTATAATCAGTGCAGTAACAGTTGGCTTGGTTTTTTTCTTTTACATGTCTTTTTTTTGGGGGGGGGGGGACGCAGCTATGGATAAGCAAATTACATCTATGCAGGTCTCTGTTCTTGAATGGTATCTCAGATTCCATCTGAGATTTGACCTTCCAGAATCCTCCTGGCCTAATCATCTGCAGCGAGTCGTTTTTTTTTAATGGGCATATAAAATGTAATTAGTTCTTTTTCATTATCACTAGTCATCAAGAGAGAAGGCAGATGGGTAGATTTTGTGCCCGAGCTGATAAATTTTTGTGGCAATTTTGTGAGGAGTTATAAAGATGTAGTGATATCAGAACGGACAGAGGTAAGGATAATGGATGGGGTTTTGGAAAGCACTCTTGCTAGTCTCCCATTATCGTTAATGGCAGGTGCAGAGCACTTGTAGAAATGGCTCAATGTGCGTGTGCTTGTGTGCATGGAGCAGATTTTCCTCCCACTTTGACCCACACATAGGCTGGAAGCTCTGGGAGCACTCAACAGGCTTTCTTTCTGCTTTTCTTTGTGAGGGTGGCCACATGAGATGGTGTTGCAAGTGATGCTTTATGGCACTAAAATCTTCCAAGAATGGGACAAGTATAACTCAACAGAATCCCAGCACATGACATGTAAGCCATCATAAGTACTGCAGAAATAATAACAGATGAGATTCTCATCCTGTTTATACTGCAGTAAATTCAAAGTAGCGCCAACAACAAAGGGCTTCTAATTCACATCGGTGTAACTGGGATGAAACTGAAGCTCGTAGACTGTAATAATGACAGACAGGTTAGCCTTCCTTTACTGTATCCTTGACATAGAAAATACATTATCCTGACAATCATGGAATCATAGAATGGCTTGGGTGGACGGACCTCAAAGATCATCTAGTTCCATTCCCCTTGCCGTGGGCAGGGTTGACACCCCCTATATCAGGCACTAGA
Organism: Alectoris magna; assembly: GCA_030625065.1. Taxonomy (NCBI): domain Eukaryota; kingdom Metazoa; phylum Chordata; class Aves; order Galliformes; family Phasianidae; genus Alectoris; species Alectoris magna. The sequence continues at coordinate 4,157,171 of CM060560.1, read as the reverse complement.
TCAGGTTGCCCAGGGCCCATCTAGCGCCTGACACCTCTGAATCTCATCCCACTTCAGGAGGAACCTACCCTCTCAGGACAGTTTTGCTCTCCAAACACATTCATTTCTTACCAAAGTTGTCAGTAGGATGCTAGCTGTAAAGGTGATATACAGAGCATCCAGCAACTACACTGACACCAACCACTCATATCACGTAGCTCTCTGAACAGCCATCACGTGGTAACAATTTTCATTCACTATCAATCTGTCTTATTTGAACGGATGATTTGGAAAATACCCAGAAAAAAATAATAATAATCCAGTTCCCTTATCTAGTTTCAAGATCCACCTCAACTACGTGCTAACAACTTTTATTTCTAAATGCCTCACCAAACCACTTCTGTAGTGGCATCTTAAAATGACCTGGGGAATGCTCCTGCGGTGATGCGAGGGGAGGTAGAACTGCCTGTGTGTTTGATGAGTTGGCAGATGTGCAAATTCATTTTGCTAGACTACGTTTGACAAGCTTCTTTCGGGTATGTCCACTGATGTTATTTTGTTATTTTTAATGTATTGTTGGTGAAAACACAAGACTTATATCCTGAGAGTTTCAGGTTGTCTGGTTCTCTGTATCTGCATGAAATAACTGTGACAAATTCCAAAAGAGACTGAACATTCCCAGCAAAATCTTTGCCTCCTCATTTACCTAGCCAGAATCTCGAGTGGGTTGGACGTGTAGATCTCTTTATAGCCATTGTAGATACCATGGCTTTCTCCACTATTGAGTCCTGCTGGAAGGACTGTTAACCTTGGGTGTGATTTAGTTGACCTGCTGTTTGCACAGGGAACAGGAACAGTGTATGAAAGTCATTGATCCATGAACAGAAAGCAAAAAACAGCAGAAAACTTGGAAGGGCTGTGTCATCATCTCAGTGACCAAGAGGGGAAACGGTGTACCTCAGAATCGACCTCAAATACGGTTTCTTTAAATCCTGATCTTATGTGTATGTATGTCTTTTCTTGTGTACATACATGTTAATTTGCATTTATAGAAACATGGAACCATTAAGGTAGGAAAAAAACACTAAGACCATCTTGTTCAACTGTCGACCCATTTGATGCTCTTTTTGGAGTCTGAAGGGAAAATGCATTGCTCTATGCAAGTGTGAAGTTCATGTTTCTCTATGCGTGCATTATAAAGAGCTCTTGCACCCTGAAGTCTGCCATGTTCCATGTTCCATTTGCTCTAAAATCTTCTTTATCCTTCTGCAGATGGCCTGGTGGATTGCATGGACCCAGACTGCTGCTTACAGCCCCTGTGCCATGTCAACGCACTGTGCCTGGGCTCCCCAGACCCCTTAGATATCATCCAGGAGACACAAGCACCCATCTCCCAGCAGAGCTTGCATTCGTTCTACGATCGGATCAAGTTCCTGATTGGCAAAGACAGCACTCACATCATCCCAGGCGACAATCCCTTCGAAGGAGGGTAAGTGAATTTTAATTTTTCTTCAGTAAAAGTGTGAGCCACTTGGCCATGGTAAGATGTGAAATGGCAAATATTGCTTTAAGAAGGAACATGAGCAAAATGCAGGACACAGGAAAGGTCTCAGGGAAGTAGATCTGTGAAAAATGTTGGGGCTGATGTAATTCTGGTGGATGTCTCATCGTCTTCAATCGGACTCAATGATCCTTATGGGACTCTTCCAACTCAGAATATTCTCATTCATGATGTTCTGTGATACTATGGAAACTTACACACATCCTTCCTTCTCTAATCTCAAAGAATGAAAGCCGTTTATTCAGAACTTTCCAGAAGTACTTAGTAAGTATTTAGTAAACAGCAACGTCTACCATGTTAAACGCAGATTTGACAGAGCCAACAGAGACGGAAACTAAACACAAACTTTAAAATCTACAGTATGGCCTCCAAAAGCCTGGGGAAAATCTTACAGTCCAGGGAGGGCTGTTAAGAGTGACTCCTGATGTAAACAATCAAGTGGGATATATGTTGGTTTTCATACTGAGACATTCTTTTTCACTGCATTCCTCATGAAGAGACAGGAACTGGCAAATCGTGTGTAGCTCATGTCTCTGACTGCATGTCAGGCGTTTGTTTAAAGATATGCCTGTCTGTCAGGAGAGCCAGTCCCTTTAAAACCGCATGCCTGAAGCAGGACGCCACAATACCTACCCTGGGGCATCAGTTTCTTAGATCATTCAGTGTCTGCTCCGAGTGTTGCCTTTCAGAAGCGGTGACCCTGAGCCACGAGGTGGTTCTCAACACTTACATTTGAACTCCGCTTAATTCCACCCAGTCATTAACTGCTTACTGTCAGCTTTCCCACGCACAGCAGTGAATAGCTTGGCACTGAAACTATATGGTCCTCGTGTTCCTGCAGGTAGTTATTTCAGTACTTGCATCTCAGCAGGCCTCTCAGGCCCTTTGGGTGTAACCAAATGCTCTTTGAAGAAGGGACATTGCCAGCATCCAGTGGGTACCACCTCCCACATATTGGCACCTGCAGTGGCCTACAGCCTGACCTCAGATACGAACCACTTGAAGGCATGCCAGTGTGGGAGAACTGGCCTAATTTGATATAGTCTCTCTGATTTGTCTTGCTGCCAAGCCCTTCATGAAAGCTGATGGCAATGATTCAGATTAAGGCCAAACAGTCATTCTGTAGCAAGCAGTTTTCCTCTGCCAGCATTCTCAAGATTGCACATTCTGGGCACTGAGCAGCCTAGGCTCTGGACTAAACGCTGTAACAGTGAATTCTCTGTTGTCAGTCGTCGTAATTTGTTGCTCTAAAATCAGGTCGTGGAATACATACTTGTTTGTACTCACAGTTTCATTTTCTGATATATTTAGTGTTGTAACATCAGCTGAACTCGTGTTTGGAAGTCTTTCCACAGTGGACTGTGGTACCAGGGCCACATGTAACTGCCTTATTTGATAACTAGAGTAGTTCAGGAGCATATATATTGAGTTTAATAAATTTTCCTGTACGGCTGAAGAACGCTAGAAGTCAACATGCATGCGTAATACCACTTTGCAGCTTCTCTTTAAAGGCTGCTTGCATTCAGCAGCACGCAGAGGTTAGGGGGAAAAATGAGAATTTCTCATTCTACATTGAATTTGCTTCTGGGAGTGCCAGCAGAGAACCAGAAACACTCTCACTTAGGGCTGCATAAATTCCTAAAAGAGATATGTGTGTTTCATAGAACTAACAGTGGATCTCTATGTAGGAAGGAATTACTTTCCATCTGTAAACATCCTGCTAAGTGCTTAGGATTCAGGAGCACCTGCTAGCGGAAATGTTTATCTGGCATATAGATTTCTAGAGTGAGGGAATGCAGAGATTCAAATCAATAGGAAGGGTTTTAATGATTGCTTTTCATTAACTACAGTGGAACTAATAAATGAAGCTCCTTGTTCTGTTTAACACAAAGAATTGTGCAGAGATAGTGATGCTTGCTAAGGTTGTCATATCAACATAGGGTGTATATTACTAAATATGCTCTACACACTTACCACCTTAGACTGTCATTGTATTGCATCTTTCAAGTTACAAATCTGACTCATCACAAGAACAATTGCAAATAACAATAGAAGATTCCAATAAAAGGTGTATTTTCCCATAAGACAGCACTGCAGCACAGAGTCTGGGTTTATTGGTCTGTTGAGTTGCTAAAAATGACATTTCATTTTTGGGACATTTGGGACCATTCATGCCATTGTGATTCATGAAGTCTTCTCCTCCTTGGTGCAGATCAAGACAATACGCTGCCCAGAGAGCTGTGGTGCCCCATCCCTGGAGTGCCCAAAACCAGACTGGATGGGGCCCTGGGCAACCTGAGCTGGTGGGGGGCAGCCAGCCTATGGCAGGGGTTGGAGCTCACTGATCATTAAGGGCCCTTCCAACCTAAGCCATTCTGTGATTCTGTGGTTCTGTGATTCTTTGATTGCTGGGTTTGAGATGTCCCACTTCCATCCAAGTGCCTTCATGGGGTATGACTGGAGCGTTCGATCCATACCACTTGCTGTGAGCAGTCCCATAAGCAGAGGTGAAGTGAGAGGACCTCCTGTCTGCCACGTGGCTGATGTCTTTCAGACGCCAATGACATCTTTTAGACCAGAGATTTCACAAACCACACTAGTTAGGAAGGTGGTGTTAACACCACATCCCATTTGCATTCCTGTATGGCCTATGCAGGAAAGGCAGCGGAGTGAAGATGATTGAATCCGTATGCAGTGTCTTTCCCAAGCTTCAGAGATGCAGCTTAGCTATCCTTTAGAGAGAACAGCAGTGCAGATCACCTAATGGATACAAATAAGTGAATGCCACATGACAGCTAGCCTTTGAGTGAATTTATTATTGAATTACACTCCAGCTTTTTAAGAACAAGCTGAGCTGACAAGCTCTCTCACCACCGCAGAGGAATAAGAAAGACAATGATAAATTACCCATATGGATAAAGGTAAAGACCTTATCTCCTCCAAAATACCAGCAATTATATATTATTCATGTTTGGGAAGAAAAAAATAATCATTCCCCATATTGAAATGAGTGTTTATGATGATAAAGCAAGGAGCTAAATTAAATTCTGAATGCACAGAATGTCTTTTCACATCATTTTGATGAACAGATAACAAGCGCTCTTCTGCTACTGGATCGTTTGGGTATCGATTTTGAAACCACTTACTCTTGCTGTTTGCTTTTTGTTTTTGAGCCATTCTTAGTTGTCCATCACCATAAGGAGCAGCGCAAGACGCGGTGGTGTCAAGTTGTTGACTTTCAAGTAGGACACCTGATATCTTTGTTCCCTCTCGAGGGGCAGTGTCAGAAAATTGCAAGAACAGGCTGAAGTCCTGAGCATGGAGTTCTTTATGCTGAGTGTCGGCACAGGATTAAAGTTATCTCAGAAAACCATATGCAGAAATGGAGTTTCTTTGTCAAGTATGTTTGCAAAAAAAAAAAAAAATCAGGTGATTTTTTAAGCAAATGTGGTTCGTACCCCTTATTTTTGACATGTTTTGTGCATATCTACTTGCTGCCAGACGTATTAACCCATCTCAATTAAATGGGCATCTAGAAGTAGCCGGCTGAGTAATGAAGAGAGCAGGATCTGATATCAGCTGCAAGAGCAGCCTCTTATTGCCCTTAGATCAATAGTTTAAGTAGAAAACTTAGTAAAGTTTTCGTGGTTAATGTTTCTGGGCAGAACAAAATTTGCACATTGCCTCCACCTCCTTGTGCCTCCAGGTGAATAATGCTCCATACTGACCCAGCTGGAAAGGCAGTGAGTGTTCAAGGCAAGGGATGGTACCTACGTTCCTGTGCCTGGCTGTGAGAATGGGGTCGTATTTTTCTGTATTTTAAACCAAGCTAACACAGCACCTCTTCAAATCATCTCAGCTTCACTGTCTTCCAAGGGCATCCTTCTAAAAGCATACTTTTAAAACTTATTTTTTTGAGTATACAGGGTATATATATCTATGTGTGTGTGTGTGTCTTTTCAATGTTTGCCTTTCTCTTCTCGTTTTAAATTGTAGACCACAGCATTATTCCAGCTCAGTAATTTTGAGTTGAACATGACATTATTTCCATATAATGAATTAATGCATAGTGTGCAGCTACATACTTCCATTTTGTGGCATTTTTACCCCCAGGATTCTACGAAAGAAAAGTTCCTACCATTTTTTCATGTTCCTTCTCCTCATGTAGCACTGTCATCATGCCATTATAGTCCCCTTTCACGGGTGGCAGTGAAAGGAAGTTCTGTGTGCAGTCATTAGAGAAGCTGAGATTCAGTTTTTAACAAATATTAAGAATTATTGAGTATTTATTACTAAGCGCCCTTAGACTGGATTTTCTGGGAACTTCTACAAGAAAAAGTCATACTTGATGAATTGTGAATTCATCTTTTCTCTGTTAGTATACATTAAGCTATTGATTTCTCCTCTCAGCGGGGAAAGAAATGCTCAAAACTGGAAGAGTATTTTAAAAAAATACTGGCGTTATATGAAGGATAGAATAGCATGCCACGTATATAGCCAACGAAACAGATTGGAAATGGAAAAAGTGAAGAAGCAGAGATAAGGGCAGACCCAACTGCCACACTTAATTTGAGAGTCCTGGCCTTTGACATGCAGATGGAGGCTCATGTCCATCCTGTGTCCATCACCTTGGGAGACCCAACTGGATGACCTGTGTCTGGAGCCTGCGGGACCTTGGAGCTCTCGTAATGTCAGTGGACCTGGGAGCTTTTGGGGTGTGCAGCAAACAAAGCTCAAGCCTTCAGAATTCCCTAGCAGAAAAGCAAAACTTTCCTAATGAGTTAAGTACCTCCAGGATTATGAAGTTGCTGTTGTGCACGTTTGGCTTTCGGAGTCTGAACTGAGCTATAGGTGCTCTTGTATCTGGCACATAGACATTTGATTAATATTTATTCAATATTCAAGATATGGTCCCTGGAAACATACACCCATTGTTTTATATTGGTCCTTAATAGACATGCCTGGCGTGATAGCCCTGAGCTGAGTCAGTAGCTCCATTCAGTTTAATAACATCACTAGAAACAGTGTATCCTGTTCGATGGAATGATTTGATTATTTCATTATGTCTCCTCCAAAGAAAATATAAACTCGTGGCTGTAATGATTCTCACGTGGCACTTGGACCCATTTATCCTTCAAAAAGTTGGAGCTTTCTGCCCCAAGCTGCTTGTTGCCTTGCTTCTGCACAAGTTTGGTAATCCATGTGCAAACAGGACCGCTGGGGCACCCTCAGCCTCCTCAGCACAAAATGTGTTTTCCTGCCTCAAGCTGCATAGGGCGAGCTGATCCCATTGGCTTTGCACTGCTGGGGTGATGCTCTGCCACGCCAGATCAGTGCTGGGCAGCAGCCTGGAGCTGTTGGATACGAACAGCTGAGTCCTACTGAGGTTGTCAGCCATTTCCATTCGTCAGGAAAAGTGTGTCCTTTGAGCGTGACATTTGCATGTTAAATTTGTTAAAACCTCCTATATAAAAGATTGGTTTTAAAGCTGCAATCATAAAATCTTTTCTATTTTATTGTATCTTTTTTTTTTTCCCCCTAATTCCTTTGGATCACCACAAAGCTATCAGAAGGGCTGCATGTAGTTAAAGAGCTTTCCCTGTGGTCGTCAAAACGAGAGCTCATCTTATCATTAACCTGGCAATAATGTATTTCTTCTGCCCTGTTCAGTTTTGCTTTCATGGTGCCTTCAATTCGATGGGAGGTATGGCATTTATTTTGTGTCTTCTGAAGAGCTGAATAGGTGGCCATAGCTTATAACATAAATACCAGCCATAAAATACTATAACACAGAACTAGCAAGATCTGCAGACATTGTTTTTTGGTGATGCCTTGACATGAATATATTATTCATTTCTGACAGTTACTGCTCTATAAAGTCTTTTCCTCTCATAGAGATAATGATTATAGGATCACTTCTAAAACAATTATGAAATGAGAATAGTTCAGCATTAGGTGCAAAAATTATCAGGCATCTCATGAGCTGCTGAACATGACATGGATTTTACAGGTCTAGCAAAATGAGAGTGTGGTTCTGTTTCCTTGTAGGGCTGTGTTTCTTTGGTTGTACTTCATAGACCAGTGTCAATGTCTTTTCCTCTTCATTTCCTCCTTGCTGAACATCTTTCCTGCATCTTTTATCCTCCCACCTTTCCATTACATCTCAACTGAAAAATCTGGGGTTGCAGAACAAGTGGGTCATTGAGAGACCCAAGATGTTTTGTATGACACAAGTGGCATTTCTGTCCAGCAGTGACCACATTGCTTGGCTGGTCGGAGAGGCAGACCCTGCCTTCGTCTTCCTCCTTCCATCCCTAGAGGAAGAAGGCACACATCAAGCGTGGCAATAAAGGCTCAAATATTGGGAGAAGTTTTCAAAACCGTGAAGACCTGGGCCTTTAGAGACCGAGTCATTAGGAAATTGTTTTGAGAGCAGTGGTCATTTAACTGTGGTTTCTGGAAGGGATAGGTGTTGAGCTCTTTCCTCAAATGATGCTGTGTTTGGTTACTAACTGTCATGCAGGAAAAGTGTGTTCTTTTCCCTTTGGATCATCTAGAACTGTCAGTCACCAGTATTACCTACTAACATGGTTCCACAGATTTCTGAGAGCCAATTATTCACAGGGCAGAGCAGAGGCAGATGCACACAGTGAGAAGCTGAAGAAACTGAACAGCAGTCACGGAACGAAGCCCAGTCAGGGCTTGACATGACAAATCAGATGAAGAAGGCCCATTGTTTTGATACTACCAGGTTAAACTTCATTTAATGAGACAAAGATGATCAAATCTGCTTCTGAAGGTGTTATTTTAAATCTTGATTAATGAGTGCTTTCTTGCTATACTTGGAATACCACCTTCATTAGCCACGGTCATACGAACCTTACATTCTTTTTTCTCCTGCCCTTCTTCAGACAATTTAAGCAATGTGTTTTCATTGGAGCATTTCGTTCAGCTGTCTGTACTGTTTGTTTTGTAGAATATCAGAGAGAGCTGAGGGTTTCTTGAAAAAGGTTAACAATTAAAGTTCTTACCCATATAAGGAGCCATCAACATCATCTCCTAGCTCTTCAGTGTTGGGACCTCATAAAGAGCTTCATCGAGCAGGTTGAACAAACAGAGCAGATCCTCTATCTTGCTGCAAACAACGTAACATTGACTTTCTTTACTGAGCCTGGTCAGAGCTCTCCTAAACTTTGCTCTTCATCATCCAGTGTTTTTCTCCCAGGTCTCCCGGGCTTCTCAGAAGGCTGAGTGACAGAATCTGCTGCATACCACATCTGCCAGAGCAACTTTAGCAGATCCCTGGTTGGGACTTGGTTGAATATCAACACATTCAGTGCTGTGTCAGATTGACAGGGGTATTCTAGTGCTCTCCTTATTGGCAAGGTTCTCTGCTGAGTCTAATTCACAATTTCTATCCTCACTGCCCCGCATGTGACAATGCCTTTCAGATACTCACTTGTGTTACCCGTGGGGGTGATGGAGTCTTTCTGGAACTTTTCAATTTAATTGTATTTTTTCATATGAGCATACCTTTTTTCTCTAACAACAAAAAACCCTTTTATCAGGATCTTTTCCGTTCTTTTTTTAACCTTAGCTCCTTAATTCAGAAGACATCTAGATCAGCAGAGGAGTTGCCAATTTAAGCTTTTCCTACAGCTAAACCGAAGAACCTAGAAAGGAATTAACTCAGTTCAAGAAAAGCCTATCAGGAGATGCTTCGGTACACTTAAGAAACAAGTGGGCAGAGCTTTCTTTCCAGACACAGCTTTCTTTTACAGACAGCTTATGAAGGGGTTACTGCCACAAGCAATAAACTTGAAGATCTGTACGTTCTGCAGTTTTCTTTTCTTCTTTTGCCCTTCATCTGTCAGCTCAGGCATTCTCTGTGTGGCCATGTGTTTGATCGTGATGCCCTTAGCTTGTATCTGGCATCTTACCAATTTTTCTGTCTGTCCAGGACCAGACAGCTCTGAGGTTGTTTGACATGAGACAGGTGCATTCAACCCAACATGGCCAAGGTATATTTTGCTGCATCCTGTGTTCTTATCAAACAAAAAAGTAACAATAGCTAAAGCCACCAGATTGTGTTTCTAACAAACAACTGCAATAATCTGTATTTATTGGGAACATTTCCCAGAATGTCACAGATGAAGTACCTTGAGACTGTTAAAATCCCTATGCAAGCAAATAGCAGATTGCTACGATTATCCTTTTCATGTCCCCAGAAGGAGATGTACCTCAATACTAATTTTGCAGGTGGAGTACTAGAACACATACAGACAATCTGATGTGTCCTGTGTTGCACAGGTCTGTAGCAGAGAAAGAAATCGAGATAAGACTGACTAATTTCAATAGTAAGGCTGTTACAAGCAAGGGTGGTGAGGCCCTGGCACTGCTGCCCAGAGAGCTGTGGGTGCCCCGTCCCTGGAGGTGCCCAAGGCCACGCTGGATGGGTCCTGGACAGCCTGAGCTGGTGGGGGGCAACCAGCCCATTGCAGGGGGTGGAACTGGGTGGGCTTTAAGGTTCCTTCCAACTCAAACCATTCTATGATTCTCTCATTCTAAGAAATAACTTTGTAGATTCTCATTCCATGGTGCTCTACTGAAGGTTCATCCCAGCGTGTCTATCCCAGTAAAACGTGAAGTGGTAGATAAGATCAAAGAGATGAAAAGATTTATGGCAGCAAATTAAAATACTTATTATGAGTAACTTGGCTGAAGCTGGCTAAGCAGCCATGATAACTATCTCCATACATCTGAAATCTCTGAGGAAGAAGGCACAGTGAGTTCTGGAAGAAATATTTTGAGGCGCTATGGGAATTCATTGGGGTGAGATTTCCCCTTGGCACCTCTTCTCAGTCAAAGAAAGAATATGTATTTCTTCCAGCAAAAAAAAAGAAAAAAGAAAAAAAAAAAAAAAAGAAAAAGAAGATATAAGGTGTGTAGAATTTTCTTTCCACAATGAAAAAAATGTTCTGCAAAAGCAGTATTTTTGTCTATTTCACAGTGCCAAGCACAGTGTCAGCAGAAAACATCTATGAATAAGAAGTGTTGGAAGGGCCAACGTCTAAGTTATGAGACATTGGGTCAGAGTCAGTATTAAAGACAAATCTGTAATAAGAATCTGTGAAACGGCTTTTGGGGATTTACTTTTCTGGCTTCTGTTCTAAAACTCTTCAGATCTGCTCAGATTGTGTAGAAAAGTAAAGCAGCCTATTGAACTTTCCTTATATCTTACCAATGGGAATGTAAAGGTATCAGTGCATCCCTGTCTACTTTGCTTCCGTGTCCCAGCTCTTACCAGGAAGGCTTAACTTTTCTAAGGCGTAAAGAAGGACTTCAGTCCCGGTCTTCAGAAAGCAATGGTATAAAATTGTACGGTATGGCACCTGAAATAGCAAGTTGACGATGTCTTGGGGTCTCTGAGAAGTTTTTATGGACAAATTAAAATAAAATAAATAGGGAAGGTCTGATTTAAAAGTAGAAGACAGACGGAGTACTGTTCGTTGTAAAACAAGAATCTGTACAGCCCGACATGAAAGTATTGAAAGAAACAAGCAAACAAAAATGAGACAAATGAAAACCAGAGGCGGTAGACAGAAACTTTTATTATTTCAATGGGAAGCCAAGGCTCCAGCTACAAGAAATTTAATTTTGCTCAACTGTAGAAAGCACTCTGAACTGGCAGGCCTAAACTGATGGAATAAATCTCTTCTATTAACATGAGAGATAATTTTATGTAAATATATCGGGAGACCTAGCAGAGCTGAGCGTCTTAGCAGTACCACTTAACTTGTTTGTAGCGTAATTGCATTTAGACCAAGGTCTTCTGAAGGAAATGGCTGACTAAATTAGCATTAACCAGGTTCCTGGGGGGCTTGGCGCGTTGTGGGTAGTCGATCTTGCCTCCAGAAAGGACACGTTGACACTAGAGAAGCCAGCTGCTTCCCACGCATTGCGTTCAGTGCTTTTCCCAAGCGGGGCAAATTCTATCACCTAGGGAAGGAGGAGAGTTGAGAATCTAATCATGCTTTGGTTTTCCTCCAGTTCCCATCCCTCCTGCCTTTAAGTGAATTCAGATTTGTGCTTATTGCTCCAGCTTCTTTTTATCACTGTGGTTTGGGAAGGACATCCGCTTTGTGGGAACATCTTCCCCTATAGCGCGTAAGTAAAGCTGTTGTTGTAGTCCTCTAGAGGACTGGTGGATGCAGCTGCTTCTCTGTGAAGAGATGTTAACCTCATCCGACTTAGTGAGCACACAGATGGGCTGCAAATCATTGGCTGGAATGGGAATCCTGTCTCTTACTGGAAGGTGGGAGTTCAAATTCATTTGTTGGAGCTGCAGAGTTCTGTGCTTGTCCACACTGTGCTGATCACTGTTACTGAAGAAATAGTTATCCGTGATATGTAATAGACCAGATGCTTGCTGATATAAAGCACATCCCCCCCATTAACAGAAGCTGAGCATCTAGGCTAATGTGTTTGCAATATTACTTAGATGTTTGAACTGCTTGGATGTATTTTATGTATGACAGCAGGAGAGACACCTGCAACATTTTGTGTTTTCCTTTCCCTGCTTTTAACTCTTGGTTGGAAGGAACAGCAAATGGAAGGGATCTTCCTGGGTTTGCAAAAGCATTTTCTGATGTTGCTTCTTAAAGTATTTTAAAACATTAGGAGTACCATTGTTGACCTGAATACACAATCAGAGCGCCGAGACCCAACCAAGAGGAAAGACTGGTTTTCAAGCAAAGCTGCAGTGATTCTTTATCTCTCATAAAATATCACAGAATCAGAGAATCATCTCAGTTGGAAAATACCCATAAGTTCGTTAAGTCCAGTCATCACCGAGCACTAGAATTCCACCACTAAACCACATCCTTAAGCACCACATCCACACATCTCTTTAAGTACCTCCAGGGATGATGACACTGCCTTCTCCCTGGATAAGAAGCTGAGAGAAGATGATAGTTCCAAAGGGTATGGAAGGAGATGGGACGGAGTGGTGGGCATTATGAAAAAAACTGGGAAGAGAAATCCTGTCTTCTGCTCTTAGCTCAGGTGTGAGGTTACACATACTCACTTGGGCAGAATTGCACTATGGTTGCTGACCTGTAGGCTTCAGCTGGATTATTGTAAGCATTGATGTTATCCCAGGTATTGTGATCCTTTAAGTTATATTTTGTCTGTCTGGTAGGGAGTGACACATGTTTTGCTTTGCTGTACTTGAATATTATTTCAGATTTTTTTGTATATGTGAAGTTGTGTTAGAGCCTTCAGTGAGAAAGGCAATAGAAATACAAAGAATATTATTAACTACAAGGTGGGTCCGAGTCTTATCCTTCATGACTCCTAGTGATGTTATATCAGAGAAAACTCAGTGACAGAAAAATCACTTCTATTATCTCATTTTCCTGTGTTCTGTTCCAAAATTGTCTAAGAACCAAGTCACATTTCAGATTGCTGGCACATTCTGGTAACGCTTCAAGAATTTTTGTTAATATTTGAGCTCTCCATTTACATCAGTAGGAGTTTTAAGGCTTCCTGAAAAATAGTCTGTTTGCTGTGCTGTGGAAAATACAACTAGCACGATGTTTACTTAATGGAAATTGTATGTTATCTCCTTGCATTATACAGTATCAGATTTTTAGATGGACTCAAAGAAAATAACTTGATCCTTCAAGTGTTTATGAAAGCAACTTTACAAAACATTGCAGGTATCATCCTTTGCCTGAATGAAGAAGTAAACTGGCATTTCCCAAGTGAGTAGACAGCAAGTGCAGCTGGGATGATTTACTCTTGCTGAAATCTGGTCCTGTGCCTGCAGAAACGTTACCTTTCAATCCCAGCTCTCCACCAGGACAGCAGATAGGAAAATCACTCACTGGCTCATGTTAGCACACTGACACCACTATTTGCTGTTGTTGCTCAGAAAAAAATAGTTGCCCTCAGCCAAAAATTGGGCTCAGACACTCTCACAGACATGTGATGCTTTGTCTTTACAGGAAGCTCTTCAGGTTGCAGCACGATAATGACTTAGAGGTCTGGAAGCAGACTTTGGAATGAGAACATAGAAAAATCTGTCTTTGCCTTTGCTGCAGATTTTCTGGCTGACCTTGGACAATCGAAATGCACTCTGCTTTATTTCCTCTCTTTGTAAGATATCTGTCGTGCAGGATTAATCAATATTTGTAAAGATCCTTGCGATCTTTAGATAAAAGAGCATAGAGTAATTGGAACAGATGTAGCCCATAAAATATTGCAAGCTACCAAACTTGGAAAGAAAAAAGATGGGAAGGAAAATCCTGTCTTGTTAGAGTTCTCAGTTCCTCAAGCATTGTTGTAAGGAACCTTTGTGAACCTAGAAAATGATCTGTCATGTTTTTCACAACTGGGAACTGAAGGATCTTTGTGGAATCTGTAAGAAACAAGCCATCAAGACCTTTGTGCTTCTTATTCCTGAGAGCTTTTGTGCCATAAATGTATCTGTTCATGACTTGCTGTGTTTCTGTTTGCTATGATTACATGTTTTGCCCTCAGTTAGGACGGTATTGTCAAGACACTGAAGTTTGGTTAGAGCAAATTCCAGTGTGACGTTGTGAACCCTATAGAAGTTCATAGTTATATGCTGCAGCAGTTGTAAAAGGTTAAAAGTGAACCTCAATTCTGATATCAAATATCCTCATACAACTCCTGAGAAAAATTTTCTGGAGCAGCAGGCCACCTTCAAGGCAGACTGCATGGCCCTATGCATCCGAGCCTCAGTAAGTGTATGTGTTGTCTAACTGACAGGAATTCCTAGCCACAGAAGTAGAGAAGAATGCCCCATTTGAGAAAAGAATGACTATTCCTTATCATTTCTCTCCTTCCTCCAGACACGCATGCGTGATTCGAGGCCAGGTGATGACAGTGGATGGAACCCCCCTGGTTGGAGTCAACATCAGTTTTGTCAACAATCCTCTTTTTGGATACACGATCAGCAGACAAGATGGCAGGTAGGGTATCTTTATAGGATTTGCAGTGTTCAAGCTACGATTAAGCATTTAATACTGTCAACAGTAAAGAAAAACTTTGAAGGGCACACTTACTGTTGATGCATTTTGAAGATGTTGATGCAATTTTGTTGTTGCTGGTTGTTCATTCTTATTTTTTATTACTATTAACTTTGTATTATAGACTAGAATCATTAGCCAACAATTAGGAAATGCGCTGCATATGCATGTAAAGAAAAGATGTCTCCTGCAGTTCTATTCCTACTAATTCATGTTAAAATAATTAGGAAGAAGTCATTAAGATTACAGTTGTGTTACAGGCAAGTGCTTAATATTTGAGCAATCACACTCAACCAAAACAAAACCATTGCAAATTGGGAAAGTCTTTCATCTTATCTTTTGTCTGTCAGTGTTAATTGGCTCCCTTTCTTTTAAGAATAAAAACGAAACACAAGGGGTTCCAGCTGCACGTGCTCCATGTATTGACTGCTAACCACTAGCACTTGGGAGAGGATTTATAGATTTTAGCAGCCTCCAATCCACCACTTTCATTAAAGGTTTGACTTGGCGAGAGAAGCTGGTGGAATTGTGATGAAAGTGAGGAACATGTGCTAGCAACATGTGCTGAATGCTGCCTTGTGCTTGCTTTGGGTTTTGCACCTACTCCGACAGTAATGGTGACTAAGCTGTCTTATTGATGCTCCACCTTTTCGATGGTGTGACAGTAATGTCTCGATGGTAAAGACTGAAAAACCAGTGCTCTCCTTCAGAAAACACCTTTGGAACCGGTGCCTGTGTATTGCATGTAGCTTAGGCATCACTGCAAAAGGGAAAAAGTCTTGCACATTCATGCTTATAATATCTCTGTCAAACTCACTGAACGGACTTTGCGTGAGAGTGAGATTGAAACTGCACTCTCAGCATCAAACTGCTCCAAACAAACCTGCACAGAATCTGCATGCATTAGGACACATATATATGCCTGCAAAGTTTGTGGGCATTAATACCTTCCAGAACCTTTTTCCATCTGCTTGTTTCCTTGCCCTAGATAACACACAATTACTATGTGCAATATTTCCCTGAGATTGTGAGAATGTTGAGGAAGGGACTGTCTCTGCTTTGAGAAGGGACCTTGCTTTTGAGCACATCTCTAGCCAGCAAACACGACAGGGCAAGAGCACAGAGGTGAGCAGTGCTATCCCAGCACCTTTACAGTGGTTATGTTACTATTTCTTTCCTGTAGCAATAATTCTGTTACAGCTGTAGGGTTAGACCAGGGCTTGCACATCACGTCCTTCCCAACCTCTGGCAAAGGACCCAGGCAGAAAGCAGCGCAGCCACGGCATCAGTGTGCTCCACCAACCTTCAGTGAGCTGCTGCTTCCTTGGGGCCTGCTGCCAACCTCCCCAAGCTCAATTGGTTTCAAGGAGCTCATTGCTGCAATTTGCTGACTCAGCCCCTGCCAGGCCTTCGGTTCCAAATGATAAAAATGACAGAGATCAGCTGTCACAGACCAGGGAGTCTGAGGTCAGGTGGGACTTGTCCTGAAGCCAGGATTTCTATCTGTGGCTGCAAGAGTGCGGCCTAGCTCAGACAGTGTGACGTCAGCTCTTCCCAGCTCATTTCCTTCGCCTTCCCCTCAGATCAATCTGCTTCTGCAGAAACCCTGTGCATATGACAAACGTTCCACAAACTGTCCGGCTGCAAAACTGCATCTCTTGGATCATAAAAATACCTTCCAAAACTGTCAAGCAGATATTTTCTCAGATGGAAAGGCACAGCAGTACATCCACGTACTCTGGAGGTGGTAAATAGGCAGGTCAAACAGGCTGTTCAGCCTGGGGAGGAGAAGACGTACTGGGGACATTAGCACTGTGTTACAAACTAAAGGATGGGAGCCGAGCAAATGGAGCCAGGCTCTTCACAGCAATGCCCAGCAGCAGAACAAGGGGCATTGGGCACAGACTGAAACACAGCACCTTCTGCATGAACGTGAGGATAAACTTCTTTCCTTTGAGAGTGACAGAGGCTGGAACAGGCTGCCCTGAGAGGCTGTGGAGTCTCCTTCTCTGAAGATATTCAGAATCCACCTGGATGCTTTCCTGTGTAACCTGCTCCAGGGAACCTGCTTTAGCAGTGGTTGGACTAGGTGATCTCCAGAGGTCCTTTCCAACACCTACGTTTCTGTGTTACTATGATTCTGAATCCAATGGCTTCCTAAGTAGCAAGGTCTTCTAAAAATTACCTTAAAATCTTCAAGAGCACTCAGACTAAAATTATCAGGGCAGGACATAGTGTTAGACGTCCTTTATTTCTACTCTTAGTCTTGTTCCCAATTTAGCAGGTAGCGTGAGATGTGTTTCTGAGCCTTGTTGGGCCAGCCAACCAGCCTGTAAAAGGGAGATAACATTTACTTGCCTTCCTTACTGGTTGCAACATCATTTATTAAATACTATTTGTAAAGCACTTTCAGAATCAAATAGAGAATTATTGCTATTACTGTTTCTATTATGTATTTTGATGGCTTTCAGAATTCTTTCTAAATAGAACTCTCTTCTCGTCAGCTTTTCCACAGTGCAGTTTTCACGTGATTGAGTCACTGTGTTTTAAGAAGTTGATGTTTTTGAGCAAAATGTATTTTCCCCTTGAACTACAGCAACAGGCTGCATGCATTGCCAGTCCGTGGCACTGCACACTGATACAGGACCATCCAGCCCATCTGTGTTATCATTCTGGTTTGGAGAAAAAGGGAGCATACATGCATGCACGCAGTTGCAATGTTCTAGACATTATGAGATAGCTGGCTTTAGTATTTGTCGTATTACAGTGAACTGAATTTTTAACCCCTGTGAGTGGTTCATAGTGTCATAAAATCATTAAGCTTGGAAAAGACCACTAAGATCATCAAGTCCAACCCCAGCCCATCCCACCATGCCCACTGCCCATGTCCCTCAGTGCCACATCTCCACGGTTCCTGAGCACCTCCAGGGATGGTGACCCCACCACCTCCCTGGACAGCCGGTACCAATGCATTACCACTCCTTCAGAGAATACGTTTTTCTTATTATCTAAGCTGAACCTCCCCTGGCACAACTTGGGGTCATTCGCTCTTGGTTTACATCCCTGTCACTGAGTCCTGAAGCTGTTAGCACCGAGCGACGTGAGCTGTAACCACGTGGTTATTACGGAGACAGTCTCTAACAGTGAAATCCTGATCCTACTTCAGTCGCATTTCTTAGTCTGTTCATGAAGTCATTTCTGCTCCTACTAGCTCAGCTCTCTGATAACTTCAAGGCTTACATGTGTTTTTAGACTAATTATTGTGACACTGACGTTTTTCAGATAACAAGGCATGAAGATAAAATGCCGTCTCCAAACCACTCTATTGTACTCATGATTTCTCTGTAATGCAGACGTGACTGTGGGAACAAAGTATCAGCGCTGGATTATAAGCCATACTTTCAAATAGAACCTTAAATTTGATCAAATTTGTAGCATGTGAAGTCTATGAGGCACCACGTGGTTGTTGGCATGGTGTGAATAAAATGACAGGAAGGATTTCAGCACAACTTTGTCACTACCACGTTCAGCAACTCTGTCAGTGGCTCTCATAGAATGTCCAAGCACGTGGGACTTTCAGAGCAGAGATGAGAAAGGGTTACACTTCTCTGTGCTTTTGGGTTGGGATTTTTTTGAGCCCGTTTTGTGGGCAAATAGAGAATTTCAGCCTTTGGCCTTCCTCTCTGGAGCCTTTTAAGGAAAATGGAACAGTATGACTGTACAATAAGTACGATTTTTTTGGAGTGATAAAAAAGACATCAGAGATCAGAAGCAAAACCAGAATCAGAAGTATCTCATTCCTTCAACCCCAAGACAGCTTTATTTCCTGTTAAATTTAATTTCACTAAAGGAAGCCGGGACGAGGGTGTTTTCACTTTAGGTTTTTCTGTTTGGTTTTAGCTATAGATCTTGTTCGGTTCATCAGGGGAGCTTCAGAGCTGCACCCTGTGACTCTGGGAAGAGCAGCTTGTGAGCTGCAGTCCTGTGTTCTCTGCATCTCTATGTTTTCACAGCTGCTGGAGCTAACGTGGAGGCAGCACTGCACTTTCTGCATGCTGTTTCACGGATGCAGGGAGGCAGGGCTGTTTCCCCAAACAGGTTACCATCCCTGACCAAGGCTTGGTTGGAGCCAAGAATCACTCACAAAGAAGCAAAATGGAGGTGTTTCCAAATAAAAACACTTTCCCACTTGCCTAAAAACGTGGGCATCACTTGTAATGTCTGTTTCTTCCCTCCCTTTGCCTGTTTTAGTGCCCAGATTCACCCAGCAAGAGTTTCGCCCTCGTAGCTGAAGGGCTTGCCAGATTCTAACTGACTGTTAAAAATGCTTTCATCAAAGCAGAAACGCTGTGCAGCTTTGCTGGCAAGGAGCTGCAAGTTGCTCGTTAGGCTGTACAATCCAGGCTCCGTCGGACTGGGAAGTGGATGTCCCCACTTGAGTGGTAGAATAAACACGTCTTCAGGTTTCTAAAATGCTTTCTACTCCCTCCTATGGACTCAATTTAGTGTTCTTTCCTGAGTAACTCTGTCTTTTCATATCTGTGTTTACTAAGTGGTGCCTCAATCTATTGTCTATCAGAAAAAAAGAAATGGACAATGCACCCTTTGTTGCTACTCTGGGGTTTTTGCAGCAGACCCGAAAGCCTCGTGATTAATTAAAAATGATCATTTTAGGGACTTTTTTCACCTGCTTTCTCACCTTGTAATTACGAGGTGCTGGCTTTGGGCTGTCAGAGTGCTTATGGACCTGGTCCTCATGCACAGAAAAGTACTTCAGCACACAGCTCTGGAGTACTTGAGTGGCTCCACGGAAGCCAGGGAGCCCTCCCCAAGCTTGTAGTTCTGTGTGAGACCATCAGACACCAGCACTAAGCACCTCATGTAAGAAGGAGGAAAGAGAAAACTAGAAAACCTACTGTGCCTGAATACATAACTGAGGAGAACAAACGAAAAAAAAAACCAAAGAAGCAAAACCAGAAGGTCTTCAAATCATGCTGATATCCTCTCCTTTCTCAGTCGCACCTCTTGTTTGAGTATATACATAATAGATATATCCTGTGGTGCTCCACTAAATCGCCCTCTGACAGGGAATGAATTTTAAATATAGCACAGAGGAAACGGAAAACAACTCAGAAACTCCATCCCACCATCTTTATATCAAGGGGAAGAATATTTCCCTTGCTGAGATAACATCCTTTCAGACAGCTCTGGCAGGCTGTCTGCTCACCCAACATAATGCTCTCCAACACTAACTCAGACAGAAAGCCACTTAGCTGGGGGTAGCATAGGATGAAGTTGCAGACTGTAATTGGACCACAGGCACTGGTTTATCTACTCTGCCCTAAACGATCAAGAGTCAAAAAGGATATGTGTATGAGTGCTGAGTATTGGGCACAGGGACAGCCTTCTGGTCTTTGTTTCTTCCTTGTGCCTAGTACAGTGCAGTCCATGACTGGGCTCCACATGTTCCCTGGGTTACATTAGGTATTAGTCAGGTTAGCAGACAATTGCCAAGACAATTTTTATGCTGGCATGTCAGAGAAACTACTTCCCAGACAGTTTATTTCATCATGCAAATGGATCCAGTCTGCGACTGTGGCTGACAAATACTCCAAGAAAAAGGAGAATTAGTATGTATGGTCAGACAACACTAGAAAACCAATAACAAAGATAAACATTTGTCTGAAGAAAAGGGATAGGGATGTTTCTATTCACAAGGGAACAACACACAAAGAAGCCAAGTTAGTTCTCCTGCCTCTGCCACTTGCTCTTACCCAACAAAAGCTTCTTCAAGCTGTAGACTCCGTATTTGTAAAGTGTGGGTGATGGTATTTCTGTGGCCTAGAAGGACGATTGTTTTTCTCCTTCAAACATGTTTTCTTGCAGGATGTAGCTTAAACTAACTTTGCATTCCATCTCTTAAAACAGCTTTGATCTCGTTACCATCGGTGGGATCTCCATTATCCTGCACTTTGAGCGGGCTCCCTTCATCACCCAGGAGCACACACTGTGGTTGCCGTGGGATCGCTTCTTTGTCATGGAGACCATCGTCATGAGACACGAAGAGAATGAGATCCCGAGCTGTGATCTCAGTAACTTTGCTCGACCCAACCCTGTGGTCTCACCATCTCCGCTGACGGCTTTTGCGAGTTCCTGCTCCGAGAAAGGTCCTATCATTCCCGAAATCCAGGTATGAGCTTCAGAGAACATCATCCAGTTCTTTTCCCCGCTTCTTTTGCTTACTCTGAGCAAATGGAACAATATTATGCCTCTATGTCTTTTTCTATTCCCCTACCTAGTATTCTAAAAAGGAAGCATTCCCACTTTGCTTCCCCATTTTTCAGATTTTTGCAAAGAGCCCTCTCTTCCAAACACACACTTAGCTGGAAGGATTGTTTCCCCTTATCCGGAAGGTTTATTTCACCTTATCCCCGAGAGATGGAGACCAAACGCTTGCATCTTTCAGTGGAATCCTGCCTTGTCCTTGCTTTGCTTTCACTTGGCATCTGTGGTAGGTAGGTTGAGGCCTGATGTAGGCCACAGTGGCCTTCAGGTAGTGCTTTGGCATTCAGTACTCCAACGCCCCATGCAAGGCTTATCAACTTCTGCTCTGATGCCATTCTCCTGTTCAAGAGCAGATTTAACCCACTGGGCATTACCCACAGGGTTTGAAGATGCAGCCATTAGTCTGCAAAAATGCTGAGATACACAGTCAGCCAGCAAATGACATGGCAAAAGGCCAGCGTACCAAGAACCTGAGTTTTATTTCATGCCATGATACCTGCAATAGTTAAGCAAAGGGATAGGGTGTCTTGTCCTTTCTCATCCCCATTTTACTTTTTTTAAAGAAGTATAGTATCATAGAATCCTAGAACATCCTGAGATGGAAGGGACTTATAATCATTGAGACCAAATCCTGGTCATGTTATATAAAGTCACGTAAAGTAGTTTTTGCAACATGGTGTGGATTCAGAGTATTTTGCTGAGTGAAAAGTTGGGTTTTGAACTGAATGAGCCAAACAACTGAATGAACCTTCCTCTGTAAAAGTGCTTGCTGCATTGAAATGTATGGGTTAGCAGAATTCAAGTTTTCCTCTCTTGGACATGTTATTCCCTGGGTCCTACATGCCAGTATTCAGTGTATCCTGGGTATTGCTTTTAGTGACAAACAGTAGCCTGCCAAGGTAGAAATAATAACAAGCGTAGCAACAAATTGTGTGCTTCCTGCTTGACTCCACTGAGGTTTCAGTAGCGTTAATGAGGAAAGAAGTCACTTCACATCTCCTAATTGTAGGAACACCAGGTACTGAACCAGGTACTGAATAAATGAAGCTAGTCATCTCATTACCTTTCCCTCTGGACCAAATCCTGTGAACCTTTCTCACACTTATTTCCAATTAGAGTCTCCGAGTTTGTCCCAGCCTAATTACTAAATAAGTCCCATGTCTTGTGTTGTCCATCAAATTGCAAATTCTTGGTTTGATTTTTACATCTTTTTTTCTCAATCCTACAAGAACTCTGAAAAGCAATGTTCAGTGCACCTTCGAAGCGAATATCTGATGCAGTGAAAGCACAATCATAACTTCACTCAACCTCACTCGTTATTTGGTGGGGTACTTGTTAGATTGTGCTAATTATATCTATTGAACTCAAACATTTTAAAACTCCTCTTCGATAAGGATGCATCTGTCTATTGACTGTGAAAGCAGCCAGGAATGTAGATCATAAGCAATGGTTCAATACAAATTCCTGACTATAAATATGTAGTGCCATTTGAAACACCCTGTAAATTTCATGCATTATCTCCAGCTGCCAATCCACTATGATTCACCTATGAGTGTCCTGCATTAGATCTGCTAAACCCCGTGAGTGTCACAGATAACTTGGACATCCTGGATGGCTCTGGACACCTATAGTTATGGAATCAAATTAAGTGGCATTCGTTTTGAGATGAAGGCATCTAAATCAGGTGTTCACCTGCAGTCATCTAGATGTGTGCTAGATGTCCACGCTCCCATTAAACCTGACAGAAATCTAATCAATACTGTCAGCAGAGCCTACAGATCAATTACGCTGACCATCTTGAAAGTATCTGGTTCCCACTGACAATATTGGTTAGATCTCCACTATAATCAGTGCTTAGATGCCTTATACACACACTTGTATGTCAAGTGGATTTAGATGCTTTAAATTGAAATTGAATCCTACTCCTAAGTTACCAGGGCACAACTCTCCTTCTGAGGAGCCCACCTCTGCCTACTGCCAATGGGGAGATTTGGAAGAACAGCTTAGAGGATTCTCCTCACTTTAAGGTTCCAGTGTTTGTGTAAGATGAATCCCATAACACATGGTGAATAATACTTTACCCACATACCAAATAATTTATCCAAAACCCATAAAATTGTGTTCATCCTGAAATATTGGCAGCTGAAGGTTACAGAGTTTGTCATACAAGAGAAACTGCTATTACAACAGTGTCCTGGCTGCACTTCATTAATGGCCTACTTTTTGTTCTTGTTCTGGGTATACACACAATATAAAATAACTTAGCTGTAAGTTTCTGCAGCTGCATTTTATAATACACACTCCCCAGTAGAAAGATGTTGAATATAATAGAAGAGTGTATTGCTGGAAGGAGCTGACAAGCAAATGCGGGGCTGGGAAAAGCATTCTGACAAGCAAAAGAAGTGGGCAGGCAGGAACTTACGAGATTCAAGAAATAAATAGATGCATTCAAAAGACTAAATAATGCATTTTTAATGTGTTTGATTCAGATGCCTCAACACTGACTTGGTGTCATTTAGGGTGCCCTGAAGGGTCTCTTCAGACCTCCTGGTGTAGTTTCAGAGGGACAAGGATCTCAAAAAGGGATCTCTAAAAGGTCCATGTCAGATCTGTCATCCCCGTGCAGAGGTTTTGGATGTCTCAAAGGCACCACATGCCTGTGTTACAGTCCCTGAATCAGGCCCTAAATGCTTTCCTTTCTCAAATTCCTTCTCAACATTGTATTGAATTCATTAAAAAGAAAGAAAGAAAGAAAGAAAGAAAGAAAGAAAGAAAGAAAGAAAGAAAGAAAGAAAGAAAGAAAGAAAGAAAGAAAGAAAGAAAGAAAGAAAGAAGAAGAAAAAAAAGAAAAAAAGAAAAAAGGCCAAATTGTAGCTTGCCTTGTCTATTGGCAAAATGAATTTTGGTGCATTCAGAGCATTTTAAAGCTTGTTTTCACCTCCCACCAGTGGCCTACTGGATTATCCTCCCACCCATGCCCTGCTTTGTTGCTGGTTTAGTACTGCTTACAAACTACGAATGCATTTTTGAGCAATCCAAATTACCCACTGAACCAGCTCTTCAAGCAGGCACCTTTAAAGACAGTCCCCTACACTGGTACCTCTGTGCTGACCCTTTCTCTGAAGTGGCAGACAGCGGAGACAGATCGTGACAGAGATAAATAATTATTTTTGACAGGAGTTTGAACCAGACATTGCAAAGAGTACCTCAGTGACAATTATTTCTGCCTGGCTTTTTCCTAGCGGGGTTACATATAAAGATAGATTTGATACAAGGGACCACCTTTACAGCAGCTTGGCTCAGCCGGTCTCTGGTTGAGCCTGGTCCCAGCCCAGCTTGTTGCTGAGCTCATAAAATACCTTTTAAAATTCCTAGGTTTTCCCAGTTCTGTCATTTTTCACCCTCCTAAACACTGAGATATGTAAATTGAAAAGGCTGCATTAGAGAAAGTAAATATTTATGAGCACAGTGGAACAGCACTTTAACTTTTGGATGCGTCCTTTGGTCAAGTGCTGCAAGCTCGGAGGTTGTAAGTTACCACTTGAAGAAGTGTTAGGCCTTGGATAATAGCTTAGAAGAGGTCTTTTTCAGGGGGCAGATTGCATCTGTCGTCTTTTATAGCTCTAACTTCAAGAGATGAAGCAACTGTAAGAGATGAACAACTTGTCACATCAGGGAAGTTTACTGCTCCCATGTAGGAGTAAAGTGTAGGAGGCACAGATGCGGCTTGGAGGACACCAGCGCAGCTGTGATCCCTTCGTGATGGAAGCATCTCTCAACCCACCTGCCTCCCAACCTCCGTGCCCTTGGTATAATGAAAGCTGAATATCGCTGGGGAGGTATTTTTATGGCTCATTTGGGGTCCAGCACATGAAATATTGCAGAAGTGATGCAGGAGAGCACAGAGCTAGTTCTGACCTTCTGACACATCCCATTATCAGCCCAAGTTTTCAGACTCGCTGCTAAGATTCTATCTTCATCTTTCAAACTTTGCTAAAGGCTGCTGGCCTGTGCTGAAAATGTCCAGTGCTTACCTAAGGAGGAAGTTTTCTGGAAGGGGAAAACTTAATTTCGCTTGCTCAAAGAATTAAGGAAGAAACGCTCCTTTTTTTAATCAGTATTTTGCAGGGGAGAAGCAGCATGGTGTTGGAGATTGCCTTCCAGAAAATACCTCTGCATTTCCCTAGCTAAAAATAAAACAAATAAATTAGGAGTTCTGGGGCCTTATTGTACTTTGGCAGGTAAAGTACCTGAAAATCCCACCTTTACTGAGTCTTCTCTGTTTTTAAAGCAGATAAAACTTGCCCTACAGTTTCTCCAGTTCTTCATGAAGTTCTGTACTGGGACAATTGACTGTCCCAGTCAGCCAGAATCACAGAATCATAAAGTCAAAGAATCATAGAATCATTAAGGCTGGAAAAGACCACTTGGATCATCTAGTCCAACCATCAACCCATGGCCACCGTGCCCACTAAAACCACATCCCCCAGTGCCACATCTACACAGTTCTTGAACACCTCCAGGGATGGTGACTCCACCACCTCCCTGGGATACCCCTAGTGATACACTCAGAAATACCCCTACTGCATGGCTACAGGAGAAAACAAAGCAACTCACCTAGAATACTGATGAATTTGGAAAAGAAGAGGGAGGGGTGATGCTAGCAAGGGGAAAGAGCTTGACTGTGGTAGGTCAGGTCAAGAGCTTCATGGCACAGCTAAGAGGGAAAGAATTTTAAGCAAGCACCAGGGTAAGTAGGAGCAAACACAAGGGCTGAAAAGGGGCCAGGGCACAGGATAAAAAGAGAGCTATATGGGGCAGAGAGGTGAGGTGGGAAAGGAGCGGTTACAGAGAGAGATGAGTGAAGGGGGAGCACTGAGACATGGGTGAGCCAGAAGAGGGAGGATGGGAGCACAGTTAGTGACATGGAAGAACGACAGGTTACCATCAGGAACAGGGAACATCTGAGAGGATACAAGCCAAATAGGGCTTGATATTTTAGTGGGATAAAAGGCCAAGAGGCAAAGATTAGAATAATGGAGTTGTAGAATGGCTTAGGATGGAAGGGACCTTAAAGATCAGTGAGCTCCAACCTCGCTGCCATGGGCAGGGTTGCCAGCCACTAAATTGGGCTTCCCATTGGCACCTGTTGAAACCTACCAAAACAGCAGAGAAAATGAAAGCTATTTTGATGGACAGGAATCCTTTCATACACCAAGCTCCGTTCACCTTTAGGGGTCCGTGTACTCCTTTTAGAAGAGAGTCCCATTGTAAATACTGTCTTAAACCTGGTACTTTCCATTGCTATTCTCCCACGCAATAGAGATGGAGAACGAGGAGTTTTCCTGGCTTTCACAACTAACTCAATAAATTACATATATGATTTCATAATTGATGCCTACTAGGTGTACTTTTTTAGACAGGACTACCAGAGCTTTTATAAAGGTATGTTTGATTAATTACATCTTTGCTGCCATTTCCTGTCTGTGCGCTGCTGATTTAACACCTCCCGGACTGCTTTTCCACAGGCCCTACAGGAGGAGATTAACGTTTCCGGTAGTAAAATAAAAGTGAGTTACCTGAGCAGTCGCACGGCTGGCTACAAATCAGTCCTGAGGATCAGCATGACCCACCCCACCATCCCCTTCAACCTCATGAAAGTCCACCTCATGGTGGCCGTCGAGGGACGCCTCTTCAGAAAGTGGTTTGCAGCTGCTCCAGACCTGTCCTATTATTTCATCTGGGATAAGACAGATGTCTACAGCCAAAAGGTGTATGGGCTTTCAGAAGCCTTTGGTAAGTGACCCCAGGGCCTGTGTTTCTTTTTAGAAGCCGCTAAGTGGCAACGCAGAAGCCTTGTCGCAGATCAATACAGTCCAACTGCTAACACATAAAATGGTCCCCGCTGGTTCACTGCTGTTTCCTTGGAGAGGATAGGGCCCAGCTGTTCAGGCAGCATGCATTTTCCCAGCAGATGAATATTTATCTATTCTCTGGCTCTTGTCCCAGCACATACATCCTGAGCTGCTGCTATCATATCCATACAGAAGGAATGAACTGGGACTAGAGGCATTTGGCTATTTCTCACCTACAGCTGAAAGCTGTCAGCACTTCTTTGAAATGAATCCCTAGAACGGAGTCCTAATCTCTTCCCCTCCTTCTGCCTGACCTTCAGGATTACCCTCATCTCATAGTTTCCCCTTTGTTACCTTTTTAAGAGCATCATCCCAAGCTGGGATGTTCTTTTTTGTGCTTCGTGCAGTCAGTTACGTCTGCAAAACACTGTCAGAGGTTTCATATCAGAGGACAGACAGGCTCTGCATACTCAACATGTCACATAGGATCATAGAATTATAGAATGGTTTGGGTTGGAAGAGACCTCAGAGATCATCTAGCTCCAACCCTCCTGCCACGGGCAGACTTGCCAGCCACTAAATCGCACACTAGATCAGTTTGCCTGGGGTCCCATCCAACCTGGTCTTGAACACCTCCAGGGATGGGACGTTCACAACTTCTCTGCACAAAATGTTCCAGCATCTCATCACTCTCTCAGTGGAAAATTCCCCTGACATCTAATGTATGATGTTGCCATGAAGGAGGTGTTTTGAGTGTGTAGTGAATAGAGGTGATAGTTCTGTGCAGTTTTCCTTCCTATCTGATGAACACCCAGAGGAAATACAGTCAAATATCTTAAAGGTAGACCAGCCCTTTCAGGATGGTAAAGCAGAGCTATTAACAAGATGGGAGAGATCTTTAACAAATGGAGCTCTTTTTGGCAGAAGGATGGTGCCCTGATTCCTCATAGCCTCACAGAAGATAAGTCTCTTTCTCATTTTGTTTTCTAAGAGGGAGAGGATGTGCATTTCTTGTAGTCAGTCACTAAACTCAGCTGTTTTGAGCAGGCTGAGGGATACAACTTACTGAACCCTACCCCGTCTGGATCCCAGAATGAGAGCTGTTCCTTCATAGCATGTACTGAAATACACAGAATCACAGAATCACAGAATGACCCGGGTTGGGAGGGACCTCAAGGATCATGCAGTTCCAACCCCCCTGCCTAGCAGGGCCACCAAACATACACATTTACTAGATCAGGTTGCCCAGGGCCCCGTCCAACCTGGCCTTGAACACCTCCAAGGACGGGGCATCCACAACCTCCCTGGGCAGCCTGTTCCAGGGCCTAACCACTCTCCTAGTAAAGAATTTCCCCCTAACATCCAACCTAAATCTTCCCTCCTTCAACTTGGATCCATTTCCCCTAGTCCTGCTATTGTCAGCCCTTTCAAAGAGTTTATTCCCCTCCTGGGTGTAGGTTCCCTTCAGGTATTGAAAGGCTGCAATGAGGTCACCCTGCAGCCTTCTCCAGGCTGAACAAGCCTAACTCCCTCAGCCTGTCCTCATAGGGGAGGTGCTCCAGCCCCCTGATCATCTTCGTGGCCCTCCTCTGGACCCTTTCCAAAATCTCCATGTCCTTCTTGTACTGAGGGCTCCACACCTGGACACAGTACTCCAGATGGGGCCTCACAAGAGCTGAGTAGAGGGTGACAATCACCTCCCTATCCCTGCTGACCACCCCTCTCCTGATGGAGCCCAGGATACCATTTGCTTTCCAATCTGCCAGAGCGCACTGCTGGCTCATGTTAAGTCTCTCATCCACCAGGACCCCCAGGTCCTTCTCTGCTGAGCTGCTCTCAAGGACCACTCCTCCCAGCCTGTACAGGTGCCTGGGGTTCTTCCAGCCCAAGTGCAAAACCTTGCACTTTGCTGTGACGTTACCTGCTCTTTAAGATGCTAGATGAGCAGGTGATCCCAGCATACTACATGATGCAGCACTGCAGCCCCAGGGTAGTCAGAACATCAGCACTCAGTCTTCCAATGTTTCCATCCACTAGCACAGTGGAAAATATCAGGCCTTCATTTCCTGAACTACATCTCCCTCTGTGTGTCTTTTGAAAGGCTGTATTTGGTTGGGGACAGTGAGTTCACTTACAGCTCAGCACTGTTTTGGAGATCAGACTGGGTTTTTTTACTGGCAAAAAATTAGCTGTGTAATTGCTTTTCATTTGTGCAGAACTTACAGTTTTGCTCCATTTCAGCCATTAGTGCTGGAAAGATAAGGTAGAGCAAAAGAAAAGTAGGCCAATAAAACGGGATCTTGATACTTCTGAGAAAACCATAAAGGAGTCATTATTCTGTCAAAAACACGATTCTTCTTCCGACATCATTTTGCTCCTAAATAACTCCAGTGATGTGTACCAGGGTTATGAAAGACTCTGATTAGACATCGTAACAAACAAAACCCTGTTCTTCTGTGTACCTCGTTGACATTATCAGTGACCACAAGTCAGCCTCGTCTAAAACTGATGTCCATTCGTTGCCCATTGCTTCATTTGTGTAGGTCTTTACTCTTAAAGTAAGGCCATGATTTTCAGCAAGTTCCTGACACTCAGTCTTACATTAAAGATGGCAAATAATAGGATTAAAATGCTCCCATTTTGGCATCCAGCATTGCTTTATGTTCTAGAATAGTTTTTGTTTTAAGATATGTCTTTAAAACAGTGCCTTATAAGTATTTTGCACATTTGTCCAACATCTACAACTCCGTCGACCTTTTTAAATACAGATGGCCTTTAAAGTGGGAAACACTGCAAGTCCACATTATGATGATGGCATTTTAAATGAACTAGGCAGCTGCATGTAGAATGTTCCTACCCAACTCAGCTGAAATTCTGAGCATGCAGACTGTACATTCTCAGGTTACTGATCTGGAGGGGCTCTTTTGTTTCTCTCTTGCTCGCAGTTTCCGTGGGTTATGAGTACGAGTCGTGTCCTGACTTGATCCTGTGGGAGAAGAGGACAGCTGTGCTTCAGGGTTATGAAATTGATGCTTCCAAGCTTGGAGGATGGTCCCTGGACAAACACCATGCCCTCAACATACAAAGTGGTAGGTTGGCTGTAGCACATAACCAAGGAACACTGCAGTGTGGCAAGGCCCAGTTGCTTATCATTAAGAATTCAATTAAAAGAAAAGGGGAGAAACCTGACCAACATAAGAATTGTATCCTGTTTTCTACCAACAAATTGCTTATGGAACTTACATTTAGAAGCAATTTGGTGAGTGTAAATCCAAAAGAAGCTGATAGTGGTGAATCAGATGAATGCCCATTAAATACATAGGCACCCCTAGCTTTGTATTGTCTTTAAAATAGTGATGAGCAAGGAAAATAATCCTAAAACAAAGAGAGTGTATTCAGGTTGAACCTACCAGTGATTATAAATCCACCCAGCTACATCCTTCAGTGTGCAAGTGGACTTGCAGAAGTGAGAAGCTTCATGGGTTACAAGGGAAAATGGAAGGCTCCAGAGTCCTTGAAGGGAGTTGAGGACAGCAGCAGGGAGACCTGCTGAAAGGTGATCAGAATGCGATCGAAAGATGGAAGCACAGTCTGTCTCTGAGTGGTAGCAGTGATACAGGAGCAAATATCTAAATTCAGCCCACACCGTGGCTAAAAACACTACGCTTATAGTGAATAGACGCTGAGCTCCTCCGAGCTTTGTAGATGAAACATTCCTCTAGAGAATGCACCATGCCTTTCTTGTCTCTTGTCTTTACTTGAGCTACATTATTTATTTGTTTATTTGTTACCTGGTAGCCTGCAAATTACAGGGCAAAGAGGGACAGAAAAGGGGAAGTGAAAATTCATGAGATGCTGAAAAGTGTATTTCATTCACAATCATAAGCAGTCTTGTTCTCCCCGTATGCATTTACCTTGTGAGGAATGTAATGGGCCTGAAAAAAAAAATGCTTGCTTCAGATAAGGTGGCCTTCCTTGTAGCCATCACAGAACAGTACTATGAAAATGATACACCTCCATGCCACTTCCAGCAGTGCCATGTATCCTCCCCGTGTGTCTCAGTTTCTTGATTTCATTATTCCTGTTTTCTCTCTCCAGGTATCTTGCATAAAGGAAACGGGGAAAACCAGTTTATTTCCCAGCAGCCGCCTGTAATTGGAAGCATTATGGGCAATGGCCGTAGACGTAGCATTTCTTGTCCAAGCTGCAATGGTCTTGCTGATGGGAACAAACTCCTGGCTCCTGTTGCCCTGACATGTGGATCTGATGGAAGTCTTTATGTCGGAGATTTCAACTACATCCGAAGAATCTTTCCCTCTGGCAATGTCACCAACATACTGGAACTAAGGTACGTTGTGCTGCATGTGGCTGTTATAATTATGCAGTTAAGTTCGGCACAGTCTTGCATACCCAAAAGGAAAATAAGAAGTTGTAATAGGAAACACGGAAAGAATGGAAAAGAGGGGAAAAAAAACTGTCCAGAGTTGCCTCTTCTGCAACTATGCTAATTTTGACTTACACCAGAGAAAATTTGGCCGAGGAGGTTCATAACATGCTAAAAATATTGTCACATTTTTGTGCTGCTAAATCGAACTGTGTTAATGTCTCCCATTTGGTCTACTTGTAGGCCAGTGGGAATTCTTAAAATTAACAACCAGCCTCCGGGATAAGCCAGACTTGGAAGGACACAGCAGTGATGACAGTACATAGAGGTTAATCAGGATAGATGATCATTCATACTTAAGACAGTATGATCACCTAGGGAGTCACAAACCCGAGGTTTTTCTGGTTGTTTTCAAGGGACAGACACATATTGGTTCCCTCTAGTCTCCATCTGAACAGCTGTTATAGGATGAAGATATAGACGGAACATCTTAGAGTAACTGAAGCGTTTCCTTTTACCTCAAAATAACAAAGGAAAACAATATATCAGGAGAGACTTTGGAGGCCTGTTAAAGAGCAACCACTAAAAATAATGAAGGGGAGAGAACATTACAGATTTATCACAAGTTCTGAGGAAATTAAATATATTGTGGCTGGAACTGAAACTTCATATTGACTTCAGTAGTAATATTTTTCATTTGGAGCATTTCTGTAACAATATATAAGACTTCAAAGCACCAGAGCCTGGTTCTGGACTCTTCATGTGGCCAGAGTAGACTCACTCCAGGAATGTCACTGGAATTAAACCAGCATTTTTGAATGAGGCTTCTCTACTTGGAGGACCTGACGTGAGGTCAATATGCAATATGAAGTTTGCATTGTAGGACCATTGGCACTCCCATCTAGCTCTTAAGATCTGGTCTGAAAGAGAATTTCCCAGAAAGCAAGAAACCCTGCTATACTCTGTCTTCTGGGGACAAAAGTAAGGCCCTGTTTCTGCAAGGAGTGCCACGTGGAGCTGCTGACCAGGGCGGCAGGATCCGATGCAGCAGTGCTTTGCATTACCATTTGTTCCACAAAGCTGCAGGTGAAAAATAGGATCTGCAGCAGTACTGGTTTCTATGATCTATTTAGTCCCTCGTTAACAAGCACACCACAGTCATTAGGCCCACAAGAACCTTGCTGAAGGCTTGATTTGGCACATAGAGCTGTAGATTGTGGTGGATGAGAACAAAATCCAGACAGCTGTCACAAGGTTGGCACCTGCAGAATAGGTGTCTTGCGCTGCCCACACAAAGATGACAAAATCAGGAGTTGTTGGATATGGAAGCCCACAGTGACATGTTAGACAGGGCTGGAGTTCCTTTTGAGTAAATAAGCAAAGAGCAGATGTATTCTATTCATTTATGTGATAGACAAATACAGAATATATCTCGTATTCATAAGGTAAGGAAGTGGGATAAATCTTCTGTACTGGTCCGCATTAAAGAATATAATATTATTCTAGTGCCAGAAAGTTATTTTAATGACCAAAGGTGAGATTTCCAGAAGATCCTAAGTGATCTGGGGCCAAAATCCCATTGCAACTCGTTGGGATTAATATCTCATTCCTAGAAGTACAATTTGGAAAACCCAATCTCTGTTTCATTGTCAGTGGAAATACCAGACCCGGTGGAGGTTTTACAGTGTTTCCTGATTGGAAAAGAGAAAATTAGGAGCCCTGACAGGATGGCCTTGCTGACTTTTGCGTAGAGCCACAAAGTTAAATTTACTCCAGATTTAAATCTGCTGGAACGATTGCTGCTTCATCTGTGCAAACACTTAGGTTACTGGATCTAATAAACGTTTCTTCACTCTGGTGTGCTATAAAGTACATGGGTTCAGATGCAGGCTGACTAAAAGCTATGGAGGAAAGCCATTGCTTTTGCCCTAAATACAGTTTGCTTGTGCCTTCTCAAATCAGCATCTCTGCAGAGATTAACACCCTCAGTGTTTGGATTTAGGCTGGTTTTTGGTAGTTTTTTTCTTTTTTTTCTTCTTTTTTTTTTAAGTGTAGCGTTCTGTTGTAGAGAGGAAAGCAAATGCATTGTGGGTCACAGATAACTGCAGCTGGGTATGTAACCAGACCCATGAAAATTATCCATCTCAGCATTATTTCAGCCCTCTGGTCTGGAGTTTGCGTGGTTACAGCAATGAACTGCCACCCACAATGGTGCAACTGGGAAGTTACCTTTGCAAATCACAAGATATTGCTTTGAGTGCTGGTGAAAAAACGCTGCGCAGATGTCAGCATCCACATTTATTTAGCTGTGTGTGATAAAGTCTGCCTGGCCCTATCTTTCACATTAAGTGGATAACTCCAAGCAGGTGAGATCCCACTTCCTTTGTGATATGCAGTGATACATAAGTGAGCTCACTGGCAAGTAATATCCAATATAAAATATATCAGTGTCATTCCAGCTAAGTCTTTATTTATTATTGCATTGTATGATACAGTTACTGTCAAGTTTTCAATCTGCTAATAATGCTTCGAATTGAGCCGCTAACACCTCATTCTTTCTTCTATTCCCTGCTTTCCTGTCTTCTGTCAGAAATAAAGATTTCAGACATAGGTAAGCCAACCAGTGGAGAATTCTTATGCTGCTCCCTGTCTTGTTGCATGTTGTTACACAGTGAGCCACGAGTGCCATTTCCAGATGATTCAATAGGAAATGAAGCTGCTGTGATTAAAACTGGCGTAGGTGATCAGTCATCAGAATGGGGAGCCATTAATCACAGAGCAGAATCGCACAGACTTCGGCATGATCTGTTGCAGTTGCAGACAGAGGAAATACGGAGACAAGAGGAGTGTCTATAGGAGGAGGCTGAAAGAAAAACGGGTGGGAATTTACCAAGAAAGTAAAGAGAGGGCAGCTGCAGGACACGGGTTGCTTGAAGATCTTTGATGGAAAAAATGATTCTCATATGGTGGAATGTCTTCGTTTTGAGTTTTGGGGAGAGGACAGACAAAATGAAAGGTCAGACGTACCTCAGCATCACCCACCTAAGGAATAAGATTTTGTAAGTGTTCCTCAGTTAGAGCCCTCCACAGAGAGCATTCACATGTTGTGAAAGTGCACGAGGCTTAGCTGGGAGGCAGTGCAACTCGGAACCTTAGCCAGGAAGTGCAGTAATAAAGGAAGTAACGACAAGGAAACAACATGAAAGAGAGACTCCTCGGTTGTCTTTGTCACTTGGGTTCACTGGAGTTGCAGTGAGTTTGATCCAATCAGTTTCATTCAGGAAGATGTCAGCCTCCTATCATTGTTTGTGTTTGCAAGGACTTCTCTGGCTCTGACAAGTTTCCCATCCTTCTCCCCAGATGATTTCTAAATTAGAAGGCTAGGCTGTAGAATTGGGATGTTTGGGGTTTTGTTTTCTATTTGCATTTGGGAACTTTTTTTTTGCTACATGCTTTGTATTTACTGTTCTTTGGCTTTATAGAGGCTGTGCAAATCCAGAAACGTTCGTTTTATCTGCATGCCTGGAAATGCAGTGGAGTAGAAAGTGTTTTTTTGTCTTATTGCCAAAACATTAATGAAAGACTGATTTTCCCCTCTATAATGAACTGGCCCAAAGCTTCTATTAGTTTGGCTGCAAGGCTGGTACTCAAGACCTTTGCACCGACTGTCTTCATCAGGCTGAGTTCCAGCCCCCAGCTCCTCTTTCACATAATTTGAAGGCAATAGAAAAACTCATTTCTCTTTGGAACAGCCAGGTTGTATCCTTAATGACCTAGAAATACATAGCCACTAAAGTGCACCTGTTTGACAGTGAAGGACAGCAGCTGAATAGCTGTTACAAGAAGTGTTGTTCTATATGAAGGCAATAACTGAGCCAAGATATATGGACTGGCCACAAATGCTGCAGATGCCACCAGAGCTTTATGAATTTGGCAGGGCTTCGCTTTAGGCAATTCCTAGAAAATAAGCAATTAAATGAAAACAAGAGAAGACATTCCCACTTCAGTACAGCCCAAAGGTGACCGATAAGGGTGGAGGAGAGGAGGAGCCCTAGGTCAAATATTCCCATCCGAGGCTGCATTAAGGGAGTCATCCACATGAGTTAGCAGCTGTTCCATGTCATTTTGCCCTAACTGTTTTTGTTAGGAAGCCTCTTCATTCCTGAGCCACTGCAAAATGAGCGGGTGTAGCCTTAGCTACAGCTGCAGTGCTCTGAGCTCCATAAGGTTCTAAGCTTGACATCATTGGCAGGCAATAGTTGCAGAGAGAGAGATTCGGTTATGTGAATCTCAGTGATTTGAAAAAGCTGCAGTCCATATGCAAAAATTTCCTCATTTCAGAGAAGAAAGATTTCCTCCCAGTTATGTCACCTGCTGTGATCTTGCTCTCCGAAGGCTCCACAGCTACCATCTAAGAGGCTTAGCTCTACAGCGCAACATGGGTTGCTAAGATCTAACTCTGTCGTAACAGCCAAAAAGGCTGTGGGCCAACATGGAAATGTCAACAAACCCAAAAAGCATCACCAAATAGTGATCCCTCCCAGTTTTAAACCCATCTGTCATTTGATGATAGATGAATATGAACTTACTCCCACATGTCTGTGTATTGGACCTGTCTTGATGGGCCAATAGAAGCTAATGGCTTTTTCCAAGCCTGGCAATAATAATTTGCTGCTTATTAGTGTTATCTTCTCTCTTCAGGAACATGGAGGGCAGTCAAGCATTTCTGTCTAGCAAATATGTAGAAAATGGGCCACATGTAGATATATTCCTCCATTCTTCTTTCCATTCGTACCACAAAGAGACAATTGCCACAATTAGTTGCAAAAAGAAATGTCTGAGAAAACTGCCCTAGGATCAGATTAAAAGTCCTTTGCAGTTTGTGGGTTGGCTTATGGCATCGCTATGAAGTTTTATTATCCAGTCTGTGACGCTAGAAGAGCTTTGGGCATCACACACCAACTGAAAACACTAAAAGGCCAAGTGTAAATTCAGCTCACTGCTCTGTGTGGCCTCCTTATGTGCTAATCTATTGAATGTCACCCAGGGAGAAAAAAAGCCCAATACCTCACACAGGCTGTAATAAAATCCTCTGTTTGTGAGCTGCAGGGTGCTGAGCATGGAGCCATGGAAACAGCCCCACGGAACAAAAATCCTTGACTTCAGGAATTCAGTTGTTCTTTAGTCACCAGCAAATGCATGTGGCCAGCGGGGCTCAGAGGGGAAGAGGGCAGCTAGCACAGAAAGTTTTACAGGCGTAGTTTCATGTGCTGATACAAAGAGATCAGACCCAGAGAAGCACCAGAGTTCTATTCAGATTATCTGTTAGGGGTGACTACTGAAACCCAGTGGGAGCCACAGCCATACTGTTACCATTGGCAGAAGTTGTCCTTTATAGGAGTTGTTAGATGGACTTGCATTTGAAAAACTAAGGCGCAGTTCATCTTCTAACATAATGGTTATAAATGTCAGATGAATCATACCTAAAAATTTGCCATTTCTCTCTATTGACATAAAGGCAGGCACTTCGTATGTAAGCATCTGCCTTGTAGACGTGTGAAGCTCAGTTAGATGAATCCCTGGCTTTGAACAGAAGTCAATGAACTAGATGATGCAGACTGAAGTTACAGGTAACCTACTGAAGTCAGGGACCATTTCCCTTTTCCCAACATTGTTTTTTAGAGTCTGACTTCCCATGCTGGAGCAGGAGGTCCCCTCCTCAGGCTCCTCCAAAACATGGGCTCTGTGCCCAAGGGAGTAACGACAGCCTGTGCATCTATCATAGCACTACAGAAACAATCTAGATGAGTGCAACGTGTCTGCCTATCCACCCAGTGTTCTTATCACTTTGAACCTTGTAAGCTATCTGAGAGCTCCCCAGGGAGTGTTGGCACTATCCTGTCCGAATGAGCAGAATCAAAAACAAGTGGACAAGGCAGATGTATGGGAAAGCCTATATGCAGCCCCAACCAACTGGGATCCCTGTGAACTTGAGAGATTTCCCCATGCTATCACAGCACATCAAGCATATAGGCAAGCCATATCACCATCCTTTCACTGTGGAGTGCCAGACTTCTGCTTACAAGACTGTCCTAATTCCCAGTGACTACACCATCGTGCTTACTGTTACCCACTAAGAGTCTGGATTTGGTAGAGATCAGCCCACCCCATCCTTTCAACTTGGTTTTGTTGCTTCAGGGAATTAAGCTATCAATACAGTGCTCAAAGTTTCTTCTAAAAAAACCTTAATAGGAGGAGGAACGATCTGAATTGGAAATCAGCTCTTTCCCCTCAGCCCGTTCCTAGTGGTGACACTCTCAATATGGGGGATAAATACTCCTAAGACTACAAATACTGTAACTGATTGTCTTTTGAATAGTGGAAAATCTTGTCTTTTGTTTTGCTCCTTTATCTAACTGAGCAATGAGAGAGGATGAAAGGAAAAGACAGAAATCTTCTCTGCTTTGCCCCAGGCAGATTTATTTCAGTTGTTGCTCAGTTCAGTCCAATTTGCCACTCAGATTTTCCTATTGATTGTGACTTTAAATAAAAAGCAAGGCCAGCAAATTCCCAGCTCCAGTGCTTATGCTTTATCACAGATGAAGTAAAGCAAGTTGGGAACTTTTACAGGTTTTTTGTTTTGATTTGTTGGATTTATTATTTTTTTCCCACAGTATTTTTACATTATGTTTATTCAACATCTCTCATCCTTTGACGAGATTTGAAGGATCTCAAAGTGTTTGACAAAATCCTCAGTGTAGAACACTATGCAATTCATGCGAGGTCAGAACATGACTTCTTCCCTGTAGTGAAAACTGGTGGCCAAAACCAGCGGGGTAAATTCCAGCTTGTTCATTTTTAACAGTCTGTGTTTTAGCATTCCTGCTCCACAGCACTGCATTGAATAAGCCATCCAAGGGAGCCTTCCTATGCACAACTGCCCCATGTGTGGAGCAGTGCGTAGGAGACCATGATGAGCCTAGCCTGTAAGCATAAGTCTATCTGATAAAAATGAGCTAATGCTTCCTACTGCTCACACAGCTTAAAATTGTTTCACAGAATCACAAAACCACAGAATTGGCTGCTCAGGGCCCCATGCAACCTGGCCTTGAGCACCTCCAGGGATGGGGCAGCCACAGCTCTCTGGGCAGCAGTGCCAGGGTCTCGCCACCCTTTGAGTGAATGTTTTTTTTCCTAACATCCAACCTAAATTTCCACTCTTTTTAGTATAAAGTCATTCCCCCATCCTATTATTAAACCATGTAAATTGAGAAGCTTGACCATGTAAAAGAGAAGTTGTTTAAATTCACCTATCTGCAGATTGCCTGCTGTAAGACTCAGTGAGAGCTATCTGCGCTCTCCAGGCGGAGGTGATAAAGAATTGCAAAGTGCCATTAAAAATCTCCTCCTCTTGTCCACCTCCTGTGCAAAATAAAGATTACAAACAACACAAAAGCTGACTGACATTCAGCTGGGCTTTGTTGGGACAGTCAGCGAACAATGCAAGGCCCTGATCAAAAGAAATGATGGATTCCCATTGGGAACTTCCTCCACCAGGGCTGAAGCCACTTGCTTAGCGTGAGTGACATGCAGGTAAATGAAATAACACCCTACCAGCCTGCTGTCGTTGGGAGGGAATACTGATGGAGACTCAACTGTCAGGCTGGAGCTGTCTTGAAGGTCAGAGTATTTTATTTAGCAAGAATCAGTGTCATTTGTGGAAATGGAATCTGTTCAGACTTTAATAAGATAAATCACAGGGGATATTCTAGAATAAATCAGAAAGGTGCTTTTTTTCCCAAAGTACTAAGTAATTTGAATGAAGAATGCCTTCTTAAACCTGACAATAATTCAGTAATTTTTATGTGCCTGAAGAGGGGTTAATTTACCTAATGTGAAGGTTGAAGGAGAGAGGAAATTTCTTAATATGAGGGACAGAGTCAACTGTGATTGACACTCAGCTTTCTAACAAGCTTCTCCTGGAACGTTCCACAAGAGCACAACTCTGAACTATGGCCTGTACATTTATTAGAAATTCTAGTTAGCTGATGAGTTTGGACATTTTTGAGGTGTTCTGGAGAAAAAGAGAGACATTTTTGTACTTCTTCCAATTACTGCTTGGCCTTTCTTAGAAGGATGGAGACCTGTTTTCAGGCAGCAGGTGCTGCTGCAAGTTTCATCTGTTGGTTTCAGGCGTAGAACAGATGCAGCTCAATACATACTGATAGTATACGTTTAAGAAAAGAAAGTCTTATGAAGCTATAGACAGAATTCTTCAAAAGCAATTTCTTAAAATTGTTTACGTTGTGTTTAAAATAATCTGGTTGTTGCTTCTAGCCAATCCCATCAAATACTTTTCTTAATGCAGATACTGGTTTACCATAGAATGGCTTGAGTTGGAAGGGACCTCAAAGCTCTTCTAGATCCACCCCCAGTGCTGCAGGCAGGGTTGCCAACCACTAAATCAGGCACCAGATCAGGTTGCCCAGGGCCTCATTCAACCTGGTCTTGGA
Organism: Alectoris magna; assembly: GCA_030625065.1. Classification (NCBI taxonomy): domain Eukaryota; kingdom Metazoa; phylum Chordata; class Aves; order Galliformes; family Phasianidae; genus Alectoris; species Alectoris magna. The sequence continues at coordinate 4,117,539 of CM060560.1, read as the reverse complement.
TACCTTTAGAGACATTATCCATTTCTTCAGGCTTGGGTTCATTTAATGTTGTGGCCATGGAGCTGAAAACATTACCCTTTTATCTGCGGTCTCCGTTTTCATAGCCACCCTTTCTTGCTTAACACTTACGTTCAGATTCCTCAGCCCTTCTTCTGGTTCATGTTGTTGTTTAGGGCAAAACATGACTCTCTAAGGGTCATTTGGTTTCTCCCTTCACCGAGGCCCAGCTGAATTCAGTGATGGCAAGCTCCTTGTCTCCACAAGGACAGGACAGGATTCTAGGGTCTTTGCTGAAGTCAGTGGGATTTATATGCAGGAACACCAGCTAAGCCCCACTGGGGTGATCTTCACAATTATATCTTCGAGTGCTTTATATTTAGGTCTGCATTTGGGTTTTTGTCATGGGTTCTTCCTTGGGAGGGCAGATACATTTATTTTTTACTTTGTTTTCTAGGTCTAGCATACTATACCTTCCCTTCACTGTCTGGCACTGATCTAACACCAGTTTCAGGGCTCCGTTAAGTAAATTATGCAATCCCAGGCACTGGAACTCAATCTGTAGTAGTTCCTGGCATGCGTTTGTCTTGGTCCAACAAGCCCTTTCCTTTTCAGTGCCAGAGAGCACTCCCAGGCACAGCAACTGGTCACACATTGAGCTTGTTAACACACCTGTACTAAGATTTTCAAATACAGCACTGCTTCCCTTTCCCAGTGTGTCCACCCTGTGCATTTTTATTCTCCGATGTGCTTATATTGATTGTTGACAGAAGGAAGAAAACCATCCCGAAAAATAATAACATCATGCCCTTGTTTTTCAGCCACAGCCCAGCTCATAAGTATTACTTGACCACAGATCCAATCACCGGCTCCATCTACCTCTCTGACACCAACAGCCGACGTATCTACAAAATCAAGTCAACCACCTCAGTGAAAGACATTGTGAAGAATTCAGAGGTCTTGGCTGGAACTGGAGACCAGTGCCTCCCATTCGATGATACCCGCTGCGGAGATGGAGGCAAAGGCACCGATGCAACCCTTACAAATCCCAGGGGTGAGACTACTTCTTCTCCACAGGCTTTTTATGGGATCTCTCTGAAAGTGGCTTGTTTTGCAGTGCTGCAGGAAAGGCCCCAGGATTTTGCAGGCAATCTCAAAACAGTCCTCAAACACATGCTAAGGGCTTGCCTTTGGAAATAAATGTGTACGTCTTGCTCTCAGCCAGTCATTGTTGAGTGGCTGGGATTAGTGCCAAACCAGAGGCATGTAGCAATGGATAAATGCGCAAAGGGCAATAGAATAAAACCACCCATCAATTTTATGCCCACTGTAGCTATCCCTCCTCCTTATCAAATAACAGTGTTTGGTCCTTACCAATCTGGGTAAGATTCACTTATGTTCAGTTCATTGAGGCTTTCTTGACATCAAAAATAAGCTCAATAAGCATTGCTATATATAAAATCCTAACAAAAGCTAAAGACAGCTCAGAGAGACATAAAACTGAGGTTTATGCATCGACATTAGGTATCATGGTATCTATCTTAAATCTCATACGGAGTGGGTGCTAATTTATATGTAGGCATGGTGTAGTTGAGTATGACTTCACCTGGCTCATGATTATCTTGCTTATATTTGATAAAAGCACAGTCAAATCAGAATACAAGAATCACACAGCCTTCATGACTGTGAACTAAATTGTTCAAAACAGGTCTAGCCAAACATATGCAGTCCTATGCATAGCCAAGACTCCAGTCTGGCAATCTCAAGGTAACAAGCCCTGCATATGGAGGATATCGTCCCTCCCAGCTGTCCACAGCTCCTCTGAAGAAACACACACACAGTGTAAAGATGGGGTGGAAGATGCTGCTGGTACACACACCTTCTTCAGTGCTTATGAAGAGAGAAGGACCCCTGTGCGGGAATGCTTTTAGAAATGTGGCATTTTTGCCTGCCATGCATCTTCTTGCCCAGGTATTAGGACTGAGGGGAGTTACTTATAGGCTCTTGGCTTGGACATCAGTGTGCTGCAGGTTTCTTTTTCCCTCGTTTCTGGGAGTGGTAGCCCCCTCCTTCTTTACTGCATCTGTTTCCAAGCCCATACCAGCAGCCTCTCTGCAAATCTCGGGGGTCCTTTAACAACTTATTTCACGAAGAGCAGGCAAGAAGAAGGCAGCTGAGCTGTTGTTTCTCTTCCTGGCTGGATTTCTTGGGAAATTGTTTTTCTTGACATAGAGATGACATTATTGTTACTAAATCCAAAAAAACCGAAGTGATTTAGTGACCTTTTGTATCATCTGTACTTGTGATATTTTTTGTTACATTTGGGCTAGCTATTTCCTGGCAGGATGCAGAAGAAATTGCTTTGGAAGATCTTCTCTGTGTCAAAGAGCATTGTAGGCCAAATTGCTCCCCTAGGAATATTCAAAGGGCCAGGAATGGATTTCAGGCACTCCAGACTCCCATGATATGACTGTTGTATTGAGATGAAGTATTGTCAGAGGCATAGGAAGGAACTACCTGCAAGCAGGTTGCGAAGTAGAAACTGTCTCACTGAAATGAGTGAAAAGAAAATTAAGTGGCTTGGGCACAGAGATTCAGACAGTCCGACAGATGAGTCATGAGATCAGGGAATCCAGAGATCTGTAATCCCATTTTCTGCACCACTTTGATGTTCAACCAGTGCAAAAGAAAACAACTGTTGTTGGACCTCCATTCTCCCTTGTACAAGAGGAATATTATTCATCTCCCTACATTGGTGGAGGTTGCAAGGTTTAGCTGAATTATGTTTCTGCATTCGCTGTGGGAAACAGAGCTGTGCAGTTCAAAGCTTTCAGCACTGAAATCCTTCTTGTTGGCAATTCAGGCTCTCCGGAGGCCATTCTTCCACCTCAATCACACAGCAGCAGAATGCATGCATTCGTTCCTCATAGCTCTGAAATTTCATGGAACAGAAGTAAATTGAGAGTGAAAGAGGAAATGACATGAAGCAAAATGACAACAAGAAAATAATAATTCAGAGAGCCCGCACCTCAAATGGAAAGTTTGCAAACACTGTTCTCTGATCTGGTTCTAGCCCAAGTTTGCAATGCCTGCTGAGACAAATAGCCTTGGCAGGTGTGACTCACTTCCCATTCACCTCAATAAATGATTAACAGTGAAAACTCACACTGACAATGTAATGTCAGCATTGTTTATACCTTCACTGCAGTGCATCCTAGCAGAAACGCCGGCAAGTTCTCTTCCTGGGTGTGAAGGTATTGCATATTAGTTTGAAATAAAAGTGACTTCTTGTACAAGTAACCAGTAGTCCTCAGGTTACCCTCTGCTCCCCTCTCTTGGCAAGGGAAGTGGAAGACCAGAGTACATCAGAAAATGATTCTGTAGCTGTAGAAATATCACATGGCGAGGGCAGGACTTGAAGAGTTCACCTCTTTGAGGATCACTGGTCTTCATGAGACTTTTTAAGGCTACAGTTAATTTTTAACTGAAGATAATTACTATGTATTTTACAGACATCTTTGCAGCTTGTTCAAAAGTTGTAAGGAAACAAGGTCTTGCCTTCAATTTCATGATTTTAATTAAGTAGCTTTTAATTAGCTGGCATTTGCAGCTTGCTAGAAAATACTGAAAGAATAGAATCCTGCCAGATGAAAAACTGTAATTCATAAAAACTGATGGATCAGTCATTCAAATTCATAGAACTGAATCACAGAACTGTTTGAGCTGGAAGGAAGCTTTCAAGGTCATCCAGTCCAATTTCCCTGCAGTGAGCGGGGACACCCACAGCTCCATCAGGCGCTCAGAGCCCTTGTCCAGACTCACCTTGAATGTCCACAGGGATGGGGCATCCATCACCTCTCCGGGTCTTTTAGATCTACCTTTAACCTCTCGGACCAGTCAAGCATCAGATCTAGGTAGGTCTTCTGGCTCTTCCTTAGTGGAAACAAACTTTTTTGCAAAAGAGAACACTTCTCCATACCATGGCTAAACAAGTTCTGGAAATTAATAGCACAGGTAGATCAACAGGACAGGTAGATCGACAGATGCAGTAGCGGTGGCAGTTGTTTGGTCAGGATATTTGTCATAGCTGATACTCCCAGTCGTTTGAACTGCTTGCCCAGCAAGGTTGTAGATATCCCCTCCCTGGAAGCATTCAGCAGATGGGCTGGAACTAGATGATCTTAAAGGTCTCTTCCAACCCAAACCATTCCATGATTCTATGATTTGCTACGGAGCCCGCTAGCCCTTTCACATTCTAGTGGATTTCAATATATCCTTGCAAATTCAAGTGTTACCACTTTCTAATTATCATCTGCTAATAGCAATCCTCTTCTACAAGCAATCTAAAGAAAAATTAAAACTCCAGCTTGTCAGAGCATTTGTTTTCATCTGAGTACTCACCAGTGGTTCTCCTTAAGAAAAATGTGGCAGAGAAATTACCGAGGAGTTTGCAATTAAGACAGATTGCCATGACAAGTCTGATACGGTTGGAAGATGGTTTCAGAAGGGACAGGGCTGGGGGCGGGGATCTCATTCATTTAGCACCGCAAAAACAATGCAAAATGAAGTAATTAATTTGGGACAGATTGCTTCCTTCACTGTGTCCTGCTGAATGTGTAAACAAAATCTCAGTTGTTCGCTAAGCGTTCTTGAGTTTGACAGAATTAGAAGAAGAAAGTGAGCCCTCCACAATCTGTTCCGATTTTGTCAAATACGAATCAAGTGAACATTTCAAGGAAGACCAGAGGCTTATTGAACTAAATGTCATCTCTTAATTTGGCCAGAAAAGATGCACAGGGAAAGGGGCAACAGCAGAGTTACGCTGCCCTGCTGACAACCCAGACTCTAATCAGGGGCTTTCTGAAGAAGTTGCACCTGGACCTGTGCTTCGATGACACCAGAAATTTGTTGAGAAATCTCCCTGAACACCTATCTTATTCCCCTGAAGGACGTCTTGTGCTATTAATTTCCAGAACTTGTTTAGCCACAGCATGGAGGAGTGTTCTTTTTTGCAACCAGAACAGTTTTTTTCTGTTTTTTTCTGCCTTTCCTCATCCATTCCTGTCTTTTAGCTCCTTTCTTGACTGCTGCAGAACACTAAGCTGATCTTTGCAAAAAACTTTTCTCAGGAAATCCAAAATCTTTACTCCTCTGAGCTATTCTGCAGCTTGTCATTGCGTATGGGTAGTTAGAATTACTCCTTCCCCTGTGAGTTCCTCTGTACTTATTGACATTGATTTTCATCTGCCATTTTATCACCCGGTCGTTCAGCATCCAGCCTGACAAGCAAGCTCCAAATTTGTATTCCTTTAGCACCTATTTGTTGTTTTTTTTTCACTTAAAAGGGTTCTCCCCGCCCATTTTTTTCCCCCCTAAGTAGAGCTAGAAGTGCAATGCAGTCACTTCTAGTGGTTCATTTTTAGAACAGGCTCCCTGTGTTCCAGCAGCTATTTGCAGTGGGACGTTGTGCTGTCACCTCCTCACACTACAAGGTCCTGACATTTCAAGCAAATGTCATCACGTCACAACTTCCCATCAGCACGACTCGCTGGTGTGATGCATGTGGTGCTCCAAGCCCTGGTTTCCTATGGGATCTCTGGCTATCCAAGAGGAATCATAGAATCATTAGGTAGAATCATTAAGCTTGGAAGACACTTCTAAGATCATCTCATCCAACTGCCCACCTACCACCAATATCACCCACTGAACCAACGTGGTTTCCTAATGTACATGTTTCATAACTCGAAGATCAAAATGTGGGTCTGCAACACCACCTGGTCTGTGGCAGCAGATGTTTTCTCTTAGTAACTGTGAGACTGAACTTTGAGCTGTATGCTGCAGATCTTCAGTTCCCCTTACGTTACTATGGAAACCTGAGAGGAGCCTTCTGTCAAAGCGACCCAAGGCCTTTGGCTTTTCATGCATAACATGCGAATTACCCATTCTCTGTGCCCATTACCCAATACTGGAACTGTGCCATAATCAGAAAGGAAACAGAAATTCCTGTCAAAAGGTGTGGTCTGACCTCTCCAATCTACTGCAAGGAAACCATGGGATGCTTCCTTTTCTCTACAAGTCCGAAGACTTGTCTGTGGGAGATCCAGGCTCTCGTTTGGAATTAGAATCAATCATAGAATCATAGTATGGGTTGGGTTGGAAGGGACCTTAAAGACCATCAAGCTCCAACCCTGTGCTGTGGGCTGGTTACCAGTCACCAGAGCAGGCTGCCATGTCCCCATCCAGCGTGGCCTTGGGCACTCCAGGATTTGGGGATTACACTGAATTCTGAAACAACCAGCTGAACTCGGGAAGGGACTGGAGTAGTTGCCGTGAGAGGGGCATGCGGAAACAGAAATCAGACCTTAGACAGACTGATATCTTTGTTACAATGCAGAGCGTCTTAGGAAATGTAATTGAGATTGCCTGGTTTCTGTGAAGGAGGGATAAGCAGGAAAGTGCTCTGCAATAAGAGTGCACGCACCTGCCTTGGCCCCCGAGCAGGATGATAAGTGGTAACTTTACCATCCCACTTCAACTTATTCAGGTGTGCAAGCTCTTTGTCTAAGCTGGAATGCAGAATAAAGTTGTGATGTATCAACCGATCAGAGCTGGCTCCCGAGCCAAGGCGCACACAGGTTGTTATTGCTGTAACTGGTTAATCAGAACAGCCATCAGAGCTTGGCACTGAGTGCTGGGAGCTGCTGTCAGCACACACTGCTGATAAATTCAATCCAATCCACATGGAACTCGCTAGGAGAGAAAATTCTGCCTCATTTAAAATCACATTATCCAATCTGCCACCCTTCACTGCCTTTTGACCTGTCATGCAGAGTAATGGACAGGTGCCCTGAAAAGTGCTGGTTGTGAACCTAGGAAGGGTTCCCAGTTCCCTTGTGCTTGACAAAAGACAATGAAGAGCAACGAAGCGCTCCTCTGTAAGAGTTGGTCTACCACATTGCTTGAAGTGCTCAATTGTTTTGCTGGTTGTCAAACAAACACCGCCAAACATTAAAGAAGTTGCCATGCTGTGGGCAAAATAATTAGAGGAGCAATAACCTTTGGCAGCAGATGCCTGTGACAGGTGACACGTGCCAGCATCCTGGATGGCTTACTGTTCAGTGTGTCACCTAGGGCACGATGTTGACAGTTGTCATGGCAGGTAAAGACAACTTCCTTCAAGCCATGGATGCAAGTGAATATTGATGCCTATTCCTCCAGATCTCCCTGCAGCTTTTGACAAAGCGCTAAGATACAACTGATGCGTTGAGGCGTTCAAGGTGTTCAGCTGGAGGGAAGTGTTCAAAGCCAGGCTGGATGGGGCTCTAGGCAACCTGATTTTAGTGGCTGGCAATCCTGCTGGCTGCAGGGGGTTGGAACTAGATGGTCTTTGTGGTCCCTTCCAGCCCAAACCATTCTGTGATATTGCATAGTAGGAATAAGTGGTTGCCGCTGCTGTGGCTTCTTCTCTAGCATTAAGGTGTGCAAAAAGTTCTTGCCACTCCTGTTTGAGTGTCTTGTTTCATGGTCCTGCTGAGATTATCTCTGTCTTGGCATAAGTTAAACACAGGTATTGGAATGTAGGACTAGAAGCAATCTTTTGGGTCATTTAGTCTTGTCATCCATTATCTCAGAAATCCTGTCATGTAATCCCCTCCAAAATTAATGAACTTGATCTTAAAAGAAGCAAGAAGTAATTTTTTTTTCTTTATCGCCCTAGAGGCTGTTCTGAAACGTCACTGCTCCGTTGGTCAGATATCCAGTCCCGGTCAAAGTGATGCCCTTCAGGCAGGGAGATGCTGTGAAGGACTAAGGAAAATGCAGTTTTTACCTCCCAGCAAAAATACACAGCTCCCATTCAGCTCAGTGGTCTGCAACATCGGTGTCTTGACTCCTAACTGACTTTGACTCAACAGGTTGCAGTCTTATTCGAATTCTTTCTTTTGCCTCAGCTAAATGGAAAAGTTTGTTCTTTCCCTCAAACAATGAGGTTTTCTTGCCATTACTTCCAGGCTAGATTATCTTCTGTGTCATTTCATTTCCACTGTAGATATCTGTAGGACCAAATATGATACATTTTTCCACTTATCATCCACCTCCATGGCTCCAAGCCCATACAGTAGTTACAATGCTGGCTGAAGGCCATGATTTTAATTTCCAAAGCAATCAGGGGATTAGTCCCTGCTGCATGAAGTGCAGAAACTTTTAATCTGTGAACTGCTGCATGTGTACTTCACAGCATACCTCACAGCGGATGAAAGTCTGAGGGTAAATGTTTCAAGCAAGGAGATCTGGCTGTAAAACAGCATTTTGGAGAAGCACAAGATCTCATCGCTTCTCAGAAACTTTCTCAAGTCTCTCTATCTGGAACAGATTTTCCATCATATCTATCACCATGATGACAGCCAAAAAAAAAACATCACAGAGAGGACTCGTGTCACTGACTTTATCTGTCTGCAGACAAATGTTTCCTTTGGAAATCATTGGTGCATAAAGGTTGGAAAAGACCACTGAGTTCATCTAGTCCAGCCATCAACCATCACCACCAGGCCCACTAAACCATGTCCCTTGTTTGAAATATTTGAAATATTTGCTGTAGTGTCCTTTTATAGTGAGTAGGAAGGAAAAGGTGCTTCTAGAAGGATTCGTATAGTCTCTCACGGGTATCTGCTTTAGGGTGAAATACATTGCACCCTAGAAATAGGTATTTCTCTCTGCTGATTGAAAGAGCTCCAGATACTTGCTTGTATGCACAATGCAGTGTCAACTTTTTTGTCAAGTGATTGCTGCTCTGCTAGTGAAAGAAACCAAGCAGAAGGATCCTGATATTCATATATTCATATATTCCAAGCACAATTTTCACTTGGATAGGAAAGGACGTTGCAGGCTTCTACATTCTTCTACTTTACTGTTCCTTTACATTCTTTGAGTGTCTGGAGATACTCAAATATTATGCCTTTAAGCATTCTGCTACCGTGGGATAGATGAGATGAATGACTCTATTAGTATCCACGGAGTTATTTTTAATTTATACTGGCATAAAAGAGAGGTGAATGGGGCCCTTAACTTCTTATTCCTGCTTTAGTCATGAGTACTCTTCGTGACCTTGTGAAAATTGCTTTATCTCTTATTTTCCTGATATGTAAAATTAAGATGATCACACTCACAGACTGCTATGAGGTCTAATTAGTAAGTGTAAAGCACCATGAAATCCTCTGATGAAAGATGCAGAGTATGGCTAGCCTGGGATAAAGAGGATTAAAGGAGGTTGTGCTAACATAACAAGTACTTCAGAAATGACGCCTAGGGGGAAGGGAAATAGAACATATCTGTAGGGAAGGAAACAAGAATCAGCAGTCTGTAACTGTTGTTGACAGACTTCAAATCCGGTGATAGGAACGTGTCAGCAGAAAGGGTTTTGAGCAGTGATATAAATCACCTAGCCGTACTCAGAAACAGGTGAGTTACTGTTAATTGGTGGGTTTGTTCCAGGAGAAACCCTTCCACACTCAGTCACCTGGCATTTGACCTGACGAGTCTTTCATAGGTGTTCTCTTCCCTGTCTCTGAAACATTGCGCCAGGGTAGCATTTTCACACGCATGGCTTGATGTGCATACTATGAGCAAGGCATCATGTTTCCGAACATATCGGACACGTAACTATTAGAAAACCTATTCTTTTCAGGGGCTTGCTGGATGCCATGCCCTCTTCCATATTTTCCAGGGATCTCTAAATTGCTGTATGTGCCAGTAATGGTTGGAAGTGCCTTCAGTGTAATGGTACTGCTTCAGAGCTCCCAGTATCCAGGACTCCTGTGTGTCCAACTCATCCTTTTTGAATGCCAGAAAATATATTGTTCCCAATCAAACTGCAGTCTTACTTTTTCATGGGTCGGACCAGACACTATCTTCCATTTATCACGTATTTTTAGGTTGCTGTTCCTTTCTGACTGACTGACTTTTTTCTTCCCTAGGCATCACCGTGGACAAGTTTGGACTTATTTACTTTGTAGATGGCACTATGATCAGGAGGATCGATCAGAATGGGATCATCTCAACAGTGTTGGGTTCCAATGACTTGACATCTGCTCGGCCTCTCAGCTGTGACTCCGTCATGGACATCTCTCAGGTGAGACAACCTTTTTGGTTGGTTTTCTGCCAAATAGAATCCTATGCTTTCACCTTGTCTGCATGTCTGTGTGCCTCCACAAGTTTGACAAAGAGAGGTAAGGAGAGTTATATCCCTTTCTATTTTTGTAGTATGAAAATGACTGGGTCAAAAAGGAAGATCCTATAAAGACTGAAGGGAAGACAAAACTTACTGAACTCAGGGTATTTCTGGAGAGACAGATTTTAAGACTTCGTTCATAGCTCCCAACCAGCTGTGAGACACAGATTCCTGGGAAAGCAAGTTTCATCAGGCTCATTTCTCAAGGAACTAGTTATTTTAAATTAAAAAGACCGGGCAACAGTACTCATCTTAGTGGGGATATGCCTTGCTCTGTTATAACAGCATAGCAAACCATTGTTTTTTACAGTACTTCCTCCCATTCTTATCTGGCCCAGCACAATTTTAAGCCTGAAACAAATTAACATCTAGGAAATACTGATCAGAGGCTGCGGTGCCAAAATTAGCAACAGCAGGAAAACAAGAATCTTGAATTGCATCGGATTGCAAATTGGTTGCAGCTACCATCATGCTGGGCTTTTTAGTCCTGCTACTGAAAGGTGGAGGGGAAAAGAAGAGAGAAAAAGAAATCTCACGTTGATGATTGCTTTACTTCTGGATAATGCAGGAGAGAAGTCTGTTACGGTCCAGCACTCAGTTTTGTGGAGCACTGGCCAACCTGTCAAATTGTGCCAGTTTAGAGATGCTGCCCTTTGAAATCTTTGAGCCTCTGGTGGTTTGCCCGGCTAGAGGAATGTTACCCTCTCTTATGAAAATACAGATCATAGCTGGAGGGCTAAGTACTGTTATTCAGCCACAATAGATGTCAATGGGGTTTCCTTTTTGTAGCTACCTAGATAATTTCCGTGCTCCCATATGGAATCTGTTCTTCTTGTTTTTCCTTCTAATTTGAAAAGGTTATTCTTGCTTCTTTGCAACCGTTTCCCACCGTCCGCAATTTATGAACAAGCTGAAATTATGAGTTTAAAAGCTCTGGTGCCTCCTACAGGAGTAAATTTTGATGGTTAAAGGCCGTTTTGTAGTATGTTTCTCATCTTGCAGGCATGTTTTTTTTCTTTATCTGAACTTCAGGGGCAGTTACCACAAGGCCACTGTGGATTCAAGTTTTAAAAACTGTTTTGGGGCAAGTTGTGTGGTTTATGTGCCTACCAGTGTCATGTTTAACTGTTTCTAAGATGAACTAAAATGTATCATCTAAAGCCTGTTTCTTCTGTCATAAAGTGATGGGAGCCATTCTTAGGTAAACCTGTACTGGCACGGACAGATTAACCAGTCTTGTTCTGGACAGACGTCCCAAAGTCAAGATTAATGAAGGAAAAATTAATAAATAAAGGAATAATCAACACAACACAAAACCTCTACTAGGAGCTGGTTTTGGTCATTTGCAGTGGCCAGAAGGATCTTCTCTGTCAGGTCCCTGAGGCTGCCTGGGATTTGAGGACATGAAATATTTAGTAGTCAGTGTTGACAGGGAGTGGTTTTTAAGAATAGTTAAGAACAGTCAGTTCAGACTCTGCTCATGATGCTAACTGGAGGCTGCAGAGCTTAAAGACCAGTGGAAAGGATGGGGACGTGCGTTACTGAAGGGTTATAATGTTTCACTACAGAAAGGGTTAAAATAGGCCAGGAGCTGAGAAAAGAAAGGAGATTTTGTGAACAGACCAGGCAGAGCTTAGCGCACTGCTTAGCCATGAAACTCAGCTTCACAAGCCCAGCCATTAGAAGGCATAATGAACTGAACATGCTGCAACCGATGTTTTGTTTTGTTTTTTTTTCTAAAAAAAAAAAGGAAGTTGAAAAAGAATTTAAATGTGAATAGAAGCAACGGAAGTAAAGTGTGGCTGGGGCAAATGTGTTCAGCTATAGGCTGAATAGCTGAATATGAAGTATGAATCTCTTGTGTGACTCTTGGCCTCTTCTTGCTCCTGGTTTTGAATGAAGTCACCATGAGGGACAATGCACTAGGCTTGAACCTATTCTTATTGGAACCTCTTTCCAGTAAGCCTGCTACCTTATGGACACAAAATACCCCTAACTTAGTCACTTCAGGCAACCAAGAGCGTTTGACAACCAAGAACATGCAACAACCAAGATGGAGGGTGGAAGAAGATTTGCAGCAAAGAAAGAGGGGCACTTTGGAATGGCACAGCTTGGTGCGTGCCCCTCCCAGAGCTCTCAGTCACAGCATCATGCCATTGAGGACACAAAAGAAAATAAAAAATAACAAAGAGAAGTGGGGAAAATGGCACAAAGTGGCCAATATCTCAGTTAACCAGTGGATATCAAAGCCACCTGGTCCAACTTGGAGTTGCCTGGCTGACTGAGAGGCAACACACAACCAGAATAGCTGTTTGTTTGTAGCTCATTGAAAATCTATTTAAAAGTCTTCCTGGAGGTGACCAGGAGCATTCATTAAAGCTGTTCATTTCCAGTTCCCCTTCACATGCTTGCAAATGGGCATGTTAAGAAAACGTTTAAGCAATTGATTGGCTCCTACACATTAAAAAAGAAAATGCACCTCTTACTGTTTTTGATTTTTTAAAAAAGATGGGTGGGATAGGGGGGAAGAGACCCTGAATTGTATTGTATTGACAACTGGAAAAGTAGTCTCTCTTAACAAGAGAGCATCTTGCACAAATAGAGCTAGAAACAGAGACCTTGTAGCGCTCACTCACTCATGATGTTACCAGCCTTTGTGACTTTGGGTTATCACTGGGGTGTGTCACTTGAAGCCCTTCTTCCATTTTGTTTTTTTTTTAAAAAAAAAGAAAAAGACTCTGTAAAGACAGAAGTATTCAGTTCCACAAAGCGCAATGGCCCAAATTTCAAAGCGATTTGCTATTTTGCATTTTTGCAGCATGAAGCACAAAATAGGTGGTTATAACTTGGGTGTACGCATGCTGACACAGCTGCCCGTTTTCTGTCATTTACAGAGAGGAGCTGGGCCACTTGTCTGGAGAATTATTTAGTAAAAGGATCGTCGTTTTGTTTGACTGATTGATTTTACGATACTTAGCCAACAAAATTCCCAGTCTCTGCTCTCAGGTCCAAACTCTTTCAATCCAAAGAGTGCCATCATGTGAAGTAATTAACAAACAGTTGCACTTATCTTACCCTTTCTCCCTTTAATCCATGTTGAAACATCCTCACTTGAGATTGATTTATATCAATCGCACGTTGAATAAAGATCTCATTGTAATAATTTCCTTGTGCTTTTTTACCATTAAGGTTCGTCTTGAGTGGCCCACGGATCTGGCAGTTAACCCGATGGATAATTCTCTGTATGTGCTAGACAACAACGTTGTGTTACAGATTTCTGAGAACCACCAAGTGCGCATAGTGGCAGGGAGGCCCATGCACTGCCAGGTCCCAGGGATGGACCACTTTCTCCTTAGCAAGGTGGCAATACACGCCACCCTGGAATCTGCTACTGCCCTGGCTGTCTCACATAATGGGGTCCTATATATTGCTGAAACTGATGAGAAAAAGATCAACCGCATCAGGCAGGTTACCACCAATGGAGAGATTTCTCTCGTTGCTGGTGCACCAAGCAGCTGTGACTGCAAGAATGATGCTAACTGTGACTGCTTCTCAGGGGATGATGGCTACGCCAAGGATGCCAAATTGAACGCTCCATCCTCCCTTGCAGTGTGTGCAGATGGAGAGCTGTATGTTGCTGATCTTGGAAATATCCGAATACGCTTTATACGGAAAAACAAACCATTCCTCAACGCGCAAAATATGTATGAGTTATCCTCACCCATAGATCAGGAACTCTACTTGTTTGACACCAGCGGTAAGCACCTGTATACTCAGAGCCTTACCACTGGAGATTATCTTTACAATTTTACTTATTCTGGAGATGGAGATATAACCCTGATCACCGACAACAATGGCAACTTAGTCAATATCCGAAGAGATTCCACGGGGATGCCCCTCTGGTTGGTCGTGCCCGATGGCCAAGTCTACTGGGTGACAATTGGTACCAACAGCGCACTCAAGAGTGTGACCACACAGGGTCATGAAGTGGCCATGATGACTTACCATGGCAACTCTGGTCTGCTTGCCACCAAAAGTAATGAAAATGGCTGGACAACTTTTTACGAGTAAGTATGTTTTGAGTATTATGCAGCTGTCTTCATTCTGTGTTCTCGGATCCATGTAAAGATGACAGATTCTCATTTCCCCTAACTAAACTATAGTTCAAACATAATGCTCAGAACAGGGAATATTAGATCATACAAAAATACATCCTATTGGCTGTGTGTTAGAATTTGAATTTTAAACTCTCCCTACAAAATCAATTTCACAGAAAGTTTGTACTTCATTTTTCTGAATCACCTAAGGAATTTGGACACCTGGTTCTCCTTAACTGTAGTTGGGACTAGAAATTTATGCTGCATGGAAGAGAATTTTGCTTGGCTTTGGAAGCATTGGAAGAGTGGAAGTTCCACCAGATCCTCTTTCTCTCAGCTTTTCTCCTACTTCTACGATCCGTTATCTTTCTAAGTTTGTTTAAAGTGGCTGATGTAAAATGACCGCTGATGATGACTAATGGCAGCTTGCTCAGAAAACAGTTCTGTAATTAATGGAGTGTTCTGTTTTTATTGTTATAGTTGGCCCCGCTAAGCTTTAAAAAATAGTCTCAGAGCTGCTGAGGACCATCCCTGCCCGATGAATTTTTGAGCAGAGAGAAGACAGGATGGGTTGAAAAAAAGCAGAGATGGCAGTGACTTGAAATTTTGTTTTGATTTTGTATTATTATTAGCAATCCTCTGCTTACAAATAGCATGAAGACAATATAATTCTAATGTCAAATAGGAAAACAAAATAGGAAAACAAATTGTAATGTCAACTAAGACAGTAAGAAGGGTGGTCTACAAATGCATCCTGCTGTTGAGGAGCCATCCCACTCTTCCTTAGTTCCATTTTTTATTCTCAAATTCCAGCCTTTTTCAAATGTTCCTCTTAGCGCATAATTTCCCATATGGTTTGAATGGTTACATGGAAGCATTCAGATACCGTAATCATACACTCACTGTAGAAGACCAATTTGGCTGGAATAGACAGTTCCCAAGATTACGAAGACAAAAACTGGAAGAAAAAAAATTAAAATAAGAGAAATAAGAAATAAGAATTCAGGGAAGAAAAGCTGGCTAATCCTATGTATTCGTGTGTTATACATGCAGTTGCTTTGGCTCTTTCTTTACAATGTTCCAGGCCCAGTTTTGAGTTTCTTTGCTCCTGCCGTTCAAAGAACGGATGGAAACTCTGTGATGAATCTTCTGAAAAGTTATTTGCATTCCGTCAATGTTCTGCTTGCAATTACTACAGCAATATTCCTCAGTGAATCAACGTTAATACCTTTCCATCTCTTACACTGATTTTGCTTGAGGAAGGCTTTAGTGTGTAAAGACGGGGTGTTTTTCTCTACGGGGTTGAAAACCTGCTGTATTACCAGTATCATCATGCTAAATCAGGGCGACATTTTCTTTTTGCAAAGAATCCAGTAGTTCCTGTGCTTGAAAACAGATGTAGCCATGGACAGCGAAGCAAACTAAACATTACAGCTAATAATGGTCAAATTTATACCGAAAACATATTCTTTTATTTAAAAGTGTAACTGAAAGTATCAAGGAGATAAAATGAGTCAGAAGCTAAAATCCAGCTTACTCTGTGGATACATTTATAACAGCAATCCATTATTTCTTGTTATCCAACAAAATAGAGCATTTGTGAAAGTCATCATTCTGGTCCTCTTATTGACTTCAGAGGAGTCATAAGAAAGCTTTTTAGAGCTAAATGGAAGACAATATTCTCCAGTGGTTACGCTATGGAAATCTTGACTAGAGCAAGTCAGCACTATGTGATAGCACATCACTGAAAATAGAGGTGGGAATGTGTCTTCAGAGATTCTCATCCAAACCTGTGATCAGTTATCTCTATTTAACTGTTCCTGACAGATTCTGATGTAACTTTATACAGCTACAAGGTAAAAGTCTATATCTGAATTAGTTACCTCAACCTCCCTTTATAGGCAGTGGAGAGAAACACTCACTATTGAGGTGAGTTTTGGATGAGTTATATCATGTAACAGCTTTAGGATGTGATGAGACAGGTAATATGCTGAAAGTTTCTCTCTGTAAATGTAGTCCAGAACGATTAGCTCAGATAGAGATGTTTACACTGCAGATGTCTACAGTTTGTTCAAATGGATCCTATCAAAGTTATCGAAGTTATTCATAAATACTGCTGGTGATAAGAATGTCTTTACCTATCTTATTGCTACTGTCAGAAGGCTTTTTATATGCTCAGTTTAAATTTTCCATGCTCGAACTGGAAACTGCCTCTACTCATCCTCTCCTTTCCACAAGGGACTTGCGAAACAGATCAGACTCCCCCTCTTTCCAGCTGTGAAAAGCACATATTAAAAGGCTTAAGAACATTCTCAGAAAAGGGAGTCAGCAGCAGAGGATCGCAGAGTGTGGTTGTTTAAGGTGAATTGTCAGGACTTGATTCTATCCAGGTTTTGCATGCATTACCTGGAAAAATAAGATGATTAGTAAATAAATGTGAGACACTTAGATTTGTTGATAAAATAAGTTTCATTTAAACATGACATGTTCTTACACAGGAAGGTGCACATCTAACAGACCACAGCTAAAGAATAGGGCCGAGCATTGGCTTTCAGGAGTTGTAGTGATCAAATCATCAAGCCATTCAGATCTCTCAGCATAATTCCATGGCAAATTTGTCTAACCTGTTGCTTGGATGGACAAATAAAATGCGTATGTTTACTCATTGCACTCTACTTGCAGTGAATAGAAGGGAGCTGATTTTCTCACTGCACAGCATTGATGAGACTAATACTGTCAGTTCTGGTGTTTTCAGTTTATGAAGGATGGGGAAAATTGAACAGTGTGCAGAAAAACGTACAAAAGATGCATTCGTGAGGAGAAAATGCTTTATGCTGGAGAACGAGAACAGCTGGATCTGTTTATCTTATCACAGTGAAGACTGGGAATTGTGTAGATCACAGCATGTCAGCACAAAGCTCACCTACAGAACAACTCTCAGTCTAGCAGAGAAAGGCAGGAGAAGGGCAAGGGACAAGAAACCAAATGCAGAGACATGAAAGCTGACAGGATGGTGTAATTTTTTAAGGCTGAGATTAGCTTAGTGGTAGAGCAACCAACTATGAGTAGCAGTAGATTCCACATTTCTTGGTATCTTAAATCATGACTCTGGGTGCCTTCCTTATTTTCACCAGATAGAAGATATGCGTGAGTCAAACTCAAACCACAGGCATGGCAGGCTGAACTGTAAATTGATGTTGATATCCAAGGAGTCAAAGAAGATGATGTAGAACAAATCAGTGCTCGAAAGGCTCAAACTTCAGGTTATTGGTCTCTGTATCAGAACTTGGGGAAATTTGGAAGTTTAATTAGGAAATATTACTTCTCAGAAAGGCTGGTCAGGCAGTGGAATGGGCTGCCCAGGGAGGTGGTGGAGTCACCGACCCTGGGGGTGTTCAAGGAACGATTGGATGTTGTGTTGAGGGACATGGTTTAGTGGGAGCTATTGGTGATAGGTGAATGGTTGGACTGGATGATCTTGTAGGTCTTTTCCACCCTTGGTGATTCTATGATTCTATGATTCTGTGATTAAATGATTTAGAGAAATCCGTGATCCCGAGCGACTGGAAGCTGCTCTGAGTTTTTTTCAAGCTTGGCTAAGGGGGAAAGTGAAGCTCACATTTCCATTTTGCTTGTGGCCAAGGAAATAAAGACATCAAATCCGACTCTGAGGAAAAGCTTGATGGTTCTCTTTGCAGATAATGGTTGTTTATAGCCCCAGCCAGGATGGACACCACTGCTTTAAAAGCTAAGAGTAACCATAAATTCAGCTAGCGAGTCTACACTGCACCAGTGGCCCCATGAAGATCACCCTTGTAAGATTTACCTTTACCACTCTGTCTGTGGAGGATCATAAACCCGCCACCACCACAGAAGAGCAGTGGTGTTGCAAGAGTGACAACACTACACATGTATACATCCAGCATCCCTAGTTCTCTTTGTGTTGGTGCTCTCAGCAGGGCATTTCTCAGTTTTTATTGTACAGCTGCGAAGACCTGTGATATACGGGCATGTTGCCGTGACTCTAGAGAGGAGAGAAGGAGGAGGAATGTGTTGTCCTGCTACTGGAAGCTTATATCAAAGACACACAAGGGACTCCATGCCCCTCCAAGGGCTGAGATTGGCACATTGGCCCTTCATTTCAGCAGGAGAAGGGGGCCTGCTCGCAGCACCCACAGCTCTTTCATGCACACTTCCTTCACCAGTGTTTGCTGTAACAATCTTGCTTTATAGGGTCTAGCACTAAAGTTCAGCATCTGATGGCATGCAGTTTCTCCTTCCTTTGAGAGCGAAACTTAATTCCCTCCAGTAATTAACCTGTCCCCAAAGGCCTATTTAGGACTTCTTTGAGGGTTTTTAGTACCTTGGCATTCACCATCAATTAATGCCCTACGAATCAGCTTATTCAGTAACTGGATTGAAGACTTGCCTTCCCTTTCAGCCTGTAACATTGTAATCAGTAGCAAAGGAAGTGGGTCTGGAAACTGTGCCAAGTTAACAGCTTCTTGTTGTTCAGCTCAAGTCAAAGACAAAAGGATGCTGTGTGACTACTTTGGTTGTTGCTGCTTTTGCACTTGACATGAAAACATCACTACCAGCCTTCACAGAGCTGGTTAGCTGTTGCTGTTTATCTCTACTGCGGAATCCAGATTTTGGGTTTGTTTTTACTGTATTTGTTTAAATCAAGAGTATGGCACTTATCTTGATTAGCTCATTGAGATGGTATCAGTGTACATTAATTCAGTTTCATTCTAAGCCAAAGTCAAACCTTCTATGCATTGTGTAACCCAGATGAGGCTCTTTCACATAGGTCCTTTGCGTGCCCATTTAGTTCTGACTGTCACCTCCTCCAACACAGAGTTAAATACATACACATCACTGCAGTCAAGCCAAGAAACTCAAAACCTTCTCATGGCCTTCTCAAGAAGTGCCTTGGGGTTGACTGGAGGGCAGTGAGTAATGTGGTACCAGACCTTTTAACAGGAGGCAAGGGAAGCTTTGACCCATAACATCAGACTCTGTTTAATAGAGAAAGAGCTTGGATGGCTTCCTGGTATCCCCAGGTCTGATCAGAGGTCCCGCCCCACGACAGCAGCAGTTGGTGCTCCATGCTCTCTGGTCTGAGGGACTGGGGAACCAGAACCCGTTATCATAAAATTGTAGGATCATAGAAACACAATCACAGAATCACAGAATGGCTTGGGTTGGAAGGGACCTCAGAGATCATCCAGTTCCAGGTACCAGATCAGGTTGTCCAAAGTCCCATCCATCCTGGACATGGGGCACCCACAGCTCTCTGGACAGCAGTGCCAGGGCCTCAGCATCCTTTGAGTTAAAAATTTTTTCCAAAGATTTAATCTAAATCTCTCCTCTTTTAACTTAAAGTCATTATCCCTTGTCCTATCGCTATCTGCCCATCTAAAACGTTGGTCCCTTCCTGTTTGCAAGCTCCTTTGAAGTACTGGAAGGCTGTAGTGAACGGCCTTCTCTTCTCCAGGCTGAACAAGCCCATCTCCCTCAGCTTCTATTTGTTGGAGAGCTTTTCCAGCCCTCTTAACGTCTTTGTGACCCTCTTCTGGACCTGCTCCAACAGCTTCACGTCTTTCTTGTGCTGAGGGATCGCAGTCAGCATTTACCCAGCAGTGAGATACAGACTCAATCTGCATCATAGTTGGCACAAAGGTTGTGCAGTCAAAGCCAGAGATAAATAACACTCATTACCTTTAGAGGAGCGGCCACCTCTTGACTTTGGGAAACCTAGATTGCTGCATTAATAACGTCCCTTTATCACCAGCTGATATCTCAGGTCACACACTGAGTTTTATGGGATTTGGTGGCATCCTTGGTTTAGAGTAGTGCAAGCGAGGGTCTCTTTCTATGATTGCAGCAGACTGAAGCATAAGAATCAATCCCATTCGGCTTTCGTTCTCTATCCTTTTCTGTCGCTTTTAGCAAGATTACTTTTCTCCACAGTTTCTCCGTGATAATATCATTCACTTGTCATCACCATTCCTCTCGCTAAGTTGTGAGGTCCTGTTTTGAGCCCAGAATGTATACCTGGAGTCCAAGTTCAGACAAAAATCAACGTGATTATGAGTATTATAAAAATAGCTGGAAAGAGAGACCTCACTTGCCTCCTTTGGGCAGTCAGAAGCTCTGTATGTCATTAGGAAGAGGGTTTGCCTTCATACATATTTGAGTAGCGTGCGTTTGTCTATTATGGATTTATTTTTAATGCAGTGTTTAACATTGTTTGAAAAATTGGGAAGAGACAACTTGTTCAGAGGCAGTGGGTGACGTCTGTATAATCGCACATAAAATATAGTTTGTAAAGTACTTTAGGAAACTTTGGCTCTAAACGCAATATTATTGCAGTGATTTTTTCCCTATCTATTTGACTCGCCGTTTTAAAAGACCGATGAAATGTGAAAAAGCGAAAATGAGGAAACTCAGAGACTCAGGCAAGGAATTGATTTTTGAATAGATGGTACTTAGGATGCTCTCCTTAATTCCCAAGGCCCAGGTCTCTACACAATGGTAATGTGATAAATGAAAGCTCTGAATGTTTACAAGCTAACAATTAGGCCTCATAAGCACCAAATGCCATTTTAATTCTGTGCATTGAACCTTAGCTAAATACGATTCCAATTGGGAATGGATGGCAACAGCTTCCGTTGCTGGCCTAATAATTGTCACTGTAATTGCAAATGCCAGGGCTCTGCAGCAGGTTTGAATGGGAGGCAGCAGCTGCGTTAGCAGGTGATGGATTCATTGCTGGGAGTGTGCACACTGCTATCCTTCAGCATCTCCTTAATTCTGGGGCTTTCAGAGCATTTGGAGAACACAAAAGTCTTAGGAAACCAGCCCACCCCTAAATCCCGAGGCTGTGGAAACAAGGCCTGTGGAGCTTAGCTGTGGAATGAGCTGACGAGAGGAGATTTATCTTACCACAAACACCAGATGCACCTACAGCTACATGAGGGCCAGTCAATTGGCATTCCTCTCCAAGCGAGGATGAGTTCTGTGAGTGTCTTTATAGGGCTGAAAGCAGAGATGGAAGGAACAAACACAGCCATGTCACTCATTCCCCATCATAAAAAGGATGTGGAGCTGTTGGAGTGGGTCCAGAGGAGGCCACAAAGACACTCAGAGGGCTGGAGCACCTCTCCTATGAAGAAAGATTGAGGGAATTGGGCCTATCTTAGCTTGGCAAAGTGAAGGCTCCAGGAAGACCTCATAGCAGCCTTGCAGTACTGTAGGGGAACGTATAAACAGGAGGGGGACCAACTTTTTACATGGTCTGATAGTGATAGGACAAGGGGGGGATGGTTTTAAACTAGAACAGGGGAGATTTAGATTAGATATCAGCAGAAAATTCTTTACTCAGAGGGCAGTGAGGTGCTGGCACTGCTGCCCAGAGAGCTGTGGATGCCCCATCCCTGGAGGTGCTTGAGGCCAGGTTGGGGCCTGGACAGCCTGAGCTCATGGGGGCAACCAGCCCATGGCAAGGGTTGGAACTAAATGATTTTTAAGATCCCCTCCAGCCTAAGCCATTCTATGATTCTATGATTTAATGTGTTAAGCACCTCCTTTTACACTGCCACCGCAGCACTCAAAGCAGCTTTAGTCTGGGCATGTGCGTTTTACACTTCACTTGCCACTAATTAAAAAGCAGTAATTAAAACTGGAGCAGCTCGGTTGTGCTGCCTTCTCGCATTTCTCCCTCTGTAAGGCATGACCTCTTTGCAGCCCCAAAGCAAGCACTTGGAAGGTCCCTGGGCAGAGGTGCAGCAGCTCGTGCAAATACAGCAAGCACAGATGGTCCAGGTTACTTCTGACAGAGGCTAATGTGGTGACTAAGAAGGTGCCAAAAGCCTAATGCACATTTGCAGACATCTTAAACTGACTCCAGCACACCAGCACAAGCTGCTCTGGCCCCAAATGAGCCTTACTTCTCAGAACGCAAAGTCCCAATTGGAAACTCTAGCTCTTGGTGAAGGTCTCTGCCATTGTGTGACTTCTGTCACGCAATTAAGACCAGTTAATTATGCTTACTGCATGGGCTCATTTTGTCTTTAAAAGAAAAATGCACGATCAGAAATTTAGTCACCATCATATTCTTCCATGCTCTTTTTTTGGTGTTATTCTAACCCAGTTTGCACAGGCAGAGTTTTTTGGCCTCTTTGTCCATTACCACTGTGGAACAGCAGAAAGATACCATTTAGTGATGATGAGATGAGAGGCTGCAAACATAGCTGAGCAGGTAGCATGACTGAACCCCACGGTGCTAGGGAAGCCACATGGGTGGGTTGAGAAATGTTGAGAAATCATAGAATCATTGGTTGGAATCATAGAATCAGAAGGTTGGAAAAGACCTCTAAGATCATCAAATCCAACCCCAACCCATCCCCACCATGCCTACTGCTGATGTCCCTCAGTGCCACGTCTCCAATGTTCTGGAACACCTGCAGGGATGGTGACTCCACCACCTCCCTGGGCAGCCTGTGCCAATGCATCATCACTCTTTCAGAGAAAAAAGCCTTCCTAATACCCAACCTGAACCTCCCCTGGAGCAACTTTAAGGCCATTACCTCTTGTTCTATCACTAATTACCTGAGTGAAGAAGCCTACCCAGATGTCTGAGAACACAGTAATGGGAGCCCAAGGTTGCTGGGAGTAAGTAGGGCTTGCATGGAGTATAGGTTTTGTGCTGACTGTCAGCATGGTGCTGAGTGTCATTCAATTTGGATAAATCATATGATTCATAGAACACTGGCTCACCACTCAAATGCAACAGCAACCACGTGTCCCTCACACGAACTCCCTGCCCCCATCCTGGCTTTTGCTTTTCTTGTGTCCCTAACCTGTGAACCTGCTTCCTTCTGTACTCACACCTCTGTTGCACCAAAGTCACCCCATTGACTCCAATGCAGCAGGCCTGGTTTTGTGCCAGTATTTTTAGGGGTGAAGCGGGCTCAGTTCCACACTCAGCTGATTTTTGTACAATACAAACAGAGCAGGATTCTTCCCTGACAGTTCCAAGCACCACCAAGTCAGAGATGCTCAATTCAGATCCCATCTTCCTTAAATATCGGAGCATTTGAGATCTAAGTCTATCCTCACAGTTCAGACTGTGTTTTATATAGGGAGCAATAGATGTCACAGTGGGAAGAATTCGGGGTGTTACGTAACACGCTTTTAGTGATAACTGTTCTTTCTGCTCAAGGGAAAGACTAAAATGTGTCCCTCGTGTCCTGTCTCAGCAGATGCAATAAAGATGTCTTCTGTGATGCTTTTAGTTCTTACTTACATACTCTTTTAGGTGGAGATGTGTGGATGACTGTGCAGAAAGCACTGACAAAATGCATCCCGTCTCATTGCAAACAGGAGAGCTGCAGACAGCAGAGTGCTGGGAACTGAGAGCATTAGCTCTGGCTCTTGCAAGGAGATTTGGTTTAGATCCAACCCGTGCACTCTTGGCCACTTGGAAAGGCTTTCGTTGGTCCCTGCCAGCCTCCTGCAGAGCAGTCCTGAATTTATCCCTTCTCTGTTGTTTTTTTTCCCCTTCTTTTCCACTTCACAAGTAGCTGGTTTGTCTCCAAGGTCATGAAAGGAAAGGGCAAGGCTGTTCCTACCTCCATGCTCGGATAATCCCATGAATGATGGGCTGACGCTGGATGGCCAAATGCTTTCTTCTACCTTTGTAACAACCCCTCTGCCCAGTGGGCAAGAAAAATTTCACATCCCCATGTCTCAAGCTCCAAGAGGGTGAGGTAGACTTGCAATGAGCTCACCTATTTAATCACTCTGCTAAATATTAAGCTTGGACAGGAATTTGCTTTTCTGCCAGTCCTTCCTCATACAAAGCCACTGCCAGCACGTTGTCAAAAGCAAAGTAATAGCACTGGACAGATATGGACAAAAAGGGAATGGAAGAGACAAACTTGTTTTTCTGTATAGAGCAGAGGCAGCATAGTGGCTGCTTCTGGGCCTAAGTTGCAATTCAGGAGCACCTTTTTGTTATTAGATGGGGTCTGTTGGCTATTTCCCCAGCTCAGAGTAGTCCTGAAGAGGAGGATGAAGAGTTCCTCAACCATCAGACCAAGAGGGCTGATCAGCCGCAGCTGGACCCTCTCTGACATATTTCTTACCCCTCTTCCTAGAAGCGTTGGTCCGTGGGGTTTCCTGTGCTCCATCTGCTCTTCTGCTTGGAGCAACCATTGGCCTGGAAAACTCTCCAGTTTCTGACCTCAATCTCCCTTGTTTTGTTACCTTTTGTCACACCCTCATTAGATGAACGATTAATTCTAATCCCCTTCAGAATAACCAAGTTTAGGACGGCACGTTCCTACTTTGTTTCCTCTGGTGTAAAGCAGCTTATTTCTTTTGGCTTTGCCACTCTAGCCGTGTTTTCTAAGCTTGTTTTCCTTAACATCTCATTTGTGTTACTTCATCACTTTAAAGAACGGTGCCCTGAGCTGTGCTCCATCAGAGGTCATTGCTGTGTATTGCAGAATGGTCAACTGCTAGGTGGTCAACTGTTCAACCACCATTTGCTCTGCATCCCCACATAATGTGTTTTCTTGCGGGTAGGACTTGAAAATATCCAGTGTTTACCAATGATTGCATTTGCTTAATTTTTCTCCTATTTTCCCTTGACTATTTAAATACAGTTTGCCTGAAGGCCCACCTTTTCAGAAGGTCCAACAGCTGTCCATGGGGAAGCCAGTGGAGCTTCCCACTGCTCTCCAACCTACAGCAGCCTTGCTACAGAAGCCCCTTGCCAGTCCCGTGCCCTGAGCTCAGCTCAGTGTGGCGAGTTTGCTCTATCTATTCAGGATGCCTCTAGGCACTGCTTTCTGCTGCTTCTCTTCTTTTCATTGAAAAATATGCCGTAGTGCCTGTGTGCACGTGGCTTATTTCCTCTGGGTCCTAGCAGGCAGGTGCCCACATCACAGAAACCTTCCCAGATGGTGCTTATGTTTGACTCTCTCATTGGAAAAGCCAAGGACTTGGTAGGGGTGAAAAATGGAACTGCTTTTTTGCACATTTAAATCAGTCCTTCCAGATGGTCCTGGGAACAGTAAATGGTAGATCCAGGGGCCTCAGCTGTGCCCAGGGCCCTACACCGTGGTCACAAAGGACAGCTCTTTAGCTGATGCGGCCAAACTGCTACCTTAACATTATCTTTTAAAATAAGATAGCAAAAAAAAACAATAATAATTGCTGAAGAGCTCAGGGCACCACCAGACAAAGCAGTTGGTGTTCTTCAGATACTCCTAGTTCTGCTAGGCAGGATGCACAGAGTGGAGCTTTTCTATAAATCACAGCACGGTGAATGGGAAATAAAGTTTTCTGACAGAAACAAGAAGCATAGTACAGGTGATAAATATCAGATATTGCTAAAAAGGAGACGAGTACTTGTTTAGTCATTTTCTGTTCCGTGCTTCATTTTTCTCCAGCTAAAAACTGTAATTTTCTTTTCAGGAAGCCAAAAAAGTTAAGGTAGTCCTGACAGACTGCAGGTTTTTGTCTGGTTGAAGACTTCAGGACTTGGTCTGTGCTTTGTAGGATGATTCCTGCATCTCACCCCTCTGCTGTTATGCTGACTTCCTTCCATCCTCCCTTTCAGGTACGACAGCTTCGGCCGCCTGACCAATGTCACCTTCCCCACTGGCCAAGTGAGCAGCTTCCGCAGTGACACCGACAGCTCTGTACATGTCCAGGTGGAAACCTCCAGCAAGGATGATGTTACAATAACAACCAATTTGTCAGCATCGGGAGCCTTCTACACCCTGCTCCAAGGTAAGTCGGGCCTCCTGCTCTCCCAGCTGATCTGCATACAGTGGATTATTCATCAGGAAACAGGTATCGCCTTGGTAATCCTAGCACCACAAGTCACCTGCATCTTCAGCATCCCAGAGCTCCCCATGTGTTGGTCCAGACGTGCATTCACACCTACTTAGCCACAATCCCTAGCTCCAGAGCTACCCAGCAGCTGTTTTCTGCTTCATTCTCAGCCAGTCCCCTCACCATGCAATGTTGTCCTCCACCATCATTACCATTACTGTTATAACAGAAAAGGTTGCATAAATCTAGCCATGCTTCCATCTGACCCTTTCGCTTCATTCTTTTAATGGCTTCCAATGTAATATTCGCCCTCCTGGAAAAGACATCAAGATGGTTACCAGAAGTCTCTCAGATTCTTTGTTCACTGGCTGTTCAGACAGTCAGAAGGCAGTATCCAGAACAAAATGACCACCCCTGTCCCCGGAAGGCCTATGTTTGAGTTCAAGGGCTGGTATGGAGAGACACAGAGGAGAAAGGAGATGTGGGCAGCGGGGGTGGGACTGATTTGTTACTGTCAGAAATGAGCACAGTTCTGCCAGTGGTGGGAAGTAGAGAACTGATGAGGTGGAGGAAAAGGTGGTGAAGTGGGAAAAGAAGGAGGAAGGGGTGATGTAGCACCATGCTGACATTCTGGTAAGGGCAGCAGATGTCATGCGTAAGCCATGCCAACCTGGATCTCCAGGTTCTGAAGGCTGAAGCCTCCTTACCATCCCTCACTCCCGTTCCCTGGGAACTGGAGTAAGAGAAAGTACTGGCAAACCTACTGCTTTCCTCACTCCTTAGTTCTCATTCAGCCCTAGTCTATGACCGGTGGCAGCAGGGTGTCAAACATCATTTCCCTTTGTAAAGAACAAAGTGCTCCAAGTAAGACCAGCGTGTTCCAGAGTCACACTTGTTCCCAAATCTGTGAGTCACACATTTCTCCCCTCCATACAATAAGAGCAAGCTTTCCTAAAAGAAAGTGCCTGTAATGCCTGAACACTTCCTTTCCTGCCTCCACAGAGGGCAGCTGAGAGGGTGCCAGCTCCTTCTAGCTGTACTCAGTATTCCTGTAGGGCAGTACAATGACTTTCTTTTTCTTTACTCCGGTCTACAAAGCAGGTCCAACCCTGCCCCATTCCATCCCCTTGCATTAAGACCTCTGGCAACTGCTCAGACACGAGGTTGGCTTCACCTCAAGAGCCTAATTAAGCAATAGAGCCCGCTGTCGGGGGGCCCTTTAGTGAGATAATTGACTGCAATGTGATTTATCCATGCAGAGCTGAAGGCACAGTTACATAATGGTGCCACGGTCAATTATCTCATTGTACTGCCCTCCAGCACAGGGCCACTGTTGCCATTAGGACATACAGTATTACAAACAGCTTAATCATCTTGAGAAGTATAAAATTACGAAATTATTTGGATCTGAAGAAAAGTACTCATCTCAAACCAAATATCTGGATAATGTCACAGCAGAGGTGGCCTGTGACCTTCTGTGGGTGGCTTTCCCACAAGTGTTAGGGGCTGTGAATTCCCAAAATGAGGCACTTGTTGTTGGAATCAATGTAGAAACTGCAACAAGGGCCACTCAAGTTGTTCAGGGATGTACTGAGCACGGCTGAAATGTAATTTGCCATCCAAGTGTCTCTCCAGTGCATGGAGCTGGAGCTGCTGTCAAGGTCTTTGATCATCTTGCCGGCTCTTCTGCTCTTCAGAGAAAATGCACACTGCAGATTCCCTTTGCATGAGAGGCGCTTGTGCACTTTCCTTCTGGGCTCACAGCTCTGGCCAGCTCTTGCAAATCCTTTGCAAACCTTTCAAGAAGCCTGGATCTCTCTGTAAGCAAGCTCTGGCTGCAGTCAGTATGAAATGGAGACATTTTATGGCTCCACACAGAAACCAGAAACAGATCTCATGAATGTATTTAAATGCCTAAATCCTGTTTTCTTGGTAAGAGTTAGAGCTCAGGTGCTCAGAAGTCCTTAGCTGTAGTTCTCCTCACAACTGTAGGCTCTTATCCATAGACCCCATCAACTCCTGGGGTCTTCTGTCCCATGCTAAGCATTTCCCAGCCCTTAAACCCCAAAGTCAGAATGAAGCACTGTGCAAAGCTTTCGGCACCCTCCTGTCTTATTCAAAGTATGTATTAGGGTGAGAAAAGACATCTGCACACTCATACTCTAACTATTGCATTAGGACTTAGAGATGATCAGGATATGCCTGATGTTCCTGATAAGAAAGACATGTCAGCTCAAGGTGACCTCTAAGACTTGGAGCAAGAACTCTTGAGCCATTCATTAGCTGTGGGACAGAACTGGCACTTATGCAGGCTTGGGCAGGACACCAAAGGTGCCTTTGTAGAATCATAGCACCACTTGAGTTGGAAAGGACCTTTAAAGACCATCTGGTCCAACTCCAGTGTCTCCAGGGATGGGGCATCTATCACCTCCCTGGACAACCTGTTCCAGTGCTTCACCACTCTTATTATAAAAAAAACATTTTCCTTATATCCAGAAGCTTTTTCTGTACATCCAGGTGAAGACATTTCCACAAAGTTAGGGGATCTTATAGGATGGATGGGGGAGCCTGTACAGCTTACAGACTCCTTGGCACTTCTGTGGGATTTTATCCTCTGAACTACTGACAAAGGGAGCAGTTTTTCAAAGGAAAATAGAGCACAAGAACAGAACCAAATCAGCCTAAAGCACAGCATCCAAAGGCATCCCAATTTTATGTAGCCCTTGAGCCTTCAACAGCCAAGGAGAGTCTTATCTTGAAGAAACCTTGACAGTGGAAGATTCGTGTTGTGATAGGGCAAGGGGAAACGGCTTCAAACTAAAAGAGTGGAGATTTAGATTGGATATAAAGAGGAAGTTGTTTACAGTAAGAGTGATGAGGCACTGGAACAGGTTGCCTAGAGATTTGGTAGATGCCCTATCCCTGGAGATATTCAAGATCAGACTGGATGGGGCTCTGGGCACCCGATGGAGCCATGGTTCATTGCAAGGGAGTTGGACCAGATGGCCTTAAAAGGTTCTTTCCAACTCAAACAGTTCTATGATTCTGTGATTTCCCTGCCTCACACAGTAATATTCTGAGGATAATCCACCATAACCAGTGATTGTGTGACACTAAGGGAACATCACATGTCCAGTGAATAACAGAGCATTTCCCCAGCTTCCTGGTGATGAAGGTGGGAGGCACGCATAAGCTGTGCAAAGGTATTTCACCCATTTGTTTTACAGTGGATCTCCTACTGTGTTTTTCACAACACCAGGCATCTGAGAACTAAAGACCCAAAGCCAGCTATCACCTCTCTCTGGAAAATGAAGGGCTTGATCCCTTTGGATCTATGTCAAAAGACCATCACAATGGTATAGCCACAGTGCTTGGATCTACGCTGTGAATCACTGCTGTACATTTACAGCGGCAACACCCAGTGCCTCAGCAGTTTCACACCATCATGAGGTTAACTGTGTACAGTACGCTGAGTTGTGGCCCTGCTGAGATGAGTGTGGCACGGCTCCAGCTGGCTGCAGCGAGAGCAGGATCAGACTCGCAGTAACAGAGACCAACTGGTGTCAGGTTTCCTTTCCTAATTATACCAAACTGTGCTTTTCTGCTGATCTATTTCAGCCAGACGGGAGATGGTAATTTTGCTGTGACCTCGTTTCCTGCTGAGCTATGGCAGAGCAGCTAGTGAACAAAACCTGACTTGCCTCCGAACGGAAAAACAATTGACATGAATTTTTAAGGGGTATTTTTATTCACAATTAGGTATTTATGGCAGCCTGGGAGATAGAAATGGTAATACTTTCCAGCATTTGAGGAGCTTTAGATAAGTCACTCTTTGTATAATATGCTTTTAAAGCTATTTTGCGCTGAGCAAGCCTCGTGCTTTCTTACCCTTCATGAGCTGCTCTGTGCAGAAAGAAGTGCCAGCTGGAGTTCCAAAGGACAAGGTTTCAGCCTGCTGGTTCTTGAAAGATGTGCACAGGATATCATTCTCTTCCACTTCTGATCTCCCAAATCCTGGCCTCAAAATCTGCTGGTCTTTCAGGAGCTAGCTGAGACCAGATGAATGGGAGCTTAGTGCTTCTGCTTTCTTTCCAAACATGGGGTCTTTGGTTGCCTCCTGAAAGCATTCCCAAGTGAAAGGGTTTGGCTGTTGCAGGGGGAGCTGGTTAGCATTAGCTCGCTGTGCAATTTCCTGTCACTTGCGAGATAGATGGTGCATAAGCTGAGGAAAGTAGGTGGCCCCACTTTTTCATATATCGTAGTGAAAATGGGATCTCTGGGATCCAAAAACGTGGAAAGTTTTCAGTGGGACTGCGGTTTAAAACAAATATCTCACCACTCAGAGTTTTAGCAGTGGTCTTTAAGCTAGCCTAGGGGTAGAGGTTTGAACCTGCATTCTTTGCTGGGGTATTCTAAGATATTTTTGCAAGACTTGGAGGTGCAAAATATCATCAGAATGAAAGAGGCTGTCCATCTCTTTCACCGGTGAAATAATCAATTAGTGAGGAGAGGTGAATCATGGAATAGAAACGTAGAATCATTAACGTTGGAAATGACCACTAAGATCCCCAAGTACAACCATCAACCCATCCCCACCAAGGTCAGTAAACCACGTCCCTCAGTGCCACAGCTATCCTCTTCTTGAACACCTGCAGGGATGGTGATTCCACCACCTCCCTGGGCAGCCCATGCCAATGCATCCCCACTCCTTCTGTGAAGAAATTTTTCTTGGACACAATCCAGGGCCTCAATCTCTTTCTGGTAGTGGGGGGCCCAAAACTGAACGCAGTACTTGACGTGCAACCTCAGCAAGGCTGAGTAGTGACAGTGCATTTCCTTACAACCTTACAAGCAGCAATGTTAAAGAAGCCTGGAAGAAGAAGGAAGTGAAAGACAGGGGCTGTATCGCTGCACAGCCATTTTAAAAGATCTCTTTTTCTGTCTTCAGACCAAGTCCGAAACAGCTACTACATTGGTGCTGACGGCTCTCTCAGACTGATGCTGGCCAATGGCATGGAGGTGGCCCTGCAGACTGAGCCACATCTGCTGGCTGGCACCGTCAACCCCACCGTGGGCAAGAGGAATGTCACCCTGCCCATCGACAACGGCCTCAACCTCGTGGAGTGGAGGCAGAGGAAGGAGCAAGCAAGGGGGCAGGTCACCGTCTTTGGACGTCGCCTGAGGGTAAGTGTGAGGAGTTTTGGGCTCCACTTCCTATCTCATCAGTCTCCAGCCACATGACAAAAAGGGACTGGGCTGATTTCTGGTGTCTGCAATAGGGATGTGGCTGCAGGACAGAGGAGTAGCTGTTCATCCTCAGTGATGCTGTCTTTACAGCTTGAATGCATCCTTATGTCTCCTTATGTGCTGATATTCTCTTTACCATCACCGACAGTAGTAGTGGTTTCCCTGTGAGACCTCTGCATCACTGAGAATGCATCACCTCCTACCAGACACTACAGATCCAAACATCATGTCAGGCTGCTCAAATATGCAAGAGACAGTCATAGCCATTAAATACAGCGCCAGTTAGAACAAGTATTTTCATGGGATCATAGAACAATTTGCACCGGAAGAGACCTTAAAGCTCACCCCAGTTCCAACTCCTGGCATGCACAGGGACACCCCCCACCAGCTCAGACTGCCCGGGGCCCCATCCAGCCTGGCCTTGAGCTCCTACAGGGATGGGGCATCCACAGCTCTCTGGGCATCAGTGCCAGGGCCTCACCATACGATGAACAAAGAATTTGCTCCTAACATCTAATTTTAAATCTCCCCTTTTTTTAGTTTCAAGCCATTCCTCCTTGTCCTGTCACTAAGAGACCATGTAAAAAGTCGATCTTCCTCTTGATTATACACTCCCTTTAGGTACTGGAATGCTTTTCAACCTGTACTGCGGGCAGTGATGTAGAACTCAGCACTGAAAGCTTTGTAAGCAGTATTGTTCACTGTGCTGCCTCAGAAAAATCTCAAGATTCCTGAAACTTGCTCATCTGTTGAACCTGCTGAAGAGCTGGGCTTGTGTTTTAATTTGCTGTTGCTCCCTGAAATGTTATCAATAACTGTAGCCCAGTGGTGCTCTCAGTCATAGAATCATAAAATCATTAAGGTCGGAAAAGACCTTTAAGATTCCCAAGTCCATCCCTAACCCACCCCCACCATGCCCACCGACTATATCCCTCAGTGCCACACCTCCAGGGTGTTCTGGAACACTTCCAGGGCTGGTGACCACAGCCTCGCTGGGCAGCCCATTCCAAATCGTGGGCTTATTCCTGGGGAGCTGCTCAGTACCTGGCAAATTCAGGTTTAGCACTGTGCAGTGCTCCTGCCGCCAAAGGACTGCAGCTGTTTATTCACACTCAAGCTTCGCAGTAAATATTCATGCTCTGCATTCAGAATATGCATTTCCCAGTCCTTGCTCCGCACCTCTTCCCATTCCCTGCTGTGTGACCCCTGCCACCTCAATGTGATTTTTCACTCACGCTTGTCAAGTACCGCTCTTTGCCCTCCCCAGCCTGGGCTCTGCTCGTTTCCCTTTGCATCTACAGCCTCACACACTCACTCCTTTTTGTTATCAGGAGAATAGCTGTGCAAAAAGGAGTGAAAGCTGACACTGCGTCATCACTGGGATCTACTGTATGTCTGCAGTTCAGTTGGCATCAATCTTCTTGTTTGAGTTAGGATGGGATTTTTTGTTTTATATATATACACACATATATATAAGATTTTATTTTAATATCCACCACAATTACCAGACAAGTCTGCCTCTGGAAGGAGACTTCTCCAATCTGCAGCTGTGTCACAGCTATTTGGTGCTCAAAGCAGTTTCCCTTCATTTCACAGCAGCTCAGCTGCCCGTGTCAGCTTCGTCTTCCAAAATCTTCACTTCACATGCAAACACAGAATGTGTCTTTGTTTTATATTGCACTGCATTTGGAAAAGCACTTGCAGAATGAATTTTCAGGCCTCTTACTTGGGTCCTGATAAATCTGCCAGCATTTATTCGCATTTTGAGCCTTCTGGGGGCTGTCCCTGCTCCTAGCGAAGCAGAAGAACACCTTACATCATGGAAGGACTCAGTTACTGCTCTGTTCAGGGTTCAAAGCATCTGAGGATGAAGAGGAGTTTTAAGCAGCCTGTCTGTACCTGCATGGCAGCATCTGCACCCCTAAGCCATAAACCTACAAGGTGCTAATTGCTTCCCCGGGGACTGCCCAGCATTTAACGTATTCCGTGTCATGTTCTCCTCTCCCCTTGTGCCAGTAATTGCTGCTTTCTCTGGCAAGGGAGATGCTTAGCAAAGTTCAGTTCAACATGTTTTTGTTCGTCTGGGGAAACTTGAGCATTTTGTGCCGTATGTGAATAAATCACCACTTTCCTTCACCCCGCTTCTCCCATAAGACGGCAGCAGAGCCATGGTGCTTCATGGTGAAAGAGCTCACCCAGCAAGGCTGCAGCCCCACCTCTCCCCAGGAGGTCTCTGAGATGGGGAGGGCAGCACCCGGCCCCTGCAAATTCACAGAATCATGGAATATCCCAAGTTGGAAAGGACCCAGAAGGATCATCGAGTCCAACTCCTGGCTCCACACATGACCACCCAAAAATCAGACCATGTGTCTGAGAGCATTGTCCAGACACTCCTCGAGCTCCAGCAGCTCGGCACCGTGACCGCTTCCCCAGGGAACCTATTCCATGCCCGCTGCCCTTTCAGTGAGGAAGCTTTTCCTGATATCCAACCTGAAAGGTGAAGTTCCCCTGCAACCAGTGTCATCTCAGCTGCCATCCCACGTATCCAGGCTTCGTGAGTTGTGGCCCTTCCTGTCATGTTTGCAGGGGATGGATGGCATGTTGCCATGAGATCAAACAGCTCCTGGCACAAAGAGGCCAATTTCTCAGCTGCCTCCTCAAACCACCTTAGGGAATAATATAATGCAGGTGTTTTTCGTGGCAAGAATAAGGCACAAGGCAGGGACTCACTCACGGATGAAGTGAAGAGAACAGCCCCAGTGCCTCTTCCCCACCTTGCAGTGCTGACGTGTTGCTGCACTTGGCCAGGCAGCAGTTTCAGGTTGGAGATTGGGAAAAAAAATTCTTCTCAGAAAGAATGGTAATGCACCAGCATTGGCTGCCCAGGGAATTGGTGGAGGTCCCTGGTGATGATCAAGAAAAGTGGCACTGAGGGACATGGTTTACTGGCTTTGATGGGGATGAGTTGATGGTTGCAATGGATGATCGTAGCGGTCCTCTCCAACCATAATGATTCTGTGATTCTATGAAAGCAGCACAAATGTATCAAAGCAGCCCTTTCCCTTCTCAGATCCCTCACCTCCTAGGAAAAACTGCAATTCTCTGATCCACCCACACAGCAGCAAGGTATCTCTGCTAGCTGTCTGGCCACCACTTCAACCCCTCCTTGGCCAACAGCAGCAAAGACCCCATCTGCAGTGAGCATTAGATAAACCACTCCAAGGAACAGAGCTCCTTCTTTCCTTCTGCTGTATATATATATATATTCTTTTCGACAAACATTATTTTTTCAATAAGGAAGGATGTAAAATAATCTCTGGCAATGAAGTAAATGGGACAGTAAATGAAGTAAACAGAGACAGAACTGCTGCCTCAACTGTCTTATTTATTTAATCATTGCACTGTAGTTTGGTTCCTTTTTCCCAAGACCGGGTCAACAGTGGCACCGAGACCACATGTCCCAAAGACTCACCAGAACCAATGTGACCAGAGAGGTCTTGTGGGATAAGCCACCAACTGTTCCTGGTGTGTTCACTTATGAAGACAGTCCTGCATCATCCCCAGAACTTCTGCAAGGAGCTGAGGCTTGGATATGGTCACCCCAGTAATTTTATAGCAGTACTCTGATGAAATTGCTTTGTAAGCAGCCATTTAC
Organism: Alectoris magna; assembly: GCA_030625065.1. Classification (NCBI taxonomy): domain Eukaryota; kingdom Metazoa; phylum Chordata; class Aves; order Galliformes; family Phasianidae; genus Alectoris; species Alectoris magna. The sequence goes on along the minus strand of CM060560.1, from coordinate 4,082,468 downwards.
CACGTGGATGTTGTTGGCTCCTGGAGTTCTCGTTGCTGAAGTACTGTTTGTGCTCTTCTGCTGAAGGTTATCTTTGCCTTTTTATGAGAAATCTTCCCTTGTTGTGCTCCTGTGCACCCAGGGAGATCAGTGCATGCTGTTTAATTATAATTTAAGCTGAAGGAGCTCCGTAGGAAACATTGGAGAGATCAGAGATGTTGGCACGTTCGTGTTCCTGCTTTTCCAGAGCAAACTAAGGGATCAAATGGAAATGCTGTAGAGTGTAAGTTTGGGGTTACCCACTACAGAGAGAGGTCAAGTACACTATGGGTTAATATTTACTCTCCCTCAGTCCTGTGCCAATGGCAAGCTTTATCAAATACTCTGAAGGGGCAGAAGCTTTTTGCAGAAGCTTTTAAGATCTCTTGCCAGGATGAGGACTCTGGGCTATAGGATGGCACCTTATTTAGCTGCTCACCATAAAACACAGTCATTGAACTGAAGCCTGCAGCCCTGTCAGAGCTCCTGCAGGAAATTCATTTCTGTTCAAGGCATGCCCTTGAACAAGGATGAAAAGATTTAGCCCCTGTTCAGAGGCTATCTGGCAGTGTTGGGTTCACTTTGCCCGTCACCCTGAGGGGTGGCTGTTGGCACTGCAATGGAAAAGTTGTGTTGGGAGAGCAGGAGAAAATAAATCATTAAAAAAAAAAAAATCATGAAAAAGGAGACTGGTTCCAACTAACCCTGCAGGAATCCCTTCCCAGAGAGTGGGGAGGGTGGGATGACTTACAGCACCAGTAATGGGATACGGAGGTTTGAGCTGACTTTAAGATTTACCCTGGGACCCATTATCATTGAATCATAGGATATCCCGAGCTGGAAGGGACCCATAAGGAGATCACTGAGTCCAACTCCCGGCTCTACACAGGACCACTGTTATTTGGTCCTTCCAGTCAGTGCATGGCACTGCTGCTGGCAGAAGGATCAGGGAGGCCACTTCCAGCCGGATCACTGCCCAGCCCTGCCAGAGCTCTTTCCAGCTCCCTTGGCAGAGACCAGGAGCAGAAGGAGCTGCAGATGCTGGGCTGGAGTTGTTCTTTGAATAGATGGAAGGCAGAGATGTTATTCCTTACTGCTTTTCTTCTCTTTTCTTCTTCTTTATTTTTTTTTTTTCCAAGCAATTGCCACTTCTGTTTCTGTACCTACAGCAGCAAGCCCCTATGAGATAGCAAATTGCTCTGTTGCTTACACATGTGCATCTGTACTTAGAGTTTTGATACCTTTTTAATTATTTCCCAGCTTGCCTCTTACAAAGGGCTTTTGGCTGATTTCCTTTCTCCCGCTGCCATTTGCATTCTGTTTTAAACACTGCAGCACATTAAATTGGAGCGTTATCTACCTTTCCACATTCCCTCTTTCCTCAAGGCCTACCACTGTTCTATCGCTGTTATTCATAAACTGACAATAATTTTTCAGTTGCTCCCTCTTACATCATGTTTACTGTAACGGTACAGCCCTGATTCCTTCTGCCTCAGTTGGCCTCATCCATGGTTTTGCCTCTTCCATCCTCCACTCCTGAGACTCCTTTTGACATCTGACTTTGCGGTGTGCCCATTCCTCAGGTTTCAGCACTGAAAGCACAGCAGCGCTCCTGCCTTTTCCTCTCCCCTTTCTCCAGGTCTCACACAGAATTCAGCACACCGCTTCTCCATTGGCTCTACCACATCCTTTCTGTTCCTGCTGAGCTCTCCGATACTCCCACATCCCTCAAACTACAGTGGGAATTCAATAATGCACCCTAAAGTAATAGCCAGGATCAAAGCCGCACCAGGGCTGAGAGCTGTGCTGGGGTCAGGAGTGTTGCTTTTACCCAGAGCAGGATAAGGCTATTTTCACTTGCAGCCTGAACACCCCGAAGCGACCTAAAAACTCTGATTTATTGACAGCAGCTGAAGGAAACTGAAAAGAAAAGAAAAAAAAAAAAAAAAAAGGGGAAGAAAAAAGAAAAAGTAAAGGGGACTGAAAAAAATCAGCTGTTGGAATTTGCAGTTCACCCAAGAAAATTCTGCACCTTTCTGGATAAAAAAAAAAAGAGGTTCACCAGCTGAATAAGGTTCAAAAGTGGTGGGATAGAGAAGCAGCTGTCTTCACTGGCAAGCTCATACTGGGAACGGGGGGGTTTCAACCTTGTGCAATATTCTACTGCTGCGATGTGGTTTTATAAGTCTTGCGCATGCAGCTCAACATGAGTGGTATTATCAGGTCCCTTTTGTAATGCTGTGCACTACAATCCCTGAATCGAAATGTATTCCTTCTCCTGCCTTTGAAGTAGATACCTTTGATCTTTAGAAATGCAGAGGCAGTGGAGGTAACAGAAGTGTAATTATGCAACATAGAATAACCCCAGGACAATGAAACTAAAACTCCAGCTATCGCTGCTCTGTGTAACATCTGCTGTGCTCAAAGCCTCCATATTTCATCTTAGGTGGAAGGCTTCACCTCCAGTGCATGAAGTGAAGTCAGAGAAAAGCTCAACTTTCAACCATAGTGACACAACATTCACTTTTTCTGTTATTTTTTATTTTTTTTTTTATGTCCATGGAAGCAAAATCAGTATAATCCCAGAATGCTGTACTAAGGGCATGGTTTAGTGGGGAATTATTGGTGATAGGTGGATGGTTGAATGGATGAACTTGGAGGTCTTTTCCAACCTTGGTGATTCTATGATTCCATGATTCTATTATTTAATTAGCAGAGTGTTTTGCAAATATTCCTTGCAATGATTTATCATTACATCTTCTGTAGGTCTAGACCACATCTGCTGTATCGGTCCTAAGCCTAGGTTTGGGATATGGGCAATATTCCTTCACCATGGTGATGTTTCCAAAGTTTTTCTGCTTCTGTCCTCACTAGAGTCAAGAATTGTTACACCAACACTTGGCCTTGAAAATGCTATCCAGAGGCAATGGACACCTGGGTAGTCTACAGTGTGATCTAAAGAGATGTTTGATGAAACAAGAATAGTCTGCGTAACCGAATTTGCAGCTTCCTAATTCTCTGTCTCCCTCCTGTAGGTTCACAACAGAAACCTGCTGTCCCTCGACTTCGATCGCGTGACGAGAACAGAGAAAATCTATGATGACCACCGCAAGTTCACGCTCCGCATCCTCTATGACCAGGCAGGGAGGCCCAGCCTCTGGTCGCCCAGCAGCAGACTCAACGGGGTCAATGTGACCTATTCCCCTGGAGGACACATTGCAGGCATTCAGAGGGGCACGATGTCAGAAAGGATGGAGTACGATCAGTCTGGCAGAATTACATCCAGGATCTTTGCCGATGGCAAATCATGGAGCTACACTTACTTGGAGAAGGTGAGAGTCTTCTTACCGCTCACTGGTGATGCATTTGGTGGAAATGAGCTTCAGCCCTTTGATTTCAGCTGTGCAGTTTCACATCAGCTAAGTACTGGGACTTATGGTACAATACTCTTCTGTGTATTCTGCCCACACAAAGATACACATTGGAACTTCAGTGCCAAACTACCAAAGATCAGTTGAAAATAGCGTGAAAAAATACCCCAGAGGGCAGTATTCTTTCCCAGTCACACTGAAAGCATGTCTTAATCCTGTAAATCCTGTAGAGCTTTGGCATTTGATTTTTAAGCAGAGCATTCTTTTTCCGAGCTAACTGTAATACGAAATATCTTAAGGTGAAGTCAGAGGAGTAAACAGTAGGGACTTCCAGTAGGATTTTCCATGTGAAAACAACTCACACGGTCTGACATTCTCACTTCTTTGAGTAGCCCATTCCTGCTTCATAAGAATTACATGTTATAAAAAGCGCCGGGCACAAATTCAGCCAGACCATTGTAAACACTTTTCAGGGTGTAGTCTGCACTCGTAGATTGGCATGAGACTTAATTTCCTTTGGTATGATCATTCACTGTTACACTATTCAGTGTCCCATAGATCAACTTACTGTGTAGCAGGGACTGATATTTTTATCCTTGAGTTTTGTATAGAGCTTATCTCTACATCAGTTTAGGAAACCACGGTAACATTGGTTTTAAAAAGCAGAAAGTGTGATTTGCACCTTGCGTTATGCAATCCATGAAGATTGTTACATGCAAAAAAAAACATAGCCTAAGAGGTTAGCATGGGAGCAGAAGTTTGGTAAGTGAATAATAGAAGATTGTAGAATCACAGAATCATAGAATGGCTGGGGTTGGACGGAACCCCAAGGATCGTCAGGTTCCAACTCCCCTGCCACAGATATGTAGACATGCAGACAGAGTGAGTTATTTGGCCATTGGAAGATGTCCGGAGGGTACTTCTTCAAGCATTACTTGAATCTCTCTACCAGTTTGATTTAGTTAGTTTGTAAAAGCTAATGATGTGGAGAATTTGAGTAGAGACAGCTACATGGTACTGATTTGAACAGATGAGCATTCTAAACTTAGACCTTCCTCACTGCAATTGCTGCTTCTGCCTCCAGTCCACTCTTGCTTGGGGTTATATGACGGGCCATGCAGCTGCATACTGTCACATACTGTTTCATCCTGTGGGTGCATGGATATATCTCACTTGCCCTATTCTTGGATTGAGTTTGAGCCAATCTTGAATTGGAGAAATTTGCAGATTTGTTTAGAATTGAGATAGATTTTGCCTGGAAAACCAGTATAATAATCTGTTCCTTTCTCCTTCCCACACAGTCCATGGTGCTGCTCCTTCACAGCCAAAGACAGTACATCTTTGAGTTTGATAAGAATGACAGGTTGTCATCAGTGACCATGCCCAACGTTGCCCGGCAGACTTTAGAAACCATCCGTTCCATTGGTTACTACAGGAACATCTACCGACCCCCAGAAGGCAACGCCTCAGTTATTCAGGATTTCACAGAGGATGAGCAGCTCCTCCACACATTGTACTTGGGGACAGGGAGACGTGTCATCTACAAGTATGGAAAGTTGTCCAAGTTAGCTGAGATGCTCTACGACACCACGAAGATCAGTTTCACCTATGATGAAACTGCTGGCATGCTGAAGACAATAAACTTGCAGAATGAAGGGTTCACATGTACCATCAGATACAGGCAGATAGGACCCCTCATTGATCGACAGATTTTCCGCTTCACTGAGGAAGGCATGGTGAATGCACGTTTTGACTATAATTATGACAACAGTTTTCGGGTGACCAGCATGCAAGCAGTCATCAATGAGACACCTTTACCCATCGATCTCTACAGGTATGATGATGTGTCAGGCAAAACCGAGCAATTTGGTAAATTTGGAGTGATTTACTACGACATCAACCAGATTATCACCACTGCTGTCATGACTCACACTAAACATTTTGATGCCTATGGCAGGATGAAGGAGGTCCAGTACGAGATATTCCGGTCACTCATGTACTGGATGACTGTGCAGTATGACAACATGGGGAGAGTCGTTAAGAAAGAGCTGAAGGTTGGACCTTATGCAAACACAACCAGGTACTCGTACGAGTATGATGCTGATGGCCAGTTGCAGACAGTGTCTATCAATGACAAACCACTCTGGCGTTACAGCTACGACCTAAACGGGAACCTCCATTTGTTGAGTCCGGGGAATAGTGCCCGCCTTACTCCCCTCAGATATGACCTCAGGGATAGGATTACTAGACTGGGGGATGTGCAGTACAAAATGGATGAAGATGGCTTCCTGAAGCAAAGAGGCAATGACGTTTTTGAGTACAACTCGGCTGGTCTGCTCATCAAAGCCTACAATAAAGCCAGTGGCTGGAGTGTGAAGTACCGCTATGACGGCCTAGGAAGGAGAGTCTCTAGCAAAACCAGCCATGGCCATCACTTGCAGTTCTTCTATGCAGACCTGACCAACCCAACCAAGGTCACCCATCTGTACAACCACTCGAGCTCAGAGATCACCTCCTTGTATTACGATCTCCAAGGCCACCTGTTTGCAATGGAGCTCAGCAGTGGCGATGAATTTTACATAGCCTGTGATAACATTGGCACTCCTCTGGCTGTCTTCAGCGGGACTGGCTTAATGATTAAGCAGATACTATACACAGCTTATGGGGAGATCTATATGGACACCAATCCCAACTTCCAGATCATCATTGGCTACCATGGAGGACTGTATGATCCCCTCACAAAGCTCATCCACATGGGACGGAGAGACTATGATGTGCTGGCAGGTCGGTGGACAAGTCCAGACCATGATATGTGGAAGCACCTGAGTAGCAATAACATCATGCCTTTCAACCTGTATATGTTCAAAAACAATAATCCCATTAGCAACTCTCAGGATATCAAATGCTACATGACAGGTAAGACATTTGAATGAATTAATGTAATCACAAACTGTTCTGCAGCTTGCCATTGGTGAATAGGATTCTCTCTCGGTATCCCTGTTACCATGAGGTTTTCCAGTGTTCAGCATAATGGACACAAGCTTTTCTTTGCCAATTGACCCCTGTGTCAGAGAGTAGTTGAGGGCATGTTTAATTCATTAGCGTAAACAGAGATTGCAATTCCCAAATCTGTTTCCTTTTCTCTTTCTTGGTGTTTAGTATCTTTACATTGCTTCCAGTTGTTTGTTCCCTCAGACATCCCAAGTTTAGCTTCCAATTAATATCCTGATAACCTTACTCTTTGTAGAGGGGCAGCTCTGTTTACACAGTTTTGCCTAGAGATTTGTTTACAACTAAACAAATGGCATGCAGATTTGTTTTAGCAGATCAGCAACGGCGACTTAAACCTTTTTTTTATAGTCATCCATTTCAGAGCACACAACAATAACCAATGTAGTTCAAAGCTAATCTGCCCCGTGGAATTAACAGTTTCTGTTAAAAGTCAATACAAAATGGGTGGTTTAGACTTTAAGGCCAGATCGTAGGGCATGCGAACCCAACAGCTTGACATAACCTCTGAGCCGCTTCCCCAGGGACTTCATAAAATGGCACGAATATGATCTGTAGGTACGTTTTTCCATACAGAAAATCATTCTGTAGGTTAAATGTCCATCCTATACTCATACTTTCTGCGACGCTGCAGCAATGTTTTAGGAAACTATTTTGTTGGGACTTTTTTTTTCCGTGCATTCCCCATTGGAAAATAAAGTGACAGTCACAAATCAAATGTGCATAGCTCTAAAGGAGATACAGTGAATCGTTAGATGATCCTGCTGTGTCTGTCACAACTTTTCCATATGCAACAAGAATATTTGCATTTCCCTAAGTTACGATATTAGCTTTATAGCAAAAAAATATTACAAAATAAAAACCTTGTGTTGTTTTATTCACTTCTTTTTCCAGCCGTTAGCATCCGTGCTTTCAGGTTCTTCTGCAGGAATCATAAGGATTAGATTGTTATTTTTTTAAACGAAATGCTGTTTTCTCCACAGCTACAAAGATGATGCCGTGAGGAAAGCAAAATATGCCAAAAGATGCAGATTAAAATGCTGTGTGTTGGCCTCGCCGATAATTAAATATGGCATAATTCAATTTTGAAATATCTTTTTCCTATCAAGAAAAAGCTGGTTTGTCAGAATGGAGTTTGTTGACGAGAGGGGGTTGAGCTTGAGAGATTTCTCAGCAGAAATGTTTCTCACAGCTCCTGAAATTGTCTGACTCACACAAATGAATGACAAATTCCAAAACAATCTGAGAAAAAAACTCCGTTTTGATTTTCAGCTTTTATCCAAACCTGCTTGGTATAGAGAACTAGAATAGAAAAAGGGAGTCCGAGTCCAAATGAAAGGTCTCAGTATGAAATTCTCATCTTCAGCTACTCTCATAGTTGAACGGTCACTTCATGACATATTTTATTTTCCTGCTCTAGTTCAGACAGGACAGCATTTCAAATGCTCTCTTGGAACAGGCAGTTTCCCACCCAGCTCTGATGATAACAGCAAGACGCTCAAATCCGATGCGTTAATACTTCATAAACGCTGAATAATTTTTTCCATTGTCTAAAAAGTTCTTTTTTTTCAGTCTTTAAGGAATTTGCAGCCCAAATGCATGTTTTGATTTTCTCCTTCCTCACGAGCGTGGAACAAACTGGTCAAGATTTGAGATGAGTGCAGTGGTGCTTGGCTGCTGTCTGCCATTTCTCTTATGGTTGGCCTGGGTGATCTCACTGATCTTTTCAACATGAATGATTCTTTCTGCTGAAGCTCTCAGGCTCCCAATGGACAGGAGCAGCTATGGCAGCATCCTTGTCATCATGGGCGCACTTGACTGGGGCACAGGGAGCCACTCTCTGTTCCGCTGTCCATAGGGAAGCTCAGCTCCCAGGGCACAGCCAAACACCACACGCTTTGCTCTCCAAATGTGAGGTTTCTGAGCCCGTGGGTACAAATGAGAGACGTGTGGAAGGGAGAGCAGGAGAAGCAGGTATTTACGTTTTGAGAGGCCCATTGTTAAACATGAGTATTTTAGCGATTGTACACTTCATGGCACAGAGCTTTACTGCCAGTTTCAGCAATCCTGATGGATTGAACTGACATTTCCATTACTTGTGTCTGCATTAAGCACTCTTTTTCTTTGCCCTCAAATGAATTTACTGTGAAATGTGTTGGCAGGGTTACTGTAGCTGAAAAATACTATGCGATGTGAAATGTACTTTTCCGTCAAAAAAAGTTGTCACTGCTTCTTGGCAAATTAATATTTTCCCCTCTGTTTTCTCAGCTCCACACCTTTCTGCTATGGTGGGTTTTTTTTTGTTTGTTTTGGTTTTTATTTTTGTTCTGGGCATTCCAACACCTCTTCCCAAAAAGAACAAGCTCCTGTTTGCAAATGTTTTGAAAGTCAGCTTTCTGAGAAGCATCAAAAAAAAAAAAAAAGAGCCTATCTTGAGTCCTTCCAGACATGCTACGCACTCTTCTGCTGCTCAGCATCCCTGTTCTGTGTCCTTTTTAACATTTGTGAAGTGCTCGGAAAATGATTCCTGCACCAACGCCGACCTTCACAGTTTTACTTTGTTCTCCTGACCACCTGGTCCGCAATATGGACATCAAAGGTCTTCGTTTCACATGAGAAGGGGTTGGAAGCAGGCTGGCTTAGTGCTAAGCAAAAAAAATAATCAAACGAGCCTTTAATTTCTTTCCCTCCCCCCAACCCCTCTGTTTCAAAGACACTCCAAAAACAATCTGTACAGAGAGTGAACAGAAGTGTTTTTATTACAGAGATCCTCCTCCTTCCACATGGATTGTTGCAAGGGCTTTTTGGACATCTGCCCAACCCCAACATTTTGGCCTGTAAGAAAACAAGCAACAGATAGTGTGATTGTTTGGCTCCTGGTTCTCCAGTCATCTGGAAGTGCCTTATTTGCCTTTTGCATCCATAATTTCTTTTCCGACCAGCTCTTCAAAACATTCATTTCGGCTCAGGGGGGACAAAGAAAAAATATTCAAAGATGCATATTTGATTCTTTAATTTGATCCCTTTTACAGACTCTTTTCAGCAATGTTTATTCAGCTTAGCAAAATGAAAAACAAGCCCCTTGCACTCCAGCTTGGAACAGAGCAATCACTAACATCATCCCAGTAACACACAAAACATGTAAGACCCCTGGGAGCTGATATTAAACTTTACCTCCATACCTCTCTTCTTCTTGCAATTGCTATTTGAGTGCCAAATGCACACCAACTTCCTTGGGGACTGTAGCAGGTGTGTCCTTCTCTAGAGTCCAGTGAAGGCAAACAAGGTGAGATCATTAAATGCTCTGAAGTTAAGGGGGAAGCAGTGCTTATCAGGGAGTTAGCCAGCCTCATCATTATTTCCTCCAGCAGTTCGACATCAAGCTGCTATTCCTAATAGCTGTGCAACTGAAAATCAGGGAAGGTTTTCTAGTCTCCTGTCAAGTAAATATGCTCCATGTCTAATGGAGTGTATTCAGGTTGGATATTAGGAAACATTCTCAGAAGGAGTGGTGATGCATTGGAATGGGCTACCCAGGGTGATGGTGGAATCAACATCCCCAGAGGTGTTCAAGAGCCGTGGAGATGTGGGCGTGGTGGGAGTGGGGTGACGGACTAAATGATCTTAGAGGGTTTTTCCAATCTTAATGATTCTGTGTTTCTATTATTCTAATCCTCCGTGTCCCATATCACTTGGTTTTCCATCATGTCCCCTTTAGTGCCAGTGATCCCTCTTTTGTGTAGGACAGCAGCTTACTGCTATTACACAGACACCCATCGTTTTGGCTTGACTGCTACAGTGCCAGGTACCAGGGTCCTCGTTTGTATCAATCTCCTGAGCAACCCTTCTTGAAAGGTCGGATGATCTAATTTGTGCTTCTTTTCCTTTCCAGATGTCAACAGTTGGCTACTCACCTTCGGGTTCCAGCTACACAATGTCATCCCTGGGTACCCCAAGCCAGATATGGATGCCATGGAACCATCGTATGAGCTTATCCACACACAGATGAAAACCCAAGAATGGGACAACAGCAAGGTGATTCATACAACTACATATTGTATTTCACACCCTTATCAGCAGAGTATCCAGTTGCAATCCTTGTAAAAAAAAAAGCTCTATCAGCCTGTGCTTCCAGATTAAGAGTGAGTTGATCCAAGGCAGCTTGTCTCTCTCCATTACAGTAATGAAATCTCACTGAATAATCGTGTTCATTGCAGGCAAGTTGGACTAGGTGACCTTTAAGTGTCCCTTCCAACTCAAACCATTCTATGATTTGATGATTATAAGTTCTTTACTGCCACTGTGTCTTTTTGCTGCGATACTGTCTGGTAATCACTCAATGAAATAATGCATTACTGTTATTTTTATCCTATCACATACTGCTAACAAAGGTCAAGGCTTTTGCACCATGGATTATTGGAGACAAATAAAAACAAATCTTTTCACAGAATCATTTTCTGCAGTTTTTAGTAGCAGTAATAGTAGTAGTTTTCAGTCTGGTTCAAAATATCTTAAAAAAACAAGTCCCAGTACTTCCTTAGCAAATTTTTCTGCATTGCAGCGGGTCTTCCCAGAATGAAGTTTTAGCTGATAGTTTACTTTCATTTTACCTGTCTGGATTTAATCCCAAATCAGTGGGTCGTGCTTTTAAAAACAGGCCTGCATCACAAGCCATTTTGGCAGATGCTGGCACAAAATTCAATGACAAAATTGGCAAGAAAAAGCTTTTACAGCCCAATCATTTCTCCTTCTCTTTCTATTGGGAGTTATTCAGCTGAAAGATGGAGGTGGCACTGTTAAAGGTTAGCACACTGGGTCAGGGTCTGAGAGCCCTGGGTTACTCCCAGACCTACTGCTTATCTGTTGTATGACCTTGAAAAAGTCATTTCCCTCTCAGGGTGCTCTCTCCTCTCCTCACTTGATTTTATTCTGGGGGTATTTTATCTCTTCAGTCTGAGTTCCCTTTGGGATATAGATTCCAGCTTACTGTTGCTGTGTATTCGAACATCATGAGAGCTCTGAGGCATCAACTTGGGGAGATCAGGATATGCTTTTTAACATCTCTGCTAATAAAGTGATAATGGTAGCAAGTGGAAATTACCCCAGCTGCCTTCTTGGGCTCTTTATCTAAGAGTTCACTGAAATCTCATTGTCCTGCAGCAGATTCTTGAGGTCCTGTACCGGTACTATTAAACCTATAAGAGAATTACAGTGTCCCATTTCCCCAGCCCCAAGGTATCTCTCAGGGGTACAAACAAGATACTGTGAATTTAATGAATGGTCACATGTCAACCCAGCCTTGATACTGAGCTAGTTGCGGGAAAGACAGACTAAAATAAGCCATCTTCAGTCATAGAATCATAGAATCATAGTATCATAGAATCATAGAATCATAGTATCATAGAATCATAGAATCATAGAATGGCTTGGGTTGAAAAGGACCACAATGATCATCTGGTTTCAACCCCTCTGCTATGTGCAGGGTCGCCAACCACCAGACCAGGCTGCCCAGAGCCACATCCAGCCTGGCCTTGAATGCCTCTGGGGATGGGGTATCCACAACCTCTTTGGGCAACCTATGCCTGTGCATCACCACCCTCTGTGTGAAAAACTTCCTCTTAATATCTAATCTAAACCTCCCCTGTCTCAGTTTAAAACCATTCCTCCTTGTTCTATCACTATTCACCCTCGTGGATCAGTAAGAGAGATTTAAATTAATCACAGAATCATAGAATATCCTGAGTTGGAAGGGACCCATAACGATCATCGAATCCAGCTCCTGGAAGTTAAGACGTATCACTTTATAACAGAAGGGGACAGAAGGATCTATGCCTTTTGATACCCTGGATGATTTGATGCTTGAAAACCTTGACGCCACAGGAGTTCAGCTGTGTTTTGGAGCTCAGATTCCTCTTTTGTTCCTTTCTTCCTTAGATTAAACAGTGAAGTGCTAGCAGAGATGATTTCTGAAACGAGAAATAGCCTCAGGATTCCTCCCCCTCATTGCTGTGACACAGCATCTCCCCAGGCAAAGCTGTGTAGGAGAAGGCGAGCAGGGAGTGCTCTGTCAGAGGCTGCACAAAAGATTGCTTGTAAATTATTATGTACAGTACATAATAACACATACAGAGATTAATAGAAATAATATTGTTATTATTACATCATTTCAGTATTACTGTTAAGTTTACTGAATAACCAGATGATTTAATGGGCATCTTGAGATGAAGTGTGACACTTGCTCATACAGAAGCTGGAAATAAAACTAAGGAGCCCTCCCTTCGAGCCACCCATTTTAGGTGAATCTGCCTGAATGAGCAATAAAGAGAGAAGTATCCCTGTCTCCTTCGGGTCTGTAAACCAAGAAGCTGCAGTGAGCTCTGTGTAGGGACCTGCTTGGTGGATAGGGGCTTTCTGCAGCTGTTGTGCTTCCAGATGAGTCACTTTACATTCACAGTACTGAAAGTGGAATTTAACTGTTGCAGGTTGTTTTATGACAGCAACAAAACATGAGCATTTGTATTTTAGACTGCAGCTGCAGGATCATGCTGTGATAGCAAGTGGCTCTCAAATGCTGTAGAGCAGAATTCCCTTCCTTTCTGTCACACCCAGCATATTGTAGACATATATTTGCATAAAATGAACTCATTCACATATAATACCTAAACATATGATCCATTTCCTCCTAAATGTACCCATGCATCCAACACTGATGTTTCAGTCCTGTTTGCTCCCAGCCCTCCCACACACACACACACACACACCCCAGAAACAATCAGTGCTCCTTCCTGGTGGTCCTCTCTGCATCATTGGCACGGGCTGCCCAGGGAGCTGGTGGAGTCACCATCCCTGGAGGTGTTCAAGAACTGCAGAGATGTGGCACTGAGGGACATGGTCAGTGGGCATGGTGGGGATGGGTTGGGGTTGGACTTGGGAATCTTAGTGGGCTTTTCCAACCTTTATGATTCTACAAAGCGTGTGGAATAAAATGCGAACTTTTGAAAGTCTTCGGTGGCAAATGACAAAATTAAACAAAGTTAAATGGAAGCTTAGGAAATATTGTCATTTAATGAGATTGATCTCACTGCAGAATGGCTTTCCAGAGCATTTGGAAGAAGCCGCAGATCTTTTATCATTTAAAAGTAGCCTGGACAAGGCGCTGGACAATGCCCATTCTGTTTGAAATCCAGGGATATTCTCTGCATGACGTACCACAGCTCTCTCATCTCTGCTTCTTCCGATCCCTAGTTTCTCTGGGTCACATCCCCCCTTGTGATAGACCAAAGAAAATGTGCGTTACTCCGCTGGCTCCACTGATCAAAGCCTCAGCCAGCAGATTGAGTGGGTTCTTTTATCAGAGAGGAATGAATAGCCGGAGCACAACAGCAAAGCAGCCAACACCTTGCAAATGGCTGCATCGTATCTCTTCAGCATGCATAACCAGAGGGGCTTAGCATCTCCTTCCAAACATTTTTGGTACTTGCCTTACAGGGCTGCAAGATGGGAGAGATAATCCTGGCTTTGAGCCTCCACCAGCTCAGCATGCCATGAACCTCATGCTAACCCCCTGCAGCTCTGCAGTGACATTTAAAATCCAATACACTGTGGTGCAGCACTTTCCCCCCACCCTCCCTGCAACCATGAGGCTGTAACTAAATTGTTTGTTGAACAAATTCAGTGTTATTGGCCACAGGGGATGCTGGGTGACCCCTGGCATATTGTGGAGCTGCTGCACCTGAATCCAATTTCTTGTGTTGTTTTTTTTTTTCTTTTTTGCCCCCTTCTCTTTTGTCTTGTTGAACTGTCAGGTAATTGCTGGAGCCAAAACAACTCTATTTGCAATGTGGGATGTTGGTGAAGCAGTGCATATCTTGTTAGCTACATCATAGAATCACAGAATCACTAAGGTTGGAAAAGACCTCTAAGATTATGTAGTCCAACTATCAACCCATTCCCACTACGGCTGCCATGACCCTCAGTGACACATCTTCCTGGTTCTTGAAAACCTCATATTATCTGTGCATCTCTCCTCCCCACGAGCACTGTGACTCCAGGAGGAGTGCTGTTCTTTGCAGGACCAGATTCCCACATTCCTTACGGAGCAGAATTTTGGAGGCATTCTGCATTTTGATTGGCTTTCTGCATTTTGCTCGGCTTTCTGCATGGCCTCTCCCATGGACATTCCTTCCCTTTTGAGGAATTGACTCTGCCAGTGCTCATCATTCATGGGGATGTGCTTCAACCTGGGCTTGGGCCATCTCCATGTCTGTCTATCAGCCACTTGTTACATTTTGCCAATGTTTTAGCCAATTTTCACTCAATCTGGTGTGGAGAAGAGAGTTGAAGTCTCAAAGACAATGAGCAGAGTTGTAGCTCGGGCCAGTTATTTCAAAAGAACTGACTTCCTGTGTTGTAACCCACACAGCAGTAAGAGAAACACCTATCTGTGTGTAATGGCAGGGGATACAGGGAAACTTGGAAACGTATTCACGTATTGCACATCTTGGATCCTTGATGGGAAATTAAAGCTTTCAGTCTCGCACTGGAAGGCAGTATTTAAAAACAACAGATGATAGGATCTGGCTGTGGTATTTCGAATCCTCAAGAGGTGCAGGGAGAATGCAAGAGGCTATTCAGAGAGCTCTGTAGTGTGCCATTCTCTTGAGCTCTGTGCAGCAGCAAAGAAATGATGAAGGTCGTTCTTTTCCCTCCAACGGGTTGTTACTAGATAAAGTGAAATGTCACCTAAGGACATCTGATTAAAAGAGGCTGTGAGGAAAAACAAACCCAGCCTATTTGTCACTTACATCTAAGAACAAATATTGAAATACAATAACTATGAATTCCCCTCTTTCTTCCTTAATGCTGATTGTACAGACACCTTCCTTTATGGTAGCTAAAAGCAGTGGCATTTTTTTAGAGAATACTATATACCACTGCAGCCTTGGATGGAAATTTTCTGTTTCCTTTCCCTGCCAGTTCACTGAAATGAGTTTTAAGATGAAACAGAAATGGTAATTTCAAAGTCAGGGATACACTGCCTCTTTGAACTGCATGTAATCTGTTTGCCTCCACCCCCTTTATATTAACAGCAGAGCATACCAGCTAGCTATGCCCTGGCTTGCCTGAATTAAGTATATTTTTTCTTCTATTGAATGAGTTTGCTTCTCTTTTTAAAAAGTTGCTGTTCCCAAATACATTCCTTTATCGAAGAAATGCACTTAAGAAGTCATTTCAAAGTCATCCTGTGCTCATTTTCAACATAACAGAGATGTGTTTTGTTATTATAGTTGTTAAGTGATGATGTTCAGCATTACAGTGTTGTGAGTGTTCTCCTGCTTCCTCTATTCGCTTACTTCCCTACATAACAAAAAACAGGGAGAGACTATATCATGATGTGAAGGGCATATATTAGAAGGCCAGTAACCGGTCTCCAATGGAAAGCCATTTGGATGTGATTTTGCTCTAAGTTAAGACACCAAAATTTAGGTCTCTGCCTGTGAACTTGGTGTCCAGACTTCCATTATAACCAACAGAGATTTGCAGTGTCAGTTGTTGATGCCATTTGAGGTGTCACAGAGCCTCCTGGCCTTCCTCATGACTACTAGAATGGTGACCTTCACCACTTTAAAGCAACAAGGGTTGGGGCTCCCTGCAGTGTGTAAAATGACGTGAGACACAACCGTGTGGGTGACTCTGCAGCAGAGCCCAAAGGACTGTTCCAGTGACCAGCTGCTTGGGGCTAGAACTGAACCCAAGAGTAAGGCCTGTGGATGTTGGTGTCACCATACATGCTACTTCCATACACCCATTGCAGCTTGCCAGTGGTGCACCCACAGGGCAGGTGGAAAGAGGTGGTCCGTAAGGTCCCTTCCAACCCAAGCCATTCTATAATTCTATTCCCAGTTCCTTTGTCACTGAAAGTGATCAAGACCCCAACCTTACAAATTTCCCACCTGCAGTGTCTCTAAGAGGGCACATTGCTGGAAATCAAGAACATCGCACTTTCATGGCTTTGGTCAGCCCTTTCATCTCTATTTTAGCCACCAGTAGTGTCAGTAACAGTCCTGCCATTGCACATGCAGCAGGAAAAATGCTTTTCCTATACAGAGGAGTTGTGTCCTGGATGGATGCAGAGGGGACCAACAAAACAGTTGGCCTTACATCCTGTCTAAGTGTCCTTAGGTAGAAAGTGACAGTGCATTGCTATTAGCTCGTGTAATCCATTAAACCTCCAAGTCTTTCCAGGAGAGGGGTGAGTGCTGCTTATTTTCTTTCTAAATGATATCCAGATGAACAATGGAGCTGTGGAAATTGTATGATTTCATATAATACCATGAAGGCATCTTGTTATTAGATAAAGGAAAGGCCCTGTATTCTATTAATGTGCCAGTAAGTTGAGGGGGAAAAAAAAATGGCTTTCAGAATCTGGCTTTCCTTCTGCAGTGGACCATTGCTGATCTAAATTCAAATCTGTAGAGTATTTGAATATAAAATTGAACATCATTGAAAAATTAAACCTCAGACCAGAGAGTCCCAAGCAGTGGGATGTGGAGGTTGATGAAGGTAGATCATGTCACAGCTGCTGGCTGTGGCACCTTCTGTATCACAGCATATGTCAACAAGGCTACAGTCCTTCCTGAATTAATGGCAAACCCTAGGACATCATCCATTACACTTTGCTGTGCAGTTCTTGTCATCACTAGAATCCCAAACATTTTAGAGTAACATCTTTGAGCGTGTCTCTGCTGCCAAGGAGAAGCAGTCTAGGATCAGACCCTGGCCCTGAGGCTAGTTGGCATTGACCTAAAGCGTCAGGAAACATCTTGGAGAGAGCAGCTGGAGGGGTCTGAAATCATACCAGCATGACATAAACCAGGATAAAAATTAACCAGGGTGAATGATAGGACACCCAGTGCAGGACCTAGCTGCCCAAGCATCTGTCATTTATGAATATACCATCATGAACCATAACATTCTTGTCCAAACCATGGCTGGCACTGTCCAGTTTTTCAAAGTTTCCTCCCCCGGGGTAATATTGAGTAGATGCTGCAATTTATTCTAGGGATCCCTTATCACTTCCAGTAAAGGTAGTGATGTATATAGAGAGATGGTGGCACACAAATTACCCTGAGATGTAGAAATGCAGTGCAGAAGGCCTTATTAACGTTCTTGAATGAAGGATCCGGCACTAAATGGCAATTCAGTGTGAGTAATGAGAAAGGCTTTTTCCCACTGTTTGTAAAAGTTACTGAGCAAGTCGGAGGAGCAACACGGCACACTTGCGTAGTGGGCAAGGATTGCCTAGAGTCAAACCTTATGAAAAGCATGTGAGAAGAATACATCCCCATTTAAGCCTCTCTGAAAACAAAATACCTAACCAAGGGTGTGCAATATACGCTTATTTATAAGTGTGCTTCATGGAGCCTAGAAAGCTAATTGTCCCATGCCCATCATTGGTGACATCTACATTCATTACGTCCATCTTTTGCATAATTAGAGCTCTTGTTCATCTGGTGGGGGAGCTCGACTTGGCTCCCCATCCATCTGTTAATTATGTCACTCTAGGCTGTGCATGAGATCCCCCACAGTCAGCACAGGGAGAACCAGAAAGAGCTCCTATTGCTTCTCCAGCTACTGTGCTAGCAACAGAAAGGGGGAGTGCAGGGGACTTCTCCATCTTTCCTGGCACTGTGCATAAAAGCCCCTCTTAGGTTTTAGATATTTTAACTTGAATAAACCCAAAATATGTCCTTGAACTTGTATACCTATGTTCCCTTATAGTTTTCTCTTTCATGGAGCAAACTGCTCACAACCACCAGGAGAGTTATTATGCTAAATCCTTAATTTTATTTCCCCAATGGTTCGAAACCTTTCCCTAGAAATGGCCACCACGGAAGAGAGGGTTTATTTCCCTTCCCCCACCATTTTATAAATCATAGCGAAGAGGTCCATGCTGCAATGTCTGCATTGTGTGAATTGTCTTCTGACAGCCAGGGAAAGATGTGAGCCTTTAGCTCGTGGACTGTTTAAGGCAATACCCTTCATGGATGTTAAATTTCCTCAAAAATAATTGGAGTGCAGCAAACTTTTCTTTGTAGCCTATTTTTAATCCTGGATGTCATTACTTTATTGAACTGAGCCATTGGCAGTGCCAGGAGAGTTTTGTTGTAGCATCCTCTTGCTTTTGTGAAATTTGAGCAAATAATTGTTCGTGAGCAAGGGTCTGTAAGAAGGCTGCGCTGCCATGAATTGATGAGAGCATTTCCAGAGACATTTTGCGGTAATGATGAGCTGCTGACTCGCTCTGTGCTTGCTCCATTATACGCTAACAGCAAAAGTGACTTTGTATTGTACCTGACTACAAATGATCCAGGCTGTCGTATCCCTGCAGCGTTTCTTCCATATAAGCCAAAACTCAAACAAAGGTGTGAAACACTGTACAGGGTTTGTGGGAAATAGTTGGATTTAGGGTCCTCCTTGAGTTTTGAACAACCTGCTTTGGCCAAGCTAGAATGGGATATAGAAGGGTTGTGGCAACTTTGAGGGTCATACCTGCAATGCAGGGCTTTGAAAGGTGGCACAAGGAGAAATTAAGATGGAGGGAACTGTTACAAATAGCTCAGCTGTCAGAGTCTAAAGTAGACCCTCACAGCTTTAAGGCAAAAACTCATTTTTTCCCTTTACCTCCTTCAGTCTATAAGTGTAAATACAATTCTGTTTATTGAAACACTGAGTATTAGGGGGAATAATCTGACAACAGCTCTCTTCCATTGTTGGAGACATTCAAAGTCAGGCTGGATGGGGCTCTGAGCACCTGACGGAGCTGTGGGTGTCCCTGCTCATTGCAGAGGAGTTGGATTAGATGATGGTCTGGAAGGGTCCCTTCCATTTCAAACGGTTCTGTGATTCTATGATTCTGCTGGTCTCCATCATGTTAAACAGTGCCTTCAGGTCATTGGGCATCTCCTTCTAATTCATCTTTCTCTTCTTTCTGTTCTCAGTCAATTTTAGGGGTCCAGTGTGAAGTGCAGAAGCAACTGAAGGCCTTTGTCACCCTTGAGCGCTTCGAACGAATCTACAGCTCCAGCATCGCCGGGTGCCAGCAGGTCAAGAAGAACAAGAACTTCGCCTCTGGAGGCTCTATCTTCGGCAAAGGCGTCAAGTTTGCCATGAAAGACGGGCGCGTGGCCACCGACATCATCAGCGTGGCCAATGAGGACGGGCGGAGGATCGCAGCCATCTTGAACAATGCCCATTACCTAGAGAACTTGCACTTCACCATCGACGGGGTGGACACGCACTACTTCATCAAGCAGGGCCCGTCAGAGGGCGACTTGTCCATCTTAGGCCTCAGCGGCGGCCGGAGGACCCTGGAGAATGGTGTCAACGTCACGGTGTCCCAGATCAACACAGTGCTGGGTGGAAGGACTAGACGTTACACGGACATCCAGCTGCAGTATGGCGCGCTGTGTCTGAACACTCGCTACGGGACCACTTTGGACGAGGAGAAGGCCCGCGTCCTGGAGCTGGCCCGGCAGCGCGCCGTGGCCCAAGCTTGGGCCCGGGAACAGCAGAGATTGAGGGATGGGGAGGAGGGGATTCGCTCGTGGACAGAAGGGGAGAAGCAACAAGTGCTAAACACAGGCCGGGTACAGGGCTACGACGGCTATTTTGTGATCTCAGTGGAGCAGTACCCAGAACTCTCAGACAGCGCCAACAACATCCACTTCATGAGACAGAGTGAAATGGGCAGAAGGTGACAGAGAGGGTCGATACGGTGACTTCTTGCCAAAGACAGCTACTCTTTTGTGGCCACTTACCTGACTGTGTTGTACTCAATCCTTTTTCTAAACTGAACAAGGTGGGGGGGGAGGGAGGAAAATTAGAAAGAGAAGGAATAATACGGTTGCACTGTAACTCATGCAACATAACTTTTTTTCCCCTTTAATTTGGCCTTCACGCATTTTTCGCAAAGAACAGAAGGAATATTTTGCCGTAGTGTGATCACAGTGAGATTTACTGTCTCTTGTCCTTTTTATTTTTCCCCTTTGTGAGGAATTTGAAGTGGGGAGTCGTCAGCGTACGTCCTTAGGTGTGAAGTGAGAAATGGGTGTCTGTGCTAACTTGCGTCATCCTAACCCTTTCTGATCTGGGGCAGGGACAGATAGCCTTCCACCCAAAACATGGGGAGCCCACGGCGTGCCGGAGAGCTCTTCCTGAGAAGAAAGGAAAAGGAAGATGACACTGATTCCTGAACTCTGAAAGCGACCGTCTGAATCATGTGCCTCAAAAGAGACGTTACAAGTAGTTTTCACGTTTCACTTGGGACTTAAAAGTGTTTTTTGGGGGCTCCTGCTGAGCAGAAGTAGATTATAGAGGCGAAGGAGCTGATTATATTAACTTGCAAGATGATTCTCTTCCTTCCTGAACTGGAATAAAAAAAGAAAAAAAATCAGTCTTTTTTTTTTTTTTTTTAATTATGAGAGTAGATACTTTTTGTTTGTTTTTGTGTGTGTGTGCAAATCCTGGTTTTAGTTAAAACCTAGCAAAAGCCAAGAAAGGGACTCCTGCTCTATTGAGAAAAGCTAAAATAAATCCTCTCTCATATGTAGAGCTGTTCTATAGGTGGATTTAATGCACCCATGTTGTACATTTGCTAATGGCATTACTTCATTAAATGTATAGTGTTTCAGTACATGAGGCTACGTGTTTAACAGTCCACTGTGCTGTATCTGATAAAACCAGTTAATTTTTAGGAAGCTGATTTGAATTTAAAAGTAGTTATAGTATCCCAGTGACATACCAGTGAAAATTAGAGCAAGCCAAACCCTGCTTTTCCTGATTCTGGATTCCTGTATTTATTGGCTGGGAAATGCAGTTTTGAGTAGCATGCTGGCAAGTCATTTATGACTATGGCAGATAAATGTCTCTAGGGGACTTTGGCAGCAGGGATTTTAAAATGTTTCATAAGTAGCAACAGTTTGTGCGTGGTGGGACAAGAAGGGGAATACTGGAGTCAACCCTCTCACTGTTTCTTACACGAGATTAAGTTTAATGGAGAGCCCGGTTGACTGTTAGCAGTGAAGAGGGGGAAATTTGGATGGAAATGCCCACTACAGACGGGACCAAGTGCTTTAATAAGAAACTGCTGATAGAGTTACTCGGCATGCTAATATGATTTGCATTCTCATAACCTCCGTGCTCTGGTATTTGCAAGAGTCCTTGAAATTCAAGGGAACAAGGAGATGAGCCGAGCATCCTCTTCCTTGCCTGCAGCAGCCCCATGGTAGCCAGGGGCCATTCCTGCAGGCAGAGAGGTACTGCCCATCTCTCACTGGGGCTCCGGCTGGAGGCGGCCAACCCTGGTCCTGAGCAGGCATCTCCATCACACTGACACGTGTGTATCCCGACTCTGAGAGCTCTCATTGTGCCTCTCTGAGAACACCTCAATCCTGATTTTTTTTTTTCTTCATCCACTTTGGTTTTTCTTCCTGGCTTTGCTGAGACGTGAGCCCAGGCCAAGGCTGTTCCTTTGCTCAGCACCCTACAACTCGTGTCCTCAGAGCCACCACAGCTGGCATCCTCAACCGAGCCTGATACTTCTCCGCAGGCTCCATTCTCCAAGATAATGCATGTTGGCCATGCAGTGCTCAAGCAGTGAGATGTGGGCAACCTCAGTGCAGTCCCAGTTTCCCTGTAGATGCTGGCTGACAGCTCCAGCTGCCTTGCCTCTCTGTTCCTGAGCACTTGCCAGGAGGAAGGTGATGGGATGGAAAAATTCCCCCCACAGACTATTCCTCCACCAATTCACCATCATTTGTATTTTGGCAGCTGTAGAGCCCAGGGCTGACCCTGATTGGTACCGCTCACTGGTACAGTCCTGAATTTCTGGTGGTCTCTCCTGTCTGCAGCAAGGGTGATGTTGCTGATGCCATAACCAATGTCCTAATCACCACCACCCCTTGCTGCATGCAACCTTTATGTTTTAGCAGGAGTGAATCACAGGCAGCTGGGTTAGAAGGGGCATCCAGCCCTGGTAGAGCCAGGTGGAAGCAGCAGCACCACTCAGGGCTTTGGCAATGGCTGATGAAAAAGCCATGGCATCACCGCTTGTGTTGCTGGGATAAAGCCATTGACAAGCCTCGTTTGATGTGAGGATGCTCTGGTGCAGACTGGGGCAACATCAGCCAACCAGCAGCTGCCATTCAGAAGAGGCAGCATTGCCTTCTCAGGGCTGACCACCTCCCCTCCCTTGGATACACTAGCATTCCCACAGCTCCTCGACTTCGTGGTGGCTTTGAGTGGCTAAAAGAGCACACGTGGAGCAAAAAGAGACATATGGGAAGGTGAATGGAAAGGCATAAATGTACAGTATGCATCCTACCCAGTGCTCCTGTCCAAGTGGCTCTGAAGAGAAGCAGTGCTTCTACCTCCATCCCCATCTGTGTGTTACAGTGCTAGCAGGAACAGAGCAAGAACAAACCACGCCATCAAGGAAAGAGGTCTGAGTGTGAAAACTTCCTACTGGAACTCTGTCAGCCTGAGATAGCACCTCCACAGCCTTACAGACTCTTCAGGTTATTACAGGAGGTGATGTCTTTGAGGAGCTCACCCATTTTTCGAGAGTCTCGTGGTCCCACCCACCATGGTGCAGGCAGCACAGGCTGCACTTCTCTGCATGCCCAAGCTCTGCAGACCTGCACCCTGTATGGACCTATGGACATGTCAAAAAAAAGGGAAAAAAAAATACATATATATATTTGTATATGTACATAGGTGATGGATGGCTCTTCAGTGATGGATACAAACCTATCTGAAGATGTCTACTGAGCAGGGTTCTACGTGTCCCTGCTAGAGCAGGGGCTGGGCCAAAGAACCCAGAGGTCTCCGCCAACCTTTTGGTGATTCTGGTGATTTTTGGTGATTCTGTTTCTGAATCTGTCCTCTGTGAAACCTTCAATATTTCCACTCTACTTATGTGGTGAAACTAGAAACAAACATTTTCAGTCTCGTAGCCCTAGATTTCCCCTTTTGTTAATGAAAAGTGCTTTTTCTTCAGGACTCCACTGTTTTTCCATGGAACTTGGAGGAGGAAGCTATAACATAACAAGTGCTGAGCCAAACCCTACCAAGAAAGGGACTGCTTAATGCTGTCACCAAGCATTTCCATTCAACTCCTGGCCACGTAGCCCATGTGCAACCCCATTTGCCTCCCTGCAGGACCACATCATGGCTGCCCAGCCCTTCTTGTTTTGCTTACGGGCAGGAGATGCTTCACTTCTGGAAGGCTTTGGACACCAATCCCACTGAGCTAAGCCCCATATCCCATGGCTCTTGATGCACTTCTGAAAGCCAGTCAAGTGCGTGACTATTGCTACAGAGAATCACAGAACATCATTTCAACCTTATGTGCATTCATGGCTTGACTTGGAGATTCCCAAAAACAGGAACCACTTCAAAATGCAAAGGATTGGCTTGAATTACTTCAAACTCCTGTGAACGTCTTCATATTGAAGAGCTGTGTGGAGGGTTGGGACCAAAGCTGGAGGAGCAATTCCAGCATCCCATACTGGTCAGTATTGATATGAGCAGTAGGTGAAGGCTGCTGGCTCCAACCCTCCATAGCCATTACTGGTACCAAAATGAGCTTCATTTGGAGATGTGCCAGTGATGGGATCAACTGGATCTGGACAAAAGTTGGTGCCATGATGGCTCTACCTCTGTGATACATCCTGCATGCTCAACCTTGACAAAGCAAATCTAATTTAACATTGCAAGAAATGACACAGTATTGTTTCCTCTGAGCTTTTTTTATTTTATTTATTTATTTTTTTTTTGTCCTTTGCTATTGCAGATTAGAGCTTGGAAAAATCATTTAACAGCAGTGACCAGAGGGAATCATGCAGCTCGTCGTATCTGTGTCATCACAGCTATTGATAGAGCCACCACAAAAATGGGACAACAAATCTAAACGATACCAGGCAGGAGCTAATGAGATGAAGGTCATTACAAGCCCGGTGCTTGATTTGGGTTTAAAGCCACAGACTGGGAGCCATCCCCAGGACCCGTCTGGCTGCAGGTTGGAAGCAGTGAGGGATTTCTGTCATGTATCTGTAGTTGCTTTACTGAGCTTAGGGAACCGGGTGCGATTCTACTCTGTCTGTTATACAGAGAGTGTAACCAGAATAAATCAACATGGTTAAAAAAAAAAATCTAATGAAGTACTTTTTCAGCTGTGACTTGTAAGTGTCACCGTGATAGATGGCAGTGCAATCCATTATGCAAAGACAAGGCTCTTAACATGAAATTTTAGAATTCAATTTTACGATTTACAGAGAGGGCCCCCCTCACATTTACAGCGCAGCAGCCTGTTTGGATCTGCTCTCGGTGTAATTGAAACCAGGGCCGTGGGTCTCGGCTGCTCACTCTGCCACTTTTTAAACAGGGAGGAGAAATGAGTACCCATAATGTTAATAATAGAGCCAAAAAGATTGCTGTTAAACCTTTTTTCCTGTATCTCCCCTTGATGGTGGCGAAGGGCTGCATGTCCGTGCAGCTGGAGCTGGGAATGGGAATGTACTGGGGTTGGGTTTGGTGGGATGAATCCAGCATCCTCCGTCCTACAGCATCCACATCCTTCATTGGACACCTTTGAGCAACTCTTTTTTAAAATCACTCTTTCTTTCACCATCGCTGAATATGTGGTTATTTGAACTCTCCTGTTACACAGAAAGATTCCAAGTTTCGTCAACAATAAAGCACACACACACATATATATATATTTATTATCTCTACAGGTCAATAAAATTACTTGTGACATCAGAGTGAATTTCCAACAGCTTCTGGGGGACAGGAGCCCTGTGTTTCTCCCAGGCATCGTGCAGCATGCGCAGTGCAGTACCCCGCAACCGTCCCACCAAAGGGAATCCTTCTGTGTCTCTATGCTACTTTCCTCAAATTAGTGCAAATCTTGGTGTTCCTGGCAAAGTATTGTATGGCTCAACTCTTAACTCCCATTCCAGGGGCTCGTGCCTCCTGGTCAGGGGAGCACTGAAAACCATGAGTGAAAATTAACTAAGATATATATATATAAATATATATATATATACACACACATATATATGTGTGTATTCTTTTTTTTTTCCTCAGAGTTTAAAACTGCTCAAGCAAACAACAGAACTTTCCAAAAACTATTACAACTTCTGGACAATTCATGGATATTGCTGAAATAACCAATCAAAGAAACACACTTTCCTAATAAAAAAAATATATATATATAAAATAAAATAAAATAAAAGGTTAATTTTGTGCAAGGACTTCTAATGCAGATGCATCTGAGAGGAGGACTTTGTGTCAATGCTGCATCTACAAGCCCAGCTCTGGAGACTCTTGCCATTACCCCGCGTAATAATTTTCCTGAAGTCTGGAACTAATTTTTTGAGCCTTTTTTTTTTTTTTTCCTCAACATTTTGTGTTTCTAATGCTGTATTCTTGACTGTGTAAATACAACCAGGCTGTAAATAAGTGCAGATGTAGATAACTTCTAGGAAAAAAACAAAACAAAACAAAAAAAACACAAAAAAAAAAACCAACAAAAAATGAACAGACAGAAGTGACCGTGTGTAGCCTTCAGTGACAAATAAAAGACTATTTTGTGTTTAAATAGCTTTTTTTTTTTTTTTTTTAGTGAAAATGCTGAATTTCTTCACCTCGGCTGCTTGCTTCTGGAATGGGATTGGAGCTGGAAAACCAGCCCCGAGGAGATGGATCCGATCAGGGACCAGAGCAAGGCTGGGAGCTGCAATTCAGGCAGCTCCAAAAGCCCCTGTCCATGGTGCTGTGCACCCTCTCTGACTGTTCCTGCTGGGGCAGGTGGTACCTAAAGGTGCCTTCAGCCTCAGCCATTTGGTGATGCTGTGAATTCACACCCCCATGAGCATTTGCATCACTACGAGCTGCCCAGAGAAGCTGTAGGTGCCCCATCCCTTTAGGTTCCCATGGATGGTGCCCTGGGCAGCCTGAGTTGGTGGGTGGCAACCAGACCACAGCAGGGGCTTGGAACTGAGTGATCACTGAGGTCTCTTCCAACCCAAGCTATTCAGTTTGATTCTATGATGCTATGGGGGATGTATGAAGCCCTTGGGGCTTTGACATTTACACGGGTTAAATAATAAGATTTGGGGCATCCCCATGGCAGTGGGGGAAGCTCCCATCCTATCAGAAAATTCTGCTCTTCATTTTGGAAACTAAATCCATAAAGACCTCTGAAATCTTTTGTTATGCATGTTTTTTTCCACATAGTGGAGATCATTCTCCCATTGCTCAGGTGTTGTGTGTACCATCATCAGCCACTTCCTCAGAGGACCAGGGGGAGTCAGTGCATGATCTCCTCTCTCACACATCATCATTGTATGTGCTGTTAGTGATGAAACACTCATTGAGTCAGACTCTCAGAAAACCACTGCCCCCCTCCCCAAAAAAATCAATTTATCACCCCCTGAAAAATAAAAATAAAGTTATCACTGTTGGCATGGTGAGAAAACATCCAGCAAAGAAATGTGTTCATCCGGAGGGAGAAGCCACTGCAGGATTTGACATAGTGACCAACGGGAAAACTTACCTGATGCTGTATGGTGGCCCAGACCCCGTGCTGGCTTTTTCTGGTGCTTCAGAGGAAGCTGTGGAATAACATCAGAAAATATGGCCAAATGATTATGGAGGAAAGTATTCTTGCATGGGCCTTGGGGATAACTCGACAGGAAGGGGAAGCAGAGCTCTGGGTGGGAGGCACAGGGAGTCTATCCATGGTCTTCCACATTCACTGCCTGGTCCCAGTTCAGCTCTCCAAAAGCAAGTGAAACCATGGGGTTTTTTGTTTCATTTTTTGTTTTGGGTTTGTTGTTGTTGTTGGTTTCATTTTTATTTTTTTCTTGGGGGGGGGGGGGGGGAGGAGAGAAAAAAAAAGAAAAATAAAAAGGAGTCAAACATTGCTGGTTGGGGAATTAAACAGCATCTATCTTTCTTTGGGAATCAGCTCAGACCTCTCTACACAAGTGTCAGGAATTAGGTGAGATGGGTCCAGCTGCTGGCAGCTATTAGCTCTTAAAAGTTTTTACCCATTTCTGGCAATTTCTGCTGGGATGTTTTCCTCTCCACCAGCAAAATGTATTTTAAGTGTTTGGTCACCTTTTGTAAAGCTTTTGCATAGGTTTCACTTACCTTGCTCCTGTGCTCACAGTTGTTTTCTTTATCTCCAAGTAAGACCTTGTTTCTTTTCACCAAAAGTGTATGTTGAGCCAATTATGCAGTGACTGCATAATTAAATTATTATTAATTAAGTAACTGCAGAGCTGTTATTATTCACCTTTTCTAAGGCTGTGCTTAGCCAGGAGACTGAGATCACCCTGTGACACCGACCTGTCCTCGCGAGTACCCACCATTCATCATTTGGTGTGCCACCAATCGTTATCACAGAATCACAGAATCACAGAATGGCAGGGGTTGGAAAAGACCTCAAGGATTATGAATCTCTAACTCCCCCACCACGAGCAGGGCCACCAACCTCCACATTTAATACTAGGTTGCCCAGGGCCCCATCCAGCCTGGCCTTGAACACCTCTAGGGATGGGGCATCCACAACATCTCTGTGCAGCTGTTGAGCACCTCACCACTCTCCTAGCAAAGAACTTCCCCTGACATCCAACCTAAATCTTCCCTCCTTCAACTTAAAACCATTTCCCCTTGTCCTGCTGTTATCTACCATTCCAAAGAGTTGACTCCCCTCCTGGTTATAGGTTCCCTTCAGGTACTGAAAGGCTGCAATGAGGTCACCCTGCAGCCTTCTTTTCTCCAGGCTGAATAAGCCCAGCTCCCTCAGCCTGTCTTCTGTCTTTGTAGGGGAGGAGTTCCAGGCTTCTGATCATCTTTGTGGACCTCCTCTGGACCCTCTCCAACAGCTCCACATCTTCCTTGTACTGACGGCTCCAGACCTGGACACAGGACTCCAGATGGGGCCTCACAAGAGCAGAGTAGAAGGGGACAATCACCTCCCTGTCCCTGCTGGCCAGCCCTCTTCTGATGGAGCCCAGGATACCATTTGCTTTCTGAGCTGCAAGAGCACACTGCTGGCTCATGTTCAGTTTTTCATCCACCAGGACCCCCAGGTCCTTCTCTGCAGGGCTACTCTCGAGGTCTGCTCCTTCCAGTCTGTATATATGCCTGGGATTCCTCCGGCCCAAGTGCAAAACCTTGCACTTTGCTGTGTTGAACCTCATTAGATTCTCCCAGGCCCACCTTTCAAGTCTGTTGAGGTCCCTAAATGGCATCCCTTCCTTCCACTGTGTCAGCCATACCACTCAGCTTGGTGAAAACTATTATCGCCAAAAACTACCCTGCTTTAAATCATCGATAAATATATCAAAGTGCATTGGAGCAAGGACTAACCCCTAAGGGTAGTCAAGGAAAACAGCGACACCTCGAGCTGGTTCACTTGCTGAACCAGGTTTGTTTCTGCCCCACGGGGTCAGGCCAGATAAGACCAATGTTTTCATCAAAATATCATAGGCAGTAAAGTGCTATCATGAGAACCACTCTGTCTTGCCTGTTCAATGGGCCAACATAGACAGATCTCATCATGTTTGAATATGAGGCCATAGTGAGAGGCCTCTGCCTTATCTTTCAAGGGGCTGCTGAGATATTCTCGTTGCTTTTGTTCTGGGACCAAAGAAGAATTTTTTCTTTTCTTCATCCCTTCCAGAAAGTAATTAAGGCCTAGGTGACATCTCACATACATCTGGAAAGTACTGAAAATAGAGAATGATGACTGTGATCAGGCAGGAGATACGGACACACAGAGATGTGATGAGCCTTGAGATGCATCATCACAGAAGCATAAGTAATTCATAGAATCACAGAATCATTAAGATTGGAAAAGGCCACTGAGATCCTCCAGTCCAACCTCCAACCCATCTCATCCCCACCCTGCCAACTAAGCCATATCCCTAAGTGCCACACCTACACAGTTCTTGCCTCCCTGTAGGTGTCTGGCACTGGTGAACCTGGAGGCCCAGACTAGTGCCAAAAAGACCACTGTGTGGTGCAGCACGTCACACATCCCATCTGAAATACTGATTACAACAGGACTCCTTGGCTCAAGTGATGCCAAGTGATGTCTTGAGTATGTGCCCTCTCAAGAGATGCTGTAACATCACGGTGATGCCCCTATACATAAGTAGCAGCTGCATCACCCCCAGCCCTCCACCATAATGTGTAGATAGAGCAGTGCTGCACATGCAGCCTGCAGGAAATCCGGAGTTAAAATCAGAGAATCACAGCACCACCAAATTATTTAGGTTGGAGGCACTCCAAGGTCACTCTGGCTCAACCCTGCCCCGGCATGGACACCCAGAGCAGAGCGCCCAGCACTGTGTCCAGGGGCTTTTCAAGATCTCCAAGGAGCAGAACTGAGTCCTGCTCTGGTTCCGGTACCACCAGTCCAGCACTGCATGGTGCAGAACTGTTGCCAGATGTCCAGACAGAACCTCTTGAGTCTTAACCAAAACAAGGCAAATGCAGTTTGGATCAATCATTTGTAGAAAAGTTTTCAGTACCAAGGGAGCTCTATTGAATATATAACTCTGAAACAGCAAGAGAATCACATGAATTTTTGTGATTTTGGATGTTTTTAAAGTTCTGTTTTTTCAGGTTTTGTCTGGAAAACCACTTCTCACACCAGCACGCTACATAAACCACAAGCCCTAGCACCTACTTGTCCTCCAGTGTGCTGTTTGGAAAAACACAAGCTTTGCTAAACCCCTCCAACACATCCTACTCAGGATTTACTCCATGAAGAATGACTGGAGCCTTTGCAAATCCCCGCACATCCTGGGGGACAGTAGCTTTGTAGCTGCAACTGAGAGAAAGGCTGAAGATTCAGATTTGTTTGGTATTTCCAGTAGGATATTTCAAGAAAAAAGAAATTCAACATGTGCCATTCTTGGCTCAAACACTGTCGAGAGAGATGGGGTGCTTTGCTCATGAAGAACAAGAAAATGGCCATGCCACAACAGAGGAGATCCTTTCAGCCCCATATTCTAATTCCAGATAAGGGTAATAGGGAGGAATAAGAACAGGAGAAGATCTGCATCCTTGTGGTTAGAATCAGAGCATGCTCAGCCTTCAAAACAGCTCATCTCCCACTCTCTGAAATAAGTAAAATAGAATCATGGCCAAAATACAGCTCTGGGTACAGACATTGCTCAGCCTGCATGAATGGCTCCAACTCCAGCTCTTGAGTCACAGCAGCGTTTTTTAACTTCAAGTTCAGAAAAAATCATCTTACCTCCGGGGGCTTCCTGGGCAATGGATCTCAGTAACCAGATCATTACAGCAAACATCTTCAGCAGTGCTATTCCCACAAGTGAGATGCTACAAGTGAGCAGGATCACATGATACTTTGATTGTTAGCTCATCATTATGCTGTTGTTTTCCATCTGGGAGATACTCATATCCTCCAGGAATTTTATGTAACCAGGCCTCATCATCCACCATCGGTCCAAGCTCCAAAACATTCAAGCCCTCAACTTGAAGTTGGAATGTATCAAGCCTGGCAGAAAAGCATCCCTAATGAGCGGGACTGCTCATCAGTGGTTTAGAGAAAATAAAGCAGAGGGTTAATAAGCCAAGGTAGGTCACAGGCTGGCAGAAGACTGCAGTTACACCCTGAGATCACCTCTACAAATGTGAATTGTGGTCCTGGATTTTAACAACAACAACAAAAAGTACTAAAATAAGTTGAGAAGCAAAGCATAGAAAAAAAATAAGGACATTGTGGTCATTTGCAATAGCTGCACTTCGTACCTGTGCTGTGTTTCCTACTAGAAATCTCCTTCAAGCTACAAAAAATATTACTTCCATTTTACAAGCAGGACAAGCAAGGCACTGAGGTTAAATGTTTGACCTGAGATCACACAGTTGGGGCATAAATAATGAAAAAGCCTTGACTTAACAGCCCCACACCATTCATTCCTTGACATGACTTCTGAGCTGAGTTTCCTTCTCATTGCATCTTCTTATTTTGCTATCTGTGGCATTTTTAATTAGAGCTGCTCTCATTCTCTCGTAACAAAGCATTATTTTAAAGAGGTTGATTTCAGAGTGCAAACGTCAAAAAGCATTTGGGAATGGTACTGGGTTTTGGTCTAGGAGCCTAAAAGGGCAGCTGTATGAGGTTAGCCTCTTTAGGAGTGTCTCTACTGTCACCCTGGACTAGTTCAGCAATAGGCTTCATTGTGTATGCCCTTCCCTGTTTCAGCTCTGTTTAGGGCAAGAGGATACCATTCACTGGCTGCCTCTCCTCTACACTCTCATTTTCCCCTGTGCTAACATACCTCTGGAAGTCCCTCCAGGAAAAGCTACCTCCAGTATATGGAGATGCAGCATCAAGGAAGGTCACCTGCATGCCCACAGCTTCAGGAAGCTCAGGGCATCTCATCTTCAAGACATGGAAAGAAAGAAAATGTATATAAATGTCTGTACGTTTTAGAGGAGCAGCCACAGAATGGATTTCAATGCGTTTATAAGCATTTAGGAGACTCTTCCATTCCTTCTGGCTCTCCTTGTACTCATATAAAGACACATACATGCTCACATTCCCTGTCTCTGCTCTCCTCCCTGCAGGTGCACTTTGAGCAGACAAAGCTTTGTGTGATTGTTCAGTGCCCTACATCCCCAGGTCTCATCAGCTGACAGCTTTTCTAAACACAGCTTTCTTTCTTGTGACAATTCTGTGGGGACATTGAGAAACAACTGCAGCAAACATGCCCCAGCACTTCACAGCTGAAGGGCTGACAACTCTTGAGATGCACTTTTTTTCTTTGTGCTCCCCCCCTTGCATGTCTACAAGTCTAACAATGCCATTTGTGCTGGCATAAGTTCTTGCTCTGGCTGTGAATTTGTACGTAAGGACATGATGGAGGTCCAAGGACTTTTAAAATATTTTTATTAAAATGTCTTTAAGAAAGACATTGAGGCCCTGGAATGCATCCAGAGAAGGGCAACGAAACTGGTGAGGGGTCTGGAGCACAAGTCTTATGAGGAGCAGCTGAGGGAGCTGGGATTGTTCAGCCTGGAGAAGAGGAGGCTCAGGGGAGACCTCATAGCAATCTACAACTTCCTGAAGGGAGGTTGTGATGAGGAGGTGCTTGGCCTCTTCTCCCAGGCAACAAACAGGACCAGAGGAAATGGTTGCAAGTTGTACTAAAAGAGGCTTAGATTGGACATAAGAAGAAACTTTTTTTCTCAGAGAGTGGTCAGGCACTGGAATGGCTGCCCAGGCAGGTGGTGGAGTCACCATCCCTGCCAGCATTCAAGAGGTGTCTGGATGAGGAGCAACGAGATATGGTTTAGTGGTTTGCTGTAGCTACGGTAATGGGAGGACGGTTGGACTAGGTGATCTTGTAGGTGCTTTCCAACCTTGTGATTCTATGATTCTGTGATTCTATGATTTTCTGTAAGCAAGTCATGGAAAGCAGAGTCTTCTACAAAACCCTTTGAGAAGGCAACAAATGTAGTCCCATTTTTTACATTTTACAGCAAAAAAGAATTACTTGGAGGTGGTCAATTTCATCCTCACTAGGTTTGACCTTCCAGCTGAAATGTCTAGAGGAGAGGTCCATTCCCATGAACTTCTCTACAACCAATGGAGAACAAAACTTTGGAGATTTAGGTAGGCTGTTGGCTGGTTGTGTCTTCTGGCCACCCCCGTCTATGGTACTTCCTCCTTGGGCAGGTATCTCAGGTCAGTGCAAAAATAGCTTTAGAGTAAAATGAAGTCAACTGAAAACCCAGCACAACACTTGATGGATAAAACTCAATACAACATTTTGAAATTTGCCATTCTCATTTCTTATTTTTCCCTCCTGGAATAAGAAATTACATAGCCCTCAGCCACACTGTGACAAAAACTCAGTGAGGATCTCAGCTCCTAAATTGGCCGATGGAAGAGTCAAGTTAAACTGAAAAGCTGAAAATATCTTTTGGGAAAGCCCTAATTCAGGAAGTGGCTGCTTCAGCTGGGACTGCAGCGAGCAACAGAGCCCCAGTACAATCTTTTATCTCACCTGTATGGGTTTTTTATCTGCTTCTGGCTGCTTTCTTCTACCTCCTCTTTATCCCAGCCTGTGATCTTCCAGTGCCCCACTAACACTCATTTTACACCAGTCAGGAGCACATGAAGTAGGTCCTAGTTTGTTTTACCGGTACCGATTCTGAACACCTTCTGCTCCAGCTGTGCAAAGAGCCCCAGGATATCCCTCTGTCTCAATATCCAAATGGAAGTTTTGTCCATGCAAACACAGAATTTGGTTCTCTGTTCTACTTGCCCTCGTGCCAGAGGAAAAGAGTTCAAACAACCACATTTTGGCCATTTCTTTTCTCTGCGGCCTTTGCACCATAACGCTTACACAGGTGTAGTCAGACATCGAAAGAATCTCCTTGATCTCAAAACCACAGGGATTGGGAAAGTAGTCCTATCTATTCATGTGCTTGGGCAGGATGGGCTGTGTCAGCTCTGACAAATGCCCATTTGGTATTCTGCTGAACGCCTGCCCTAGCCTCTGCATGCAGCACTTTCCTTACAAGACCTCTTTCCTTGTGTTTTCAGACCTTATTCTTGCGTCTTCAGACCTCATTCTTGCTTGTTTTGCTCCTTTTCACAGTCTCCAGTGGCTTTACATCTTTCTGGGGATGCAGAGTGCTGGAGTCCAGCTGGGATATCAGTTGGCTACTCAGGCTTAGAGTCACTACCAGCACATGAATTAACCACAGCAGCTGCACTTGAAACACCCCTGGAAAGGCTGACTCACAGCACAGTCTGTAAAGCTTTTCGACAGCTACTGTGCAAACTGCCGTACAAATCCCTGAACTGATGAAATGTTAATGTTTGGTAATTTCTGAGGCTTAGAGTAAAAGAGAGAGGCTGGAGGGGGTGACCTCCCTTGTCCACACTGATGAGCTGAATTTTAGTCTCTCGGTAGCAGAACTTTCCTGGTACAATTCTTGCTCTGTTGAAAAAAGTGGAGGAGAAATGAGGTCAGGTAGCACTGGACAAGGGGATGTGAACTACTTTTTGGCTGAATAATGAGAAAAGGTTTTCTTGGAACCTTTTGTTTGGTGCAGAATGACTGGGGACAAATTCCTGTTTAAAAAGATGTTCTTCTTTTACAGTAAGTTAATCTTTGTAATCAAAAGGCTGCTATGAAAGGATGAATTCTTTAAATACAAATTTTTAAAGTGCAAATTACTCACAGCAACTCATAAGGAAAAGTCTTCGTCTTTTGACAATTCCAAAGTTTTCCCCACATCTTTTACTAAATCTGTTTGAATGGATCTCAAATTCTCAAATAATTCTAGTAGCTATGAATGCCACTTTGGCAAACGTATTCATTGTCTAAGCATTGTATTTTGTTAGCTGTATGCTGACCTTACCTGAAAACAAGGCTAGCAGAG
Source organism: Alectoris magna (assembly GCA_030625065.1). Classification (NCBI taxonomy): domain Eukaryota; kingdom Metazoa; phylum Chordata; class Aves; order Galliformes; family Phasianidae; genus Alectoris; species Alectoris magna. The sequence goes on along the minus strand of CM060560.1, from coordinate 4,047,564 downwards.
TTCTGCCTGTCATGGGCCCAGGAGCTACCACTGCAACCACCTGCTGCTGGCCCTGTGCACCACTAAGTGCACCAGAGGTAGGAGACTTCACAGAACCATGGAATCACAGAATCACTGGGTTGGAAAGGACCTTGGAACCCTGCCCAGTTCCAAACCCCTGCCATGGGCTGGTTGCCCCCCACCAGCTCAGGCTGCCCAGTGCCCATCCAACCTGGCCTTGGGCACCCACAGCTCTCTGGGCAGCAGTGCCAGGGTGCTGGCCCTGCTGAGTTAAGGTGCCCGCCCTCTGAGTTAAGAATTTCCTCCCAACATCTAACACAAATCTTTAATTTTAAATGGTTTATTTATATATTACTGTCTGTCCTTGTCTTCTTCTGCTTATAAGCTCCCTTCAGTTACTGGAAGGCAATAAGGAAGTCTCCCCAGAGCCTGCTCTTCTCTGAGCTTAACACCCCCGGCTCTCTCATCCTTTCTTCACAGGAGAGGTGCTCCAGCCCTCTGAACATCTTTGTGGTCCACCTCTGGATGCTCTCCAACAGCTCCACAACCTCCTTGTGCTGGGGGACCCAGGCTTGGATGCAGTATTCCATATGGGGCCTCAGGAGGGCAGAGCAATTCTGATGGCCATGTCTGGCTCAATATCTACTGTCTTGGTGCAATGACACATGCATTGAGAGAGCAGAACAATTATTAAACAGCAGTGGGCTTCACTTCGTAGAATCGTAGAATCACTAAGGTTGGAAAAGACCTCCAAGGTCATCCAGTCCAACTGTCCACCTATCACCAATATTTCCCCACTAAACCATATCCCTTAGTACAACATTTCCACTTTTCTTAAACACCTCCAGGAACAGTGACTCCACCACCTCCCTGGGAAGCCCGATCCAGCACCTGACCACTCTTTTGGAATCAGCCCTGGCACAAATTGAGGTCATTCCCTCTGGTCCATCACTAGTTATGTGGGAGAAGAAGCCAACCACCCACCTCACCACAACCAGGTAGTTGTAGAGAGCTGTAAGGTCTCAGCTCAGACCTAACAGTTTACTTTGAAGTTCTTTTCCAATATCTCTTGGAACTCAATATCTCAACCCAATATCTGAAGACTCAAGAGTGGATGTACCGGTGTTAATGAATGGATAAACACCCACAAAAGCACAGCCGGGTGGGACTACATGGCATGATCCACCAGAATCACATGTCCCTGTTCAGCATTCTGCCCTGCAAAGACATGACCTGGGCTCAGGCAACACTGAAGATAACAGGAATTTCTCCACCTCAGCTGGGAATCTCTTCCCATCAGTAAATTCCCTGTGAATCACATGTGCAAGCACAAAAACAACCCCCCAGCATCTGTAATGGGCACACGAATATCATCTATTAAGCAATGTTTGTCCCTTTCACAGATTCTCCTCCTAAAAGAAAATCTTTAAGCATTTGTAAGTTTGACTTTTGATATTTGCTATGCCAGTGGATCAAAGTGTCTTGATAACAATAATAACAACAACAATAATAATAATAATAAATAAATTCAAATCGTATGAAGTCTCTGGGCAAATCTCCTTTTTGAAAATAATTTAAATGCAAAGAATAACACAGCTGAAGCCCAGAGAAAATGTCCACTACCAATCATTGGAGATAGATTCCACATAGCCTGTATACTATTTTTTTAATATGATTCTACTTTGACATGATCTCTGCATTTTCAGCTGTCAGAAAAGAGAAAAAAAAAAAATCCTTCCCAGGGCCATTCAAGATAAGCCATGGTTTCCTATCTCTTTTGCCTGAAAACACCAATGAAACCTCTTCCAGAACTATTCCCCGTCTTCCTTTGGTCTCTTCCTATTAGCCTTATCATTTTAGCACCTCCTTTGATATATAATCCCTTTATGTTGTGCAATGATAAATCAAAATAAAGGGCACCACTGAGTGACTTTATTGTTATTAAAAGGTCAGCTCTAACGGGGTTGCATCCTGCCACATATCCTGGAGAATTCATGGGAGATGCATAAAAAACAGGAGGCACTCTGCTTTTTGAATGTTTAAATGCGATGAGCTGAGCTCTGCGATGGATCTTCCAAGGCATCCCAGTGGTGAGGCCCAGGTGAGGCTACAAAAGCTGCCACGAACACATCCCTGCCCTCCGGAGGGGGCTGAGATGAATACACAATTCCTTGTTAACAGGAAAGCTCAATTAGTAACTAAGTCTGCTCATCAGGAAGGCATTGTCTTTCCCAGTCCTCAACAGCCATCAGGGTCCATTATACATAAAGAATTTCCGTTGTCCCCACCACAGTTCCCTGCTGCCTTTTCCCACTGCTCTGACAAGAAATTGTATCTCCTCTTGGGACGTTGTGAGCTAAGGGTTAATAAGCTGCCAGTTGTTTGAGAGACCATACAAACCCTGCAGAAGCCTTATCACCATCTCCCTCACATGGCACTGGTCTGAAATGTGCTCACAGCATTTATTTGCTACTTGTCAATAAGCTCTTCCTGAAAGTGTTTTTAAGATACTTCACTGCATCTTCTCCCATCGCTTGCATGAGTGCAACAGCCTGATCCTGATTGCCTCGGTGTGATGTCCAGCCTGGAGATTCAAGATTTTATTCTTTTCTGTATTATTGAAGCACTAATCCAAAGTGCTGCCAGGTCAGGGCATCATACAGCTACTGAAGATGCGCACACACATACACAGAATAAGAAATAATAATAATGAAGGGAAAAAGGGAAGGGAAGGGAAGGGAAGGGAAGGGAAGGGAAAGGAAGGGAAGGGAAGGGAAGGGAAGGGAAGGGAAGGGAAGGGAAGGGAAGGGAAGGGAAGGGAAGGGAAGGGAAGGGAAGGGAAGGGAAGGGAAGGGAAGGGAAGGGAAGGGAAGGGAAGGGAAGGGAAGGGAAGGGAAGGGAAGGGAAGGGAAGGGAAGGGAAGGGGTAATCTCAGACCTCCATCTCTATCTGTTGGGACAGTATGAGGTCATCTGCTATCTGCACTTCTCCAGGCAATGCTCTGCCCAGTTTCTGGACACCCAACAAGCCAGTTGCCAGGTATATGCAAATCTAGATGATCTACCAGCTCCACAAACCCTGGCACAAAGATCTTCATAATCACCCATTCGGGGAAATTCATCCAGGTAGGGAACTACACACACCTCAGTCACTTTCAGGCCTTGGTCTTGCCTACACAATATCCTAATTTTAATGGATTCTGCCCTATTCTTCTGCCCTCTGGTACGTAATGTTATGCACAAAGCTTCAGGACATCAGCTTGGTAAGGAGAGGTGCACACCAGATCCCAAATGGCCAGGACAGAATATGAAAGCAAAGTAATCACTGCTAGAAGAAACCAGCAGTAAGGTGGCATATGCTTTGCCCCCATCTGTCATATATTAGCAAAGCAAGTGGGCTGCTTGCAGAAAACAAGCACGTCACATGGTGTTTGCTCAAAAATGGCTTGGGTGAGCTATTAACACTTCATTAATACGTGATGAAAGGCAAATTTAGAGAGCTCCCCAAAGTGATTGAGAGCTCCAAGGGGCACATAAATGAAATGATAATGTAGTGTAAATAAGGCTGCGTAATACAAAGATTGGGAATTAGCATATGATCTAATAAAGGCAGCTAGATTTTACCAGAAATGCATTCAGCACCTTCCCCCAACATCACACAGATCTGTGCAGTGGCAATATAGCAAGATTATAAATTGCAAGAGCAAAATTTTCCACTCCGTTAAAATTAAAACAAACAAACAACAAAAAAAAAAAGGTGGTGGAGAGTGGGGGGTTGGTTGGGGGTGGAGAAAGGGAATCTGGAACAGAAGAAATGAACGAAATGCACAATTATCAACTCCTCCTACTTTTGACTTTAGTGGTTTCTTCCTTTCTCTTTTTTCTTTCCTTTTTCTCTTTTTATTTTTGGTTGTTTGTTCATTTTTTTTTTTTCCCCCAAGGATTATTTCTGTAAAGAAAGAAGAGCCTGAAAATATACTTGTATGCAGGGGATATATTTTTGGCGTTTCAAAAATTGGTTTTGATGTGCTATTCGGGACTGTTTTGAAACAGTATCAGTCCTTATCACACTAAATATTTTACATCTCTGCCATCTGAAATCCCAGAGGAGTGCCTGTGTTGGCCATTAACTCATTCAGGCAGAATTAGCCTAAGCAATATTGCCAGAAATTGGCCATTGACACCGAGTAAATTTCAGGAGAGTGGACTTTGAGGATAGAAGTCCATTAACAATAATATCATTCCAGCCATTGAAGAGGCCATTAGTGTTTGTGCTTATTTTTGTATATTTGAAAACACACAGAAATAATCCACAGCCATCCCCCTAAGTAGCTCTTCATCCATTTTCACGTATTTATTTTGCATCGGGACTTTGTTCCATTCTGGAGGTCACTGTGCTACCAGCCACCCAGGAGCAAACATAAAATTTTGTGCATGGTTGAACTCAGAACCCTCACAGATCCTTCTCAGATCTGTCAGGTATAGCAAGCATAGGTCCTTATCTGAAGTGATCAAAGGAGGCATCCATCCTGTCCAGCATTAGGCTCACGAAGCTGGAATGGAATGGAAGTCATCCATTCCACTAATTGCTCAACCCCCCCATTATAGACAATCAAGAGAAATTGGGCTGTGATCCATCCCATCCTAAGACAGATGGCTAAATTAGGGCAGATGCCTACCACTGTAGAAGTGACATTTTTTCTCTTCATCTACTCTAAAGGAGGCCAAGGCTGAGCTCAGATGGAGACTGCCATTGGGTGCAATGCGTGTCAACCTCTTCGGTGCCTCCTGCAGATGAACCTTGGCCACGTGCACTTACCCCACACAAATGAACAGGCTGGTGCCATGGCCTCGTGGAAGGAAAAGGCTGGAATTATTCTTCAGCAGTAAATCTATTCCCTAAAAATAGCTTTCAGCAAGTAGCTGGGAGAGATTTTCTTGGAGGCTCTGTGAAGAGTCAAGGAAGCATGGAAACGTATGCCTCTGTGGGGGAAAAAGAAATTCCTGGCTTTCTGAAGTGGTATTAATGACTAGCAGATGGTTGAAAGACCAGGAAAAATAGGTCAAGGATGACATAAAATGTCAGGACTCCTACAGCAGGCTACCCTTTGAAATAAAATATTAAATATTCTTTTCTCGCACATGAGATTCACCAGTACTGACCACTTCAGGACAAGACATTCCACTTTACATCCTTGCCCCACTCCAGCCCCTGGCTGATACTCACACATGTCTTTGCTGGTCAGGTCAGGGGGCCCATTTCTCCCACCACCACTCTCCCATGGGTGATTTTTCACAGAAATGCAGTGTGAAGTACATATTTCATCACTTCTGGCCCTTTCTGCTGCTGCTCCGCAGCCCTCTGCATATTGGATGACATGAGAACTGGGGAAACAGCGCATTTCCAAACCTGAGATGAAAGTCTGAAGATTTTTTTTAATCTTTCCATGAGGCTATTTGGTTAACCCTATTATTGCTATTAATTGTCACACCTATCAGCAGTTATCGCCAGCCAAATGTACAGTATCTGTGGTACTTAGGGACGTGGTTTAGTGGGCAATACTGGTGGTAGGTGGATGGTTGAACTAGATGGTCTTAGATATCCTTTTCAACCTTAATGATTCCACGATTCTAGGGCTCTTTTGCCACAGCTTCTCTAGGTGGCAAGCTCTAGCAACAGCGGCCTGCTCTTTATTAAGTCAAATGCGCTCCGTTTTATTTCAAGTGACAGATGTCTGGATATTTGGCACAAAAAGGCAAATTGTATTCCCATGGATGTGCTATTGTGCTGAGAGATACATTGGCCAAAAATCTAGTTTCTTCCGCATAAATGCAAATGTCTACTTCTTTTGTGAAGAACAAACAGCAGCTCTTCACATTCTCATCTAAAATAACCCCGTTCGTTTCTTAGTCTCTATGGGGGGGAAAAAAAAAAAAAGAAAAAAAAAAAAGGCCCAAAATTATGTCCAAAATGTGTCAAGGCCAACTGCTGACTAACAAACATCTGTCCCATACTCCACCAGGGAAGTGCAGCCTTCCGAAGTTTTGGAGAGGAGGAAGGCAGTGCTGTTTGATCCCTGCCTGGAAGCACTCCATGCTACGCACATGGCTTGGATGCAGAGAACTACAGGAATGCCAACGCAGTTTAACACCAACTAGCAGCTCATGTTTTCATCCATTTTCTGTGCACACGCTTCAGGGTTTATAAATCTCTCCTTTACATCCAGAATATTCCTGGAAAACAGATTGCTTCTGACAAGGGTTTCTTTTTTATTATTTTATTTTTGAAATATAGACTTTTTTTTTTTTAATGCAACGTGTTTCCATTGTGTTATATATTGCAGATGACAAACTTCCCAGCTGGTAATTTCCAATCATTTATAACACTGTCGTGAGAGTCCATATTTTTATATCATACCATATATCTGAAATACGTTGGAAAATATAAAATTATATGAAACCGATAATAAATACATCTCTACAGACAGACCCACGCATGAGAAAACTTTCAGATTTTCTTCTCTGCCATATTATCTATTCTCCACATATCACTCTCCAAGGCTCTTGCTGGGAGTTTGCCACTGGGAAGCCAGCAAAATGAGCAGCCTACATTAGGTTACAGAAGCTATTCTGCCTTTGACTCAGAAAAACTCAAGCTTTCATGAAGCAAGTCATAAAAAGACTCTGATCTTCAATTCACATTGTCGAGGAAAAGAGAGATATATCCAACGTGCCGTGTTTAGAGGGGCAGCAAGAGGAAGAATCAGAGCAAAAGGAAGCGCTGGAGCGCTCCTAGCAGCTGGGGTAAAGCTTGTTCTGTAAAAGTGTCACCATTAAATGGCCATATTTATTGTCTTGAAAAAAAGCATTGCACCTAGGAGTGGTTGAACGGCAAGCTGTGTGTTTGCAAGCAGGAAAGGGAAGGGCAGCATGCTGAGAGCTGTTTATGGCACACATAAGTGCCAAGTCACGTAGCATCCATCACTCCCGTGGTCCCCAGGCCCCACACAGACACTAGGAAGCATATCCTTAAGGTAAGGGAAGTCTCAATATTCCCCCAGGAAACTGAAATACTGAAAGATGAAGTGACTGGACCAAGGTCTTGTAGAAAACCTGTGTCAGAACATGGCAGCTGTTCTGGCACGCGGTCTTACCAGCTCCAACCTTGTAAAGACAAATTTCCCATAGTTTCATTATAGAAGGGGAGGAATCCATCAATCAGACACACCAACGTTCTCCTAGCCACTGTTTCAGCAGGATCTTATCCTCTTTGTGAATTGGTCACGGTCAACTGACTGTCTCCTACAATGAGCATCACAAAAATGGCATCACAGCAAATGGACTCAATCATCAGCTAAAAAGCTGGGGCTTCCTCCAGCTCCAGGCAGGAGACCTGCTACACACTGGGAAGCATCCCCCATCACAGGAGGTTCAACAGACTGAGCTTAGCCCTTCATCAGAGTGTTCGCATTGCAAAGGGACGGTTGGAAACAAAATCTGTGTGACCCGTTACAGACTTAAAAGGCTTCTCCGGGTCAGTGATGCTGCATTCACAGCAGGATAAATCATCATCATCACAGGATGCCCACTGCTCCCTAACGTCCAGCCCTGGTTTCCACCACCTGCTGCCATGCCACCCGTGAAAACATCCCAGCTGAGTTTCTTTTTCCCCACATTTTTTCTATTTTATTTTATTATTTGTGTGTGTGTGTGTGTGTGTGTGTGTGTGTGCTGCAAAACATTCCCAGCAGGAATCACCAATCTCTGCTTGGGGTGGGAAATGTTTCCAGATGCTCTTGGAAGCACCTTTTCTTCACAGCATGCTCCTTTTTACAGCTAAGCAGGGGAAGAGAAAAAGCACCACCCTTCTACGGGTGTTTTTGTGAAATGGAAAAGCTATTCCGACTCCAGGGTGGAGATAATATCTACCAAAGCATTATAGTTTTCTTGGATTTTACCCCATTCCAGCTGCTCGTAGTCCTCTGCCATCAGTTGCTGCTACCTCTTCCCCTCCTGCTGTGATGGAAAAACAATCATGTTTAATACCAAAGTACCAAAAACTGACCAGTGTGTTGCAGTTTGTTCTAATTCCTCCTTGAAAGACCCCCCCAAAAAAGACAGTGAGCTTTATAATCATATTTTTTGCATTTACAAACACATTGGTTTTTGTTTTGTTTTTTTTTACAAAGAGAAGCCAGGAGGAAGACCTTCTAGAACCACTGGGCTATTCTAGGGGTCTTCATATGAGCAACCTGGCACACGCCAACAGGAGCAAAGCATGGGCTACGCCCCATGCAGACATTGCAAGCTAGGTACCCAAAACCAGAAATATCCAAATGAATTCTGGAAAATCCTGGCTATATTTTTTCCTGGTGCTCTGTTTGACTCGACTCAGTGCCTTCAAATCACACTTCCCATTACAGACAAGAGATATTAGAGAAGCAGGAGACACTTTTAGTGGCTTCCTTGAGGTACTCAAATATTGTTCCCATTGTGTGGAAACTGGCCTAGGGCTCAGAAGGATTTCCAGCAGCCACAAGCTGTGTGACGCTGTCAAGTCAGCATCATAACTTGGAAATGCTGGGGTTAAAAAAAAAAAAAAGAAAAAAGAAAAAAAAAAAAAAGGAAATTCCTAACTTTTCAGAAATAAACAGATTTTAAGGTTGCGGGGAAAAGGTTTCACACCCACATGCACAAGCGAACCAATATCTGTGATTTCCAAGTCAGCCTGGATGACTGGAGATGACTGGGTCACAGCTGCTTCCCTGCAAATCCAGCACTGCATCTGCTCCTTTCCTAGAAAAAGGCCTCTTCCCTTTCTCCTATATGCATTAACCCACGAAGCTCAGCCATAGTCTTTTCCTTAGCAGATGTGTCATGACTGCCTATGGGAATTCAGAGATTGGCTTGTAGTTATTTTCCATAAGGCTTAAACCCAGAACACTGGGGCTTTTTAAAAAAAAAAAAAAAGCCTTCATGAACCATGTGGTTTTCACTGTGATTCAGTTAAGGATGAAAGTCTGTAAGAGCTCATTGTTTGTAAGTAAAGCAGACATTATGGTTGTGAGAGTACGTTAATATAAAATAAAGCATATAATATTACTATTGTTTTGTAACTGGTGCACAGAGAAAAGTCTGGTTTGGGGCAAGCGCAGGTGATCGCAGCAGTGCTGATGCAGATGCAGCCTCTGGGCCATATCCCAGCCTTGACTCCGTTGGTAGCAAGCCAAAGCAACTTAATGAATTTTATTGAATTACTTTACGTAGCAGAAAAAAATTGGCCCATTGATTCTTTTAAAAATGTATTTGTGTGTGTATGCATATGTATGTTTCAGATGGCTTGATAAATCCACAGCTATCTGGATTTGGATCTAATCTTACCCTGTCTGTTAACCAACATGCTGGAAAAATTACTTTATGGGCAGAAAGAATAATTCTTCTTAGTCATAAATCAGAGCTCCTTAGGAGGGAAAGACGCATCATGGAATTTTTTTTTGGTTCCTCTTACCAGAAAGCCTTACACGCATGGCCACATTAAAAGAGGTTTTCAAATGAAAACTGAAAATAGTTTCAGAAAATAAGGCAGCACAAAGCACATGGGGCTTGGTTTGATACTAAGGAAATATAGGCTGAGGGAGAATATTACCAGCTGTGATTCATCTGATGCAAGGGACTTTCAAAAATAAGCTCGGTATGGCGGAAGGGTCAAAATTGTACCTGGGATTTAGGATTATGTTATCTGCTGTTCTGCAACATGGTGGCAGAGAGAAAAGTCTCTCTGATAGTGCTGATAGTGGGAATTGGAGACTGAGGATTAAGCAACAGCACAGATAGCAACCAGCTTTCTTCTGTTTGCCTTTCACAGATTGCAAAATCAAAAAAAAAAAAAAAGAAAGAAAGGGTGCCGGCCCATGTGAAGCAGAAATAAGCTCTGTGCCCTGTTGATGAGGCACTGGGCAGCAGACAGATAACTACCAAACAGGTTGCTTTCTTATTTAAAAAGGAATGGTAGAGAGTTTCTAAGAAGAAGGGCGCGGGTTGGAAGAAAGTTTCAAAAGCTCAGGAAACACAGATCTGAGGAAGAGAGTAAGGCTATGGCACAACCCGCTCAGCCTCGGCCACCCAAAAGGCCCCGCGCACATCGATCTGGTTGGGGCGGGCAGACATTTGGTTGTCGGTGTTATCTCCTACAGCTGCTCAGCCCCAACCTTCTGGTGGTACAACAGAGATATTCAAAGTCCCTCTGCCCAACCTGAGGCCTGCTGATAGCACGGGGTTTCATGGCAAACCAGATGGTGGCATCTTCCCCAGCTTGGAGCTTGTCCTCACGTCTCTCAGCCATCTCTGTTCAATGCTGTACACATCAGAGCCCTCACATAAAAACCTTGTCCTGCTGAGGATTCACAGCCTTGAAATCTGCTCTGAATCAAACTGTTTTCCAGGCAGTTTTCCATGGAGCAGAGGGGTGCAGAGGAATAGAAAGGAAAGGCCTTACTCTGCAGTTTGGCACCATTCAGCCCAATCGGCTGCTTGAAACTCAGAAGATACAAAGATGAGACAGACACTGGAAGGCATTTTGCAGGGAAACAATATCAAAAATTAAAAATGCACATAAGTGTGCATGCCCAGTAAATAAAGCTCTGAAAATTTGAAGCATAAACACCATTCTGGGCGGGAGGGGGTGGAACAACGATCTTCAGAAGTACCTTCCAACATCAATAACTCTATGAATGAATGTTAGAATAATGCTTTGGTTAAGGTTCCCTTTATGGATAAACCAGTCTTACATGACATTTCAAACTCTAAGCTGCAGCACAACCCATAGGATCATAGAACCACAGAATCATCACAACAGCTTGGGTTGGAAGGGACCTCAAATATCATCTAGCTCCAACCCCCTGCTGCAGGCAGGGTTGCCAACCACTAGATCAAGCACCAGATCAGGCTGTCCAGTGCCCCATTCAACCTGACCTTGAACACCTCCAGAGACAGGACATTTACAAGATCCAGCAAGACCAATTTGTGCATTTTAACAACTGCAGAGAAGAGCTTAAGGCTCTGCAGGGCTTAAGCAGCAAACCCAAATCACACAAGTTAGTGACACAGACCAATTAGAAGAGTTCAGAGCTTACACCACCAAATGCCATACCTCCCAGTACTTGAAGGGAGCTTATAAGCAGGAGGTGGACCAACTTTTTACATGGTTTGATAGCGAAAGGACAAGGGTTTTAAATTAAAAGAGGGAAGATGGCACAGGTTGCCCAGGAAGCTGTGGGTGCCCCATCCCTGATGATGAATAAGGCCAGGCTGCCTGAGCCCTGGGCAGCCTGAGCTGGTGAGTGGCAACCAGCCCATGGCAGGGGGTTGGAAGTGGGTGATCTTTAAGGTCCCCTCCAACCTAAACCATTCTGTGACTCTATGGTTCTATGTTTAAATACCGCTGCCTCCCTGCTTGCAATCCCAGCCATGACCATGCACCAAGGACACGTGATCCTTGCTCCCTAATCCTGCCCTCCTTGCAAGCAGTTGAAAATTCCTCACCAGACCCCTGGAACCAACTGTGATGGGAGACAGATGCAGAGCCACTCCCAACATTCTGCTCTGCCTCATGCTCCGTCTACCACATCACCACCTAAATTGTTTCCAGCATCATCCTTGCTGCTGATGAGGTGCGAAGCAGACACAACGCAGCTAAACCTCCCCGTGCCAGCTGGAAGAGGTGAGCTTTGGTATACAGCAACATGCTCAATTCAAAAGGGCTCCATCAGTCAAGTTGAACGCCAGAAGTTCAAAATGCTTCTTCACAACACGAGATTTTTTGGGTCTTGGATTTATCCTCTGTGCTATATAACATTATTCATTACCTTTACAGCAATAGATAGGAATTTCCAGGTTGAGCAAAAAAATTGCTTGAACAGCTGCCAACACAGCCCAGAGCAACTTGTTTAGGAAGCTGACCTCCATATATTGTGTGTGCCAGACATACTTCCAACTGCAGCCTGCCCTGGCACACTGGGGCCAACATGAAGGTGTGTGCTGGCCACAGAGTAGCAATGAGAAAGCCAATGAGAGCCAAGAAATGAAGAGTTTGGGGCATGCAGTTAAAAAGTCAAGTAAAGGAAAGAAGTTTGTAGGCATTTTTCCTGATGCAAGACAACAGGAGGTGCTTTGGGACCAACATGAGTTGGAGGAGAGGGCTGGCACCAGCTCCTGTGCTGGTTGTGGGATCACAGGGAGGGAGCCCATGAAGTACTGCTCCAAGTAAGGATAAGCACGTGCAAGGAGTAGATGGGAAACAGGCATGAGAGACAGCAGGGAACTCAAGGGGTAGATTTTGGCTTCTTGCAATGAGTTGACAATGTAGAGGAGGTGCTGAGCTTGGGCCAGGACTTTCTGTAAGCTTTTGTCCCCAATGTAAATGTTGTTGACAGCCTCACAAACTAAGCTGTGTGACAGGGTTGAAGGCCTGTTGGGAAGCCATTGGGTTTATCTAATTATTTTGGCAATGAACTGCAGCAGAGGAAAGCTGAGCTGTAAGAAGACACTGTGGCCCAGTTCTGTGCTCAACTGAAATGAGAATCAGAGGGAGCCCAGAGCCGTGACAGCACCCTGCACGTCATGCTACTGTGCATGGTCCAGTATGGAAGAGCATCTCTTACTCTGAGATCAGCCAACAGGTATTGGTGTGCCTGGAGAGCAGTCTGCAGAAGGTGTTGCACTGGGCCAGGTGATTGGATTAAGCTGGATGAAGATCTCCAAGAGCAGGTGGTAGAGTAGAATAAGGCAGACAGGATGTGATCTCAGTGTTTCTAATGCCTTGGCCTCCCCTCTGGAGGCTGAATTTCTGTTCTTGTCCAGGCTCATGTTTCATAAGCCTTATCCAAAGTATTCACCCACACATTATCTGCTCAAGCATCAGCTGCAGCTGCTACTCCACTGGATACAAATTTGCTTGGTGAAAGCTTGCAAACCTTCCAAAATGGGTCTTGGCTGACCAGGACCATGAAGAGACAGAAAGGGATTTACAATTAATTAAGCACACATGCCTGTTCTGGGGTGCTTAGAAACACAATGATGGTGTAAGTGGTTTTTGGAGCACTGCTTTGACAGCCATCACATACCTCTGTACTGTCCCTTCTGTGTCATCTTCATAGGCAGCCATACAGCATTGCACAGAAAAACATAAAGTGGTACCTCTGGCTTAGCTGGACATCAGTGCAGAAAAAAACAAATACCCACATGACTACTAATTTATTGTATTATCAGAAGTTCTGAACACACACACATGCCACAAGCAATAAGGCAGGTTGCAGATGATCTATAATCCACTGACAGCTATCGATCCACAAGGCTATCAACAAACCAGAATGATACATATGCCTTATTCGATGTGCAGACACGTGCCCATGATAGCATTGGCAGCAAGAAGACACAGATAAATTCTGTGAATAACACGGTACTCTAAATAAGACATCAAGACTCCTTCCATATGTCCTTAAACAGAATTACCAAAGAACAAGGTGCTTTCCCTGCTTAAAGACTTAAAAGCCCTTCCCCCACCAACTGATTTTTCTACTCATAGGTGCAGCCTTGTGCATGAAGGCAGGATGAGTTATGGTGAGACAACAACGCAGTAGTGAATGCCAGTGTTCACTCACATCCATTGGTGTGTCTCCTTTGCAGCCATTTCAGATGCCAAGGAAGAAGTCTTTAATCGGGGTTGTACATCACAGCCATAATCTATGAAGCATTGGCACAGGTTGCCCAGGGAAGTGGTGGAGTCACTGCTTCTGGAGGCATTCAAGAATTGTGGAGATGTGGCACTGATGGATGTGGTTAATGGTTATGATGGAGAATGGGTTGATGATTGGTCTTGATAGTATTAGAGGTCTTTGCCAACCTTAATGATTCTATGATTCTCTACGAGTCAATCTGCACTTGCATGGCTGTATGGCATGCATTACTGGTAGCAACTTTAACCTGGAACATCTCCCCTCCAAAGCAAGCCCTCCTCTGCTGCTTGGGTCTGTAAAACCATTTTCTTCAAGTCCACACATTTTATTTTTTTTTAATCAGCAAATTCTTTCCTAGTGCAAACTACAGGCCAGAACTCACAGCCTTCATCGGCCCTATCTGTTGTCCACGTAAACACACCAAAAATCACTGGGACTAGTGCTATGAGAGATGACTGCAAAGTGCAGTACAACTACAAAAACTGGCCTCTTTCTAGACTCTGCCTTCAAGTTTAACTAGTTCCAGTGATGAAATTTTGGCATACACAGTCAGAAGCAAGAAGCGAAATTCAAGCTGCAATGCACAGAGACACCCACAGCTCCATCAGATGCTCAGACCCCGTCCAGCTTGACCTTGAATGTCTCCAGGGATGGGGCATCCATCACCTCTCTGGGCAATGTGTGCCAGTGTCTCACCATCCTTATTGTAAAAAACTTTTTCTTTATATCCAATCTAAGTCTCCCCTCTTTTAGTTTGAAACCATTTCCCCTTGTACTATCATAACAAACCCCATCAAAGGGTCAGTCCCCTTCTTTTTTATAGCCCCCCTTTAGTTACTGATATGTAATGCTGCAGTAAAGAAAGCAACCGAGGTGTTGTCATGCTGCAACAGAATAGTGTTTAAACTTGGACAAAAAAGAGGTTTTCCTTTGTAAAGGAGAGGCTACATCCCACCTAGAGAACTGTACATGTGATTCGTGACCTTATCTCAGATGACCTGTAATTACCCTGGAGGGACAGGGCTTTGGAGAATGACACAAAGCATTCAGGAATTCCTGGCTGTTGGTATGACAGAGAGTAAAGGAAATGGGAGTTTATTTTCCCTGCAAGAGGCAGTTTGGAGGCAGTGATCTAATTGCCACCTTTGGAAATTATGAAAAGGCTTGAAATTCCTCCTTGCAAACTGCTGCACGCTGGGAAAACACTGCAAGGTAGAAGCATGTGGTGTGAAGGCTGGTGTCACTTTCACTTGAAGGGTAATAAACATATGGACCATATTACCGAGGAGATCTAAGTACAGTAAAAAATAAAATAAAATAAAGGCATGAATGAGATCAAGAGGGAACAGGTGAAAAAAACCAACTATGCTTGGGACACCAGCAGTTTCCTTTCTCCGGGGACAGGCTGCACCATCTTACATAAATGTTTTGCTCAGCTTTTCAAAGGCATTTCGGAGCTTTCCTGCCAGCTTGAATTTTAAGCGTGATTTGCAATGGTGCTTCCTTCTCTTGCATGTAAGGAACGGGAAACTCTTGCCAGTGGATTTTGCATTTAGCGCCAGATGAAAGGAGTGGGTCTTCACAGGCTGAGGCTGGAGCTGCCCCAATGTAGATCTGAAGTCCAGGTCAGACTTGGCTGATTCCAAGCTTGCGTTGAAAATTAGACTCAAGAGATGAAAGAGTATCCAACCCTTCAGATGTGCGTTTCATGCCAGAAAGCAATACGCAACACTACAAGCCAGACTACAGCCAGCTCTCTGCAGAACCAAGCAGCCAAAAAGAGCTTATTCTGCACCAGGACATTTGGGAATTTGGAGGAGAAATAGCCAAGGGAAAATGGGCTGGTGGAGAAACATGTCCCCAGAAACACTGGAGCAATGGTGGAGTCTAGCCGGGAGCTCCCAGGACCCCGTGCTACACAACCCAACACAAGCAGGGTGTCCCAGGAGAAGGCAGCAAGCAAAGCTGGAACCACTGACATGGGATGCATGCAAAAATGCCTCTCTTGAACCAACACTGGCTGCAGGAGGCCAAGCCCCAAGCACGGCTGTGGCCTGGCTCTACTCCAGAAACCAGTTTGCCAATTCAGAGCCTGCTAACAGCCTGCTGACACAGGAGTAAGAAACTAATGAGGCTTTAACTCCTGGATAACTACAGACCAGTGCTTGGCTCCTAGTGTAGCCTGGAGCCAGGCCAGGCTATGAGGGCAATCAGGAGCGGGGTGGTTGCGGTCACAGCATGGCAAGGCTGCTCTATGGAATGCTAAAGAAGTCCCTAGGGTCATCTTCAGGCACTGGGGTACATGAATCCCTCTACTGCTGCCCGACTTAAAACTGAGAGCCCAGCAGTGACATTCCACATTTTCCCTTCACTCCTCTCAATCTCTATCAATTTACAACCTAATTTTTGACTGGCAATGAATTAACAGCAATCTTTATTTTGAATGAGGGAAAGGAAGTGCTGTTTCTACACATAGACCTCCTGCCAAAGTCCCACTATTGCAAAGAAAGCAAAGCAAAGGGCTTGATTTTGCCCATCAAGCACTGCCTGACTAGTTCTGCTGAGTGCAAGGAAAGAACCGACGCAGTGTGACCGTAATCTGCTGTATCTTTACCATCAATCACATTTTAATGAGAGTAAATTGAAATTCCAGGCACACATTAATAATGAATGCATGAATTAACTCTGAGGAACCATCTGATGATGCTTTCACTGGGCTGTGATGGTTACAGGCTAACATCACATTAGGTTACTTTCTGGACATGGATATGGAAAGCTTTGAAGAGAAACGTAGACCCAAATCTGCAAAGAGACTTATGTATCTGCACTTCAGCTGAACTGAAACTTAGGAAGCCACAAAATGCAGTGACTGAGAAAAGAAGCACCCATCTGCCTGGATATCTTAGCACTCACAGTCACCGGAATCGGTGCCATAAAGGATCCTGAAATCTCTAGATTTTCAACAGGAAGTTTCACCAAAGACACATTGCCCCTTAGGTCACATTGCATCCATTAATATTTGTTATACCACTTCAAAACTCGGATTTTCGCCTAGATTCTTGGAAATGACCATTGTGGTCAATGCTGGGAGATAAAGTCTCAACTCAGCAGAATTATCACCTTCCCAGGACAGGCAGATCCACTCAGGTGGCAAGAGAGATTCATTCTTTTCACGGAAGCAATGCAGGGAAGCCAATATCTCCTTTAAGCTGGGGATAATGCCAGGTTTTAGGCAGTCAGAGCAGACATCAAGAGCTTGGTGTCAGGACAAGCACCAGAAAATACCTAAAGTCCATTCACTGCATTTCCTGTAAGTGCAGTCTACTGCTTAAGTGGCCTAAAATTCCAGTTTAACAAAGTTTATCTTCACACTCTGGAGCTTCTCAGCCCATTTCCTACCATGGCAGTCCAAATGGAGGCTGATAAAATCCATTTGGCTGGATCTGCATGTACCACAATGTAGAATGTTTTCTCCTTTTGGCTAAGGGGACGCTCATCCATGTGAGAATTTTAGAAACATGCTCCCTTGCAAAGCTCAAGACCTGTTTACTGTTTGGTTTAAGCACTTTCTGGTGCATATAGCAGAGAAGTCTGCCATGCAGGAAAGGAAGGGAAGAGAAGGGAAAGGAAGGGAAGGGAAGGGAAGGCAAGGGAAGGGAAGGCAAGGGAAGGGAGAAGAGATATAAGATGACTTAAAATCTTGGAGATCTTGGAGGCTGGTGACTTTGGTGACATCTAAAGATCTGGTTTGCTAAGATAATCCCCCAACATATCTGCTACATCCAAGTGGTGTTCTTGTCGTCTCTCTCCCTTCTCCCAGAGCCTACTGACCACATATTCTTGGACAAAGAGAAAAGAGTGTTTCGGGTCACTGAGACAGGACTTATTTCTGGTATTTCTCACACCAGTGCTGCATATCCACATCTCCAGCCGCCAACAGGCAACACCACAGTGCAGCTCCTATCAGTTTGGCCCAACATGAGACCCAACACAACACCTTATTACATCAGACAATGACTTCTCTGCGCTCCACTGCAGCTGGAGATTTGTGGAGGCAGTGGAGGACACTGTGCTTTGCCTTGAAGGAGATTTCCTCATCTTGCAGACACATTTCCAAGTACACAAGCCTCCAAAAATGCACTTCCATCCCTTAGAACCACTCCAGCATCTCGTAACACTCAATTTCTTACACCACGAGCATGGCTCTCTTCAACACCCTCCAATTTTAGGGTCAAAATCTGATCTGCCATTTACTTCCCTGGCTGAATCACCACAGTTTCATACACATCAGCCAGAAACAGCTTTCCTCTAACTCACAGCTGGAAACAGAAGAAGCCAAACATCCTTTCTCATTTTCCCTTTATCATAAACTCCCCTTTTGGGTCTCTCCACCTCCATCTTCATATTCCTCAATCCCTTCCTTCCCAACAGCTTTTTTTTTCCTTCCCCAGCAGCCTGTTGACATGCCTCTTGAACTTATTTACAGCCTTATTTATAGCACAGTTTCAGCCACCTCACTTGTTAACCTATTCCATATGTTTATTCCCTTTTGTGTGAAACAGAGCTGCACCAGCTCCTTTATCCTTGGACCCTTTTATTTTCAGACAGTGGCCCCAGCTGCCCTGTCCCTCACAGGAGATCTGCTTTTTGCTCCAGTAACCAAAAGAGCAGCCCAGACGTGGCCCAGAGTGAGAGGTACATGCAAGCTCTGTGCCAGCCACAACAAAAACGGATACCCAGCAGAAAGCCAGGTCATCCCCAAAAGCAGTGTAGCAAGCTTTGCTCACTAGAATATCTCAATGGGTTCACCTGTATCCAGAGGGATACAGAGACTGGGGAGAAAGGTTGCACCTTATCCTCTGCTTTTCCTTCACTCAGTACCCAGAACTGTTTGCAAACTCTGTTCTTAACTTTTCCTATCCTCTGCTGGCTCATTCCAGAGTCTGTTGCAATCCAACCTCCTAATCCACTTGGAAGCCTCTGCTATTTCCAATATTTCTGGTGCCCTACAACTGTCCAGTTTCCATAGAACACCTCTTGCCATCTAGATCTTCTCAAAGCAGCCAGATTTGGATGGCATTTCCTACTGCTGCAATGGCAAGTGTCTGAACCTCCAGGTCCACATAAGAAGGAGCAACCTCCAGACAACACCACCCCCATGACCAGCAGCAATTCATGCAATGAATAAGGGCATTATTTCCCAGCTCCCTATTTCACTTAGCTTGTCAACAGAGATGGTTGCTAAGTTTTTCGCTTTTCTTCTTCATGCTTACGGTCTGGTGGCTGTGTGCCAGAGTTTGTTGGCACGCAGGACCTCACTGAATGTCCGTGTGCAGGCACAGCCATCCTTCCCAACTTGAGTTCAAGTCCAGGTGCAGCCCGACTCATAGAATCATAGAATCCCTTAGGATGGAAAAGACCTCCAAGATCACCCAGTCCAACTGTCTACCTACCACCAATATTCCCCACCAAACCATGTCCCTGCCAGAGCTCTGCTCCGCAGGGCAGATCCCAAGCCATGCCGTGCCATAAAGGTGTGAAATACAGGCTTTCCTCATGGACTGTGGTAGCAGCAGCCAACAGTGCTAGCCTAAGAAGCAATATGGGATACGCAACAAGTTTATGTTCAGCACTGGGGCAGCTTTAGAGGTAAACAAGCTAACAGGGTGTTAGATCTATCTCTATTGACTACAGCTCAGTTCTCAGCCCAGTCAACAAATCCCAGAAAATCCCAGCTGGACTCTGGCAGCACACATTCTGGTTCTTAGCAGCTTTTTCCAGTCCTCTTCATAGGATCCTTTGGTTTTCCTCTTCTAGATAGGGCAGTAGTTCTTTATCTAGCATCACCTCAGTATTGGCAGTTCTGCTTCATAGCCACCTTTGGTGTTGCCACAAAGCCCAGCATCTCCCAGCCTGCCCTTGCTGTTCCAGCAGCTCCTCTCTCTTTTTATTAGGCTAGCTTTCATTCTCTTCAGTAAATGTCTGCAAACACCCTGTGCTTTTCCAGTCTTATGCCCACTCACTCCCCACTGATCTCAGATGCCTTCAGAGCCAGCTGTGAGCAATCCCATTTCTCTACTCATTTTCCAAAGGATTTTGTTAGCGAACTTCATAGTTGTGGTTCTTTTTTATGCAAAACAAACAAACAAACAAACAGCCCCTCTAAAAGAGAAAGGCTGACGTACGTATCTTTTTTTGTCCACCAGAAAACATGGGAACATTCACATGTTCCTTCTTCTTTCTTCTTAAGCCTTTTTTCAAGACAGTTTTGGACCAGAAAGACTCAGGCCAGCAACAGTGTCTCTAAGAGTCTCCCCCAGGATGTAGCAGGACACTCATTATTTCATATATGCCTCATCCTTGGAGGCATTCAAGGCCAGGCTGGATGTGGCTCTGGGCAGCCTGGTCTGGTGGTTGGCAATCCTGCACGTAGCAGGGGGGTTGAAACCAGATGATCACTGTGGTCCCTTTCAACCCAGGCCATTCTGTGATTCTATGATTCTGTATCCTCTTGGACAGAATACTAAAACTGGGGAAAAGCCAGTCCCAGCCTTGGCAGTAAGAAACTTCCTAAATTGCACTTCGGTGCCCTTAGATTCCTTTTTCATGACCTCAATGCAAGCAGTCCCCAGCATCTTTTCTAATCCCTGTTCATCAACAGGACCAAGGCCTGGCAAGTTTCTAGCTAAAAGTTTGATTCAATATCACAAGCAAACCATAATATGAACAGGGAAAAGGGAGAATACACACTCTGCAAATTTACTTCACCTTTTCTATTGTAACACGCACTGGATTTTAATGATTTCTATTTACCAGGAGCCTCGAATCAACTTTAAAGCATTTACTAGTAATTCGTTTTCTACTTTATTTTTTCCCCCACTGTGAGAGAAAAGAAGGGGGGGGGGGGGGGGGGGGAATAGAACTACAAACCCACAAACCTGCAGGCTTTGAGTCAGAAAGTAGACAAGAATGCAAGGTCTCATTTTTCTGGAAAACCACTGTGCAGGCAAGGCTAGAAGGAGATCGTTCAGATACAAAGAGGGAAAAAAAAAAAAGAAAAGAAAGAAAATCAGATCCAAATATATCTGCAGATAAATATTTCATGTTCTTTCTGAATTGCTGGGTGGGATCAGGCCAGTCCTTTGCTGTGTGAGACTGCCACCTCCTGGGGTGGGCTGCCAGGCACTGGGCTGTCGGTTGGAGATTGGGATGGATTTGATATTTTTCACCCTAGATGCAATCACCTTGCAGGGAAGGTGAATGACATCTCTATCTCTGGCTTTTACAGAGAGTGGAGAGGTTTCTTGGAAGTGGATTCAGAGTTTAATTTTATGGAGATGGTGTTTCCCCTTTTATTGACTCCACGATATTACTTTCAGCCATGTCTGCCTTGTCTCTTCCACCAGAACCACCCAACAGCACCACAGAAGTTGACATCAAGGGTACACCAGGTCTGGCTGGAAGAGCAATGGTTATGGAGGTAAAATATGAGAGGTGATGGAGTTCTTGGAGTGAGTCCAGGGGATACAAGGATGCTCAGATGTTGGAGCACCTCTACTATGGAGGCAGGTTGTTTAGCTTGCAGAAAGCTCTGGGGAGATCTCATTACAGCATTCCAATGCCAAAAGGAGCCTACAGGAAAAGTGAAGATGGATTCTTTGTCAGGGAGCATAGTGATGTGACAAGGGGTAATGGCTTTAAACTAAAAGATTTAGATTAGATGTTAGGAGGAAATTCTTTACTCAGAGGTGGTGAGGCAGTGGCTGCCCAGAGAAGCTGTGGGTGCCCCATCCCCAGCAGTGCTCAGTGCCAGCTGGATGGACCTTTGAGCCGTTGGATCTGGTGGGAGGTGTCCCTGTCCACTGCAGGGACTGGGACTAGATGGGCTTTAAGATCTCTTCCTATCCAAACCATCCTGTGATTCTATGATGTCCTCATTACCTGCCATGACTATGTAGCTCATGATGTCCTCTGGGAGCCCTGGATCCATCTACATGGGTCAGACATGTCTGTGATGAGGTTGGCTGTAGCTATTCCTTGCAAGGACAGGAGCAGTCTGGAACCTCTTGCCATGGATCTGTGCATCAGGCTAGGAATGTAAGGGCACCATTTTAGTGTAGGAGCAGACTCCCCATTTTCTGTGCAAAGAGAAATATTTAAAGGTGAAGATCTTCTCTTAACCACGAGAATGAAGGACACCCAAGTTCAAGATGAAAAGATGACACTTTGATGAAATAGTCTCCCCTCCTGTACATCACAGGTGCATCACCTCCCTATACATCACCTACATGAAGCTGAATGACTTTAATTAAAGTTAAACATTTAGTCCTATTGTGTGTTGCAGACAGAGGACAGGGTAGATGAAGCTGCTGCCAGCCTGTGTTATGAGGTCAAAACCAACCAGAGCCCTTATTGCAAAGGACAGAAAAGTTCATCAGCTCCAATTTTCCTGATAAACTGGGGAAATGGTTGACAGGTTCATGTGTAGGGTGTTGGCTGCAACCAATCAATCTTTCACAGCCACTATCTGGATGGGATGCTGCAAGGAGACAGCTTGGATACAGTGGCATAAAAAGGCCCCACATCCTGCTGATAGGTTTCTGCCTCCTTCTAAGGACTTTTGTTTACTAGGAATAGTCCCTGTAATCACTCAGAGACTACTAGCAGCTCGCTGGGTTTCAGTGAAAAGAATTAAAAACAAATTAGAGGTAATGAGCTCTTAAATTGCTTCTGAATCCACTGCGTGGCTGAGAGCTTTGGTGGATTTGGACAATCAAATCAAGCAGGGCCCATGGCTTGTAGAAGAGTTTAAGAATACTTCCAAGCTTCCCAGTGAATATTGGCTGCAACTCAACTGCCCTTTCTCGTTGAAAATAACAGTAAGAAATTCACTCAACACTAAAGAGAAGAACAGGCTCAGCCTGAAGAAATTGTTTTCTCCCATCCAAACTGCACCAAAACAGCTTTAATTGACTTCTGTTATTAATTAGTTCTGCTATTCTTCTAGAATAACTATGAACAGTTACTCATCTATTATTAGTTACTCTGGACCAAAACATTTACAAAGGATCTCCAGACTGGGGTGATGGGAACTGAAGGGCTCTTCAGATCTCTCCATCCTTTGCTGCACAATCACTGTATATTGGTTTTCAAGCAAAACTTTACTGTGGACTTTGGGACAGTTTTACCTTTCAGGACCTCTGCTGTATGGCATGGGCTTTAACTGCCATAGAATTATTTCCTCCATGCCTGTTGGCTTCAAAGAAATTTCCTTGTGCAGTAAGGAATGCTGAAGGACTGGAGGTGCCTCCCCTAGCTGTGAAGGTTCTGAATGCTGGTAAGCAAGAACTGTCGTGTTAACTTTGGGGTTAACTCAGAGCCAATGGGCCAGGGAACAGCATGAGCAGTGAAGATGGTCTATCACAGGGCTCTTAAGCGTGGAGTTCAGGTGGAGCTGTAAAGATCCTGGAGCAGAAAAGCTGCCTCTGGCCCCTGAGGACTCCTGATGCATAGGGGAGCTCTGCCTCCTTTCTGGGGTTTCTCTCCAGATTCCTTCACACTTACTTAGGAAACAAAACACAGCCTCTCCCTGAAGAAAAGAGAGCAAAAATTCATGGATCCTGCCCTCTCTGCTCCTGCTATTAATAGCTCTAAACACAGCTGGTCTGGAAATTGCTCAACCACACAGCTGGGTGCCACCACACATCCCCACCACAATGTCTTCTGCAACATAGCTGGGGGCCCATTGCATAGTTGTTTATGAGGCTGATTTATGGGACTTGGGACAGGTTTTCAGAGAAAGGATGTGCTACACATGCTTGTACCATGGAGGGTACTCCCAGGGATGGGGCTGTGCTGGATGGTTTGGATAAAGTCAGCATGGACACCCCACAATCCTCCCCCTGCACCAAAACCACACAAGTTCTGAATGTCAAAGGACGAGGTGGGGGGACATGTCTTGCTGTTAGCAGATGGCTCAAAGCTTATCTGGATAAATTCATTCACTAATCAAAATCAACAGTTTATGTGTTTTGGAAGGTGGAAACAGCAGAAATCAGTATTTAAAAGCTGGACAGGATGAACCCTAAGCCACTTAGCACAAACTTGTTTGCAGTGCATTACTATTCCTGTCCTATCCTGCCTTTATTCACCTTGTGTACACTGTACCTGTGCAGCTGATAACACAATGGCATTTGGAAAGCAGATTTTAGACTGCCCCACTTCCCCACCAATGGAACCCGTCTGATTTTAAAGCGTTTTGTATTTCATTGCAAGTTTGGGGGTATTTTTGCCCAGAACTTTTAGAGAAATAGAGGCAGCCACCCCCCTGGGAAATGCTGCCTTTGCTGACATCTCCAGTGGTCACCTCTGCACAGCAGCTGGAACATCCCACTCTTGACCAAGCCATATCCTCATGCATGGTAGTTGCCCTCATCACTCTCCTGGTGGCAGCTCTGGGTGGATACTCCCACAAGTGGATATACCCTTTTGAAAAACTAGCAAGAAAG